>CM061559.1:186609679-188098226 GCA_030864225.1 Capsicum baccatum var. pendulum | reverse complement strand
CACTATCCTTCTCAGAAACATGCAAGTCTGGGTGATCTTCTTTACCTTATCTAAATAAAGTTTTGGGTCATCACTTACTTTCGACCCAAATAACTCTGGCGGCATCATTCTTATGAAGTCTCTGATTTTGGCTGTTGCTAAATCACCTTTATTCTAAAGTGGGACTACAGCTTGATGGTTGCCCTGAACATTAGCCTTCACTGCCTGGTCCAATGCCTGAAAAACATCCTTAAACTCATAAGAGGATACATTCTCATTTAGAGGATTGGGGGGATGGGGTGGCTGGTTATCATTTTTGCGGGTATTAGCTCGACGATGAGGCATATTCAACTGCCATGTAAGAGCACGAGTTAAAAGTAGATAAAGATACTGTAAGAATGATAGATCATGTAAGAAAAAGATAGTTTCCTAATAACGTCCCATAGCCTCTTGCTCATAAATGTGGCATGCTTCACACTCATAATCAAGACTCAATGTAACGTGGCTTGTATGACTCCCTTAGACTCTTAAAAACCTTAGGCTCTGATACCAAGTTTTTAACACCCCAAAACTTAGTCTCGAGGCATCACACGATACTCAAGACTATGAGTAGCCTTAAGCTAACCATGTCTTCCTTCTACTAGGGTTAAATCTCATAATAAAGGAAATATAGGCATAAGAGTCATACTGAATATGAAAACTATCTGAAATAATTAAGTCTAATCTGAAGAATGTCTGAAATGTCAATACTAATAATCTATATCAAAACTAGCAGCCTGACAAGCCTCTACTACTAATAACTAGAGAGTCATTGGGATAAATCTCCAGCTAACTCAAACTATCTGAAAAGAATACTGAATCATATAAACTAATAAGCTGTAAACTTTGAATGAATAAGTCCCCAAACTATGAGGACTCACCAACTGTAGAATGTAGATGGAGGTGCTCGAACTAGTCATGCTGCTTATACTGAGCACCTCAACCTACATTATGAGATAATGTAGCACATACACATATATGTTAATCAGTATTTTGAGGATGTACTGAGTATATAAGGGGAGAAATGCACAAGTAAAACATCATCTCATCATCATAATTTGTAAAATAATATATGTTAAATGTAAATGACTCACATAAGCTGGAATATCTAAAATACTAAAATCTAACATCATGAATAGAAAAACATACTTTATAAATCTAGTGAGTCATAACATTTAATTCGAAAATCTGTACTAGTGTCCTGTCTGTAAATCATACTATCTACGTATAAAAAAGCTCTCTTCTATATCTAAAATCTGAAAGCTGAAATCTGCAGCTAACAACTTTCTATAAAGCATAATCTGAATAAAGTTGTGAGCCTTTACACTTAGTTTTCTAAAAGCTTTTCTGTTATTTTTTCTGAAATTGGTAGTCTGTAGGGAAATACTTTATTTGAAGCTTATCTGTAAGGGAAAAATACTTAAAAGCTATTTATTTAATTTTACTAGCTGGGGGTTCTTCTAACCGACATAAACCATGTGAGGTAACATCAATTCCAACGTCTTATTCCCCTATGGTGAAAACCTCACGATGGGGAGAGATCTCATACTCTTGCCAAGGAGTATAACCTGAGCTAAGTGTTACATCTGAAACTGTCATCCACATAGAAGTGAAAATAATCTGATAATCTGTACCTATGTTGGCTACATAGTTCTTTGGAAGATAGGGTACGCTAATCCCACACTTCTCGCTCAGTGCTAAATACTACTCCCTTTAAGTTGTGCTCATTCTGTTGGAAATCCACTTTAAAATCTAGTATAATGGTTCATTACAAAACTAATTATTCTTTTACCTAATTCATTCTGTAAATAAAGTTGTTCTAACTTATGTAATCTATAACAAATCTATAAAGTGGATTCCAAATCTTTTCTACGGATCAGAAGATCAAAGCTTTACTAAAAATCTATAATTAATCTGATCATAAGATGCTTAAATCATCATCTTTCTTGAAATATCAACATATAAACTTGGGCTTATTAACCCATGCATCAAGTTCATGTAAAAACATCATAATAATCATGCTTGATAATGAAAACAATGATAATTCATCTCAAAATCTGGAAATTACTATAATAGGCATGAAAATATGAAAATAAACATGCAATTCATCTTCTAAAACACTTGAAATCTCATAATCTTGCAAATAGCAATAATGAGTATGAACCCTAATTTAAATTTCATGAATATTCATTCAAAATCATATGAAATTGTAATTAAAACTTGGTTTTAGGCACAAGGATGGAAGAGGATCCTTGTTCATAAACCCCACATACCTTGATTGATGATTAAATGAGGAAACTTGAATTATTGATTCCTATTTCAGTTCTTGAAGATGAGTTCTTGATTATCTTGTCTCGAGAATCCTCAATTTAGAGCTTTCTTGGAGAAACAATGGAGGAATTTAATTTCTTGGAGAAGAAGCTTTGAATTCTAGGGTTTTTCTTTGAGAGACAATGGATGAAATTGGACATAAAGTGCTTTGGAATATGTTTAATTTCTTGTTTTGGACGAATTGGGGCCTTGGGAATTAACCAAAATACCCCTTTAAAACTTTTAATTAGAACTGGAAAAAGAAGCATTTTTACGAATTGGCAGGCCACCTCAACGCGCCACTATTACGGTGGCTCACTGGAAAATGATGAGTGGGAACTGGAAGATCTCTGGGACGTGGCACCATCGCGACGCGTTACAATCGCATTGGCCTACTGGAAATTGTCAAATAGGAAACTGGACCTCACCGCAATGTGGGGCAATCATGGAGGTCCACTGGAATTTGATAAGTAGGATTTTAACCATCTCCGCAATGCGGTGAGTGCCCAGATGGCACACTGCTTCACTAGAATTGCCATAACTTCTCAACCGTGTATCGTATTTAGGTGAATTTACTATCGATGGAAAGTTTATTCAATTTTCTACACAATAGAGGGTCTAAATTTGGAAAATTCCACATGCATCGAAAGGTATTCATTTTTAAAGTTAACCTTTGAAATTCTAGGAGCGAAATTAAGCTAAGAAAAAGTACGAGGTATTACAAAAAACCTTATCAAAGAGGTATTTTTGTTGTTTCTTTAGTTTGTTAAGCTCTGCATAAGTAATTCTATAGGGTGGAATGGATATGGGATGAGTATCGGGTAAAAGATCTGTCATGACCCAAACTAGGTCCTGGATGTGACGAGGATTTCAAGTCCACCGTTGACCAGAGACCACCCTCTTTTCCTGTCAAACAAAATATAACACAGCTAGTAGCATATAAATTTTGAACATATAACAATATAAAGTAAGATAGAATAAGAATGTGCTAAAGATCCATAATACTAACTCCTAATCCACAAAAATCCACAAAGCCTCTAAACCGAACAAAACTAATCTAAGTTAGGACATGCCGCTAACAATAGCTAAAATATATAATCAAAGAAACAGTCTATGACAAAAACTAGACCATAAAGTAACTGGCCATCCGAAAGAAGGAGCCTCACCACTACAAGCTGACTCAACCACCTATCACTATTCATTCCCTGCATTGCATCGGGATACAATATTCAGAGATGGTTAACGGGTTGATCTCTAGCATATAACTCAGGAATAAGGGGATAAAATAGTGCCACGATCTACAATTCAAAATTGTTCAATACCAATGTACATAGTCATATGCATATATATATATATATAACATGCAGGGATAGGGAACAAGGCTTAGCATGAATTTTAAAACATTAGCCTAGACTATGTAGCGTAACCCTCATAATATTACCTATGAGCTATATGGGCCCTACTATCAACCCCTGATTGGGCCCTTGTGTATGTAGTCACATGACTGGAGATCAATCATAACATATATGCATAGGGGAATCAAACATCTCGGTCATACACTAAGGATGACATGAACACTCGATCAAAAGTAAGGGTGATTCAAACACCGGCAATTTAGACCTCCACACCGACAAACGTGGTTCCAGTAGAAGTCCTCTCAGGACCTCCACTTTCATGATGAACTACACAACCCTCTGTAAGCCCAATTAAAAACATTTAGCACATAACCGATTCATTTAATCAAGGAGTCATCCACTAAGGATACATCAAGTGGTATTGTCATACCAACTATAGCTTTCAAGTGAATGTTATCATGCCAATAAAATAGACAATAGGGCTCTAACCCACTAACCAATAAGACTCCAACCTATTTAGCTAATTGGGACTAGAACCCATCAACCAATAGAACTTTAAAATATTTATCCCATTGGGATTCAACCTGTTTCCAAATTAATCCATGGCCATAAAGGCCTTTCAGACCATTTATGTTTCATTAACCTTTTTATGCGATTGACATAAATCAAGAGTAGTTCAATGTGGATATACTTATATTCAAAACCCATTTTACAAGGTTGAGTTGAGGTCATGCCAATTACAATATTCAAAATTGTCAATTTGGGAGAATTCTCTACCCCCCCTCCCCCACATTCCAATTAACCACGCCCATGCACCCCAAATAGTTCAAAACCATTAATTTAAACCATGAATCATTCATAAAAGCCATGGGGAAAAATATTTAAACAATCATTAACTAAAATCCTCAACTCATCCTTCAAAACCAACATCAAAATCATGTGAATACTAAATCAATTTATGCCATAATTAAAAATACAAGTTTAGAGAGAGATATGCATGCCTTAATCACCAAGAAATTTGGAGAAAAACCACCCTTGAGCCCTTAAATACCAAACTTTTGAAACCCTAGCTTTGTATTTAAATGGGGAATTTGAGAGAAGAGAAGAGAGAAATTGTTTGAGTAATGAGAAGGTATGAGGTCTCTTAGGGTCTTTTAGGTTGTGGATCACTATTGGGGAAAGAGAGAAATGTCCAAAGTGACCCTCAAATAAAAGTTGAAAAGTGTCGCCACTCGTCACGAGTCACTTTACAACTTGTTATGATTCCTTATGAGTTGTTACCACGACTCATGGTGTAGCCAGAATCTCAAGGCACCCACATTGGTCTAACTATGATTTGTACCCTATGACTCATATTCCAACCTTAAGACTAATTAGATCCAATTGTAGTCTAGATAGTAGCTCAGGGACCCCCCTTACTGGTGACCCTACGACTCTCACTATACGACTCATATAGAGTCTTGATAACTCATTGAGTCTAGACGTACTCAGAAGAAACATGTTGGGCAACCTGAGTGGTGACCTTATGATTAGGGTCCTATGACCTATAGTGACACCTTACAACTCGTAAGGTAAGTTGTAGGTTTGACAGTAAGCTCAACTCAAAAATTTTCAAGGCCCCAAACTTCTAGGGTATTATGATCTCCCTCCTAGAAATATTTATCCCCGAATGATGAATCAAGGAATCCATTAGCATGATTGACACAGAACACAACAACAATTTCTTTTAACAAAGACATAAAACAAAGAAATTAAGGAATACACATACCTTAAGCACGATTATCCAAAGCATGAAACAAGAATAGATATTTGGATTTCATGTCCTCTTCAGCCTCCCATGTAACTTCTTCAAACTTATGGTTCCTCCATAGAACCTTCACAAAAGCCATATCCTTAGTCCTTAAGTGACGGACTTGCCTACCCAAAATCTCAACCAAGAAATCCTCATAAGACAAGGAATTCAAAACGCCAACACTCTTCTAGGGTACAACTAAGAAAGGATCATTCACACACTTCTTCAACATTGATACATGAAACATCGAATGGATAGAACCCAAACCCAAAGGCAACTATAACTCATAAGCTACATTGCTCACTCTCCTTAAAATCAAGTATGGGCCAACGTAATGGGGACTGAGCTTCCCTTTCTTTCCAAACCTCATCACTCCTTTCATGGGAGACACCTTTAAGAACACCCAATCGCCAACATCAAACTCTAACTCCCTACGCCTTATATCCATATAGTACTTTTGGCAGCATTGGGTGGTTATAAGCCTACCCCTAATCACCTTTACCTTATCCATAGCTTGGTGAACGAAATTAGGGCCAAATAATCAAGTCTCACCAACATTGAATCACTCAATAGGAGACCTACACCTCTACTATACAAGCCTCAAATAGGTCCATTTGAATACACGAGAGATAGATATTATTATATGTAAGCTCTATGATAGGCAAATGCCCAACCCAACTACCACCAAAGTCAATCACATAAACCCTTAGCATATTCTCTAGTGTCTATATGGTCCTCTTTGCTTGTCCATCCATCAGAGGGTGAAATCAGTGCTAAGGTTCACCTTACTTCCCAAACCTCTCTAAAAAGATTGTCAAAAGTAAGATGAGAAATGCGTAACTCAATCAGATATAATAGAAACAAGCGCACCATCCAACCTGATGATCTTCTAAATGAAAAGCTTAACATAATCTTCTATAAAATAATTAGTCCTCACGGGCATGAAGTGAGCGGACTTAGTCATCCTATCAATATAGCACAAATTGAATCAAACCAACTACGAGATAGTGGAATACCAATAATGAAATTCATATTTATGAGTTCCCATTTCCATATGGGAAACTCAATCTCTTGAGATAGACCACCAAGCTTTAAGTTTTCCACTTTCACTTACTGATAAACCATACATTTGGCCATAAAATTGGCCACGTCCCTCTTTATGTTATTCCACTAATAGATCTCTTTCAAGTCATGGTATATATTCATCAAACTAGAATAAATTGTGTACCTCAATTCGTGAGCCTTAGCCAAGATCCTTTTTTGTAGCCCATCAGCATCAGGAATACACAATCTACCTTGGTACCTCAAGATACCATCACCACCAATCTTAAAACCAATCACCTTTGGTGACCCACATCATTCTTAATCTGTATCAAGATAGGATCCAAAACCTGACTCTCCTTGACCTCAGCACTAAGAGATGACTTCACCACCTCTTGTACAATCACACCTCCATCCTCAAAGTAAAAAAGGCAAACTCTAAGATTAGCCAAATAGTGAATTTCTTTCACCAAACCTCTTATATCCTCATCTACATAAGTTAAGCTTCCCATAGACAACTTTCTAAGAGCATTAACAACCATATTTTCCTTTTTTCGGTGATAATGAAGACTCATCTCATAATCCTTGAATAACTCAAGCTATATCCTTAGTCTGAGATTAAAATCCTTCTGAGTAAATACATACTGCAAACTTTTATTATCTAAATATATATCCACATAAACCCCATACAAATAATGATGCCAAATCTTTAAAGAAAAAATCACATCCTGTAACTCCAAAGTAGTTTTTCTCATGAACCTTAAGTTTTCTAGAAACACATACCACCACCCTATTGTGTTACATCAGAACATAACCTAGTCCTACACGGGATGCATCATAATAAAAAATGACACCATCAGTATCCTCGAGTAGTGTCAAAACTAGAGCTGAAGTCAACTTATCCTTCAACTTCTCAAAGCTACCCTGACAAGAATCAAATCACAAAAACTTTACCTTCTTCTGAGTTAACTTAGTCAATAGGCCAGAAATCAAAGAGAAACTCTCTACAAACCTCCTATAATACCAAGCTAAATCCAAAAAACTCCAAATATGATATTAAGGTAGGTGGATAAGGGTATTTAGAAGATGGTGAGGATAATAAAAGTAAAGGGGAAGAAAAAAATAAACAAGAAGAAGAAGAAGAAGTAGAAAGTGAGAAAGAGGATAATGATCAACATGATGATAAACAAGAAGATGAGGAAGTAAAAAGTAAGAAAGAGGATGATGATAAACATAATGATAATGTCTCACCAATGGGGGTGAATTAAGATTGAAATCCCAGTATGATCCTATTAAAACTATTAGTATTGATGAGATTTAAGTTGTGATGCCGATAGATGACCCTACAGAACTAACTAGTGATTTGGTACTTAAATGTCAGTTGGGAAACCTTTTGATCACTTTAGGAAAACTATGAAGAATGAAAAACTAGATCAATTATTTAAGATGAGCTGCTTTAGACACTTTCTTGATCTGCCTGAGGACAACGTTGTCTGTTTCCAAATAAGAATGGTATATGGTTTTCTCAAGTGCAAGATTAAGTACGTGGGAGATGATAAAGATTCAAAGGATAAGGGTAAAAAATAGATGAAATCTGGATCAACTATTGTGGCATTCTAATTTATTTTTGCATGAAAGAGTTTGACATAGTGACAGGATTGAGATGTAATCATTCAAATGAACCTCTCATCAAGAAAACACCGTGCAAAAGGTCCAAGGCAAGAAGGAAAGCCAAACCACCACCATCAAATAAAGGGAAGGAATTATCCACACGACCACCCACCAAAACCAAAAAACACAAGGAAAAATAAATGGGTTGTTTGACATTGTTGTACGTAGATACAAAGCCACGATGTTGATAAAAACTCTCAAGGATAAAAACCATATCAAAGAAGTACAAAGATAAATTGTGCTTAGTTTGTTTGCCTATTCCGTTATATTGGCAAGAGACGTCAACAAAGTCATAGAAGATGATTTATTAGTACTTGCTAAGGATTTTAAGAAATTCAACAATTATCCCTAGGGATATGATAGCTACAACTTGACTGTTAAATATTTACTGACAAAGCTATCCCTAAAGATAATCACATTATATGGCTTTTCTTATGCTTTTATGGAGAATTTAATCACTATTTGTTTACTCATCCATCAATTTATATTGAATAATTATTATGACTTTTTTTTTCTTGCTTCCTATTTATATTTTTAGGCTTGGGAATTTAAAGCCATTCCTCTCCTCTAAAAGTAGGTTAAGGATTACTCGGGGGAGGTTTCTCATTCAAGGATCGTTAGGTGGTTGGTTGCAAAGAGCAACATAAGAATTAAGGATGATGATCTCCTTAACCCTCTCGATAATACAGTACATCTTCTTTCAAGTAAATAATTTGAATCAAAGAAAGATATTAAAATAGATGTGCTATTTATTGCAACAGATGGGTCATCTGTTGCAATAAATTACCCATCCACTACAACTAGTGCAATAAATGGTTAATCTAATATAATATATTATTAATATATTTCGATAGGCAGATCAACTTTTATAATAGACAGATCAGCTATTACGGCAGATAGATTATCTATTGCATAAGTTGTCTAGGTTAACATGTAACACAACTGACTGCAAATTATTATATGATTTAAATGTATCCATCTCTTTTTAGGTTGTGCATCCATAGATCATGCTTAATAAGAAGGAGTTGGGGATGACTTCTTTTATTACTCTAGGTCTTGTTGATACAATAGCAGACCCCACAGTGGAGTTAATAAAGAAGGAATTGGCTGGAATAATAGCCATAAGAAGAGTAGTTAAGCAAGGTCAGCCTAAAGTTGAATCTCTTCATGACCAACCTACTGCTATAGATTCAGGTGCTTCTTCTAGGGTATTATTGATGTTGCTGGAAGTTATGCTGATGCTGATGTTGTTTCCATTCATGATAAGCATGTTGGTGATCAAGAAAAAATAAATATGTTTGAAATCACCCCTTACACAGGTCTCTCTCACCCTTATATCGATCCTTATCACCCTTACAATGGTCCCTATCACCCTTATAGTGGCCTTTCTCACCCTTATAATGGTCCCTTTTCATCGTCATATTTTCATTGCAAATGTAAAAAGTACAAAGACAAATAGGATAAACTCTTTGGAAAATTAGAGGTTATCGCTGAAGTTGTTGAGGAATTGAAATCCAAGAAGGGTGTCAAACCATCCAAGAAGGTGAGGGAGTCATACACTCCTATAGTGGAGGTTAGCAGGAAGAAAAGATAAATTAGACAAATACTCTCTAATCTGAAACCAAAAAAAATTACAACTCCTCCCTCTCCAAAAGTTGTTGAAATTCCAAGGCCATTGAAGAATGTGGACATATATGCGGTACTTAACACCAAAGAGAAGAGGGAACTATGAAGAACCATGAATGCCAAGCAACCTGCACAAGATTACACCATGAATAACTTTTCTAACCAAGACTTCAAGAATATGATAAATATTCTTAAGTGGTACGTGGGAAAGGTAAGTTTACTTTTCCTAACCTATCCTTCTAATCTACTTCATGAAGAAGAAGCTATGCAATAGATGTGTCATCTGTTGCAACAACTGGGTATTCTGGTGTAACTGGTGGTAGTTCTATTGAAACAAATTACCCATCTGTTGCATAAGTTGCATTAGCTGGGTAATCTATGAACAGATTTATAGAACCCTCTATAATATAAAGACCATCTGTTGCATCTTTCCACTATGTTTTTCTTTTTTATAATTATTAACCTATTTAAAAATTGTCTTCCTATATCACAGTATGTTGATGAAATTTTCTTCCTTTTGAGGGATAGGCAATTAGCGTACTTGGATATTTATGATGCTGCCGATAGAATAATGGACCTCAACTTCTACAATAATTTTAAGGATAGGTACAATAAGATTATTAATCTAGCGTCAAATCTTGGTGTCCCGAGATTTGATTCATTAGTTTCTAGGGTCCAATGGGATAAAGATATGATTAACTATGTTAGCGAGAAGAGGCAATATCCACATGGGAAGAGCTGGACCAAGGCAAAGAGAATTCTTGTAGTCATGAACGTGGACATCAAACATTTTCTGGCTGTTAAGATACTACTCAAGGAGGGAAAGATTAAGGTTTATGACTGCAAGTTACTTGTCTTCGACGACACAATTTTCTTACCCACATGTAGCCACTATTGGATTTGTTCCCCAACTTATTGAGGCAGAGTAAATTGATGGATCATTTTCCAATGGAAGTGTAGATGAAGAAAACATGGGATTTTAAAGGTCAAAAAAAGTACATGGACCTTCTAAAAAATAAAATCAGTGCAATGTGTGGGCCATACATGCTTACACATATCAAATATTTGCTGATTGGTATAGAAATAGCCGAGCCAACGACCTTTCTGTGCGATAATGTTGTGGAAAACATGCAAGAGTTCTGGGCTTATGGGATACTAACTGGATGCTTGGAGCCTGTGTATAAAGAAGAAGAAGTAGAAACACAAACAACATCACAATTTTTTATTTCAAGCTACTTTAATTTACATGTAGTGGTAATTTTTTATGTTTGATGAAAGTTGAATCTTTTATAATGCAACAAATTGTCTATCATCTGTTGTATCAAATATTCTATCTGTTCTGATGGATTGGCTATCTATTGTAATAAGTTGGTTATCTGTTGTATTATGCAGATATTTCTAAGTCTATCTGTTGTAACAGATATACAATTTTTTCAATGTATAGTCTATCTATTACAACTGATAGGTAATCAATTGGAACAAATCAAAATAGTAGGAAGACCTGTTTGATAATTTCCAACATATGACCTATATGTTGCAACATATGTCTAAATCTATTTGATAATTTCCAACAGATATTTCATCTATTGTAATAGATGCATTATCTATTGCGATATTTGAATCTAGTATTATATTTTAATTAATAAGTTCAAATCTAAGGATTAAATTAAATTCATAGAGAACATAAAATAAATTGAAGCCTACAGAAATTACATGAAATAACTCAATAAATAAATGAAATGTAAAAAACGTTATCATGGGTACAGATGATCTACTCAATATGGATAAATTATTCTTCATCCGGTGCTATGAAATTTGGTTTTGATCGCCGTGGATATTTAATGTTACTTGCGTATGCTTTCTGAGCTTTCGGTATCAAGTCCATCATTTGGTACTTGAAATTCATCGCTTAAATACTCGACATAAGTGGAAACAAAAAGACTGCAATCCTTGTGTTTGTAAAAAATTAGAAAATACATAGCTTGCAATTAATGTAAGAGTTATGAAATTCATGAAACGAAACTAAATCATGATACTTACAGGCTACCAATGGGTTGTTGAGCGATTCCTTCAACATATTCTACATCAAATAGATTACCTATTTTATCTCGGTATGCTTCAATCGTTGACCAATCAGTACGAACCTTTTGGTCCAAAAAACCACTTATATCAAGGTAAGTAGGCAATATTTTGGCCAGCTTTTGTATCTCAGATGACGACTCAGAATGTCTCCCTCCCGATATCGAGCCATAAACTCGAATGCATCTCTCTTATAGAATGACGACAGCTAACACCCAATGGAATTTGTCACCACAAATTATTGGGATGTACACTTCATTGACCAAATGGCAAGGTAAGCCAACTAAAATGCTAAAACTTTTGATGATATTGATTAAGCATTCCTCAATTTTGGAAACTTCCAGCTATTGTTGATAATACCTATCGTAGGCATTATTGATGTAAACTTTGTACAAATAATGTTTTGCCATGTATCTGTATTATTCTTGTGTTTGCAACCTGGTCTTCTTTCAGAGGTAGTAAAAATGACATTGATGTACTGCACATATTATTAAATATTTTAGATTACGTGACAATAAAATTAATACATAGATGCAATTAAATAAAGTATTAATTAATAGTAATATGTATGCCATTTAAACCTCATTATTCCAACAAGTTTCAGGCTGTGACATCAAATAGAACTAATCCTTCATTTCGGGATGTGCAACTACAAAGTCGAACATATCTAAACTAAAACCCAATTTGTTCACTTTATAGTGTTCGTCATTTTGTTTTCTAAATGATCCATATGTATTAATGTCATATTTTTAGAACAAGAGTTGTATAAATCTATATCTTTATAAATAATTTATGTACCTGCTAGCATGATGCTTTAACAATCCATTCTGAATAGTCGTTGATCAACTTTGTTAGTTTGTTTGGAGCCTCGTCTGAGATGTTGAACCCTTCAAACGGGTAATTCTTCCATTCTCCCAAACTGATAGGGTTCACTTTTTCTTCTTCTTTGGAAGTAGTTGATGGATTATCAACTGTGATAATATGTTGTTCAACAGTAGATTCTACTGTGACATCCACCTAGAAACCTAGAATTGTCAATGTTAATCATAAATATACAACAAATTATCTATCTATTACAAAAGATGGATCATCTATTGGGATAGATTCCAACAGGTAAAAAAGAGTTGTACAATAATTACTAATAGATGACCAATCTGTTGCAACATATGACTCAATTGTTGGTACAAATTAAAATAGTACAAAGACCTATTTGATTTGATTAAATAGATGAACATATGTTACAATAGATAACACATCTGATGCAATCGGTTAGACAACTATTGCAATAGATAATGCATCTAATGCAATAGGTTAGACAACTATTAGAATAGATGTATATATATATATTTAATAATTTTCAGTAGATGTATCATCTGTTGAAACAAATATGTGTCTGTTTATTTTTTGGAATAAATGATATACATTTACCTTTTTCAGCTCATGCTGCTTTCCTGTGGTCCTTGTACATTGATCAAAGGAGCAACACAAATACAGAGGAGTTGTAATTTTTCTTTTTTGATGCTTGATGATGCCTTGAAAATTTCTTTCTTTCTGCTCTTAGCCACCTTAATCTCTAGTGGAGTGTATGGATATAAAATCTTCTTTGATGGAATGGCACCCCTATTAGATGTCAATTCCTTTACAAAAGCAGTTAATGCACTAGTAGTATTAATCACTCTATCATGTTTCACTTTGCAATCTTGACATTTGCATGCAAAACATTTGCTAGAAGGGGAAAAATCTGTATAACCAGTATAATCATAATAATAATGGTTTGTTGTTTCAAAAATTGTAAGAGGAGTATCATTATCCCCGATAGTAGCACCACTACCACTACCACAATCAACAACAACAAGCCTACCTTTCAAAATTGGTTTTCTTGTGATGGTTGTTTCTCCAAACAATTCCTTTTTTTCAGCCAATTACCTTAGGGTTTGATAAAGTTTCCATAGACCGTAAAGTAAGAAAAAAATGAAATCTTCAACTCTCGATTAATCGGAACATGCGGCAGATGCACAATCTAACATAAATTAGTACATATATTAGAATGATGATCAGATCATTCAAAAAAATCATTAATCAAAACAAAAACCTAATTAGAATTAGACTTACTACATACTTCAAAGGGTTGAAAAGATCAAAAAAATTTATATTTTTATTATCTTTGGTCAACAACTATCTCAGGATTCTTGTACAGGAAACTTCTTCCTGGTAGTTCACTTGTTGTCTCAAATAAGGAATGACTTCAAACGCCCATGCCTATAAAATAATGCCAATAAATCAAAAGCATTATTAAATAAAAAATCATATCATAATAAAAGAAATATTTATCATGAAAGCCCACGTAAAGCCATACAAGTTGACTGTCTTTGGTATTAACAGAGTCAACAAATATTTGATAGTCATTTTGAAGTTTTCATAACCCCAAGAATAGTTGTTAAATTCCTCAAGATCCTCGGAGAGCTTTATTAAACCAAGTGGTATATTGTTGTTAACGTATCTCACCCAAAGAATATTATGTACAAACCAAACCAAGCACAATCATTGCTTCTGCTTCTTTGAAAGTCTTTGACCTTTCAACGCTTCTATTAAATTTTTATTTTTGAAGCTTGGGCCAACAAGGGACATCGAGTCTTCATGATCACTCAACTTGTATTTTTCTTTTTTTTGGGTGTGGGGGGTGCTTTCTAAGGTTAGAATAGGTATAACTTGAGAAGGAGAAGGAGGATAACATTTTAGTCAAGTAACTATAGCAAACTCATTCTGGCATGACCCGAGGCTACCCCCTACCTGTGATAACGGTTCTTACTATCACAAGTGACGACAAGCTGGTACCTATTGTGAGGACTGAATAAAATAACAATCATAAACGTGTACGAAAGATAAACTATTGAAGTAATACAAATCTGAACACTGAAAATGTGGTTCAACCACAAGTCTAAAACATCTAATGAAATACTAAAATCTAACCGTCAACTTAAAACAACTGATAATACTGAGAAGACTGATATACTCAATAAGTACCTAACTGACTGTCTGATTATCTGAAAGCCTTTAACTGACTGAGAATTTGATGGGATAGACCCCAACTAACTCCAACTGATTGAATAAACTGAACTACTAAAATAACTAAATAAACATAACATATCCTCGATGGATGAAGACTCACCACTACGGCTGCTGGGTTATGCTGAGCTGTCTAACTATGATTTGAAAACTGTACGTCTGAACCTATGATATAAGATATCATAGTGGAAAGAAAAGTATGTGGTCATTACTTTGAATGTACTGGTATATGAGATGGGGTTAGCCTGATATACATGGGGTACTGTGTATATGAAATATGGACTAACTGAATTGTATGAGATAACTGAACATGAATTTATGAAAACTATAATATCTGAGAATGAAAGACCAAGGATATACATAATTCTGAAATAATTTGTAAACTGAAATATTGAAATCTATATAACTAAATAACTATAAATCTGTATTCTTTGGTCAAGGAAACCTGAACTGAATATATACTTAATACTGTACCGAGATTGTGGAAGGTATCATGTAACCGATATGCCCCAATCTGAGCTAATTGAGGTCCAAACTGTAACCCCAGTTGGAAAGGTATCAGTACCATGCCATGGGTACTAACACTGGCTGTGTGGATCCACTAAACTAGTGTCCCAAAGGACTAATGAGACATCCTCAACTTCCTGGTGCTCTAATGAGATATGTGTCACCCTCAACTGGATGGTAAACACTTTGCCAACCCTTAACTGGCAGGTAGACATCTATACCCTATGCTAGCTATGTAGTTCTAGAACTCGGGAATTGCTACTAAGGGTCACACCCTATACTGTCAGGTAAGCCCTCATCCCTGAGTTCGCTCGATGCTAAACCCTACTCCTAACTGAACTAACATTGATACTGGGATAGACTGAACTAGACTAAACATTATTACATAAATGATAGTGCTTATCAAGATTATAAACGTGTAGGTATACTAATAAGAGTTATGGATTAACTATCTGAGTACTTGAAAAACTAAATTTATGTAAATCACATTGGTACTGGGTGTTCATAACCCACCAAAACTAAATGGAATTAACAATAATACCATATAAAAGCTTTAAAACCCTAGTAAGGGATCATTGTTCAAAATCCAACACATAGGTATATCATCAAACACATGAGAGTCACAAACATAAGTATGGGAATGAGTAAAAAATGTGAGAATAACATGATTACAAGACAAGAATCATAACTTTGGGATTTAACATGAAGGTTACAACATCTAAAACATGTAATGGCTTATCCCACTTGAAAAGCACTTATAAATATAACTTGTAATTTTATTCACAAGAGATTCATAGAGATATTTCAACTTAAACATGAAAACTCATAATTTAAAATCAAAAAGGGATTCTTGGAATCCATAGGTGCAAGGAACCCATGGATAAACATTACACATACCTCATTAGATGATTTCATGGAGATTCTTGGGAATTTCTTGAGGTTTGAAGCTTGAATTTCTTGATTCCTTGAGAATGAGTTAGGGTTTGTTCTTGAGGAAAGTGGGGCTTCTTTTGAGAGGATTTGATATTTAAATAGCAAATAATGCTTTTTGGGGAGCTAAATTTTGTGTTATGGACTAATTGTGTGAAAATAAATGACCCAAATGCCTTTAATTATTTAGGAACAAAAAACTAGATAGGTAAAGGAGGGCACGTTATGGGATTTAAAGTGGTGCACTGGAGAGGGTTCCATGGGCTCCATTGCGGTGCACTGAAGGGGGCGCTGCGAGCTCATCCTTGTGTTGATACTATTTTGGTGATCCAAACACACCCCTACGCTCGTCTAAAAATTTTGAAACTCACCCGAGATGTATTTTTAACTACCCCAATCATGAATCAACTTAAGAATTTATGTCTCAGGGTTGGGAAGACCAAAAATAAAGTTCTCAAAGTTTAGGGGTTTTGAAAATGACTAAGTCCCCAACACTTAGTGAAATTTTCAGGCCTTAAGCCCCTTATGCAATGCAACTAAAAGCTAAACAGAGCTAAGAATAGTATGGGGTATTACACCTTCCAACCAAAATAAATAGGTATGCCACAGTAATTTATCCATTGATCATCCATCTTATCTTTATTTTCATATATAAACCTATGCTTGAGAAGATCATATACCATTTTCATTTGGAAAAGAGCAGTGTTGTCCTATGGCAAATCAAGATATTGCCCAAAGAAGCTGTCCCTGAAATACGCATTCAAATTTTGGTCTCGAAGTATTTTTCTAAAGGCATCGAAAGATTTTTCCTTGGCTGACTTAACCACAAAATCACTCGTTAAATGTATGACACCATCGCACTGCATTCTCATAGGATAACTCTCAATGCTGAAGGTTTTGATAAATTCTTCAGTGAAAGAGCTATTAGCATTTGGATCATCTCTTTTGAAATATTCCTTATCCCTATGTTCATTATCTTCTAGTTCTGATTGAGATAACACTTGTAAAGTAAGATCATAGAGTGGTGGATATAGCCTAACTGCACTTGTTCCTTTACTTGGAATTGATTTGATTTATTTTTTTTGGGAGCCATATAATCTAAAAATAACATGAACATAAAATAGATTATAATTGATTAATGAATTGTTAAAAAGGATAATAATATACCTAATATGTATAACAGTAACATAATAGTTTCAACAGATCACACATCTGTTGCAACATATTACTAACCTTTTGTAATAATAAAAATAGATCACTCATTTGTTGAAATAGATAATTGTTATATGTAATAGATCACACATTTATTGAAATATATGAGTTATCTATTGCAACATATTACTAACCTTTTGCAATAATAAAAATAGATCACTCATTTGTTGAAATAGATAACTGGTCTGTGCAACAGATCACATATCTGTTGCAACATATGAGTGATCTGTTGGAAGAGTTATCATGTGTCAAAATATTTTAGATTTCTTCTAATAGAAAGTTCATCTATCACAACAGATCAGTTGAAAAAATCAAGTCTTGGACATGTCCTATTTGAATAGTTGATAGGATTTTAACCAACAGAAGGTTCATCTGTTGCATCAGATGATTAATCTATTGCATTAGATAGTAAATCTATTGCATTAGATGGTTAATTTTTTTCATCAAATTTATAATTGAATGGTTCCTTTATTACATCCTATGGTTAATTTGTTACATCAAAGTTTTTATCAGATGGTTCCTCTATTGCATCCAATGGTAAATCTATTACATCAGATGGTTAATCTGTTGTATCATATGGTTAATATGTTGCATTAAATTCTTAATTTGATGGATAAATCTATTGCATCAGATAGTTAATCTAGTATATTCAATAGTAAATTTGTTGCATCAGATGGTGAATCTGTTGCATTAGAAGGTTAATATATTGTAAATATGAGTTATCTATGCAATATATTACAAACCTACTGTAATAATAAAAATAGATTACTCATCTATTGAAATAGATGACTGGTCTGTACAACAGATCACACACCTATTGTAACATATAAGTGATCTATGAGAACTTTTATCAAGATTTAATATTATTTAGATTTCTTCCAATAGAAGGATCGTCTATCGCGATAGATAAATGATCTTGGAAAAATCAATTCTTTGACATGTCCTATTAGAATAGTTGATAGGATTTTATCGAATGGAAGGTTCATATATTGCATCAGATAATTAACCTATTATATTAGATTTTTGATCTAATGGTTCCTCTGTTGCATTAGATGATAAATCTATTATATCAGATGGTTAATCTGTTGAATCAGATTTTAAATCAGATAGTTCCTCAATTACATCCAATGGTTAATCTATTAAATCAAACTTTTAGTCAGATGGTTCCTTTGTTACATTCGATGGTAAATCTATTACATCAGATAGTTAATCTGTTGCATCATATAATTAATATGTTGCATCAATTTTTTAATCTAATAGTAAATCTTTTGCATTAGATGATTAATCTATTGCATCAGATTTTTAATCCGATGGTTCCTCTGTTGCAACAGATGATTAATCTGCTGCATCAAAAGGTTAATCTATTGAACTGAAGGTTAATCTATTGCAAAAAATAGTAGCATGTTTTTTTTCAACAGAAAAATAACAATATCACCATTTTTACAAAGAACAAGAATAAATCAACCCAACAACGAACGCAATACCAAAAACACTAACATTATTGTTTTGTTTATACAAACACAAATGACAAAAATCAAACTTCATAAAAATGCAAAAAACAAGAAAAAATCATATTTCACTCCGAAAAGAAAAGAGAAGAAATTCTAAAAATTAGGGTTTTATTTAGAGCATATTTCAAATTAAAGCAACAAGTATTGAAATTGTTAGCCAATACTAGAAGAGAAGTTGGCTCAAGTTCTTTGTTTTCTTCAAAACTAAAAAGGCCATAATTTTTTACCTGTGAAAGAATAAAAGGGACGATGACAAATTTGAAGCTATTGTGGCCAGAGAGCAAGGTTGTCAAGCCGATTGTCGGTTGAAAGTCGAAAAGGAACTCAAAGACCAACTATTTGTCATTGGTGGTTAAAGTCACCGACAATTAAAAGAACAAATTTATAGAAATATTGGTTGGAAGAAACTATCGAAAGAGAAAGGAGAGACACAGTTGATTTAGAGAGGAGAGGGATGTGGGTTGATTTGTATATTTGAAAAGATTAGAAGTTTTGAAAATATTAATAAAATCCACAATTAACTTAATTAAGTTTTCTAATTATGTTTAACACTTTAAGTTGGTCAATGTCACCAATCCTTCATTGAAGACTTAAATGACCCTTTTTCTTCAATTTTCTCGAGAAACACCTTCTCTCTTTTTTCTTCTCCTTGCTTTACAAAAAACATCAAATTATCTTATAAGATCGATAATATGTAGACATCCTATTGTACTTTTGTTTTCTTGGTAAGTCATACTCTTTGAAGAGACAGACCCACGTATTAGGGTGAGGGTGCACGTGCACCCATTAAGTTTGGAAAATAATCTGAATATGTACATGTATATATCTGAAGAAACTTTTATAAATTATGTGCACCCTAAAGATCACCATATCACTTTGAGCGCATTGGTTCTAGATGTCGTTTCCCTCAAAAGTGACCCAGGATCGAATCCAAGGATCAAGTTTTCTTTGTTATTTTTTTGTGTACTAAATTTTTAATAGCAAAAGTATTAGTAAGGATTTGAACCTATGACATGTTGCTTACACAATACACCATTTAACACTGGACTACTGCCCTTATCTACTTTTATAGAGTTAAGATTTATATATTACCCTAATTCCAATATTTGGACTATATATTTGTATTTTCGTCATTTCTTAAGCCTCTACTGACCAGTTAGTCAGATACGACACTATCTCTCAGTCGCCATTGGAAGATTCTAGAGCACTTATATTAATATGAAGGTCCGCGCTCTTAAAATCCTGGGTTCGCCTCTGACCATTTGGAATAATGTTTGCCAATTCCTTTTCATGTTATTGCTCGTAACCTTAACTCTATCCCTCCACATCACCCTTTAATTTAAAAGAAATTAATGGATTAAAACCTCTATTGCTCAGAATCCTTAAGAATATTAGCGGGTGCATGTGGATTCTCCAAAACTAATGCATTTTGGAGAATCCAACACAAACGTGGCATCGAAAGGTGAAGAATTCGTGAAACTTAATTTAGAACTATGAATTCAAGAGAGATTCTTTTCAAAAGTCACATTGAGAAACTCTAAGATAGAAATATAAATAGATCAACAGAAAAATAGCAAGCGTTATAGGATAATATTTGATGATAACCCACAAAAAGGAGGATTAAAACTCAAGGGAAGAAATAAAACATACCTCATAAAGAACATCATCTATAGCAGTTTTCGAAGGTGTCACCCGCAAATTTAATAAGTGAAACTTGTAAAAGTTTTTCAATCGACTGCAAACACTATCACTATTTGACAAACAACCAAGCCTGTACTCAATAATTAGCAGAACTAATTGCTCTTTTTGAACTAAACTGTACTCAACAATTAATAGCACTAATTGCTCTTGGTGAACTAATCTGTCTGCATTAATGTCCACTTTATCCTTTTTGACTGTTTCTCCATCAGAAAATGCTATTATAGTTGTTATCCCTAGGATGACAAAATGATTCAATTAACTAATTATCTCTTACATCTTTTCTGTAATAGGAAGTTTGCAAGGCAATTTGATTAAAGCTAATTCATCAAGAAAATAAAATGAGCACAACAAACATGTGGATGGATAAACTCATAGATTTCTTAAAGAATGACTATTCTTCAATAAGGACTATTTATGTTCCAAAGATATGTAAAAATAGAAGATTGTTGATTGTAGTTATATAGAACACAGATGATATAAATGACAAAAGTCAAAAATAAAGTAAGGTTCAGGCCCTTTCTAGTAGTTGACATTAGTTGAGGCCAGCAGCCTTTTTCACCTGTTCCAATTACACACTTAAATCTTTAGGTGTTCCAATAGAGAAATATAGCTCAGACCAAGTAACCATATTTAGTCCTTCATTGAAGGCATTAAGTGTGCTTCCATAAAAGAAGTGAAGATTCATCAAGAGTTCATAGAATAAGAAATATACACATTCTTTAAATTTTTCTACACATGTAACTAAGCCTGAAACTCTGGATACAGGTCCATCCACTGCTTATATGTTCTATTGTCCTACAAGTTCTACGTTTAGCTAAGATGTGAAATCTTAAGTACCAAAACAACAATAATGTACCTAGTAAAATCCCACAAGTGGGATCAAGGGAGGTAGAGTGTATGCATACCTTACCCCTATCACATAGAGGTAGAGAAGCTATTTTCAAAGGACCCTCGGCTCAAGAGGAACAAATTAAAGTAGTTATGAAAAGGAAAATGACAATGAAGAAAACATAGCAACTAATAAGAAAAGCAGTCGAGGGTATTTAGAAAAGAAATAGTAACAACAATAAATAGTGTAATAATCGAAACACAATAATGCTAATGTGAAATCTTGAAGTAGTGGCAACTAAAAAAGGACAAAAATTTACCCGTTCTTCAAATTTTTGAATGCTTTCTTGAGATCCCAAAGTTGGTTACTAGTAAAATGATACATCTCAAAACCTTAGATTTTCTTTTTATTTTTTGAATTTCTAGAAATTTCATGGGAAGAAAGAATCTAAAATAATTTACCTCTCTTACTGGAACTACTTTGGGCAAAACAGGACTTTTGTGCCATTTTTTGCTGACGAAGTCAATGTGAGATATGCTTGAACCCTTTGGACTTTTATGCAACTTTTATGATTCCTCTTGTTAAGTAAATGGACTCAGGCAGGGGTGGGGACTAACAAGAAGAGTCGCAAAAGACACATTTAAATGTCCACCCACAACAGTTCAAGTAAAAAAAGGTATCTAAGAAGAAAATAACTACTTCAAAAACATAATAAGCATTGATGGAAATACTTGAACATCAAGGCTGATTCTTATTTAGTAGATAGTGGTGAAGAGAAATTATGATAATTTTGACTCTACTCTCATTGAAGTCACTAAATATACCATTTCTAATATCAAACCAAGAAGTTGATCGATCTAATCCAATAAAACCAGGGCCAGGGAATGTTGTGGATTCAACAGTTGAATCCACCAACTTGGAAAAATCTTAGTCAATCCCCACAATCAAAAGAAATCTTCAGTCAAGGCCTGTAATGCGAGGTAATGAATATATTGCTAGGAAAAATATGGCAGCCACACACTGAGATAGAATGAATTTTCAAGTGTTCTAGGTGTTACATAATTAACAAAACCACTCCTAAACAACATAACCCAATCTTCCAGAATTAGAATGATAAGAAGAACCATCAGACAAAGGAGATCCATACATGAAGCCAAATGTTGCAACATGGCTGCAAGTTGAGGCTCTACCATCATGAGAGATAGTGTCACCTCTCACTCTCAATGATAAAGATTAGGAGATGGAACTACACTTCATGTGGAACATATTGAGTTGGGGTCATACAACCATTGCCCTATAATAGAATTACACTTCCATATGCAATATTCAAAATGATATGTCTAAACAGCCATGTTGCACATGGAAGTGTAGTTCCATTGATAGGTAGTACATAGACAACCTTAACTCATTATGTTCCACATGGAAGTGTATTTCCATCTACTAATGCTCCTTTAATGGGAGTGGAAGGTGGCAATCAATCTATCAGTCATGATGGTAGAGTTTTAACTAACAGCCATGTTACAACACCTGGATTCATGCATGAATCTCCTTTGTCTGATGGTTCTTCTCGTCATTATTATTCTGGAATATTGGGTGATAATGTTAGCAATGGTGTGTTAATCAAATAACACCTAAGTCCCTTGAAGATTCATTTTATTCTCAGTGTGTGCCTGCCATTATTTCCCTAGTAATGGATCCATCACCTCTCGTTGTAGGCCTTGACTGGAGAGTGATTTCGATTATTGGGTTTGACTAATAAATATTTTCCATATAAATAGATCCATAACTATTGAATCCATAACTTCCCTGGCCCTAGTTTTGTTGGACTGAGTTGATCATCTTCTTGGTTTGACACTGATGGAGGTATATTTAGTTACTTCAAGGAGACCAGGAGTCAATATTACTGTATTTTCTCTACAACCACTATCCACTAAATAAGTATTAAACTTGATGTTCAAGTACTTCCGTTGATGCTCATTATGTTTTTAAAAGTAATTATTTTCCCCTTTTGATGCCTTTTTCACCTGAACTGTTGCAGGTGGACATTTGATAGTTTATAGTATTACTTTGTGGTGCCTTGTTTTCATTATTATATAGAAGTATATTATACCATGTTTGTTGACTGCTTTTATGTTGTATGTTTGTTTTTTGATTATACTATTATCTTTCTTGAGCTGGGGATCTATCAAAAACAACTTTTCTACTTCATCTGAGGTGTGGTATGGACTGTGTTACACTTACCCTCCCCAGACCCCACCTTGTGAGAATACACTGGGTATGTTGTTGTTTTTGTTGTTGTTGTAGGTGGACAGTTACTTGTGACTTTTACGACTCTCCCTCTTAACCCCACCCACCCTCACCCCCACCCCCGCCAAGTCAAGTTACTTAACAACTAGGTCATATCTCTGGATGAGTCCTATCTCCACAAATAGGCCATATCTCTGGATGAGCCCTAACTTGTTTGTAATCAAAATTTTTCATACCAGTAAAACAAATTAATCTTTTAGCAGTATTAAACCACCTGAACATCAAGCTTTTCATCTGATAATTAATTTTAAATGGCTCAGTAATTTGTTTGTAAAGTAATGATCATCGAGAACAGTCACTAAGATCATATCAAATATCTTTCAAAATAACTATATGGTTGTTGTATTCTTTATTATTAGCTGATGAACGGGGATAAGTATTTATGAATCCACTACTAGAGATTAAAGAGAAAAAGGATTTTGAGACATCTCTAAATTTCAACAATGATTTTACGAGCAACCTAGAGAGTATTTCAACAATGATTTTTTGGGTAATTGGACATGAAGCAACTGTAATTTTACTGATTTTATCCTCTTTGAAGCTCTGGCTTCCACCATTGCAATTGTGCAAGATTTTGCAAATGGAAGGAAATGAAGATGGAACAGACTAGGGTTCAATGGGGTTTTGTTTGGACACTAAAGATGTATAATTAAAATGCGACCTTAAAGTAGTCCGCAACTTTCACTTTGACACGTTAACTTCGCTTAGTTATTAAATATTAATAAATTTCTATCTATTAGACATAAAAGGTGTGTTTGGTACGAAGGAAAATGTTATGTTGAAAAATATGTGGGGTTTTTTTTACTTATTTTCTAGTACTGGTATTTAGAAAGTAATCAAAAAATATTTTTCTAAGAGTATCTACATGTAATCTAGCAAAATACTATGTGGTTTGTGATGTTATTTATAGTTTTTCCTTTTTTGAAAAAAAATATTTAACTAATTCAAAATATTTATTTTTTAAAAGAAAACATCCAAACAAACATTCCTCCACCTCCTTGTTTTCTTCCTCTCCCTCAAAAACTCTGACTTCCCAACCAACCAACCCCCCCCCCCCCCTCCTTCTATCTTCTTCCTTCCCCTTGAAAACTCTTAACTTCCCAAACAACCATCCCCACCTTCTTTGCTTTTTTCCTCCCCCTCAAAAATTTTTATTTAGTATTATGTTGTCTCTGATATCTCTATTAAAAATTAAGGATGTAAAGTGAAATTTACTCATATTTAATAGATGTGGAGACCTTTTCATAGAAATTTCACATGACAGTTTCTTTTATTATTTCTTACACCTAATTTCCAGAGTGAAACTATTTAGTTATAAAGTGTTTCAATTGAATTCTTTCACGAAAAACTATGTTACACAAATAACTTAGAATAATTTTCTAAGTATGCAAATATGTAAAAAATTTCATATGTAGAATTTTCATCTGCTTTACTAATTATTTATGCTTCTTTAACAATTAATTTTTTCTAAACTTCATTTTGATTAGACCTGCAACATCCACAAACTTTTGCACTTCACTATGTATGCAATTAAATTTAAACCAGAAATGGGTCATACATATCGCTGTACTATTTAAAATTGTTCAAATATATTTCTCGTTATACTTTCGGTCAAAATATACCCCTCTCATTATGCTTTTGGTTCAAATATATTTCTTACATAAGCTCAAAATCAAATGATCCACATGATTCATTTCCTTTGCATTGAGTTCTATTTTTCTTTTTTCTTTTCTGCTAAGTTGGCATATAAGTGAGATAGAATTGTCAAGGGATAACATAGGACATCCTCTGCCATTACTAATGCTACTGGCAAACTCTCCAAGCCTAAAACATTAGCTCCGACAACTTTTGCTCAATTCATGAGATGGATGGAAATTTCTACCACAGTAAGGTTTGTCACTATGTCTATCTGTGGCTAATCAATGATCATTTGTTTCTCTAATGCCTATAATTTGTCGCTCTCCTGCCAGATCCTCAAGGATACCATTTATTTGGAGGGGATAAAGGTGTAACACTTAGACAGGATGGAGTCAAACAGGTAATTCTTTAGATTAAGAAGAAACACTAGAAATAGTTATAAAGGAAATCATTGCGGATATATAGAGTGTTGCTATTTATCACATTGGAGAGCCAAAAATGGGAAATTATTCCAGAGTTGCATTGTACAGACCTAACTAGCCATTTCTTAGATTAAGAAGTAAATTTATCTAGAAAATCACATTGGTTGAATAGATAATCTTTTGTGTGATTAGATATTTTGTCTGTTAGAGGCTTCACTTCTCAAGTTATCTTTGAGATGGGTGTTGGGAAAGGCAACATAGCAATATCAAAGTGCCCGATAGGGTATTAGTGGAAGAATACCTACATCTAAACTTTTTATTTGAATTTGAACCAAGAGGAGACAAGCAAACCCAAGCAAAACAAAGAATAGGTATCAAATAAATCAACCACATGAATATGACAAGACAAAAATAACAAGACACCAAATTTACAAGAAAAATCCTTCGATGTGAAGAGTAAAAATCCACGGGACCAAAACGTCCACTATAATCACCAAGAGTTACAATATTTTTATCCAAAATGGTCACCAAACAAGTGCCAAATAATGAGAAACAATACATAAACCACAGCACCAAACACTAGAGAAATAAAGGAGCGAAAGCACCAAAACACAACTGCTATTCAGGAATGAAAAATAGGAGCTACAGGCCACCAAATCCAACTTCATTAGTTTTTAATCAAATATTGAGATGAGATTAATAATCCATCCAATAATCAGCTTAATCATTTAAGAAACAAATCAAAAATCGTAATTTGAAGTTGACTATTGTGGCTGGAATTTTTGGACGAAAATCTACTCTATTTTCTCTCATTTGGCCACTAAAAACTCTCTTTATGGATGTTAAATAATACCTAAAAAGGTTAATATAGATGACCCATAGTAATGGGGAAATGGGCAAAAGTGTGTTTGTCCAAATTGGCCTTTATTTATTCACATAGGAAGGGAAAAAGACCCATAACCCAATAGTTCTCCCCCTTCCGACTATGTGGAGGAGACCGCCATCCCGGCGATCATGCAATAATATTCAAACTTCCCACTTGGAAAATCTTTAGTCATAAAGTTGAAACCATTATCATCCATATGAATCTTCTCAAGTTAAAGCAGCTTAAAATTTAACACATCTTAAATCCAATGGTATCTCACATCAGTGTGTTTAGACCGATCATAAAATGTAGAATTCTTGCCAATATGTATGTCACTTTGACTATCGCAATAAAGCACATACCTCTCTTGAGCACAACTGAGTTCCCCCCCCCCCCCCCCAAGAATCTCTTCTTCCAAATTAATTCTTTAGAAACTTCAACGACAGGAATAAGCTTAGATTTTGTAGTAGATAGAGCAACACATTTTTATAACCTGGATTATCAAGACACAGCTCTACCTATAAAAGTAATCAAACACCCTGAAGTAGACTTATGAATATCAACATCACCAACCATATCTGAATCTATATAACCATAAAAAAAAGGTGTAACGCCTCAAGAGTACACCTTAGGTGCCACACGGTGCCTACAGTCCCTAGGGACCATAAGATAACCCGTGAACTAGTACCTTCTACGAGAACTAAGTAAAACTGATAACAAAAGATCATATACGGAATATAATTGAGAAATTCCATAAGGTTTTAAGTTATAAATCTGATAAAGTCTATAAGACAAAACAGATAAAACTAAAAAGATGTCTGATAATGAAAACTGAATAACTATCTGTACTAGTTTGAAAAGCCTCTACTGACTGACTGAGGAGTTGATGGTATAAACCTGCAACTAGCTTCAACTAAATAGAAATAACTAAAATTGATAAATTAATCTGAGCTAAGTAAATTATGTCCTTGAAATATGAGGACTCACCACTACTATGGCTCATGATCTGGAAAGTCTATGTGCGATCCAAGAACTGAGCATTTGAACCTATGATATGATACATCATAGTGCAAGAAAAGAGTATCCGATCAGTAATTTGAATATAATGGTATGCTAAATGAGGTAGGCTGATATGCATGGTTTTATGTGCATGAATAAGAACTATTTGAATAAGTATCACGAAATACTAAATAGAATGCATAAAATTTGTAAGAACTGAAGATGCGTGAAATCTGTAAATAGTGAGAATGTATGACCAAGCATAAAACATATTCTAAGTATAAGTGTAAACTAAGCTACTAAAATCTGATAACTGAATTACCGATATCTTATGATATGGCCAAGCAACTAAAACTAAATTACTGAGCTGATTACTAGACTGACACTATAGGAGCTATCATCTAATCGACATGCCCTAATGAGCAATTTAGGGTCCAACCCATGACCCCAGTTGGAAGGGTGTTAGTACTGTTCCACGGGTACTAACACTGGTTGTGTGGATCCACTAAAGTGTTGTCTCAAAGGACTAAGGGTTACTCTCTACTGACAGGTACCCGTATGAGATCAACCTTCAACTGGCAGATTAACATCTCAACCTGCGCTGGCTACGTAGTTATGGAATGCGTGGAATAATACTAAAGCTCACACTCTCAATTGACAGGTGAGCTCCCATCCTTGGGTTCTCTCGATGCTAAATCCTACTCCCAACTGAACTGACTCAAAATACTAAACTATACTAAGATTAACTGATTATGATAACTAACTGAACTGATAATACTCATAATATATTTTGAAACTATTCTGAAGATACTGAGACTGAGTAAACAATTATGGTTTTGGGTATTCATAACCCCCAAGACTCGATAACATTAATAGTAAAATAGTACTAAAACTGTAAGGACATAACATGAAAATATTTACATAAAAAATCCATTCTTGTAGGCATTTCATCAAGCTCTTGATGTTCATAGTTCAAGCTAAGCATGGGAATAGTTTAAAGCTTGTTGGAATAGCATGACTCCAAAACTAACATCTCCAATTATGAATTAAATCAGATAATAACAACATTAAAACATGTGGGGTTTGATAACAACAACAATTTCATGTACACATGGTATATAATTACAATTCATGGTAGTTCATGGTTAAAATCACAATTTAAAATCATAATAACTTGTAATGATCATAATTTGAATTTAGAATTGGATACTTAGGCTCCATGGGTGAAAGGTACCCATGAATGAACACTTAACATACCTGGGTTAATGAATTCGTGAGAATTGATGGTGAATTCTTGAGATTTGATCTTGAATTTTGAAGGCTAGGGTTTTTGTTCTTGAAAGAAGATTAGTTTAATTTGAGAAAATTGTGAAATAATAAGCAAATAATGATCTATTGTGACTTAAATCCGGTGCTTTGACTAAATGAGGTGAAGGGAAAGGACTTAAATTCCCTTGGATAAATTAAAACTCAGAACTGGAATAAAAAATCCTAATTTTGACACCCAATGCAATCGCATTGGACCACCAAAATAGGGACCATCCTGACTGGAACCTTGGCTTAATCCTACACCATTGTGGTACCCCCACTGAACGCGAATTTGTCCCTTGGCGCGATGAGCCACTATTGTAATGATCCACTGGACTAGGACAAATGCAGAATAACACATCTGCGCGACATGGTCCTTATCACGATGGCACACTGGAAAATGACAAACGTGAATTTGGCCATCACCGTGATGCGACATTATCGCGTTGGGCTACTATTTTACACTAAAAGTGCCATAACTTCTCACCCAAGTATCAAATTTAGGCGAAATTAGTATTGTTCGAAAGATAATTCAATTTCATACAACTTAGTGGTTCTTGATCTGGAAAATTCTAAGTATAATAAAAGACATACTCGTTTAAAGATGACTAAAGCAACATTCTTCCTGAAAACTCAATCATAAGGACTATTGTGATATATTTAATAGATAAGAGTTATTTGAGGGCTTAATATACCTCAAATCAACTCATAACACTACCAAAGAGCTTTAAGGTACTATATATGAGCATGAAACAATACACTAACATTGGTTTGGATTTGGGGGGTATTACGATATCTCCCCCTTAGAAACCTTCGTCCTTGAATGAGATTGGCTAAATTGAAAGCACTGAGGAATTGATATTACATGTTAAATATATGTGATGAAAACCTGAGTACATGACTGAGTCTAAAACATGATTAATGATTGAACTGGTTCTATGAATGCTTGACTTATATGAGAATGATATGTATCTGAAACTGAGCATGGAGAAGAGAAATTCTAAAAAGATTGTTACCTTAAGCAGAGTCTGAGTTTGCGGAGAAAAAATGAGGGTACTTGGTCCGCATATCTACTTCTGCTTCCTAAGTGGCTCCCTCAATAGACTGATTCCACCAAAGAACTTTGACTAGGAGAACTTTTTTGTTCCTTAATCTATGAATTTGTCGATCAAGAATCTCAACTAGAATTTATTCGTAACAAAGGTTGTTCCGAACATCTATGCTTTCTAAGGGAACGACAATTGTTGAGCCTCCAATAGACTTCTTCAACAAGGAGATATGGAATACTGGGTGCTTTAATGCTAAGTCTGCTGGCAACTCACGCTTATAAGCCACCTTTATATAATGGTTCATTATTCTATAAGGTCAAAAATATGGGGGACTAAGCTTCCCCTTCTTATCAAACTTCTTCAATCCCCTCATGGGAGAGATCTTTAGATATAAGAAATCACTAATCTTAGACTTAAGATCTTTCCTTCTCACATCTGCATAAGATTTCTGTCGGCTTTATGTTGCCTTAAGCCTCTCCCTAATCAACTGCACTTTCTCTAAAGCATCAAACACCAAGTCAGGTCATATAAAAGTGGTTTTTCTTATCTCAAACCAGTCAATTAGAGATCTACATCTCCTTCTATATAGAGCCTCAAATGGAGCCATCTGAATACTAGAATGATAGTTATTATTATACATGAATTCAATCAAAGGTAAATGGTCATCCCAACTGCCCTTAAAGTCAATAATACATGCTCTCAACATGTCCTCAAGGGTCTGAATAGTCCTTTCTTCCTGACCATCTATCTGAGGGTGAAAGTTTATACTGAGGTAAACTTGGGTACCAAGACCCTTCTAAAAAGCTTTCCAAAAGTAAGAGGTAAATTGAGTACCTTTGTCTAAAATGATGGACAATGGAACACCGTTCAACCTAACCAACTCTTTAATATAGAGTTTGGCATAGTCCTCGACTGAATAAGAAGTATAGACAGGCAAGAAATTAGCTGACTTGGTCATCCTGTCCACAATGACCCAAATTGAATCATTCTGCTGATGAGTACAAGGAAAACCTATCACAAAATCTATGTTTACTACCTCCCACTTCCAAGTGGGAATACCGAACTCCTGCATAGACCCACTGGGCTTCTGATGCTCAATCTTAACTTTCTAATAAGTGAACCACTTAGCTACAAACTCTACAATATCTTTCTTTATCCCACACCACCAATAGGTTTCCCGCAGATTGTGGTATATCTTCATGGCTCTTGGATGAATAGAGTAATGTGCACTATGCACTTCTGCAAGAATTTGTTGTCTCAACTCATCAACACACGTCACACATAATCTACCCTGGCAACTCAGTACAACATCTCCCCCTTAGGAGAAAACCTCTACTTTTTTATCTCTGACTGACTTTTTCAGCTTCACTAGACTAGGCTACCAAAGAAGATTCCAAACTATTCTGAACTCAAACACTACCCTCAGCTGAATCAACCAACCAAACACCTAATTTGGCAAGCTGATGAACTTCTTTAACTAACTTCTTGTTATCACCTTCAATATGAGAAACACTACCCATATGTATTCTACTAGGGTATCTGCCACTATATTGGCCTTGCCTGAATGGTACAAAAGACTCATATCATAATCTTTCTATAACTCTAAGCATCTTCTATGATGTAGATTTAAATCCTTCTGCAAAAACACATACTATAAGCATTTGTGATCAGTTAACACATTAACATGCACTCCATACAAATAGTGTCTACAAATCTTCAAGGCAAACACCACAACTGCTAACTCAAAATCATAGGTAGGATAATTTTATTCATGGGGCTTACACTGTCTAAAGGCATAAGCTATAACTTTATCCTTCTGGATGAAAACACACCCCAAACAAACTCTAGAAGCATCGCAGTACATACAAAAACCGATCTGAAATATCTAGCAATATCAACACCGAGGTTGTGGTAAGTTGAGTCTTCAACACCTGAAAACTCTTCTCACAAGAATATAACCACTAAAACTTGACTTTCTTCTGAGTCAATCTAGATATGGGAGACACAAGAGATGAAAATCCTTTAATAAACTATCAGTAATAGCCAGCCAAACCCAAGAAACTCCTGATATCTGATGGAGAGATGGGTCTGGGCTAATTTTTCACCGCCTTGGTCTTTTGAGTATCAACTCTAATATAATTACCAAAAATAATATGGCTAAGGAAAGCTATTGATCTTAGCCAAAATTTGCACTTACTGAATTTAACGAATAACTGTTGGGCTCTAAGAGTCTGCAATACTATCCTAAGGTGGTCTGCATGATTATTTTCATTAAGGGAGTATACAAGAATGTCATCAATGAAGACTATGATGAAAATGTCCAAGTACTGCTTGAACACTCGGTTCATCATGTCTATGAAGGCTGCTGGGGCATTCATGAGACCAAAGGATAAGAAACTTAAAATGAACATACCATATTACAAAAGATGTTTTTTGAATGTCACACTCTCTTACTCTAAGCTGATGATAGCTAGATATGAGGTCTATCTTAGAAAAGTAATTGGCACCCTGAAGTTGGTTGAACAAGTCATCAATTCTGGGAAGTTGATACTTGTTTTTTATAGTGACTTGGTTCAATTGATAATAGTCAATACATATTCTGAGAGAACCATCTTTCTTACACACGAACAAAACTGGTGTTCCCTATGGGGAGATACTAGGCCTAATAAATCCCCTATCTAGGAGATCTTTCAACTGTTCTTTTAACTCTTTTAGTTTGGATGGAGCCATTTTATATGGTGGCATAGAGATAGGCTGAGTATCTTAAGAAGGTCTATTCTAAAGTAAATTTTCCATTTGGAAGGAACTCTAGGAAGATATTCAGGGAAAACATCTAGAAATTCCCTCACTACTGAAACTAGATCAAGGTTAGGAGTCTCAGAATTAGAGTCTTTGACTCAAATAAGATGATAAATGCACCCCTTGGATATCATATTTCTTGCCCTAAGGTACGAAACAAGCCAGCCCTAAGAGATTTAGTACTACCCCTTCATTCAAGGACTGTTTCACTTGAAAAATAAAAATGAACTACGTTATTTCTAAAATCAACTAAAGCATATCATGAATGGAGACAATCTATGCCGAGAATAACATCAAAATTCATCATATCTAACTCCACAAGATTAACTAAAGTGACTTTTGGAGATATTATGAATGGACAGTTCCTGTATACCTTCCTGGCTATAATAAAGACACCTACTATGGTGATACACCCAAATTACAACCTTCTTATGAAAGTGTAAGCGGTCGCTATCAAATATAGAACCCAACTGGGTTGGGTGTCAAATCCCACAAGGAATACTATGTTTACTATATATTGTGGTTGTTATTAGGCTGTTGGTCGAAGGTTCCTGAAGAAAAAGAGGGGTTTTTGATTTATCAGTTTTATAAAAATGCTTGTTAGAGAAAGTAATCCACTTGTTGATTGTATAAAAAAATAGTAATTTAGTAAGAGTAGTCAAACTAGGGTTATGGTTACCAAGATAGTTAAATAGCTAGGGTTGTGAACTATTTTGGATTCCCTATGAACAATTCTAATTGCAAGAGTAATTGAATTCTATGGTTTACCCATTAGTTTCTCAGCCTAAATGAGTAATTTTATCCCTTAATTCTTTCAAACATAAGGAACATATTATTTATTCAACTATATTCTCACATGGGTTAATCCGGTTAAGGTATCTACCTTCTATCCAAGGGTTAAAGATTTGTGTAAACCCTTTCTTTTCCTAACGAATACTTTTCCATTCAACCAAGTGATGTTCTTAGGCTCACTTTTCAAGTTTGCAACCAAGAAAAGTCATTAAAGTGAGGAAGGGTTTATGCAATATCAATTAATCATGGGACTCTACTAGATTCACAACCCAATTCATCTTTTCACATTAAGGTTCCCATAACCCTAGTTATTGGAGCTTAGCCATACATCTCCACATTAGAAAGAGAAGAAATCATTGTGTTATTCATAAATTAATTCAAGATTCACTTACAAAGGTTACAAGAATTTGTCCTTAAATCTAAAATGGAGATGGAATGATTAGCTCCTTAAGATTTTCTTAATTCCCCCAAAATACTAGGTTACAAAGAGTTTTTAGATATGGAGACTATGATAACCAATGAAAAAATGAAAGATAGCCCTATAATAAAACCTAAAACTAGTATGTATACGTTCCCAGGTAAAAAGAATTAAAAATTTGAATTTAGAAAACCGCGTCCAAACTGACGGCCAAATTGGTGGTCCGTCGAGGGGTTGATGGTCCTCCATTTGATCTGTTGTTGTTGATCCTAGATAGTCACATTCTGGATAAGGCTAATGGCCAATCTGATTGTCCATCAAAATACTGACGATCTACCATTTGGTCCATCGCTGAGTCTTTCAAGAGGCAATTTTTTGGATAAGACTGACGGACAAGCTGGTTGTTCATCGAAGATTTGACGATACACCATTTGGTTTTTCACTGAGTCTTTCATGAGACAATGTTCTAGATAAGACTGACGGACAAGCTGGTGGTCCATTGCAGTTCTGACGGTCCACCATTTGGTCCGTAGCTAGGTCTTTCAGGAGGTAATGTTCTAGATAAGACTGACGGCCATACTGGTGGTCCAACCCAGATTCGACGATCCACCATTTGGTTTATACCTGAGAGTTCTAAAATCTTGGTTTCCGCCTATGACTTGACGATAAGGTTGGTGGTCTGTCAAAGGTATGATGGTCCACCATTTAACTATCAGAAGCACTTTTATGCCACTTTCTAGTGTCTTTTCCTTCAGCTAACTCCTTGCCCCGAAGCATTAAAAACCTACATTAAATGTAACCTTGGCTTCTTGAAAACATCCAATTTTCCTACGAAAAGATGCAAAATATTCCATCAAAAGCCAAAACATCAACACCCCCAAGTTAAGATCATTGTTTGTCCTCAAGCAACTCAGTACCTAATTGTGAACATGAATAATATCATGACAAGCAACCTAGTAAGGAATTATTTTGTCGCAATCATTCACTCATCATTTCACACACATAAATTTTACACATCGGGCTCTACACCCAACATTGATTATAATTCAGCACACACACATGGATGTTATATCCCACGGAGAAAAACAAACCAAAGTAAAACTCTAGTTGCCCTCATAACAAATAAGTCCACCACTCTTTATACTACATGGACACAATCTAAGCTCTCATGCTCTTCAAAGAAGTTACAAGAATAATCCAGGTACCCATAAGTTTGACCTCGCCATTTAACACACTCTCAAAGCTAATTCGTTAGGATCAAACAGGTCTTTTCTAGGCTTGTAATAAGGCTTCGGGCTAGGTGAGGGTACTCTTTTGGGTAAAGTGACTCAATGGGATTTAACTATCCTTGCCCTCACAACTTTTTAGCTCCCAAGCTTCTATTTTAATCAACTTGCTTACAATCACCCTTGATCAATTTTTTTTTAATTGACCATCAGCCACCCTTAACTTATGCTGATGTAGTAAGTCAAGGTACATAATATCTTTGGATAGATCAGGGTCAAATGCCTTTAAACTATATTCTAAACCAACTTTCCACTTGGTGCTTACACTTTTACAACAGCCACCCTCAACTTAGGTGTTTTGCCTAAGTTGAGGTACACAATGCCTAATATTGGGCCAAGGCCAGAGTTGAATGCTAATGCCCTACGGATAGTTAATTATAGTTAAAGGAAGTAAAAAAACTACTAAGAAGCTTAAAAAGGGTTCAAGCAAAAGAAAAATCTTAAGAGAGGTTAATTATTTAGGCTAAGCGGACTAAAAATACAAGGGGACCTGTCATCCTATCCTATTGAATCAGTTAGAGAACAGTATCAATGACTCAACAAGTTATAGGCACTACACTATGGAAGACTCAATACAAATCCTCACATACACAGTGGCAACTGAGTTAAACTTCTTCTGCTGCTCTTAGGATTTCCATCACATAACTCATGCACCTCTTTCATGTTAATACCAAATGCAGACTCACTGAAGGTTATGCACACATGCTACGTGATTAGAGTAAATAATTACATATTTATGCTCATAGTTTAATGCCAACATCATTCATTATTCAAATCTACAAAGGGATACTGAAATAAGGAAAATTTTTATAAATGACATTAAACACAGAAATAAAAACACCCTAGACATGCCAATTCTACTAGATAGCACATGGAGATAAAATAGATCGGCAACACAACCCACCATGGTACAAGTACAAGTACACCACCCCCACAGAAAAATAAATGTATTGTCCTCAAAGCATTGATTTAAAGTACAAGGAAATAGTTTTACTTGATTTGCCTCTTATTCATATGAGGAATGTGTAAAGTGTGGCGAGGCTGCGGTGTACTCATCTGATGCAATGTTGGCCCCTATGGTGGTAGGGGCGCTCACAACCTCACCCTTCAATATTGGAGGAATCGTCTCTCTAACAGATCCTACACTATGCCCCCTTGCTGGGGCAGCGCTAGTGAAACAAGGAAAATTTTTATAAATGACATTAAACACAGAAATAAAAACACCCTAGAAATGCCGATTCTACTCGATAGAACATGGATATAAAAGATATCGGCAACACAACCCACCATGGTACTAGTACAAGTACACCACCCCTACAGAAAAATAAATGCATTGTCCTCAAAACATTGATTTAAAGTACAAGGAAATAGTTTTACTTGATTTGCCTCTTATTCATATGAGGAATGTGTGAAGTGTGGCGAGGCTCCGGCGTCCTCACCTGATGCAATGTTGGCCCCTATGTTGGTAGGGGCGCTCACAACCTCACCCTTCAAGATTGGAGGAATCGTCTCTGGAACAGATCCTACATTGTGCCCCCTTGCTAGGGTAGCACTAGTGGATACCCCTGCTACTTCGTCTTTTTATTTATTTCTCCTCTTTTCTTCATACTTTAGTGACTTCTTCTGAGCTCTCTTAATATCATGTCGTTCTCATTGTTCTGGTGTCATTTCTGCTCTATTTCTCCTATTTGCTTCTTTTCTTACAATTTTTTCATCCATTTGCTCTTTCCCTTTGGTCTTCATTAGTCTGCCTGTGAAGTCCACTATACCTTCATCAATATCACTTTCCACCAAGGTTGGGTCAAAAATAGGCTGTTGTGGATTCTTATTTTTCAGCTCTGCAATGTCTGTCTTTGCTTGTTCAAATTTAGCCATCAGCTTGGCAAGGTCGGGAGGGACAGTTAATCGAACCTTTGTTGATACAAAGTTCCATGGTGTCCATCCTAGCCTGAATGGTTTGGTATGGATGAATTACATCAACCACAATTTAATCAAAAAAAAGGCTTGAAGTCCCCAACCCACTTATCTAGTTGTCTCTGAAACCTCTTTTGCATCTTGAAAGACTTAGAAAAGTTTTTTGGTGTGAACTTGTACTCAGAAAAATAATTTTCACCTATAGATTATGTGGAACCTGAACCTACATATATGCCTTGGGGTATGAACTCCGATGGCACATAGGTGGTAATGGGCAAAGGCAAAGCTATGGGAATCTCTGTGGTATCAGGAGCTAGTGCAGATTAAGTCTGGTAGGCTGGAGGCTTTAGGACATGCATCTCAAATCTTGAGTCATCTTTCGACTTCTCAAGGTTTTGTTTGTGTACAGCCTGGGTCTCATTGTCTACTTCGCAAATCAAGGGCACACCAGCCTGTCTGCAAAATCTGTGATTCAGCACAAAAATGTTAATGCACTAGAAATATTATAGGCCCTCATGAATATCTCATCTGTAATTATCTGGCCAAAGTCAACTTGAAGCCCTGACATCAAGCTTTCCACCAACACGGCACTGTATTTATCCAAGTTTCCATCCCCTTTTATTGGCATTAACCTCAAACAAACAACAACCCACTAGAATTTAGCCTTAAAACTAAGGGAATATTTTGCAATACGATCTCGTGAGTTAGTCAACCAAAAGGGTTTACCATCCTTAGTCAAAAATGAAGCCACCCATTGCCTTTGAGCATAAGCATTTCTTAATCTATACTCAAGATCAGGCACAGCAAGCGGGGCCTCATACTATGTTCCAAAAAACATCCTATTGATTGTTCAGGCTAAAATATCAACAATGACTCCTCAAATAGGTATAGACTCTCTGTTCAAAAATTTTAAAGTTGATGTCCCCTTTGGGCAATCCTGTTCTACCAGTGCAAGATAATTTGCAAAGAATCCTCTTACCCAATTCGATTAATAGGCTCCTGGTGTCTGGCTCATCCATGCTAGTTCATACTCATTGAAACGGCATTCCAACTTAGGATATTCATGTAATTCCTTTGTCACAATCTAATGCTCTTCTGTAAATGACATTTTGATCCCTCTCGTAGTGGGTGTTAACCCATCATAGAACTTCTCATGTTCTCCTTCTATCTGCTATTTAATCACCTCTTGAACTTAAGGATCTTTTCATTTAACAATGTTATCATCTTAAGGTGCAGTTTCTAAATTCTTTGCTTTAGCTTGCCCTTCTACATTGGCATCCTCAGTTTCAACATCGGCAGGCTCAGGTGGAGTGACATCAACTGTGACCTCGTCTGTGCATGAACTAGTACTTCTAGTACTATCCTCACTCTCTTCTTTAGACCGGGAGAATGGGGGATTTTACCTTCCATGTTATCTGGTGTTGTATCTGAATGTGGGTCCACCGCCACCCCTTTGAGATTTTCCTCCTCTATTTACTGGTAGTTTGGGAGACATAACACCTAAAAAAGAGGTAATAAATCAGTCCACAATAAAAATCTATCAAATCCATGCATTTCGTGACTTGACGATCAAAATAGTGGTTCACCATTGGTGGGATGGTGCACCACTTTGGCCGTCGAGCCTTATCCAGTGTCCTAGAATTTTCATAGCCCTGCAATGGTCAGATTGGTGGTCCATCAAAAATCTGACGGTCCACCACTTTGGCCGTCGAGCCTTACCCAGTTTCCTGGAATTTTCATAGCCCTACGACGGTCAGATTAGGCGTCCATCCCAAATCTGACAGTCCACCACTTTGGCTGTCGAGCCTTATCTAATGTCCTAGAATTTTTATAGCCCTGTGACGGTCAGATTAGTAGTCCATTGCAAATCTGATGGTCCACCACTTTGGCCGTCAAGCCTTATCCAGTGTCCTAGAATTTTCATAGTCTTGCAATGGTCAGATTAGTGGTCCGTCGCAAATCTGACGGTCCACCATTTCAACCACCGCACCCCTTCTTCGGGTTCAGCTTTTAACTAGGCATATTTTTGAGCATTTGTTGAGCAACATTGATTATTTAGCAACATTCGACAATCATAACATAGTCAAGCACAACTTTTCATGTTTTAATCATGTAGGTTACTCACACTTCACCTAAACAGATTATTCTCAAACTCCTATTTGAAAACCTTCAGCAATTCAAAGTAACAGAACTATAACAAGATACTAATTAATTTACAAAACAACTCGCCAAAAACAACCCACAACTGAATGCATCATTTAGACCAAGAAAAATACAATTATGCACATACCTTGGTTTTGCAGAGAGACAAGCTTGCAATTTTAGAGAATAAGGCTAATTGGAACAACTCTTCAATGTGATCTTACTTGATTATGATAAAGAGAACAAGAATAGTGGTTGTGGTTAAATAGAAAAGAAGGGAGGAGATGTAGAGTCCTACAATAAGTTCCTTCAGATTCTTTGAACCCAAAGAAAGTTGACCAATTTAAGGATGTGAAGGGGTTACAACATACGTAACCGCCTTCTTTAATCATTTTAAGACCTTTTGGGTCAAATATGGACCATTTAATAAGGCTTCAAAGTCAACCCGACCTGACCCAGACTTAGGGTTACAACGGCGCCAGAACCCAGCTGTCCGTCAAAGTTTTGACGGTCCACCAGGACGGCCGTCGAAACTTACCATGGCCTAAGCACTTCTACTTTGTAGCGACGGTCAATGGGATGGCCCATCGAATCTTTGATGGTCCACCAAAGTCACCGTCGCACCTTATCAGAACCTAGGCTATCTAGGTTGATTTTGATGGTTGATTAGATGGTCCACCACTTTGGGACAGTTCACCACTTTAACTGTCAACTTGATCCAATGAATGAATTTTTGTGGTTGGTTACAACGGAGGAAATGGTGACCTGTCATAGGGATGGTGGTCCACCGAATTGACCGTCACTTTGTTCCAGTAGCTCAGGTTTTTACCCCTATTTTCAACTATACCACTCCTCCTTTTTTGCTGTAATTTTGGTCCTGTACACTTCACAAACTCATAAAAAATGCATTACTAACAAAAAAATTTAATAAATATTTTACAATAACTGTCTCTCACTAGCGCCTAATTTATCATCGCGGAATGACTCAGATATCTTGATTACTCAGACTTCATCGAGATAGAAGGTATCAATACTTTTTATCGAGTCTTTTGGACCGATATAAAGTTTGATTCGTTTCCCGTTAGCTTCTGTCTTCATTTTCAAGTTCAAATACTCTAGATAAGTAGACTTGACTGACTTTAAACGATCCTGCCCACTTGGACTTGAGTTTACCTGGAAATAATTTGAGTCTGGAGTTGAATAGAAGCACCAAATCTCCTTTCCAGAATTCTCTACTTTCAATCCTTCAATCATGTTACTTTTTTATTTTATCTTTGTAAAGATCTGCCTTTTCATAAGCTCTGAGACAGAATTCATCCATCTCATTCAGTTGCCCCAATCTTAGCTCTACTACCTCCTTCCAATTTAGATTTACCCTTTTTAGAGCCCACAAAGCCTTGTGTTCCAGCTTGATCAGTAAATGACATTCTCTTCTATAGACTAACTGATACGGTGGCATTCCAATTGGTGTCTTAAAATCAGTCTGATACATCTACAAAGCGTCATCTAACATTTGAGACAAATCTTGCCTATTAGCGTTCACTATTTTGGATAGGATGGCTTTAATCTCCTGACTCAACACCTCCACTTTCCCACTAGTTTTTGGGTGGTATGGAGTTGCTATTATATGCTGTTTCACCCCATATTTCACCAAAGTAGCCCAAAATACTTTGATGCAGAAATGAGATCCTCCGTCGCTTATAATAGTACGTCGTAATCCAAAGTGAGAAAAAATGTTCTTTTTGAGAAATTCCACAACTCTCTTCCCTTCATTATCAGACAAGGCAATGGCTTTGACATATTTGGACACATAATCCACAACAACTAAATGTAATTCATTCCATATGTGCTTATAAAAGGGCCCATGAAATCAATGCCACAGATGTCAAACAATTCTACTTTAAGCATTTTAGTCAAAGGCATCTCATGCTTCTTGGAGATTAACCCCTGCCTCTGACATTGGTCACACTTTATCACAAACTCATGAGCATTCTTGAATAACATTGTCCAATAGTAACCACTTTGTAACACCTTTCTAGCAGTTCGGTCACCTGCATGGTGACCTCCAACTGGAAAATCATGAAATGCCTCCAATATGTACAATATATTCACTTTTGGCACACATCTTCTTATAATGTTGTCAGCACATTGCCAAAAAAGATACGGCTCATCCCAGAAGTAGTGTGTTACATCAAGAAGGAATTTTTTTCTTTGATGGAAAGAAAGATTTTCCGAAATGAACTCACTCACCACATAGTTTACAAAATCAACATACCATGGCACTTTCTCCATAGCAGCAACTAAGTTCTCATCATCAGGAAATGCATCATTTATCTCAACTTCCTTACCAACTACTTTCTAACCTTCCATCCTAGACAGATGATCTGCAACTTAGTTTTTGCAACCCTTCTTATCTTTGACTTCAAAGTCAAATTCTTGGACCAACAACACCGATCTAATTAATCTTGGTTTTGCTTCCTTATTATCCATCAAATACCTCAAGGTTGTGTGGTCAGTGGGGACCTCTACCTTGGTTCCTAGCAAATAAGCTTGGAATTTCTCAAAAGCATAGACTACAGCAAGGAGTTCCTATTCGGTGATGGAGTATTTCTTTTGAGACCCATTCAGTGCTTTGCTGGCATAATAAATTGGTTGAAATAATTTGTCCTTCTTCTATCACAACACTACTCCAAGGGCAACACCGTTTGCATCACACATGATCTCAAATGGTTTTGACCAATCTGGTGCGACAATAATAGGGGCCTCAACTAGCTTCTCTGTAAGGAATTTGAATTCCTTCATGAAACCATAATCAAAGACAAACTTAGCCTCCTTCTCTAAGAGTTTACAAAGTGGATTTGCAATCTTAGAGAAGACCTTTATAAACCTCAGATAAAAGCCAGCATATCTAAGGAAACTACGCACTCCCTTTACTAAAATGGGTATTTGTAGCTTCTCAATAACCTCGACCTTGTCTCGATCAACTTCAATCCCTTTCACTGAAATTTTATGCCTGAGTACAATGCCCTCCTTCACCATGAAGTGATATTTTTCTGAATTAAGCACAAGGTTGCCACACACCGCTACAATGATCTACTCAGGTTCGTAAACATAACTAAAATGAATCTCCTACCATAGAAAAGTCATCATGAACACCTCCAGGGTGTCTTCAACCATAACTGAGAAAATAGACATCATACACCATTGAAAGGTAGTCAAGGCATTACATAACCCAAATAGCATCCTCTTAAATATGAAAGTATCATATGAGCATGTAAATATTATTTTCTCCTGATCTTCAGGAGCAATGCATATCTGATTATATCCAGAATAACCATCTAAAAAGTAATATGACCCCTTTCCTGCCAATTGATTGAGCATTTGAACCATGAAGGGCATTGGGAAGTGGTCTTTCAAAGTCCATGAATTTAGTTTGCGGTAGTCCATGCAAACTCTCCATCCAGTCACAGGCTTGAGTGGAATCAACTCATTCGACTCATTTACAACAACAGTCATGCACCCTTTCTTAAGCACACATTGAACTGGGCTCACCCATTTACTGTCAGAAATAGGATAAACCACTCTTGTTTCCAACCACTTAATAATTTCTTTCTTAAATACCTCTTGCATTGGTGGTTTAATACGACGTTGGTGCTCGATGGTCGGAGTACAATCTTCTTCAAGTTGTATCTAATGAGTGCAAATGCTAGGGAAAATGCCAATAATATCTGTAATAGTCCACCCTATTGCTCTCTTGTACCTCTGAAGTACCGAAATAAGTGCTTCCACCTACTGCTCTCCCAAATCAGCTACAGTAATAATGGGTAGCGTGTTTCTATTTCCCAAAAACACGTACCTCAGATGCCCTGGTAGTTCTTTTAATTCCAACATTGGCAGTTATTCAATAGATGGCTTAGTCGGTGGTGTTGGTCGATTAGCAAGATCAAGATCTAAATTTTTAGGAGTATAAAAGTATGAACCCATTCCTATCAGAGTACAAATAGTCTCTTCGTACTCCTCAATGCCTTTATGATCAAAATTCATAAGCACTGTAGCTAAAGGCTCATCAACAAACTTTTCCTGTATTGGCACTTCCTGATCATCCTCATAATATACGTCAATAATTGAGAACACACTTATTTCCTTATGCTACTTCATCGATTGGCACACATCAAAGCGTACCAATTCATTATTTATCCTGAATAAGAGCTCAGTATCAATACACTTTTGGTTGCAAGGAAAGGTCGACCCAAGATTATGAGCACTTCAAAGTCCACCTCGCAATCCAGAATTACGAAATCCATAGGAAATATAAAGCTAGCCACCTTCTCCAACACATCATACAAAATACCAAAAGGTCTTTTTACCGACCTATTTGCCATCACAAGTTGCATATTAGTGGGTGTGGGATCTCCCAAACCCAGCTTTTTATAAAAAGCCAGCGGCATCAAATTGATGCTCTCTCCCAGATCACTTAAGGCCTTAGCAATTTCCAGAGATCCAATCATACAAGGACTAGTGAATGCCCCTGGATCTACTTTCTTCTATACCAAGGACCTTGTAGAAATAGAACTGCAATGATGGAGATTAGCTGTTGGTTTGTAACTCACCACTCTTTTCTTTGTCACAAGACCCTTCATAAATTTAGCATATTCTGGAATTTATTCAAGTTCCACTACCAAAGGAATATTTATAGTCAGCTGCTTCTACATTTCCATGAATTTACTAAACTTTGTATCATCATCCTTCATTTTCAATAGCTGAGGAAAGAAAGGTGGTGGTTTTGGGAGAGCATTAAGCACTACTTCCTTTTTCTTCTCTTTTCTTTTTTCCAACTCATCAATCTGCTGATGATTAGAAGGGATATCAATGCCATCCAGCTTCTCAGACTCTACTGGATTACCTTCTTCAAGCTCACATCTTCTTTAGCCACCTCATCATTTATGACTTTGCCCAAAGAAGGGACTGATAAAACCTTACCACTCCGTATGGTAATATCCATGCATGAACCATCATTTCAAGGGTTATGAATTCTATCACTCGATAGCGTTCTACTCTTTCTTTGATTTAATAATGCAGAGAGTTGGGTTATTTTTTATTCCAACTATTTGATCGAAGTGGAGTGTGAGTTTACCAACTGACTCATAGAGGACAAATCAATCTTCATGGTAGTCACCCCAGAGTTAGTAGAATCAACTCCCTTTAATAGTTTCTCAATCTTGTCCTCAATGGACATCTTGCCAAAGCTAGTTGCAGTATTATCTGTGCTTTCGGGAGGTACATACAACCCACTTCTATCATTCTTGGTCTTCCAGTTTTCTTGATCCCACTCTTTATATCTAGCTTTGTCATAATAAGTCCAACCTTTATTTCCTTGGCTATTGCCTCGAAAACCCCCAGGTTATTCAAATAATTTACCTCTTTTACTGAATCAGAATCATCTTAACCGTGGGATGCAACAACCTTTACTTTTTCAATCTTTGCAGATAATAAGTGCTTGGTCAAGAACTCCATTTGCTTCTTCAAATGTGCCATATCTTGATCATGTTCTTCCTCTTTCTTACGTTTTTCTATAGTCATACTAACAAAAATAGTAGGGCTTGCTACCACTGAATCCCTGGTATGCCAAGATCTTCTTCGTTTGGTCATCCGATCAAGCATCTCCGAGGCCTCTTGAAAATTGAAATCCATAAAGGATCCCCCTGCAGCATTATCAACAACTAATTTTGTAATAGAGTTCAAAGCCTGATAAAGGGTCTCCATCAGATGAATATCCATCATATTGTGGTTTGGGCACTACATCAACTTCTTTTTAAACCTCTCCTAAGTTTTGTGAAGAGATTTTATTGGGAGCAGTCTAAAATTACTGATCTCATCCCTCAAATGTACCCTCCTAGAGGGCAGAAAGAACCTTTTTAGGAAATTCTCCTCCAACTGCCTCCAGTTGGTTATAGAATCGGGCGTCATTTCATTAATCCACAATGTTTCCTCCCCATACAGAGATAATGGAAATTAGCTCAAGTTAATAGCATTCTGACCTACTCCAGTAAGAGTAGTAATTCAGTAAGAGTAGTCAAATTAGGGTTATGGTTACCAATATAGTTAAATACCTAGGGTTGTGAACTATTCTGGATTCCCTATTAACAATTCTAATTGCAAGAGTAATTGAATTCTATGGTTTACCCATTAGTTTCTCAACCTAAATGAGTAATTTTATCCCTTAAGTCTTTCAAACATAAGGAACATATTATTTATTCAACTATATTATCACATGGGTTGATCTGGTTAAGGCATCTACCTTCTATCCAAAGGTTAAAGCCTTTAGATTTGTGTAAACTCTTTTATTTCCTAACAAACACTTTTTCATTCGAACAAGTGATGTTCTTGGGATCACTTTTCAAGTTTGAAACCAAGAAAAGTCATTAAAGTGAAGAAGGGTTTATGCAATATCAATTAATCATGGGACTCTACTAGATTCACAACCCAATTTAGCTTTTCACATCAAGGTTCCCATAACCCTAGTTATGGGAGCTTAGCCACACATCTCCATAATAGAAAGAGAAGAAATCATTGTGTTATTCATAAATTAATTCAAGATTTACTTACAAAGGTTACAAGAATTTGTCCTTGAATCTGAAATATAGATGGAATGATTAGCTCCACAAGATTTTCTTAATTCTCCCAAAATACTAGGTTACAAAGAGTTTTAGATATGGAGACTATGATAACCAGTGAAAAAATAAAAGATAGCCCCATAATAAAACCTAAAACTGGTATTTATACATTTCCAGGTAAAAAGAATCTAAAATTTGAATTCAGAAAATTGCATCCAAACTGATGGCCAAATTGGTGGTTCGTCGAGGGGTTGACGGTCAGCCATTTGATCCGTCACTGCTGATCCTGTATAGTGACATTCTGGATAAGGCTGATGGCCAATCTGGTGGTCCGTCAAAATATTAACGGTCCACCATTTGGTTCGTCGTTGAGCCATTCAGGAGGCAATTTTCTGGATAAGACTAACGGCCAAGCTGGTGGTCTGTCGAGGATCTGATGGTCCACCATTTAGTCCTTCGCTGAGTCTTTTAGAATTTAATGTTCTGGATAAGACAGATGGCCAAGTTGGTGGTCTATCTTAGATCTGACGGTCAACCATTTGGTCTATCGCTGGGTTTTTCAGGAGGCAATGTTCTAGATAATACTGACGACCAGGCTGGTGGTCCGTCGTATATCTAATGGTCCACTATTTAGTCCATCGCTGAGAGTTCTAAAACCTTGGGTTCTGCCTAAGACTTGATGGTAAGGTTGGTGACCCGTCAAAGGTATGACGATCCACTATTTCAACCGTCAGAAGCACTTTTTTGCCACTTTCCAGAGTCTTTTCCTTCAGCTAACTCCTTGCTCTGAAACACTAAAAACCACATCAAATGCAACCTTGGTTGCTTGAAAATATCCAATTTTCTCAAGAAAAGATGCAAAATGTTCCGTCAAAAGCCAAAACATCAGGTAGACACTGAAAAGGGCTCTGCTAAGATTTTGGGACTGACTCCAAAGTTGATGGCTATATACGGGGTTACAAAAGAAAGAGAAGCTCCAGGGTCTAATAAATCATAAATATGTAAATTAAATACCTAAAAGGTACTAGCAACCATATCAGGAGAATTTTCCTAATCCTATTAGGACTGAAGGACATAAAATCTATTTGGATACTGACCACCGGTAGCACTAGAAATAGCACCTTACTGAGTTAGGCGACCGGATGGAATTGGGGGATGACTAGACTGACCCTGCTGACAACTCTTTGGACAATTCCTGACTCTGTGTCATGGCTTGCCACATCCAAAACATACATCACTATCGGCTCTACAAACACCTTGATAGTTTCTACCATATTTCTGGCAAAGAGGATTCATACAAGCACTGTTAACACTACCTTGGGACTTAGATCCTGGCACCTTATCCCAATTTTCATTTTTGAACTTGGGCACTAGCTGAAGATGGAGATGGGACTGAAGATTCTGGGTGGAACTGAGGATGGTTTCCACCTTCTAACTTTGGCTGAGTAAAATTAAAACTACCTGTTCTAGCCCTCTTGCTCTCTCTCTCTCTCCTTAGTATTTTTCTCCTCAATCTGTTGAGCATAGACCATAAGACTATACAAGTCCATCTCCTTAATCAATATTCCAGTCCTACACTCCTTGACCACACTGTCAGATACACTACACACAAACTTACTCATCTTAGACCTACTATCAACTACCACATGAGGAGCATACCTAGCTAACTGAGTAAATTTGAGGGAATACTCCTTCACACTCATGTTGCCCTACCTCAAGTTAATAAACTCTAACACTTTGGATTCTCTCAACTCTAATGGAAAGAACCTATCTATGAAGGATATAGCAAACTCTTCCCATTCTATAGGCCCTACTTCAGCACCTCTATCTACCTTCCACTACTCAAACCATGAATGAGCCACATCTTGCAACTTGTAAGCAGCCAATTCAGCACTCTCACTAGAAGTCACCACTATAATATCTATTACCCTTTGTACCATGTCTAAGATTTCCCACAGATTTTCTTTAGATTTGGATCCTAAAAATAGAGGAGGATTCATTTGGGTAAAGTATCGAATCCTAGCTGCGGTAGTATTGGTATTGGATTGCCCAGAATAGTGGTTGGCTGAGAATTCTGATCCACTACAGAGTAAGCTAGAGTAATGAATGTATCTCTAAAGTCTACATGAGAAACATAATCATTCAGGGGATCTTCCTGAACAGAAGGAGGTGTTGGATGGTTTACATTTCTTTTTTCATTTGTCTTTTAGGAGGCATATTCTGTAAACAGAAGAGAGAATAGATTAGATAGAAAGTTTAACATAAGCATCATGCTCAGTCGCATGACATAAACACTGAAAGAAGGGAACTTTTCCAAAAATGCCTCATAGCCTCTTGCCCAAAAGTGTGGCGCACTTCACACCCATGCGCAAGACTCTACTTGACGCAACTTTCAAACTTTCTAGGACACTTTAAAACATTAGGCTCAGATACCAAGTTTGTAACTCCCGTAGAGTACACCCTGGGTGCCATACGGTGCTTATAGTCTCGAGAGACCATAAGCTAAGCCATGAGCTGGTAACTATTGTGAGCACTGAGTAAAACTAATAACAAAAGATCATATGTGGAATATAACTGAGAAATTCCATAAGGATTTAAGTCATAAATCTAATAAAGTCTATCAAACAAAACTGACAATACTAAAAAGATATCTGGCAATGACAACTAAAATCTGAAAACTGGCTAACTATCTGTACTAGTCTAAAATACCTCTACTGACTGACTAAGGAGATGATGGGACAAACCCTCAACTAGCTTCAACTGAATAGAAATAACTGAAACTAATAAATTAATTTGAGCTAAATAAATTATTTCCTCAAAATATGAGGACTCACCACTGCTATTACTGATAATTTGGAAAGTCTATGTGTGATCCGAGAACTGAGCGTCCGAGCCTATGATATGATACATCATAGTCAAGAAAAGAGCATGTAATCAGTACTTTGAATGTACTGTTATGCTAAATGAGGTAGGATGATATGCATGGTTTCATATGCATGAATAATAACTGACTGAATAAGTAACATGAAATACAGAATAGAATGCATGAAATCTGTAAGCACTGAAGATGCATAAAATCTGAAAATATTGAGGATATGTGACCAAGCATAAAATATGATCTAAGTATAATCTATAAACTGAGATACTAAAATCTGATAACTAAATTACTGATATCTGTATGCTATGGCCAAGCAACTGGAACTGAATTACTTAGATGATTACTGGACTGAGACTGCGGGAGCTATCATCTAAATGGCATGCCCCAATGATCAATTTGGGGTCCAACCTATGACCCCAGTTGGAAGGGTATTAGTACCATGCCATGGTTACTAACACTGGCTGTGTGGATCCACTAAAGTGTTGTACTGAAGGACTAATGATTACCCTCAACTGGCAAGTACCCGTATGAGATCAACCCTCAACTGGTTGGTTAACATCTCAACCTACGATGGCTACATAGTTCTGGAATGTGACGACTACTACTAAAGGCCATACCCTTAACTGGAAGGTAAGCCCCCATCCTTGGGTTCTCTTGGTTCTAAATCCTACTCCCAACTAAACTATCTCAAAATATTGAACTGTGCTAAGATTAACTGATTATGATAACTGACTTAAACTAATAATGCTTATAACCTATTCTAAAACTATTTTGAAGATACTGTGACTAAGTAAACAGCTATGGTTTTGGGTAGTCATAACCCCCAGGACTCAATAGCATCAATAATAAAATTGTACTAAAACATTAAGGACATAGCATGAAAATATTTACATCAAAAATCCATTCCTGTAGGCATTTCATCAAACACTTGATGTTCATAGTTCAAGCTACGTATGGGAATAGTTTAAAGCTTGTAGGAGTAGCATGACTTCAAAACCAACATCACCAATTATGAATTAAATCAGACAATAAAAACATTAAAACATATGGGGTTTGATAACAACAACAATTTCATGTAACCATGGTATAGAATTACAATTCATGGGAGTTCATGGTTAAAATCACAATTTAAAATCATAATAACTTGTAAAGATCATAACCAAGTATTAGGGTTTATTATGTATCTTTTGTTATTAGTTTCATACTTTCTCCTCTATTGAGAGTTGTGTAACACTTTTTATTGAGATTGGAATCTAGAGATTGAGATATGATTATTAGTTTTTATATTTTCCATTGAAGATTGAGAAGAACAATATTGAGACTTTTGTAAGTACTCTCTTGAAGCTATTTATAAACATCAATATATCTTTGAATTCTTGTATGGAGATGAGTGGCTAAACTTCCATAACCTTAGTTATGGGAGCCTTGATGTAGAGAACTGTTTGGGGTTGTGAATTGGTTTGATTTCTAACATCTATCGAAATTGCATGAATCTTTCTTCATTATAATTACATCTCTTGATTGAAAACTTGAGAAGTGAGCCCATAAACACCACTTGTCTGAAAAAAAATGGATGTCAGGAAAAGAAATGATTCATATCAAATCCATAGGTTTACCCTTTGGGTTAATAGGTTGATTCCTTAGCAGGATTAACCCTCGTGAGAGTATTATTGAATAATGCATAAATCCTTTAAGTTTGATGGAAGTAAAGGGTGAAACACCCCTTAGGTTGAGAAACACGGGGGTAATTCTTAGAATTCAATAAATCTTGCAATTAAATGCATAAGTTAGAATTCGAGCACAAATTCACAACCCTAATTGTTTGAACATCTTGGTGAGCATAACTCTAGTTAATTCATTCTCATTGAAATTACATCTACATTAACTCTCATTAGCTGAACAATTGTGTGATACAAGAATGAAAGAACATTAGTTACACATCCAACCTTGTTTTACTCAAGAACCTTAGATCAACAGTCTAATAACAATCACAATACTTGGTGAACACAGTATTCCCTGTGGGATTCGACACCCAACCCAGTTGGATTCTATATTTGATAGTGACCGCTTACTTTCTCGTAGAAGAGGTGTAATTTGGGCGTATCATTCATGGAAGAAATAAATAAGACAATGAGAAACATAAATGGTAAAAGGCTGGTTGTGTGACATATGTTGTCTGGGTGAACATTAAAGTTCGATGGTTCAAAGATTTAAAATCTACCTATTGACTGAGTGCATCTAATGTATGTTCACTACGGAAAGTTCAAAGAGAAACCCACTTATCCAGATGCAATCAGTCTTTTCTTGTTAATCACATACTTATTTGTAAATTTCTTATAAGATAGTCATTCCCCATTCATGTGGGAGTTGTTGGGTTATTAAGAGGTTTGAATGGAAAATGAAAAGGTAGTTTTTTAAAAAATACACTAAGAGAAAGGATACAATTTGAGCAGACACCTTTTTAGATTGAATGGTTATGACCTTTCTAATGGGTTGTGACTTTTTGAAGAGTTGCACCTTTACGAAGAGTTGCACTTTTATGAAGGGGTGAACCTTTCTGAATAATTTCTTCTCTTCATGAAGAAACACCTTGATGTCTATAAATACCTAAAATTTTCCTCAGGTAAAGACAGTTTTTTAGAGTTGAAAACATTTTTCTTCTTCATAAAAACTCTCTTGTGATCATCAAACTATTGAGTGCATCCAAAGTTTCTGAAAGCTTGAGGTACCCCCACTTTCAGAAAGTGAACCATTTTATCCTGGTAGGAAAGATTCCATAACCTTGGGTACTTGAGGGGAATAAATTTCTTAAGGACACTCCATAAAGTCGGTGGACTTGGTTCTTAAATTTCTACTTCATCTTTATTTCTTAATAGTTGATAAACACTTCATTTGAAAGTTCAATGGATTCTTCATTTGAACTTGTGTTTGAAGGTGTTGAATTGATTGTAGTTCTTGAAAACTTATTCTTGAACTTAATTTGAAGTATGCATTTTCAAATTTTGTACCCACCCGAACAACAATCTGCAGCTGTATTATCTTCTTGTCCTTCTCTCCCTACTGAGTTGCCTCGCTTGAGATTCATCTTTCCTAAGTTAACCTCGTTCTCATCTCCCCATTGATAGTGGACGTTAGCAAGGAGAGCTAAATGTACGTATAGAGCTTATTTCGGGGTTAGGCCTCATTTGTTTGCACTTAATGGAGGTCTGAATCTGAATGATTTAGACTTCAGATCATTAAGTGCATTTGTTTTTCATTAATATTTTGGCTCTTAATAGATCTGAACAGGTCTTAATCATTCAGATCTGAAACTAATACTTAATCATTAGGAGGACTTCTTGTGTTGGATAATATTCACCACCACTCTATCTATAATTATAAGTCACCACCTCTGTCACTACCACCATTGTCAACCACTACCTAGCCACCAACCACTTCTACCATCACAACCATCATCCACAATCATAATTGCTACTAACCACTATTTTCAGTTGCTGCCAAATCTACCACTTCCATTATTTTAATTATATCCGACAATATCACCACCGTCAACGCCAACACCAATGCAAATGCCAATACCAATGTCAACACCATCATCATCAACCATTATTGGCAAATCCTAACTACTAACCAACTCATCTATCACAACTAGTGCCACCGCTGACTACCACTAACACATCATCAGCATCCACACATTCTTCGTCCGCTACCACCACCACTATTGTCACCGGTGTCGCCACCTATACTACCCATTTCAACCACCATCATCACTATAGTATATCTCTACTAATAATTATCTCCACTATTATAGCTAACAGAATCTCCAACTACCATAAACACATCACCATCATGCATTTATTCTTAAGATATCACAATCAACACCTCCAACTACTAACATCAACCAACTTCACATCACGACTAGCACCACTACCAACTGCCACCATCATAACAGCCACTCAATACCAAACCTCTATACTATCACAACTATCACCACCAATATTGCTAATTACTAACTATCACGAATCGAGCCAAGGCCCTGACCGCGATGAGCATATTGAACCATAAAGGTCCGAGTGCCCTTTTTTATCTAGCAATCATGCACACCATTCATATACTATACAAAAATACAAAAAAGATAATAAAAATAGAAACATGGTCAATCTCTTAATTCAACAGAACAATATAAAATTTAGTTCATAATATTCAAAACACATGACACCAGTCTGCGAAATTTCTATTAACAACTGACAACAACATCTATCTGAAAATTGGGACAAGGCCCCCGATCAGACCATAAACTAAGTCCAAATGAAAACAACAAATAAGGCCTTCCGAAATAAGGGAGGCTCACCAACTACAAATGTCTGATAAACTGATCTATTTTTTAGCAGGATCCTGGTACTGTGCCTCAGATCCTGAAATATAGGGGGTCAATATAAATGAACTGGTACGCAGAGCAATCCAAAATAACATATTTTTATCCAACCTAAGTGAGATCAATTCATAAAATATTTTACATACGATATATAAAAACACATGGGCATATTTAAAAGAGTTTGAAACAATTTTTTGAAATCATGACTCACTCTTTATCTTACTTCTAAGATAGATGGTACACCCTGCAGTCTATAATTTCATGGGCTATATGGAATTAGCCCTTGACTTGGCGGCCAAGCCTCCAATTTAAGTTTGCCGCAAGGATTAGAGTACCAGTAAGGGGAGACACACAAGACCACATAGCATGGTGTCATGATCCTTAATCAAATCAACATGTCATGGTAGAGCACAAGACCACAAATCATGGCTCCTAACCATAGTCCCAAATTAGGATGACACAAATTAAGGTACACAAGAGCATACAGTATGGTACCATAACCCCGTATCGATAAATCACGATTTCTAGTGTTGAGTTTTTCAACTTGTACTTTCTTCGGGTAACTATCTAACTGTCTTTAAGCCCTTTTTAACATTTTAAATCATGCATCTTTTTGAAATGTGGTATAATGTCTCGAAAAGTTTGTACTCCATTATGGTCTGAGTTTATTATGGCATTCGTCTAATTTGGTATGGTCATATCAAGACATACAAGTCATATAATCCATACAATATCATGTTACAATTTTTTCATTCAAAACATATTATTGGACCACCAAATCATTTAAACAATACAAGAGAATTTGTATTTCAAAAATATAGGAAAACTCATGCAAAGCTTCTCTTATTTCAAATCCTTAACAAGTGGTGGTCAATTACTTTGTAGTAACTTATGCAATTCTTTCAATAATCATTTTTGACATTTATAAACAAGAAAACACCCTCTCTTAAAATCATAACCAATATCAAGTCCTTAAATAATAGAAAACATTTGTCTCATGCTTCTCAATATACAATTAAACAACTCATAACATGTAAAATCTATAGATGTCACCACAAGAGAGGGTATTTAATCATTCATACTCTCAATTCAAATTTTAAAACTAAAAATGAATATGCATACTTTCATGAGCATAATTCAAGTTTAAGAGGACGCCTCAAGACCAAAACCATATATATCATTGAATCGGGTTTTCATGATTTGATTATTCAAAACAATTGTTTAAACTTTTGTTATAAACATCATAGCATGCTTTTAAAAGCTTAGTAAAATAATAACTTATGCCCATGGAGTTTTAGGCCAGTCCCACGTACCTTATGTTGTTCAACTTGAAGGTTGGAACCCTAATCTTGACCTTTTTCTTAAAATCTTAAACTTAGAGGAAACCCTAGTTTTTCTTGTTCTTGAGAGTGGAGAGTATTATGAATGATGAGAAACTGATATTTTATTCGTTAATAGGGTTTAATGTGTGATTTAATTTGCGAAGGTGTGATTTTAAGTGAGAAAAATACCAAAATACCCCTAGGGAAATTAAAAAAATCACTGAATTTCTTCAGTTGACGACCAAGGTTGATGGCCTGTCACTTAGGTGATGGCTCATCACCTAAGTCATCACTTTCAGGCTGGAATTTCCCCCTTACTATCCTAGGATGATGATTAGAGCTGATGGCTTGTCACTTAGTTGATGACTCATCAGCTTTAGTCGTCACCTAAGTGATGGCTTATCAACGTAGTCGTCACTTAGTTGACAGGCAGATACTTCAAAGTAAAATGAGCATAACTTTCTACTCCAATATTGTATTAAGGTGAAACCAGTTGAGTTGGAAAGAGGACTCGAAGATCTTTCTTTTGATATATAGTATGTCAAGTAACTCAGTACATACATGGAGTAATAGTCATTGAAAGTTGACCCAAGCTGAAGCATTCACTAAAACTTAATCGATAGAAAAGTTTTCAACTCGTCTTTGAGTTAGGAGATATTTTTTACCTCAATTCATGTTCAAAGGTATTCCCACACTATAGATTTTATCATCGCATATATATTAACAAGGAATCATTAGTTTCAGGTCTATACGCGTAGGAACGACAGTTTGAATTCTAGCTCGAAAAATGTGGGGTGTTACACTAACATCAATAATTACCACTACCACCACCATTACAAACCATCTCCATTATCACTTACAAAGATAAATATTTTTCTTCAATCAAATAATAATTTTATTGTATTAAATTAGATATTTTTCTAATATATAATTATTTTTATTTGAATTATACTTATTATATATGCCAATATATAAATTTTGCATATTTTGATATTTAAAAAAATAGTCTTAACCATTCAGTTTTTAGATCTGAAGACAACATCTTAATTATTCAGATATGTATTCAAATTCAGACGTCTTAATCTTGATAAAAAAAATACGACCTTAATTACCAATTTTGCTTTTTTTTGTCCGGGAGAAAAATTTTGTTTTTTTTTTGGAAATGTATGGCAAAACACCATGTAAATTTTTTTTTTCAAAAAAGGTAAAAAATTTCTTATGGCCAAATCAGCGCTTAGATTTTGCTTCTCTCTTTTTTTATATAAATAAATGAGTTTCGATTGTCACTGATAAAATACTCTAAATAATAAATTGAAATTTATTTAAAATATAAATAAACTTTAGGATTTAATTTATATTAAATATATCTCTATGTTTATTAAATATTATTACATTACATGCATTGGAATATGTTTATAATTTTACTTTTATTTGTTATTTTCTCTTGTATAAAAGATATTATATTTTTCATTATTATTAATAATTAATTTTGTATCATGGTCATTTATTTCATTTAGAATGTCATTAACTTACTAAATAAACATTTCTCACTTTTCTTCTTTTCTTCGTCTAGAAAATAATATTTATTTTTATTAAAAGAAATGTACTATACATTTTTTAAAAATAATCATTGGGGTTACAGGTTGGACCCTACTTAGCTCAGATTAAGGCAAATCGGTTAGATGATACCTCCCACAGTCTCAATACAAAATTTAGTTAAGGTTTGCTTGACCATAGCATACAGAATTCTAGTAATTTAGTTATTAGATTTTAGTAATTCAATTTACAGATTATTTTAGACACATTATATATTTGGTCTCGCATTCTCAGTATTTCAGTTTTCATGCATGCATACTCAGTTATCTCATGTTATTCAGTCAGTCATTATTTCATGCACAGTTAACCCTTGTATTACAGCCTAACCTCATCTCATATACCAATACATTCAAAGTATTGACCGCATACTTTTCTTCGCGCTATTATATCTTATATCATAAGTTCGGACGCGCAGTTTCCTGACCGTGCTTAAATATTTTAGTTTACCAGAAGCAGCAATCGTGGTGAGTCCTCATCTACTTAGGACATGATTGTTTTTATTTTGGTTTATCTCATTAGTTCAGTATTTCTATTTAGTCAGAGTTAGTCGGGGGTTTGTCCCATCAACTCCACAGTCAGTCAGTTAGAGGCTTTTCAGACAGTTAGTCAGTTTATCAATTATTTTATCAGTCTTTTTAGTATGTCTTTATACATTTTAGATCTATGATTTAATCATGTTTCAGTAGTTAAAACCATATGGCATTATCAGTTGCTCTTCCGCATATATTGTTTATTATCAGTTAACTCAGTACTCACAGTATGTACCAGCTCATGTGTTAGTTTGTGGCCACTTGTGACCGTACGCACTGTTTTCGCAACTAGGGGGTAGCCTCGGGTTGGGACAAAACTTGGTATCAGAGCCTAAGGTTTTACAATGTCCTAGAGAGTCTGAAAGTCGCATTGAGTAGAGTTTTATGTTTGGGTGTGAAGCGCGCCACACTTTTGGACAGTAGGCTACAAGATATTTTAGGAAAAATTTTCTATATTTTAGTATTCATGGCATGCGAATGAGCATGAGATCTATTTAAAACTCTATTTTTGACTCATTTTTCCTTTCATTTACAAATAATTCCTCCCAAAATAAATAATGGAAGAAGAAATAGAAATAAGCCCACACCTCCACCTATTCAGGAATATGCCCTAAACGAGCATGTCTCTCACACTGAGTTCAGAGCTGCATTCACTACCTTATCTCAGTCAGTAGCTGCTCATAATAATTAGTAGGTAGTTACCCTAGCTAATTTAATGAAAAATACAACTACAGCTAGAATTTGGGACTTCACCTGAATGAATCCCCCTTTGTTTTGGGATACAAGTCTAAGGAGGATCCACAAGAGTTTCTTGATATGATGCAAAAGGTGAAGAATATTATGGGTGTCATTCTGAGTGAGAGTAGGGTTAGATACTTACCAGTTCCAGGATGTAGCTCATGGATGGTATAAGAAGTAGAAGGAGGATAGGGGTGTTGAGGCAGTACCTGATGAGTGGAAAGAGTTTGCCACAGCCTTTTTAGATAATTTCTTTACTTTAGAGTTGATGGAAAATAAGGTTCTGGAGTTTATTAATTTGAAAAAGGGTAATATGAGTGTGAAGAAATACTCACTTAAGTTTACTCAGTTGGCGAGGTATGCTCCTTTGATGGTGGCTGATAATAGGTCTAGAATAAGTAAGTTTATTTCTAGTATAGCTAATAATGATGTCAAGAAGTATAGGACTACTATATTGTTTAAGGAGATGAACCTATCTAGACTTATGGTTCATGCTCAACAGATTGAAGAATATAAACTTAAGGAGAGAGAAGGAGAATAAGAGGGCCAGAATAGGTAGCTTTAACTTTTCTCAACCAAGGTCAGATGGTGGTAACCGTTCTCAATTATGTTAGAAATTAGCATCCCCAGCTCCATCCTCAGCTAGTGCTTCAGTGCCAAAGTTCAGGAATAACGGTCGGGATAGAGCCTCAGGCTCTAAGTCCTAAGATAGCATGAATAGTAGTCATACTAATCCTCTCTATGGGAAGTGTGGCTGGAAACATTAGGGTGTGTGTAAGGCTAGAAGTAATGTATGTTTTAGATGTGGCAAGCCAGGACACATAGTTAGAGAATGCCCCAGGTGGGTCAGCACAGTCGTTCTAAAGTTCCAGCTGGTCGCCTAACTCAGCAGGGTGCCACTTCCAGTGCAACCAGTGGACATTTCCAGAATAGATTGTATGCACTTCAGTATCGACATGATCATGAAAGTTCTCCTGATATGGTTACAGGTATATTACAGGTCTTTCATCTTCATGTGTTTGTTTTACTAGACCCCGGAACCTCACTTTTTTTTATAAATAGCTATTATTTTGGTGTCAGCCCAGAAACATTAGTTGAGCCTTTCTCAATCTCCACCCCAGTGGGTAAATCTATTATATCCAGACGGGTATACAGAAATTTTTTGATTATAGTATCTCAGAAAATCACTTCAGTAGATCTTGTAGAACTAGAGATGACTAATTTTGATGTCATTCTCGACATGGATTGGTTCCATTCATGCTATGATTCAGTTGATTGTAAAAATAGATTCATTTAATTTTCATTTCCTAGTGAACCCGTCATTTAATAGAGGGGTAGTACTTCAGCGCTTAGGGGTCAATTGTTCCATACCTTAAGTGCAGAAAAATAATATCTAATGGATGAATGTACCATCTTTCTTGAGTTAAAGACTCTAGTTCTGAGACCCCAAATCTCAAGTCAGTTTCAGTAGTAAGGGAATTTCTAGAAGTGTTCCCTGAAGATCTCTTTGGAGACCCTCCTAAAAGGGAAATTGACTTCGAAATAGATCCTTTTCAAGATACCCAGCCAATCTTTATTCCGCCCTACAAAATGGATCCAGCTGAGCTAAAAGAGTTAAAAGAATAGTTAAAAGATCTCTTAGATAAGGGATTCATCAGGCCCAGTGTTTCCCCATAGGGCGCTCCAGTCCTTTTCGTGCATAAGAAAGACAGTACTCTCAGAGTGTGCATCGATTACCGTCAGTTGAATAAAGCCACAATCAAGAATAAATACCCACTCCCCAGTATTGATGAATTTTTTGACCAACTTTAGGGTGCCAATTTTTTCTCTAATATAGACCTCAGATCTGGCTATCATCAGCTCAGATTCAGAGAATATGAAATTTTGAAGACAACCTTCACAACTTGGTATGGTCACTTCAAATTTCTAGTTATGTCTTTTGGACTAACAAATGCCCCAGCAACTTTTATGGACTTGATGAACATAGTGTTCAAGAAGTACTTGGACATGTTTTTCATCGTATTTATTGATGATATTCCTGTCTACTCCCGTAGTGAAAATAATCATGCATACCATCTCAGAATTGTATTTAAGACTCTTAGAACTCATCAGTTGTTCACCAAATTTTATAAGTGCGAGTTTTGGCTAAGATCAGTAGATTTTCTTATCCATATTATTTTAGGTGATCGCATTAGAGTTGACTCTTACAAGATTAAAGTTGTGAGAAACTGGACCAGACCTATCTCTCTATCAGATATCAGGAGTTCCTTGGGTTTGGCTGGCTATTACCGATGATTTGCTGAAGGGTTTTCATTTATTGCATCCCCCATGTCTCGATTGACTCAGAAGAAAGTCAAATTTCAGCGGTCAGATTTTTGTGAAAAGAGTTTTCAAAAGTTGAAGACTCGACTCATCTCATCCCCAGTCTTGACTTTGCAAGATGGTTTAGATGGGTTTGTTGTTTACTGTGATGCTTCCAGAGTTGGTTTTGGTTGTCTATTGATGCAGAGAGGTAAGGTCATAGCCTATACCTTTAGATATCTTAAACCACATGAAAAGAATTATCCTACCCATGATCTTGAGTTGGCAGCAGTTCTTATTGCCTTGAAAATTTGGAGGCATTATGTTTATGGAGTTCATGTTGATGTGTTCATGGATCATAAAAGTTGCAGTATGTATTTTCACAAAAATATTTAAATATTCATCAGAGAAGATGGTTAGAATTTCTAAAATATTATGATATTAGTATGTTGTATCATCCGGGCAAGGCCAATATAGTGGAAGACGCCCTTAGTAGATTGTCTACGGGTAGTGTTGCCCATGTTGAGAAAGATAAGAAGAGATTAGTTTAGGAGGTTCATCAGTTTTCTAGATTAGTTGTTCTGTTGGTTGATTCAGCTGAAGGTAGTGTTTGGGTTAAAAATAGTTTAGAATCTTCTTTGGTTGCTGAAGTAAAGGAAAAAGAAGATAGGGATTCTATTTTAGCTAAGTCGAAGGAATTAGTTAGAGATCAGAAAATAGAGGTTTTCTCTCAAGGGGGAGATGGTATGTTGTGTTTTCAAGGTAGGTTGTGTGTGTCGTGTATTGATGGTTTGAGGCAGCAGATTTTAGCAGAAGCACACGATGCGCGTTATTATATACATTCAAGAGCCACTAAGATGTACCATAATTTGTGGGAAATCTACTGGTGAAGTGGTATAACGAGGGATATTACAGAGTTTGTAGCTAAGTATGCTAATTGTCAGTAGGATAAGTTTGAGCACCAGAGCCTAGTGGTATATTGTAGGAGTTCAGTATTCCCATTTGGAAGTAGGAAGAGGTGAACATGGATTTTGTTACGGGTTTGCCTCATACGCATCATTAGCATAATTTGATATGGGTCATTATAGACAAAATGACCAAATCAGCCCATTTCTTTCCAGTTCATACTTTTATTCAGCCGAGGATTATGCCAAGCTCTATATTAGAGATTTGGTTAGGCTGTATGGAGTCCCGTTGTCTATCATTTCAGATAGAGGTGCTCAGTTTACCTCTCACTTTTAGAGAGCATTTCAGAAAGGTCTTGGTACCCAAGTTTATCTCAGTACAGCTTTTCATCCTTAGATAGACGATCAGGTAGAGAGGACTATTCATACCCTAGAGGATATGTAAATGGCTGTGTTCTTAATTTCAAGGGTAGTTGGGATGATCACTTATCTTTGATCGAGTTAGCCTACAATAATAGTTATCATTCCAGTATTCAGATGGCTCCATTTGAGGCTCTCTATGGGAAGAGATATAGATCTCATATTGATTGGTTTGAGGTAGGTGAGGCTGCTTTTATAGGACTAGATTCAGTGTTTGAGGCAATAGAGAAGGTTCAGTTGATTAGGGAGAGGCTTAAGGCATCCCAAAGTCATCAAAAATTCTATACAGATGTAAGGAGAAGAGATCTTGAGTTTGATATGGGTGATTTGGGGTATTTGAAAATCTCTCTTATGAAGAGAGTGAAGAGATTTGGCAAGAAGGGGAAACTCAATCACCGATATGTTGACCTATGCAGAATTTTGAGTCATTTTGGAAAGGTACCTTATGAGCTTGAGTTTCCTACAGATTTGGCATTAGTGCATCTAGTGTTTCATGTTTCCCTGTTAAAAAAGTATATTGGTGATCCAGTGGTTGTAGTTCCTTTAGAAAGCACAAATATTCAGGATAGACTTTCATACGAAGAAATCCTAGTCAAGATCCTCGATCTTCAGATTCGTAGACTAAGGAACAAAGAAGTTCCCTTGGTCAAAGTTCTTTGGCAGAATCAGTCTGATGAGAGAGCCACCTGGGAAGCAGAAGTAGATATGCGTACCAAGTATCCTTATTTTTTCTCCACAAACTCAGACTCAGCTTAAAACACGAATTAAAGCTTCAGTTAGGGCATTATTTGCCAATATTCTCTAATTTCCTCTCAAAAACAAACTCTAATCATTATCCAAGAACATCTTCAATTACATCCTCTCCAAGAAAACCAAGAATGTAAGTTTTTCAATCCAAGAACCTTCAAGATTTGTATTCTTCTTTCAATCTTAAGGGTTTAAGGTATGTGTGATGTTCATCTATGGGCCCTTTTCACCTATGGATCCCAAGAATCCGTTTTTATGTTTTAATGATGAATTTTACATGTTTATAATGAATTATCTCCATGAAGCTCTTATGAATTTCGATTTATGCATTGTGTTTACAAGTGTTTTGATGGAATGAACCTTTACATATTTAAATGGATAAATTTTCATGTTAAATCCCTAACTCATGGTTTTAGTATTGTAATTATGTTACTGTCACATGATTTACCCATTCTCATGTTTAAGTTCATGACTCTCATGTGTTTAATGAAATGCCTAAGTGTTGGATTTTGAACAATGATCCCCTACTATGGTTTTAAAGCTTTTATATGCCTCTATTGTTATTTATATTTAGTGTTGAAGGGTTATGAACACCCGATACTTAGCTGTTTATATAATTTCAGTATCTTCAGAATGATTGCAGATATACCATGAGCATTATTATTCAGTTAGTTATTATGATTAGTTGTTTGTTTAGTTAAGGTTAGTTCAGTCCAGTAATCAATGTCAGTTCAATTGGGAGTAGGATTCAGCACCGACCGAAACCAGGGATGGGGGCATTCCTGTCAGTTTAGAGTTTGACCCTTAGTAGCAATCCCTGAGTTACAGAACTACATAGCTAGCATAGGTTTGAGATGTCTTCTTAACAGCTTAGGTTTGACACATATCTCATGAGTTTCCTGTTAGTATAGGGTTACTCCTTAGTCTTTCGAGACACTAGTTTAGTAGATCCACACAGTTATTATTTGTATCCATGGCACGGTACTGATACCCTTCCAACTAAGGTTACAGGTTAGACCCCGCTTTGCTCAGATTGGGGCATGTCGGTTAGAGGATACCTCCCGCAGTCTTAATACAGTATTCAGTACAGAATTTAGTTCATGTTTTCTTGACATAGCATACAGACTTCTAGTTATTCAGTTATCAGATTTCAATAATTCAGTTTACAGATTATTTTAGAAATATCATATGCTTGCTCTTGCATTCTCGGTATTTCAGTTTTCATGCATGCATACTCAGTTATATCAGGCTATTCAGTCAGTCATTATTTCATGCACAGTTAACCCTTGCATTACCCCCTACCTCATCTCATTTACCAGTACATTCAAAGTATTGACTGCATACTTTTCTTCACACTATAATGACTTATATCATAAGTTCGAACACACAGTTTCCTGACCGTGCTTAGACAGTTTAGTTTATCAGCGGCAGCAGTTGTGGTGAGTCCTCATCTATCGAGAACATGATTATTTTCATTTCAGTTTATCTCAGTAGTTCAGTATTTCCATTTAGTCGGAGTTAGTTGGAGGTTTGTCTCATCAACTCTACAGTCAATCAGTTAGAGGCTTTTCAGACATTCAGATAGTTAGTCGGTTTATCAGTTGTTTTATCAGTCTTTTCAGTATGTCTTCGATCGATGATTTAATCATGTTTCAGTACTTCAAACCTTATGGCATTATCAGTTGTTTTTTCGCATATGTTCTTTATTATCCGTTTACTCAGTGCTCATAGTAGGTACCAGCTCATGGGTTAGCTTGTGATCACTTGTGACTGTAAGCACCATTATCGCGACTAGGGGGTAGCCTCGGGTCGTGACACAAAATTACTATAAAAATTCTTGTGGAAAAAGATTAAGTGGGTCTCATGTAAGACGTAAAATCAATTTATAACATCAAGAGTTAATTTATCATTTTATGTCTATTTTATCTTTTTTAGTAAATATTATTAATTTTTTAATATTTGGATGACTTATAACAATTAATTAGGGGTTATATAGTAAAATTATGATTGAAGATATGTCAGAAATGTCTATTTTACTTTTTTTAATTAAATATCATTAATTTTCTTACACGTAAATAACTTATAATAATTAATTAGGAGTGATACAATATAATCACGGTTGAAGCAGCTAAAGCAGGTAGTACAAGTAGATATGTCGACTTGCTGCCTGCTTATCTCCTCTTATTAGTTAGAGATATATGACACTAATATAATTTCGATAGTCAACTAAGTTTTTTATGTTGACATATCATTTGGTGTCTATTTTATACTTTTTATAAAATATTATATTTTTAATGCTTAGATGACCATAATAATTAATTAAGGGTGATATAGTAAAATCACAATTGAAGCAGCGAAGCACACATGTTTTAAATGACTTATAACAACGAATTAGAAGTGATATAGCAAAATTACTATAAAAAATTACTTGTGAAAAAAATTTAAGTGGGCCTCATATAAGATGTCAAGTTAATTTAAAACATTAAGAGTTAATTTATCATGTTATGTGTCATGCCCGAAAATTCCATCGGGCCGGACTGGCACCCGAAGCCGAGAAGGCTCGGGAGAACCCGTTCAAATACCTGTACTTTCACTTACATGTCACCAAATATTTGGGCAGCACTTCGTTACATATAGAAGGGTCTAATTCCCTGTATCAGCACAACACGCACAAATATATATATATATATATAATACTTGGCCATCGGGGCCACCACATATACAAATATAACATCACTATATAAACTCCCATGACTTTACCCTTCCTTATGTCTACAAAGCCTCTAGAATATACATGAAATAACTAGGTTCGGGACGAACCCCCGCCCACACATGACTCCTGTACAATAACAAAATATAAGAAACCGACTCGGAAAGCTCCGAAGCTAACTGGAGCTCACCAACAACAGCTGTATGACCTGGCTCCTATCTATGCTGTGAATGAGCTGAAGTACCTGTGCCTGCAGCATGAAATACAGGTCTCCCGTGAGGGACGTCAGTACGAAATATGTACTGAGTATGTAAAGCTGTAAATAATCATATGTGATATGGGGGATCAAGAAAATCATACACATGTGAATAAATCATAATAGAAGTGAACCACGCTTCATAAACACTTTTAGGATCATGTACATTATTATTAATCTGAATTGGGTTCTTGAATACAAACACATTTGTGGAACGGTATACATTCGTTCATTTCATTCTTTACAATTATCATTCGCCATTACCTCCTCCTCCCGAACCTCCAACCACCTAACAATAATTAATACTGCATCGTACTATGACCATTAGGCTGCCTCCAGTACATATCAACTGAGATCGACCCATGCTAGGCTTATGCCCCTGGGATACCACCCATAAACACATAAATAGGGATCGACCCATGCTAGGCTTATGCCCTTGGGATACCACCCACACGTATATCAAGTAACACACATAAGAGGTTCTTCCAATAACTTAGTTCAAAAGCTTTTGATATTATTACATTAGTGTTCATGACAATATAGTACCTTTGGAACAATGATACATCCATAGGAATCAAGTAATAGACCTTCTATACAATAACGATGTAATAAAGACTCATTGGTTCATCAACAATGAAATAGGAGCCTTTTGGTATATCAATGAAACATTTTGACACTTTATAGGATGGAAACAACTTCGTTGGTAATGTAGAACAATACATGTTTTTGGACAACCTCGGAATCTTACTTGATGGAACATTGGTGTTTTCATGCCGAAGAACATCGTTAGAGTATGATTTACATACCTCGTTGTAGATTAGGATACCAATTCAACACAACTTCCCGCCTTTACAAATCACTTATCTACAATAAAATGTTTGGCATCTAGTATTAGCAACCCAACACCACAATTCTCTTCCATAATTCCATACAACCAATATTTGCAAAACATTCCAAAAACTAACTTGAACAATAGGTTTATGTGTATATATATATATATATATATATATATAATCATCATTTCAATACCACATCATCAATACCAAATCTCTTCACAATTCAACATAATCCAACCATGCACAAGAATAATCCAACATCATTTCCCAATCATCTTTCAAGAACAATCAAATAACATACTTCTTATGCTCACATGCATATATATGTATATACATATCCATATAAATAACACCAACATAATTTACATCCTTACCATAAAATGGCCCTTTGGGTTTTAAAGTCCTGTTGGCACAAATAAGGGGTGCTTCTCAAAGCCCTTGAGATGATGAACACAACTACGGAATCAATTTGGACTTTCCACGGTTGAATCACAAGATAATTAGTGTTGAAATTAGGATAGGGTTTGTTCTTTTCTATGATTGATGATAAATATAAGTTTTTGAACTCATATACATGTATATATACACATATTCCCGTCCATAATATCATAGGAAATGACCAAAGTTCCTTTAAAATTTAAATAATGTCAAATATGTCCTCCGGTGGACTGTTTTGACAAGCTGAAGTAGATAGACCATAACTCCTTGCTCCGATATCGGATTTGGGTGAAATTGGTATCATTGTAAATATAATTCAAATGTCTTTCAGTTCATATAAATTAGGCCACCCAGTTCGTCCTGTACAAGGAGTTATGATCGTTTGAAGTTGACCCTAAAAATCTATTTTGAGAGACTGCAGTAAAACGAGTATAACTCCTTACTCAGATATTGGATTTGGATGAAACCAATTTCATTAGAAAGAAGACTCAAACATATTTCTTTTTATAAGTGGTAGCTCGCCCAGTTAATTATATTGAGGGAGTTATGATCGTTCAAAGTTGACCCAAAAACTGGCAGGCCTCGGTATTTTCCTGCAAATTTACTGTTCACAAAAATCTGTTTTGAGAGGCTGAAGTAAAACGAGTATAACTCCTTACTCAGATGTTGGATTTGGATGAAACCAATTTCATTAGAAAGAAGACTCAAATATCTTTCTTTTGATAGGTTGTATCTCGCCCCGTTCATTATATTGAGGTAGTTAGGATCGTTCAAAGTTGACCCAAAAATTGGCAGGCCTCAGTATTTTCCTGCAAATTTACTGTTCACAAAAATCTGTTTTGAGAGGCTGAAGTAAAACGAGTATAACTCCTTACTCAGATGTTAGATTTGGATGAAACTAATTTCATTAGAAAGAAGACTCAAAGATCTTTCTTTTGATAGGTGTTATCTTGCCCAGTTCATTATATTGAGGTAGTTATGATCGTTCAAAGTTGACCCAAAAACTGGCAGGCCTCAGTATTTTCCTGCAAATTTACTGTTCACATCCCGGCCACCGTTTTATAGTTTCGAACGTGCTCGCTTATATCCGAAACTTATCCGTTTTTGAAAATCTTTATATCGTCGGAAATCTTATTCAATAACCTTCGTATGGAAACATCGACGGGCAAATTCCGGTATAAATAAGGTCGATTCCTATACACATATAATCAAACTATATACTTGAAACCATCTCAAAATAATCAATACTCATACTTAAACTCATATATACCTAACTTAGGATCAATACATATACTCCAACACATATAACAATGGCTAATGCACGTAATTAAGTACGGGGTGTTACATCCTTCCCCCCCTTAAGGACATTTGTCCTCGAATGTGAATGTAGTTATTTAGCCGAAACAAGTTCGAATTCATAATTGATATTCACGTCATCATATAGATGTTATGCATATGTAAAAACTTACTTGTTAGTGTCCCAGTTCCACTCCTTGCACGTCTTTTTCATCTTTGAACAAATAAGGGTATTTCAATTTCATTGCTTCCTCCGCTTCCCATGTAATCTCTTCCCTTTGTTGATTTCTCCAAAGTACTTTCACCGATGCTACTTCTTTATTTCTCATCTTATTAACTTGACGATCTAATATAGCAATAGGCATCTCCTCATAGGTAAGATCTTCTGTTACTTGCACATCTTCAGTAGAAGTAATAAAGGACGGATCTCCGATGCACTTTTGAAGCATCAATACATGAAATACTGGATGCACTGATGAGAGTTCCTGGGGTGGCTCTAATTCATAATCAACTTGCCCACATCTTCTAATAATCTTATACGGGTCTATATATCGTGGACTCAACTTTCCTTTCTTGCCAAATCTCATCACCCCTTTCATTAGCGATACCTTCAAAAATACCCAATCGCCTAACGAAAACTCTAGCCCTCTTCTTCTACTATCCGCATATGACTTGTGTCGACTTTGGGCTATTTTCAACTGTTGCTGAATCACCTTGACTTTTTCTATGGCTTGATACACAATATCCGGTCCGAACATAAGAGTTTCACCCGCTTCGAACCATCCTATTGGTGATCTACACTTCCTCCCATATAAAGCTTCATATGGTGCCATTTTGATACTTGAATGATAGCTATTATTGTAGTCAAACTCAATAAGAGGTAAATGATCATCCCAGCTACCTTTAAAATATATAACGCATGCTCGTAGCATATCTTCAAGTGTTTGAATGGTGCGCTCTGCTTGTCCATCCGTCTGAGGGTGAAAAGCTGTACTCAGATTCACTTGTGTTCCCAAACTCCGTTGGAAAGACTTTCAAAAGTTTGCCGTAAATTGAGTTCCCCGATCCGATATAATAGAAGTTGGCACTCCATGTAATCGGACTATTTCTTTAACATATAGCTTTGAATATTCTTCAACTGTGTAAGTGGTCTTAACGGGTAAGAAATGTGCGGATTTAGTAAGCCTATCCACAATCACCCATATAGAATAAAATTTACGAGCTGTACGAGGCAAACCTGTAACAAAATCCATGTTGATCATGTCCCACTTCCAAATTGGAAGATCTATGCATTGCATATAGCCTCCGGGCTTTTGATGTTCCACTTTAACTCGTTGGCAATTTGGACATTCAGCTACAAATTCTGCGATGTTCCTTTTTATGTCATTCCACCAATACATATCTTTCAAATATTGATACGTTTTGGTTGATCCTGGATGAATGGAATACCTTGAAAAATGTGACTCTATCATAATCTTCTTTCTTAGCCCGTCTACATCCGGCACACACAATCGGTTTTGGCACTGAAGTACTCCTTCTCGCGTAAGCTCAAATGCCTTGGTTGCACCACTCTGAACGTTCTCCTTAAGTTGTAATAACATTGGATCTGCATATTGCTTCTCTTTCACTTCAGCTACTAATGAAGATTCCACAGCATTATGTACGATAAGCTCTTTGTCCGAAGTTTCAAGAAGGCGAACTCCCAAACTAGCTAACTGGTGAAGATCTTTAACCATCCCTTGCCTTTCTATAGGCATCATCATAGCCTTACGACTTAACGCATCAGCTACTATATTCGCTTTCCCTGGATGATACAAAATATCGACATCATAATCTTTTAATAGTTCCATCCACCTTCGCTGCCTCAGATTTAGATCCTTCTGACTGAAAATATATTGTAAGCTCTTGTGATCAGTATATATATCAACATGAACCCCATATAAATAGTGGCGCCATATTTTTAAAGCAAAGATAACCGCTGCCAGCTCAAGATCGTGTGTAGGATAATTTTTCTCATGTAGCCGCAATTGTCTAGAAGCATATGCTATTACCTTACCATGTTGCATCAATACACATCCTAAACCAATTCTAGAAGCATCACAATACACTGTATACCCTTCTGTACCTTCTGGAAGTACCAACACAGGTGTAGAAGTCAACTTTTTTTTCAATTCTTGGAAACTCTCCTCACACGTATCATTCCATTGGAACTTGGATGCTTTATGCGTTAGCTTGGTTAAGGGTGATGAAATGGAAGAAAAGTCTTTAACAAACCTCCTATAATAACCGGCCAACCCGAGAAAACTATGAATCTTCGTCGGCGTTGTGGGCCTTGGCCAGTTCTTCACAGCTTCTATCTTTTGAGCATCAACCTTTATCCCTTCACTAGATACAATATGACCCAAAAATGCCACCGACTTTAACCAAAACTCACATTTAGAGAACTTTGCATAAAGCTTACAATCACGAAGAGTCTGCAATGTCTGTCGTAAGTGATTGGCATGGTCCTCTTCTGATCTAGAATAAACTAGAATATCATCTATAAAAACTATCACAAATACATCCAGGAATGGCTTAAACACCCTATTCATCAAATCCATAAAAGCTGCAGGTGCATTTGTTAGCCCAAATGACATAACTAGAAACTCATAATGACCATACCTTGTTCGGAAAGCTGTTTTGGGTATATCTTTTTCTTTGACCCTCACTTGGTGATAACCCGACCTCAAATCAATCTTAGAAAAGCACTTGGCGCCCTGTAACTGATCAAATAAATCATCAATTCTTAGGAGAGGATATTTATTCTTAATAGTCACCTTATTTAATTGTCGATAATCAATACACATCCTCAGCGAGCCATCCTTTTAGCGCACAAATAACACTGGTGCTCCCCAGGTGGACATACTAGGCCTTATGAATCCCTTCTCTAGCAAATCTTTCAATTGCTCTTTCAATTCTCGCAATTCTGCTGGGGCCATTCTATATGGAGGAATGGATATTGGTTGGGTGCCTGGTATTACATCAATACCAAACTCTACTTCTCGTTCAGGAGGCAAACCTAGAAGATCTTCAGGAAATACATCAGGAAATTCATTTACCACCGGAACAACGTGAAGAGTTGGTGGCTCCGCTTCTGTATCCCTTACTCTAACTAAATGATATAGGTATCCCTTGGAAATCATTTTTCTTGCTTTGAAATAAGAAATAAATCAACCTTTTGGTACGCCAATCTTACCTTGCCATTCAATAACTGCTTCATTCGGAAAATGTAAATACATCTTTTTTGTACAACAGTCAATTTTGGCATAACAAGACGCCAACCAATCCATACCCATTATAACATCAAAATCTACCATTTCTAGTTCCACGAGATTGGCCATCGTGTCTCGACCACACACAGTTACTACACAATCTTTATAAACTCTTCTAGCAATAATAGATTCCCCAACTGGGGTAGACACTTCCAACGGCTTATCTAACAATTCGGGGGTTCTTTTGAACTTTCCAGCAACCAAAGGAGTAACATATGATAATGTAGAACCGGGATCAATTAGAGCATATACATCAAATGAAAATATGGACAACGTACCTGTAACCACATCTGGGGAAGCCTCTAGATTCTGTCGATCCGCTAAAGCATAAGTGCGATTCTGAGTCCCGCTGGAACTGGCAACTCTTGTTTCGTTTCTAGCGTGACCCACAGGTCATGCGCCTCTACCAGAATAAGATACCGGTGATGATGATGCAACAGCTAATCCCAAAGGTCGTGCTACACCACCTGCGCCCCTTCGTGGGCATTCTCTCATCATATGCCCCGTCATACCGCACCAATAACAAACATTTGTTCCCATTCGACATGCGCTCATATGATGCCTTCCCCATTTATTGCATGGCTCTCGAGGAGGTCTAAGTTGGATCATATTTCCTTGCCCATGATAACCCACAGATCGCGAACTATGACCCTCACTTCTTTGCCCAAATTGACTGCCTCTGAACCCCTGATGCTGTGGTGGAGCACTAGATGCAGAGTAAGAAAATAATGGCCTAGGTAGTCTAGCAGAAAATTAAGGTCTAAAACCTCCCTGTGGCGCCATAAACTGCCCTATAGATCTGGCCCTCTTAGAAGATCCGCTTTCAAATTCCTGTGTTCTTCTTCTTTGCCTCTGATCTTCCATTTTCTGTGCAAATGCTTGGATCCTAGCTATATCCATATCTTTATTCAATGCAGCAATAGTACAATCCCTAACCAAATAAGGATCCAATCCGTTCACATACCGATGAACTCTGTCATCCATAGTAGCTATAACATTAGGAACATATATGGACAAGGAAGTAAATCGAAGACTATACTCCATCACACTTGTATTACCCTACCGAAGATTTAAGAACTGATCCGCATGGGCCTGACGAGTCTCATATGGAAGATAATGATCAATAAATGCCTCTTTGAACTCTTTCCAAGTAGCTGGGGGTGCATCAATGCCCCTCGACCATTTCCAGTCTTCATACCAATATATAGCCTCACCTTTTAATCTATACGCGGCTAACTCCACTGTCTCTCTACCCGATACATGCATCACCTCTAGGGCCTTTTGGATTTGATCAATAAAGTCCTGCGGATCTTCGTTAAGATCGGATCCAGTATAAGTAGGCGGATCCTTCTTAAGAAAATTTTGCGTCCGAAGACTAGCCGCCCTATCAGTACCGCTAGAACCCGCGACAAGAATAGCTTACCCTTGGACTTGCCCAGCAACTATACGAGTTAAAAGTTGCACTGCATTTCTAAGATCTTGATCAACAGCATTAATAGATGGCTCTGGGGATATAGTTCTCCTCCCCCTTATTTCTTCCGGACTGGGGGAAGTTTTTGATGCATGCTCAGCTGGAGCCTCACTTTGATTAGCTGGTATAGTGGGTGACTTACTAGTCCCCTCTCCGGCAGCCACATCTACTTGCTTACCGGTATTCTTGCTTTTGGTAACCGGCATTATTACTATAATATAAGAAACAAACTGTTTCAGTGGTCAACTATGACTTCATATAAAATATAAGCTCTATCGCACGATCTAAGACATGAAGAAAAGAAACAATTCCTAAATGTCCATAGCCTCCTGTTTATAGGTGTGGTGCACAACACACCGATAAACAAGACTCTACGTAGACACGGCTTTGTAGACTCACAAGGACGAACCTCTCTGATACCACTTTTGTCACGCCCCAAAATCCCATCGGGCTGGACTGGCACCCGGAGCCGAGAAGTCCCGGGAGAACCCGTTCAAATACCTGTACTTTCACTTACATGTCACCAAAAATTTGGGCAGCACTTCGTTACATATAGAAGGGTCTAATTCCCTGTATCAGCACAACACGCACAAATATATATATATATAATACTTGGCCATCGGGGCCACCACATATACAAATATAACATCACTATATAAACTCTCATGACTTTACCCTTCCTTATGTCTATACAACCTCTATAATATACATGACATAACTAGGGTCGGGACCAACCCCCGCCCACACATGACTCCTGTACAATAACAAAATATAAGAAACCGACTCGGAAAGCTCTGAAGCAAACTGGAGCTCACCAACAACAGCTGTATGACCTGGCTCCTATCTATGCTATGAATGAGCTGAAGTACCTGTGCCTGCAGCATGAAATGCAGGTCCCCCGTGAGGGACGTCAGTACGAAATATGTACTGAGTATGTAAAGCTGTAAATAATCATATGTGATATGGGGGATCAAGAAAATCATACACATGTGAATAAATCATAATAGAAGTGAACCACGCTTCATAAACACTTTTAGGATCATGTACATTATTATTAATCTGAATTGGGTTCTTGAATACAAACACATTTGTGGAACGGTATACATTCGTTCATTTCATTCTTTACAATTATCATTCGCCATTACCTCTTCCTCCCGAACCTCCAACCACTTAACAATAATTAATACTGCATCGTACTGTGACCATTAGGCTGCCTCCAGTACATATCAACTGAGATCGACCCATGCTAGGCTTATGCCCCTGGGATACCACCCATAAACACATAAATAGGGATCGACCCATGCTAGGCTTATGCCCCTGGGATACCACCCACACGTATATCAAGTAACACACATAAGAGGTCCTTCCAATAACTTAGTTCAAAAGCTTTTGAGATTATTACATTAGTGTTCATGACAATATAGTACCTTTGGAACAATGATACATCCATAGGAATCAAGTAATAGACCTTCTATACAATAACGATGTAATAAAGACTCATTGGTACATCAACAATGAAATAGGAGCCTTTTGGTATATCAATGAAACATTTTGACACTTTATAGGATGGAAACAACTTCGTTGGTAATGTAGAACAATACATGTTTTTGGACAACCTCGGAATCTTACTTGATGGAACATTGGTGTTTTCATGCCGAAGAACATCGTTAGAGTATGCTTTACATACCTCCTTGTAGATTCGGATACCAATTCAACACAACTTCCTACCTTTACAAATCACTTATCTACAATGAAATGTTTGGCATCTAGTATTAGCAACCCAACACCACAATTCTCTTCCATAATTCCATACAACCAATATTTGCAAAACATTCCAAAAACTAACTTGAACAATAGGTTTATGTGTATATATATATATATATATATATATATATATATATATATATATATAATCATCATTTCAATACCACATCATCAATACCAAATCCCTTCACAATTCAACATAATCCAACCATGCACAAGAATAATCCAACATCATTTCCCAATCATCTTTCAAGAACAATCAAATAACATACTTCTTATGCTCACATGCATATATATGTATATACATATCCATATAAATAACACCAACATAATTTACATCCTTACCATAAAATGGCCCTTTGGGTTTTTAAGTCCTGTTGGCATAAATAAGGGGTGCTTCTCAAAGCCCTTGAGACGATGAACACAACTACGGAATCAATTTGGACTTTCCACGGTTGAATCACAAGATAATTAGAGTTGAAATTAGGATAGGGTTTGTTCTTTTCTATGATTGATGATGAATATGAGTTTTTGAACTCATATACATGTATATATACACATATTCCCATCTATAATATCATAGGAAATGATCAAAGTGCCTTTAAAATTTAAATAATGTCAAATATGTCCTCCGGTGGACTATTTTGACAAGTTGAAGTAGATAGACCATAACTCCTTGCTCCGATATCGGATTTGGGTGAAATTGGTATCATTGTAAAGATAATTCAAAGTTATTTCATTGCATATAAATTAGGTCACCCATTTTGTCCTGTACAAGGAGTTATGATCATTTGAAGTTGACCCTAAAAATCTGTTTTGAGAGACTGTCGTAAAACGAGTATAACTCCTTACTCAGATGTTGGATTTGGATGAAACCAATTTTATTAGAAAGAAGACTCAAATATATTTCTTTTGATAGGTGGTAGCTCGCCCAGTTCATTACATTGAGGGAGTTATGATCGTTCAAAGTTGACCCAAAAATTGGCAGACCTCAGTATTTTCCTGCAAATTTACTGTTCACAAAAATCTGTTTTGAGAGGCTGAAGTAAAACGAGTATAACTCCTTACTCAGATGTTGGATTTGGATGAAATCAATTTCATTAGAAAGAAGACTCAAAGATATTTCTTTTGATAGGTGGTAGCTCGCCCAAATCATTATATTGAGGGAGTTATGATCGTTCAAAGTTGACCCAAAAACTGGCAGGCCTCAGTATTTTCCTGCAAATTTACTGTTCACATCCCGGCCACCGTTTTATAGTTTCGAACGTGCTCGTTTATATCCGAAACTTATCTGTTTTTGAAAATCTTTATATCGTCGGAAAGCTTATTCAATAACCTTCGTATGGAAACATCGACGGGCAAATTCCGGTATAAATAAGGTCGATTCCTATACACATATAATCAAACTATACACTTGAAACCATCTCAAAATAATCAATACTCATACTTAAACTCATATATACCTAACTTAGGATCAATACATATACTCCAACACATATAACAATGGCTAATGCACGTAATTAAGTACGGGGTGTTACATTATGTCTATTTTAGCCTTTTTATTAAATATTATTAAATTTTTAATGCTTAGACAACTTATAATAATTAAATAGGGGTGATAGGGTAAAATTACCGTTGAAGCAGCTGAAGCAGACATTACAAAAATATCTATTTTAATTTATTTTATTAAATATTATTAATTTTCTAATACGTAAATGACTTATAATAATTAATTTGAGCTTCTACAATAAGATCACAATTGAAGCAACTAAAATAGGCAACACAGGCACACACGTCAACCTGTTGTTTGTTTATCCCCTCTTATTAGTTAGACTAGATTCTTGTGAATTATTGTATGCGTCAATGTTTAAGAAGTTATCAAAACTTTCAGATGCTACCCTATAAATAATCATGCATTATCCCATAGCCAACTTTCCAATTATGCTAACTATATTCACAGAGAGATTCAATCAATCAGCCAATGCTAGAGCCCCCATTCCAAACTATCTGAGATTGGCTATTTGATTAATCACCTAACTCTAGTCCGCGCAATTTAGTTTCATTTTACTCTAATACTAAACAATCTCCCGCTTAAGATCAATTAGGAGCTAATTATATTATGATTTGGTACAACAAAGGGATGGAGGCAAATAAAAGAGGGAAGGAAGTACAAAAAACATGTTATTTTATATATTTTTTCTATAAATTAAAGACTAACATAAAATAGGAGCAAATGTGCGAATAAATTATAAGGAGAAAATTTATTTGCACGAGATATATATAGTCTTTAAATTACAGATACACATACTTTAGATACATCATGTAATTTTTGAAACATTGATGGCTAGGTCTAAACCTCCTACATTATGTAAATTATCTGTGATAAATCCCCAATATATACAAATGGACTAATATGCTATCTAACTTCTGTATACTGCAGCCCAATTACTCATTGACAAAAGAGATACCAAGGCCGATTAATTTCTCTATTCAAAGTTATTAGAATGAATAAGTTAATAGACACTAACTCTTATGGAAAATTAATAGTAAAATCAGGATGCTTTGTACTTATAAAAATTTATTGTAAACAAATCAAATAGGTAGGGTATAGTGTATACTATCATCGTGTGCCCATAAAAGTCGAAGCACCCCCACCCAACCCCTTCATTTTGAAATGTGTCACCCAATACCGCAATCCTGTTTCGTACTGTAATCGCTGAAGCTACCTATAATTCTTTTGTACCACTTCCAAATCTCCTAGACATGCCTTTAACCATTTTGCCTCACTGTGTTGTTTTTAACTAAAAAAATTCTCGACGCTTTTAATTTAATTTAAAAATAACAGATTTATTTATAGATTTAGCATATTTAAGAAAATTAGAATATAAATATCAATCTATAAACTAAAATTGTATTTTCATTCTTATTAATCTCTCATCTTTCTCTCTTCATTATACTACTACATATAACTATATATGAAGGAGCTCGTGCTAGCACGGACCCAATATATTACTATTTTTGTCTCAATTATTTAAAAATGATATAAAAAATACTATAAATAATATTAATTAACTGCTTAAATATTTAAAAGACATATAAAAAGTGAGAATGAGAGGAGCTTAGGATCAACTTTCAAAAATTATAAATAAGCTCCTTAAAGTCCAACTTATTTCTATTTGGGGAGCTCAGGATCAGTATGCAAAATGACTATTTCGTCCTTCTACTTCTCCAGAATGACTTATATTTTAAATTTTACGGAAAAAAATACTATTAATTACAATAATTAATTCTAAGTTATTTACAAAACATAAAATAGGAGCAAATGTGCAAATAATTATAAGGAGAAATTTTATTTGCACGAAATATATATAATCTTTAGATCAGAGATACACATACTTCAGACACATCATATAATTTTTGAAACATTGATGGCTCCAGATAATTAAGTTCTAAACCTCCTATATTTATATAAGTTATCCATAATAAATCCCCAATATACACAAATGGGCTAATATGCTATCTAATTTCTATCTATTGAGCCCAATTACTCATTAACAAAAGAGATACCAAGGCCTAAGCCCAATTAAAAAGAAAAGGTAGAGTTTAGAAAGGAAAAAAAACTTCTTTTTGAAAAAGCCATAAAATCGAGAGTCAGAGGAATTCAAACTCACAATAGCAATAAAAAAAATGAACTCCCTTAACAATTGAGCTACGTCATTCAATTATGTTTAGATGGTTCATTAAAGGTTGCATATACAAAACTTTCAAGTTTAATTATATATAAAATGTAATTTTCTAGTTGAGGACCCTCTCACTCCCACTTGGATCTGCCCCTGCACGCAATCTTTATGGAACCCTTGCAACTCCTTGACCATTATTTAAAGTTTTACCTTGTGTCAAGGGGTGTTAAATATATATATATATACATACATACACACACACACACACATATATAGAGAGAGAGAGAGTGTGTATAGTGTAATTCGATCTATTTATATAGTGTAATTTTTCAACAAAGAAAAGTGATACCCCTTAGGTAATGGTAGCTTCGTCTCTGTGGAACATATTATATGAAAGTAAAAAGAAATGTCTATGGGACCATAAAGTAAGTTGCAATGGATCTTCTTAAGAACTTTTTAAACCTTTGATGAGTTTTAATTTCTCTATCCAAAGTTATTAATATGAATAAGTTAATCGACACTAAACTCCTATGAAAAATTCATAGTAACATCACGACGCTTTGTACTTGTAAATATTGTTGTGAACAAATCAGATAGGTAGGGTATAGTGTACACTATTATCGTGTGCCACATAAAAGTTGAAGCTCTCCCCCCCCCCCCCCTCATTTTGTAATGTGTCACCCAGTATCATATTCCTGTTTCGTATTGCAATCACTAAAAGCTACCTATAATTCTTTTGTACCACTTTCTAATCTCCTAGACATTCCTTTAACTGTTTATCTCGTTGTGTTGTTTTTTACTAAAAATATAGTCTCAATGCTCTAGTTTAATTTAAAAATAACAAATTTATTTATCGATTTAGCATATTTAATAAAATTAAAATATAAATACCAATCTATAAATTAAAATTCTATTTTTGTTCTTATTAATCTCTCATCTTTCTCTCTTCGTTATACTACTAGATATAGAGGAGCCCGTGCAAGCATGAACTTAATATATTACTATTTTTGTGTCAATTAATGTGACACGAATAAAATTTAGATCGTCAATTAAATTTTTAATGTGATTTTTAGATATTTTAAATTGTTAACTATTGTAATTTTATAATATTTTTGATGTAAATTTTAAGTAATGTATGTTACTCCCTCTATCCTATATTATGTGGCATTGACAAAATTTTGACAGTCAATTAAATTTTTCATTAATTTTCTAAATTTTTTAGTTGTTATTTATTATGATCTACAATATTTTTTCTTTTGTCCCAATTTATTTTGCATTGATATAATTTTGAAAGTGAACTAAATCTTTTATGTCTTTTAAATATATTAAGTTTTTAAATTTTATAATTTTTAGTACTTTTTATGAAATTTTTAAATATATTAAATTTTAAATTATATTGTTAAATATTTAATTAACCATTAAATTTGTCATATTAACGTCAAACATTTTCAAGTTTCTTGAGCCACTTTTTGAAAGAAAATTCACTTTCATTTACAAAAAAAAAAAAATCTCAAGTAAAATTTACTTGCACATTCAAATATAATTTATGCACAGATTTAAAATTTAAAATTTAAACTCAAAAATATATGATAATGGTACATCATTCTTGTGGGTCCAATGTAATGGCTAACAAGACTTGACAACTAGAGACATGTGTTAGACTCTAAATTAAAATGAATATTACTTTACTTTACTATTATTAATAAGAGTGAAGAAGCAGGCAGTTCTTCATCAACATGCCTGCTTGATACAAGAAAGACAAGGAAACACGAAACAAAACACCAAAATCAGTCCACTAACCAAGAAATCGAGGATCTCTTTTGGTGACCCCTCTCGGATTCACTACCAACAAGAAGAATACAAGGCACAATGGCGTAATAACACCAAAACAGTAGCAACACAACAAGAACAAGATGAACAATAGACTAATTTTAGATTCCACAGTAACAACACAAACACACGGTTACAACATCAACACTACTACATGATTATAAAGAAATAAAAAGGATAGATAGTTACACAAATTGAAGGTATAATATTAACAACCTAAAAGCCTATTCTACTCTTGGACCTTTAACATCACACACATCAAATACCTAACTCTTACATTGGCACAAGAGTGACCCCGATCTTCTAAGCATCCAACTTATCCAAGATTGAATCCAACACGAGAGATTCCACACTCAAGTTGATTTTCCTAGTTACAATTTCGGGTTGGTGGTCTTCTTTCCGTAGAGAGGAAATGTTTGAAGTGTTATAAACTCATAATATTCATCAAAATCTCCCAATGAAACCCTATATTATTCTATTTATAGTTTATTAAAAATAATAGGTAAAATGACCAAAAGGCCTCTTAGTGAAGGGGCACCCCTCTAGTGTATGTAGTGGACTGATTTGGCCTTTTTAGTGTATGTAGTGGACTATTTTGGTGTCCATTTAGGTGTTCCTTTGCACTTCATTGCAAATATCAAGCCTGGTTCTAACGTACGCCTTCATAAGTCCATCTACGTGATCGTACTTGTATCATTCTCCCCTTCTTGAAAAGTATTCGACCTCGAATTCGTATCTTGCAAAATTAAAGAGGAAACAAACAAGTACACATCCTCATGGCATGAGGGTTAGGGTTAGCAAATAAATAATTAGCACTATCATGCCACGGTGGTACACACTTGAAGTACAACCAAGGATCCTTTGTGTTAATTATGAAAAGCTTTTGTACAACATCACAAATGAAAGGGCTCGAATGAACATCAAGAATTGAAGGACAAAAACAGAGACTACGTCTCTCATACGATGTATATCCAACAACATCATGAATATCATCATATGCATATAAGTAGTGAATAAAGGCACTAAATACACAATTTTTATCTAAGATATATTCACAAGTAGAACACACAACGAGAGAAAGGGACATTGCAAGCATGTAGGACCTCTCTCCTTCCAACCACTTACCGAGGGAAGGCATTCTATCAAGGAAGCCATACCAATAGGGATAATAGGGAAACTACCATGAAACAATCCAATCCAAGGCAAGTAGTTTTCCCACGAACTCGTCTTCCCTCTACACATGATGTAAAGCACGCTCCCAAGAGTCCCACAAGATACTTCAACTTGTCCAACCCCATGAAGGTGACAAGAAGTCTTTAACATCCTTGGACCCTTCCCCAAACAAGAATACAACTTGACATCCTCAAGTTGTGGTTCACATAACTTAAATACAAGTGTGTCAAACATGGATGCACGAATATGAGCAACACCCCAAACAGACAATGACACATTTGCCCTATGGTCCTCCAGTAGACACAAACCACCATTAACATCAAAGGGATCACAATTCAAGTCACCATATTTGTCAAGCACGGGGGGGTGTCATGCAAAGAAGTACAAGCAAAATCATTTTTCAAAGATATGTCAAGCAGATAATTAACCCTATGAGCCAAGCAAACATTAGAATCTTTACAAAAGCATAGGATCGAGGGTTCACTCCTTTGTCCTTGACCAACATCTTCAAATTTTTCAATCACTTGAGATTCATTAATCATGTCACACATATTCTCAAGTGGTGGTCAAGTTTTACACACAAGTCGATCAACACAATTTTCACATAACGATGTACTTTCATTCAACACAATAGCTTTAACACTAGGTGGACACAAATCGATCTTACTAGAAGAGTTGATTCGGTCATCTATAGGATCAACTAGTGTATCCACTCGCACAACATGTACATCATCCACAAGTGGTAAGAAATCAATATACTCATATGTAGGTAAGCTATTACTCACACTCACAGCTTATTAGTCATATGTTCATCATTCATATGTACCAAAGTATAAGAGTTAGCTATTTTTCCTTGACGTTCTGAGTATGTTCATCTTTACCTCGGTGTGAAAGTCCTTTACAAGTTTGGGAAACAACTTTCTTCGGGAAGCTCTCACCGCATGGTGTTTGGACCTTAGGTTTTGGATTTGTTGGGATAAAAGTGGATACCAATTGGCGTAGCCTTTCAACATGCCCTTTCATATCGTCAATATTGTCAGTGATGCGATCAACGTGGCATCGAGATTGGTGGCAGCCATGGTACCTAAAAGAAAAGACAACAACGAACAACAAAACAACAAACTTGTTAGCTCAAAAATGCCTCACCACACTCTCACTCTCGATTTTTACCTCACACTTAGTTTCACAAGTGTTGAAAGTCGTCTTGTACTTCGCAAGTGATTGAGGGTCGAGTCTACTCTTGCCCAGAATAGATTTTCATTTGAGTAGAATCAAAGAAAATTTGTTTATGGACTTGAAGCACCAAGATACAAAAAATTAACAAAAGATAAAAGCACACAACAAACGTAGACACGAACAAACAGACTCTACAACTAACTTACAATCTAGTAGGAGATTACTAGTTTGTTAATTAGTGTTTGAACTAACAAACAGAACTAGGAAACAATAAAATGAAACTAAGAAATCTGAAATTTGAGCTTAAAAATTATTGGTGAACAGTAAAAACGTGATGTGGCAGCCACGTATTGGTTGCGGTTGTTATCAAATTTTATTTTCTAATTCAAGTCTTGGTCCAATTATAATTTGGAATTGGTGGGAATTGGTTAATGAGAGAAAACAAGTCTTGAAATCCTCTTTCAAATTCAAAAAGCAAGACTTGACTTTTCTCCTCAAGACATGGTCCTTAAATCATGGAAGGTTGTTGGAAAAGTAGTTGTTAAATTTCTTGAGTGGTTGGAATTGGTTATAAAAGTCTTGAGAGGTCTTAAATTTTTGAAATATGTCTGTCAAAACTAACAAAATACACACTCTCTTTTTTAAACTTCCAAGATCAAATATCCACTTTTTCTTCAACAATAGATGAAGATGTAAAGAACACCAAGAACATATTTTTTTGAATCTTGAAGTTCTAAGGTTCAAGTTGGACCCCAAACATTAATAACACCTTTCCAAGCTTAAAAATACAACACAATAACCACCATACACATTCAAATCTTGAACCAAAAACACACCACACATCCAAGCTTTGAATCCGCAACAACAATACCAACAATAATCACATGGCCAAAGTTTAAGTTCACAACAACGACATCAATAATTAAAGCTCAAATCTAGATCTAGACTTCTTTAGTGTTAGAGTTGAAGAAGCTAATACTAGAAACAACAAAACAAATAAAATGACTCCTAGATCTAGACTCAAAACAAGAAAAATCTCGGCCAAGACACAACAAGAACACAATTTCGGCCAAGACACAAAAATGGACAGATTTGCTTCTTTTTGGAATTTTCAGATTTCAACTTTTTTTTTGAATTTTCTAACAAGCAAGTCCAAGATTGATCTTATAGGAATAAGATCTAGCCATGCTCTGATACCAAATGATAGAAGGAAGACAAGGAAACACAAAATAAAACACCAAAATTAGTCCACTAGCCAAGAAACCGAGGACCTCTTTTGGTGACCCCTCTCGGATTCACTATCAACAAGAAGAATACAAGGCACAATGGCATAATAACACCAAAATAGTAGAAACACAACAAGAACAAGATGAACAATAGACTAATTTCGGATTCCACATTAACAACACAAACACACGGTCACAACATCAACACTACTACACGATTACAGAGAAATAAAAAGGATAGATAGTTAGACAAATTGAAGGTATAATATTAACAACCTAAAAACCTATTCCACTCTTGGATCTTTAACATCACACACATAAAATACCTAACTCTTACGTTGGCACAAGAGTGACCCCAATCTCCCAAGAATTCAATGTTTCCAAGCTTAAATCCAACATGAGCGATTCCACACTCAAGTTGATTTCCCTAGTTATAATTTCGGGTTGGTGGTCTTCTCTCTTTGAAGTGTTATAAACTCATAATATTCATAAAAATATCCTAATAAAATCCTACATTATTCTATTTATAGTGTATTATAAATAATAGGTAAAATGGCCAAAAGGCCCCTTAGTGAAGGGGCACCCCTCTAGTGTATGTAGTGGACTGATTTGGCCCTTTTAGTATATGTAGTGGACTGTTTTGGTGTCCATTTAGGTGATCCTTTGCAATTCATTGCACACATCAAGCCTCGAGTCTAACGTATGCCCTCATAAGTCCATCTACGTGATCATACTCGTATCACTGCTTCTTCACCTGCTTCAGCTGCTCCATGATTTTACTATATTATCTCTAATTAATTATATTAAGTTATTTATATATATATGAAAATTAATAATACTTAATAAAAAAAGATAAAACAAAAATTTATGGCATGTCTGTTTCAGCTGCTTCAATCGTAGTTTTATTAAATCACCTCAAATTAATTGTTATAAGTTATCTAGGTATTAAAAAATTAATAATGATTAATAAATAATAAATTTTAAGTAATGTATGTTACTCCCTCTATCCTATATTATGTGGCATTGATAAAATTTTGACAGTCAATTAAATTTTCCATTAATTTTCTAAATTTTTTAGTTGTTATTTATTGTGATCTACAATATTTTTTCTTTTGTCCTAATTTATTTTGCATTGATATAATTTTGAAAGTGAAATAAATCTTTTATGTCTTTTAAATATATTAAGTTTTAAAATTTTGTGATTTTTAGTACTTTTTATGAAATTTTTAAATATATTAAATTTTAAATTTTATTGTTAAATATTTAATTAACCATTAAATTTGTCATATTAACGTCAAACATTTTCAAGTTTCTTGAGCCACTTTTTGAAAGAAAATTCTCTTTCATTTACAAAAATTGAAAAAAAATCTCAAGTAAAATTTACTTGCACATTCAAATACAATTTATGCACAAATTTAAAATTTAAAATTTAAAGTCAAAAATATATGATAATGGTAAATTATTCTTGTGGGTCCAATGTAATGGCGACTTGGCAACTAGAGACATGTGTTAGACCCTAAATTAAAATGAATATTACTTTACTTTACTATTATTAATAAGAGTGAAGAAGCAGACAGCTCTTCATCAACATATATGTTTCTTCAACTGCTCCGTAATTTTACTATATTATGTTTAATTAATTATATTAAACTATTTATATATAAGAAAATTAATAATACTTAATTAAAAAAGGATAAAATAGATATTTATGACATATTTGTTTCAACTTCTTCAATCGTAGTTTTATTATATCACCTCAAATTAATTGTTATGAGTTATCTAGGTATTAAAAAATTAATAATATTTAATAAATAATAAAATAGATATAAATGACAAATCAATTCTTGATGTTTTAAATTAATAGGACATCTTATATGAGACTTATTTAAAAAAATTACTAGTATATTTGCTCCATGATGTTACTATATTACCTCTTATCAATTATTGTAAGATATTTTTAAAAATAAGAAATTTAATAATATTTAATAAAAAAACGTAAAATACACATTTATATCTTGTCTAATTCAGCTGCTTCAATCGTAATTTTACTATATCACCTCTAATTAATTATTATAGGTCATTAAGATATTAAAATTTTAATAATATTTAATAAAACTAAAATTGACATAAAATGATAAATTAATTCTTAATGTTTTAAATTAACATGCCATCTTATATGAGACTCATTTAATTTTTTTCACAAATATTTTATCATAGTAATTTTGCTATATTACTTCTAATTCGGTATTATAAGTCATTTAGGGCATATCCGCTTTGGTGCTTCAATCATAAAATTTGGTTGTCTCTCAAATTTATTTCAGTGCTACTTAAATTGAAATATAGGAAAAAATATTATAAATCATAATAATTAAAAATTTAAATTATTTTAATAATATAATTGAATATGGATGCCACAAAAATTTGGATAAGGAGAGTAACATATATTATTTGAAAATTACATAAACAATGTTATAAATTACAATAGCTAACAATTTAAAATATTTAAAAACATATTAAGAATCTGATTGATTATCTAAATTATATTTATGTTGCATAAATTCAGGATTGTTTTGACATTTTATAATTTGCATGTTTTATTTTTTTAATTTAGTAATTTGTTGATCCAAATAATGTTTTCGAATTTAACATGTTTTAAGAATTTAGTACTTTATTTATTTTAATTTATTTACTTTATTTTGATAAAATATTATATATTTAAAAATTATGAAAAAAATAATTATAAGTCATAATTATCAACATCTTATAATATTTTTAAAAAATCTAGTAAAAAATATAATTGACTTTTGAAATTCTCATAGTGCCACGTAAAGTTGCGATAAAGCAAATTATTTGAAATTACATTAAAAGATACTAAAATCACAAAGATTAACAACTTAAAATATTTTTAAAATATATTAGTAAAAGAATTTTATTGACTCACTAAATTCTAAAATTGGGACAAAGCGAGTAATATAAATTACTAAATTATATAAAAGATACTATAAATTACAATGAATAGCAACTTAAATTATTTAAAAATTTATATTAATAAAAATTTGATTGACACTCCAAATGCTATTTGTGCTACATAAATTAAAATAACGTAAATAATATATATTGGACTCGTGCTGGCACGGACTACGGTATCTAGTCTTCTATATAAATGGCTTAAAGCACGCAGGACACCGTTGTCCTGCCAACTTTCACTTATTTATTATCTTTTATTACTCTAATATATAAGTATCTTAAAGCAGGTAGGACATTCTTGTCCTGCCAACTTCCACTTATTTATAATTTTTATTTTTTTTGTTTTAATTAATTTGTATTACTATTTTTAATATATTATGTATTTTATAATTCCATAAAAATTATTACAAAATACAATAATGAATCATTTGAAATATTTGAAAGATTTGCAAAAAAATTGATTGACTTTCAAAATTTTATAAGTGCCACATACATTGGAACCGAGGAAAGTAACATACATTATTTTAAAATAACGTAAAAAATATCATAAATCACAAAAATTGACAACTTGAAATATTTAACGACATATAAAAAATTTGATTGATTTGTTAAATACTATCACACTCACATAAATTGAGACAGAGGGAGTCACATATTGTTTGTCTTACTTTTGTTTAATATATTATATATTTAGTAATTGATAAAAATTATTATATATTACAACAACAACAACAACAACAACAACAAACCTAGTGTGTTCCCACAAAGTGGGGTTTAGGGAGGGTAAGATGTACGCAGTCCATACTGCTACCTCCGGAAAAGTAGAGAGGTTGTTTTCGATAGACACTCGGCTCAAGATAAAAAATCGTAGACAAGGAGATGGATTACATAATAGAAAAAGGTGTAAGGAATAATAAAAAGTAAATTAGAGCAATATGAAAATACGGGAGATAGTGCAACACAAAATAAGAAAATAGCAACTGAGAAATTATGAATGGGACACCCACGTATAAGTAACAAATACTCACAGCCATAGACACCTATGAACACAGTCCTAAAATTACTAACCCGGCTACACAAGATCTCTTCTGCTGACTAGCTACAACCCATACCCTCCCGCTAGCCTTTTACCCCTATCCGCGACCTCCACACCTTCCTATCTAGGGTCATGTCCTCAGTAAGATGTAGTTGCTCCATGTCATGTCTGATCACCTCCCTCCAATATTTTTTCAGCTTACCTCTACTCCTCCCAAAGCCATCCAACGTTAGCCTCTCACACCTACGAACTGAGGCATCCGCATCCCTCCTCACTATATGTCCAAACCATCTACACCTTCCTTCCTGTACTTGTCCTCCACCGATGTCACTCTCACCTTCTCCCGGATAATCGCATTTCTAATCCAGTCCCCTCTAGTAAACCCACTTATTTACTCTTATATATAAGTGGCTTAAAACAGGTAGGACATTGTTGTCCTGCCATCTTCCACTTATTTATAATTTTTAATTTCTTTTATTTTAATTTATTTGTCTTACTATTTTTTTTTACTCTTATATCTAAGTGGCTTAGCAGGCAGGACATCGTTGTCCAGCCAGCTTCCACTTATTTATAATTTTTATATCTTCTGTTTTAATTTATTTGTCTTACTATTTTTAATATATTATGTATTTTATAATTACATAAATTACTCTTATGTATAAATGGATTATAGCAGGTACGGCACCGTTGTCCTGCCAGCTTTCACTTATTTGTAATTTTTTATTTCTTTCGTTTTAATTTATTTGTATTACTATTTTTAATATATTATGTATTTTATAATTACATAAAAATTATTATAAATTACAATAATTAATCACTTAACATATTTGAAAGATTTATAAGAAAATTTATTGACTTTCAAAATTCTTTCAATGCCGCATATATTGGAATCGAGGAAGTAACATACATTATTTTAAAATAATGTAAAAAGTCATAAATCACACAAATTGACAACTTTGAATATTTAATGACACATACAAAATTTGATTGATTTGTCAAATACTATAATTCTCACATAAATTGAGACAGAGAGAGTCATATATTGTTTGTCTTACTTTTGTTTAATATATTATGTATTTAGTAATTGCATAAAAATTAATATATATTACAATAATTAAACGCTTAAAATATTTGAAAGATATATAAAAAATTTAATCGACTTTCAAAATTCTATTAGTGTCACATAATTGAAACTGGGGAAGTAACATAAAGAGTATCATAAATTACAAAAGTTAAAAACTTAAAATATTTATCGACATATAAAAAATTTGATTTATTCGTCAAATATTATCATACTCACATAAATCGGGACAGAAAGAGTACAAAATTTGGTTGACTCTCTAAATTTCAAAAGTGTCACATAAATTGAAGTAGAACGAGTAGAAGATATTATCTGAAAATTATGTAAAAGGATTAGAAATTACAATATAATTTATAACTTAAAATACTTAAAAACAATACAACAACCTAAAAATTATATTAAAAAATTTGGTTGACTCTCAAAATCTTACCTGTGCTAAATTAAAATAATAAGAGTAACACATATTATCAAAAAAAAATATAAAATATGATACATCACAATAACTAACTCTTAAAATATTTCAAAATCATTCAAAAAGTTTAATTGACTCTCAAAAATTTATTGATATCACATAAATTGAAATGAAAAACACTGTAAATCATAATAATTAATAATTTGAACTATTATCTTGAAATATTATCGACATATAAAAGATTTGAGTGATTCTCCATATACTGTCATAATCACATAAATTGAGATATGAGTAACACATATTATTTAAAAATAGCAAGAGTATTATAATCACATTAATTACCAACTCAAAATATATTAAAAAACTATATGTAAGAAATTTTATTGGCTCTTTAAATTTCATCAGTGTTACATAAATTGAGACAAAAAGGGAATATATTATTTGAAATTTTGTAAAAATATTATAATTTACAATAATTAATAATTTGAAATATTTAGAGACTATACATACACCTGAAAAATTATATAAAAAATTTGATTGACTCTTTAAATTACATCAGTAGCACATAAATTCAAGCAATGAAAGTATCCTATATTGTCTACAAATTATATAAAAAATATTATACATCATTAAAAACCTAAAATATTTAAAAATTGTATAAAAATTGATTGATTCTCTAAAAATTTAAATGTATCATATAAATCGAGACGAAAAAATAGCATACATTGGGCCCGTGCTTGCACGAGCACTTGTGTCTAGTCATGAATAAATGATCCAGATAGACCAAAACTTTATGAAGAAACTATAGGAGTAATGCAAACTAACCAGTTAAAACAAAACAAAAGCATGAAATGTTAAATTTACCCCTTTAGACAGCAAGCGCACACCTGACCCCAAGCTCCTGTCTATTCACTTTTATAGATATAGGGAAAAAAAATAGAACATAGAAAAGAAAGAGTAATATATATGTGTGTATGTCTACTATATTAAAAGTGTGAAGGACTTTATAAATATCGTTTGAACTTTTTGTCCTTCATTAAAAGTCTCCTTTTTATATAAAAGTATTTTCACCTTTTAATTTACAAAGTTTAGTCCTATTCCTTTTAAGGTCAATCACGTTAAATTATAAAGTTTAGTACTATTCTATTTAAGGTCAATCACGCGATTTCAAAAAAATCAAACCAACAAAGTCCTATTCTAATCAACGAAGTCATATTCCTATTCTATTTAAGGTCAATCACGTGAATAAAAAAAAAGTCCTATTCTACTTACATTACAAAGTCCCATTCTATTTAAATTAGGTGAATTACTTGAAACAAAAAAAAAAGTAAAATCCTATTCTAATTAAATTAGGACAAAGAAGTCATTGCTTCAATAAATACGTTCATAACATCCAACTGATTTATCTCCTAGTGTCTTAGCTTTTGTCGCCAGATTTGTCTAAGCTTTTGTCTCTTTACAATTTCTTTCATCAATTCACCTTTTTTCTTATGTTAATTAATTTGATCACAATATTAATTGTTATTCTAGCTTAATTAATTTCAACACAATATTAATTGTGAAAGCTAGATAATTGATCTTTCCAGCATTCTCTTCCTCATTAAGTTTTGGTCAAATGTGTTTGATCTCCGCCATCTTCATTTGCTGCATCAAGTATCTGGAATCCTTGATAACAAGTAAAAGGATAGTGTTAGATTGATTTAGAAGTGGAGCTTTGACGTAATTAGTGAAGTTGTTGTCATTCGGCAAAAAAGTTACAAATTCAAGTTGTGAAAAGAATATCTTACAGAAGTGTAGGTTAAGGCTGTGTAAAATTATAGTCTAGAATCTCATGCATATCGAGAGCTTAGTGCACCAGGTTGCCATTTTACTAATAGCTAAGAGTGATTACAAAGACACCTCTTACATGATGGCTAAATAGATCAAAAATACACTTTAAAGTATAAATGAGTTAAATGGTCATAAATACATGTAAAGTATTCACTTTTTTTGAGTTTTATAGTTGAACAATGAGGTGAATACGTTTCTTACCTTAATTGTTTATCAAAACAAACATCTGGCTATCAATTGTTCAAAGTATCCATTTTAAATGAAATAGGTAAGGCATAGAGAACAAAGGTGGACCAATTGGGGTTTGAGGCAGACTCAAGTAAGGTCAAGGGTTGAATTTTCTATTGACTGTTTTGCATCAAGAGCTAATTTATCATTTTATGTCTATTTTACCCTTTCTAGTAAATATTATTAATTTTAAATACTTAGATGACTTATAACAATTAATTAGGGGTTATATAGTAAAAATACGATTGAAGACATGTCAAAAATGTCTATTTTTTTTTAATTAAATATCATTAATTTTCTAATACGTAAATGACTTATAATAATTAATTAGGGGTGATACAATATTATCACGGTTGACGCAGCTAAAGCAAGTAGTACAAGTAGATATGTCGACGTGCTGCCTGCTTATCTCCTCTTATTAGTTAGAGATATGTGACACTAATATAATTTCGATAGTTAACTAAATTTTTTATGCTGACATATCATTTGGTGTCTATTTTATATTTTTTATAATATATTTTTTTAATGCTTAGATGACCGTGATAATTAATTAAGGGTGATATATTAAAATCACAATTGAAGCAGCGAAGTACACATGTTTTAAATGACTTATAACAACTAATTAGAAGTGATATAGCAAAATTACTATAAAAAATTACTTGTGAAGAAAATTTAAGTAAGCCTCATATAAGATGTCAAGTTAATTTAAAACATCAAGATTTGATTTATCATGTTATGTCTATTTTAGCTTTTTTATTAAATATTATTAAATTTTTAATACTTAGACGATTTATGATAATTAAATAAGGGTGATACGGTAAAATCACCGTTGAAGCAGCCAAAGCAAACGTGTCAGAAATATCTATTTTAATTTATTTTATTAAATATTATTAATTTTCTAATACGTAAATGACTTATAATAATTAATTAGATATTCTACAGTAAAATCATAATTGAAACAACTAAAACAGGCAACACAAGAAGACACGTCAACCTACTGCTTGTTTATCCCTTCTTATTAGTTAGACTAGATTCTTGTGAATTATTGTATGCGTCAATGTTTAAGAAGATATCAAAACTTTCAGATGCTACCTTGTATATAAGCATGCATTATCCCATAGCCAACTTTCCAATTATGCTAACTATATTCACATAGAGATTCAAGCAATCAGCCAATGATAGAGCCCCAATTCCAAACTATCTGAGATTGACTATTTGATTAATCACCCATATCTAGTCCGCGCAGTTTAGTTTCATTTTACTCTAATACTAAATAATCTCCCGCTTAGGATCAATTAGGAGCTAATTATATTATGATATGGTATAACAAAGGAATGGAGGCAAATAAAAGAGGGAAGGAAGTACAAAAGACATGTTATTTTATATATATTTTCTATAAATTAAATACTAACATAAAACAGGAGCAAATGTGCAAATAATTATAAGGAGAAAATTTATTTGCACGAGATATATATAGTCTTTAAATTACAGGTACACATACTTTAGACACATCATGTAATTTTTGAAATATTGATGGCTAGGTCTAATCATCCTACATTATGTGAGTTATCTATAATAAATCCCCAATATATACAAATGGACTAATATGCTACCTAATTTATGTCTACTGAAGCCCAATTACTCATTGACAAAAGAGATACCAAGGCCTAAGCCCAACTAAAACGAAAAAGAAGAGTTTAGAAAGAATTTTTATTTTAAGAAAAAAAAAACATAAAATCAAGGGGATTTATTTACATAAATACACAACTTATGTTTTCAATATTACAAAAAATTCAAACTCCCTAAACATATTACAAAAATCTCAATATATACACAGAATGTTATGTATATGTCAGTTATGTATATTAATAGGGAGAGAGAGCAAAGTAATTAAAAAATGGGAGAGAGTATAATTACTTCAAAATGAGTTGGTATTTATGTTATTTATACAATCAAGGGTCAGCGGAATTCGAACTCGCAATAGCAATACGGATGAACTCCTCTAACAATTGAGCTACGCCATTTAATTATGTTTAAAGGGCTCATTAAAGGCTGCATATACAAAACTTTCAAATTTGATTATATGTAAAATATAATTTTCTGGTCAAGGGCCCTCACTCCCACGACCACTGTGCAAAAGCCTAACCTTGTGTTAGGATGTGTCAACACTGATCAACAACAATAACAACAAACCCAGTTTATTCCGACATAGTGAGGTCTGGGAAGGGTAAGATGTACGTAGTCCATACCACTACCTCCGGAGAAGTATCAAGGTTGTTTTCGATAGACCTCCGGTTCAAGACAGGATATAGTAATCAACTCCAAACAAAAAGATGACAATACATAAATACGCTAATTACAAAAGAATAGTGAACAAAGGAATAGTCAACAAAGAAGAGTAAGCAATCGTAATACAGCATGCAATAAGGTAGCAAAACAGGCTTAATACACCCACCAAGTAAAGCCCTACCCTAGCAAATCAGGATAAAATCAAAATTTGATCTATTTATATAGTGTAATTTCTTGAATAGTGATACCTCTTAGGCAAGGGTAACTCCATCTCCGTAGGACATAATATGAAAGCCAAAAGATATATCTATGGGACCATATTCTAATTCATAATGGATCTTCTTAAGAACTTTTTAAAGCTTTGGTGAGTTTTAGTTTCTCTATTCAAAGTTAATAGTATGAATAAGTTAATCGACACAAACTCTTATGGAAAATTAATAGTAAAATCAGGATGCTTTGTACTTATGAAAATTTATTGTAAACAAATCAAATAAGTAGGGTATAGTGTACACTATCATCGTGTGCCCATAAAAGTCGAAGCGCCCCCACCTAACCCCTTCATTTTGAAATGTGTCACCCAATACCGCAATCCTGTTTCGTACTGTAATCGCTGAAGCTACCTATAATTCTTTTGTACCACTTCCAAATCTCCTAGACATGCCTTTAACCATTTTGCCTCACTGTGTTGTTTTTAACTAAAAAAAAATCTCGATGCTTTTAATTTAATTTAAAAATAACAGATTTATTTATAGATTTAGCATATTTAAGAAAATTAGAATATAAATATCAATCTATAAACTAAAATTGTATTTTCATTCTTATTAATCTCTCATCTTTCTCTCTTCATTTTACTACTATATATAACTATATATGAAGGATCTCGTGCTAGCACGGACCCAATATAATACTATTTTTGTTTCAATTATTTAAAAATGATATAAAAAGTACTATAAATAATATTAATTAACTGCTTAAAATATTTAAAAGACATATAAAAAAATGAGAATGGGAGGAGCTTAGGATCAATTTTCAAAAATTATAAATAAGCTCCTTAAAGTCCAACTTATTTCTATTTAGGGAGCTCAGGATCAGTTTGCAAAATGACCATTTTGTCCTTCTACTTCTCCAGAATTGCTTATATTTTAAATTTTACGTAAAATAATATTATTAATTACAATAATTAACTCTAAATTATTTACAAAACATAAAATAGGAGCAAATGTGCAAATGATTAGAAGGAGAAATTTTATTTGCACAAAATATATACAGTCTTTAGATCGGACATACACATACTTCAGACACATCATATAATTTTTGAAACATTGATGGCTCCAGATAATTAAGTTCTAAACCTCCTATATTTATATAAGTTATCTATAATAAATTCCCAATATACACAAATGGGTTAATATGCTATCTAATTTCTATCTATTGAGCCCAATTACTCATTAACAAAAGAGATACCAAGGCCTAAGCCCAATTAAAAATAAAAGGTAGAGTTTAGAAAGAAAAAAAAACTTCAAACTTCTTTTTGTAAAAGCCATAAAATCGAGATTCAGCAAAATTCAAACTCATAATAGCAATAAAAAAAATGAACTCCCTTAACAATTGAGCTACGTCATTCAATTATGTTTAGATGGTTCATTAAAGGCTACATATACAAAACTTTCAAGTTTGATTATATGTAAAATGTAATTTTCTAGTCGAGGACCCTCTCACTCCCACCAAGATCTGCCCCTGAACGCAACCTTTATGGAACCCTTGCAACCCCTTGACCATTATTTAAAGTTTTATCTTGTGTCAAGGGGTGTTATATATATATATATACACACACACACACACACACAGAGAGAGAGTGAGAGAGTATAGTGTAATTCGATCTATTTATATAGTGTAATTTTTCAACAAAGAAAAGTGATACCCCTTAGGTAATGGTAGCTCCGTCTCTGTGGAACATATTATATGAAAGTAAAAAGATATGTCTATGGGATCATATACTAAGTTGCAATGGATCTTCTTAAGAACTTTTTAAACCTTTGATGAGTTTTAATTTCTCTATCCAAAGTTATTAATATGAATAAGTTAATCAATGCTAAACTCCTATGAAAAATTCATAGTAACATCACAACGCTTTGTACTTGTAAAATTTGTTGTGAACAAATGAGATAGGTAGGGTATAGTGTACACTATCATCGTGTGCCACATAAAAGTTGAAGCTCTCCCTCCTCCCCCCCTCATTTTGTAATGTGTCACCCAGTATCATATTCCTGTTTCGTATTGCAATCACTAAAATCTACCTATAATTCTTTTGTATCGCTTTCTGATCTCCTAGACATGCCTTTAACTGTTTTGCCTCGTTGTATTGTGTTTTACTAAAAATAAAGTCTCGATGCTCTAGTTTAATTTAAAAATAAAAAATTTATTTATCGATTTAGCATATTTAATAAAATTAAAATATAAATACCAATTTATAAATTAAAATTCTATTTTTGTTCTTATTAATCTCTCATCTTTCTCTCTTCATTATACTACTAGATATAGAGGAGCCCGTGCAAGCATGGACCTAATATATTACTATTTTTGTGTCAATTAATGTAACATGAATAAATTTAGATCGTCAATTAAATTTTTAATGTGATTTTTAGATATTTTAAATTGTTAACTATTGTAATTTTATAATATTTTTGATGTAAATTTTAAGTAATGTATGTTACTCCCTCTATCCTATATTATGTGGCATTGACAAAATTTTGACAGTCAATTAAATTTTTCATTAATTTTCTAATTCTTTAGTTGTTATTTATTGTGATCTACAATATTTTTTCTTTTGTCCCAATTTATTTTGCATTGATATAGATTCGAAAGTGAACTAAATCTTTTATGTCTTTTAAATATATTAAGTTCTTAAATTTTGTAATTTGTAGTACTTTTTATTAATTTTTTAAATATATTAAATTTCAAATTATATTGTTAAATATTTAATTAACCATTAAATTTGTCATATTAGCGTCAAACATTTTCAAGTTTCTTGAGCCACTTTTTGAAAGAAATTTCACTTTCATTTCCAAAAATTAAAAAAAAAATCTCAACTAAAATTTACTTGCACATTCAAATACAATTTATGCACAAATTTAAAATTTAAAATTTAAACTCAAAAATATATGATAATGGTACATCATTCTTGTGGGTCCAATGTAATGGCTAACATGACTTGACAACTAGAAGCATGTCTTAGACTCTAAATTAAAATGAATATTACTTTACTTTATTATTATTAATATAAGTGAAGAAGCAGGCAGTTCTTCATCAACATGCCTGCTTGATACAAGAAAGACAAGGAAACACGAAACAAAACACCAAAATCAGTCCACTAGCCAAGAAATTGAGGACCTCTTTTGGTGACCCCTCTCGGATCCGCTACCAACAAGAAGAATACAAGGCACAATGGCGTAATAACACCAAAATAGTAGCAACACAACAAGAACAAAATGAACAATAGACTAATTTCGGATTCCACAGTAACAACACAAACACACAGTTACAACATTAACACTACTACACGATTACAGAGAAATAAAAAGGATAGATAGTTAGACAAATTGAAGGTATAATATTAACAACCTAAAAGCCTATTCTACCCTTGGACCTTTAACATCACACGCATCAAATACCTAACTCTTACGTTGGCACAAGAGTGACCCCGATCTCCCAAGCATACAACTTTTCCAAGCTTGAATCCAACACGAGCGATTCCACACTCAAGTTGATTTCCCTAGTTACAATTTTGGGTTGGTGGTCTTCTCTCCTTAGAGAGGAAATGTTTGAAGTGTTATAAACTCATAATATTCATCAAAATCTCCCAATTAAACCCTATATTATTCTATTTATAGTGTATTACAAATAATAGGTAAAATGACCAAAAGTCCCCTTAGTGAAGGGGCACCCTTCTAGTGTATGAGTGGACTAATTTGGCCCTTTTAGTGTATGTAGTGGACTGTTTTGGTGTCCATTTAGGTGCTCCTTTGCACTTCATTGCACATATCAAGTCTGGGTCTAACGTACACCCTCATAATTCCATCTACGTGATCGTACTCGTATCATCCTCCCCTTCTTGAAAAGTATTCGACCTTGAATTCGTACCTTGCAAAATTAAAGAGAAAACAAACAAGTACACATCCTCATGGCATGAGGGTTAGGGTTGGAAAAATAAACAATTAGCACTATCATGCCACGGTGGTACACACTTGAAGTACTATCAAGGATCCTTTGTGGCTTTTATGAAAAGCTTTTGTACAACAGCACAAATGAAAGGGCTCGGATGAACATCAAGAATTGAGGGACAAAAACTGAGACTACGCCTCTCATACGATGTATATCCAACAACATCATGAATATCATCATATACATATAGGTAGTGAATAAAGGCACCAAATACATAATTCTCATCTAAGATATATTCACAAGTAGAACACACAACGGGAGAAAGGGACATTGCAAGCACGTAGGACCTCTTTCCTTCCAACCACTTACCGAGGGAAGGCATTCTATCAAGGGAGTCATACCAATAGGGAGAATAGGGAAACTACCATGCAACAATCCAATCCAAGGGAAGTAGTTTGCCCACGAACTCGGCTTCCCTCTAAAAATGATGTGAAGCACGCTCCCAAGAGTCCCACAAGATACTTCAACTTGTCCAACCCTATGAAGGTGACAAGAAGTCTTTAATATTCTTGGACCCTTCCACAAATCAGAATACATCTTGATATCCTCAAGCTATGGTTCACTTAACTTAAATATAAGTGTGTCAAACATGGATGCACAGATATGAGCAACACCCCAAACAGACAATGACACATTTGACCTACGGTCCTCAAGTAGACACAAACCACCATTAACATCAAAGGGATCGTAATTCAAGTCACCATATTTGTCAAGCACAGGTGGGGTGTCATGTAAAGGAGTACAAGTAAAATCATTTTTCAAAGATATGTCAAACACATGATTAACCCTATGAGCCAAGCAAATATTAGAATCTTTACAACAACATAGGCTCGCGGGTTCCCTCCTTTGTCCTTGAACAACATCTTCAAATTCTTCACTCACTTGAGATTCATTAATCACATCACAAATATTCTCAAGTGGTGGGCAAGTTTTACACACAAGTCGATAAACACGATTTTCACATAACGATGTACTTTCATTCAACGCAATAGCTTTAACACTAGGTGGACACAAATCGATCTTACTAGAAGAGTTGATTCGATCATCTATAGGATCAACTAGTGTATCCACTCGCACAACATGTACATCATCCAAAAGTGGTAAGGAATCAAGATACTCATATGTAGGTAAGCTATTACTCACACTCAACGGCTTATTAGTCACATGTTCATCATTCACATGTACCAAAGTATAAGAGTTAGCTATTTTTTCTTGACGTTCTGAGTATGTTCATCTTTACCTCGGTGTGAAAGTCCTTCACAAGTTTGGGCAATAAATTCTTTCGGGAAGCTCTCACCGCATGGTGTTTGGACCTTAGGTTTTGGATTTTTAGGATAAATGTGGATACCAATTGGCGTAGCCTTTCAACGTACCCTTTCATGTCTTCAATATTGTCAGTGATGAGGTCAAATGTGGCATCGATATTGGTGGCAGCCAGGTACCTAAAAGAAAAGACAACAAAGAACAACAAAACAATAAACTTGTTAGCTCAAAAATGCCTCACCACACTCTCACTCTCGATTTTTACCTCACACTTGGTTTCACAAGTGTTGAAAGTCGGCTTGTACTTCGCGAGTGATTGAGGGTCGAGTCTACTCTAGCCCGAAATAGATTTTTGTTTGAGTAGACTCAAAGAAAATTTGTTTACGGACTTGAACCACCAAGATACAACGAATTCACAAAAGATAAAAGCACACAACAAATGTAGACACGAACAAACAGACTCTACAACTAACTTACAATCTAGTAGGAGATTACTAGTTTGTTAATTAGTGTTCGAACCAACAAACGAAACTAGGAAACAATAAAATAAAACTAAGAAATCTGAAATTTGAGCTTAAAAATTATCGGTGAACAGTAAAAACGTAATGTGGCAGCCACATATTGGTTGCGGTTGTTATCAAATTTTATTTTCTAATTCAAGTCTTGGTCCAATTGTAATTTGGAATTGGTGGGAATTGGTTAATGAGAGAAAACAAGTCTTGAAATCCTCTTTCAAATTCAAAAAGCAAGACTTGACTTTTCTCCTCAAGACATGGTCCTTAAATCATGGAAGGTTGTTGGAAAAGTAGTTGTTAAATTCCTTGAGTGGTTGGAATTGGTTATAAAAGTCTTGAGAGGTCTTAAATTTTGGAAGTATGTCTGTCAAAACTAACAAAATACACACTCTCTTTTTTAAACTTCCAAGATCAAATATCCGTTTCTTCTTCAACAATAGATGAAGATGTAAAGAACACCAAGAACACATTTTTTTGAATCTTGAAGTTCTAAGGTTCAAGTTGGACCCCAAACATTAATAACACCTTTCCAAGATTAAAAATACAACACAATAACCACCATACACATTCAAATCTTGAACCAACAACACACCACACATCCAAGCTTTGAATCCGCAACAACAATACCAACAATAATCACATGGCCAAAGTTTAAGTTCACAACAACGACATCAATAATTAAAGCTCAAATCTAGATCTAGACTTCTTTAGTGTTAGAGTTGAAGAAGCTAATACTAGAAACAACAAAACAAATAAAATGACTCCTAGATCTAGACTCAAAACAAGAAAAATCTCGGCCAAGACACAACAAGAACACAATTTTGGCCAAGACACAAAAATGGACAGATTTGCTTCTTTTTGGAATTTTCAGATTTCAACTTTTTTTTTTTGAATTTTCTAACAAGTAAATCCAAGAGTGATCTTGTAGGAAAAAGATCTAGCCATGCTCTGATACCAAATGATACAATAAAAATAAGGAAACACGGAATAAAACACCAAAATCAGTCCACTAGCCAAGAAACCAAGGACCTCTTTTGGTGACCCCTCTCGGATTCGCTACCAACAAGAAGAATACAAGGCACAATGGAGTAATAACACTAAAACAGTAGCAACACAACAAGAACAAGATGAACAATAGAATAATTTCGGATTCCATATTAACAACACAAACACACGGTCACAACATCAACACTACTACACGATTACAGAGAATTAAAAAGGATAGATAGTTAGACAATTGAAGGTATATTATTAACAACCCAAAAATCTATTCCACTCTTGGACCTTTAACATCACACACATCAAATACCTAACTCTTACGTTGGCACAAGAGTGACCCCGATCTCCCAAGCATCCAATGTTTCCAAGCTTGAATCCAACATGAGTGATTCCACACTCAAGTTGATTTCCCTAGTTACAATTTTGGGTTGGTGGTCTTCTCTCCTTAGAGAGGAAATGTTTGAAGTTTTATAAACTCATAATATTCATCAAAATCTCCTAATAAAATCCTACATTATTCTATTTATAGTGTATTATAAATAATAGGTAAATGACCAAAAGGCCCCTTAGTGAAGGGGCACCCCTCTAGTGTATGTAGTGGACTGATTTGGCCCTTTTAGTATATGTAGTGGACTGTTTTGGTGTCCATTTAGGTGATCATTTGCACTTCATTGCACACATCAAGCCTCTGGTCTAATGTACACCCTCATAAGTCCATCAACGTGATCGTACTCGTATCACTGCTTCTTCACCTGCTTCAGTTGCTCCATGATTTAGCTATATTATCTCTAATTAATTATATTAAGTTATTTATATATAAGAAAATTAATAATACTTAATTAAAAAAGATAAAACAAACATTTATGACATGTTTGTTTCAGCCGCTTCAATCGTAGTTTTATTATATCACCTCAAATTAATTGTTATAAAGTATCTAGGAATTAAACAAATAATAATAATTAATAAATAATAAATTTTAAGTAATGTATGTTACTCCCTCTATCCTATATTATGTGGCATTGATAAAATTTTGACAATTAAATAAATTTTTCATTAATTTTCTAAATTTTTTAGTTGTTATTTATTGTGATCTACATACTTTTTCTTTTGTCCCAATTTATTTTGCATTGATATAATTTTGAAAGTGAACTAAATATTTTATGTCTTTTAAATATATTAAGTTTTTAAATTTTGTGATTTTTAGTACTTTTTATGAAATTTTTAAATATATTAAATTTTAAATTTTATTGTTAAATATTTAATTAACCATTAAATTTGTCATATTAACGTCAAACATTTTCAAGTTTGTTGAGCCACTTTTTGAAAGAAAACTCACTTTCATTTACAAAAATTGAAAAAAAAATCTCAAGTAAAATGTACTTGCACATTCAAATACAATTTATGCACAAATTTAAAATTTAAAATTTAAAATTTTAAGTCAAAAATATATGATAATGGTACGTCATTCTTGTGGGTCCAATGTAATGGCTAACATCACTTGACAACTAGAGACATGTGTTAGACTCTAAACTAAAATGAATATTACTTTACTTTACTATTATTAATAAGAGTGAAGAAGCAGACAATTCTTCATCAACATGTCTGCTTCTTCACCTGCTTCAATTGCTCCGTAATTTTACTATATTATCTTTAATTAATTATATTAAACTATTTATATATAATAAAATTAATAATACTTAATTAAAAAAAATAAAACAAATATTTATGATATGTCTGTTTCAGCTGCTTCAATCGTAGTTTTATTATATCACCTCAAATTAATTATTATAAGTATAAATAATAAAATAGATATAAATGGTAAATCAATTCTTGATGTTTTAAATTAATAGGACATCTTATATGAGACTTATTTAAAAAAAATTACAAGTATATTTGCTTCATGATTTTACTATATTACCCCTAATTAATTATTATAAGACATTTTTACAAATAAGAAATTTAATAATATTTAATAAAAAAAGGTAAAATAGACATTTATATCTTGTCTACTTCAGCTGCTTCAACCGTAATTTTACTATATCACCTCGAATTAATTATTATAAGTCATTAAGATATTAAAAATTTAATAATATTTAATAAGAATAAAATTGAAATAAAATGATAAATTAATTCTTAATGTTTTAAATTAACATGACATCTTATATGAGACTCATTTAATTTTTTCACAAATATTTTCTCATAGTAATTTTGATATATTTCTTCTAATTCGGTATTATAAGTCATTTAGGACATATCTGCTTCGCTGCTTCAATCATAAAATTTGGTTGTCTCTCGAATTTATTTCAGTGCTACTTAAATTGAAATATAAGAAAAAATATTATAAATCATAATAATTAAAAACTTACATTATTTTAAGAATATAATTGAATATCAATGCAACAAAAATTTGGACAAGGAGAGCAACATATATTATTTAAACATTACATAAACAATATTATAAATTACAATAGCTAACAATTTAAAATATTTAAAAACATATTAAGAATCTGATTGATTATCTAAATTATATTTGTGTTGCATAAATTCGGGATAGTTTTGACATTTTATAATTTGCATGTTTTATTGGTTTAATTTAGTAATTTGTTGATTCAAATAATGTTTTCGGATTTAACATGTTTTAAGAATTTAGTACTTTATTTATTTTAATTTATTTACTTTATTTTGATGAAATATTATATATTTAAAAAATGTGAAAAAAATAATTATAAGTCATAACTATCAACATCTTATAATATTTTTAAAATATATAGTAAAAAATATGATTGACTTTTGAAATCCTAATAGTGTCATGTAAAGTTGCGATAAAGCAAATTATTTGAAATTACATTAAAAGATACTAAAATCACAAAGATTAACAACTTATAATATTTAAAAAAATATATTAGTAAAAAAATTGATTGACTCACTAAATTCTAAAATTGGGACAAAGCGAGTAATATAAATTACTAAATTATATAAAAGATACTATAAATTACAATGATTAGCAACTTAAATTATTTAAAAATTTATATTAATAAAAATTTGATTGACACTCCAAATACTATTTGTACTACATAAATTGAAATAACATATATAGGGCCCGTGCTGGCACGGGCTACGATATCTAGTCCTCTATATAAGTGGCTTAAAGCATGCAGGACACCGTTGTCCTGCCAGCTTTCACTTATTTATAATCTTTTATTACTCTTATATATAAGTATCTTAAAGCAGGTAGGATATTCTTGTCCTGCCAACTTCCACTTATTTATAACTTTTATTTTTTTAGTTTTATTTTATTTGTATTGCCATTTTTAATATATTATGTATTTTAAAATTACATAAAAATTATTATAAAATACAATAATGAATCACTTAAAACATTTGAAAGATTTGCAAAAAAAATTGATTGACTTTCAAAATTTTATAAGTGTTGCATACATTGGAATCGAGGAAAGTAACATACATTATTTTAAAATAACGTAAAAAATATCATAAATCACAAAAATTGACAACTTAAAATATTTAACGACATATAAAAAATTTGATTGATTGGTCAAATACTATCACACTCACATAAATTGAGACAGAGGGAGTCACATATTGTTTGTCTTACTTTTGTTTAATATATTATATATTTAGTAATTGATAAAAATTATTATATATTACAACAACAACAACAACAAACCTAGTGTGTTCCCACAAAGTGGGGTTTAGGGAGGGTAAGATGTACGCAGTCCATACTGCTACCTCCGGAAAAGTAGAGAGGTTGTTTTCGATAGACACTCGACTCAAGATAAAAAATCGTAGACAAGGAGATGGATTACATAACAGAAAAAGGTGTAAGGGATATTAAAAGTAAATCAGAGCAATACGAAAATACGGGAGATAGTGCAACACAAAATAAGAAAATAGCAACTGAGAAGTTATGAATGGGACACCCACGTATAAGTAACAAATACTCACAGCCATAGACACCTATGAACATAGTCCTAAAATTACTAACCCGGCTACACAAGATCTCTCCTGCTGGCTAGCTACAACCTGCACCCTCCGGCTAGCCTTTTAACCTTATCCGTGACCTCCACACCTTCCTATCTAGGGTCATGTCCTCAGTAAGCTGCAGCTGCTTCATGTCATGTCTGATCACCTCCCTCCAGTATTTCTTTGGCCTACCTCTATTCCTCCCGAAGCCATCCAACGCTAGCCTCTCACACCTACGAACTGGGGCATCAGCGTCCCTCCTCATTACATGTCCAAACCATCTAAACCTTTCTTCCCGCATCTTGTCCTCCACCGATGTCACTCTCATCTTCTCTCGGATAATATCATTTCTAATCCTGTCCCCTCTAGTAAACCCACTTATTTACTCTTATATATAAGTGGCTTAAAGCAGGCAGGACATCGTTGTCCTTCCAGCTTCCACTTATTTATAATTTTTAATTTCTTATGTTTTAATTTATTTGTCTTACTATTTTTTTTACTCTTATATATAAGTGGCTTAGCAGGCAGGACACCGTTGTCCTGCCAGCTTCCATTTATTTATGTATTTCTTCTATTTTAATTTATTTGTCTTACTATGTTTAATATATTATGTATTTTATAATTACATAAATTACTCTTATGTATAAATGGATTAAAGCAGGTACGACACCGTTGTCCTGCCAGCTTTCACTTATTTGTAATTTTTTATTTCTTTCGTTTTAATTTATTTGTATTACTATTTTTAATATATTATGTATTTTATAATTACATTAAAATTATTATAAATTACAATAATTAATCACTTAAAATATTTGAAAGATTTATAATAAAATTTATTGACTTTCAAAATTCTATCAATGTCGCATATATTGGAATCGAGGAAGTAACATACATTATTTTAAAATAATGTAAAAAATCATAAATCACACAAATTGACAACTTTGAATATTTAATGACACATACAAAATTTGATTGATTTGTCAAATACTATCACTCTCACATAAATTGAGACAGAGAGAGTCATGTATTGTTTGTCTTACTTTTGTTTAATATATTATGTATTTAGTAATTGCATAAAAATTAATATATATTACAATATTAAACGCTTAAAATATTTGAAAGATATAAAAAAATTTAATCGACTTTCAAAATTCTATTAGTGTCACTTAATTGACACAGGGGAAGTAACATAAAGAGTATCATAAATTATAAAAATTAAAAACTTAAAATATTTATCGACATATTAAAAAATTTGATTGATTCGTCAAATATTATCATACTCACATAAATCGGGACAGAAAGAGTACAAAATTTGGTTGACTCTCGAAATTTCACAAGTGTCACATAAATTGAAATAGAACGAGTAAAAGATATTATCTGAAAATTATGTAAAAGGATTATAAATTACAATATAATTTATAACTTAAAATATTTAAAAACAATAGAACAACCTAAAAATTATATTAAAAAATTTGGTTGACTCTCAAAATCTTACCTGTGTCGCATAAATTAAAATAATAAGAGTAACACATATTATCAAAAAAGAATATAAAATATGATACATCACAATAATTAACTCTTAAAATATTTCAAAATCATTCAAAAAGTTTAATTGGATCTCAAAAATTTATTGGTATCATATAAATTAAAATGTAAAATATTGTAAAGCATAATAATTAACAATTTGAACTATTATCTTGAAATATTATCAACATATAAAAGATTTGAGTGATTCTCCATATACTATCACAATCACATAAATTGAGATATGAGTAACACATATCATTTAAAAATAAAGAAAATATTATAATCACAGTAATTACCAACTCAAAATATATTAAAAAACTATATGTAAGAAATTTGAGTGACTCTTTAAATTTCATCAGTGTCATATAAATTGAGACAAAAAGGAAATATATTATCTAAAAATTGTGTAAAAGTATTATAATTTATAATAATTAACAACTTGAAATATTTAAAGATTTTACAAACACCTGAAAATTATATATATAATTTAATTGACTCTTTAAATTACATCAGTAGCACATAAATTCAAACAATGAAAGTACCCCGTATTATCTAAAAATTATATAAAAAATATTGTACATCATTAAAAACTTAAAATATTTAAAAATTATAAAAAAAGATTGATTGATTCTCCAAAAATTTAATGGTATCATATAAATTAAGACAAAAAAAATAGCATACATTGGGCTGGGCTTGCACGAGCACTTGTGTATAGTCATGGATAAATGGTCCAGATGGACCAAAACTTTATGAAGAAATTATAGAAGTAATGCAAACTAACCAGTTAAAACAAAACAAAAGCATGAAATATTAAATTTATCCCTTTAGACAGCTGGCGCACACCTGACCCCAAGCTCCTCTCTATTCACTTTTATAGATATAGAAAAAAAAATAGAATATAGAAAAAAAAGAGTAATATATATGTGTGTCTAATATATTAAAAGTGTGAAGCATTTTATAAATATCGTTTAAATTTTTTGTCTTTCATTAAAAGTCTCCATTTTAGATAAAATTATTTTTTCACCTTTTAATTTACAAAGTTTAGTCCTATTCCTTTTAAGGTCAATCACGTTAAATTATAAAGTTTAGTACTATTCTATTTAAGGTCAATCACGTGATTTCAAAAAAATCAAACCAACAAAGTCCTATTCTAATCAACAAAGTCCTATTCCTGTTCTATTTAAGGTCAATCACGTGAATAAAAAAAAAAGTCCTATTCTACTTACATTACAAAGTCCCATTCTATTTAAATTAGGTGAATTACTTGAAACAAAAAAAAATAGCAAAATCCTATTCTAATTAAATTAGGACAAAGAAATCATTGCTTCTATAAATACGCTTATAACATCCAACTGATTTATCTCCTAGTGTCTCAGCTTTTGTCGCCAGATTTGTCTAAGCTTTTGTCTCTTTACAATTTCTTTCATCAATTCACCTTTTTGCTTATGTTAATTAATTTAACCACAATATTAATTGTTATGCTAGCTTAATTAATTTCAACACAATATTAATTGTGAAAGCTAGATAATTGATCTTCCCAGCATTCTCTTCCTCATTAAGTTTTGATCAAATGTGTTTGATCTCCGGCATCTTCATTTGCTGCATCAAGTATCTGGAATCCTTGCTAACAATAAAAGGATAGTGTTAGGTTGATTTAGAAGTGGAGCTTTGACGTAATTAGTGAAGTTGTTGTCATTCGGCAAAGAAGTTACAAATTCAAGTTGTGGAAAGAACATCTTACATAAGTGTAGGTTAAGGCTGTGTAAAATTATAGTCCAGAATCTTATGCATAGCGAGACCTTAGTGCACCAGGTTGCCATTTTAATGATAGCTAAAAGTGATTACAAAGACACCTTTTACATGATGGCTAAATAGATCAAAAATACACTTTAAAGTATAAATGAGTTAAATGGTCATAAATACATGTAAAGTATTCACTTTTTTGAGTTTTATAGTTGAACAATGAGGTGAATACGTTTCTTACCTTAATTGTTTATCAAAACAAACATCTGACTATCATTTGTTCAAAGTATCCATTTTAAGTGAAACAGGTAAGGCATAGAGAACAAAGGTGGACCAATTGGGATTCGAGGCAGACTCAAGTAGGGTCAAGGGTTGAATTTTCTATTGACTGTTTTGCATCAAGAGTTAATTTATTATTTTATGTCTATTTTACCTTTTTAGTAAATATTATTAATTTTTTAATACTTAGATGACTTATAATAATTAATTAGGGATTATATAGTAAAATTACGATTGAAGACATGTCAAAAATGTCTATTTTTTTTTAATTAAATATCATTAATTTTCTAATACGTAAATGACTTATAATAATTAATTAGTGGTGATACAATATAATCACGGTTGACGCAGCTAAAGCAAGTAGTACAAGTAGATATGTCGACGTGCTGCCTGCTTATCTCCTCTTATTAGTTAGAGATATGTGACACTAATATAATTTCGATAGTTAACTAAATTTTTTATGTTGACATATCATTTGGTGTCTATTTTATATTTTTATAATATATATTTTTTAATTCTTAGATAACCGTGATAATTAATTAAGGGTGATATAGTAAAATCACAATTGAAGCAGCGAAGTACACATGTTTTAAGTGACTTATAACAACTAATTAGAAGTGATATAGCAAATTACTATAAAAAATTACTTGTGAAAAAAATTTAAGTGAGCCTCATATAAGATGTCAAGTTAATTTAAAACATCAAGATTTAATTTATCATGTTATGTCTATTTTAGCTTTTTTATTAAATATTATTAAATTTTTAATACTTAGACGACTTATGATAATTAAATAAAGGTGATACGGTAAAATCAACGTTGAAGCAGCCGAAGCAAACATGTCAGAAATATCTATTTTAATTTATTTTATTAAATATTATTAATTTTCTAATACATAAATGACTTATAATAATTAATTAGATATTCTACAGTAAAATCATAATTGAAACAACTGAAACAGGCAACACAAGTAGACACGTCAACCTACTGCTTGTTTATCCCTTCTTATTAGTTAGACTAGATTCTTGTGAATTATTGTATGCGTCAATGTTTAAGAAGTTATCAAAACTTTCAGATGCTACCTTATATATAATCATGCATTATCCCATAGCCAACTTTCCAATTATGCTAACTATATTCACATAGAGATTCAATCAATCAGTCAATGATAGAGCCCCAATTCCAAACTATCTGAGATTGACTATTTGATTAATCACCCATATCTGGTCCGCGCAGTTTAGTTTCATTTTACTCTAATACTAAATTATCTCCCGCTTAGGATCAATTAGGAGCTAATTATATTATGATATGGTATAACAAAGGAATGGAGGCAAATAAAAGAGGGAAGGAAGTACAAAAGACATGTTATTTTATATATGTTTTCTATAAATTAAAGACTAACATAAAACAGGAGCAAATGTGCAAATAATAATAAGGAGAAAATTTATTTGCACGAGATATATATAGTCTTTAAATTACAGATACACATACTTTAGACACATCATGTAATTTTTGAAATATTGATGGCCAGGTCTAATCATCCTACATTATGTGAGTTATCTATAATAAATCCCCAATATATACAAATGGACTAATATGCTACCTAATTTCTGTCTACTGAAGCCCAATTACTCATTGACAAAAGAGATACCAAGGCCTAAGCCCAACTAAAACGAAAAAGAAGAGTTTAGAAAGAATTTTTTTTTTTCTTAAAAAAAAAACATAAAATCAAGGGTCAGCGGAATTCGAACTTGCAATAGCAATACGGATGAACTCCCTTAACAATTGAGCTACGCCATTTAATTATGTTTAGAGGGTTCATTAAAGGTTGCATATATAAAACTTCCAAATTTAATTATACATAAAATATAATTTTCTGGTCAAGGACCCTCACTCTCACCTAAATCCGCCCCTGCATGCAAACTTGCTGGAACTCTTGCAGCCCTTTGACCACTGTGCAAAAGCCTAACCTGAAATAAAGGTATTAGATTAATGGAACCCCTAAAGATAAATTTAGAAGACTATGCAGGATTAGAATGGAATTTGGAAAAATTTACAAAGAAAGAAACACTAAAGCCAACTAATAATTTAATGTATTCAAATAATAAAGGAGAAACTTCAGTAAGATTCACAAACTATCCATACACGAATGAAAACAAAACTGATGAAGAAGTTGAAGAATGTGAAAGTACTAATTTTATGAATGTAGAAATATTAGAAGAAAGTTTTCCTGACTAAATATCGCTTTCTTAAGGATAAGTCAGAAGAAGGCTAAGTTCATATTTTCTTTCAGATGATTTTTGTCGATATTATATTACAGGACTAATGAGATAACCTATTAACTTATATTCTAATTATGATATTACGATAATTAACTGATCTAATATTATAAGGTCTTCTTTTGTATTATTAAGTCTCTTATATTCTAAATATAAACTATTTAATTTTTCTCTAATTTCTCTGTAAGCCTTAGTATTTTTACGAGGTTTTCTCATTAAGCTAGGTAAATAGGATAACTTTGTCTCAAAATCTTATCTACCCTTAGTTCGTCTGTAATGTAAAATATTTAGAGAAAAAGAGAGCAACGACAGCAACAATCTCAAGAATAGAGAAAATATTATAGTGAGAATTTCTTAGTTTTCTAAGTACAAAAAAAAAGCAAGAGAGTGATTAATTGTGTGTAGAATAGTATCTAAGTTCTTTCCTCCGTAGCTGCAGAGCTTGTAAGGGATCCCAAAAGGGAAACCTCTCTTCACCTTAAGATATGTGAGTAGTTTGTTATTTAAAATCATTGTATCTTTCTCCCTACTATGTAAATTATGTTTGTTATATTAAGTTCATATTTTCTTTCAGTTGTTTTTTGTCGATATTATATTACAGGACTGATGGCCGTGCGGATTACCGCTAGCCTTCCGATTCTATAAACCTATTACATTACTTATAAAATACCCTTAGTATATGATTATTCTCTCAGTGTTTTGGCAATAACGTTGGATTAATCTGTAAATTTTTAAGGATTTGAAAAGTCCAAAGAAGATTTGAAAGGACTGTTGTGTTTTCCCGGAGTGTGATTAAAGAAGATATTACTAAAATACCTAAAACTGAAGAGAAAGAGATGAACAGTGCATAAAAAAGGAGTATTTTGGGAGAAAAACATACTTTGATTTTGATAATTTCATGACTACACATGATTAAGGAAAAACGAAGAAGGGAATAATGAGTAGGATTTTACATCATATTTTGTAACTCTGTTATTTATTATTATTCATAACTTGGTTAAATCATTCTCTCACTCTATTTTATTCGCATTTATTATCTGTCTTTATAAAACCAGTAATTTTATTATTTTCTCAATATTTTATTTTATTATTTTCTCTATATTTTATTAATTTATTATTGTCTCTATATTAATGTAGCAACAGACAATTTACCAAAATATAGAGTATTTAGAGTAAATCCTAAAGAATAAATAGGACAAGACATAAAATCTAGAGGAAAAAGAATGCCAATAGAAGAACCCATTAGATTGCAAGAAGGTGGTATATATATATATATATATATATATATATATATATATATATATAAATCAAAATTTGATCTATTTGTATAGTGTAATTTCTTGAACAGTGATACCTCTTAGGCAAGGGTAACTTCATCTCCGTAGGACATAATATGAAAGCAAAAACATATGTCTATGGGACCATATACTAAGTCATAATGGATCTTCTTAAGAACTTTTTAAAGCTTTGGTGAGTTTTAATTTCTCTATTCAAAGTTATTAGTATGAATAAGTTAATCGACACTAACTCTTATGGAAAATTCATAGTAAAATCATGATGCTTTGTGCTTATAAAAATTTATTGTAAATAAATCAAATAGGTAGAGTATAGTGTATACTATCATTGCGTGCCACATAAAAGTCGAAGCAATCCCACCCCACCCCCTCATTTTGTAATGTGTCACCCAATACCACAATCCTATTTCGTACTGTAATCGCTGAAGCTGCCTATAATTCTTTTGTACCACTTCCAAATCTCCTAGACATGCCTTTAAACATCTTGCCTCACTGTGTTGTTTTTAACTAAAAAAAATTCTCAACGCTTTTAATTTAATTTTAAAATAACAGATTTATTTATAGATTTAGCATATTTAAGAAAATTAGAATATAAATACCAATCTATAAACTAAAATTGTATTTTCATTCTTATTAATCTCTCATCTTTTAACTATATATGAAGGAGCTCGTGCTAGCATGAACCCAATATATTACTATTTTTGTCTCAATTATTTGAAAATGATATAAAAAGTACTATAAATAATATTAATTAACTAGTTAAAATATTTAAAAGACATATAAAAAAATGAGAATGAGAGGAGCTTAGGATCAACATTCAAAAATTATAAATAAGCTCCTTAAAGTTTCACTTATTTCTATTTGGGGAGCTCAGGACCAGTTTGCAAAATGACCATTTTGCCCTTCTACTTCCCCAGAATTACTTATATTTTAAATGTTAAGTAAAAAAAAATACTATTAATTACAATAATTAATTCTAAGTTATTTACAAAACATAAAATAGGAGCAAATGTGCAAATGATTATAAGGAGAAATTTTATTTGCACGAGATATATACAGTCTTTGGATTAGAGATACACATACTTCAGAAACATCATATAATTTTTGAAACATTGATGGCTCCAGATAATTAAGTACTAAACCTCCTATATTTATATAAGTTATCCATAATAAATCCCCAATATATACAAATGGGCTAATATGATACCTAATTTTTATGAAAAAAATACATAAAGTAGCATACTTAAGTATTAAATTACAGTAAGTAAATTATAAAAAATAGCAATACTTTTATGAAATTATATTTTGTAGCATATGTATTTGTATTTTTGTAACAACAGTTTACAAAAATACAAAATACATATCGATATAAGGCAGTAAAAATCATATGTATTTGTATTTTTGTAGCAACATTTTGCAAAAATACAAAATACAACTTGCTATATTATGTAATTATGAAACTATTGCTATGAAACTCATAATTAAGGAGATAAGTATGTTATTTCTGAATTTTGCCCAATTTCTATCTATTGAGCCCAATTACTCATTAACAAAAGAGATACCAAGGCCTAAGCCCAATTAAAAAGAACAAGTAGAGTTTAGAAAGAAAAAGAAAACTAAAAATTACACAAATACACAACTTATGTTTCCAATATTACAAAAAATCCCAACTCCCTAAATATATTACAAAAATTTCAACATATACACAGAATGCTATGTATATGTCGATTATGTTATGTATATTAATAGGGAGAGAGAGTAAAGTAATTTAAAAAGTGGAAGAGGATGTAATTACTTACAAATGGGTTGGTATTTATGTTATTTATACAAAAAAAAATCTTTTTGAAAAAGCCATAAAATCGAGATTCAGCGGAATTCAAACTCACAATAGCAATAAAAAAAACGAACTCCCTTAAGAATTGAGCTACACCATTCAATTATGTTTAGATGGTTAATTAAAGGCTGCATATACAAAACTTTCAAGTTTGATTATATATAAAATGTAATTTTCTAGTCGAGGACCCTCTCACTCCCACGTGGATCTGCCCCTGCACGCAACCTTTCTAGAACCCTTGCAATCCCTTGACCATTATTTAAAGCTTTACTTAGTGTCAAAAGGTGTCAAAACTATATTTATACATATATACATACATATATATGTATATAGTGTAATTTTTCAACAAAATAAAGTGTGTGTATAGTGTAATTCGATCTATTTATATAGTTTAATTTTTCAACAAAATAAAGTTATACCCCTTAGGCAATGGTAGCTCCGTCTTTATAGAACATATTACATGAAAGTAAAAAGATATGTCTATGGGACCATATACTAAGTTGCAATGGATCTTCTTAAGAATTTTTTAAACCTTTGATGAGTTTTAATTTCTCTATCCAAAGTTATTAATATGAATAAGTTAATCAACACTAAACTCCTATGAAAAATTCATAGTAACATCAGGATGCTTTGTACTTGTAAAATTTGTTGTAAACAAATCAGATAGGTAGGGTATAGTGTACACTGTTATCGTGTGCCACGTGAAAGTTGAAGCTCTCCCCATCCCCCACCCCCACCCCCACCCCCACCCCCCATTTTGTAATGTGTCACCCAATAACATAATCCTGTTTCGTATTGCAATCACTATAAGCTACTTATAATTCTTTTGTACCGCTATTTGATCTCCTAGACCGCCTTTAACCGTTTTGCCCCATTGTGTTGTTTTTAACTAAAAAGAAAGTCTTGATGCTTTTAGTTTAATTTAAAAATAACAAATTTATTTATCTATTTATCATATTTAATAAAATTAAAATATAAATACCAATCTATAAATTTAAATTATATTTTTGTTCTTATTAATCTCTCATCTTTCTCTCTTCATTATACTACTAAATATAGAGGAGCCCGTGCATGCTTGACCTAATATATTACTATTTTTGTGTCAATTAATGTGATTTTTAGATATTTTAAATTGTTAACCATTGTAATTTTGTAATATTTTTGACGTAAATTTTAAATAATGTATTTTACTCTCTCTATCCTATATTATGTGGCATTGACAAAATTTTAAAAGTCAATTAAATTTTGTAGTAATCTTTTAAATTTTTTAGTGGTTATTTATTGTGTTCTACAATATTTTTTCTTTTGTCCTAATTTATTTTGCATTGATATAATTTCGAAAGTGAACCAAATATTTTATATATTTTAAATATATTAAGTTCTTAAATTTTTTATTTTTTAGTACTTTTTATAAAATTTTTAAAAATATTAAATTTTAAATTTTATTGTTAAATATTTAATTAACCATTAAATTTGTCATATTAACGTCAAACATTTTCAAGTTTCTTGAGCCACTTTTTGAAAGAAAATTCACTCTCATTTACAAAAATTTTAAAAAAAATCTCAAGTAAAATGTACTTGCACATTCAAATACAATTTATGCACAAATTTAAAATTTAAAATTTTAACTCAAAAGTATATGATAATGGTACATCACTCTTGTGGGTCCAATGTAATGGCTAGCATGACTTAGACAACTAGAGGCATGTGTTAGACTCTAAATTAAAATGAATATTACTTTTCTTTACTATTATTAATAAGAGTGAAGAAGCAGACAACTCTTCATCAACATTTCTGTTTCTTCATCTGCTTCAACTGCTTCGTGATTTTACTATATTATCTTTAATTAATTATATTAAGTTCTTTATATATAAGAAAATTAATACTACTTAATTAAAAAAAAAAAGATAAAATAGATATTTATGACATGTCTGTTTCAGCTGCTTCAATCATAGTTTTATTATATCACCTCAAATTAATTGTTATAAGTTATCTAAGTATTAAAAAATTAATTATATTTAATAAATAATAAAATATATATAAATGACAAATCAATTCTAGATGTTTTAAATTAATAGGACTTCTTATATGAGACTTATTTAAAAAAAATCACAAGTATATTTGCTCTATGATTTTACTATATTACCCCTAATTAATTATTGTAAAACATTTTTACAAATAATAAATTTAGGAATATTTAATAAAAAGGGGTAAAATAGACATTTATATCTTGTCTACTTCAGCTGCTTCAACCGTAATTTTACTATATCACCCCTAATTAATTATTATAAGTCATTAAGATATTAAAAATTTAATAATATTTAATAAAAATAAAATTGACATAAAATGATAAATTAATTCTTTATGTTTTAAATTAACATGACATCTTATATGAGACTCATTTAATTTTTTTTCACAAATATTTTCTCATAGTAGTTTTGCTATATTACTTCTAATTCGATATTATAAGTCATTTAGGACATATCCGCTTCGCTGCTTCAATCATAAAATTTGGTTGTCTCTTGAATTTATTTCAGTGCTACTTAAATTGGAATAGAAGAAAAAGTATTATAAATCATAATAATTAAAAACTTAAATTATTTTAAGAATATAATTGAATATTAAGGCCACAAAAATTTGGATAAGGAGAGTAACATATATTATTTAAAAATTACATAAACAATATTATAAATTACAATAGCTAACAATTTAAAATATTTAAAAACATATTAAGAATCTGATTGATTATCTAAATTATATTTGTGTCGCATAAATTCGGGATAGTTTTGACATTTTATAATTTGCATGTTTTATTGTTTTAATTTAGTAATTTGTTGATCCAAATAATGTTTTCGAATTTTACATGTTTTAAGAATTTAGTACTTTATTTATTTTAATTTATTTACTTTATTTTGATAAAATATTATATATTTAAAAATTATGTAAAGAAATAATTATAAGTCATAACTATCAACATCTTATAATATTTTAAAAATATATAGTAAAAAATATGATTGACTTTTGAAATTCTAATAGTTTAACGTAAAGTTGCGATAAAGCAAATTATTTGAAATTTCATTAAAAGATACTAAAATCACAAAGATTAACAACTTAAAATATTTAAAAAAATATATTAGTAAAAAAATTGATTGACTCGCTAAATTCTAAAATTGAGACAAAGCGAGTAACATAAATTACTAAATTACATAAAAGATACTATAAATCACAATGATTAACAACTTAAATTATTTAAAAAATTATATTAATAAAAATTTGATTGACACTCAAATCCTATTTGTGCTACATAAATTGAGATAACGTAAATAACATATATTGGGCCCGTGCTGGCACGAGCTACGGTATCCAGTCTTCTATATAAGTGGCTTAAAGCACGTAGGACACCGATGTCCTGCCAGCTTTCACTTATTTATAATCTTTTATTACTCTTATATATAAGTATCTTAAAGCAGGTAGGACATTCTTGTCCTGCCTACTTCCACTTATTTATAATTTTAATTTATTTGTATTACTATTTTTAATATATTATGTATTTTATAATTACATAAAAATTATTATAAAATACAATAATGAATCACTTAAAATATTTGAAAGATTTGTAAAAAAATTGATTGACTTTCAAAATTTTATAAGTGCCGCATACATTGGAACAGAGGAAAGTAACATACATTATTTTAAAATAACGTAAAAAATATCATAAATCAAAAAAATTGACAACTTAAAATATTTAACGACCTATAAAATATTTGATTGATTTGTCAAATACTATACCACTCACAAAAATTGAGACAGAGGGAGTCACATATTGTTTGTCTTACTTTTGTTTAATATTTATGTATTTAATAATTTCATAAAAATTATTATATATTATTTTCTCTTATATATAAGTGACTTAAAGTGCCAGATTCCACTTATTTGTAATTTTTTATTTCTTTCATTTTAATTTATTTATCTTACTATTTTTTTTACTCTTATATATAAGTGGCTTAGCAGGCAAGACACCGTTGTCCTGCCAGCTTCCATTTATTTATGTATTTCTTCTATTTTAATTTATTTGTCTTACTATGTTTAATATATTATGTATTTTATAATTACATAAATTACTCTTATGTATAAGTGGATTAAAGCGGTAGGACATCGTTGTCCTGCCAGCTTTCACTTATTTGTAATTTTTTATTTCTTTCATTTTAATTTATTTGTCTTAATATTTTTAATATATTATGTATTTTTTAATTACATAAAAGATATTTTAAATTACAATAATTAATCACTTAAAATATTTGAAAAAATTATATGAAAATTTATTGACTTTCAAATTTCTATCAATGCCGCATATATTGGAATCGAGGAAGTACCATACATTATTTTAAAATAATGTAAAAAATATCATAAATAATAAAAATTGGCAACTTTGAATATTTAATGACACATACAAAATTTGATTGATTTTTCAAATACTATCACTCTCACATAAATGGACACAGAGGGAGTCACATATTATTTGTCTTACTTTTTTTTAATATATTATGCATTTAGTAATTGCATAAAAATTATTATATATTATAATAATTAACCGATTAAAATATTTGAAAGATATATAAAAAATTTAATCAACTTTCAAAATTCTATTAGTGTCGCATAATTGAAACTGGGGAAGTAACATAAAGAGTATCATAAATTACAAAAATTAAAAACTTAAAATATTTATCAACATATAAGAAATTTGATTAATTCGTCAAATATTATCATACTCACATAAATCGGGAAAGAAAGAGTACAAAATTTGGTTGACTCTCTAAATTTCAAAAGTGTCATATAAATTGAAATAGAACGAGTAGAAAATATTATCTGAAAGTTATGTAAAAGGATTATAAATTACAATATAATTTATAACATAAAATATTTAAAAACAATACAACAACCTAAAAATTATATTAAAAATTTAGTTGATTCTCAAAATCTTACCTGTGTCACATAAATTAAAATAATAAGAGTAACACATATTATCAAAAAAATTATAAAATATGATACATCACAATAATTAACAACTTAAAATATTTCAAAATAATTCAAAAAGTTTAATTGACTCTAAAAAATTTATTGATATCACATAAATTAAAATGAAAAGCATTGTAAATCATAATAATTAATAATTTGAACTATTATCTTGAAATATTATCGACATATAAAAGATTTGAGTGATTCTCCATATACTATCATAATCACATAAATTGAGATATGAGTAACACATATATTTAAAAATCGCAAGAGTATTATAATCACAGTAATTACCAACTCAAAATATATTAAAAAACTATATGTAAGAAATTTGAGTGACTCTTTAAATTTCATCAGTGTTACATAAATTGAGAAAAAAAGGGAACAAAGTCCCATTCTATTTAAATTAGGTGAATTACTTGAAACCAAAAAAAAAAAGCAAAATCCTATTCAAATTAAATTAGGACAAAGAAGTCATTGCTTCTATAAATACGTTCATATCATCCAACTGATTTGTCTCCTATTGTCTCAACTTTTGTCCCTAGATTTGTCTAAGTTTTTGTCTCTTTCTTAGGTTTTTAGATACAATTTCTTTCATCAATTCACCTTTTTGCTTATGTTAATTAATTTAACCATAGTATTAATTGCTACGCTAGCTTAATTAATTTCAACACAATATTAATTGTGAAAGCTAGATAATTGATCTTCCCAGCATGCTCTTCCTCATTAAGTTTTGGTCAAATGTGTTTGACCTCTGGCATCTTCATTTGTTGCATCAAGTATCTAGAATCCTTGATAACAAGTAAAAGGATAGTGTTAGGTTGATTTAGAAGGGGAGCTTTGATGTAATTAGTGAAGTTGTTGTCATTCGGCAAGGAGGTTACAGATTCAAGTTGTGGAAAGAACATCTTACAGAAGTGCAGGTTAAGGCTGTGTAAAATTATAGTCCAGAATCTCATGCATAGCGAGAGCTTAGTGAACCAGGTTGCCGTTTTACATATAGCTAAGGGTGATTTCAAATACACCTTTAACATGATGGCTAAATAGATCAAAAACAAACTTTAAAGTATACATGAGTTAAATGGTCAAAAATACACGTAAAGTATTCACTTTTTTTGAGTTTTATAATTGAACTATGAGTTGTATACGTTTCTTACCTTAATTTTTTATCAAAACAAACATCTGACTATCAATTGTTCAAAGTATTCATTTTAAGTGAAGCAGGTAAGGCATAGAGAACAAAGGGGGACCAATTGGGGTTTGAGGCAAACTCAAGTAGGGTCAAGGGTTGAATTTTCTATTGACTGTTTTGCATATTCACTATTTATTTTGTACATGCACATGTTTGTTCAGTGAATGTTGATAGAGATATTTTGGTTAGTAATTCTTTTCCATTTTCCACGGCGCATTTTGAGCTTACAGCACTTCATGCATAATGAAAGAAATTGCCAACTAAATTTTCAAGAAAGGTAAATGCAACTATTATTGGAGGGATGAAACTACCAATAATATACTAAACTTCAATCAATAGATACCACGAAAAATGAAACATAAAACCCTGCCTCCACTATATCAATATGTAAATCTTTTTTTAATGGTTGGATGAAGGAGGACGTAGTAGTGGAAAAAAGTCATAAGGAGGTGGTAGGGACAGTGAAGTAGCATGCCATGTGGCATCCACCTCTGCGAAATATCAAACCACTTTGACTGGTGTTTGCCCTGTTAGAAGGCTTTAAGGTCGGGGGTATTTTTATACTAATTGTATAACATCAGGGGCAATTATGACCCCAAAGTATAATGAAGGATATAATGAATAATGATCTTTTTTCCGTAATAGAGGGGTATTTTTGACCTTTTTCTATTTTATATGTAAACAAAAGTTCTAGTGGGGTATAAGTATTCTTATTTCTTATTCAAAGCTCTCAATTAACGCCACACTAAGGTAAGGAGATGCACGAGGTTGATGATAGTGTATTCGAAGAGGAATAAAGGTTGACTTGGTGAAGTATTAATATAATTTTCTGGATTAGCATTTGAAACTTCACAAAAATTTGAAACAATTTAGGCATGGATATGTGGTAGAAAAGATTGTGCAATTGAATGTTACATATACATTAGAAAAAAAGTCGCTTTTCTTTTTTACTTTGAAAATTCATATTTCATACCAATATTTCAGTAGATAGACATTATTGAGGGTCTATTCAAGATACGGGACAATGTTTGAGTTCACACTACCCTCTCCAAACTTGTGAAATTGTATTGGGTATGTTGTTGTAATAAAAGATAGTCATTACTCCTTGAGCCGAGGGTTTATCGAAAGCAACCTCTCTACATCCCAAGATAGGGATAAGGTTATTTTTATTTGTGTTGACGATTTTGGTGCTCTTTTAACTAGCAGATCATGACAGATAAATAAATGAGATGCTTGGATTTCGTCCAAAAGCTCAATTGCATCAACTTGATAAAGAAATTTTATTTTTCTTAACAATGACACATATTGTGATTTTTGTGTATTATATAATGCAGTGACATTTTCTTAGCTGATATTCTGCTGAACAACATGGTTTTGGCCTACTTATTTCAGAGAAAGAGAGTTGGATTTCACCAAGTCATGATCACATTTTTTTCGAACTAGCAACTATGGATATACTTTTGACACTTCTAGAGCTAACAACTATGGACTTTATTCTTCAATAGAGCATAGCGTTCCATGCTTGAATCTATATACTTTTATTTTTTAGAAGTTTTATTGTTTTACCTAGAAAGGATATACTAATTCAAATATTTGGTGGTATAGAGAGAGAGGAGTGATAAATAACATTTTCATTGACTGGAATATAGGTGATGCTTTCAAAAGAAGAAAAAACTGAAAGAAACTCTTTCAAAGTTTACACTTAGACATATACTGACTTCATGTATTTGTGAACCCACTTTATTTTGATTAAGCTTTTGCTAGATTGGATATACAAAGAACTAGCATCTTTTTTACCTTTTTGGTATCTTAATACTCCTATAGTGTGTCCTAATTACGTCCCAAATGTTCTTCTGCAAATATAGTACAATGGATGCTATTGTAAATATTCTGTGGTCGCGTTGGACCTGATGAGTTTCTGTCTTGTTCTTTGCATATAATTAATACTATAGAAACAAGCTGATTTTAATATGTGTGCCTAGGGTCTATAAAATTTAATTGAAGGTTATTTTGTATTCTCACTATAGTTGATTATATGTTAGAAAAAAGAGAATCTCATGTGTCATAAACCTCAGTTGTCTGCCCCTCTCTTATAGTAGTAAAATATAGTACTAGAAAACTCTAGCGATTTGCTTTTCTTCAACTGATGGTGAAAACTCTATTTTAACTTTTGATTTTCTTTGGGTTTTCACTTTTTTCTAAGAATATGAACCTTTGTAGCTTCAATTTTGATTTGTTTATTCGGTATTTTTGGTTTTTGATTATGCACTTCAAGGATGTTTCTTTGGATTTTTTCTTTTCGATCTGAATTGATTCATGCTTTTTTCAGGTACTTCTATAGAAATTTGACCTATGGGTATGTGTGTAACTGTTTCTCTTTGCCCCTTTTTTTAATTTTTTTTTGTTGTTGTTATCTTTCTTGAATTTCATAAAAAAATATTTTTGTCGATTTGTTTTTCTGTGCGCTGAATAGGGAACAAATACATTAAACATATACGTTATACTTCATATTCAAGAAAGATAAGGTGTTATCAAAATGTCAAATAAATACAATAAAGATTGAATTGCATATTTTCATGGTGATTTTAATCAATTTCAGCCCATGCGTGATTCCATGCAAGATTTTGAATTCTTCAGTCTATGAATTTGAGTTTCTCATGCTTTATTCAAGTGAATTCAATGATAGATCCTAAATTCATGATTTTTAGCAACATTCTCATATTTTAAATTCATGTTTTTCACATGTTTGATGAAATTCCCATATCATGTTCAATCAATTTCAAGATGAATCCCAAAGTTATGAATTTTGCCATGTAACTCTATCGTTCACCCATGTTTAAGACATTCTTAGGTTCAAGCTTGGATATTTACATGTATGATTAAATGCCCATGTCCTATTTCAAGAAAACTTCATGTGAATTCCTAAATTCATGATTTTAGTTATGTAATCATGCTATGCTCCGATGTTTAAGATATCCCCATGTCCAAGTTCATGACCCCATGTATTTGGTGAATTGCCCTATGTTAATGTATTAATCTCTATCTGTTTGATGAAATTCCCAAGTGATGGGTTTTGTTAAATAATGCTTACTTATTATGGTCTCAAATGCTCTCATGTGTTCTTATTGTTATTGCTCTCGAGTCCTGGGAGTTATGAATACCTAAAATTTAGTTGTTTACCTAGTTTCTAGTATCTACAGAATGACTTCAGTTATACTATAGGAAATATCATTCAGTCAGTAATATGGTCAGTTGTGAGTCTGATTAAGTTAGCTCAGTCCGATTTCAGTCCCAGTATCAGTTTATATGTTAATAATTTTCTTAAAATTCGTATGCACTGTTATTTTCAAAATGCCATAACGTGAGGTTATCAGTTAATAGTGCATGCACCAGTTAGTATTCCGGTGTCATTCAGTTAGGAGTAGGATTCAGCACCTAGCGAACCCAGGGATGGGGACATTCTTGCCAGTTTAGGATTTGACCCTGTGGCAATCCCTGAGTTGCAGAACTATGTAGCCAGCATACGTTTGAGATGTCTTTCTGTCAGGTTAGGGTTCAAATATATCTCATGAGTTTCCTGGTGGTATAAGGTTACTCCTTAGTTCTTTGGGACACCAGTTTAGTGGATCCATACAACCAATATTAGTACCCGTGGCATGGTACTTATACCCTTCCAACTAGGGTTACAAGTTGGACCCCAATTAGCTCAAATTGGGGCATATCGGTTAGATGATACCTCCCATAGTCTTAGTTACAGTGTCAATTTAGTATTCAATTCAGAACTCAGTTCAGTTTCAGGTTTGCTTGATCATAGCATACAATTATCAATTGTTCAGTTATCAGTATTTTAGTTTACAGACTATTTCAGAATCATGCTATACGCATGGTCTTGCATTCTCAAATAATACAGTTTCATGCATTCACTGAATACCTCGTACTTCTACCTAGCTTGAAATCATCCCAAGAATGTTAGAAACTTTCTTTGCAAGATGAATCCACTTTGATACATGTGATATTTCTAAGATTTTCACTTTTTATCATGTGGGAAATTAAATTAGCTTTCCAATAATATCAATTTCTTCCAAATTCGACATCAAAATAGAAAGTTATGGCCGAAAAATAGAAGGAAGTCAAAACCACCCAGGTGCAACGATGAGAGCCAATGGACCGTCGAGCTAGCGATGGACCGTCCCCTAATCCATCGCAGCAGAAGCAGTGAGACTACCTTCTGCTTAAGAGAGATGACTCAGGCCAACGGACCATTGAGCTAGTGACAGGCCATCGTAGCAGAGGCAGTAAACCCCTATTCTGCCCAGGTGCGACGGTCAGGACCGACGGACAATTCGACCCAGCGATGAACCATCGCACCCACCATCGCATAGTTTGTTCAGTTATTTTAAAGTTGTTTTTAAGAGGGTATTTGGGTCTTTTTACACCCATTTTAATCCCTAATTATATCAGATCAAGGATCATAAGTTCATTATCCATCTACAGCATCAAATTAGGGTTTTCTCTCTAAGATCAATGCCCAAGAACAAGACCCAAATCATTCTTTAAGAAACTAAGAGATTTAAGTTCTTCAAGTCCAAGAACTTCAAGAAACTCACAACCCAGATATGTTATGTATTGATTCATGGGTCCCTTTCACCCATAAAGCTCAAGAATCCCTTTTCAAAATCCAAGATTTGTGTATTTATGAATATTCATGATTTAAATTAAATTAAAATTCATGTTCATGATCTTGTGGGGTTTTGATTAATGTTTGAAATTACATATTCCAATGATTGACCCTAGGATGTGGTGATTTGCATAATAATTATGATAAACCCTTAAATTTACACGTTGATTGATATATACATGATTATTAGATGTGTTGATGATTGTATAACCAAAGCATGCTCCCCATGTGTTTGATTAAATACCTATGTGAAGGAAAAGTGCCATACTAGTATGATAATATGAAATCCTCATTTATGTACAAGTTTATGCATGTACAGTGTTTGATGAAATGTCTTAGTCAATGAATTATGGATACATGTGTAGCCATTTTGGTGCTTTAGAACTTGTACTTCACGAAGTATCCAACTTATTATATTATGGATTTTGATGTTGGTCGTGTATTCAAGAAAGTCATGCTTTGTCAGTTTCCTTCTACCCAAAAATTTAGTTGTGTGCCTAGAATCAGTGTTATGTTTTCAAGATACCCTCAGTCAAGCTATGATCCATAGAATTCAGTCAGTCTCATGACTCAAGAAAACTCAGTAATCTCAGTAGTATTCCGTCAGTCAACGAAACTCAGTTAACTCAGTCCAGTCAGTTCAGTTAATCATGTTAAGCGTCTATTCAGATGGGAGTACAAATTAGCACCGAGCGAACCCAAGGATGGGAACCCACCTGTTATATGAGGGTGTAATTCTTAGAAGCAATCGTTGCATTCCAAAACTACGTAGCCAACATAGATTGAGATATCATAGCCTGTTATATGAGGGTAGATGAGGTGGATTAACCTGTTATATGAGGGTTCCTACCATTCTCACTAGAGTTGCCTGTTATATGAGGGTTACTCACAGATTGTCCTTACCAGTGGCGCAGTATTGACACCCTTCCAATTGGGGTTACAGATTGGACCCCAACTCAGGTATATTGCATTATTTGGGGCATGTCGGTTAGATGACTACTTCCCACAGTTTTAGTTAAAGATCAGGACTATCAGATACAGTTATTCAGTCTCAATAGTTGAACTCAAATAGTTTTTTAGAATTTCAAGACTGTCAGATATAATCAACCCAGAACAGTACGAAACTCAGCTAGTTTCATCAGAAACTAGAATGTCAGATATAGTCACTCAGTATTAATTATTTTAGTTATACAGTTACTACTATCTCATGTTATCAGTATTCAGGCTCGGTAATCATGTTATCACGAATTCAGTTACATTTATTATGTATTCATGCTTGCATTTTCACGTTCATGTGATTTAGTCAGTTAATATAGTTTATGCATGTAAACCCTTTGCATTCAGCCTACCTCACATGCATACCAGTACATTCAAACGTATTGACGTATTTGAGCTATGGTGTTTTATAACATAGGTTCAGAAGTACGAGCTCCAGAGTATCAGTAGCATTCCAGTCTCTACAGTCAGAGTTAGCAGTGAGTTCTCATCCTTTGAGGACATGACCATTACTTTATTATCTCATTAATTAATTTATTTTAATAGTTGGAGTTAGTTGGGGATATGTCCCATCAACTCCTTATTCAGACAGTTTAGAGGTTTTTAGACTAGCATCTCCAGACAGTTATTTCAATTAGTTTGGTATTGATATACCATATCTTCATATGTTATGTTTTATCATATCTTTGAACCTTATGGCCTTTCAGCCTTTATTTCTACATTTATATAGTATATTATGCAGTGTACAGGTACATATATCAGTCATGGGTTAGCTTATGGTCCTTCGGAGTCATGAGCATCGTGTGTCATTTCGGGTAACAGATCTGGGGCATTACAAACTTGGTATCAGAGCCTAAGGTTCAATAGTATCCTAGGAAGTCAAAAAGCCACATCTAGTAGAGTCTTATACATGGTTGTGTTGCGTGCCACATTTATGTGCAGGAGGTTGTAAAATGTTTTAGGACCAGTTTCCCTTCTTTTAGTATTCATGTCGTGCCAGTGAGCATAATCTTATGTCAATCTCTCAGTCTAATCCAATTACCCTTTCTTCTACAGAACATGCCCCATAAAAGAAGAAACAGGAATTAGCCAGCCCCTTAGGCCAAAGATCCTTTGGGTGAACATGTCTCTCATGTCGAGTTCAGAGCTGCATTCACTACTCTTGCTTAGTCAGTCACTGCTCAAAATGAACGACCAGCTATCGTTCCAGCCAACCCAATGGACAATTCAGCTGTATCTAGGATTTGGGACTTTATCCGAATGAATCCTCTATCCCTTTTTAGATATAAGACAAATGAGGACCCTCAAGAATTCCTTGACCAGGTTCAGAAGGTTACGGATATCATAGGGGTTACTTCTAGTGAGAGTGCAGAGCTAGCTGCATATCAATTGCTGGATGTTGCTCACACTTGGTACAAATGGTGAAACTCAGAGAGGGTTGTAGATGCAGGGCTTATTGAGTGGGAGGATTTTGCTACTGCCTTCTTAGATAGATTCTTCCCTCCTAGAGCTGAGAGAAGCTAAAGTGTTAGAATTTATCAACCTCAGTCAAGGCAACATGACGGTGAAAAAGTATTCTCTTAAGTTTACTCAATTAGCCAAATATGCTTCTCATTTAGTTACAGATAGCAGAGCTAAGATAAGTAAGTTTGTCTCTAGGTGAAATGATAGTGCGGTTAATGAGTGAAGGTCCACGATGTTGAATAGTGACATGAACATAGCTAGGCTTATTACTCATGCTCAGTAGATAGAGGAGAAAAGATTAAGATGAGAGAAGCAAAATAAGATAGCAAAGACAGGTAGTTTCAACTTTGCTTAGCCTAAATCAGAAGGAAGAAACTGTTCTCAATTTCATCCTAAATTACAAGTTCCAGCTTTTTCTTCTGCTAGTGTTCCAGCTCCTAGATTCAGAGACGGTAACAGAGATAGAGTACCAGGCTCTATGTCTCAGAGCAGTGTTAGTAGTGCTCGTACCTATTCTTTTTTCCAGACTTATGGCAAGCACCATCAAGATATTTGTAGAGCTGGCAGTAGTATTTATTTTGGATGTGGCAAGCCAGGCCACAGAGTCAAAGACTGTCCTCAGCCATGTCCTCAGGGTCAGCAGAACCATTCCCCAGCTCAGTCCGATCTCCCAAACTAGCAAGGCGCCACCTCCAGCGCTACTAGTGGGCAATGCCCAAATCAACTTTATACTCTCCAATCCTGGTAAGATCAGGAAAATTCTCCTAATATGGTTACTAGTACGTTACAGATATTTCATTTGCATGTTTATGCTTTGCTAGATCCAGGAGCTTCTTTGTCTTTTGTTACTCCCTATATAGCAGTTGATTTTGAAGTCAGTCGCAAAATTCTAGCAGATCCCTTCTCAGTCTTTACCCCAGTGGGTAAAACCATCATAGCCCTACAGGTAACCGGAACTGTCTGATTATGGTATCTTAGAAAGTTACCTCAGCAAAATTAGTTGAATTAGAGATGATTGATTTTGATATCATTCTCGGTATGAATTGGCTTTATTCCTGTTATGCCACAGTCGATTGCAGAAATAGAGTTGTCCAATTTCAGTTTCAAAATAAACCTGTCCTAGAGTGGAGGGGTAGCACTTTATCTTTCAAATGTCAGCTTATTTCCTACCTTCGGCCAAGGAAAATGATATCTAGAGGATATGTCTATCATCTTGTTTGAGTTAAAGATACTAGTTCTGAAACTCCCAATCTTGAATTAGTCCCTGTTGTGAATGAATATTCAAATGTCTTTCTCGAAGATCTTTCAAAAATTTCTCCCAAAAGGGAAATAGACTTTGGTATCGATCTTTTTCCAGATATTTAGCCTATATCTATTCCGCCATACAGAATGGCACCAGCAGAACTCAGAGAATTGAAAAAGTAGTTGAAGGATATCTTAGATAAGGGATTGATTCATTAGACCCAGTGTATCCCCATGGGGTGCATCAGTCTTATTCATGCGAAAGAAAGATAGTTCTCTCAGAATGTATATAGACTACCATCAGCTCAATAAAGTCACGATTAAGAACAAGTATCCATTTCCCATAATTGATGACTTGTTTGACCAACTTCAGGGTGCCAGTTATTTCTCTAAGATAGACCTCAGATCCATCTATCATCAGCTCAGAGTCAGAGAATGTGACATTCCAAAAATAGTTTTTCATACTAGGTATGGTCACTTTAAATTCTTGGTCATATTCTTTGGTCTTACCAATGCCCCAACAGATTTCATAGACTTGATAAACCGCGTGTTCAAGCAGTACTTGGACATATTTGTCATAGTCTTCATAGATAATATCCTTGTTTACTCCCGCAGTGAGCAGGATCATGCAGACCATCTCAAAATTGTACATAAGACCCTCAGAGATCATTAGTTGTTCGCCAAATTCAGTAAGTAAAAATTTTGGCTAAGGTCAGTGGCATTCCTTGGTCATCTTATTTCTAGTTATGGCATTAGGGTTGATCCTCAAAAAACTGAAGCAGCAAAAAACTTGCCCAGACCCGTCTCTCCATCAGATATCAAGATTTTATTAGGTTTGACTGGCTATTATAGATGGTTTGTTGAGGGATTTTCTTCTATTGCATCCCCTATATCTAGATTGACTCAGAAGAAAGTCAAGTTTTGGTGGTCAGATCCTTGTGAGAAGAGTTTTCTGGAGTTAAAGACTCAACTCACCTCAGCTCTAGTCTTAGCTCTTCTAGAGGGTTCAGATGGGTTTGTAGTGTATTGTGATGCATCCAGAGTAGGTTTGGGTTATATCCTTATACAGCATGGTAAGGTCATATCCTACGCCTCCAGACAGCTTAAACCCCATGAGAAGAATTATCCTACTCACGATATTAAGTTAGCAGCCGTAATTTTTGCCTTGAAGATTTGGAGGCATTATCTCTATGAAGTTCATGTATATGTGTTCACAAATCATAAGAGCCTTTAATATGTATTTTTTTAGTAAGATCTCAATCTTTGTCAGAGAAGGTGGTTAGAGCTCTAGAAAGATTATGACATGAGTATCCTTTATCATCCGAGCAAGGCCAATATAGTAGCCGACGCTCTTAGTAGATTGTCTATGGGCAATGTTGCTCATGTTGAGGACAGTAAGAAGAAGTTAGCTCAAAAAATTCATCAGCTTACTATACTAGGTGTTCTCTTAGTCGATACAGAAGAGGGTGACATATGGGTTCAGAGTAGTTCAGAACCATCTCTAGTTTCCAAGGTGAAAGAAAAGCAAGATAGAGATCCCATCTTTGTCAAGTTAAAAGAGTTAGTCGAGGATCATAAAGTATAGGTTTTCTCCTAAGGGGGAGATGATGTATTGCATTGTCATGGTCGCTATGTGTTCTAGGTGTAGATGACTTAAGACAGTGAATTCTTGCAGAAGCGCATGGTGCGTGCTACTCTATTTATCCAGGGGCCACAAAAATGTGTTGCGACTTGCGGGAAATCTATTAGTGGAGTAGGATAAAGAGAGATGTTGCAGAGTTTATGTCTAAGTACTCTACATATCAACAGGTTAAGATAGAGCATCAGAATCCTAGTGGGTCCATGTAGGAGTTTGGTATTCCTACTTGGAAGTAGGAAGAAGTGAACATGGACTTTGTGACAGGTTTGACTCATACTCGTTGCCAACATAATTTAGTCTGGGTCATTGTAGACAGAATGACCAAGTTAGCTCATTTTTTTCCAATCCATACCTCTTATTCAGCCGAGGATTACGCCAAACTCTACATCATAGAGTTGGTCAGATTACATAGTGTTCCATTATCTATTATCTTAGACAGAGTACCGAGTTCACCTCTCATTTCTAGAAAGAATTCCAAAAGGTTCTTGGTACCCAAGTTCATGTCAGTACCGCCTTTTATCCTCAGACAGATGGTCAAGTAGAAAGGACTATTCAGACTTTATATGATATGCTAAGGGTGTGTGCAATTGATTTCAAGGGTAGTTGGGATGACCACTTGCCTTTGATTGAGTTTGCATACAACAACAACTATCATTCTAGTATTCGGATGGCTCCATTCGAAGCCCTCTATGGTAGGAGATGCAGATATCTAATTGATTGGTTCAAATTTAGTGAGGCCTAAGTTATAGGGCCTGACATAGTATTTGATGCCTTAGAGAAAGTCCAGTTGATCAGAGAAAGACTCTGGGCTGCTTAAAGCCGACAAAAGCAGATGTGTGCAGAAAGGATCTCGAGTTTGAGATTGGTGACTATGTCTATATAAATATCCTCCCATGATGGGAGTGAAGAGATTCGGCAAGAAGGGAAAGCTCAGTCCCCGATATGTCAGTCCCTTCAAAATTCTCAGTCGTTTTGGCAAGGTAGCTTATGAGCTCGAATTACCTTCAGATCTAGCCTCAGCTCATCCAATCTTTCATGTCTCTTTGCTCAAGAAGTGCATAAGTGACTCAGCAGTCGTAGTCCCTATTCAGAGCATAGATGTTCAGAACATCCTCTCTTATGAAGAGATTCTATTCAAAATCCTAGACTACCAGATGCATAGACTGAGGAACAAAAAAGTCCCTCTAGTCAAAGTTCTTTGGCGGAATCATTCCTTTAAGGGAGCTACTTGGGAAGAAGAAGTAGACATGCGTACCAAGTATCCTCACCTCTTCGCCGCTAACTCAGATCTAGCTCAAGGTAACAGTTCTTCCTAAGCTTTTTTAATTTCATGTTCAGATTTCAGTGACAAGCTTAGTATCTATTTCATGTTCAGAATTCCATTATAAACTTGATATTAAGTACCATTGCATAGTCAGTGATGCATTCATGTGTTAGTTTAGTCATGTATTCATACATCAAATATCCATGTTCAGTTTGATGATAAACTCATCTTATCAGTAATTCAGTCATACAGTCATAAATCAGTTACTTATGCATTAGATATGCATGTTCGGTATGATATATTCAGTTATCAGCCATGTCAGACATGAGATCATGTTCCAGTTATTCATGATTAGTATGTTCGTTAGTTTATCTTCTCCCCTCTCACTCAGTCTCATTTGAGGACAAATGTTCTCAAGGGGGAGATATTATAATACCCCGTACTTCTACCTAGCTTGAAATCATCCCAAGAATATTAGAAACTTACTTTGAAAGATGAATCCACTTATATATATATGATATATCTAAGATCTTCACTTTTTATCATGTGGGAAATTAAATTAGCTTTCCAATAATACCAATTTCGTCCAAATCTGACATCGAAAGAGAAAGTTATGGCCGAAAAATAGAAGGCAATAAAAACCACCCATGTACAACGGTGAGAGCCGACGGACCGTTGAGCTAGCTACGGACCATCGCCCAAGCCATTGCAGCGGAGGTAGTGAGACTACCTTCTACCTAAGAGCAATAAATCAGGCCAACGGACCATCGCACAAGCCATCGCAGTAGAGGTAGTGAACCCCTATTCTACCCAAGTGCGATAGTCAGGACCGACAGATCGTCGACCCAGCAACGGACCATCGTACCCACCGTCGTATAGTTCGTTCAGTTATTTTAAAGTCATTTTAAGAGGGTATTTAGGTCTTTTTCCACCCATTTTAATCCCTCATTATATCAGAACAAGGCTCATAAGTTCATTATCCATCTATAACATCAAATTAGGATTTTCTCTCTAAGATCAATCCCCAAGAACAAGATCCAAATTATTCTTCAAGAAACTAAGAGATTAAAGTTCTTCAAGTCCAAGAACTTCAAGAAACTCACAACCCAGGTATGTCATGTGTTGATTCATAGGTCCCTTTCACCCATGAAGCTCAAGAATCTCTTCTCAAAATCCAAGATTTGTGTATTTATGAATGTTCATGATTTAAATTGAATTAAAATTCATGTTCATGATGTTGTGGGGTTTTGATTCATATTTGAAATTACATATTCCAATGATTGACCCTAGGATATGGTGATTTGGATAATAATATTGATAAATCCTTAAATTTACACGTTGATTGATGTATCCATGATTATTAGATGTGTTGATGATTGTATAACCAAAGAATGCTCCCCATGTGTTTGATTAAATGCCTATGTAAAGGAAAAGTGTCATACTAGTATGATAATATGAAATCCTCATTTATGTACAAGTTTATGGATGTCCAATGTTTGATGAAATGGCTTAGTCAATGAATTATGGATACATGTGTAGCCATTGTGGTGCTCTAGAACTTGTACTTCACGAAGTCTCCAACTTATTATATTATGGATTATGATGTTGGTCGTGTATTCAAGAAAGTCATGTTTTGTCAGTTTCCTTCTATCGAGTCCTGGGGGGTACTTGTACAAAAAATTTTACTGTGTGCCTAGAACCAGTGTTATGTTTTCAAGATACCCTCAGTCAAGCCATGGTCCATAGAATTCAATCAATCTCATGACTCAGGAAAACTCAGTAATCTCAATAGTATTCTGTCAGTCAACGGAACTCAATTAACTCAATCCAGTTAGTTCAGTTAATCATGTTCAGCGTCTATTCAGATGGGAGTATAAATTAGCACTGAGCGGACCCAAGGATGGGAACCAACCTATTATATGAAGGTGTGATTCTTAAAAGCAATCCTTGTATTCCAAAATAACGTAGCCAGCGTAGGTTAAGACATCATAGCCTATTATATGAGGGTAGATGAGGTGGATTAACCTGTTATATGAGGGTTCCCACCATTATCACTAGAGTTACCTATTATATGAGGGTTACTCACAGATTGTCCTTACCAGTGGTGTGGTATTGACACCCTTCCAATTGGGGTTACAGATTAGACCCCAACTCAACTATATTGTGTTATTTGGGGCATGTTGGTTAGATGACTACTTCCCACAGTTTTAGTTCAAGATCAAGACTGTCAGATACAGTCATTCAGTCTTAGTAGTAGAACTCAAATAGTTCTTTAGAATTTTAGGACTATTAGATACAGTCAACTCAGAACATTACGGAAATCAGCTAGTTCCATAAAAAACTAGACTGTCAGATATGATCGCTCAGTATTAATTATTTTAGTTATATAGTTACCAGTATCTCATGTTATTATTACTCAGGCTCAGTAATCATGTCATCACGAACTCAGTTACAGTTATTATGTATTCATGCATGTATTCTCACGTTCATGTAATTCAGTTAGTTAGTATAGTTTATGCATTTGAACCCTTTGCATTCAACCTACCTCACATGCATACCAGTAGATTCAAATGTACTGGCATAATTGCGCTATGGTGTTTTATACCATAGGTTCAGAAGCACGAGCTCCAAAGTATCAGTAACATTCCAGTCTCAGTAGTCAGTATTAGCAGTAAGTCCTCATCCTTTGAGGACATGACCAATTACATTACTATCTCATTAATTAATTTATTTCAGTAGTTGGAGTTAGTTGGGGACATGTCCCATCAACTCCTTATTTAGATAGTTTAGAGGCTTTCAGAGTATCATCTTCAAACAGTTATTTCAATTGTTTTGGTATTTATATACCATATCTTCAGATGTTATATTTTATTAAATCTTTGAACCTTATGGCCTTTTAGTCTTTATTTTTGCATTTATATAGTATATTATGTAGTGTACAGGTTATGGACTAGCTTATGGTCCTTCGGGATCATGAGCACCATATGGCATTTTGTGTAACAAATTCGGGGTGTTACATTTATGTTCGGTCATCTCATGTTGTTCAGTTAGTCATTATCTCATATGCATAGTACTCTACAGTTTTAGTCTAGTTATTCAGACTAAGTACAATTCAGTCTCACATGACCAGTACTCAGCTAGCAGTCATTCAGTTAATCATATAAGTTTAGTAAATGACTATGTTTGGTTTTGTATATTTAGGTATTTGTTCTCGATATAATTATATATTTAAATCCCTGATGTTATGTCAGTTTTTATCACTTAGTTCCAGACTCAGTATTCATACAATATTCACATTTTACCGTATCCCAGCTTCAGTTCTACTTATATCATTAAAGTAAATTTTTACAAAAACTAAGTGTAGAGATTCACCATCTTATCAGAGTATGTTTGTCATTCATGCTTTAAGATATTTTCAACTTTCAGTTTATTCCAACCTATTGGTGAATCTACTTATACTTAGCATACATGTTTTAAGATTACATATGAAATCAATTTTACTTAGTGCATTCACCCCTGCATACTCAGTACACTCCATAAGTACTAATCCACATATACATCTATGTGGCTACATTATTTCATAATGTAGGTACCATTTGTAGCCTACATACCATGATCAGACAATTATGGTTTCTAGCCAGCAGGTAATGAGTTCTCTTATTTCGGGAACTCCAGATAGTTTTAGTTCATGTACAGTTAATTTATTTTCATATGTATTTATTAGTGGTAGTTGGAGGCATGTCCCAACTATTTACAGTCAGTATAGTAGAGGCATCATAGATGTCAGTCAGAGTCAGTCATGTAAATTTTAGTTTTTTTTCTTTAGTTTTATCAGATTGTAAACTTTATCAGTAATATACTTATTCAGATTATGCCATGATAATGTTTTCACATAGCAGAACTTGTTATTTTATTTTATTATAATTCAATTGCTTAACAGTATGCGAGTTCATGGGTTAGCTTGGGAGCACTTGTGGTTCCAAGCACCGTGTGGCATCCAGGGTGTACTCTCGGTGAATTACAAACTTGGTATGAAAGCACAGAGTTTAAGGGTCCTAGGGTGTCTATGAAGCCATGTCTAGTAGAATCTTATAGAATGGTACGGATACGCCTGCACTTTTCTTCAAGTGGCTACAGAGCATTTAGAAAATATCTCCCTTCTTTCATATCTCAGATCATGCTATAAAAAAGTACTTTAAAAAACTTACATAGATTTTCATCATGCTTCATTCTTATTCATGCAAACTCTACCTTGATTTTGAGGTAACAGATTAGCCAAGCTCAAATTCCTACAGACAGAGTTTTCTTAGATAGTCCCTACAGATAGTTACGGGATTGCACGCAGGCTAAACAATATCCCATCAGTACCCTTATGTTTTAATCTTTGAAAGTGTTTATTCTTATTCATGAAAAAAGCCGTACACTTAGCCGAAGTTAGATATTCTTTCAGATTCCTCCCCAAAATCCTATTACAGCATATGACCTGGAGTTAGAATTATGAACCTAGAAGTTTAGCAGTTGTAGATTTGGGATAGTGTTATCTGGATTGAGCAGATTTTGTATTCATGGAGCTAGTTGTATGAAAGGTGAATCAGTAGGCTTAAAAACAGTGTATACAAGAATTTAAGTTTGTTGGGTCGAAAGTATATTTTGTTGATATTCAGGTGTGGTGATAATTCTCATGGTTTAGATGCGATATTAGTAGGTTATGAAGGAATTTAGTATGGTTCATTGAAGGTTTGGGGATATCCATGTTAAGTGTTAGAATATAAGTTTGAATCTTTAAAAGTTGAGCTAATAGAAAAAAGAATTGAAGCTCTAGATGGTGTGAAATAAGAGTAAAGTGATTGCAGTTCAGTCTAGAGTTATTAAAGGGGTCCACAGACTTTGGATGGTAACTTTACTCTAAGGTGGAAATGATAGAATAAGTGACCAAGTCAGGCTCTCAAATTCTAGTAGTAGTGCCAGTATATGTAGAAAAGCAATAAGGAAGGATGATTCCCAACCCATTCTTATCTTAGTGTAAAGTTTTTCAGTCATCATGACATCTACTAATGCCTTACATGTCATCCCTATGATCACAACTCATATTCATGTACTTTATAAAAAAATCATGTACGTTTCCAGTTACTAGTATGAGGAGTTTCAGTTCACTCAACAGTACAAATCATATTTCATGACATCATGAACTCCAAACTCAGGTCATGTAGCTCATGACTCAGGTACTCATGTTTTACAATATGTTCAGTTCCAGTGCTCATGCTATGCTCCTAATGATCAATAAAATTAAGATTATGTCATGTATATCCTCGGTTTAGCTCTTTTTGATGAATTTATACTTTTGATACTCTATTTCTCAGGTCTCAGTTAAGTGTCAAAGTTCTCCTTTCATGTTTTGGTTCCTCATTTTCTGACTTTCAGTGACCTCTCCTTATGTTATGATTAGTTGAAATTCTATGTATGTTTTTTTGGGCTAGTACATGAAATTTGTTATTGATAAAGGTTTAGAGAATTTCGGAAAGATATTGTGGTGGTTGTTTACCTAGAAGTTCATGTGTGGTTATAATGATAGGCTTGAATGTCATGTTGGTGTATAGTGGATGAATTCATTGTGCATTAGTTAATTTGTGGTAAGAGGTTGAAGTTAGTTGTTGAAGTGGGATGATTATTATTTTTGAGATGAGAAGTTGTGAAAACGAATGGTGTATTGAAGTCATGGTTCAGGCTAGTATTACAGTGCTATGTGTGAACTTGTGGATTCGAGTAGGCTTGATCTTAGTGAGAGAATCTAGTTCAGCTCAAACTTTTGTAGATAGAGTTGTTAGTGACCATGTGAATATTTTTAGAAGCCTCAAATGAAGTGCAGTTTTGAAGTGGAATGTATAGTTGAGTATAAGCTTTCAGTATAATTCAGTCCGTTTAACCAATAATTCAGTTTAGCAGTCACACGGAAAAGTTCCTATAGTTTTTTCTTTTTTCCATCTAGTCTTACTATCCGATGTTTCATGAGTTTAACTATTTCATAGGATAATTCAGTCACGTCCATGAAAGTTACAAATTCAATTTAATCTATGCATCATGTTTCAGATTCAGATATTCAGTCATGATTCAATTCATTAGCTTTTTGCTAATGAATGAATTCCTCTCAAACGAGGAAAAGGCCTTTCCTTAGTATTTTAGCCAAGTCACCGTCACTCAGGGAATGAACAATACCAAGGGGGATGTTGTAGTACCCTAAGTATTCATGTCCTAAACCTTTCAATTTTTCTTCATGAAATCAAATAACTTGAAGTAATAGTTACTCATAAGTTGACTCTCTTATTTATATCTCAGCCATTCAACCATTCTCATGTCAGTGCATGTATTCACGAAAATCAGTTTGTTTATGTATCTTATCTTAGAATCAGTTATGCAATCATGTTCCAAGTCATGCATGTTTAGAATATGATCTTAGTTACCTTCGTACAGTACTCTCAGTCTAACCAGTCTCATTCGAGGATAAATGTTCCTAGGGGGGAGATAATATTATATCTTGATTGTCAAGCTAGTCTTTGAACCGTTGTCCCTACGTGTATAAGCTATGATCTAAATAATTCCTATGTAAATAAAAGTTTCATGATCTTTATCCTTATGTTTGATGTACTTTCGAGGTGAAAAATGTTTATGAGAATCACTTAGAACAAAGTTGAACTTAGAGCCTTTGATTCGTCCAAAGTTTGCTATTCAATTCTACAAAGGTCTACTTTGAATGTGTATAACTTTTTATATACGTAGAATTTTGCAGCTCAAGACCTACCACATTGTAGATAATTGAATTAGATTTTCAACGATACCAATTTTGCCTTAATCTGATACCCGGTGAAAAGTTATGGCGTTTTTCATGAGAGGTAGTAAGCTGATGCGATTGGAACGTGACGCATTGGTCATCGACACGATTAAAGATATGACACAATGGAAACCACTTCACTGAACTGTTTTACATGCTCTTTCAGTTTCTAAAGGGTCTAGGGGCACTATGGTCACTTTGCCTCACCCAAATCCGCCTATAACACTTACTTTCAGCCCCCAAAAGCGTTAGATACATGATTTCTCATCTTTATCTCTCCAAGAAAACCCTAGCCCCCTCAAGAACACCAAGAACTTCATCAAAGTTTTTTCAATACAACCAAGAAATTAAGGTTCCTAATCCAAGAAGTTCAAGAAAAAGCTTTCAATAACATTCCCAAGGCTTCCAAGTCAACCTTTCAATTTCAAATCATCTATTAAGGTATGCAGGAGTTCGTCCATGGGTCCCTTTTCACCCATGGAGCCCAAAACCCTTTTATTTCAATTAAAGAATGAATTTTTCATCATTATGTTATTTTAAATGTTCAAGAAAGATTGAATTGCATATTTTTATGGTGATTTTAATCAATTTCATCCCATGCGTGATTCCATGCAAGATTTTGAATTCCTCAGGCTATGAATTTGAGTTTCCCATGCTTTATTCAAGTTAATTTAATGATAGATCCTAAATTCATGATTTTTAGCAACATTTCTATGTTTTAAATTTATGCTTTCCACATGTTTGATGAAATTCCTATATCATGTTCAATCAATTTCAAGATGAATCCCCAAGTTATGAATTTTTCCATGTAACTCTATCGTTCACCCATGTTTATGACATTCTTAGGTTCAAGCTTGGATCTTTATGTGTATGATTAAACACCCATGTCCTATTTCAAGCAAATTTCATGTGAATTCCTAAATTCACGATTTTAGTTACATAATCATGCTATGCTCCCATGTTTAAGATATCCCTATGTCCAAGTTTATGATCCCCATGTGTTTGGTGAATTACCCCATGTTAAAGTATTAATCTCCATGTGTTTGATGAAATGCCTAAGTGATGTATTTCTTTAACTAATGCTTACTTATTTTGGTCTCAAATGCTCTCATGTGTTCTTATTGTTATTGCTATCGAGTCTTGGAGGTTATGAATGCCCAAAATTTAGCTGTTTACCTAGTTTCTAGTATCTACAGAATGATTTCAGTTATACCATAAGAAATATCATTCAGTCAGTAATATGGTCAGTTGTGAGTCCGATTAAGTTAGCTCAGTCCAGTTTTAGTCCCAGTATCAGTTTATACATTAATAATTTCCTCAAAATTCGAATGTACTATTATTTTCAAAATACCATGACCTGAGCTTATCAGTTATCAGCTAACAGTACATGCACCATTTAGTATTCCAGTTTCATTCAGTTGGGAGTAGGATTTAGCATTGAGTAAACCCAAGGATGGGGGCATTCCTGCTAGTTTAGGGTTTGACCCTAAGTAGTAATCCCTGAGTTACAGAACTACGTAGCCAGCATAGGTTTGAGATGTCTTCCTGCCAGGTTAGGGTTGACATATATCTCATGAGTTTTCTGCCAGTATAGGGTTACTCCTTAGTCCTTTGAGACACTAGTTTAGTGGATCCACATAACCAGTGTTAGTACCTATGGCATAGTACTAACACTCTTTTAAGTGGAGTTATAGGTTGGACCCTGATTAGATAAGATTGGGACATATCAGTTAGATGATACCTCCTATAGTCTCAATTTTAGTCTCAATTCAGTATTCAGTTCAGAACTCAATTCAGTTTTAGGTTTGCTTTACCATAGCATACAGTTATGATTTATTCAGTTATCAATATTTCAGTTTACAGACTATTCCAGAATCATGTTATACACATGGTCTTGCATTTTCAAATAATACAGTTTTATGCATTCATGTTCGGTCATCTCATGTTGATCAGTTATTCCTTATCTCATATGCATAGTACTCTTCAGTTTCAATCCTGTTATTCAGACTAAGTACAGTTCAGTCTCACATGACCAGTATTCGACTAGCAGTCATTCAGTTAATCATATAAGTTTAGTATATGACTATGTTTAGTTTTGCATGTTTAGGTATTCGTGCTCAGTATAATTGTATATTCAGATCCCTGACTTATATTAGTTTTCATCATGTAGTTTCAAACTCAGTATTCATACAGTATTCATATTTTACCATATCCTAACTTTAGTTATACTTATATCATTAAAGTAATTTTTTACAGAAACTATTTTTACAGAAACTAAGCGTAGATATTCACCATCTTATCAGTGTATGTTTGTCACTCATGCTTTAAGATGTTTTCATCTTTCAAGTCATTCCATCCTATTGGTGAATCTACTTACACTTAGCATACATGTTTTAAGATTACATATGAAATCAGTTTTACTTATTTCATTCACCCCTCTATACTCAGTACATTCCAGAAGTACTGATCCACATATACATCTGTATGGCTACATTATTTCATAATATAGGAACCATTTGTATCCCACACACTATGATCAGACAGTTGCAGTTTTCATCCAGCAGGTGATGAGTTCTCTTGTTTTAGAAACTCCAGATAGTTTTAGTTCATGTACAGTTAATTTATTTTCATATGTATTTATTAGTGGTAGTTGGAGGCATGTCCCAACTATTTACAGTCAGTATAGTAGAGGCTTCATAGATGTCAGTCAAAGTCAGTCATGTAAATTTCAGTTTCTTCCTTCAGTTTTATCAGATTATAAACTTTATCAGTAATATACTTATTCAGATTATGCCATGATTATATTTCCTCGTAGCAGAACTTGTTATTTATTTTATTTTAATTCAGTTGCTTAATAATATGTCAGTTCATGGGTTAGCTTGGGATCACTTGTGGCTCCAAGCACCGTATTGCATCCAAGGTGTACTCTCAGGGCGTAACAAAAGTCGTTTATGAATACTAAAGTTGGAAAATTTTGATGAAAACTTTGTGATCTAAAGATAAATTAATTTTATAGGGGTAACTGAGGTTGTAAAAAATCTTAAGATCTTAGGGTTGGTAGAAAGGAAAAAGTAGATAGTGTTAATGTAGGTTTAAGCCTTATATGAGTGAATTTTCTTATCTGAGGAGGAAAACATTAATCTTGAATTTGTGGTAAATATCAGCGACTTAAGTTGCATGGAATCTTCACATTTGATTTCGCACCCCCGTCAGATTCTTCAAAAATACACTAGCTTTGGCAAATCCAACACACACCCATTGACATTTTTGAAAAGTCTGGCAACATAGTCTGCGACTATGGAAAATTTTTTGGATATGAAATATGAAGTTTTGTTTACTATAACTATGGAAATAAAGTTGCTTGATAGGTGAATTTTGTTCATTTTATAGTATCTTGTGATATCAAAACACCAATGCAAAAAACTATATAGTTTTTTCTCCACAAATATGTATATATTAGTTGATAGCAATAATAACAACAACAACATACCAGTGTATTTTCATAAAGGTGAAGTCTAGGGAGGAAAATATTTGTTGACGTTTTAAAGTAATGAGAGGAAGAATATGCAAATCCTATAGAACTGTAGTCTCAACCATATAAATTATTATGTAATACCCCGTATCTTTCTAAGCTAGGAAGTGAATAAGTATTCCTACGTATAAAATCTCCTATTCTGTGATTCATACTTGAGTACATGACTTACAATGAATATCCTAGTGATAGTATAGCTTATGATGCATTAAGCATGTTCATATGAGTCACTTAAGGTAATGCAAGCTAAGAGTTTTTGAATCCATCAAGTTTTAGTGCTCGATTTTACAAGGGTCATCTTTGAATGAGTATAACTCAATGTTAATGTGGTATTTTGGCTGATTTAGACCCACCAAATTGTAAAGAATCGAATTAGCTTTCCAACGATACCAAATTTTCCTTAATCCAATACCCGAGCGAACAGTTATGCCTATTTTCGTGAGAGACAGTAAGCATAGGCGATTGGTTAGGCGCTGCCTAACCCAGGCATAGGCGATTGGTTAGGCGCCGCCCAACCCAGGCTTAGGCGATCACTTGGGCACCACCTAAGTAAATTCCAGGTGTCAAAAACACTCCGTCTTGAGTTATTTTAAAGGAAAGTAAGTCTTTAAATACTCCTTACACGTCCCTAAACTTAACCCTACAAAATATATAGCCTCTAAACATATTACAACCCTATTTTCATCTCAAATCTCATCATCCAAGAGCACTAAAGGAGAAAAACAACTATGGTTGCATAATTAATCTTGAAGATCCGATTTCAAGGAAATTCCTCCGTCAATCATAAAGAATCTTCCTTCTAAGGTATGCATAGTGTTCATCTATGGATTCAATTCATTCATAGAGTTCAAGAATCAATATTTAAAATACAAAAGCTTGGTTGATTTTGGTGATATGATCATACCCATGTTGATGCTTGATTATTTTCCTCTTTTTCATTATAAAGTATGATTTCTATATTGTTGGGTGTTGATGATCATGTTGTTGATATTGGGTGATTCCCAAGATGGAATCTTTATATGTTTTTGTAAATTCATGATATCATATGAATTGGAAACATGTAAATTTGGTTGTTCATGATGTATAATTTGATGATTTCACCTATGCTTAAGATGTGCATGTAAGGTGTTTGATAAAATGCCTAAGAAACTAGAAATCATGCAATATAGCTAAATTGTGACTAAGTGAAGGATTCATGATGTGCCCTTACGTTCCAATGACTTCTATGTTGTTACTGTGCCTTGTAAATGTTGTTGGAATACTCATGAACTATTCTTATGAGATTATGTTATGTTTACTTCTAAATCCTTCTTATGAACAAGATGTATGATAACCATGCAATCCACATGAACTTCTATGTTATTAGTATGTGTTGCCAATATGATTATGCAACGAACAAGATATTAAGATTGTGCAAGTACTTCCATTTGATATGAAATCTTTTCCATGCAATACATTGTTGATAACCACACTTAGTAAGAGATCTCTACTTATGATATTATAAATTATGGACTCTACTCTTATGATCAAGTCAGTCATGTGTGTCAATTTCCTTCCATCGAGTCCTGAAGTACTTGTACCCGAAAACTATAGTTGTGTGCCTAGATCCATGTCATGTTTCACTATATCCAAACTCAAGCTATGATTCCATAGACTTCAGTCAGTCATGTGACTCAGGAAAACCTCATGATCTTACTCAGTTGTCAGATATCAGTAACATTCCACCAGTCAATGGAATTCAGTAAGATCAAGTCATGCACAGTCAGTTATTCATGTCCAGTACCTCCAGATGGGAGTAGAGGTTAGCACCGAGTGAACCCAAGGATGGAAACTCACCTGCCAGTTCAGGTTGTGATTATTAGTAGCAATCCTTGTGTCCAGAACTACGTAGCCAGCGTAGGTTGAGACATCTTAACCCGTCAACTTAGTGTTGATGAGGTGGCTTAACTCGTCAGTTTAGGGTTCCCACCGTTCTCATTGAGTACCCACCAGATAAGGGTCACTCACAACTGTCATTACCAGTGGCGCGGTACTGACACCCCTCCAGTCGAGGTAGAGATTGGATCCCAGCTTAGCCATAACAGCATACATGGGGCATGTCAGTTAAACACTACTTCCCACAGTTTCAGTATCAGTCTCAGTAAAAGAACTCAAGACGTTCTTCAGATTTTAATATATACAGAACTATCAGATACAGTCGTCCATGTTATCAGTTTTAGTATCAGTCATGACAGTTATTAGTAAACCATGTATTAGCTTACAGGTCATGCTATCATGTATTCACGGTCCCAGTTTCTATATATGTGTGTTTGTACTCCCACGTTCATATTAGTCAGTCAGTGTTGTTCATGCATGAAACCCTTTATGTTCAGCCTACCTTCCTCGTATACTCAGTACTCCAGTTGTACTGACGCATTTGTGCTATGGTGCTTTATTTTCATGTTACACCATAGGTTTCGAGACACGAGCTCCATCCCAGCAGTAGTGGTAGCATTCCAGTCGCAGAGACACAGTGAGTCCTCATTGATTCGAGGACAATATGATTTAATACATTTATTTATTTCTTTAGTTCAGTTTTATGGAGTTAGTTGGAGACATGTTCCTTCAACTCTTTATTCAGACAGTTTAGAGGCTTTCGAATTTACTTTCAGATTTACTTGCAGATTTAGTTGTTTTAGGTATTTTCGCCCACATGATTGTATTCAGTTGAATCTTAAGGCCTTACAGTTCCATGTATTCTGCATTATTATATCATAATTTGTAGTATACAGGTACAGATATCAGTCATGGGTTAGCTTGTGGTCCCTCAGGGTCATGAGCACCGTGTAGCATTCCGGTTCAGCAAATCGAGGTGTTACATATTACTACACTGAGGTTTTGTTTTATTTATCCTTCACTTAGTGAAATGTTGAATTTTATTATTCATATTGACATGTTGATGTATCAACACATAAAAAGGAAGTAAAAGAATAAACCAGTAGAAAGACATTTGTATGAAAAAGTAATGATTTGATCTGTAGCACAATCGTTATTTAACAGGCTACCTGTTCTTAATGTCATTTCCTCCGGATGGAAGGGAAAATGGTTGAAGAACTTGTGGAAGAGCAACATCTTTTTGTAAAATATATCGAATATGATATCTAGGGGAGAACACTACACGAATTGTATTGTTTATAAGAAAGGAGTGCCCTTCAGTTGCCCTGACACCAACATCATGACATGTAATAAAGAAGTGATCTGTACCCATGCTTCTATTCCAGTATGGATATTTGGCTATCAAATTATCAACATAGTTTTGTACAATTATGGTTATGTTTTGATATGATGTTCCTCGTATTCCAAGAAAGAATTTTTATACAATACATGAAGAGTCCCAAATGTTAGGTAGCAGCGGATACCCCCATCTTAAATAGTATAGGTGTTTCAAATTTTTATTTTCAAAAATCTATGATCAGAATATAATAAAAAGAAAAGGAAGGTTGGATCAGAATATACACTAAGATTATGAGCAAAATGTATAGGTCTTCTCAAAAGTATGAAATTTTTCAATATTGGCGCAGAATGATAATATTCATAAAGCAAGAATTGATATACTACTAAACTATAGAAAACAACATACATTACATAGATAGAGAAATAATAAAAAAGGCCAAAAAATAAAGTTCTTTCCACAATAAGTGTAAAGGAGAAAGAAGTGACATTACTACACTCACCACAATCTTAGTTTCCTTATAAAATAAAAAATGTTTGTTCTCAGTATGCAGTGAAATTGCTTTTTGTTGGTGTAGATTTCACCCTTTAACCATCTATACAATGAGAACTTTATGAAGAGAACCTTCTGGATAAATTTCTTGTTCTCTTGAGTTTGATTAGAAAAAAAGGTGGAAAGCTTATTTGAATGCATTATCTTGTGATGCAGGACTTTTAACTTTATTGTGTGGAATATATTATACCTTAGTTCATCCCATAAAGAAAGATAACCATAAATATTGTTGTTGTTACAAATAGTTGCTGAAATAGTACATTCCTTTACCCCTTTACAATTCACATATAAGCAATTTCTTTGTAAGAAATACCCATTAAGCCTTTATTAGTTGTAGCATTATTGATTGAGTTGAAACTTTCATACATGAATGGATATTTTAAAATTAAATTTAAATTCATTTATCTTTTTTGGCAGGTACTTTTTTCCAGATACCTGACAATACAAAGAAGATGAATTGCAGCGCTACGTAAATAGTCTAGGTTGTAGATAGACAATGTAAATAATACAATGATAATTTAAACCAAAGATTTTCGATCATATAATATCTCTATGCAAATAATATATATGAATTTAGCTATCAAAAATGACTAGAACGGGTCATCACTATCGAGTATATGTGTGTGTGTGTCTACTATATTAAAAGTGTGAAAGACCTTATAAATATCGTTTGAACTTTTTGACCTTCATTAAAAGTCTTCCTTTTAGACAAAATTGTCTTTTCACCTTTTAAATTACAAAGTTTAGTCCTATTATTTTTAAGGTCAATCATGTTAAATTGCAAAGTTTAGTCCTATTCTATTTAAGGTCAGTCACGTGAATTCAAAATAATCAAACCAACAAAGTGATATTCCAACCAAAAAAGTCCTATTCCTATTCTATTTAAGCTCAATCGCGTGAATCCAAAAAAAAAAAAAAAAACAAAGTCCTATTCTACTTACATTACAAAGTCCCATTCTATTCAAATTAGGTGAATTACATGAAACCAAAAAAGCAAAATCCTGTTCTAATTAAATTAGGACAAAGAAATCATTGCTTCTATAAATACGTTCATAACATCTAATTGATTTGTCTCCTAATGTGTCAACTTTTATCGCCAGATTTATCTCAGTTTTTTTTCTAATTCCCAAATTTTTAGATACAATTTCTTTCATCAATTCTTCTTTTCTTATGTTAATTAATTTAACCATAATATTAATGGTTATGCCAGCTTAATTAATTTAACATAATATTAATTGTTATGTCAACTTAAAAGTTGCTTCACTTACGTTAATTCTTATGTCCTTAATTTACTTGACTTACCTTCTCTTATGTTCTTAATTCATTTAATTTGTATTCTTGATTGAGTCTATTTAATATTTTTTTTACTAACATTCTTCTCTTACTATTCTACTAATCTACCAACAAGATTCACATATTCAGGTAAAATTAGCTCACCTCATATAATACTTTTGGCTATATAATCATGTGTTTATGCTATTTGAACTTTAATTTTTATGGATATTATGGCAATGGATTCAATTACCAAAGCATCGGACTCAATGACTGAAATTATCAAATTAACGGACTCAATTATCAAAGTTGTTCCTCTTAAAATAGTGAGGCTCCACATCGTACCTCCATAATAAAAATCTGGTGATAGGATCTTAATCAATAAAATAATTTACGCGATCAACAAATGGTACTCGAAAAGCTTTCACAATTGTCGATGAATAGGTACTTAATTCATCAATCACTCCACTTATTTATAATTATTGTTCTTCTTCTTTTATTCCACTTATCAATGTGTACCAAAAGAATTATAAATGGATAATACTATCTAAAAGGAATAATAAATAGTGGTATTCACCTTAAATACATACACCCAATAGTAACATAATGACATCTGAACTTTTTGCTTTCAGAAGGGTAAAGAATATGCTTTGCTTTATAATTCAACAAGCCCAGTTCACAGACTTTACATGACCTAGTATCCACGCCTGCGAAGAAGATATAATAGTTGCTTTAAATTGAAACTTAAACCAAGAGATATTACAATCATATAGCAATTTTTTCTAGAATTAAAGAAAGATTCTCTCTGAACACTTGAAAAATGAACAAAATTCTATCCAACCTTAAGTTATTATTTCTGATAGTTCTTGCTTTACAAATGTCTGTAAAAGTGTAGTCACTACATAAGTGTAGATAAAGGTAGAAGGACAACAAATGATCTCTAGGTTTACATTCATACAAATAATAATCAATTTCCATACTCTATAAGAATAATTGTATAAAAATAAATATATATGAAATTATCATTTCTTAGGTTACTGGCTATGATCACCTCAAGGAAAACAAACTGATCTTATTATTTTCAGAATTAGTTAAATGACCTTATTTAAGAAAATCATATTCAGGCCTCAATATAGAAAAACAACAGTTAGGATGTTACCACTTGAACAACTGTTATCTGATCGAGTCTTCTTTGCTCTTCCATTAACTGTGTTTGCAAAAAAGGAAGAAAAAATAACACATTAGTGTTAAGTATTTATATGATTAATGGATATATTAATCTTCTATTTGTAAGACCTATTATTTGTTCATCTTCTTTTTTTACTTTTCAGAGAACAAAAGTTAAATGTCATCCTTTTCAATGGACAATTATAACATGGGAAAAGCCTTTACATTAAGATAACTTTTGCTATATCATGAACATACGGATTACTCCTCTCAATCCTAATTTTCTTTCTGCCAGAAAAGGACATTAAGGTTAGATTCCTCAATGCCACTATAGTTTAAGAATACAAGAGTCTCTTCTTTGCACTTTGTTTTTTGAATAATTTTGTTTCATTCGACGATGAAAAGTTGCACACCGCGAGAACAGTTTTGTTTAATTTTTTTAAATTCTGTTATCTAATCTAATATTCAATATAAGCCCAATATTTTATTTCTATATTTATCTGATAAATCATACTTAATATTTCATAAATATTTTTGAAATCTTCATGTCTTCTAATCTTTTTGCAAAAGGAAAAAAACATAGAAAGCTGATACTTATAAATGAGAAGTAGGTTACCTTTTTTTCAAAAAATGTCTTTTTCTTTTACTGTTCACCTACTTCAGTACAAATTTCAAAATTTAATCTTATCTGGTTGATCAAAAATTCAGGTGTGATACTCAAAAATAAAAGATGAACTCCTGCAAACCCTTGATGAAGAAAAATATGTTATCGCATTCTGTGATGTTAAGACTAATCTATTCCTAGGTACTATCTTAGAAGTTTTGTTTATAGAAAATTCTGTCCTTTTTTGGTACTAACTCTTTTTTTAAAAAAGCCTTTGTAGGAAATTTTGGGATTACTTCTACATCTATCAGTATTATGGGGGATAAATCCCAATTTTGAAAAAGCAATCTCTCTCTAAAATTGGTATTATACATTCTCATATTCAAAATAATGAATAGTATAATATAGTTAGTTTATTTCACTAGCTAAATAACATCCAGACCTTCTTTGAAGAAGAAGAAACATGCATATATTACTATGCTGCCATCTTTATAAATTAAAAAGGCTCAAAAATTAAAAATTAGGAATATAGCACGTGGCTCGTTCGATTATAATGAGGTACTAATGAAAATTTGTATGTGTTTCGATAATTTTAATCTTCACCTTTTCTATGTTTCTATATGTAGGCTAAATGTTGTGAATTTACTGTGAAAAACAAAAAACTCTTAAATGTAGATAACCCATGCTATGCATCTTGCAACAATTACTATGAAAAAGTAAATCTTATCGATACTATTTCAAAATGTTATGATTTTCTTGGGAAAAACATACATTAGGAGGATAGGTAATATACATATAAAGTTTTATGTTGCTTCTTTAAGATTTATTATTTAATCTAATGATTTACTTTTTGTTGATTTTATAGGTTTCATCTAATACTTTACGTGTTCTCTGACAATGAGCACTACATTGTTACATTATTTGGAGCCACAAGATACTTAGCTGGATGCAATGTTACAATGTATAAACAATTAATATCAGAAAAGACCATATTATACTCTCCTTTTACGTTTATCATATATTTTATTACATTGTCTTTTCTCCGCTAACTTACTATTTTTAACTAATATGTTCTTTGCTTTGACACAGAAAGAATAACCATCCTTTATCATAACTTGCTGCTAAGTATTGGCAAAGAATATATATATTTTTTAAAAATTGTAAGATTTCGCAAAATCCTAAGTTTAATTCAGTCCTTTAGGCTTCTCAAGGGGTCCCAGACTTAGAATATTTTAGCTAAGTACTAAGACTTAGTGTCATTTTAACCTACAAAGGTTAGAAACCTTATTTTGCGACCTTTACATCCATTAAATATTGATGTTTAGGTTGATTCATGATCAAAAATATCCGCAGGTGTTTTCAGATAAGTTTTGGATTTTTCGGACTTTGTTTGAAGCATCTTTAAAATCCCAAAATAGCGAATCAACCGATCTTGGCATGCCACATCGACTATCGTGTTAAGTATAATTTTCCCCAGCTACCAGTATCCAATTACAGTGAATTGACACGAACATGGCGCAGCGTGTTGGCTATAGTGTCGATGCCATCGACGCACCGCATGCATGTCGGTAACCTAGTTTTCAGTCATTAAAAGACCACATTCTTGGGGGTACTTAGGTCTTTTTCCCTCAACCCTCAGCCCCCAAAACACAAAATTAAACTCCCTATAGTGAAAATACAGTCAATTTTTCTCAAAGTTGCTCAAGAACAAAACCCTAGAAGACTAATTTCAAATCAGGAACTCAAGATTCAACCATAAGCTTTTAGAAATTCTTCAACAAAGGTATGTGAAGTGTTCATCCAAGGGTTACTTCCACCCTTGGAGTCCAAGAATCTCTTTTGAACTTTAGGTAATTGATTTTATAATTTCCATGATTAGAATTAAAGTGTATCCATGATTGCTATTTGGATTAAGTTCCTAATTCATAATTGTATATATTTCATGTGAAATTGATCATTATGTGTGTAGATTCATGTGAATCCATGATAAACCCTTGACTTGTGAAATTAGAGATGAATTATGATGTTCACTTGTTGTTCAATACTATGTGTATATACTATGCTCACCAAGTGTTTGATAAATTATCCATGTGAACTATTAAGAGAATGAAATCATGTCAAGTTAGCTTATGTGCAAGTTATATCATGCAAGTGTTTGTCAAAATGCCCCAATGAATGAATGATGATCAAGTTCATAGTTTACATGTTCTATGTTATGCCATGCCTCTTAATTTATGCTATCGAGTCCTGGGGGTAATAGTACCCGACAATTTAGCTGATTACCTAGAGCCATGGTCAGTCATAGAACAATATCAGTCATGACACGATCAGTAGAACTCTCAGTCAGTTACAAAACTCCGAAAAAACTCAGTAGAATCCATACTAGTCCAATCTAATTTAGTATCCAGCTCAGACCTCGATAAACTCAGTTAGCTAACAAAATTTAGTAGTATTTCGTCAGTCAACGGAATTCAGTAAACTCAGTTCAGTTTAACTAAACAGTAATATCAGTAACCATTCAGTCCAACCTAGTACAGACTAGAAATCAGTTCAGTATCTATTCAGTTGGGAGTAGAATTCAGAACTGAGTTAAACAGGGATGGGGGCATTCCTGTCAGTAGAGGGTTTGACCCTTAGTAGCAATCCCTGCATTACAGAACTACGCAGCCAGCGTAGGTTGAGGTATCTTCCTTCCAGATATTACGGGGGTTGGTACTTCTCATCCGAGTTATCTTGCCAGCAAGGGTTAATGGGAGAGCTTCCTCTCAGAGAGGGTTAGCTCATAGTTTGTCCTTACCCATGGTACATTATTAACACCCTTCCAACTAGGGTTACAGGTTAGACCCCAGATCCGTTAGAGAAGGGGCATATTAGTTAGATGATTACCTCATATAGTCTCAGTTCCAGTCTCAGTCTCAAAATAGAACTCAGTTTAGTTCTACAGATCTAGGACTATCAAATATAGTCACTCAGCTCAGTACGGAACTCAGTATGGTTCCACAGTATTCAGAACTATCAGATACAATCATTCAGATAATCAGCAATACAGTATTTGTAAACTTAGATATTGGTAATCAGTATTATAATTCAGTACTCAGTATTAGCATGATCTCAGTTACAGTCTATGTATTCATGCATGTACTCTTACTCAGTCATACTCATGTTATTCAGTTATTATTATGCATACATATAAACCAATGCATATCAGCCTACCTCACTGAGCATACTAGTACATTCAAAGTATTGATACATGTTTTTCTTTATGCTATGATGTCTTACATCATAGGTTTAGATGCAAGGGCTCCAGAGCGCCCTTAGCAGTTCAGATTCTCAACTTTCAGAGTAGTGGTGAGTCCTCTTAGTTTGACGATATGCCTATTATTTACAATAATTCAGTTTTATTTTAGCAGATGGAGTTAGTTAGAGGCTTATCCCATCAACTCCATAGTTCAGACGGTTAGAGGCTTTTTTAGACTAGAGTATTTTCAGACAGTTGTTCCATTTTTCAGTACTTATATTTAGTTTTGGTATTTTAATAATGCATTCAGATTTATTTAGAGTATTGAACCTTGTGGAAAGTTTTTGCATATTTCTGCATAATTACAGTATTTATTACTCAGTTATTGCAGCATGTACCAGTCATGGGTTAGCTTGTGGTTCTTCAAGATTATGAGCACCATGTAGCGTCCGGGGTATAAACTCGGGGGGTTATAAACTTGGTATCATATCTAGGTTTAACAGTGTCCTAGGATGTCTGAAAGCCGCATCTAGTAGAGTCTTGCGCATGGGTGTATTGCGCACCACACTTATGGACAAGAGGATATAAGATGTTTTAGGAAAAGTTTCCATTCATTCAGTATTCATGACGTATGAGCTCTAGTTACACTCTCTTTCTATTCCTAGATTCTCTTCCATTTATAGAATATGCCTCCAAAGAGGACTCAGGGAAGAGGAATGGGAGATCAGTCATCCCCTCAGCCCGTCCATCCAGATTCTTTGGGAGAATATGTCTTCCACGCGAAGTTCAGAGCAGCCTTCACCACCCTAGCTCATTCTATGGTAGCCCAAAATGTACGTACAACTACGGTTTTGGCCAACCCAGTGGCCCATACTGCTGTTTCCAGGATTTCAGAATTCACCTGAATGAACCTTCCATCGTTTACTAGGTCTAAGTTAGATGAGGACCCTCAGGAATTTCTTGATCAGGTGCAGAAGTTTACCAATATCATGGGGGTGACTATTTATAGCACTGAGTTGGCCGCATATCAGTTACAGTATGTGGCTCACTCATGATTCAAACAGTGGAAGGCAGAAAGGGCCGTAGATGCAGGGTCCATAGAATAGAAGGAGTTTGCAGTTGCTTTTCTGGATAGGTTCTTCCCGCTAGAGTTGAGAGAAGTGAAGGTTTTGGAGTTTATAAACCTGAAGCAGGGCAATATGATCGTGCAGGAGTATTCTCTCAAGTTTACTCAGTTAGCCAGATATGCCCCGCATATTGTAGCAAATAGCAAAGTGAAGATGAGTAAGTTTATGTCATGAGTATCTAGCAGTGTAGGACCATAATGCTTATTAAGAAGATGGACATATCCAGGCTCATGGTCCATGCTCAATAGATAGAGGAGGACAAGAATAAAGAAAAAAGAGAGAGAATAAGAGGGAGATAATAGGTAGTTTCAATTTCGCTCAGCCTAAGTCAGAGGGTGGGAATCATTCTCAGTTTCACCCAAAATCCTCAGTTCTATCTCATTCCTCAGCCAGTGCTCCAGTGCCAAAATTCAGATATGGCAACCGAATATAGACTATAGAGAGATAGTAGAGAAAATTGAAGGAAAGGGGTCATTTAAATATTGAATGAAGGATTGGTGATATTGTCCAAACTTTAAAGGGTCAAACATAATTAGGAAACTTGATTAAGTTAATTGTGGACTTGATAAGTATTTTTAAAACTTTCTAATCTTTTCAAAAATACAAATCAACCCGCATCTCCCTCCTCTCCAAATCAACTATCTCTACTCTCTCTCTCAACAGCTTCTCCCAACTAATAGTTCTAAAAATTTCTCCTTTTAATCCCTGATGACTTCAACCTCCGGCGATAAATAGTTGGGATTCAAGTTCCTTTTTGACTTTCAATCATCAATCGATGTGACATCCTTGCCCTCCCTTCAGCCACAACAGTTTTGAATTTTTCATCGTTCCTCTTCTTCTTTCATAGGTAAAAAATTATGGCCTTTTTAGTTTTGAAAAAAACGATGAACTTGAGCAAACTTCTCTTCTAGTATTGGTTAAAAATTTAAATATTTGTTGCTTTAATCTGAAATACGGTCTAAATAAAATCCTAATTTTTGGTATTTCTTCTCTACTTTTTTTGGAGTAAATTATGATTTTTTATTGTTTGTTGCGTTTATTTGAAGTTTGATTTCTGTTTTTTATGTTTATACAAATAAAACAACGATGTTGGTATCTTTCGTATTGCGCCCGTTGATGGGTTGATTTGTTTTTGTTCTTAGTAAAAATGGTAATATTGTTGTTGTTCTATTGAAAAAAATCATGCTACTGTTTTTTCTGCAATAGATTAACCATCTAATGCAACAGATTAACCATCTAATGCAACAGAGGAACCATAGGATTAAAAGTCTAATGCAACAGATTAACCATCTGATACACCATATTAACCATCTGATGCAATAGAGGAACTATCAGATTAAAAATTCTAATGCAACAAATTAACCATATGATGCAACAGATTAACCATCTGATATAACAGATTAACCATATGTTGCAATATATTAACTATCTGATGCAACAAATCTATCGGATGCAATAGAAAAACCAATGGATTAAAAATCTGATACAATGGATGAACCTTCTGTTGGATAAAATCCTATCAACTATTCCAACGGGACATGTACAAGTCAATTTCATCTCTCAAGTCAATTTTATTGGCCAGATTCGCTAGAAGTTCCTTAGTTTCTTCCCTGTGTTTCTTCTTAAACAAGGTCTAAGATGATATATGGTTTTCTCCACCTCCCCCTTCCCGCACATGTATTCTTCCAAGCACCTTCTGCTGTATAATAGTCTCCTCGAGCAACCCATCCATATAAATTTGGACTAGGGGAATTTCTATTGGTTTTTCATTCTTGTTTGCTGCAGTGTGAGGCTTCAGATGCCTTTCAAAAGTCCATTACACCATTAAAATTATTCCAATCACTATTGGATATTCACACTGCCGCCAAAAACTTGAATCCTTCTCCAAACTTGACACATAAACATGATCAAAACCATCATTAAATTGTAACAGGGTATCGACACCACCATCTTAGAACCATTTGGCCTTATCAATTCGCACCTATCAAACTAAATTGTAAAATAAAGGATCTTGTTTGAAGGATCAATGTCTAATCGGTAAAACACTGTATTCACAAAATCATTGTATTTTATTTGTGTCTGTCATGATAGCCTAATTAATAATACATAACTCCCATGCATGAAAATGGATCCATTCATCTGCACGCACCTTATTCTTCCTACCCCATCAATGTCAGACAGTGTTTATTCTTCACTTTCCATCATTAAGTAATGTATAAGACTACGGAGGCTCAAAGGGTAACCATCTTTAATGTTAGATGACTACTTGCCCGTCAAGAAAAAAAATTATCTTAAAGATAATACATATGTTACAATAGATGTCTCATTTGTTGCACATACGAACCATTTGCTGCAACAGATGGTAAATCTGTTACGCTAGTGTGTTATCTATTACGACAGATGGATGATATGTTGCAACATCTCTATAATAACTGTCGTTATTAAATCTCAAACCATTTTGAAAAGGTGAGAATTTTGAATGTAAAGAAAAAGTCATGAATTTTCACAAAAAAAAAACAAAAAGCCAGCAGTTTGAATGTAACTAATACAGTGGAGCTGAATAGACGTGCCTTTTTGCCTAATAAATTCAGATTCAATCCTCTATAAAAGGGTCCCTCCTTAATCTTCATTCTACTCCACTTTTATTTATTTCTTATATTTTGTTTGTTCGTATTACATATTCAACCACTTCTATTCAAAGAGCATATTACTTTCTCGTTGAGGTAAGTTTTTTTTTTCTATGTAAATCTACCAGTTGGTAGTATACATTGTATTACATTCAGACTCTTTTCTTTATTTTTGTGTCTACGTTTTTTGTCAATGCATGCATGTTCTAGATATGGTTGATCATATTTGGGACATTGCTATCCTACGGGACACCGTGCGGGAATTTCAGAGACAGGTTAACGACCTACAGAGGGAGTTGGTCACTGTGAGGGCAAAGAGGCTGATGAGGGTTCTACTGCTGTCGGTTGATGATTGGTCAGCTGGCAATAATAATAATGATAATAATAATTAGAATATGCATTTTCTTTTAGTGTATGTATGTATTTTAATTTTTTCTATATTGGACCTATACCAAATATATATTTTTCGTTTAATGAAAAATTTATTTTTGGTCGACTTTAGCTTTTTAATTCTTATTTAATTTTCATTGTCTATTTCTTCTTGTTAATATGTCGACGGTTGAAGGTAAGGAGCAATTTTGAATCCAGTAGCAATGACAATTTTGGCTTTTGAGTTCTTTCAACAGATGGACCATGTGTTGGAACAGATTGGTCATCGATTGGGTTTATGTCAATAGATTATCCATCTGTTGAGATAAATTTGTCATCTTTTAGAAAAAAATATTCCATTTTGATGAACTATATAGTGTTCTTCCTGCTAATGTTCATTTGTTGTAATAGATGGGTAATCTGTTGAAAATAATTTTGTGGTCGGCTGTATTTAGTTCATGTTTTTCCTCTTTTTTATTGATACACAAGTTATTAAAAAAATATATTATATAATAATTGATAACATTTACGTTTACAACAATGAGTTAAATATATAAAAGTCCACAACAAACAAAAACACAAGTTTTTGTAATTACAACGATCATGGTGGATTAGGATTCGGGCATGTAGTTCTTTTCTAACGCTCTTACATACGGAGAACTTGTTTCTTCTTGATAAAAATGATTCTCCAACTTCACGCCTCCTCTTATATGGCCTTCTTCCCGATTTGATAGTGCTTGGATTAATATATGGAGGAGGTATTAATCTCCCTAAAAGCTCTGTAGGAACAACCCAATATTCTTCGAAAGGCACCAGAGTAATAAACCCATTATATGCCATTGTATATTTTCCACCGAATAATATGGAGAGGAGAACACATAAATTTTAGTTCCATATTTTGAATCGTATTGGCGCTACCATAACATATGAACAGGGTATTTTGTCCAAGTCAAAAACTCTACACAAACAAGATCTTATTTGAAGATCGACCGTGGCAACATCACCATGATCGTTGATACTGAATATGTAATCTGCTATTTGATGAGATAATGACCTATTCCTCAGACTGATGTTCATTGATATTATTTTTTTCATTTCTAGAAAAAATGGGGTTCTTGTATCCTCAAACTCCACACGTCTTTCGTGAAAAAATTGGTCATACTTCTTAGTTATTATTTCAAATAGATCCATGATGGGAATTCTCTTTCATCACTTAATAATGAATTCATCGATTCAGCAATGTTTGACATCATAATATTGTACTTATACAAAAGAATCACTTAGTACGACATCATACTAAACTTGTAACTGAAACAAGACATTAAATTCATAAGAATGTACCTATTTGCCAGACATAATGCCCGGCTCCATCTCTCAAAACTGACCCGTATGAGATGTTCTGCTGCCTTGGGATGCATATCCGGTATTTGATTGAAATAGTCTAAAAACTCCTCTCTACTATATGTTTTAGCTGTTCTATAAAAAAAGGTCACAACCCTTTCAGTGTGAAAGTTGGTCTGAATGTTCTCTCCAAGATGCCTGATGCAACAACTAAAGTAAGCTAAAGTAAAGAAAATTGAACTCATCTTTGGAATACTTGGATGTCTATTCGAAACATCGACGGCTATGTCTTTTATCAATGTTGAAAACCTTGAATCCAAGCACCATAGGATACACAAAAGTACTTGAACCTTCCATTTTTATCAATATGCAACGCCGTCCTACTTCCAGGATTTGTGAACTCAAGTATATAATGGTAGGCATCGAGGACTGCATACCCATACTCGTGTTTCCCCCTATCCAAGTCCTTGGCAATCCCCATGGCCGTATATATGTTCCAATAATTGACCAGGACACTCAATTCTGTAAGGAGTTGATTGACCATAATATTCTTCGAGAACCTTTGTTATGGCATGAGGATTTTGGCTCAAAATGTGCTCTAAACCATATGTGTGATACTTTTTATATTTATGAATAACGAATCTGTCATAACTTAAGAACCTCACTACTCTCAACCACCACTTGCAGTTTGGATTATCACATTTCTAGCAAAAAAACTTTGCTTGAATTAATCACCTTCATTATTCTGAAATCCTTTTTTAATCAAGAAATAAACAAAGTAGTAAATAGTTCTTTCTTGTCCTTGAATGACATTCCCTTGTAAAATCCGGTCTCATCGTCTTAACGAATACCAAACTATGTCGATCAAGAAGAAATGCCCGCCGTATTGGTCGCGTCAATGGGCGTAGGTGTTTAATCATCATCTGGAATGTTCATGTCTAGATCATCCAGCATATCATCAAAGATGTCTTGTTGTTCTTCTTCTTCTACATTTTGGTTCACATTCTCTCTCGTCACACCCTTAACACCGGACTAGATGAATCACTAAGATAAGCATGCAACCAAACCTGATCGGTTATCTTGAAAGGTAGTACCCTCTAATTTTCAAAGGAGTTGTGCATGTAGCTGAAGATGAGTTCTTCTGGTTGACAATTCAGTCTACAATAGCTAATGATTAAGTTCACAAAATCATCATACGAAATATCACTTTGGACTGTCATACTTATCGTCTCTAGGATTTTACCTTCCTTCTAATTCCATACATATCGATTGCTCTTCTTAATCTATTGACCATGACAATCCACCTTTATTATTATTGATCCCTCCATTAGTGACACCTAAATAAAGTCATTTGTTAACAAAGTTAATAGTGATTTCATAGTGTCGTAACATAAATCTCAACAGATGTGTATCTGTTGCAACGAGTAAGTGATCAATCGCAATAGATTACTTACCTGCTAGGATTTATGTTACACTCCTAAAGCTGATTTCAGCAGACAAGTCATCTGTTGTAACAGGTGAATTCTATATTATACAGACTATACATTTATTGCAACAGACAATGCGTCTATTGGAATCGAGTTCAGGTTCTGTTGCAACAGGTTATTAATATGTTGCAACAGATATTTACCCTATTGCAACAGATGATACGTTTGTTGGAATCGAGTTTAGATTTTGTTGCAATAGGTTACTAATCTATTTTAATAGATATTTACCCTGTTGTAACAGATAACGAGTCTGTTGCAACAGATGACCCATCTGTTCAATTCATGTTAGGCACTATAAAACCATAAACATGAATCGAACTTATGTATTCCGTTGTAACAGATGGCTCATCTGTCACAATAAATGACTGATCTATTTAAACAGATGTCTCTTATATTGCATTCATGTTCGCATGCTATCTATTATTGAAAAAATAGCACGATAACAGTTATCCAGATGACAAATTCAACTAAAAATCATAATTTGACTTACCAAAGTCTCCTGTGAAGTAATGCCAAAGTGGAAAGTGATGTATGAAACAAAATTTGACCTAAGAAATTGGTCAAATGGCAGCAGTAATGGTAACAACAACAACAACAACAACAATGATCAATAAGAAAAAGATGAAGATGACAATGAAGTAGAAGATGACGATAATAAAGCAGAAGATGATAAATAAAGCAGCAGCAATAATGAACAACAAAAATCTCGATGAGAGAAAAAACAACAATGGATGAGAAGAGAGAGAAATGCACATTTTTTTCCTCTGTTTCCTGTTGTATTAGTTTTATTTTTATCAAAGTATAAAATTTAAAACTTGTGGGCTATTTTCAAACTTACCCAACTTTCTTAATCCATAATAAAGTAATTGTCACCTACACTCAATTATTAAGACTTGAGTCACCTACACCTCATTTTCAAACTCTTTTGTCACTTTTAGATAAAAGCTCCGAGATAGTAAGTGAGGAGTCAATTTTCTTTTTTTTTAGTGTGTATATGTTTTAGTTATTTCTTTCATCTATAGGGAAGATTGGGAACAGATAATTTGGTTCACATATTAATCATTTGTGTGTTGATGGAAGAGTTTGTTGGCTTGCATGAAGAATGGAGTTGGCTATCTGTTGGGACATTCTTTAAACATATGTGGGTTGCCTTGTCAACAAAATATTTTTTATACATGAGCTAAAACAGATAATAAACAATGAACAATGATTAGGTATGAGGAAATTAATTTCTGTCATCTAATTAGCTTAAATTTTGGCTGAACTTAATTGAGTACTTAATTTTATTTTTTGATTTAATTTTAAAAATTGACCACTTTATTTGTTTTTTCTCTCTTTTTAAAATATACGTATAGTTTTTATAATCAGTTTTTGATTTGTCTATTGTTTTACATCTTAAATATTATATATAGGTATACAACTATCACGTGTTTGTATATAACTAAATTGTATCTTTTTGAAGTTGGTTTGTATAAACTATGTTTGTTCTTCTATTAGGCATTAGGTATATCTCAGTTTATATAATTTGTTATTGGTATTTTGTACAAACAAAGAAAAAGGAAAAAGTTTCAAAGATTTTCACTTTAAGGGGGGGAGCAACGACGTTATGAAGGACTCGAGGTATTTTGTATATGCCCAAATGTATATTTCTATGAATGTATGTACAATAGATATATGTATATCTATATATCTTTTTTCTATTAGTTACACACAAGTATATATGTATACCATGTCAACTTTTTACTGTATACATATATATAAATAGTCATCATACACAATTAGACAGTTATCGTATGCTTGTATATACATATATAAAATATGCATATAAGTTGTATAATTAGTTTTTGATTTGTATAAAATATGTTGGTTCATATTTTATACATTACATGTAGGTATACAACTATCATATGTTTGTATAACTCAAAGGTATTTTGTAAAAATTATATTTAGTCAAAAAGTACATTTGTTTGTATATATTTCTATCATTGGTTTGTATTTTTGTATTTGTTATGTTACATTTCGTTCATATACATTTTGACTTTGTATACATTTATACATTTGAATTTGTATATTTATACATATGATCTGAATTTATATCCATTTTATATTTTTAAATTTATATCAATTCGTATTTATCTTGAAAATGTGAGTTTTAAGTGTTTGTATTTGTATTTAGATGTTAAACTCAGAGCTAATTTTTATTTGTATCAATTTTACATTTGTATTTTTATTCGTAACTAATTTTCGTGGATAAATACATTGAAACTATACTTTAAATTTTGAAGTCATACGAAGAAATTAGAGGAATTTTAGTTTGAATTTTATTTTATAATTCAAAAATTAAAAGGTAAGCTGTAACAGTCCATAAGAAACGAAAGAAATAAAAGATTTAAAAAAGATATGTTGGAGAGAATAACGGAAGTGAATCACTCACCTTTTCTTTTTATCTCTAAACATAAATAAAATAATAATAAAATATTTTAATTAATATTTGTATATTAGAATCCTAAATACATTTAATCACTAACTAAAATTTATAAAATGTAATTACTAAAACTTAGACTAAGAAATTAACTAAGAGGTATAAATTGACTATATGAGAAGTTTCGCCTTCAACTAGTTTGATTTGACTAAGGGTGTGTTTGGTATGAAGGAAAACATTTTCCAGAAAATATTTTTCAATTTTCTGATGTTTGGTTGGCTTAAGTGTTTTGAAAAATATTTTCAAAATAAACTTATTTTCCTCAAATCTAAGGAAAATGACTTTCCTTCAAAAAGTAAGGAAAACACTTTCCAAAACCATCTTTCAACCTCACTCTTAAGTTGAAATATTCATACAACTCTCAAAATAACTCACACCTACTCCAACCCCCAATCCCCTAACCCCTACCCCTAACATCTCATTCAAAATAAATTTTTCAAATTTTTTTCTTAGCTTATCTTCTACCCAAAACCCAAACCCATAACCTCCCCCCTCTCCCTTCCAAAAAAAAATTAATTTTTTTTTAAATCAAACTTTTTTCTTACCCCCTTCCCTTGCACCTCCCCCTATAAAAAATTAAACTCTTTAAACTTATTTTAAAAAAAATTCTAATTTTTTCCTTACCCCACCCTCACTCTCCTACCCCGACCTCCACCTCCTACCATCCCCATTCAAAAAAAAATATCTCATATTTTTTTCTTATCTCATCCCTACCCCAAAACTCAAACCCCTATCCCGCCAAAAAAAAATATTTGTTTTTTCAAGAGAATTCAAATTTTTTATTACCCCCTCCTTAAAAAATTAAATTTAAGTTTTCTAACCTCCCCCCTAAAAAATTAATTTTTTTTAATTTATTTTTTAAAAGAATAATTTTTTTTCTTACCCCACCATCACTCCCTCACACCATCCCCCCTTACTAACCCCCTATCCCCTCCAGAAAAAATAATTTCGTTAAAAAAAAAATTCCTACCTTACCCCTACTACCTATTTTTACAACTCCAACCCCCACCTACCAACCCCCTTCCTAACAAAAATTAATTTTTAAAAATTAAATTTGATTTTTTTTCTTATCCCACCCTTTTTGACCTATTCGTTCTCATTGTTTTTGTTAAATATATACAAATACTTTTAGAAAACATAAACTTACCCAATTTGCATAACGAACACAAGAATATAAGTAAGAAATAATTTATTTTTTTAGAAAACATTTTTCCTTCTTCATATCGATCACACCGTAAAAAAAATATTTTTGAGGATCAAACATTATTTTTCTAAAATATATTTTTACTCTTTAGCTAAACATTAAAATTTATTTTCTGAATTTTTTTTTAATTCACCAATTTTTCGAAAAATATTTTTCTCTCACCAACCAAACATAAAAATATAAGTAAGAAACCAACTTTTTTTCCAAAAAAATATTTTGTAGGAAAATATTCTCTATGGCAAACATTTTCTTATTTTCTGAATTTTTTTTTAATTCACCAATTTTTCAAAAAATATTTTTCCCTCACCAACCAAACATAAAAATATAAGTAAGAAACCAACTTTTTTTCCAAAAAAATATTTTGTAGGAAAATATTCTCTATGGCAAACATTTTCTTCATACCAAACACACCCTAAAAGACTTGAAAAGATACATAAGAAATGGGCCTTTTCAATCTTACGTAAGGTGCACCTATATTGGCATCTCAAATTGAAGTGTAAAATGGGCCTATAAGACGGGTTGAAGTATTCTATGGGGACATTTCCTTATTATTCTAAGAAATGGACCTAAAACTGGCTCTTAGAAAAACTTTACCTTACATCTACATCAAGTATAAAATGATCTTGTAAGCCATTAATATTAGAGATTAATATTGTCCAAACATCAATTTCAAATGCTTCTTTTCTAATCTCAATCAATTGTGTGTGTATATATATATATATACTAGACATTGAAGGCCCGTGCAAATATATATATTTTTTATCTTAATTTATGTGACATAAATATAATTTAGATAATCAATCATTAAAATAATTTAAATTTTTAATTGTTGTGATTTATAATACTTTTTGTTCTATTTCAATTTAAGTGACGCTAATATAAGCTCGAGTGTCAATTGAATATTTTAGATTTTTTATATTTTTAAGTTGTTAAATATGTGATTTATACTGCTTTTAGCATAATTTTTAATAAAATATTAATACTCTCTCAGTCCCAGTTTACGTGTCTTCTCATTTTTAAATAATATATGTTACTTTATATTTTTCTCTGTTCCATCATAATTTTTGTGGCACTAATATAACTTCGATAGTCAAATAAATATTTTATTTTGACATATCATTTTGTGTGTATTTTATCCTTTTTATGAAATGTTATGAATTTTTTTAATGGTTAGATGACGATAAAAATTAATTAGGGTGATATAATAAAATTACGATCGAAACAACAAAGCAGTCATGTCTTAAATAATTTATAACAATTAATTAAAAGTGATAAGACAAAATTATTACAAAAAATACTTGTAAATAAATTTAAGTGAGCCTCATATAAAACATCAAATTAATTTAAAACATCAAAAGTTAATTTATCATTTTATGTCTAATTTATTTTTTATTGAATATTATTAATTTATTAATGCTTAAATGACTTATAATAATTAATTAGGGTTGACATAATAAAATTACGATTGAAGTAACTGAAGAAGGTAGCACAAAACATCAAGAGTTAATTTATTGTTTTATTTTTATTTTATTTTTAATTTATTATTTTATTTTAATTTTTAATTTTTTAATATTTAAATGAATTATAATAATTAATTAGGGATGAAGTAGTAAAATTACGGTTGAAGCACCTGAAGCAGGCAGCACAAGAAGGCATATCGAACAGCTGCCTGCTTATCCCCTTTATTAAGAGTAATTTTTTTATCAAATATTATTAATTTTTTAATACTTAAATCATTTATAATAATTAATTAAAAATAAAATAGTAAAATTATGGTTGAAGAAGCAGTCAGCACAAGCAAGCATATCGAACAACCGTCTGCTTATCCCCTTTATTATTAAGAGTAATTTATATATTATTTAGAGTAATTTTTTATCAAATATTATTAATTTTTAATAGTTAAATGATTTACAATAATTAATTAAAAATGAAATAGTTGTTATAAATATATTTACATTATAGTGAATGTCTATCAAGATCTAATAAGATCTAGTTGATATCTATTAGGATCTGAAGTATCTGACTTTTAGTCAGAAACTAGGATTATTTTTTCCTATAAATAAAGGGGTTTTGTTCATTGTATTCTTATTCTTATGATCTCTCATCCCTCGAGAGAAATAAGAATTACTCTCTATTCTCTCTCTACTCTTTTTCTTTGTTCTTTATTATTTTATAACACGTTATCAGCACGGGACTCTGCCAAACAAGATGAGATATAAATCTAAAGGTAATTTCAAGGTTAGTAATTTCGTATGTTATCTATCTTTTTCTACTAATAATATAATTATTGTTGGATTTGAGGAAAAATAATTGGTTTGGAACCATTTATGTTTTAAATTTATTTTTCAAGAATAATATTATCAAAAGAGATAATAATATATTGGGTTCAAGTCCCATTGATTTATGATTAAGACGTCTTTATATGGGAAAGACGTTGAGTTTGAATCTCAATGCACCATATTGATGATATTATGATGGTTAAGGCAAAATAATATGTTTTTGATGAAAAGTCATGAAACTTGTCCATTGAATATGCTTCATTTCAAGAAGTGGATGTGGTAGCAATTTATAATATGTCTGGAAAATGACAATTTGCTCCATTCTTGAAGTGAATGTGGTAGCAATATAAAGAAATTCTCTCTATCATATTTATGTCTCGATTTGCTCCTGAAGTAGCAATATCGTGAAAGAAGTTATAAGCTATCATAATTTGATAGACTTAAGGCACAATTATATTTCATTCCTGGGGAATGAGAACATTATTAATGCAAACCTGCACTTGATTGTGATGGTATTACAACTCATCTCCGAATGAGGCAGAATAACCAAAAAGAGTTATTTTGAAATCTACTTCTAAAGTAGTAAATCTGAAATTTATTCATGTAATAGTAAATCTGAAATTTACTAAAGTAAAATGATACGGGAATGACAACGAAAACACAAAATCAGTCCAAAAATAGTCCACAAAATGGAAGAAATCCGTAAACCCTTTTAGAGACAAGTCTCGGCTTCCCAAGAACACCATAACAAGAAGATAACAAGGTATTTATTACACCAAATTAGCGGACAGCAAACTAGATTAACAACATAAGATGATGAACAAGAAGACACAAGAATCGAATTTAACAATAACAACAGGAACACAAGATTACAACACAAATACTAAACAAGATTACAAGAAGGTAAAAGGATAAATAACTAGACAAATTGAAGGTATAATCTTAAAAACCCAAAAGCCTATTCCACTCTTGGACCTTTAACATCACACACAACAAATACCTAACTTTTACGTTGGCACAAGAGTGACCTCGATCTCCTAAGAATCCAACGTTTCCAAGATTGAGTCCAACATGAGTGAATCCATATTCAATGTTGATTTCCCTAGTTACAAGTTTTGGCCATGGGGGCCTTTCTCACAAGAGAGAGAGAGAGTTTCAAGTGTTACAACTTCAATATTCAACAAAAACTAATGACTAAAACCCTATATTATTCTATTTATAGTAGGTTACAAAATAAAGTGTGAAATGTCCAAAATGACCCCTTAGTCAAATGCTTCAATAGGCGTCCTTAGAGTGCTATGTATGAACGGTTTTGGTGTCAATTTAGGTGCTCCTTTGCACTTTATTTGTACACACCAAGTATCGGGTCTAACTTACGCACTCATAAGTCCATCTACGCGATTGTACTCGTATCATCTTCCCCTTTTTGAAAAGGATTTGACCTCGAATCCGTACCTTGCAAAATCAAGAGAAGACAAACAAGCACACATCCTCATGACACGAGTGTTAGGGTTAGCAAAAATAAACACATTAATATTCCATGCCGAGGGGAACAAATTTGAAGTATATCCATGGGTCCTTTGTATTAAACATGAAAATATTAGTACAAATGTCACAAAGGAAGTGGCTCAGATAAATACCAAAACAAAATGAAAATAGGCCAAGAGTTATCCTTTTCCACCCTAAGATGGTACCTAGATCAAATGAAAGAATTAGCCAAGGGCCTAAGCTGAGGCTAGCCCTTCCTTCCTCTAGAATGTCACTCCCACATTCACACACAAAAACATTTTCATACACATGATCTCTATGAACAAAACTAATCGTAATGCTTTTACCACACAAGATGTTCAAAGAGTCATGCGCATTATCAAGATCAATTCTATAGACACCATCACTAAGTTGCAAATTTTTAAGCACTTCATTCACGTGCCCAAATAATGACAACAATAAATAACAAACTTGTTAGCTCAAAAATGTCTCACCACACTCTCACTCTCGATTTTTACCTAACACTTAGTTTTACAAGTGTTGAAAGTCGGTTTGTACTTCGCGAGTGATTGAGGGTCGAGTCTACTCTTACCCAGAATAGATTTTCATTTGAGTTGACTCAAAAGAAATATTGTTTACGAACTTAAACCAATAAGACACAACGAATTCACAAAAGAGAAAAAAAAGCACACAACAAACGCTAAACATGAATGAACGAACACAAAGACTAACTAACAATCTAGTAAATGAGTACTAGTTTGCCAATTAGTATTGGAACCAACAAGCGAAACTACGGAACAATAAAAAGATTCTAAGAAAATCTAAAATTTGAGCCAAAATTTGATGCATGAACAGTAACTTGATGATGTGGCAGCCACGTATTGATTGCGGTTTCTACAATTTTTATTTTCCAAAGTCCAAGTCTTGACCAATTTTAATTTGGATTGGTGAAATTTGTTTCAAGGATGGAAGAATAAGTCTTAGAGCCTTTTTTTCAAGTTTCAAATTTCAAGACTTGACTTTTGTAGTACTTTTCGTTAAAACATGGACCCTTGTTTCATGGGAAAGTGGTTGAGAAGTGATGTAAAGTCTTTAGTGTGTAGGAAAAGTCTTTGAGTCACAAGTACTACACCTTGAAACTTGGATCTATGTCTTGTAAGACTAACACAATACACTCTCTTTTTCTTCAACTTCTAAGATCAACAACCACTTTTTCAACAATATATGGAGATAGTGAAGAACAACGAGAACACAAACTTTGAGTCTTGAAGTTCTAAGGTTCAAGTTGGACCTCCCAAACAACAACAGCAACTTCCCAAGCTTAAATTCCACAACACAATCTTCACAATACACGTTCAAAACTTGAACCAACAACACATCACACGTTCAAGTCTCGAACCCGCAACAACAATACCAACAACAATCGGCCACACTTTATTCACATTAACAAAATTAACATTTCAAGATCAAATCTAAGATATAGACTCAACGTGTTAGTGAGGAACAAAACTAACACTTAGAGACAACAAAGACAAGTAAAAATATTCGTCAATACACAACAAGAATACAATTTTCGGCCAAGAACACAAAATAGACAGATTGCTATTTTTCTGGAATTTTCAGATTTCAACTTTTTTTTTAACATTTTTTTTTATTTTTCAACTAACAAACCCAAGATTGATCTTGTGGGAACAAGATCAAGCCATGCTTTGATACAAATGATACGGGAATGACAACGAAAATATGAAATCAGTCCAAAAATAGTCCACAAAATGGAAGAAATTCGTAAACCCTTTTGGAGATAAGTTTCGGCTTCCCAAGAACACTATAACAAGAAGATAACAAGGTATTTATTACACCAAATCAGCGGACAACAAACTAGATTAACAACATAAGATGATAAACAAGAAGACACAAGATTCAGATTTAACAATAACAACAAGAACATAAGATTACAACACAAACACTAAACAAGATTACAAGAAGGTAAAAGGATAAATAGCTAGACAAATTGAAGGTATAATCTTAAAAACACAAAAGCCTATTCCACTCTTAGACCTTTAACATCACACACAAAGAATATCTAACTCTTACATTGGCACAAGAGTAACCTCGATCTCCCAAGCGTCCAACGTTTCCAAACTTGAGTCCAACACGAGTGAATCCATATTCAATGTTGATTTCCCTAGTTACAAGTTTCGGCCATGGGGGCCTTTCTCACAAGAGAGAGAGTTTCAAGTGTTACAACTTTAATATTCAACAAAAACTAATGACTAAAACCCTACATTATTCTATTTATAGTAGGTTGCAAAATAAAGTGTGAAATATCCAAAATGACCCCTTAGTCAAATGCTTCAATAGACTCCTTTGGAGTGCTATGTATGGACGGTTTTGTTGTCCATTTAGGTGCTCCTTTGCACTTCATTTGCACACACCAAGTCTCGGCTCTAACATATGCCCTCATAAGTCCATCTACGCGATCGTACTCATATCATAAAAGGATACATGTCATGGTAAACTTGGAGTTTACTAGAATAAAAGTTTATAAATTGATGTGAATGATTGTAACATCTCGAAGATGTGCATATTGAGTATTAGACATGTATGAAGAACTAGAAGATTCTTCGAGAATTGTTTATGTCGTTTGTTCTCATGATAAGTTGGTTAGACCAACTAATATTGGGATTGAATTCCTTAAATCTGAAAAGTATAAAAGATGAATATGGGCCCGTTCACCTATCATGTGATACGTTGAAAAGATGTATCAATAAGATGATCACATGTATATTCATGGTCAACCTACGTTTGACATTCAAAAAGTTACTTGTTCAATATAAATTGAGCATAATTTTCAGATTGTGTAATCAAGATAATTCATCTCGATGATGATGATTTAACATTGAATGCCTTCCATAAATAGCTGAACCATTACTAATAAGAACAAAGTTTCATGTATTGGTATGAAATATGATGTGTTGCATACAATAACACTTGTATGTATTAGACCAATATATTATGATTATTTCTTCCCTCTCAATTGGTTCAAGGTCAGAACCAACTATTCCATATAATAGTTTTGATGTGCGGTATACGATTAATAAATATACCATGATGCACAAAGATGGATTCCTCAAAGAAGATAAAGGTTGTATGCTAGTTTTTCTGACATAAGGAGGAGATTAAAAGCAACTATGAAATATGTTAGAAATTATCATCAGATCTTCATTCAAAAGATAATTCAAGTCAAATGCCGAAAGTATCTCATATTTAGCTGCAAGTGCTCCTATTTTGTGTCCTTAAAGGATAAAGTCTATACATGCGTGGAGCATGATAGACCAATCGGTTTCAAATAAAATAAGGTGCAAATAATCATAATAAGAAGACAATGTGATCTTGAAAAACCTATGACATAACACTTCATGAAACCCTATGAGAGGTTCAGGTACTTGAAAATAATGAAGTGATGAGATCTCAAAATATTATGTCGCATTATGAACCGATACAAATTTAGTTATCATTAATGATATCTTTGATACGATATTGGCGCAATATTGTAAAAGATTACGAGGATTTGAATTCTACGTTTATTTAAGCAGGCTGACATAAAAATATTTATCAAGTTACATGAAAGGATGTATCTTGGTAGGTGTAAAACTTATTTGATTTGCAGTCCAGATACTTGAAGATGTCATGTATGACATGTTGAATAGTGTCACTTGACAAAATTCATATGAAACTTTCTAAGGATTCAAAATATTTGAAGCATATAAAAGTTTTTGGGAAACTTATTTAGAATTCTTATATTGTATAAGCTTATAGCTTGAAAATCATTAAAACTCTTGGAGAGTTTTCAAAAGCAATTAGATTATTTGTTGAAATGCGAAACATACCGAATTAAATTGGTCCTGAAGTACCATATCTTAGTCCAATTGGTGTACCAATGTATCTTGTAAATACTACAAGACCTTATATAGCCTTTTCAGTTAATTTATTAGCAAGATATAGTTCTGCTCCTATTAGGAGACATCGAAATAAGATCAAACACATGATTTTATTGTAAAGCCTGCTGTCTTAATCTTGTTGGTTATGTTGATACTGGGTACTTATCTGACCCGTATAAAGCTCGATCTCAAATAGGCTATGTGTTCATATGTGGTGGTACTGCAATATCTTGGAGATATACAAAGCAGTCTATCGTAGCCACTTCATCGAATCATGATAAGATAATAGCTATTCATGAAACAAGCCGATAATGTGTATGGTCGAGGTCCATGATACATTTTATTTGAGAAAAATAAGATGTGAAATATGATAATTTACCCATAATTTTATACGGAGATAATGCATCATGCACAACACATCTTAATGGAGGATTCATAAAAGGAGAGAATGAAACACACTTCATCAAAACTTTTCTACATACATGAGCTACAAAAAAATGGTGATATCAACATGCAACAGATTCGTTTAAGTAAACATGTGACTGATTTATTCACCAAGTCTTTTTCAATTACAACTTTTAAGAAGATGGAGCACAAGATCGGGATGTAAAGGTTCAAGGATGTTCTCATTAGGGGGAGTTAATATGCGTTGTACTTTTTTTCCTTATGAGGTTTTGTCCCACTGAGTTTTTCTTGTAAGGTTTTTAATGAGGCAGCCAATATGCGTATTATTAGAGATGTGTACTCTTTTTCCTTCATTAAATTTTTTTTCCTACTGGGTTTTTTCTAGCAAGGTTTTAACATTCAAGGAAAAGTGTTATAAATGTATTTACATTATATTGAATGTCTATAAAGATCTAATAAGATTTAGGTGATATTTATCAGGATTTGAAGTATCCGACTAAATAGGATTATTTTTCCTATAAATAAAGGAGTTTTGTTCATTATATTCTTAATCTTGTAATCTCAAGATAAATACTCTCTATTCTGTCTCTAATCTTCTTCTTTGTTCTTTATTACTCCTTTCGTTTCAAAATAAGTGAATTGTTAAGGTATTTATTGGTGTTTCAAAATTTATTAATTTTTTTTTTAAATTTATCCTTATGATTTGACAATTAATTATCTTTTGGAAAAGTATTAAAAAGTCAACTTTTCTTTTTATGGGTAAAAATAAAAATTGTGTTAAATTTATATTTTTAAATATTTTTTCTTAATCTACCCCCCCGCCGCGAAAGTTGAAGAGCTTTTTCCAATTAAGAAGGCTGAAGTTTCGTGCATTATACCGTTCAAGATTGCTGTTATACCTTCTCTCAGAAGATGGGGTTTCCTAATTGGCTTTTAATCAGTGCCTTTATTGCCCTAACGGTGTTAATTGCTCAAGCAATTAGAAGATTAGTGTTAACTGTAATCAATGGTCGGAGAAACAGAAAGAAGGCTATTGGGATCTTCCACCCATACACCAACGATGGAGGTGGTGGAGAACGAGTGTTATGGTGCGCCGTAAAAGCTATACAAGATGAAAACCCAAATCTGGATTGTGTTATATATACTGGTGATTTTGATGCTTCTCCTGATAGCCTTACTGCTCGTGCTCTTGATCGATTTGGCGTCAAATTAATCCACCCTCCTCAGGTACTCTTTTACTTTTCAGTTTTAAGTGTGTTTTTGCTCAATCATATATCATAGTTTATGAGCAATATCATAATATGTAACTATATTTAGTTCCAAAGTTGTGTAGGCTATGCATTGCCAAAAAGATATTGGGTTCAAGTTGAAGAAAAGTGATATGGAGTTTCATCCTATATTAGGAGTTTTTCGATGCTTTAATTCATTGAGATTACACAAATAATTGTGTTGATTTGATCTCAAAGGACTTACTCGTCGGTTTATGAATCAAATCTTATGTGACAAAGATAATTAGTTGATTAAGAAAAAATTGAGGTGAAAATTTTAAATAATGAACTCGTCATATAAAGTAGGTAGCCAAAGACATGACCCTAGATAAGAAATATTTGGAGGTCATTGATTAGGGTAGACAGTTAGTAGATAGCCGAGTGTTTTCGCACTTTATGTGTGAGAGGTAAGGGGCTAGTCTCCTCTTCTCCTTATTAGTAGTATTATTTAGAAGTCATATAGTCTCTTAGTCTTGATATGTATTACTATTTGTTGATGCATTTGCTTTGTGCCTTGCCATTTCATCGTCATATTTTTCTTTCAATCCTGCTTCGGAAACTTTCCTTCTGAGCCAAGGCTCTATTGAAAACAATCTCTCTATACCACAAAAGTAGAGTAAGCTCTGTGTGCATCCTACCATCCCTAGACCCCACTTGCAGGATTACACTAGGGTATGTTGTTTAGCTAAACAAAAAACTTCCTATTTCACTTTTGCCCTTGTTTTTTCATCTTATTCCCTTTCCCCTACCCATGTCTCAAACCCCACCGTTTCTTTACAACTGGAGTATCAAGTGTTTGTAGTTATCAGGGAACTCCTAGCTTCTATTAGCAAGGATTTCAATGTTATCATGTAGTCTTTGCGCATCCTCTTTGTTGGATAATCTAGACTTTATCCCTAATAACACATCGAAATCCTCTTCAGCCTTCTATATGGTACCATCAATAATAAACTTCTAGTCTATTTTGATTCGTACTTAATGTGTTAGTTTGCACTTTTAGATATCTGTACTGTACTACTGTATATTCCTTCTTCTCCTTTCACCTGTGCTGCTGCATTTTGTGTTCCTCTTGTTGATGCTTTATCACGGGCGTATGTTTGATAGTGGTAATCACAATCACCTATAATACCCTGAACAAATAATTGCTGCATAATGTTTTAGGTCTTCGTTCTTCGTTCCTAACTTCAATATATTGGCATTCGATGTCATTTTTGCTCATGATTAATGATATCCTCTAGTGTACATCAGGTGGTCCATCTGCGTAAGAGAAAGTGGGTCGAAGAAACCACTTACCCTCGTTTCACAATGATTGGGCAAAGCTTTGGATCGATTTACCTTGCTTGGGAAGCTTTGTGCAAATATACACCTTTATATTACTTTGATACCAGTGGATATGCTTTTACTTATCCAGTTGCCCGTACATTTGGATGCAAAGTTATTTGTTATACTCATTATCCAACTATCAGTTTAGACATGCTGTCTCGTGTTCGTGGGTGCAGTTCAATGTACAATAATGATTCCTTGATTGCCAAGAGGTGAGTTCAACTACTTTATATCAGCATATTCCATCTATAGGTCTTCATGGTAAAATATCATTTGGGTGGAAGTTTTGGTGCTATTATGTAGAACGAAGCACCTAAAGGCTTGTCTACCTTGTTGAAGATGATAAGAACGTGTCATTGAAACAAAAAGGAAAAGGCCATTGGGGCCTTTTTTGTTGTCTGTCAACTAAGTGGGGCCTAGCCCCTAGCCCTATGGAAATTTTTCATCTGCTTGTATCTTTTTATCTTCCCCTTCCAGTAATAACAATTTTGTCGCTTATACTTTGTAACATGCATGCATATCCTTTTATCAAATTAATGTGTTCATACGTTAAGTGGCAGTCATAAGAGATATTGGCATACTATGGAAAGACGTTAATCCACTTCTCCATGAATGTATACATATCCATTAGTGGGTATTGTGGAATTATAAATTCAAGGGATTGAATTTGTCTAGATTGTAAATTCTTTGCTTTTCATCCACTTATATTGTATCCGTGCATGAAGCTCATGAAGTTGCTTTTCTGGCAGTGCGATACTATCCCGGTTCAAGGTCTTCTATTATGCATTGTTTAGCTGGCTGTATAGCATCGTTGGTTCTAGTTCACACCTTGCGATGGTTAATTCTTCATGGACTCAATCTCATATTGAGAAGCTGTGGGGAATACCAGCTCGAATTAGGCGCGTGTATCCTCCCTGTGATACTTCTGGACTTCAGGTTTGTATTTATTTCTTACTCGTTTGGTGTATACAGCCGTCTTCTTCCTCCTTCTGATGCCTAAACTTGTTAATGTTTTTGCCTTTCTGAAGGTTTGCTTAATTTAACATTGAGGCTAATATTTTTACTGTTATCCCTTTCAATTTTTTTAAAAATGATAAGTCCTGTCCTGCGTTTTGGAATTTATTCAGTATATGATGGGGGAGTAGGATGAGTGTAGTTTCCAGATGAATTTCTCCTTTCAATCTTAGTAAAACTCTCATGGCTCTTGCTTGGTGAAAATGTAATGAAAAGAAATTTTGTTCTTCTTCTTTGAAAGTTTTACCAATTTTGTGTTAGTGTATTCAGTGTGGCTTGGATTTAAGCAGCTGCAATGTTGCATGGCTAATATAAGGTGCAAACATGACATTGCTCTTGACAGGTGCTTCCACTGGAAAAATCAATGAAGCCTCCAAAGATAGTATCTGTCGCTCAGTTCCGCCCAGAGAAGGTGGGATTCTTATGTGGTCCTTGTGGAAATCAAGGTACCCATACTTGTGCAGGTGTTTCAAGATATATTGCAATGTTGATGTTCTGTAAAACCTTTTCTTTTTTCCTGTGAGTCAGGCACACCCACTCCAACTTGAGGCATTTGCAGTTGCCATAAAAAAGTTAGACCAAGATCTGCCAAGGCCAAAAATCCAACTAGTTGGTAGTTGTAGGAATGAAGCGGATGAGAAAAGGTTGCAAAATTTGAAGGACCTAGCTATTAAATTGGATGTGGATGATCATGTTGAGTTCCACAAGAATGTCTTGTACAGGTTAGTACAACCCCATTTTGGTAGTCCGAAATTCTTGAACTCCAAAGCATGATTTTGCTGAAATGTCTGGACCAAACCATTTCCTTCATTGCTTGAAGCTATTTGTCAAGGCAAGTAAATAGTTTAAAAAATTGGCTGGATGTTTAGGTCATTGTAATACACAAAGAGAAGTAATATTATGCATGGGTATAACAAGCTAACTAGACTTGATTGGATATTAGTGTTGTTAGCTCTTTGTGTGTCAGAAAGAGATTGTGAAATGTTTATGCAGATTATCCATTTCCATCACTTCAATGCATGTTGGATAAAAGCTTGATTCTCATTTTTAATCTACTGTTAATGCAGTGATTTGATCAGACTTCTAGGTGGTGCTGTAGCTGGAATCCATTCCATGACAGATGAGCACTTCGGTATAAGTGTAGTGGAATACATGGCTGCTGGCGCTATACCAATTGGTTAGTCATGTTGTGTTGTTTCTCTTTTGCTTTGTATTTGATTCTGTGAGAAAACACTGGAAAATATTATTCAGATGCGCATCTACATTATTTCAGTACGTCCTATTTATAGTTGTACTTGCAGAAGAGTGGCAGTTAGGGATTTGATTGCAAAAGTTCATTTATATTACAATAAGTCCTATTTATATGCTTCCTGCTGGATAGTGTTAACTGCATGCTTGTTTAAGTTATATTATTATCTAAATGAGATGATTCACAAACTAAAGGCTTTTTGCCCTGATAAATAAGTCAAACTTAGTCTTTTTTTCTTGGATATCTGTGGTCATTCCTTGTGGATATATTTTCATGATTGACCGTTGTGAAAAAATGTAGGTTCTGTACCAATGAGAAAAGTAACTAGTGGAAGTGATTATGAAGGTCGAGTTTGCTTATTTGTACTTATTAAACCTCATTGGTTTTATGGTTCTAAATTTCCACAAAAAAAGAAGAAAACCGATTTGGAGGTTTAACTACATATCTGGTTGAATGCCGTTTAGATTTCATTACTTGACCATGCCAACTCTGAACCCTGTCAACACAGGGCAAGTAGCTGCTCTAGTAGATCCAAGCAGGATGGATGGTATTTTTCCTTTTTTTTTTTTTTTAAATCAGTGGTACGATATATATTTTGAGATACTGATAGTCTTATAGAGCCTATATACTCCATTTTACACCAGAGTAAGCAAAAGTATACAATTGCATTAAATATTCAACTGGAGTCAGCCTAGTCCCAAGAACACTTGGGGATTTCCTCCTTTATATAATGTCCATCAGATGCGTGCTGGGATGGTGTTCCATTTTTTTCCCTTTTGGTTTTGCTCAGACCTTTCCTGTTTTAAGTTCCTTGGGGGTTCTTGGCAATCATCAATCTGAGACCCAAAAGGTTTAGACAAAATACCATAACTGGGATGCAGGGGCAACACAAAAAGATATGGTTGTTACCCTCAGCATCTTCTGTTGCAGATACGTGATCCTTTCACAGAAGATTGTCTTTATCAAATAGGTTTTACAAGCCACTACCAAGAGAATGAACAATTATAGGATGCTATTGTTTTCTGGATTGGTTCAGTGCTAGGTCCTATTGCTCGGTGCTGTACATTCTAGCCTGTCTGCTTCTGAGGTGAGACCCTGAAAATCTCCAGTAAATTGACTCATTGAGAAGCTGTATTATCTTTTACAATTCTCAATCACTCCTTCTGAAGACAATATCCCTGCCATGAGCCCTCTATTTCTCTGTTCTGGTCTTCTGGAAAACGGTGAAAGGATCCATTCGTTGATCTCCAGTTAATATGTTGCTGTATCCCTAACTGATGAGTTGTCCCCTAAATCATTCTGCTCCAAATGACATGAGGTCGGAAAGAGAACAAAGGTGAGTGAGGAAATAAAATAGAGTATGGAATTTGATTCTGGGTAGTTGAAGGTGGCATATGATTTATAAGATAGCAGGATGCTTTTATGATTACGGTACTAGCTGTCTCAATGAGATGTTTACTCTTCCTTTTAGCTACCCCATTTGCTAAGATGTAGAAGGACAATATTTTTGATGAATGATCTCATGAGAGTATATGAATTGCTGAAAGAGAAGATAAATATTTGGGGCATTATCACTACGAAATGTCCGGATAGAAACCCCAAATCTAATTTTTAATTTCAGCGTGGAAGGTCTGAAATATAGAAACTACTTAGGTCTATTTTCCATCAAGAATACCCTAGTGCACCTGGAATAATCATTAATGAAACTGACAAATTAACAGAATCCCAAAGTTGAACTGATCCGGCCAGAGGCTAGATATCTGAGTGACTAAAGTGAACGACCTTCCGATTACCAGGACATTGAGGGAAATGGGAGTGAAAATGCTTACTGAGTTAACACGACTCACTGGCTAGAGTCGACAAGTGAGACAAGCCAGGTGCCTTATTTGAAGTTTTGATAAACTTGGATGTCCTAACTTTTTAATAGATTGGGTGAACAAGTAACAGGATCAGCTATTAAAGTAGGCCAAGATCTGAGTGATTTAGGAAGGATAAGGTAATGAAGTTCATGTGATTCTGATAGACTTACTGTGAAAAAACAGTAAATAGAGAAACAAATATTGATGTTTTACACTAGATATACTGATATTACAACAATAAATCTGAAGACAGCCACTAGGAAACTGCTAATACTGTTAGATACAACCTAACACATGTATGAAATTCACCAATACAGTACATACTACTAAGATTACACAAATTCCAGCATTCCTAGACATTCGAGAGGCTAGAACTCTCCCAGAAGATTCCCTTTTCTTTTCTGAATATCTGTCCACTGTCCAGCCCCTTTTTCTACCGAAAAAACCACCCAATACAGTTACTAAGTTTCTCAATTGCTTATTTTGGCCTCCTAGAATAAGTTCTTATAACTTGAGGTGCATCATTACCCGCCCCTATAAGAGTCACCGTGTCCTCAAGGTGAAAGTCAGGAAATTGTAGATTAATGATTGCATATTCCTCCCAAGTGTTCTCAAATTCTGGTAGGGTCTTCCACTTGATTAACACTTCCCACTTACCATTAATTAGCTTCTTGGTCTGCCTCACTGCTTCAGGTTCAACTTGAAGCTCCAAATCTTGGGTAAAAAATGGAGGTAGGTTTTGAACAGTAGTAGTTGGAAGCAAGCATTTTCTCAACTGTGAAACATGAAACACTGAATGAATGCGAGTTCCAACCGGTAACTCCAACCGATAAGCCGCGGGACCAATCCTTTCTAGAATCTTGAAAGGGCCATAAAAAAGGGACTGAGTTTTTCATTGATCTTCTTAGCCAAAGAACGTAGTTTATAGGGCCGAAGTTTGAGATATACCATTTCACCAATCTCAAAAATCACTTCTCGACGATATCGATCAGCTTGATTCTTCATTCTTTGTGTTGCTTTCAGCAGATGTTCTTTGAGTTCAGTCAAGATCATATTTCTAGTGCGCACTTGCTCATTTACTTCTTCTACCGCTGAAGTCATGTCATCCATGTGAAAAATTGATGGTGGATCCCTTCCGTATAGTGCCTTAAAGGGTGTCATACCTGTATTAAACCAATACTCTGCCTAAGATGACCAGTGGGACCATTGTTTAGGATTTTCTCCTTCCATACAACGGAGATATGTCTCCAAACTTCTATTCACGACTTTCGTTTGCCCATCGGTTTCCGGATGATGTGAAGAGCTATAGCATAAGGTAGTACATGCTATTTTGAATAGCTCTTTCCAAAATTGGCTTATGAACACACGGTCACGATCAGACACAATAGATTTAGGAAATCCATGCAATTTAACCACTTCCTTAATGAAAACAACAACCACATCTTTAGTATTAAAAGGGTGTGAAAGTGGAATAAAATGTGCATACTTAGTAAGACGATCCACCACAACCAATATAGTATCAAACCTATGAGATTTAGGAAGGCCAGTAATGAAGTCCATAGTTACATCCTCCCAGACATGATGAGGTATAGAGGTATAGGCAAAGGTTGAAGTAACCTTGCAGGATTTAAAGTTTGAGACTTGTTCTTTTGACAAATTTCACACCTGGAAACGAAGTCTTGCATATCTCTCTTCATACCTTCCCAATAGATATTCTCAGACCTTTTATATGTGCGAAGATACCCCGAATGGCCTCCTATAGGAGAGGAATGAAATTCTTTCAATAGACCAGGTATACGAGATGATCCTCGTGGCAAAACCAAGCATCCGTTGAATAGTAGACATCCATTCTTCAAGCTGTATTTGTCATCTGTTTGTTGTCCTGAGATTAACTTCTGTAAAATAGAAGTTATTTTGGTGTCTCGTTGTACTTCCTAGTCCCATTCTTCCTTGTCTTCATATTTCCAAATTGAAAATGCATATAACTCTGCAGATTCTCCACGTCTTGACAATGCATCAGCCACTCTATTTTCAGCTCCAGGTTTGTACTTTATCTCAAACTTATAACCCATGAGTTTGGAGACCTATTTCTGCTGATTCTCATCCATGACTCTCTGTTCTAGCAAAAATTTAAGGGCTTTTTGAGTTGTTTTGATGATGAAATGATGACCCATCAAGTAGTGATTCCATCTTTTGATAGCTAACACAATAGCCATTAGCTCTCGTTCATATACCGAACATTGTCTCGCTCTAGAAGAAAGTATTCGACTGAAATAAGCGATAGGTTTACCATTTTGCATTAAAACTGCACCGACACCAAATCCCGAAGCATCAGTTTCAATTACAAAAGGCTGAGAAAAATTCGGCATCGCTAAAACGAGCACTTGAGTCATAGACAACTTTAATGCTTCAAATGATTGTTGGGCTCGTTCTCCCTTGAAAAGGCATCCTTTTTAAGTAAATTAGTCAAAGGGGCAACGATCTTACCATAGTCTTTGACGAATTTTCTGTATTATCCAGTGAGTCCCAAAAATCCCCGCAAAGACTTGATATCTGTAGGAACTGGCCAAGATATCATACTCTCAATCTTGGAGGGATCAGCTTGCACTCTTTCAGACGACATGATATGGCCCAGATATTCAAGTTTAAGCTGACCAAACATGCACTTTTTTTGTTGATCATTAGTTGATTCTCTTTGAGAATATCCAAAACAACCTTGAGATGCCCAAGATGTGAAGCATAGTCCTTACTGTAAATCAAAATATCATCAAAGAATACAAAAAAAAATTCCGCAAATAATTCCAGAAAATATCATTCATCAGTGATTGAAAAGTCGAGGGTGCATTGGTCAAGCCAAATGGCATGACCATAAACTCATAATGTCCCTCATGGGTGCGGAAGGCTGTTTTTTCTTCATCTCCGGCTTGAATGCGAATTTGATGATAACCCAGCTTAAGATCCAACTTTGTAAATATGGTGGCTCCCCCTAGCTCATCCAGTAACTCATCAATGCATGGTATTGGAAATTTATCGGGGATAGTGATATCGTTAAGAGCCCGATAATCCACGCAAAATTGCCAACTTCCATCCTTCTTCTTAACCAATAATACAATAATACTGGACTAGAACTAGCCTTAATGATTCTAGCAGCCAACATCTCCTTGACCAAACGCTCGATCTCCGCTTTTTGAGAATGAGGATATCGATATGGACGAATGTTCGGTGGTTGTGCTCCAGGTTGAAGAGTAATAGCATGATCCCTTGAACGATGTGGTGGTAGACTCAAGGTTTGCTCACCTACTTCTGGATAATCAGATAATAACTTTTCAATTTCCTATGTTATTATAGCATTTTTATTTTCACTTCTTGTTACCTGATTCAACTCGACCAAAAATCCTTGGTTCGTTTTCTTTAGTAATTTGGTCATAGATTTGAGTGATACTACTGTGCAAACCATAGCTGGATCCCCTCGAAGCAACACTGATCTTCCAGCATCATTGAATTTCATGGTTTGAAGTTTCCAGTTTACCCTCATTTTACCTAATGTGACCAACCATTCCATCCCTAAAACCAAATCAGTTCCCTTCAATTCGAATAGAAAATACTATTGGTTGATTTGGATTCCTTGCGCATCCATCCTTACCTCTTTGCATACTTCATTCCCGCTAACTTGTTTACCATTACCAATTACTACTTCAAATCTTTTGGTCTTCTTAATAGGTAACTGGGGTTGATGAGCAAGGGTGGAAGATATAAAATTATTGGTAGCCCCACTATCGACCAAAACAATTACGTTGTGCCCATGAATCTCCCCTACGAATTTCATTGTTCTACATCCGGTAAGTCCCATAGCTGGATTCATATTCAACACCATCATAGTACCCTTTGGTTTCCTCTTCAACTAAATCTTCTCCAGCAGGCTTAAAGAATTCTTCTGTATCATCCTCATTTATGTTGGGTGTCTCTGAAACAATCAATAGGTTAAGCTGCTTGTTTTTACAATGATGATTGGGGCCAAATTTTTCATCACATCTGAAACATAACCCTAATCGTCTTTTTCGAGCAAATTCTGAATCAGTCAACCTTCTAAATTGTCCCTCGGATTTTGCTACTGAAGAGTTAAAGCTAGTTGACTTTGCGGCAGGATGCAATTGTTCAGTGTTATGACTTGTTCCGACTCTTGAGTTCCTTGTTTCAAGGACGTTTGCAACTCGATGATAATTGGTTCTAAACCCAACCGGTTTATTGTTTGAACTTCCTCTGGTTGGTTCAAATTTAGAACTTTGAACTTGTTGCAACACAGAATTTTGATCCTCCACCTTTTGAGCCATCTCCGCCCGTAACAGCATCACTTCATTCAGAAATGCTCCTGATAACATTTCATCTGATGCCTCAGTCATAGATGCTGACACCTTTTCAAATTCTTCACGAAACACAACGACTGTGGTAATCTGCCTCAGCCCCATTAAGACAGCATATTGGTTGATCTTTTGAGTATCATGAAATCGGTTCAACAACTCTCTTTTGAAGTCTTCCCAGGTTTGCCGAGATTCCATCCAATAATACCAATTTAAGGCTTTTCTTTCCAAACAAACACCTGCTGCCCGTAATTTTTCCATTTTAGAAATTTCATTCACTGCGAAATATCGTTCCACTCTGAAAATCCATCCTAAAGGATCCTCTCCTTTGAAAACTGGTAATTGTAGTTTCCGAAACTTCTTTCCTTCTTTTTCTCCAGCCAAGTTGACATTGCTTCCTTCTTCTTGGTTTCCGATGGTTTTAGTTTGAGAAGGGGATGCTTCTGCCATCATAGTTCGTCCTTGGGCTTCAATTCTTGCAAGAGACTCTCATTTCTTGAAACCATCCTTCCAGTTTTCTGACATCTTCCCTTACCCCTGTCAAATTAGTCTCCACCTGTTCGACGCGGCCCTCCATTTTACTCACCATACCCGAACGTTACTGCTCTGATACCAAATTGATAGACTTGCTGCGAAAAAACTGTAAATAGAGAAACAAATATTGATGTTTTACACTAGATATACTGATATTATAACAATAAATCTGAAGACAGCCACTAGGAAACTGCTAATACTGTTAGATACAACCTAACACATGTATGAAATTCACTAATACAGTACATACTACTAAGATTACACAAATTCCAGCATTCCTAGACATTCGAGAGGCTAGAACTCTCCCAGAAGATTCCCTTTTCTTTTCTGAATATCTGTCCACTGTCCAGCCCCTTTTTCTACAGAAAAAACCACCCAATACATGTGTAACTGTCTCATGACAGTTACTAAGTTTCCCAATTGCTTATTTTGGCCTCCTAGAATAAGTTTTTATAACTTGAGGTACATCAGATTCACTTTCTGCAGCAATGATCCATCCCGGGACTGCGTCCTGTACAAAAACGGTCATCAAAAAATAGAACAAAGTAATTAAGTGGTTTGGCTGAGTGACTAATGAATATGAGCTTAAAAGGACTACTAGGAACGTAAAGAACTGAATTTAAAGGTAAGGAAGTGAACTAGCTTGACCTATTTGACCAACCTTATGGCCGTTGTGATTGTTGGAAGAGATTGAGAGTAACAAATAGTAGTGCTGTAGTAGAAACAAATTTATTACCAGAAATGTGATCAAAAGCTCCTGAATCAATAGCCCAGCTACAAGGAGAATAAGATTGAAAGGCGCAGTTGAAGCTATTACCAGTGCTATCAAGAGCAAAAAGTGCAGAAAAGCTCTAAAGACCATTGAGCTTTAAGCGCAAATCGCCAAACAAATGTGGTCTTTAAAAAACGAAGGCTCGAAGGGAGAGAAAAATACAATTACAAATGTTTAGTCCAAGACTAAAAATTATAAGCATGAATGACAAATATAGGAACAAAGAAAGTAAAAGAAAATTACGATATAGTGCAATATCAATTGAAGAGGCTCATTGGCAAGGGAAAGAATGCCTTAGAACCTTGATGACAACACTGAAGCGCACATTAAGCGAGGCGAAGCGCTCAACATGTTTTGAGCCTCTCTTCAGGTCTTTAGCGTGCCTTTGAGAATATTGGCTATTACCTGTATAACGATCAAAGCTTTCTCAGGGGATGTCTGCGCACTTGCTTTGCACTTAAGGAACTCATTATAATCCGATAGAGAATTCATTTGATTATTCAACATATTGGATCCCAGTTTGTTGTAAACTAAGTTCATATAACCTTCTAAAATAAGTGATGCAGGATATTTGCTGCAACAATGAAAAAATCTGAAAAAACCGACTGTATTTGCCTAAAATACTATTTCAATTGTCAAAAAATTAGGGGAATCTCGGAATATGCTGATGATCAACACGATAGAAAGTTGGTGGTGGAACTGCTTGATAACAACATGGTTAGTGTTTTACAGGTGCCTGTGGAGTATGAAACGTGTTGCTTGTGTGATACTGGACTAATAGAAACTCAGAAGCATATGCTTGCTGAATGCCCTTGGACAGTAGTAGTAAGGGACGCATTGGCAACTTGGTCGGGAATACATGTGCAACGGACTGGAGTAAGGCAGACTATCAAGTGGATCAAGAGGGGGGGGGAGGTCATGGAGGCAACAACAAAAGGAGCTGATTACTGCCATATGGGGAGCCATAGTTCATATATATGGCAAGCTAGGAACTGGAAACAATTTAGAAATATAACTGTAAATACAATTTTGTGATAAAGCATATACAAAAGGAGGTTAGGCATAGGATAGAAGGGATATTGGGTTAAAAAGAGATTGTAGATGTCATAATTTACTTCAAAGGTTGTTTAATTAGTTGTTTTCCATTCTGAAGCCTAGCCCACCATAATACTCTTCCTGGAAGGTGGTTGTGGTCCCAGGTGTTCTGTAGGTGTATTACTTTTGTTTGACTATGATATTATTTCACATTTATGAAGGTGGTTGTGGTCCTAGGTGTTCTTTTGTGTATTACTTTTGTTTGTCTATGGTATTATTTCACATTTATTACCCCAAAGTTTTCTACCTAGTATATATATATAATAATCCTTTCCCATGCGGGACACTATACACATAATAGTCTAACACCCCCCCCCCCCCCCTCAAGCTAGTTCATATAAGTCATATATACCTAGCTTGTTACAAATGTAACTAAAACGAGGACCCATGAGGGACTTGGTGAAAATATCTGCAGGCCGATCATCGGACTTCACCAAATTTTGTAAAATCTTCTGAGAGTATCTTTCTTTGATAAAGTCATAGTCAATCTCAGTTTACTTATTCCTCATGAAATACCAAATTTGACACAATATGAAGGGCCGCTTGATTATCATATACAAGTTCCATCCGATGGATTTCTCCAACTTTCAGTTCTCTAAGCAACTATTAATCCAATTTAGCTCAGTAGTTGCTGTTTCCAGATGTAGAACGTCTATCAATAGCTGACCCTGCCTAATTAGCATTTGTATATCCAACTATCTGATAATGACCTCGATCCTCGAAAAGTAGTACTTCGCCTAGAGCTGACTTTATGTATCACAGAATATGGACAACTGCATCCCAATGACTATCACAGGGAGAATCCATAAATTAACTTGGGAAAGAAATGTTAAAGTGTAGTCACTGTGAGATAATTCATATATCTTTTAGGATTACTGGGGCTCTTTTGTCAGGGCAAGAGTTTAGCATTCGGATTCATAGCGCTACATCTCATCATTTCAGTCTCCTCAAGAATGTCTAAGGCATACTTTTGCTGGGAAATGAATCATTTATGCGCCCGGTGTTGGATGCAGACGATGATGATTAGTCAGGATTTAGCAATGATGGCACCGTGGCTGGAGATGTGGACGTGACGTAGATCTATGTTGGTCGGATTCTTCAAAAATGTTAGGGGTGCATGTCGGATCCTCCAAAAGTAGTGGATTTTTGGAGGATCAAACACTGATGCGGCAACATTTTTGGAGAATTCGAGCAACATAGGCGTAGTTTCCTCAAAATTCAGTATGGGTAAAACCTCTAAGATATCGAGATGATTAAAAGAAGAGTCAAAGTAAGGTCGAGACTCAAAAATGTGACATGACTGACATAAGATAGCGGCAAAAATCAGGTGAGTAGCAATGGTCCCCCTTTTGAGCCCTAGAATAACCAAGAAAGACCTATGGTCTGTGTCGGTTGTACGGGTTAGTCTATGGTGTGAGACGATGAGAAGCAACTTCGGGAGACAGACTTGTCGGAAAAGATGAACTTTTTTGGCCGGATTAGGGTTCTGGTGACCAGAATTTGTAAAACAGTGGATAGATTGGCTCCGAATGACTGGTGGCTCCACCAAAAAAAAGAGAAACAGCTCACAAAGTTACATGAACATGCCTCACATGCTGACACGTATGTCAGATGTGCTGCCAGCGTTGGAGAGATCCGAGAGGCCCATGAGGACGCGTAAATGGGGTTCTACTGGAGAGGTTTTCTGGGGTTTGATATCCGGAGCTTTCTGAATCTTGTGGTATTATTAATTTTCTCAAACTACTGGTGGAAAGTGGTATTAACAGAGACAGCCAGTTATGTCCCCTGAAAATTGCACAATGACTGAAATTTCTCTCGTGGAAGAAGCTGGTATTTTGCACGACTATATTTTACCACGCTCTTAAACCATGTGAGAGAGTATGGAATTCTATTTATTAAAATGTGAATCTATATTATTACAATGAGTCCTATTTATAGTTATATTCGATATGGTACAGAATAATCTTTTTCCCTGTGGGACTCTACATAGTGCATAAATAATCTTTTCCCTGTGGGACTCTATATGCATAATATTCCAACAGATTCATTGAGCTTATTTTTTAACTTCAAGTTTGTTGGTTTCATTCAGCGCATAATTCAGCTGGCCCAAGGATGGATATTGTATTACCAGAAGATGGAAAGCAGACTGGGTTTCTTGCCAAGAGTGTAGAGGAATTTGCTGAAGCCATCATTGAAGTCATTAAGATGCCAGAGAATGAGCGGCTGGAGATGGCTGCTGCTGCAAGGAAACGAGCCTCCATGTTCTCAGAGCAAAGGTTTTATGAAGATTTTAAGGCTGCTGTACGACCGATCTTTCACAATGATACAAAATGATTACAAAATCTGTTTCCATAGCTGCAAGAGATCAATTTTATTCACTATAATTAGATTCGTCTCATGCAAGAGATCAATTTTATTCACTATAATTAGACTCTGTCTCATCTTTTTTCTTGGTTGGTTTGCTCATATTTATAAGTTTTCATTTTGACTGTATTTGTACTAATGCGATTTCAACCTTGAAGTTACTAATTGCAAGAAAAAAAAATTGCCTCTATTTTGGGGGTTAGAGTTGAAGAAAGTTTCCTCCTTTCTTACTTTTACTTGAAGTAGATAGGCATGTATACAAGCATGGTGAGGTATTACAGATTGAGGGAACAGTAAATTTGGGTCTAATGTCTGTCTGGTGAAAAAAAGCGCAACTCTCTTTTAAATTCTTGTTGAAATTTCATTAAGCATATTAGAGAATTCTTTTCCTTTCTTCTCTGTTGTTTGGCAGGTGGGGAGGACTGGAGGAGGGGGCACTTATTAAAAAAATGATAAGGAATTTGTCTATCATGTTTTCTTGTTTCTTTTGACAGTTTCTTTGACAATAACCACTACAAAAAAATGGGGAAATAGCTGCGGTTTAATTGTGACAGTTTTGAACAACCGCCACAAAATGAAACATAAAACAACAGTTTTTGAGACGCCATATTAAAATTTTGAATACCGTTGGTTTACAGAGATTGTAGCTGTGATAAACTGTTTAACTGCCGTTTGTGTTTCAAATTTTATTTAATTTCTCCCTCAGTTTATTCAGAATTTCCCACTCACAATTTGGTGTCCCTTCAAAAATTTAGAACTCCATCGTACCCTCGTATCTCTCTATGTAGCACTTTGGGTTCTCAGGTGTGCTGTATCCCTCAAGCTCACAATCGCGCACCAGGTATCACTTCTAATTTCTTCCCAATCTTTCTTTCCAGTAGCAACCAAAAGCAGTTTAGTTTCCCCTAATCCCTAGTATCTCTCTGTATTTGCTTTTGATTTTAGTTGTTAGAAATGGTTTTGGGGTTCTATTTCAGGGAAAAGTTATGCGGTTTTCTTGTTGATGCTCCAGAAATATGCTTCTTTACGTGCTATGATTTATTGCTGCATAGAAAGGATGGATTTATTCATCATCTAGAAGATTATGATGAAATCTCTAAATTAGCTGATATCATCACAGGAGACGACATCCTGGAGCTGGTGCTAGGTGTGGCTTTTTCGCGTTAACTGTGAAATTAACTTTAGCAATTATCCATGAGTATATTACATGTTTTCTCTAACTTAAGCCTGATTGTGAAGCATTGAATGATGCTCAATCCATAAGGGTACATGTTCAACGAACTCAAGGATTGCTCTTATTCCACATTGCATTCCTCACTATCAACATCACTTGCGCTGCAGCATGAAATAGGAAATAATGTCGTGAAATCTGGAGGTTTGCTATTCATTTGTTTTTGGGCCTTTTTTCTGATATTTGTGTTGTTTACTAATTCGATAGCCATTTCCAATTGGATAGGGATAACAACATTGCCGGCTTTTTATATTTCAGAGTCTGTGAAGGTAGCAATTTCTTATCGCGATAGAGAACTAACTCATATATCTGATGCCTGATGGTCCTTCATACGAGGTTTAAAGGTGTACCAGCTTGTCGTGTTATAAATTCCTATGACCGAGTCTTTCTGGCCCCTATGAACACTTTCTCTTAATGTATTAAAGAGGGCCTCTCTAACCAATGTAAAGTGGTGGGTGTCCACTAACGGCCATTCCTGGCTCAGCTCCGATAACGCAATTCTGGGAGTAATCGGTAGTTGGGCACTGGATAGTGGATCCCTTTGATGTACCGGAACTTAAAAACTTGGTTGTTAGCCTGTAAGTTCGACCTCTCTTTTCTACAACAATATACCCAGTGTAATCCCACAAGCGGGGTCTGGGAGGGTGGTGTGTACGTAGCTTTACCCCTATGTTGTGAAGGTAGAGAGTTTGTTTCTGATAGATCCTCAGCTTAAGTAATGCTTATCAAAATCCGTAAGGAAATACAGTAGTAAAGAAAACAGACCCAAAGGCACAAGAGAGGGGAGTAGGGGTACTAATCAGAATGTTGGGCAATTGAGTGATGGGGAAGGGAGATATGGTGAGGGGCACCCAAATGTGACTATGGTGGCGGCGACTGGTAAGACGGCGGAATTGACGAGCAAAGGAGATATTTTCTGAGTGGTTGGACGTCATACATTCCGGTACCAGAACATCGACAATCTTGGGCTGATGGTGTTGAGCAACAGAAGGAAAACTCAGGCAAATCTGCTGCAACTAGAACTCGAGTATGGGATAACTTTGACATAACAAAAATTTGAATGCGGGATTCAAACTGGAATGTGTGAATCCAAAAATTAGAGATCAACAAATTGGGGAAATCAAAATTGAAGATATTGTTACTGAGATCGCTACTGAGATTGTGTACTGCTGCAACTACAAGTATGCTTTTAATTCTTTAGGTCCTAATGTTGTTCTCTTAGGATCTGGAACTAACCTTTGATCCCATAAGTAACTATTGAAATAAAGGATGTAGCCAGTAACTTGTAAAGTAACTCTTGAAACATAGTGAATCAGTGAAAGAGGGGAAAGCTGGAAACTGGAATTTTTAAAACTTATGACATAAACACGAAATTCAATTGATCCACAATTTAGCTATTTATAATTAGTGAATCACACAGTGTTTTGGATGGCGAAAGGCGACAAGGCTTTGCCTCGCCACGCAGCGAGGCAATCACCTTTTGAAAGTGCGGCGACAATTAATACCAAAAAATTAAAATAATTAATTGCATATATAAATGATCAAAATCTGAATAACAGTAATATATTAGGAAATATTTCAAGTCAAAAATTAAAAATGGATAGTAGATAGATACTAAAAGTCTAGAACTTGAATGACTCAACAATCCATAAAACAAGCAATATTAAAACTCTTGTTTATTCTTCTTCAAGATTGTCATAATCTTCAAGTCCAACATGCATTTCATTATATTGCCCCTCATCTTCTTACTCAGATTCTTCAACAACTAGGTCTTGAGTCTGACTTGAACTTGTAGCTTTTCCCTTGTCAAGTGACCTTGACCTTGAAGTTGAGCTTCAAGACTTTCTCATAGGACAATAGACATTATCATCAGCTCCCGCAACCATAGCTGCAGTACCCCAATTAAGATCACCTTCCTCATATACTAGTTCATCTTCTTGATCGTCGGGGCCACCAAGTAACCATTCATTAGCATTATCAATATTATCCAAGAGAATTAGATCGATGGTTTCGCGAATATCATAGCGAGATGTCCATGTTCTATTGTACTTAACGTACAGTAGATCATTGAGATGCGATAGCTCAAGCCTATTCCTTGTCTTGGAATGAGTCTGTACATAATAAAGTAATTACTAATTAGATACTAATAATGTTCGCTTCAATATAGAAAGTAGAATATAATAAATCGTTCTCACATGTTCAAACACACTCCAATTTCGCATGCATCTGGATGTGCGACAAGTTAAATTTAATACTCTCATGACAAACTTTTGCAAATGTGGAATTCTATTGCAAAATGGCGACCACCACTCAACTATAGAAAAAAAATTGAAGGTGAATAAGTATAAAAAGTCAATAACTTAAGTAAAACATTAAAGCTATAATAAAGACAACTAAACAAATTCACTGACCCGATGACCTTGTGTCTCTGGCTCTAACAACTTGTACTTAGCAAACTGTAAAAGACCTATTATAGTAATTATTAGCTTAATAAGTATTTAGACTTTAGTATTTAGTATTAACTAAAAAAGAGGAGTGCTACCAAGTATTGTTTGAAGTATATGGGTTAATCTTGAATATGTCCCCAAATATCAAATTGATGCAATGGGCAGCACATGGAGTCCAGTAGATACGTGGGTACACAGCCCTCATAAGCCATCTTTGGTTTTGTTCTTACAATACCAATCTTGGGCTTTCTTACTAAGAAAATTAAAAAAAAAAAAAGGAAAGAAAAAAAGACGTGTTCTTGAGCTTGAGATCTTGGCGGAGAAGTTGAACTTCTTGTTGTTGTAGCTTGGCCGAATGTTGTGTCTAGGTCTAGGATTTATTTTTTCTTGTGTTGTTGTTTCAAGTGTTAGCGCTCTCTCTCTCTCCCTACCTTCTATCTCTCTCCCCGGTAGCCGTTGCCGACCCGACCTCCGGCCCTCGGCGCCGCCCTCCGGTCCCAATCCGCTTCCCTCCCCTCTCCGTTCATACCCCCCCCCCCCGGTCTCCAACTCCGGTGAGATCCAACAGGCCCCCCCTCGGTCTCCAGCTTCGGCGAGATCCAACATACCCCCACCCTCGATCCCCAGCAGCCGCCGCCCGGGCTCCAGCAGCCGCAGATCGGTCTCCAGCCAGCCGCCGATCGGCCGCCAACAGCCGCAGCTCTGTCTACACCCGCCGCTCGGTCGCCAGCAGCCGCAACACCCAAACGACGACTAGTCCCCTCGGTCTCCAGCAGCCGCAGCTACATCTCAGCATCGGAACTCCCCGAAACCCGGTCTACGCTGGGTTTTGGTCTCCGGCTTGGTCTACAAGCGTAACCCGGTGACTTCTAACCTTTGTTATTTCATTCTTCGTATTATTCTAGTATTATCCACTGTACCTTGACTTGCGTTTGATTTGTTGATATTGTCTGTTGTCTGTTGTTGCTGTTGCTGTGGTCGTGTCTTGCACTGCTTTTGATTGGGTTATCGGCTTGGGGCTTTGTGTTTGGGGCTGGGGGTGTTGAGTCCAGTGGTGTTTGCTCTCTATTTGAGTGTAGTTTGGTTTCTTGATTATTTCTTTGATTTTGTGTGAGCCTTGTATTTCCTGCTGCTGCTTTGCTACTACCATCGTTTATATTTTTATATTTTCTTGTAGTAGTGGCTGTGGGCGGTAATGGTTGGATAGGGTCATGTTCGAGGGGGTTGGGGCGTGGGGCCGTTGTGGGGGCGGGGGATGAGGAAAGGGCGGGAGTGGGAGGGAGGCCAAGGTTTGGCCGCGGGGGTGGTACAGGAGGGCGTGTGGATAGTGATGGTAGGTTGAGGGTTGGGTCTTGGAATATAGGGACCCTTCAGGGTAAGTCCATAGAGCTTGTGAAGATCCTTAGGAAGAGGAGGATCAATATTGCGTGTGTTCAAGAGACCAAGTGGGTAGGGTCTAAGGCTAGGGATGTGGATGGTTACAAGCAGTGGTACTTTGGGAGCGAGAGGCGTAGGAATGGAGTTGGCATCTTAGTAGATGAAGAGCTTAGAGGTCAGGTAGTAGAGGTGAAGAGGATCAACGATAGGTTGATGACTATTAAGTTGGTCATTCGGGGGTTTACCTTGAACGTGTGCAGTGCTTATGCACCGCAAGTGGGCTCGGAGGGGGAGGAGAAGATGCGGTTTTGGGAGGCTTTGGAGGAGGTGGTGAGAGGCGTGCCTAGCTCGGAGAAGATTGTTGTAGCAGGAGATTTCAACGGGCACATCGGGGCGTTACCGGGAGGCTTTGGTGATGTGCATGGTGGTTTTGGTTTTGGGGAGAGAAATGAAGAGGGGACTACTCTATTGGAGTTTGCGAGGTCCTTTGGGCTGGTGGTGGTGAACTCGGGCTTCCCGAAGAAGGACGATCACCTGATCACCTTTCGAAGCGCAATAGTCAGGACCAGATTGACTTTTTGTTGCTTAGGAAAGGGGATAGGGTGTTGTGTAAGGACTGTAAGGTCATCCCGAGTGAAAATCTTTCGACCCGGCATAGGCTCTTGGTTATGGATTTGGGTATAAAGAAGAATAGAAAGAGGAGTAAGGAGGGTAGACCTAGAATTAAGTGGGGTGGCTTGACGCCAGTGAATGCGTGGGAGATAGGGGAGAAGTTGGCGGGAATGGGGGTGTGGGAGTGTAGGGGGGACGTGGATAGTATGTGGGATAGGGCGGCTAGGTGCATCAGGGAGAATGCAAGTGAGGTGTTGGGTGTTTCTAGGGGCCGGGCCGGGCCGGGCATCATCAGGGGGATTGGTGGTGGAATGAAGAGGTGGAGAAGAAAGTGGGGACCAAGAAAGGGGCGTATGCTAAGTTGGTTGAGAGTAAGGACGAAGAAGAGAAGCGGGTAAACAGAAAAGAGTACAAGCTAGCTAGGAAGGAGGCTAAGTCAGCAGTCACGGCAGCTAAGACGGCCGCTTTTGAGAGCTTGTATGCAGGATTACAGGGGAAAGGAGGGGAGAAAAAGTTGTTTAGACTCGCTAAGGCTAGAGAGAGGAAGGGTCGTGACCTCGACAAGGTGAGGTGCATTAAGGGGGAGGACGGTAGAGTGTTGGTGGAGGATGGCCACATTAAGAATAGATGACAGTCGTACTTTTATAGGCTCTTGAATGGCGAAGGGGATAGAGCTATTGTGTTAGGGGAACTGGAGCACTCAGAGGAGTGTCGGGATTTTAGTTATTGTAGACGTTTTAAGGTAGAAGAGGTTAGGGAGGCTGTTCGCAGGATGCGAAGGGGTAGGGCGACGGGGCTGGATGAGATACCGGTGGAGTTTTGGAAGTTCGTTGGAGAGGCTGGTGTAAGGTGGTTGACTGGATTGTTCAACGAAATCTTCAAGACGGCAAAGATGCCCGAGGCTTGGAGGTGGAGTACCATGATCTCTCTCTATAAGAATAAGGGTGACATCCAGAGTTGCAACAACTATAGGGGGATTAAGTTATTGAGTCACTCTATAAAGATTTGGGAGAGAGTGGTCGAGGTGAGGCTGAGACGGATAGTGTCTATTTCGGAAAACCAGTTTGGATTTATGCCTGACCGCTCGACGACGGAGGCAATTCACCTGGTACGGAGGCTGGTGGAACAGTATAGGGAAAGGAAGAAGCACCTGCACATGGTGTTTATCGACCTGGAGAAGGCATACGACAAAGTCCCCAGGGAGGTGCTATGGAGGTGCTTGGAGGTGAGTGGAGTCCCGCTGGCATATATCAGAGCAATTAAGGACATGTATGAGGGAGCGAAAACTCAGGTGAGGACGGCGGGAGGAGACTCAGAGCATTTCACTGTCTTGACAGGATTGCATCGGGGATCTACTCTTAGTCCCTTTTTGTTTGCTTTGGTGATGGATGTGTTGACGTGGCGTATTCAAGGGGAGGTGCCGTGGTGTATGCTTTTTGCAGACGATGTAGTTCTGATTGATGAGACTCGAGGGGGTGTGAATGACAAATTAGAGGTGTGGAGACAAACTCTTGAGTCTAAAGGGTTCAGGTTGAGCAGAAGCAAGACAGAGTATTTGGAATGCAAGTTTAATGACGTGAGGCTGGAGAATGAGGTGGTAGTGAAGCTGGAAGCACAGAAGGTATGTAAGATGGATAGTTTCAAGTATCTCGGGTCCGTGATCCAGGGTAACGGTGAGATTGACGAGGATGTCTTGCACCGTATTGGGGCGGGATGGATGAAGTGGAAGCTCGCGTCGGGGGTGTTGTGTGATAAGAAGGTGCCGCCCAAGCTTAAAGGCAAATTCTACAGGGTGGTAGTCCGTCCGGCCATGTTGTATGGAGCGGAGTGTTGGCCAGTTAAGAATTCCCACATCCAAAAAATGAAGGTGACAGAAATGTGGATGTTGCGCTGGATGTGTGGGCATAGAGTTCGGAATGAGACTATCAGGGAGAAGGTTGGTGTGACTCCAGTGGAGTGCAAGATGCGGGAAGTCCGATTGAGATGGTTCGTACACGTGAAGAGGAGGGGCATGGATGCCCCGGTTCGTAGGTGTGAGAGGCTAGCGTTGGATGGTTTTAGGCGGGGTAGGGGTAGGCCGAAGAAGTACTGGGGTGAGGTGATTAGGCGGGACATGGAGCAGTTACAGCTCACCGAGGACATGACCCTAGATAGGAAGGTCTGGAGGACGCGAATTAGGGCAGAAGACTAGGGCCAGTTTGGGTCGCTAGTGTAGGGAATTACTTGGTGGGGGTAGTATCCTTGTTATGATTCCGTGTTCCTTGTTTTAGTACGAATCTGGGTGCTTTCCTCTATTTTCTATTACTTATGGGTGTCGTATTTATGTTATGTAATCTTGTTCTGTGCTTTACTATGTATTTGTGTGGTATCTCGTGTCTTGAGCCGGGGGTCTATCGGAAACAACCTTTCTACTTCTTTAGAGGTAGAGGTATGGACTGCGTACATCTTACCCCCCAGACCCCACTAGGTGGGAATACACTGGGTTTGTTGTTGTTGTTGTTGTTTCAAGTGTTAGTATTCTTGTCCATTAACACTTTGAGACGATCTAGATTTGAGCTTTAAAAAAATTGACGTTGTTGTTGTAAACAAGACCATGGCCATGTGTTGAAGTTGTTGTTCTTGGACTTGTGGACTTGTTATAGTCTTGGTTGGACGTTGTTGGTGTTGTTGTTGCTCTTGATAAAGTTGTTGTTGAGTTCTTGACATTCATCACAACCTTCACCCTTGCTAAAACCGAAATACAACACCAAAAAGAACCTTGGCCGTGCGTTGACACTAATGTGTGTTGATGTTTGCCGTGGGGTGGAAATTGTTTTTGTTTTGTTGATGTGTTCTTGAAGGTTGTTGTGGTGTTCGTCTTGTTCTTCATCTCATCTTACAACTTAAGACAACCAAAAGTGTAACATAGATTCAAAAAGGTGAACCTACAAGTTGTAAAGTTGTTTGTGAGAAGACTTGAGCCATCACTTTCGTGACTTGACATCTACTTTTCAACCACTTTCCTTGTTTCAAGGGACATTGTTTTGTGGGAATTGTACAAAGTCAAGTCTTGCCTTTTGAAGATTAGACTTAAAAGGAGATTTAAGACATACTTTCCCTCCAAAACCAATTGTTTCCATTACATAATAACTAAAGTTTGTAAACTTCAACTAGTGACTAATTGTGGGGTCGTGACCAATGGTATGTTGCCACGTCACCCAAGTTACTGTTCACATGAAAATTTTAAGCTCTAAATTTGATCTTCTATTTTCATTGTGTTGTTTCTTTAGTTTCGTTTGTTGATTCCATTACTAACTTACAAGCTAGTATTAGATTGTAAGTTAGTTTTGAAACTGTCCATCGTGTATATGTTCCTTTGTATGTCTTATTCTTTTGAGTCATTGTAATACTTGATCCACCTCTAGATGCCTCACGGAGTACAAGCAAGGTTACGACACTTGTGAGATAAAAGTGTGAAAAGTTCGAGAGACAACAATAGAGAGGAAGTGTGAGGACCATTCTTGTACAATTAACTTATTTGTTGTTTTGTAGGTAACTTCTTGGCCATAGTGGAAACCATTTTGGCCTTCCTTAATGCTTTGTCCTGAGACCTTGCTAGGGCAAATGCGGGTCTTGAAAAAATTGACTCGGATGTGGTAACTGTGAGTGAGAGGTTGGATCGAATGGAGAGTCAAAGGAACTTTCGTGCTTTTACTCCCGAAACTTTACTTCCAATGACCAATCCTCCAAGACCACCACATAATTCCACAAGCCAAGCTCCAAATAGCCCTCAAAACTGAGAACAAGATAGACCACTTTCCCCGCAAGTTGATCAAGTCCAACAAGGAGGACTTGGAAGCCAATTTCCTCCTATCCAAGCTCCACAACCGAAGCTCCCTTTCCAAAAACCGACACATCCAAGAAGAGAAACATGTTAGAGAGAGACATGGAGGATATGGAGTCTATGATGATGCTTATATGATAGAAGGAGACTTGAGTCGAATGAGATTGAAGGCCAATCTCAAGAGAGAGGAAGCCTAGGGTCAAAATGAAGATGTTGGATCCCAGACTTGTTGTCATTATGCTCTCGGGTTTGGCTAGCTTGTGGACTATTTTTGTGCATTTCTTGTGGGTTGTTTTTAGCTCGTCTTTGATACGTCCCTTGTTATTATTGAGCTATCGGGCTTTTCATGTTTTGCGGACAGTTTTGAGTGGTTTCTTTTGAAGTGGCCAATTGAACGAGATGAAGCCGTGAATTTGTGGACAAATTCCTTTCAAGATGGAGAGGATGATACAAGAATAATCACGGATATGGTGCGCGTTGATCCCGAGATTTGGTGTGTGCAATTGAAGTGTAGAAGAGGCCCAAAACACACCAAAATCAGCCCATAACTTACACTTGATGGGCCGCCCACTCTTTGAAGGCCTTTTTGGTCATTTTAACTTATATCGTGTAATAGCGATATAAAGAACAATGTAGGATTTTATTTACTTAGTTTATGAACGAAGTTGTAAGTCTTACAAGACAAAGAAACACAAGTCCTCTTTCCTTGAGGCACCCAAAACTGAAATTAGGGCTTAGACAAGTGTAGAATCACCTGTGTTTGCATTTGCTTGAAAACATTGATGCATCGGAGGTGGATTCCGATCTTGTGTCTTTGTAAGAGATAGGTTTATTGTTGTGTGTAGTGTTAAGGGTCCAAGAGTTACCATTCTTGGGTTCTTAACATTATACCTTCATGTGGTCTATCTATCTATCCTTTTTCTTTTGTAATCTTGTATCCGTTTTGTATCTTGTATTGTGAAACCGTTTTTGTTGTTGTTGTTGTTCTTCTCATTGTTGTTTCATCTTGTGTTGTTAACTTAGTTTGTTGTTGGCTGCAACACCTAGTGTCAAACACCTAGTTATATTGTCCTTGTATTTCATTCTTGAATCCGAGAGTGGTCTTCAAAAGGGCCCTCGATTCTTTGAATTAGTGGACTGTTTTTTGGAGTGTGTTTAGACTGTTTTGAGCCAATTCCGTGTGTTCCTTGGTTTTCTTGTATCACAATTTGTGAAGGTAGGGTGATTTATTTTTGGTTGGCACATATTTTTCAATGCTAGATTTAGATAATGAACAACACCAAGAGTCCAAAATATATGAGGTATGCACAAATATAAATGCTATTGAAAATCGCATGTGCCATATTATTATTCACAATAAAGTTCTTCAAATTACTCACTTTATCAAGTAGTTGTACTATCCATTTGCAATTTGTGAAGTGAGGTGATTTATTCGAAGGTTGACACATATTTTTCAACGCTAGATTTAAATAATGAAAAACACAAAGAGTTCAAAATATATGAGGTAATGTTTGCTCTATGATAGAACCAAAAGTTTCATGTTACTTGCATTATCTGCAGTGTTTTGAAAAGTGAGAGGCAAAAAAAAAAAGCGAGGAGGGCTCACTTCACAAAAGCTAGAAGCGTGAAGCGAAGCGCACGTTTTTTTCCATTAAGGGTGTGTTTGGCATGAAGGAAAATGTTTTCCATGGAAAATATTTTCCTAGAAAATGTTTTCATGGAAAAGAAGTTGGTTTCCTACTTATTTTCTTATGTTTGGTTGGTGAGTGGAAAATATTTTCTGGTGTTTGGTTGGTGAATGAAAAAATATTTTTTAGAAAATATATTTAGTGTTTAGCTAAAGAGCAGAAAATACTTTTATAAAAATAATTTTTGACCCCGAAAAATAATTTTTTTTAGGCTGTGTTCAATATGGAGGAGGAAAATATTTTCTAGGAAATTAAGTTGTTTCTTACTTATATTCTTGTGTTTGTTATGCAAGTAGGAAAATGTTTCCAAAAGTATTAGTATATATTTAATAAAAATAATGAGAACGAATAGGGTAAGAAGGGTGGGTTTAAAAAGTTTTGAAACTTTTTTTAAAAAACAAATTAAAAAATTAAATCTTTTGTTTTGGGGGGAGGGGCATGTCAAAATAGGTGGTAGAGGTGGAGTAAGAAAAAAGTTTGAATTTTTTGAAAAAAAATAAAATAATAGTTTTTTAGGGTGGGGGGCGACGGTTAGTAGGGTGTGAGGGTGGGGTTAGAATTTTTTTTTTTTTATAAAATAAATTTAAAAAATTAAAATTTTTTTGCCGCCGGGGGCGGGGCGGCACTGGTAAGGGTGGGTGTCTGGTATGGGGGGGGGTTAGGTGCCTTGGTTCGTTAGTGTAAGGTATTACTTTGTGGGTGTCTTATTTCTGCTATTTCTTCTTTGTTTCATGTGTTATTACGACTTTGTTTATTATTCTCTGTCTTGAGCCGGGGGTCTACCGGAAACAACCTCTCTACTTCTCCAGAGATAGTGGTATGGACTGCGTACATTTCACCCTCCCCTGACCCCACTATGTGAGAATACACTGGGTTTGTTGTTGTTGTTGTTGCTTTTCTTCATACCAAACACACCCTAAAGCGCTATTTGGTACAAAATTTAAAAATATTAAACATGCATAAATGGAGGGATGGTCTTGGCTCAGCGGTAAGCTTGCTTACCGTGGTGTGCCAGGGTCGGAGGTTCGAAACGCCCCTCCAGCAAAGCTAGGGTGAGGGCGCGTAGGTCAGGCCCGGAGTGGTTCCCCCTCCCCGACACCTACGGAGTAGGTATGAACCGGGTCGTCCCTTTTTATGCATAAATAAATAACCAAGAGCGCTCAGTAAATAACATGATCTTTCAATACTTAAATTAAAAAAAGAGAACAGATAGTCATAACAAATGTTCAAGCAAACTGCTAAAGTACTAAAAATCAGTCTTGCATCTTAATCAACCAACAGAGATAGAGAAACCAACAATTTTAGAACTCTTATTCTACATCCTATTCCTCAACAAGATCTCCAAATTCTTAAAGTGTCATCACACTATTATCTTGAACAATATCTTTTTCATCATCAGAAGCCTCATCAATAAGGGTTCCACTTGAACTTGCTTTTTCCTTGCTGCTTAAAGTAGTCCTCCTAAGACCATAAATACTTTCCTCAACACCACTTGCTGGAGCAATATGGTCTGATCTTCTCTTTCATATACTTCTTCATCTTCATGATTTGAAGGGGCTCCCGTTAACCATTCATTTGCATCATCAACATTATCCAACATAATTCAGTCAATGGTATCGCAAGCATTATAACGACACACCAATGTTCTATTATATTTGATGAACACTACATCATTGAGGCGTTTCAACTCAAGCCTATTCCTCTTTCTAGTATGAATTTGCATAGGTTGTAGAAAGTAATTAATAGGAGTACTTAGGAAAATTCAGATACCACTTAATTTTTAGTAGTGATGTAATGTAGTTTCTCACATGTTCATACACGCTCCAATTTCTCTCGCAACCGGATGAGCTACAAGTTAAACTTTGAACTCTAATAGCAAATTGTTGCAAGTTTGGGAAGTTATGCCCATATTGCATCCACCATTCAATTGTAGAAGATTTTTTTATAAGTTAAGCTTTAAACACAATTATAAGTTGAAATGATCACCTAGTGACCTTAAGGTTCTAGCTCTAATGAATGATTCCAATCCAAGTAGCCCATTAACTTCCATGTACCTACCAAGCTCCTCCCTTATTTTGTCTATCAAAGCTTTATTTGGGATCATCCTTTCAAGACATGCATGATATCCCAACCACACTTCTTCATCCAAAGTCTTAATGTCACTATTTTTATAATAGAGCCTGGGGTTCAAAATATATGTCGCTGCATGCAAAGGTTGGTGAAGTTAATCCGTCCACCTTGCATCAATAATTTCGAAAACCTTCTCATATTTCCTTTTATCATTATCAAATGCCTTTTCAATACTTTCTTTTGCCCTATCCATGGCTTCATAAATTGTAGCCCATTGGTGGTTTTTTCTCTCCATCCACCAAACGAAGTATAGTAACGAGAGGACCACCAACTTTAAGTGTTTTTACAGCGTCCTTTCAGAAAGATGGACTAATGATTCTGGCAACTTCTTTCCCAAGAGTTTCCTTTGCATAAATACTCTTATTCCATTCATTTGACATGAACAAGATTCACAAATTTTTCTTTGCATATAAAAACTATGCAAAGTCAGAAAAGCTGTTGCAAACCTTGTCTTCGCAGGTTTTACCAGATTTCTTTGGTTTGTGTAGATCTTCATCATGTTTAACAATAATGCCCTTCGACTGATGTAAGAATGTATCTTAACAACCTTAGCAAAAACTGTTCAAAAAATAGATTTAGTGGTTTGTAAATTAAGTATAGATAACTGACATAAAGATTGAAAAGAAAAACTGAACCACTTATTCATTTGTAGAATATGGGCTTCCTTGAAAATGTCACCAGACAATAAGTTGATACAGTGAGCAGCACAAGGAGTTCAGAAAATATGTGGGTATACTCCCTTTAACAATTCACCCGCTTTCATATTCTCACTTGCATTATCAGTCACAACTTGCATCATATTTTTCTTCCCAATTTCAAGATTGTATTCTCAAATAATTTGAACATTTTAGTAGCATAGCATCATGAGATTCAAGAAATACACTTCCCATGGGAGAATTCACCAAAAACATTGATTACCATTTTTCCATTTTTGGCAGTCCATTTATCCATCATAATGGAACATTCATAGTTTTTACATTGAACCTTATGAGCCTGAACAATCTTATTTGTTTTCTCCACCTTATTTTTTAGACAAGGCAATCTAACTTCATGATACGTTGGGGGTTTCATTCCTGGGCCATATTGACTTACTGCCTCAATAAATTCACCAAAACTCTTAGAATAATTAACACAATTAAAAGGGAGGACGGCGTCATACATCCACCTTGCAAAAGAGAATACAACACGGTCGATGCTAAATCAACGGCTTAACATTTTCTTTTTTTCATTGGGTTGTTGTGGGAAATATGTATCCATAGGACCCTTAACATTGCTAGCGGTGGATGATCCACTCCCGCTAGCTGAAGACTTCCTTTGGTATTTTGATGGAGACCCCATTGGCATATTCACTTCAACTTCATCATTATCCATTTGATCATCATCAACAAGATTGATCAACCATTGTTGCGTCATGCCTCATTTGAGTCTAAAGCTCATTTTTTTCCTTCATACACTCATTTATTTCTTCCTTAACAACATTCGGGACTTTTGGACATACAATGACATCTTTGTAACCACCAATAAGATGTTTCTTGTGACGAAATATTCCACCATTATATATATTGTCACAAAAAATACATTTTATTCATGTAAATATTGCCTATTGCAATTCCATACGCCCAAGATGAATCTCTTTTTTGCGCCATTGAGTAAAAAGATATACTACAAGAGAAAACAAAATAATAAAAATATATTCAGATAGATAGAAGTCTGATTACATACGGCAAAAAAAAAAGTAAAAAGAAGAAAAGCAGAGCTGGAAATCAGAAAGATGAAAAATAGAGTTGGAAGTCAGATTACATACAACCAAAAAAAAAGTAAAAAGAAGAAAAAAAGATCTGGAAAATAGAGAAGAAAAAGAGAAATAAAGAAGAAGAGAAAAAAAACCATAGCTGCAAAGAACAGAGATGAAAAAAAGTAATAGAGAAGGAAAATAAATACAGAAAACCCTAATAAAAGAAGAAGAAGAAGAAGAGGAGGAGGAGTAGAAATAGAGAAGAAGTCGCATACCTTCAGCAGCACGCAGTAGTCACAACAGCAACTCTACAGTCGTACAAGTCGCTTAAGGGTTTTAACTAAAATAAATCGAATAAACCAATAAAACCCTTAAAAAAACCCTTAAATATCACTTAAGCGAGCTTTTCTGTGCTTTTTCTACTTCATGGCGTCTCGCTTCTGGACCTGAAGTGCGAGCTTTTTTCTCACCTCATTGCTTCAGGTGTAAAAAGTGACCCACTATCACTTCACTTCACGCTTAAAGCGAGGCTTCAACGTTTTTCACAACACTGGTTATCCATAATAACTTGAACAAACATTATTTGGACCTACATTTTCTATTGCTTCAATAAACAAGTTACCGATATATTCCCATCCTATATAATATAGTAGAGTTGATTGATTTAATAATATTGGGTCCCTACTAGATGATGTCATTATATTGATAAAAGGTCGTCTCTTAATGTCGGATCATCCACCCGAATAAATCAACAATCATTTCTTTTTCCATGTATCTTTAATTGGGTGCTACTTTCTTTCAACACGAGTCTTTTTTCTTGAGCCATAAAAGACTTGTTCTCAATCTATTATATAATGGGGGAATATAACCGGAAATAGATTTTTCAGCTAAAAATTGTGAATATTTTATGAAATAGGGAGAATTTGCAAGATTAAATGATAAACCTGATTCTTAAAACATTCAAGCTGCTAATTTATCGATAGTATTTCTTCCAAAAATGTTGAAGGATTTTTGTTTAGCTCCACTCTCTGAAACCTTTCTTTACTTCTGTTGTAGTAAATCAAATTCCTTGCGAAGAGGTACATAATCAACTTTCTTTCTTGCATAAACTTGAATGGATGATTTTTTTTTCTTTCAGCTTGTTCATGCTATATCGTCAAAGCCTTAAATATTTCACCATTCATTTCTTTTCATATTTGAACTCTATGGCCTGATGGTCTTAAAATATGTACTTTAACTCTGTTATATGATTCAGCAAATAATTTGTTGCAATAGTTACAGGACAATGATCTGTTGTTCCACCACCATTAGGAGCCATTAGGAGCAACTGAAATAACTTTAACATGATTCCATAATGGTTTGTCATCGAATCGACCACTACACTTTTTCTTGGTCTCATAATACCTTTTCCTATTGACTTCTGACGATGTTATTTCTTGGATAAAGGATGAGCGATTCTTAAGTTATAAATTTCCTTAGCAATGAAACAAAGAATTGCTTTAAAGCAAAAAGGCAATGGTATACTTAGTCTTTGGAGGGATAATTGGTAGAGAAAGGACCCTTGGCTTCTGTGCTGACAAAGATTAGACCTTTAGACTTCAATTTGCTTTTGCAATTCGATTTGAATATATTTCTTTGACATAGGAGTACAATAACATAAACGTGATTTAAACCAATGTAATTTTTTAACGTTTTTAAATTTAAATGTCAATATATTTGTACCAATATTATTTTATTGTGAATTCGGACATAAAATCTTCAAGTTTTTGAAATAAAATTTAATACTATATGAAATCTACATAAGAAGGTACATAAGTCAAATAGGTGGAGTCAAATGTTTGTAAATTTTATTTTAGAAAATTGAAAGATTTCATATCCGAATTCACGGTCAAATAATATTGGTACATATATTCTTGGTTAAATTTAAAAAATTGAATTGGTACAAATAACATTTAATACTATTGTACTCCTATGTCAAAGAAATATATTCAAAGTGACGTGCAAATTGAAGTCCAAAGTAGAATATTTGCAACACAGATTCCAAAGGTTTTTTTTTCTACCAACTCTCCCTCCAAAGACCAAGCATACCATTGTCTTTCTCACTCTCTCCCTCTGCTTCAAAGCACTTCTTTGTTTCATGACCAAAAAAATTGAAAACCTAAAAGTCACTCATCCTTTAATCAATAAATGACAACAACTGGTAAGTAAAAAGGTTTATGAGATCAACAAAAAGTGTAGGGATAGATTTGATGAAAAATCATTATGGAATCATGTTAAAGTTATTTCAGTTGCTAAATGGTGTATGGTCCTGTAGCTATTACAATAAAGTATTTATTGGATTATATAATAAAGTTAAAAGAACATGTTTTAATATTATTAGGCCATGGAATTCAAATATGCAGAGAAATCAATGGTGATATACTTCAGTCTTTGAAGATGAGCATGAACAAGTTGAAAGGAAAAAAATTATTTATTCAAGTTGTTGCAAGAAAGAAAGTGGATTATTTTTTTAATTCCAAAAGGATTCGATTTACTACAACAGGATAAAAAAAGGTTTGAAAGTGGAGCTATAAGATATCCTTGGCATTTGAGAACAACTTTTTTGGCTTCGAGAAAAGACTCACATTGAAAAAAAGTTGCTATCAATTAAAGATACATGAAAAAAGAAAAAGGTTGTCAATTTGCTCGGATGGATCACCCGACATTAAGAGATGACCTTTGATCAATCTTGTGGGGACCAATATTTTTCATTTGTATTGGGATCATAAAAGATGGGGATATATATTGCTAAATTATTTAAGTAATAGAAATGTAGGTCCAAATATTGTTGTTTAAGTTATTACGGATAACACAAGTAACATGAAACTTCTTGTTTCCATCATGGGGTAAGTATGTGCCAACCTTCAGATAAATTACCTCACCTATCAAATTGCAATGGATATTAGAGTTACTTGGTGAAGTGAGTAATTTGAAGAACTTTGTTGTGAAGCATGACATGCCACATGCGATTTTCAAAAGCATTCCAGTTTGTGCTTATTGAAAGTTGGTGAAACAAGATTTGCCTCACACATCAAAGTGAAATCGTCACTACAGAAAAGGATGATGAATGGAAGAATTATAAGGAATTGAAGCTAAAACAAGTGAAATAAAATCTCTTATAATGAATGATGAAAAGTGGGATAGTATTGCCACTTTTTGAAATTTATGGAACCTATTGTAGTATGCTTAGAAATATTGATTGTCCAAAATTATCTCTCATTTATGATATGTGGGACACAACGATTGAGAAGGTTAAGAAATAATATTTGGGCGTGAGGGGAAAGATCTCAATTCCGGACAATCAAACTTTTTGGGTACCATTCATGATATTCTTGTGGCTAGGTGAAACAAAAGAAGTACCCTTTACATTGTATGACACACTCTTTAGTTCCCAAATACTATCACGAATCATGGCTTCAATGTGAAAATGGGATTCAACGTCTAGTCCTAGTGAAGAGAGGGAAATTTCATTGAATAAGATCATCAAGTGCTTTCAAAGAAGATACTTTAAAGATTCAAATGAAATGAAGCAAGTTTCATTGGAGTATGGTACATTTTGTAGCGGAGGTGGTTATTTTAGTAATCTTCATGTGATAGAGGGTATGATGTATGAGGATCCTCTTTCTTGGTGGGAAAATTATGATGTCTCGGCTACATTTTGCTTACTCAACCGGCTTCCTCCTCTTGTTGTGAAAGAAATTGGGTACTTACTCTTTGATTCACAACATCAAGAGAATAGTTAAATTGTGGATGAACTGAATTTCTAGTTTATATTTAAAATTTTAATAATTCCAGCTCCAGTTTTCCTCTTTCACTGATTCATTCTGTTTAAGTGATCTTACTTTACAAGTTACTGGTTACATTATTTATTTCAAGAGTTACACTCATTATTTTAATTATATTTGTTCTATTGTAATATGCTTTTAGTAATTGTTGGTTTGTAGGAAAATGGAAAAGTAATCCCTCTTGGAGAATGAAAGCTTGAATTCTACAATATACATGCAAGTTTTCTGCAAAAATATTTCTCAAATTTAGAATATCTTTATAATGTTGAATTTTTTACTCGCACCTAGATACGTACCCCCGAATCTTCAAATTTAGATTTCGCCGAATCAGACCTCAGATACTCACCTGAGTCAGAGCAACTTAGGCTCCTGCTATTGTTGTCGAGGCAAAATGTAACTATGGTGTAGTTATTGGATGAATTACTATGATACAAGTTCGAGGTGATCTATGAACGATGATTGGACCAGTGAATTTAGCCAAAATACCCTAGCATAGGCGTGCTTTGGTCTCCAAAAGTTTCACTTGTCATTCATGGCCATAGAAAACTCCATGTTAGCTGTGAACAGTGTATATTGGATGCTAACTTAGAAAGCTGCCTAGACTGAATATCCAGTTTCATATGATATTGCAAGCTTTCTTTCCATTAGCGACCATAAGCAGTTTGGTTTCTCTCAAGCTTAGCAGGTGTGGCGTTTCTTACAGTAACTGTGAGTTATTAATCTTAGCAGTTATCAATGAGCTTATTACGTGTTTCCTCTAGCTTAAAACTGATTGTGAATCATCGTATGATGATCATTAAGGGCTCATGTTCACCACAGTTGAGAATTGCTCTCTTCCCACATGCATTCCTCGCTATCAACAGCACTTGCACATGTTTCAAAATCTGGAGGTTTTCTATTCATTTGTTTTTCCCCTCCTTGCAGATATTTGTGTTGTTTACTGATTCGACAGTCATTTTCAATTGGATAGGGATAACAAGATTTCCGGCTTTTTATGTTTTAGAGCCTGTAAAGGCTGATGTACCAGAACGTGAAAACTTGGGTGTCTGCCTGTAAGTTCAATCTCTCTTTTCTACAACAACATACCAGTGTAATCCCACAAGTGGGGTCTGGGGAGGGTGGTCTGTGGTAGCTTTACCTGTTTTTTGAAGGTAGGGAGGTTGTTTCCGGTGGACCCTCAGGCTCAAGTTTAGCATATCAAAATCAGTAAGGAAATACAGTAGTAGAGAAGAAAATATGGAAACAAGTGAGCTGCATAGAGCAAGTATTTAGTTCTCATTTGCTTTTGCAAAACGCCTGCTTACTATTCTGCCTGCCTCGCGTTATTATCATTGCACTCAGGACCACAGAACTATTGCCATATTTGGAATACACTTGATAAATAATACACTTGGATGTCTTTGATATCCCAGTATTTACACTTGGATCTCTTTGATATCCCAGTGTCATTACCATTCTATTTGCTGCTAAATCATCTAAGCATTAGATGTGTCACTTGTTATTTCCTCTATTGCAAGCATCAGCTGACTACAAACATTTCAATATTTTGTGGAGACTATCAATTAGTTGTTAATACAGAATGCTGCATATGCCAAGTATTTAGTTCTCATTTGCTTTTGTACCAGCTTATTATTCTGCCGGCCTCACATTATTATTATTGCACTCAGGACCACAGAACTATTGCATTATTAGGAAACAACTTTGAAATGAACAGGCAGAATATTATGGCTTGAATTTGTACGTTAGCTGTTTTGCTAAGAGAGTATTTAAGCAACATGCTAAGGTGATCCCTTTTTTTGTCTTTTTCAAATGTTAGATGATTGATTTCCATCTGTAGAAGATAGTAGGCTAACAAAAGAATGAGGAAGCATGCTAATGTCTGCAGGGTCCTCTAAATACTTCAGGGACCAAGCAAGGTAATGTTTTTTTACTCGAATATTGTTGATATTTTAGTGTCATTACCATTCATTTTGCTGCTAGTTCATCTAGGTGTTAGATGTGTCACTTATTGTTTCTTCTATTGCAAGCATCAGCAGACAACAAAAACTTCAATATATGGTAAGACTATCAACATTCAATATATGGTAAGACTATCAACATTCTTGAACTTGAGGATTTTTTCATAAATGAATGGATTTATATGATATTAGCTCATACTTGAATCTTTGAGTTATTACTACTGAAAATGTGCTACTAAAGTGTTTTTAATGGAATTTTCATCTATTAATACATAAACATTCCTTTTAACGTGGCCTCAACTAGCATGTATGCCCTCAGACTTTAGGTGGGCACAATTCGGCACTTAAATTATATTAAAGTTGAACAAATAGGCACACACATCCTACGCGACAAATCTCACACAATTTGTATATATACATGGTTATACAAAGCAGGCACGTTACTTATGTTGAGGAATGAGAGTCTAGAACAAAGAAGGAAAAAGGTGGGGAAGTTAGTTACATTGTTGAAGTCGGTTAGTTAGTTAAGACTACACTGTTAATCTTCTCATTTACTCTGTATATAGTCGATTATGTACTACTACTAACAAGACAATTGAATTGAATACATCAATACAACACAATGATTTACACTTCTTCCTTCTCTTTTCTTCTGTGATTCTAAGATAGTTGATCTTCTACTATCTGTTCCTTCATTTCTCTGCTTGCTTACAGTGGTTTGCTCTTAGTGTGAGTTACTGCATTAATCTTCATGGTATCAGAGCCAATTGAATTGAATCAGTACTCTTATCGATCCTACAATTTCTGATTTGAATCTCTGGTGTTCATCTGCACATTCAAGAATTTCTGATTTTTAGCAATTTCTTGAGTTACTCTGACAGTAACTGCTCGACTAATTGAATTGCTCTGAAAGGAACTCTATTCAATTGAAAATGGCTATTGACGCGCATGAATTGGAAATTTAGTCCCCAACAATGTTGGATCAATCCCACTGCCACTGCAGCCTCCATTTGATTACAATCATCCCCTGTTCTTATCTGCTGCAAATGTATCAGGTACTTCTATTGCGTCTTTCCAATTAAGGGGTAGTGAAAACTATGTTGTATGGAGTAAGGTTGTTCGAATTGCACTACTAAGGCGTAACAAATTTGGTATAGTAGATGGCTCTTGTAAGAAAATTTCTCTACTGACATGGGAAATAAATCAATGGGAAAGAGTCAATGCTATAGTACTTTCTTAGCTTATGAATGCAGTTTCTACGGAACTACTTGGAGGGATGGTGCATGCCTCAACTGCATATTCTGTGTGGTTGGATCTTAAGGAAAGATTTGATAAAATAGATGGTTCAAGAACTTATAATTTGCACTAAGAAATTGCAACCATGACTCAGGGAGTTCAATCCGTGTCTTATATTTTACTAAGTTGAAAGACTTATGGGATGAGTTTGAATCTTTAGTACCATCATATTTTACTAAGTTGAAAGACTTATAGGATGATTTTGAATCTTTAGTACCATCTCCTGCTTGTAAGTGTGAAAAATCAAGAGATTTCTTGGCGTATCTTTAAAGACAAACGTTGTATCAGTTTCTAATGGACTTAAATGACACATACTCCCAAACAAGAAGCCAAATCTTGTTGATGACACCACTACCAACTGGCAACATAGCCTACTCTATGATCATGAGTGATGAGAATAAAAAAACTGTAGCTCAGTTTATGCATGCCACAGGTCTTCTTAGTGCTGCTCCTAATTCAGCTGATGAAGTAGCCATGTATTCTAAGACTGGCTATCAAGGTGGTCGTTATCAAGGTAACTATCAAAAGGGGAAGAGAAACTATGTGTCAACCTATAATCCTAGTGCCGTGTGTGATCATTGTAAGATGAAAGGTCATTACAAGGTGGATTGGTACAAACTTGTTGGTTACCCTCTTGGACATCCTAAACATAGCAGAAAATGAATAATGAAGCTAGAACTGGCTATGATCACAAGTACAAGATGAGGAAAATTGCTTCTAGCGATCACAATGTTGTGGCTGAGGATTAGGATCAGCATCACCAAAATCAAAGTGCTGGACTGTTACCTTTGCCACCAAGGTTCACACCTGAGCAATATAATCAGAATGCTGGAGAAACACACTCAAGTGCCATCTGCTAGTGCAACAAATATTTCAGGTATTAGTAGTTCCTTGATGGTCTGCAATAATTCACCTGAGTGGATTATTGACATAGGTGCTACAAACCATATGGCTGCAGAAATTGATCTTCTAAACAAAGATTCAATATCTGAGGCAGTAAATCCAAAAAAAGTAATACGACCCAATCGTGATGTGTCACTAGTGACACACACTTGGTGTAGTAATATTTCTGAAAATAGTACTATCCAGAATGTTTTTCATCTACCTCAGTTTAGATACAATCTGTTATTAGTCTCAAAGGCTATTAAGCAGCTTAACTGTTTAGATACATTCCTCCCTAACTTCTGTGTGTTTCAGGATCTTTGGAATGGGTAGGTGAAGACGATTGGTGGAGAGGAAAATAAACTATACTTATTGAGACAAAAGCTTCCAAGACATGGAAAAGTAGCAGGTTGTGTTTTCAATACTGAGATCACAAATAAATCTGATCTAAGGCTATGACATAAGAGGCTTGGACATGTTTCTTTTAGGATATTATGTTGATGTTTTCTATTTCCAAGACTCATCTACATCTACATGACAATATAAATAAATGTGAAGTCTGTCCATTTGCTAAACAAACTAGGCTAGCCTTTCCCTCTAGCAGTACATCTAGTGTTAAAGCTTTTGACTTAGTACATATGGATCTCTAGGGACTTTATAAGGTTTGTACTTTTGATGGACACTGGTCCTTCTAACTGTTGTGGATAATTTTATTAGAATGACATGGGTGGTTTTACTCAAGTTGAAAACTGATGTCATTGTTGTTCTTAAGCATTTTCTATCTTACATTCAAAACGAGTTTGATGCTTGTGTGAAAGTGATTAGAACTGAGTACTGAACTTTTTGCCACTTTAGACATAACTCATCAAACTTCTTGCTCATATACACCTCAGCAAAATGGTGTAGCTGAGAGGAAGCATAAACATTTGTTGGAAATAACAAGAACTATTAGGTTTTAAGCTAATATACCTTTAAAGTTTTGGGGACACTGTGTGAAAGCTGCTACATATCTAATAAACAGACTTCCTTCTTCTGAATTAGGATATACCACACCTTATGAAAAATTTTACAATAAGAAACTTGCACTAAATCAGTTTTAGAAAAAAAATACTGCTGGACATCATCTGAAGGTCTTAGGCTGTTTGTATTTTGCTAAGGTAGTACATGAATTGGATAAACTTAAACCTAGATTAAGAAAGGCTATTCACATAGGCTATTCAGAAACAAAGAAAGGTTATATCCTTTATGATCTCATTGACAAGATTTTTTTTGTTAATAGTGATGTCATTTTTGTGAAAGGTACATTTCCATTCAAGGATACTGACACAAGCTTCACAATCTTTATTTCCTACATATGACTTGATAACAGGGAGTAGTGATGAGTTAGTTACTGATGTGCCTAGAGTTGAGCTTAGTTCACAGTCACAAGTAACTGCTGAGAACAGCTCACAACCACAACCAATTATTGAGAATGACTCGCAATCACCTGCCGAACAACTACAAAATACAACTAGTACAACTCTAGTCCATTCAGGCAGCATCAACTCCTACTGCAACAAGTAGAATAACCAGACAAGCTGCCAGACAAGCCACTGCAAAATTGTCACAAAAAGTTACTACACAAACTACAACACACTCAAAGAAAATCCACCAAGACTTTATGTCATTAATTATCAATGACAATGTTTTATATCCTCTCTCAAACTATGTTTTTTATGATAATCTATCTGACAAATATCAATGCTACTTATCTAACTTCTCTAATCTTATTGAACCAACATCTTAGGCTGAGGCAGTCATAGGGCCTAGGTGGGTAGATGCTATGCAATTTGAGATAGCTGTTCTTGAAAACAACAATACTTGGCAGGTGGTCACTCTTCCTGAAGTCAAGCATCCAATAGGGTGCAAATGGATTTACAAAATCAAGTTCAAAGCTTCAGGAGAAATAGAAAAAATCAAGGCAAGGTTGGTAGCAAAAGGGTTCAGTCAAAAGGAAGGAGTGGACTATCAAGAGACCTTTAGTCCAGTTGTGAAAATGGTTAATATGACGACTAGCATGGCTATTGCAGTTGCTAGACATTGGCATATCCATCAAATGGATGTATACAATGCCTTTTTACAAGGTAATTTGGAAGATGAGATCTGTATGAAACTTCTACAAGGTTTTAAAAGTCAGGGGAGAGGGGGGAGAGACAGGTGTGCAGACATTCAAAATCTTTGTATGGATTGAAACAAGCACCAAGAAAATGGAATGCAAAACTGCATCAAGCCTTGATTAAATACAAGTTTAGGCAGAGTCAGTATGATCATTCTCTATACATCAAAAGACAAGTCAAGGAATAATTGTTATACTAGTTTATATAGATGACATACTAGTAACTGGTAGCGGACTTGATCAGATAATTGAAACCAAAGAGGCTCTTCATAAAGCTTTTAAGAGAAGGACCGTGGAGAACTAAAGTACTTCCTAGGCATCGAGTTTGCAAGGTCTAAACAAGGAATTGTGATGCATCAGAGGAAGTATGCACTTGAGTTAATCTCAGAAACAGGTCCCAGTGCTGCTAAACCAACACCTACACCTCTTGATACTACAAAGAAATTGACAACTATAGAATATGATCAACATACTTCAAATGATGGAAGGTCAAAAGATGAAGTACTAGCTGATCAAGAGATGTACCAAAGGATAATAGGGAAGCTGTTATACCTCACAATAACAAGACTAGACATAGCATACAGTGTACAGACCTTGTTACAGAGTCCAAAACAGTCTCACATGAATGCAATACTCAATACTCAGAATCATTAAATATATAAAAGGAAAACCAGGAGAAGGTCTTCTCATGTCTAGCTCAAAAGGAGATGTTCTTACATCTCATTGTGATGCAGATTGGGTTGCGTGTGCTTTCTTTAGGAAGTCTATTACAGGCTTTACTATCAAACTAGGTGAATCACTAATTTCGTGGAAGTTAATGAAGCAGTCAATTGTTTCTAGGAGTTCAGTTGTTTCAGAGTATACAAGCCATGCTTCAACAGTTGCAGAACTTACGTGGTTAGTTGGTTTGATCAAGGATCTAGGTGTTCAACTACAACTACTTGTGACCATCTTCAGTGACAGCAAAGCAGCCTTGCAAATAGCTGCACATTCTGTCTACCGTGAGAGGACTAAACATATAGAAATAGGCTGCTACTTTGTGAAGGAAAAAATCCAACAAGGGCTGATCAAGACTGAATATATATCCACTCATGACCAATCTGCAGATGCATTCACTAAAGGCTTAACTAAGGTTCAACATGAATACCTAATGTCCACACTTGGCCTTGTCAATCTCTTTGCAGTGCCAAGTTTGAGGGGAGTGTTGAGGAATGAGAGTCTAGAACAAAGAAGGAAAACGGAGGGAAAGTTAGTTAAAGTGTCAAGAAGTTTGTTACATTGTTGAAATCGGTTAGTTAGTTAAAACTACACTGTTAAGCTTATCATTTGCTCCATATATAGTCAACCATGTACTACTACTAACAAGACAATTGAATTGTGAATACATCAATAAACGCAATAACTTACACTTCTTCCTCCTCTTTTCTTCTCTGATTCTAAGATAATTGATCTTCTACTATTTCTTCCTTCATTTCTCTGCTTACAATGATTTACTCTTTGTGTGAGTTACTGCATTAATCTTCAACTTATACATATAATGTGTATGTAATGAATAATAAGGTATAAAGGTGTATATATAATGTATGTATATACACTTTTATACGTCATGTGATACAGATTTCTAAAATAGAAAAATAAAGAGGGTTTTGTGTAGTTTGAGAAGAATTTTTAAAATAGCATTGGAAGAGATTTGACTTCATGAATTTCAATGCGAACATGTGTTGGCTAATTTAATTGTAACAAATTGTTGGGATATGATCATATGAACTGTTTCTTTGGATTGTACATGTGAGTAACTATCCCTTTTTTATTTATATACTAAACGACATTTTCGCTTCTTAGTGGCACATTGTTCGGAATGCAGGTGGTCTATTATTTCACTCTTGAAAATGTCCCACAGAACTCAATTTATGTTGTATGGAAAAGTCTTTCCAGCGTCGGACTTTTTTTTTAAAAGTTAGAAATTAGGAATGTTATTGCACCAACTTTCTCATGGTAGCACCTTTTTGTTGGCTTTCAGACATGATTTTGCAATCCCTTCAGGTAAGTATTGATGCCCATGAAGTGGCACATATATTGACTCGTTCGAATTTACTTCTCACAACTCTTGGATGATTGCAGGTATCTCCTCCGCCAGCTGGATAATCCACAAGTCCTGCATATTTATCGGGAGCAAAATTGGTTAGCTGACAATTTTAGCAACTATAGTCTATAGGGATGCACATATGGAAGAAGGAAGTCAAAGTGCGAGTGTGGGTGGGTACCCAGATACATTGTTGGACTTGCGACATCCTGATCAAGCAGGAGCATTTAGTACCTGCAGAGATGGATCAGACTAAACCAACCATAATTTATGATAGCTAATAGTAGAAGGGAACCTCGGAGCAACTGGTTAAGTTACTGCCATATGACTAGGGAGGAAATGGATTCAAGCCGTAGAAACAGCGTCTTGCAGAAATGTGAGGTACAGCTGCGTACAATAAATCCTTGTGATTCGGCACTTTCCTTAACCCCACACATAACAGCTTTAGTGCACCGGGCTCCGGGCTGCCATTTTTAAGCTAACAGTACAACTATGTTGTTCTTCCACTTGTGTATGGACTCAAATGCACATATAACGTGTTATGTTCATGGAGCTCCTTTGTGAATCTTTTTTAAAGCATATATTACCCTTGTATATAAGCCAATAAGCTGTTGGACCAATACAGCTTTAAATAATTGTACAAAACGCAATATGTGTTGTACAAAAGTATCAATGAAGGATTCATTAGTTTCAAGACACGTGAAAACATATGTATTTCTCTCTCATCATTGCCAATTAATCTAAATCTGATCATCACCTTCTATACTTCTTTGTGTTCTTAATAACATTACTATTAAGATTTCTTTGAATCATCTATAATAACTGAAAATTTGCAACTGCTTCTTTGGGGTTATGGAGAGGAAAGAGAGACACAACTACTCTTTGAGAGGTAATTTCATTTATTCATAGTGAGAGACTCAATACAATAATGCAGTGCTGCTTTGGGGATTTTCCCTCTGTCAATTTCATGGGTGATATTTATATTTGTAGCGTCACTGCTTAATTGAGTGTACTCATGCATGCTTTGTTTTGAATTTTTGTTGTCAAATTTCTTGGTTTCATTTGGATGACGTTTCTTGAGAGGTTTGAGGAATCCGAGAAGATTGCAGTGTGTATTGTTCTAGGGGTTTTTTCGCTCTTCCCTTTCGACTATTATCACGGTTGTTCTTTGCTTTTTCTTTTTCACTGATTTTGTATATGCATGCACTCATTCACTATTTTGTGTCAATTACATAGACGTTAGAGGTGCTAATAAGAATAGAGACATGCCCGTGAATAAAATTTCCAATAGTTAGTAACACATTCATGTTGTATAAATTATTTTGATTACTTTTCAACTTACTTATGATTGGTATTGGAGTTGACTTACTGAGTTTTACCCTATTTGGTAATATTTGTTCTAATTTTAAGGATTTTACTTTACACAAAACAATAATTATTGAGCTTGTAGTAGGGGCAACAAAGGCTAATGGAATTTGGGGTGAGCAAAACGAGTAGTACGCTACTCGACTCCATCTCTAGGAGCCTTAGCAAGAATGTTGAAACCGGTCTAATCTATGAGACTGCTCGAAAGGAGGCTCCTACCAGCACTTTTATACCTAGCGATGTAATTTCTATTCGTTAAAAATAGTTCAAAACTATGCTACCTTTGATTTTTGCATATTAAGGTCAACTCTTTTCAGTACTTGGCCTTTTCATTTGTGTATTTTCAAGTTGTTTGAGTTCCCCAATGTTTGCAGTTTCAGTTAAGCTGGGGACGCTTTTAATTGGATCAGTGAAACAATAAAAGAGTGGATTAGAGGATCTGCTGGCATCTACGAAGGAGAGAAATATGATTATGATTGGTCAATCTTCATTTCCTTCTTTATCTGCATATTTTGAATATCAGATCTAGCCTCTTAATTACCAGTATATATGTTTTAGCTTAACTCAAAAATTACGTGGGAAACTACAACATATTTCAGTATGAACTATTCTTTGTGTTGAATTCTTACTGATTACAACCGCATCTGTTCTGTTGTGTTCGCTTCTGTTTAAAGAAGATTAGTTCCTCTACTTTATGACTAGATCATAATCCAGGTGCTCAAGTATTGACTAAGACACGGGGTATATCATTGCGAAATATACCTTTGTTGGCCACGAGCTGGTTTACTGTATATGTAATGTACAATTAAGGCCATTCGTGTTCATATAGCTGCCACGGTCAAATTAAGCTATATTTGCCTGCCCTTTTTTTAGTTTGCTCTTCCCTTTAGTAGTTTTGCTCATTGGTCAGATCGGCTTTAGATTTTGAGGGTCAACTTTCTTAATTTTGATTGTGAATTCGTACTTGATTTATGAGTCCCAATTTATGTGTCATAATTTAGATTTCGAGAGTTAACTTTCTTAATTTTGATTGTGAATTCAGACATAGGGAGCACTGGATTTATGAGTCCCAATACAAACAGAACAATATGAAAAAACACAGCTAAGCTCACCTCCAGGAGAAAAGTCTACAGACAAAAAAATGTTTAGCATATCACAGGCTCGGACTATCTAGATAGTTTTGGAAATATAGAATATTTTTCTTTGTTTCCAAGTCTCTTTTTCAATACACCAATCTCAAATTATCAGCCAACATAAGGATGACACCATCTTATAAAGATATAAGATTTATTCCGCACAGTAAATGTCAAATGAGTGAATAATAAGTTGTGGGTTTTCGTTAAAATAAAGTAATATGCAATAATATAATAAAAAGGACAACACTCGGTAGGATCAATCCCATGGTCATGTGACTAAGCACTTCAAGGGTCCATTCTATGCCATAAAGCCAATGCTATTTTTGTTTATGGGTTATCGTTTATAATATTTTATTAACTTATTCTATTTTTTAATATATTTATCGGAGCTACGGTAGCTCGTGGGGGTTTCTGGAACCCTGACACAATACTGTATATCCGCCCCTGAACCTATCATTATAACTTGTAACGCAGAAACTCCAATTTTTCCCCTTCAAATATTACTTGCAGCGTACTTGTACATATGATTAGCTAGTATGTATCTGAAATAATATGTATACTTATTAGTACACATAGGTGGATTAATTTGTACACACATTATTAATATACATACTGGCCTATTGTACTATTGGAATAATATGTTTACATATTGTATATCTGCATGTATAACACTCATTTATTTGATATGCATTATGTTAATATACATATCATTATGTATCACATATTTTGAGTTGTAATTGGTTGAGTTGTAATTGGCATCCGTTATCGCATTCAAACAATGAAAATGTATCAAAAAAATCTAGACTCTCTTTAATTAAATGGATATCAATTTAATTAGAGAGATTTCAAGAGATTGAACAAAAGAGAGTGGAAAATGAAAGATTTTTAAGGAGATGGAATGTAAAAGGGGGAAAAACCGAGAGGCTTAATGTAAATCGAGGCGAATACTTATAAAGTCTTTTGTAAAGATATCGATCTTCCTAGAGATATACAGGACAAACACGGTTTGATGTTTTTCAAGTTAGCAAAAAAGAATTTCTTTGCACTAGTAAGAAATCGATGTATTTACACGGATCACCTTCATTCTGTATATGGGTTCTTCTAAATTTCTCGTATCCTTTGTCCTGAGAGATTTAAGGAGATAAATATCAAATGTCATTTCTTTTAAGCTTATTTATCTAGTAAAAAGTTTGATTAAAAATATATCAATTATATCAAGAAATTGTATGTATATGTAAAAAGTTAATACTTATGCACGAAGAACAATCTAAGTACTTCTCAGTGATTTTTTTGTTCAAGTTAACATTATTATTTATAAGAAATTGTTAAGCGAAAATAAAAATTCAAAATCAAATACCATTAAAAAAAAAAAATAGAGGTAATTCCCTCTCCCCCAAAAAAGAAAAAAGAAATCAATATATAAATTGAGATGGGAAAGTATGTGTCAAAATGGGGCCAATTCTATGGGGTCCAAGATCCAAAACTAGCAGGGTTCCTTCCTAGCTCTTATCCGAATAACTTTACATGTTTTGTCATTTGTCATCATCAAGTTTAATCTCAAACTTTGATATTATTCTTTCTCAATTATGGAACTGCTATAAAAGTTTTTCACTTTATGTATTCTCATGGGAATAATTCTATAGAAATACATTCTGAAGAGAATAGTGATGACCAACTAAAGGACACTGCTTAGAAGAAAGACAAGAAAATCTGGATGATACGATTCTTTTACTTAGTTCTTAGTGGTCGAATTTGGACTCAACAATTAATTTAGAGTTTGTTTGATTTATACAATATTATGGGACTTTTGTAGTCTGAAAGAAACAAATCTAAGATTGTTAGTATTGGGAGTTAGGAGGATTTGAGATCCACTTAATATTTTATATTCGTCCGTCTCAAAATAGATGATAATTAAGAAATTAAGAGATAATTAATTATTTTTTTAATTCTAACTTTGGTAATAATTATTCTAGAATTAAGAGTCACATAAACAGATGAAGATTAAAGAATTAATATATTGATCAAACCAGACTCCTAATTAATTTTTCATTAAAAGTAGTGCAAAATCCATACATGGCAACTATTTTGAGAAGGATAAAGTAATATTTTAGATAAACAAAATTATGCAATAAGAGTTGAAGTTCAGTTACAAAGAAAGAAATAAAGTCAAGAATAACAAAATGGCCTGCGTGAATAGCTAGGACCAGAACATGTATTATTTTTAAGGAAAGCTACAACTACAAGATGACATGACTCTTTAAATTATATTTACAATAATATCCCTATCACCCTCCCCCAATCTGAAGTGGAGGAACGAACATGAAGATTGACAAGAAACTCCTTGAATTTTATAATAGAGACAACTTTAGTAAAAACATCTGGAAGTTGTTGTTAGGTAGGAACATGAGAAACAGTAAAATCACCCTGGCTAATCCTCTCATAGATAAAATGGCAGTCTAAAGCGACGAGTTTTGATCTGGAGTGGAAGATTGGATAATGTGCAAAATGGATGGACCCGATATTATCACATTTTGCAAGTATAGGAGTGCGAAGATAAACAACCAAGTCCTACAGGAGAAATTGTAACCATATAGCATCAATAACTGCAACAGCCAGAGCACGATACTCAGCTTTGGTGCTTGAGCATGCAATAGTTGGTTGTTTCTTTGTAGACTAAGATATCAAGTTACTCCCATGGAAAATGCAAAATCCAGAGGTAGAGCGATGAGTTGTTGTGCAACCTGCCCAGTCCGAGTCTGAGAATATAGTCAAAGGGATGGTAGAGTTTCTGTAGAGTTGCAAACCATAGGCATGAGTTCCTTTAAGATAGCAAAAAATTCGCTTAACAACTTGAAGATGAATAAGTCGAGGTTGATGAAGAAATTGGGATGCCATATTCATAACATATTGTATATCCGGTCGCGTGAAAGATAAATATTGAAGGCTGCTAATCATTTTTCGATACAGAGAAGGATCATCAAGGAGTTGTATATCCACATATCCACAAAATGCAAATTAAGCTTACTGTAAAGAGGGGTTTGTACAAGCTTAACTTCAACTAAATTAAATCGATCCAAAAGTTGTGATATCTATTTTCGTTAAAGCAGAAGAATCCCATCACTATTATGAACTATCTTCATGCTTTAAAAATAATGAAGGGAGCCAAGATCTTTCATTGCAAATTCAGATTTCATGGATGATATAAATTCAGAAACCAGTATATTTGAGGATCCAAAAACAACAATATCATCAACATAAATAAGGAGGATTAAAATAGCACTGTCTTGATAAAAAATGAACATGCTATGATCGGAGGTAGAATGCTTAAAACCAAGGTCCCAAAGATGAGTTGCAAGTCAAGTAAACTACGTTCTAGGCAATTGTCTCAATCTATAAATAAAATGCCTTAGCTTACACACATGATATGGATAATCAGGATGTTCAAAACCTCTGGGTTGCCGCATATAAACAACTTCATTTAGCTTTCCATGTAAAAAGGCATTAAATACATCTAATTGATTCATACACCAACTATTGAGAAGAGCCAAAGATAATTCTAGATGAATAATGCTTAACTTGATCACAGGAGAAAAAGTCTCTGTATAATCTAAACTGAGTTGTTGAGAGAAGCCCTGTGCAATCAAACAAGCTCTATAGAGACATTAGGACTGTACTTAAGCCGATATACCCATTTATTTCATGCAATATTCACATTAGGAGGTGGAGGAGCTAATGTCCATGCATGATTCTATACGAGTGCATTAAAATCTTCACTCTTGGCATTGAGCCACCTAGAGTCTTTGGATGCTTGGGTAAAATATGTTAGCTCAAAAGGTGGACTTGAAACAAAGAGATTAAGAGAGGACACAACTCGTGATTTTAGTGACCTAGTCATTGAATGAGTGACAGTTACATGGGCATGATTATGTGATTGATTAGATGGTAAAGCTGGAGAAGAAATTAAATTAGAAGAAGATAAGAAGTGTGAATTATGAGAGAAAATGGATGCTGAGACATCTGGGCAAGAGAGAGGTTGATTTGAAGATGGTTGAATTGAGCCTTAATTATGCATTATGGGATATATAGTGAAATTAATTTCACGAGAAATATGGTGATGTTGATTTTGTGTGAATAAGAAAAGAGGTGGGTTCACAGTAGAAGGTGGTAGAGATAAATAAGAGAATTGCGTAAAATAGGTACATGTGTAACAGGAGGAGAAAACTGATTATTTGAATATGAGGAAGTTAGAGTCCTTGTAGAAATTATAGAGTTATTAAGAGATAAAGAGACAAAAAGGGAAGAAGTTACATCCAACATGGGGATTAATTCAAAGTTAAGCATACCTATCAGACACATTAACCGAAGAAAATATAGGAGAGGTAGTTTGTGAGGAAGGAACTTCAGCGGTACTAGTAGTTGCTGGAAAGAGAGAAATGTATAAAAAAATGGATTCTATAAAATTTACATGACGTGAAAGAATTATCCAATTAGTGGTTAGATCTATACATTTGAATCCTTTATGTTGAGGAGATACACCAAGAAATAAACAAGGTTTAGATCGTGGAAGAAACTTATGAGCAAAAGAATGAGCAAAATAAAGGTAACATAAACACCTAAACCTTAATCAAATTGTAATCTGGTAATTTTCCATATAATTTTGTATAAGGTGAGGTAAAATTTAGAATAGGAAGAGGAGTGATATTAATTAAATGAATCCCAAACAGAGAAGCGTCGGCCTAAAACGGAAGATATCGTATCATATTATTAACATGGTGATGTTTTTTTTCCGCATGACTATTTTAAGAAGAGGTATATGGACATGAGAAACGATGAATAATTCCATGCTCACAAAAAAAGAATGAAAATGAGAATTGTTATACTCTTTGTCACCATTTGATTGAAAATAAGTAATAGAGGAATTAAAAAATGTTCAAGACCATATTATAAAACTCTTTGAATTTGTCAAATGCCTCTGACTTATTGTGCATTAAATAAAGTCAAGAGTATTTGGTGCAGTCATCAAGAATATAATAACGAAAATCAGAATTCGAACTAAATGGAGCCTGCCACACATTTGAATAAATTTTAAAAAAAAGAACAGTTGCGGTATTATCAGAAAAAGGAAATTGTAACTTAGATTGTTTACTTAGATGACAAACATTCCAACCAAAATTTTCAAAAATTGAGTTACAAGAAATGAAACCCCTACAAACTAAAGTTGCAAGAGAATATTTTCCCGAATGTCCTAAACGTTGGTTCTAAGGAGAGGAAGGTATGACAACGCTTGACAGAACAATAGGACATGATCGACGGGAGGTTGTGCAAACAGGATAAATAGAGACATTATTCTCACAGTGAATTAAGACTTGATTGGCTGTCTTATCCTTAACAAAAAAATTAGTGTCAGTGAATTTAATGAAATAATTATTGTCGATACACAAAAACTGAACTGACATTATATTCTTCTGAAGAGAAGGAACATATAAAATATTTTTTAATTGAAGAGTTTTAGAAGATGTCGAAAGAAAGAAAATATTCGTAGATATAATAGGAAGAAGATTAGCATTTTCAACCATCATCTTTGACGAGCCAGTGTAAGGAGAAGAAGAGGATAAAAGAGATGGATTATTTGTCATATGTGCATAAGCAATAGAATCAGGATACCATATCAGTGGTTGTACTTTCTCCAAGTTCATAACAACAAATGATTTTAGGAGCAAATTGGGAACGTAGAAATGATTGAAACGGTTTCTAAACTCCAAAGTAGTCTTATTAAAGTGGAAGCAGATTTGTCTTTAGCCGATGTAAAAGGGGATCGCCCCAGAATACCATCACCTCAAGAGAAAGGGCAAAAATTTGGTGAAAAATCAACCCATTGGCTAGAAAAACTAGGGTGATAAGAGTACTAATTTTGACCTCTGCCTTGATTTGGTTCACCAAAATTACGTCCATTATGAGATCCTCTTTGAGATTGATTAGGATGATATAAATTTGAAAAAGAAGGTTGAGAAACTGGTGGTGCTTCGACTGAAGTAAGTAAAGCAGTGTGAGAAGTGGAATCATCATCATTTGTTGCATTAATATATGCTTCTTTAGTAAGTAACAATGGACACAATGCGAGAAAATATGAAAGTATTCCGGACGCATTCAAATTGGAGACAAAAATACGATACAAAGGTGGGGGTTCTTGCAATTCTTGGTTCACTACATCATCATCAATGACAGGTTTTCCAACTGTTCTAAATGAAGTTTTTGGAGATAATCCTCCATGGAAAGAGAGTCTTCCTTAAAATTCTAAAATTTTGATTTTAGATGAATTGACGAAGAAAAAACCTGATCTAGGTAAAGGGACACAAAAATATCCCATGCTTGCTTGGAAGTGTCACAGGCGTAGTTGGGAAGTGAGTCGAGAACTGGAGGAAAGATAGTGGCGTTAATCCAACTTACAGTTATGGTGTCACATTGAATCCACAAAGGATACTCTTCATGGGTTTATGAGGGACATGGAATAGAGGCATCAACCAACGGAAGAAGGTTGTGGCTTCTTAGAATAGTAAGAAAAAAACTACTTTCATGTAAGATAATTAAGATATGTCAATTCAATTGGTATAAAACCTTTAAAATTTGAAATATTCGGAGGCGAATTTGGAAGACCCAAAGAGGATTGAGAGGGCATGACTGGAGTTGAAGAAAAAGTCTGAGCGGAAGCAGTTTGAGAAATGACGGTTCTCTTGATGCAAGTTGAAGTTCAGTTATAGAGAAAGAAATAAAGCCAAGAATAACAAAATGGCCTACGTGAATAGCAAGGGCCAGAACATGTTCTATTTATAAGGAAGTTACAACTACAAGATGACATGGCTCTTTAAATTATATTTACAATAATATCTCTATCAATAAGTATTATAAGGTGTACTCTTCTTGTTTTAATTTATTTGTCTTATTTTGATTTGATACAAAATTTAAAAATGTAAAGAAGACACTTAATCTTATGGTCATAAATTAGATATACTCCCACCTTTCCTTTTTAGTTGGCACGTTTTGCTTTTCGCGAGTTGATTTGACTAACTTTCAAAGCTAAATTAGATTAGATTAATTAAATATTTTAAAATTAAAATTCAAATATTCAAAAACTATATGAAAAGTACTATAATATGTATTTTTTTAAATATGATTAAAAAAATACATCTTAAAATATTAATCAAAGTTTAGATATTACAAGAAAAAATATGCCAACTAAAATGAAATAGAGCGAGTATGTCAAATATGTGAAAATACTCTTTAATTTTATGGGTTTAAATATATTATATAAAAAATTAAAATTAAAGAATTGCTACAAAGAAAAAAAGAAATTTTGTAAATAAATTAAAATAAATAAATAATTTAAAGTGGTGGAAGTAATCTTTTCATGTTAAAAATAAATATAGTAACTCTCTGGAGAAAATTGAAGGAAATGTGTCTTTTAAGGCTTCTTTGTGGAATTGGTGATATTGACCAACTTAAAGGGTCAAACATAATTAAAAAACTTAATTAAGTTAATTGTGGACTTGATTAATATTTTTAAAACTTTCTAATCTTTTTAAAAATATAAATCAACCTACACCCCTCTCCTCTTCAAATCAACCGACTCTCTCCTCTCTCCCCTCTCCCCTCTTTCTTAACAATTTCTCTCAACTTCTCTCAACCAACAATTCTGCAAATTTCTCTCTTCAATCCCCGGCGACTTCCCTCTTACGATAAATATTTGGGTTTCGAGTTCCTTTCCGACTTTCAACCGTCAATCGACGTGACAACATTACTCTCCGGTGACAACAACTTCAAGTTCTTCATCGTCCCTTTCTTCTTTCACAAGTAAAAAAAATTATGGATTTTTAGTTATGAAGAAAAATCAGAATTTGAGTCAACGTCTCTTCTAGTATTGGTCAATAATTTCAATATTTGTTCCTTAAATTTGAAGTTTGAAATGGGGACTGAAGAAAATTCTAATTTCTGCTATTTCTTTTCTTCTCTTTTCGGAGTGAAATATAATTTTTTATTGTTATTGTATTTCTTGTTATCTAACTATTGATTCAATTTGTTGATGTCTGTTGAGTTTTTTGAAGTTTGATTTTTGTTGTTTGTGTTTGTACAAATAAAACAACAATGTTGGTGTTTTTTGTCACTGTTGATGTTCTTGGTGTATGTGTTGTGTTAGTGTTGTTAGGTTGATTTACTGTTGCTCTTGGTAAAAAAAAAGTGTCTTTGATATTAAATGGTGATATTGTTGTTGTTCTATTGAACAAAATCTTGCTACAGTTTTTTTCTGCAACAGATAAACCATCTGATGCAATAAATTAACTATCTGATGCAACAAATGAACCATCTGATGCTATAGATAAACAATCTAATAGATCATTTATCTATTGCGACAGATGACCCTTCTGTAGGAAAAAATTTAAACAATATTGATAGTTGATAACAGTTCTAACAGATCATCATATGTTGTAACAGATGAATGATCTGTTGCACAGACCAGACATCTGTTTTAATAGATGTGTGATCTATTTTTATTGTTTCTAATAGATTACTCATTCGCTGCAACAGGTTAGTTATATATTTCAATAGATAACCTACCTGGTGCAACAAATATGTGATCTGTTGGAACTGTTATTTTACTATTGTATATGTTAGATTTACCGTTATCATTTTTTTAATGATACATTAATCAATTATAATATTTTTTATTTTCTTGTTATTTTTAGATAATATGACTTCAGAAAAAAAAAAGAAACCGAATCAAGTCCAAGTAAAGAAACAAGTGAAACAGCTAGGCTACATCCATCACTCTATGAGCTTGCTTTACAAGCAATATCTCAATCAGAAGCAGAATATAATCACCATGGGGATAAGGAATATTTCAAAAGAGATGATGCAAATGCTAATAGTCCTTCCACTGAAGAGTTGGTCAAAACCTTCAGCATTATAGTTATCCTGTGAGAAACAGTACGATGGTGCAAGAGATTTAATTGGTGATTTCGTAGATAAGTCGGCCATGAGAGAATCTTTTGACGCCTTTAGAAAAATTCTTCGAGACCAAAAATTAAATGCTTATTTCAAGGACAGTTGCTTTCAGCAATATCTTGATTTGTCGGAGGACAACAATACCCGTTTTCAAATAAAAATGGTATATGATCTTCTCAACCATAGGTTTATGTATGAAAATAAAGATATGATGGATGAGGTATGGATAAATTACTGTGACATGCCTGCTTATTTTGGTTGAAAGGAGTTTGCCATAGTAACTGGACTAAAATATTTTTCTTCTTCTCCTTCTAAGTTATACCTATTCTAACCCCAAAAAAGCACCTCGTACACCCAAAAAAGGTAAAGAAAAGTCAAGTGATGGTGATGACTTGGTGTCCTTTGTTGGTCCAAGATTCAAAAAAAAAAATTAATAGAAGCATTGAAAGGTAAAAGACTTTCAAAGAAGCACAAGCAATCATTGTGCTTGATTGGGTTTGTACATAATATTCTTTGAAGGAGAGAGGTTAACAACAACATGGCACTTGGTTTAATAAATCTCTCTGAGGATTTTGAGGCATTTACAACTATCCTTGGGGTTATGAAAGCTTCAAAATGATTGTCAAATAGTTGTTGACTCCGTTAACGTCAAAGACAGTCAACTTATATGGCTTTCCATAGGATTTCATGATAAATATTTTTTTTATTGTGATTCATTTATTTTTTATTGAATAATGCTTTTGATTTACTGACGTTATTTTATAAGCTTGGGCATTTGAAGTCATTCCTTATTTGAGACAACAAGTGAACTACTAGGAGGAAATTTCATGTCCAATAATCCTGAGATGGTTGTCGGCCAAAACTGATAAAAATATAAAATTTCTTAATCTCTTCAACCCCCCAAAGAAAGCAACAAGTCTAATTCTAATTAAGTTTTTATTTTAATTAATAATTTTTTAAAGATGATTTAATCATTATTCTAATATATCTACTGATTTATTTTAGATTGTGCATCCGTGGCTTGTTTCGACCAATCAAGAGTTGAAAGATGCCATTTTTTCTTACTTTACGGTCTGTGCAAATTTTATCGGACCCTAAGGTCATTGTTAGAATAAAAAAGTAATTGTTTGGAGCAACATCTATCATAAAAAAATAATTTTGATGGGTGGGCTTGTTGTTGATGATGTTAGTAGTAATGGAGTTTTTGGTGGTGGTAGTAATAGTGGTGCTGCTGTTGGGGATAATGATGCTTCTCGTATAATTTTTGAAACAACAAACCATTATGATTATGATCATACTGTTTAAACAGATTTTGCCCCTCCTAGCGAATGTTCTGCATGCAAATATCAAGACTGCAAGGCGAAACATAATAGAGTGATTAATGTTATTAATGTATTAACTGCTTCTACAAAGGAATTGATATCTTAGAGGGGTTTCATTCCATCAAAGTGGATTTCATATCCATATACTTCATTAGAGATTAAGGCGACTAAAAGGAGAAGGAAAGAAATTTTCAAGGCATCATCAAGCATTGAAAGAAGCAAGATTGCAACTCTTCTGTCTTTGTCTTGCACTTTTGATCAATATACAAGGGCCACAGGAGAGCAACATGAGCTGAAGATGGTGAATATATATCATCTGTTCCAACAAAAAAATAGACTATATATCTGTTTCAGCAGATGGCACATCTGCTAAAAATTATCAAACAAATATATACATCTGTTACAATAGTTGACTAACCTATTGCATCACATGCATTATCTGTTGCAACATATGTCTCATCTATTTTATTAAATCAAACAGGTCTTCATACTATTTTAATTTATAACAATAGATGATCTATCTGCTATAACAGGTGGGTCATCTGTTGGGATAAATTAAATCAAGACTTCCTACTATTTTAGTTTTTTCAAAACAAATGAGTCATATGTTGAAACAAATGGGTCATCTGTTGGAAATTATCATACAAGTCTTCCTCATGTTTTAATTTATCCCAATAAATGATCCATCTGTTGCAATAGATAGGTAATCTGTTGGTACAATAAACAGGAGAAAGACATGTTTGATTTTCTAAAACAGATGAGTTATCCTTTTTCTATTTTTTTATATCTCTATGATTAGCATTAACAATTCTGGCTTTCCAGGTGGATATCACAGTAGAAGCTACTACTAAACAACATAATATCACAGTTAATAATCTATCAACTACTTCCAAAGATAAAGAAAAAGTGAAGCCTGTCACTCCAGAAGAACGAAAGAATTACCCGTTTGAAGGATTCAACATCTCGGACAAGGCTCCAAAAAAACTAACAAAGTTGATCAACGATTATTCAAAATGGATTGCCGATGGGCTGTTAAAGCTTCATGTCGGTAGGTACATAAATCATTTTTAAAGATATTAATTTATACAATTCTTGTTGTAAAAAAATGATATTAACATATATAAATCATGAACAAAATGAAGAACACTATAAAGTGAACCAATCAGGTCTTGATTTTGATATGCTAGACTTTGTTGTTGCATATCCCAAAATGAAGAATTGGTTCTATTTGATGTCACAACCCCAAACTTGTTGGAATGATGAGGTTTAAATGTCATATATCTTACTATTAATAATTTATTTAATTATATTTGTGTATTAATTTTACTGTCACATAATCTGAAATATTTGATAATATGTGCAACATATCGATGCCATTTTTTACTATCTCCAAAAGAAGGCCAAGTTTCAAATATAAGAATAATACAGATACACGACAGACAATTGTTTGTACAAAATTTAAATCAATAATGCCTATGATAGGTATTGTCAACAACAGCTGAAAGTTCCCGAAATGAGGAATGCTCAATCAACATCATCAAAGGTTTTAGCATTCCAGCTAGTCTACCTTGAAATTTGATAGATGAAGTTTATATCCCAATCAATTATGGTGATGAATTCTATTGGGTGTTGGCTGTCGTCGTTCTAAAAGAGAGGCACATCCGAGTTTAAGACTCGATGTCGGAAGGAGACGTTCTAGGCCGTCGTCTGAGATACAAAATATGGTCAAATTATTGCCTACTTACCTTGATATAAGTGGCTTTTTGGACCAAAAGGTTCGTACTGATTGGTCGATGATTGAAGCATACCAGGATAAAATGGGTAATCCATTTGATAGAATATGTTAAAAGAATTGCTCAACAACCTATTGGTAATCTATAAGTATCATGATTTAGTTTCATTTCATAAATTTTACAACACTTACATTAATCGCAAGATATGAATTATTTGATTTTTACAAACGCAGGAATTATGGTCTTTTTGTTGCCACTTATGCCGAGTATCTGAGTGATGGATTACAAGTACAAAAAAATGGACTTGATGCTGAATTACTCTGTAAAACATATGCTACTCTTTTATGAAAGTACGGATAAGTGAAAGCTTAAAAATTGTACGCAAGCGATATTAAATATCCATGACGACCAAAGGCGAATTCCATAGCACCGGACGAAGAACAATTTGTCCATATTGAGTAGATCTTTATAGATTGAGTCTGTCAAAGTAATAACCTCTCCTTAGGAATTGTTGGTATCAAAACTTAAATTGTTGTTTTATTTGTTAAGTAGATCATCTGTAACCATAACAACTTTTTACATTTCATTTATTTGTTGATTTATTTCATGTAATTTTTAAAGGCTTTGATTTATTTTATTTTGTCTAAGTATTTTATTTTATCCTTAAATTTGATCTTATTGATTGAAATAGATTACTAGATTCAAATATTGCAACAGATAATGTATTTGTTTCAATAGACGACATATCTGTTGGAAATTATCAAACAGATTTAGACGTATGTTGCTATATGTAGATCATCTGTTGGAAATTATCAAATAGGTTTTCCTACTATTTTGATTTGTTCCAACAGATCACCTATCTGTTGCAACAGATAGTCTATCTGTTTCAATATATAGACTTAGATATAAACATCTGTAAAATGCAACAGATGACCCGCCTATTGCTATAATAAACTATATGTTAGAATAGATAGACTATCTGTTACAACAAATAGACAATCTGTTGCATTATAATAAATTCAATTTTCATCAAATATAAAAAATTGTCACTACATGTAAAGTGAAGTGACTTGAAATAAAAATTATCATGGTGTTTGTGCTTCAAAATCTTTTTTTTATGCACAAGCTTCAACCATTTAGTTAGTACCCCATAAGCCCAGTCCTCTTGCATCCTTGCCACAGTGTTGTCGCATCAAAAGGTTATTGAGTTGGCCATCTTTATGCCGGGTAGCAAACATTCGATGTGTGCAAGTGCATACTACCCACACGCAACATCGATTTCATTTTTTGGAAGGTCATAGTCTTTGTTTCGACCTTTAAAATCCTATCTTTCATTCAACACTTTCACTGGCAAATGATTCATCAGTTTACTCTGCCTCAACAAGTTGGGAAACAAGTCCAATAGTGGATGTATCATGGTAAAAAATTTGGCCTCATTGAAGACAGGTAAGTTGCAGTCATAAACCTTCATTATTCCCTCCTCGAGTAGTATCTCAAGAGCCAGAAGATGTTTCACCTTCATGATCATGACTGCAAGAATTCTCTTTGCCTTGGTCCAGTCCTTGCCATATGGATATGGCCTCTTTCATCTAACATAATTAATCATATCTTCATCTCATTTAAACACAGAAACTAACGAATCAAATCTCAAGCTATCAGGAGTTGACTCTAGCTCAATGAACTCATCGTACCTATTCTTAAAATTATTGTAGAAGTTTAGGTCCATTATCCTATCGCCAGCATCATAAGCATCTGAGTATGCTAATTGCCTGCCCCTCATGAGGCAGAAAATTTCATCAATATACTGTGATATAAGAAGACAATTTTTAAATAGGTTAGTAATTTTAAAAAAGAAAAATAAAGTTGAAAGATGCAACAAATGGTCCATTTATTGCACAGGGTTCTCTAAATCTATTAACAAATTACCCATCTAATGCAACTAATGCAAAAAATGAGTAATCTGTTGCAGCAGAACCACCACCAGTTGCACCAGAATACCCAGTTGTTGCAATAGATGACATATCTATCATAGCTTCTTCTTCATAGAGTATATTAGAAGGCTAGGTTAGGAAAAATAAACTTACCGAGTCCATGTACCACAAGTCCATATCTATCATCTTCTTGAAGTCTTAAGGGGAAAAGGTATTCTTGATGAAGGCTTTTGCAAGTTGCTTGGAATTTATGGTCTTTCTTAGAACAGCCTTCTGTTTGGCATCAAGTTCCGCGTATATGTCCACTTTCTTCAATGGTCTCTAAACTTTATCAACTTTTGGAAGAGGAGGAGTTGCAATTTTTTATGGTTTCATAATTAAGAGTATATGTCTAATTGCTCTTTTCTTCTTCCTAACCTCCACTATAGGAGTGTATGACACACTCACCTTCTTCGATGGTATGACACATCTCTTGGATTTCAATTCCTCAACAACATTAGCGAGGGCATCTATTTTTTCAAAGAGTTTATCCTATCTTTCCATGCACTCTTTGCAATGAGAACATGAGGGTGAAGAGGGGTAAGAGGGACCAGTGTAAAAATGAGAGGAACCAATGTACGGGGAGATTTCAAATATATATATTTTTTTTGGAGCATCAACATGCTTATCATCACGAATGGCATCAGCATCAACATCAGCATCAGCATGGTTGACACCAATATCAATAACTCCACCATCCACACCCCAGAAGTAGCACCTGGATTTATTGCAGCAGGTTGGTCATGAAGAGCCTCAACATTAGGCTGACCTTTCCTAACTGCTCTTCTTATGGTTGTTGCTCTAGCCAATTTCTTTTTTATTAACTCCATTGTTGGGTCTACTATTGTATCAACAAACCCTAGAGTAATAAAAAAAGCCATCTCCATCTTTTGTTGAGTGGGTACAATCCATGGATGCACAACCTAAAAAATGGATAGATACATTTAAATCAAATAATAATTTGCAGTCAATTGGGTACTATGTTAACACAGACAACTTATACAATAGATGATCTTTATGTTGCAATAGATGATTCATATATGACAATAGATTAACCATCTATTGCATCAAATTACCAATCTATTACATAAGTTGTAGTAGAAGTCAGGTTCAGAGAACCAAAGCAACAGATGGGTAATCTATTGCAAAAAATAACTAATCTATCACAATAGATTACCAATCTATTGTACCAGACGGGTAATCTGTTAAGACAAATTGCAATAGATGATCCATTTGTTGCAACAGATAAATCATCCGTTTCAATATCTTTCTTTGAGTTAAATTATTTTACTTTACTTGAAAGAAGACTTACTGAATTATCTGGAGGGTTAAAGAGATCAACCTCCTTCATTCTTGTATTGCTCTTTGCTACCAACCACCTAAGGATCCTTGGATAAAAAACCTCATTCGGGTAATCCTTGACCTGCTTTCAGAGGGGAGAAATGACTTCAAATTCCCAATCCTAAAAAATATAAACAGGAAGTAAACCAAAAAAAGTCATAATAATTATTCAATATAAACTAACACAAGAGTAAACAAATGGTGATTAAATTTATCATGAAAGCCCAAGGAAAGCCGTACACGGTGATCATCTTTGAGGATAGCTTTGTTAATAAATAATTGACAGTCAACTTGTAGCTGTCATATCCCCAGAGATAATTGTTGAATTTCGTAAAATCCTCAACAAGCTCCAAAAAATTATTTTCTATGACTTTGTAGACGCCTCTTGCTAATATAACGGAATGGGAAAATCAAAATAAGCACAATTGCTCCTTGTACTTATTTGGTATGGCTTTATCCCTGAGATCTTCTAACAATATAGTGGCTCTGTAGCCACGTCCAACAATGTCCAACAACCCATATATTTTTTCCTTGCGTTTGTTAGTTTTGGTGGGTGGTCTCTTGGACAATGTCTTGCGTTTATTTGATGGTGATGGTTTGCTTTCCTACTTGCCTTGGACTTTTTGAGGGGTGTTTTCTTGATGAGAGGTTCTTTTGGACGATCGCATCTCAAGCCTGTCACTATGGCAAACTCTTTTATGCCACAATAGTTGATCTAGATTTCACCCATCTTCTTGCACCCATCCTTCAAATATTTATCATCCCCCACGTACTTGATCCTGCGCTTGAGAAGATCACATACCATGCTCTTTAAAAATAGGCATTATTGTCCTTAGGCAGCTTAAGAAGGTGTCCAAAGCAGCTTTTCTTATAAAATTTCTCTAGTTTTTCCTTCTTCATAGTATTCCTAAATATATCAAAAGGTTTCCCCAACTAAGATTTAACTACAAAATCACCAATTAATTCTACAGGGTTATCTATCAGCATCTCAACTTAAAACCTATCAATACAAATAGTTTTAACAGGATTATGCTGGGATGTCAATCTTAATTCACGCCCCATTGGCGATGCATTATCATCATGTTAATCATCATCATCTTTCTCACTTTCTACTTCCTCCTTTTTTTGTTTATCTTCTTCTTCTTACTCCTTATTTTTATTTTCCTCACCAGCCTCTACATACCCTTCTCTACCTCCCTCAACATTATTTTCATAACTTTTCTCAGCTTCACTTTTCCCTACTAAGATTGTTCAGGAATTTTCTCTGAATCTACTTGTACTCTAGCCTTTTTTTAGGTGGTCAGAAGTTGATCCACTTTCAGTTTCTTTTCTTTTGGGAGACATCTTTTACCTACAAATAAGATAGAAACAAAAATACATTATAATTGATGTCTGCATAATTTTTTAAAAAAGGTAAGACAAAATTCAATAAATTTTATATGTCACATTACAGAAAAAAATATTCCAACAGATAACCCATCAGTTAGAATAGATGAATCATCTATTACAACAGATGCACCATCTATAGCAACAGATGAACATCTTATTGGGGGAGATCAAAATAGTCTTGATACTGGTTTGTTTTATGCCAACATATGAAATATTTGTTGTAACAGACGAGGAATCCGTTTGAAGACTTATTTTAATATATCCCAACAGGTGTTCCACTTGTTGCAATAGACAAACCACCAACACCAATACCAACACCACCACCACTAACACCACCAATACCAACACTACCAACACCAACACTAACACCACCAACCCCACTAACACCAACAACACCATCAATATCAATACCACCAACGCCAACAACACCAATACCAATGCCACCAACACCAATACCAACACCACAACCAATATTACCACCACCACCACCACCAATACCAATACTAATGCCACCAATACCAATACCAATACCAATACCAATGCCACCAACAATAATACCAACACCACCACTAACACCATCAATACCAACACTAACACCTCGAATAACACCAACACCAACATCAATATCAATACCAATGCCACTAATACCAATACCAATATTTCCAACACCAAAATCAATACCAATGCCACCAACACTAACACCAACACCACTACCAATACCATGAATACCACCACCACCAATACCAATACCACCACTAACGCCACTACCAACACCAATATCAATACCAATGCCACCAAAATCGATACCAACACAACCACCAATACCAACACCACCAACACTACCACCAATACCATCACCAAGACTACCACCACTACTACTAACATTACCAATACCAACACCACCAATACCAACACTACCAATGCCATCACTAACACCACCAATACCAACACCACTAACACCAACACCAACACTACCAATGCCAATACCACCACCACCACTACCACACTATCTAATAATACCATGATAGTCAACAGAATACTGCATCAAAAACTAGGGTTTTTTTTGTTCTTCTTAATTTTTTATCATGAAAACTTAAAATTGTTATTCCATTCTCGAAAATAATACAACTAAAAGTCTTCTTCGTCATAATTAACTAAAAGGCCCTAAATTTTAGAAAAAAATAAATGTAGATCCCTTCTCAAACTCTGTTACCTGCGAAGAGAGAAAAAATAACGGATATAAGTATGAAGAAAGTAAAAAATAATAACATGCGGCCGGAAATGGGAAGAAAATCAATCTGTTGTAAAGGGTTGAGCAATATGTTGAGTAGTTGTTGTTTGTATTGTTGAGAGAGAAAGAAAAGAGAGAGAATTCGAGATTTGAAATGATAAAACATTTTTTCCGCAAATGGATGATTTATATGGGTTGATTTGTATTTTGAAAAAGAATGAAAAGTTTTTAAAATATTTATTTGGTTTGAATTGATCATAATTAATTTTTTAAAAGGAATAAATTATAACTATTTCATAATAAATTGTACTAATTTTACTAAAATTAGTTTTCGGTTATTAAGTTCAATTGGAACATTAATGAATTTAATACTAACTTAATAATAATTTAATATGAATCGTTTCAACTCAAATTGATCAATTGATGACTCTTGTCAAGACAAACAGAATACCAACATCATGCAATTGCACCGACTCAATTGAAATTCTAGCTAAATCAATTTAGATATTTCAAATAATGTCTTGATATGAATTATTTCAACTAAATTTAATCAGTTGATATCTCCTATCAGGACGAATGTGATACCAACATCATGCAATATCAATGAATCAATTGAAATTGTAGTTGAACTTATCAATGTATCCTTAATTCTAGCTAAATCAATTTAGATATTTAAAATAATGGCTTGATGTGAATCGTTTCAACACAATTTGATCAATTGATAACTCCTGTCAAGATGAACGTAATACCAACATCATGCAATAGTAATGACTCAATTGAAAGTGTAGTTGAACCTATCAACCCATCCTTAATTCTAGCTAAATATATTTAGATATTTCAAAAAATGGATTGATATGAATTGTTTAAACTCAATTTGATCAATTGATAACTCATGTCAGGATGAACGCGATAACAACATCATGCAATAGCAACGACTTAATTAAAATTATAGGTGAACCTATTAACCCATACTTAATTCTAGTTAAATCAATTTAGATATTTCAAACAATGGCTTGATATGAATTGTTTCAACTAAATTTGATCAATTAATGACTCTTGTCAGGACAAATGCAATACAACATCATGCAATAACAATGACTCAATTAAAATTATAGTTGAACCTATCAACCCATCCTTAATTCTTGCTAAATTAATTTAGATATTTCAAATAATGGCTTGATATGAATCGTTTTAACTCAATTTGATTAATTGATGACTCATGTCAGGACGAACTCAATACCAACATCATGCAACACAATTACTCAACTGAAATTATAGTTGAACCTATCAACCCTTCCTTAATTCTAGCTAAATAAATTTAGATATTTCAAACAATGGCTTGATATGAATCGTTTCAACTAAATTTGATCAATCAATGACTCCTGTCAGGATGAACGCAATACCAACATCATGCAATAACAATGACTCAATTGAAATTATAGTTAAACCTACCAACTCAACTAGCTAAATTACTTTAGATATTTCAAATAGTGGCTTGATATGAATCATTTCAACTAAATTTGATCAATTGATGACTCCTGTCAGGACGAACGAAATACCAACATCATGAAATTGCAATAACTCAATTAAAATTATAGTTGAACCTATCACCCTATCCCTAATTTTAGCTAAATCAATTAGATATTTCAAACAATGGCTTGATATTAATAAACAAATAAATAAAGGACTAACATGTTGCAACAGATGATATATCTGTTGAAAATTATCAAATAATCATAGACATCTATTAAAATAGTTGCTCAACTTATTGCAATAGATGACTTATCTATTGGTCATTATCAATTAAATAATATCATATGTTGCAACAGATGACTTATTTATTGGAAATTATCAAACATATAATGACATCTGTTGTAATAAATGACTTGTCTATTGGAAATTAGCAAATAGATATTGCCATGTATTGGAAATTTCCAAACAGATATAGAGATCTGTTGCAACATATGACTTATCTATTTTAAGATCTTTTTAATACCAAGGCGGTAAAAAGTTTTGCTAGATAACTCAAAAATTACCTCCTTGAGTTGTCTTATCTTATTTTTTCAATGTCACCATCACAGTCTGCTCGTTCTTCTCAAAGCATTTCACAGGTATTCTCCCAAGCACCTTCATTAGTATAATAGTCTCTTCGAGCAACCCATTTATATAAATTTAGATCAGGAGAATTTCTATTGATTTTTCTCTTATTTGCCATAGTGGGAGGCTTTGAAGTCCTTCTCAAAGTCCATTGCACCATTAAAATTAGTTCAATCTCTATTGAATCTCTACACTGCAATCAAATAATCATCCTTTCTCTGAACTTGATGCATAAATATAGGCAAAACCATCATTAAATTATAACAGGGTATCGACACTACCTTTTTGGAACCCTTTGACCTTATCAGTTCACACCTATCAAACTTAGCTGTAAAATGCAGGATCTTGTTTGAAGGATCAATGCCTAATAGGTAAAAAAACTGCATTCATAAAATCATTTTACTTTATGTGTGTTGTCACGATAACCTGATATGTAATACATAACTCCCACGCAAGAAAGTGAATTCATCCATCTGCAAACACCTTATTCTTCCTACCCCATCAATGTCAAACAATGTTTAATCTTTAGTTTCCATCGTGAAGTAGTGTACAAAACTATGGAGGCTCAAAGGGTAACCATCTTGAACGTCAAAGGACTACATGGCCGTCAAGAAAAAATAAGTTCTACATATGTAATGTACTATGATCATTGTAATAGTAAACTTATGTTGTTGTTTGATATGGACTTTGATAATTTTAAACCATTGTTGGAGATGTAAATGTTGTTATTTATTATATAAAATATATTTTTAATAACTTGTGCATCAATAAAAAGAGGTAACTAAACAGGAACTAAATACAACATAAGACAAAAAATATATTCAGCAGATTACCCGTGCATTGCAATAGATAGACATTGGTTTGAAGAATACAATACAGTTTATCAGACTGCCTTGCATTCAACCAACAGATAACCAATATGTTGCAATAGATGGGTCATCTATTGGATAAACTCAAAACCCTCTTTTTGCAGCAGATGTCATATTTGTTGTAATAGATCTGCTGGAAGAACACAAGACTGTTCTTGCCACTGGTTTGTATTCTTCGAATAGATGATAAATTTGTTACAATAGATGGTCCATCTATTGGAAAAAATGACTAAAAATAGTTATTAATGAAAAAAAGGGTTATTAAAAGGGTGAAAAGTCATGACTTTTCAATTATTTAATAAAAAAATAGTTTGTAAAAAAATAATAAGAAAATAAATGATAAACGCAATTTAAAACCATAAAAATAGTTATTTAATTTTAATTAACTGATGTTAATATCAAATAAGTAAAAAGTCGTGACTTTACCTTTTTTGTTTTTAAATTAATTTTTTAATTTAAATAATCAAAAAGTCACCAGTTTGAATTAACTAAGGTATACAGAGATTATTAAAAAAGATGGTCCTCTAACAGATAGTCTATCGGTTGCAATAGATAATCCATCTATCGCAATAGATAACCCATCTATTGCAATAGATGGATCATCTAATGCATAGCTGGATCATTTGTTGCAACAGATGGTAAATCTTTTGCGATGAATAGGTTATTTGATGCAATTGATGGACCATATGTTGCCAAAACTCAATAAAAATGGATATTATTAAAAGAAACAATTATTGAAAAGATGAGAAGTCTTCTATTATTTAATTGAGAAAAATAGTTCTTTAATTTTAATAATAAATTAATATTAAGAAGCTGAAGAGTCATGACTTGTCACAATAATCAAAAAGTCACTAGCTTGATTTAATTAAGTCATAACTTTTTACAGTAATAAAAAAGTCACCGCTTTGAATGTAATTAATAAAATTAAGGTGAACAGTCGTGCCTTTTTGCCTAATACATTCAAATTCAATCCTCTATAAATAGATCCCTCCTTACTCGTTCATTCTATTAGACTTCATTTATTTATTGCATCTTTTCTTTTATATTATATCTTTAACAACTTCTCTTCAAAGACTAGATTTCTTTCCCTCACTCAGGTAAGTTTTTTTTTACTTTGTGTAAATCTACCCAGTTGGTAGTATACGTCGTATTACATTTGGACTTTTTTCTTTACTTTTGTGTTTATGTTTTTTGTCAATCCATACATATTATAGTTATGGATGATCCTGTTTGGGACATTGCTATTCTGCGCTACACCGTGCAGGAACTTCAAAGGCGGGTTAATGACCTGCAATGGGAGTTGGGCGCCGTGAGAGCAAGGATGCTCCGAGAGATTTACAGGCTGAGGAGGATCCTGCTATTATCGGTTGACGATTGGCCGGCTGACAATAATAATAATAATAATTAGGTTATATATTTTCTTTAGCGTATGTATTTTTCTTATAGCTGATCTACCTACCTAATGTGTTTTGTTTTTGTTTAATAAAATTTTTTATGTTTAGATGACTTTGACTTTTTAATTCTTATTTAATTTTTATTTGGTTTGTTTATTCTTATCAACATGTCGACGATTAGAGGTAAAGATTGAGTGTTTGGCACAATTTTGAATCCAGTAGCAATAACAAGAGTCTTGAGTTCTTTCAATAGATAGACCATCTGTTGAAATAGATTGGTCATCTGTTGGAACAACACAAACTAGTGGCAAGAACTGTATTGTGTTGTTCCAACAGATTACCCATCTATTGCAACAAAATGGTCATATATTGGAGGAACACATTTCTGTTTAATGAACTGTATTGTCTTCTTCCAGCAAATGTCCATCTGTTGTAATAGATAGGTAATCTGCTAAAAATATTTCTGTAGTGTATTGTATTTAATTACACTTTTTACCTATTTTTTATTGATGCACAAGTTGATAAAAAAATATTTCATATAATAAATAATAACATTTACATTCACATCAATGAGTTAAAAATATCAAAGTCCATAACAAACAACAACACAAGTTTTACTATTACAACTATCGTGGTGCATTACAATCCAGGCATGTAGTTATTTTGTGGCCAACGTTCTTACATGTGGAACACTTATTTTTTCTTGATGAAAATGATTCTTCGACTCCACGCCTCTTCTTATATGTCCTTCTTCCCAGTTTGATAGTGCTTGAGTCAATTTATGAAGAAGGTATAAATCTTTCCAAAATCTCTACAGGAACAAATCAAGATTCTTTAGGAGGCACCAGATTAATATTCTCACTATATGCCATTATATATCTTTACACCGAATAATATGGAGATGAGTACTCATAAGTTTGAGTTTCATATTGTGCACCATATTGGGCTCAAAGCGCTATCATAGCATGTGGACAGGTATTTTGTCCAAGTCAAAAACTCTACATGTACAAGATCTTGTTTGAAGATCAACCATCGCAACATCACCATGACCGTCAATACTTAACTTGTAATCTACTATTTGATGAGCAGATAGCCTATTCCCCAAACTGATGTTTGTTGATATTTATTTTTTTGCTTCTAGAATAATTATATTCTTGTGTCCGCAAACTACATACGCCTTTCGTGAAATACTTTGGCACACCTCTTATTTATTTCCTCAAACATCGCCACAATGGGAAATTCTCTTTCGATTCAAATATTGAATTCAATGATTCAACTATGTTTGACGTCATAATATTATACCTATACAAAAAAATCACTTAGTACGTCACCATACAATAAGTATTAAAAAGTTGTAAGTCAAACAAGACATTAAATTCATAAGAATGTACCTACTTGTCTGACAAAATGCCCAGCTCTATCTCTCAAAACCGACACGTTCGATATATTGTGTTGCCTTAGGATGCATATCCTTTATTTTATTGAAATGGTCAAAAACTCAGCTCTATTATATGCTTTAGCTGCTCTATGAAAAAGACTAACGACCTTTTCGTTGTGAAAGTTATTTCAAATATTTTCTCCAAGATGCCTCATTCAACAACCAAATGAGCTGAAGTGAAGATAGTTGAACCTATCCTTCAGATACTTGAATGCCTATCCGAAATTATGCACAACTCTTTGGTATCGTCAACACAGCTTCGCATTTTTTCAATAAAATATGCATATGAGGCATCACATTCCTTGTCTACTACAAAAAAGTGACGGAAAAGATGTGACTCTCGGCATCCTATGCCACCACACTATCAAAACTCCATTATACTTGCTCCTCAAGAAAGTCTCTTCAACGGCTATGACTTTTAATCAACTGTTGAAAATCAAGAATCCAAGCACCATAAAATACAAAAAAGTACTTGATCCTTCCATTTTCATCAACATACAATGCCATATTACTTTCGAAATTTGTGGACTAATAAAGCATGTAACGGTAGGCATTGAGGACTGCATATTCGTGCTCGTGTGTCCCCCCTAACCAAGTCCTTGGAAATCCCTATAACCGTATAAATTTTCCAATAATTGATCGTAACACACAATTTTGTACGAACTTGATTGTCCATATCAGCTGTAGAAGGGCCTTTGCCACTGAGGAATCTATTCTGGAAATAACTATCGAGGACCTTTGTTGTGGAGTGAGGATTTTGGATTGTAATATGCTCCGAACCACATGTGTGATACTTTTGATAAACATTAATGATGAATCTATTGAAACTTAAGTATTTTATAGCCCTCAACCACCAGTTGCAGTCCGGCTAGCACATCTAAAAGAAAAGACTTCACTCGAATTAATCACCTTTTTAGTTTGAAATCTTTTTTCAAGCAAGCAGTAAACAAAGAAGTAGATAGTTCTATATTATCCTTGAATGACATTCCCCTATAAAAACCAGTCTTGTCATCTTGAAAATCGCCTGACTATTTTGATTGACAAGAATTGCCCCCCGTATTGCTTGCAACAATATGTGTAGGAGTTTGATCATCATCTGGAATATTCATGTCTTGATTATCCAATTTATCATCAAACATGTCTTGTTGTTCTTCTTCTACATTCTGGTTCTTATTCTCTTTCAATTTTTCAACCACGTACACCCTTAACACCGGTCTACCTAGATCAATCAAATAAGCATGTAACCGAATCTGATCTATTATCTTAAAAATTAGAACACTCTGATTTTCAAAGGAACTGTGCATATAGCTGATGATGAGTTCTTTCGGATGATAATTCAATCTATAATAACTGATGATTAAGTTCACAAAATTATCATACAAAATATCACTTTGGACTGTCATAGCTATTGTCTCTGGCATTTAACTCTCCTTCCAACACCAAACATATCAATTGTTCTTCTTGATCCATTCACAATGACAATCCATCGATCCCTTCATTAGTGGTACCTAAATAAAGACATTTGTTAAAAAAAGTTAATAATGACATGATAATAAAATTAATAGTGATTGTATAGTACTATAACATGTTATATGTTACAACATATGACTCACATGTTGCAACGGGTGAGTTATATGTTACAACATATGACTCACATGTTGGTATTCATGTTATGGTACTATAGAACCTGAAGATAATTTCAATAGATGAGTCATCTGTTGTAACAGGTGAGTCATCTGTTGCAACAGATTATCCAACTATTAGAATATATGGATCATATGTTGGGGTGTACTATATATGCTTTGAAGCTGATTCCAACAGATGAGTCACTTGTTGCAAAAGATTTCTAACCTATTGCAATAGATTGATCACCTGTTATAATAGATGACACATCTGTTGGAATCAGCTTTAGGTTCTATATTCTTCAACATGAATACCAACAGGTGAGTCATCTGTTAGAATCAACTTTAGGTTCTATTACAACAGGTGAGTAATCTATATCAACAGATGATTCCTCTGTTGGACAGATAACCAATCTGTATTCATGTTACAAAACTATAGAACTATAAAAATGAATCCAACATATGAGTCTTTCGTTGCAACAAATGACTCATCTGTTGTAACAGATGAGTCATTTGTTTGAACAGATGAATTTTTTGTTGGGTTCATGTAGGATTCTATCCATTATTAAAAACAATAGTTGCAGTGTACCCAAATGAGAAATTTAACTAAAAATCATAATTTTACTTACCAATCGCCTATGAAGTATCGTCAAAGTAATGTATGAAACTAAATATGATCTAAAAGATTAGTCAAGTAGCAGCAGTAGCGGTAACAACAACAATAATGGTCAACAAGAAGAAGAAGAAGATGATAAGGAAAAAGAAGATGATGATGATAATAAATAAGAAGATGTTGATAATGAAGCACAAGATAATGAATAAAGCAGCAACAAGAAGAAATAATAAAAATCGTGAAGAGAGAGAAAACAATAATAAATGAGAAGAGAGATAAAATGCGTGTTTTTTCCTCCGTTTCTAGTTATATTAGGTTTTACTTGGATCAAAGTGTAAATTAAAAAATTTATGGACTATTCCCAAACTTTTCTAACTTTCTTAATCACTAATAAAGTAATTTTCATCAACACTCAATTTTTAAAACTTGAGTCTCCTACACCTTATTTCAAAACTCTTTTATCACTTTTAACAAAAAAAACAACTTTCTGAAAGTAAAATAATTGCATAAGTATAAAATCGAGTGAGTGGACATACACTAGTATTACTTTTGAATCAATCACCGAAAGCTGTCTTTTGAACATTTTTGTCTGAATTCTCAAGTTTCACTCTGACTATAATTTTGAAAGGATAAATAGAGATTTGTCCATAAATATTATTCATGTTATAAATGTATTTACATTATAGTGAATGTATATCAAGATTATAGATAAGATCTATCAAGATCTAGCTGATATCTATTAGGATTTGAAGTATCTGTCTTTTAGTCAGAAACTAGGATTAAAATTTTCCTATAAATAGAAGAGCTTCCTTCATTGTAAATCATCCTCAAGGATCCCAAGGGAATCTCTCAAGAGAAATAAGAATTACTCTCTATTCTCTCGTCATTCTTCTTCTTTATTCTTAGTTATTTCATAAGACGTTATCAGCACGAAGTCTCTACTTTAATTAGTCTGACGGTAAGCTTGAATCTTTGGTATGGTAAGATATATCTACGCAATGAATCAGTTTAGTAAATTGGGAATTGTATTTGATGACTAATAATAATAATGAGTTTGTAAAAGGAATATATAACCCACATATGTACGGCCACTGGTGCTTGTTTTGAAATTAATTTTTAGAAAAAAAAATTCTATTATATGAATGTGAGTTGCTGCTGATTGCTTTTGCCTTAGCTAGCCACCTTTTTTTATTTAAATAAATTGTTATGAAGTATAAGGTAATTTCAATGTTAGTAATTCCTTATGTTATTTGTCTTTTATTACTAATGATATAATTATTATTGGATTGAGAAAAAATAATTGATTTTGGAACCACTTATGCTTTAAATTTATTCATGAAGAACAATATTGTCAAAAGATATGATGATAATTTAAGTCTTACCTCATTAAGATGATAAGACACTGGGTTAAAAGTTTCAATGCACCATGATGACAAGATGTTGGGTTCAAAGTCCCATAGATTTATGCCTAAGACATCTTTATATGGTAAGGCATTGAGTTTAAATCTCAATGCACCATATTGATGATATATGATGGCTAAGGCAAAATAAGGTGTATTTGGTGAAAAGTCATGACACTTGTCCCATTAAATATGCTCCATTCCATGAATTGAATGCGGTAGCAATATATGATAAGTCTGAAAGATGACAATTTGCTCCATTTTTTAAGTGAATGTGGTAGCAATATATGATATACTTTGAAAGACATGTATGCCTCGACGTGCTCCTTAAGTAGCAATATCGTGAAAGAGGTTATAAGCTATCAAAATTTGATAGGCTTAAGACACGATTATAATCCATTCCTGGGGAATGAGAAGTTTATTAATGCAAACGTGCACTTAATTGTGATAGTATCACAACTCATATCCGAAAGAGGCTGAATAATTGAGAAGTGTTATTTTGAAATTTACTTCTAAAGTAGTAAATTCAAAAATTTATTCATGTAATAGTAAACCTGAAATTTACTAAAGCATAAAGACACATATCATGGTAAACTTGGATTTTACTAGTATAAAAGTTCATAAATTGACATTAACGATTGCTACATTCCAAAAATATGCATATTAAGTATTGAACATATATAGAAGAACTAGAAGATTCTTTACGAATTATTTATGTCGTTTGTTCTCATGGTAAGTTGGTTGGACTAACTAATATTGGGATTGAATCCCTTAAAATCTAAAAATTTAAAAGGCGAATATGGGTCCGTTCACCAGTTATGTGATCTATAAAGATGCATAGATAAAAGATGATCACTTGTACGTTTATTTTCAACCTGCAGTTTGACATTCATAGAGTTGCTTACTCAATAAAATTTGGTTAAGAGCATAACTTTCAGATTGTGTAATCAAGATAATTCATCTTGGTGATGATGGTTTGGTATTGAATGCCTACCATAAATAGCTAAACCACTGCTAATGAGAACAAAGCTTCATATGTTGGTTTGAAATATGATATGTTGCATACAATAGTACTTGTATGCATTAGATCAATAAATTATGATTATTTTTTTCCTCTCAATTGGTTCAAGGTCAGGAACCAACTATTCCATCTAATAATTTTGATGTGCAGTATACAATTAATAAATATACCATGATATACAAAGATAGACTTCTCAAAGAAGATGAAGGATGTATGTTAGTTTTTCTAACATAAGGGGGAGATTATAAGCAGCTAAGAACTATATGAGAAATTATCATCAGATCCTCATTTAAAAGATCACGTTAAATGCCGAAAACATCTCATATTTAAGCTGCAAGTGTTTCTATTTTGTGTCCCTAAAGGACAAAGTATATGCATGCGTGAATCATGGTAGATTAATCGGTTCCAAATAAAATAATTCTTGAAAAGAATAAGGAGCAAATAATAATAATAAGAAGACAATGTGCTCTTGAAGAGCCTACGACATAACACTTCATAAAACCTTATGAGAGGTTCAAGTACTTGAAAATAATGAAGTGATGAGATCACACAATGTTATGTCGCATTGTGAATCAATATAAAATAATATATTATTAAAGATATCTTTGATACAATATTGATGCAATATTGTAAAAGATTATGAGAATCTGAGTTCTATGTTTATTGAAGCATACTAACGTAGAAAATATTTATCAAGTGGCATAAAAGAATGCATCTTAGTAAGCACAAAAACTTATTTGATTTGTAGTCCAGACACATGAAAATGTCACACATGACATGTTGAATATTGTCACTTGACAAAATTTATATGAAAACTTTTTAAGGATTCAAAATGTTTGAAACATATAAAAGTTTCTAGGAAACTTATTTATAATCCTTCATGAAAATTATTGGAACTCTTGGAGAGTTTTAAAAGTAATAGATTATTTGCTGAAATGAGAAATATAACAATTTGAATTGGTTATGAAGTACTATATCTTAGTGCAATTGGTGCACTCATGTATCTTACAAATACTACAAGACCTGATATAGCCTTTTCGGTTAATTTGTTAGCAAAGTATAGTTCTGCTCCTACTAGGAGACATCGAAATGAGATCAAACATATGAGCTTATTTATTCTAAAAATTATAGTCTCAATCTTGTTGGTTATGCTGATGTTGGGTACTTATCTGACCCGTATAAAGCTCAATCTCAAATAAGATATGTGTTCACATGGGGGGATACTACCATATCTTGGAGATATACAAAGCAGTATATCTAGCCACTTTATCGAACCATCCTGAGATAATAGCTATTCATGAAGCTAGCTGAGAATGTGTATGGTTGAGGTCAATGATACATCTCATTCGATAAAAATATGGTTTGAAATGTGACAATGTACCCATAATTTTATATGGATATAATGCAGCATGCATAACACATCTTAATGGAGGATTCATAAAAGGAGATAGAACAAAACACACTTCATCAAAGCTTTTCTACATATATGAGCTACAAAATAATAATGATATTAACGTGCAACAGATTCATTCAAGGGACAATGTGGCCGATTTATTCACCAAGTCTCCTCCAATTGCAACTTTCAAGATGATGGTGCACAAGATTGGGATGCAAATATTTAAGGATGTTCTCATTAGGGGGAGTTAATATGTGCGGTACTCTTTTTCCCTTATGAGGTTTTGTCCCACTGGGTTTTCCTTGTAAGGTTTTAATGAGGCTACCTGTAACACCCCGTAAAAGTCGTGCATGGATTAGCCTTTAATAGAGTGCCCTTAGACTTAAAAACTTGAAATTTTTTGTGAGTGTAATGAGGACTTAGTGTCATTTTAGCTGGCAATCTTCGGGATACAACTTTTCAACCTTTCCGATATTCGTTTTTAGATTTTCAAGTTGCGTTACGATCGGGCAAGCTCATAGTACATCTCGGATAAGTTTTGAAATTTTTCGGAATGCATAAGGCTGCGTTTGGATTTCAAAACAGTAGCAAAACGCATAGCCTATTGCCCAGTTTTCATTATTTCTGGGTCAATTTCAAACGATCATAACTCCCTGTATATAATGAACTGTGTGAGCTATAAAATATAAAACGAAAGCTATTTGAGTCCTCTTTAAAATGAAGTTGGTTTCATCCAATTTGAATATATGAGTAAAAATTTATAATCGATTTACTCCAGCCTATCAAACTGCCAACTGAGGGACAGATTTGACCTTAATTGTTCCTTAGGGGTATTTTGGTCATCCTCCACCCCTACATATACCACCAACACGGGATTTAATCCCTCAAACACCATAATACACATACTTTTCCAAAATTGCTCAAGAATTCTCTTTAGGGTTTCAAAATAAAAACCCAAATAGTTCAAGATTCGACCGTAGGTTTTCGAAGATAATTACATATCCGGAATCACCAATCCGCAAGCTTCAAGAAACATCTATTAGCCTTGGAAATAGAGGTACGCGGGGGTTTTCCTAAATTCTCATGGGCAAAAAAAAAAATCATGTTTTAGAATGGGGTTTTAAATTATGTATATATATTTATGTATAAGATGTTTTAACATCATTGTTTTGGTCTTTTGACCATCTCCAAAGCGATTTGACAGTTTATATACATATATGAATGAATGTGTTTCAATTTTGAATACATGAACTTGCTAAAGACATTTGACCACCAGGTGTTTGATGAAATTTCTGCATGAATTGAACTTTAAGTTTCGGAATATGAAATCCTTTACATCAGTTACATGTTTTGGTGGTCTAAACTATGTTTTGAATGAAAGCTCTTGCTTAATACATTATGGCTCAGAAAAATCATGACTTGCAATGTCTTGGTATGACGATACCAATTCAGACTAACGCCATATCAGACTCAGACTAACAGACATTTCAGACTTTCATGATTTTAGACATTCAGAATGTTGCATGTACAGAAAAGGTAAAAATGCGCATACAGAGATGTTAGGTGGTTCCCCGAAGAGGGCTTGAGCTCAAGCGACTCATTGCCTAAAACCGTGGTTTGCCGACCCGGGTATACTATTATGCGCTGACTTAAATGTCCTGTGGCGTATCAGACTCAGACACTCCAACCCTTGCGGCACACTTGGGTTGGGGGCTTCCCTGCCGAGTCAATGGCGGATTCTATACAGCCCGTGGAATATCAGACTTGTAGGGGAATACCACCTAACTCAGAAGTAAAACACAGATCTTGATTTGAAATGAACAGGCAGGTTACATATTTTCAGAAAGTGCCCATGTATTTTTCGGAAACAGTTTTATACATGATGTCTTGATGAAAAAATGCTTTCACTTAATATATATATATATATATGTGTGTGTGTGTGTGTGTGTGTGTGTGTGTGTGTGTTCCATTATATTATTTTTGGATTGCTTCACGTGTCAGTACTTTTGTGCTGACCCCCCTCCTTCCAAGTCCTGAGGCACAGTTTAGGGGTCCAGCTACTCAGTAGACATTCTCGGATTTGTAGACTTGATCTCGCAGTGGTGAGCCTTCTATTATTTGGAAGGCCTAATTATGTCGGACATTATCTTATTTATTATGTTTTGGTTTACTGGGGGCCTTGTCCCAGTTTCTTTTCAGACAGATGTTTGTGTTCTTAGTAGAGATTTCGCAGACTGATGTCAGATAGTATTATTTAGAAATGTTGCAGAACTTGACCATGTATTCCGTACTCAGTTTCAATTTCGCATTTTATTATGACTACGAATGTTGTGCATGATAACCAGATAGAGAATGGGTGTTCCGGGCCTTCATGGTTCGGGATGCTCGTCACGGCTAGGGCCTAGGATCAGGTCGTGACACTACCTATATGCGTATTGTTAGAGATGTGTACTTTTTTGCATTCACTAGATTTTTTTCCTACTGAATTTTTTTCTAATAAGGTTTTAACGAGGCACATTGTCTATCAATTAGACATTCAAGGGGGAGTTTTATAAATGTATTTGCATTATAGTGAATGTCTATCAAGAAATTAGATAAGATCTATCAAGATCTAGTTGATATCTATCAGGATTTGAAGTATCTGTCTTTTAGTCAGAAATCAGGAGTAGATTTTTCTATAAATAGAAGGGTTTCATTCATTGTAAATCATCCTCAAGGATCCCAAGGAAATCTCTCGAGAGAAATAAGAACTACTCTCTATTCTCTGTCTATTCTTCTTCTTTATTCTTAGTTATTTCATAACAATTCATAATATTTTGAAATATGTTTTTATTTTTTTTAAATATTTGTTAGGATATAAATATTTTTGAAATATATTTTTATAATATTTGAATTTTTGAAATAGGTTTTTTCACTATTTTTGGATTCATTTTTATATTTTTAATTTATTTCTTTCAAAAAATCTAAATTTTTTATTTAAAAAAATAACCTAATTTTTTTATAAAATTTTAAATTTTTTTAATTTGTTTTTGCTTTTATATTTTTATCTTTAAAAGTACCATATTTTCAAAATAATATGGTCAAACACAACTTTAATTCTATTTTTAACTTAAAAAATGTGAAATTAAGAAAATATATTTTTTGGTTTCGACGGCGAAACGGGTACTAAATAATTTCCTTCTTGGATAAGCTTTCATAATTTTTCTGCCCATTATGTGTTTTGTCAAATCATGAAGATTTTCTTTCTTTTTGAAGATTTATTTTCAGTTTCTTTCTTTTGTAAATAGATCTTGGCCAACAATATGTGTTTGCTTAACCGAACTTGGAGTGACTTATTGGTAAATCTTTTCAGTTACATCTCACAAGATTTGTATTCTCAGGTCTCGATTGGTAGGGGTTAGAAATATTAGTAATTAGTAATTAATTTTAGAATGAGTTTACTTCATATTTGATTGGGTTAAAATTGTGAGATAACTTATTTCGATGTTAATTATTTTGATACTATAGTGTTATGTATCTCACATTCAGGGTATGATAATAATCTGGAATAACTAATCTCGGATGACTAACCCTAACTTGTTCCCCAATGAAATGAGCACTTCGTAAATGCCCCATAAAATTATACTTCTTCAATTTTATTTGTTTGTTTGTTTTTGATTTGATACATCATTTGAGAAAGTAAATAAGATTTTTGAATTTTATAGTTTTAAATTAAAGATACATCAAATATATCAAATTATTATTTGATCTTTATCTTAAAATATCGCTCATATGAAAAACTAAAACCAAAAAAACTGAAAAAAATAATAATTCTTTTTAGACGGATTAAAAGAAAAATCCGAGAAATAATATGAAAGGGAGAAAGTTGTAAATTGGACAGTTTGCTGGCTTGATCTTTCTGAACCTGGATTTTTTTCTTTGACTTGAGACTTTAGGAACTTTTGAGTTCCATAAATCATGTGAGCCTTCCTTGAATAAAAATTAATGTTGGATAATTGAATAAAATATGAGAATTTATTTAAACAAATCAAGAAATTTTCAAAATTCTTTTTCTTTTGAATTTCAAACTTTCTTTTTAATGATCATGATATTTAAGTCAATTTGTGCACATTTTAATTAATTTTACGCAATATTTTCCCACCTTTCAAGCTTTAGGACCCATTAGGTTATAAAATTTTCAAGTATTTTTAAGAAAAAAAAAATTGACAAATAATGTTTGATCGTATAATTTGTCATTATTTAACCAATATTTTTAATAAATAATCAAAATTTCAAATACTAGAAAAAATAGTATTTGGACCAAATGATATTTTTTGAAAACTTTTAAAGATGAAATAAGTTTTCAAATACTATAAACAAATACATGAGAAAAATTTATTTAAATTTTTATTCAAAAATAATTTGTTAAAAATATTTAAAAATTTATGAGCAAAGTTAGCTTAATTGAGAACCAGTGAAACGTGGTAGAGTAGCAATTAAGAAGTAAATAGTTGGACTCATGTGAGTGTCAACGGTCCAACACGTTCTTTGATTTGATCCCTCGTGGTCTAAAAAAATCTATTCCTTAATCATTAATTCTGCCACTAACATTTGCCATAATAATAGTTTTAAAATAATAAATAAAAATATCAACATGATAAGGGGAAGAGAAATTAATTATTAGGATTGACAATTAAGGCTTCCTTTGTTGGTTACACCTCATCAACCTTTGATTTCACTTTATTAGTCAACATGTAATTAGGTGGAGTCTTATGTTCATTACACTATTAATGCATGGGAAGAAAAATAATGATAACAGTAATAAAAGGTTTTGGAAACAATATGAACGCTGGAAAGATAGTGATATTTCGAATATTATTCTTTGACTGGCTACAGTGGCACATTATTTTAAATAAAAAGATAATTTTAAAGATAAAAAGTAACTTTTTTTTTTCAAAGTATATGACGGGAGAATTTTATGCCTTGTGGACGGATAAATTTAGGGTTTTTTTTCTTAAAAGTATTTGTACACCATGCATAAATACACGGAATATCCCCCATCAAGACTTTCAAGTCCTCCTTCTAGCGCTAGGTATATTCATTTATTATTATAAATAGCTAAATTCATAAATTTTCACTAATCATGATATGATAAAATAAGTTCATGTTAGTTGCTTTATAGTATAATTATTCGAAAAATAGTATGTTAAGAAGTTTATTAGCAAAGTGGAAAAGAGAAAAATTTTTAAGAACTATGTCATCCTAAAGATGAAATTGGTGAGGCAAAAAAGTCGTGATAGGGGAGTAGCCAGAGTAGAGGCGCTGTTTAAAGAAAAAGTATCTAGATTACCATGCTAATAGTGACCGAAGAATATGTTATTTAAGAATAATCTAGTATATATAGTAATCTAAAGTGATCATATTTTGTTATGTGTATGATTGAAGGGAATATTTTGAAAAAACATCATATGAAAAATGAATACTTATTTATCTGATGAAATGATAAATAAATTTAAAATACTTATTTTATATGTACTTAATGATATAGAAATTACAGATATAAGAAAAATCATATCAAAAAAAATATTTGATAAATATTTTATGACTAGAGTAAATTATATACCACACTTATCTAACTACTCTTACAAATGCTTATATACCAAGCCTACAAATCAACCATGATAAATTATGTATATTTAGAATTTTGGAAAATGAATATGAAAAATATACAATCAACAGAAAAACAAATGAAAACAAATTTAGATGAATATATGAGGACTAAAAATATAAAATATATACAATTTCTCAATGAAAATATAGAAGAATTAATGAGATTAAAACAAAAAACTAAAAAATATTATAATAAAGTATTTAACCAATTTTAAATGACAGATAATCTTAAAATATTAATCTTTCATATATTTAGAAATATAGAAATTATAGATATTAAGATAATAATATTAGAAAAAATATTAGACTATGAAATTGAAATTATAAATTGGATAGAATAACTATACCTAGATAATTACCCAAATGGATATTATTCAGACTAAAATGTTAGAATATATTAGAAAAATTAGAGAAAATTAAAGTGACCTATATGAAGAAATTAATTATAGAAACCGACTCAAAGAAATAATGGAAAATCTAAAAGAAAAATTAATATGAATAAAAGAAACCTTAGAAAATTTAGAAAAAAGTACAAATAATAGTTTATATAACATAAAAAACTCATTAAGAGAAGAAGAAAGAGAGATAATTAATAGCATTAATAATCTTAATTCAGATATAAATTATAGTATAATTAGAATAAAATATTATACAAAAATTAGTAAACAAGCAACTACTTTAGAATAAAATGATAAACTATAAGTATTTAAAATATTGGAGAAAAGATATGGAAGAAATAAGATTAAAAAAAATGCTTATGAAAGAGAATTTAATCGAATATTTTAGAACAAAAGATATAGAATATTTAGAATACCTCAAAAATAATATAGAAGAATTACAAAGACTAAGAGAAAAAGCTAAAAAATACTACAGTAAAGCATTTAATCAAATACCATTTAATCATCCCTCAAGATATGAACATAAATAAAATAAAAATATTTAGAGAAGTTAAGAAATATCCACGCACAAATAAAAATAGATCTATAACTATAATAGATGTATTAAAGTTATCCGCACCCCCCACAATCAAAGTGTTGTTATTTAGCATTTTGATACAGATTCCATGAGAGAAACTGAGAGTTCTTGATTGAAAGGAAGAATGGGAGAAGACAAGAGAATGCAGGAAAAACTGCATTCAATCTAATTGCTTCAGTACATAGTGTGTGTTCTTATATAAAGATCACAACTTCCTTATTGGCTAACTACCTGGTTTAACTAACTGACTTCTTAACTAACACTTCAATCAATTAGTTAATAGAAAAGGATTAAACTATCCTTACACACTAAGGAGTCGTTTGGTAGAGTGTGTTAAAAATATAATACATGTATTATTTTTTGTGTATTAATAATATTATGTTTGATATTATTTTTTAGACTATGCATAACTAATACTTGCATTAGTTATACACACTATTGTGTATTAAGGTGTGTTATTAATATTCACAATTTCCTATGTATTAGTAATACCAAGTATTTCAACACATGTATTAATTAGTAAATGACAAATTTACCCCTCAAAGCTCTACTAAAACATTTTTCCCAAGTCTTTTTCCCATGGTTCTTTGCTCCTATTTCGCAACTTTCAACAAAGAAAAAATAAATTCAAAATCCATATCCCCCAAGTCTTTTTTCCATGGTTCTTTGCTCCTATTTCACAGCTTTCAACAAAGAAGAAAAATTCAAAATCCATATTCCAAGTCAAGAAAAACCAAGAGCTTTTCTTCATCTGAAAACAAACCAAAAATAACAGAGATTTCAATTTATACGTAATTTACACTTTCATTCTATAACAAAACCGAGATGACTTGTTTCATGAATAATTGTAGACTCATTTCTTCTTTGAAGTACGCCAAGTCTATAGTTCTGTAATTGCGGCATGGATATTATGAAATTGAATTTTTTTTTTTGAAGGTTATAAATTTCGGGAAGAAGGGTTTGACTTTTTATGTTTTGAATTTGTTTGAGGACGCAGGGTTTGAGTTTTTATGTTTTTAGTTTGGAGGGTATTTTTATATATAAATATTATTTTATAAAAAATATATTTTTATATTTATTTCTAATACACCAAACCAAACAAAGTATAAAAATTTATGTTGACATAACTAATACCAGTATTACTAATACAAGTATTACTAATACACTATATCCTGCATTATTCTTATACATTCTACCAAACGTCCCCTAATTACATTATCTGACACCAACGCTTTCCCTCAAACTAGGTGTGGTGAATATATTAATAATATCTAACTTGTTCTTGAGATGTTCATGCTGAACTTTAGTCAAATCTTTTGTCAGAAGATTTGTTTAATAATCAAAATTTGTGAATTTTTTATTTTTGTGTGTTTTTGACGATTTTATCTTTTTCCGCAGTTGCTAAATGTTGATTTTGAGGTTCAGAGATGGTTGGCATGGTTCTCGATGCGATCGAGAACGAATTGTGCGAGTTTGTGATTTTTAGAGATTTGAGAAGTCATATAGTTGATTTCGACCAAAATTTGTTGTTTTGAGTGTTGGATGACAAAACCGACTGTGCCAGAATATCGAATTTGGGTCAATAGTGGGGTTGTTTTGATTTTGAGACTTTTATATCTCATTTTGAACCTTTCTGAAAAATAATAAAATATGGTCTCAGAGGTAATTTATTGATAATAATCTTTTTTCGAAAATCCAACGTCGTGAGTCTGGAACGTCAAAATTTGCCTAGCAGTATATATATATTTTTTATGATGGGTTCCGAAAGAATTTTGAGGATCCATTCGGAGATTTTGAAAACTATGCAAAATAAATCGATTGTTGATATCTGGTGCATGATGTCACCTTCTTCGCGAATATGGTCCTCCAGCTGCAAATACGGATAAGAAAAACCTCCCTTCATCGCGAATACGCCGGTGGGGCAGCGATCGAGAAGGATAATCAGATTGGGTCAAATCAAAGTTCTTTTTTCGTGAACGCGATAAGGCTGTCGCATATGTGAGAGTTCGGGTCTTGGACCTTCGCAAATGCAAATCCCCGGCCGCAAATGTGAAGGCCAATTTAATGGCCTGGTCAGTGATGACCCTCGCGAACGTAAAGGGTTGACCACATTCAGGAGGTACTGTTCATTGAATAATATAAATACTCAATTTTTGTAATTTTACTCTATTTTTGAACCTCAAACTTCAAAAAAGTGATTTTCGAGGGTTTCAACATTGATTTTCCTGTGGGTAACTTCTAATCTCATAATCCCACTATTTTTCATAGATTTTATTTTCAAAAACACTTTTAAATCATGAATTCAAAGTAGAAAATTGAGATTTTTATCGAGAAAGTTTTAAAAGGATTTTCTTCATTTTATACCTCGATTTTAACCCATTTTTGTATGGGTTTTATCCTATAGACTCCTATAACCTTGGGGAATGTGTTTTTAAAATAAAATTTCAATGTTACCCCTTTTATTTTCAAAATCATTTTGACCCTTGCCTAAATATGGCAATATGAGTATCGTTAACTCTCTTTTAACACGTAGATACTATATTTGAATGTTGTAATTGGTTACAAGACCGTTCGTGATGTAAAAGATTTGCGTTGAAGTACTTTAGACTGATATTTTATCATTTCGGGGTAGGTTATGACTTAACTTTTTCTAGATTGAGTGGGTAGTTAACGAAAGAGTAAAGTATGCTAAGGGTTGGGAAAATAACCATAGGGTTTATTTTTTAAGACTGTTTATACTGCTGTGTACCCGTGCGGGGCTTATATGTTATTGTTGTTGAGTTGTGATATATGACATTGTATGTTGCCCGTGCGGGGGCTTTATTTGCATTATTTGCCTTATCTGTGCATCTAAATGTCTTTACTCTAGATATGATGCCCGTGCTTATTTTGCTAATTTAGACCTTATTTGAGCATTGATTGCTTTTATCATGATAGAATACCCAAGTTAGGGGTTGATATCATATTGATGATGTCTTGTATGAATATTTATCTTGATGGTACCTGATTGAAGTTGATAACCATGAATTATGGACATATTGAGTTGATTTCTGGGCTCATTGTATATATTCTGTATTGGATGGATTGGCTATCATCATTTGATTTAATTGTGAGCATTCTATAATCATTCCATACATATGTATTCATGAGATATTGGTACCGCTGGAAAACACTATTTTTGAAAGAAAATGACTCATTTTGAAAATCCTTAGCCGAGGTCATCTGTTGGCAAAGTTGGTTATGATATTATGAAAACTCTTGGATGAGGTCATTTACCGACAAGGTTGGCTTGAGGTTGAGATTGAGATTGAGATATAAGATACATCATATGGGTTGCGAACCCCTCATAGGTCCTGAATGGTAGCAGAGATCTCGGTGGATGTATATGAAAAGTCATGCAATAACTTTCACCATTTATTCCATTCACATTGCATTACATTGCATACATATCTTGTTTGTTTCCATTAGTTTCTTTGATTTATGTGTGATATTTATGTATTTTCTTCTTTATATTTTTGTTGTTACTATTTTTATATACTTAGATATATTTGAATTGTTAGTGGAGACAGTCTAAGCTACCATTTGGGACGTTTCTACTTGCAGGTGACGTGCTCATAGTATATTTTACTTATTTTATTTCCTACTTTGCTCAATCGGGCTATGATCCCTACTAGGTACAAGAAGATCCGTACTCATTCCTACTTTGCCCTTTCAGTATAGATCTAGGTAACACGACCCGAACCGGGTCCTAGTCATGTTAGGTATCTCAAGTCCAACTAAGACAGAAGACCACCCCTAATACCCCTATTGTTAACTACCTACACCCTATGTCAGATGAATTTCGAGCATATAATAAGATAAAAATGATAATAATCCAAAGACAATAAGGTAAGTCTATAATCATAACCAAACAATCCCAACTAGATATCCAACCAATACGAATTCCAATGCCAATACCAATATCAATGCTAACACTAATACCAACACTGTCCATGCCCTTAGCAGTCTGACAAAGCCTCTAACCAGAATCAAAGAACATCCGATCAGGACATGCCTCTGACCATATCTAAAACCATAGCCAAATAAATAAAAATGACACAAAAAGTCCATAACATAAAATAGGGTCTTCTATAGTATGAAAGCTCACTTGTTCAATCTGGCCCAAAGTTGTCCCCGGATCCAAGTCACTAAGTAGGAGGAATGGTAGTATGGTCGGTTCTTGCATCGCGTGAGAATACAGTGTCCAAAGAAGGTTAGCGGAGTGAACGCTAGCATGTAACTCAGGGATAAAGATAAGATAATCCCACTATTTCAAAACCAAATTAATAACCATATGCAACCACACATATACATATATATATCGTGTTGGTATAGGGAACAAGGTTTAGCATACATTTAAATCCTCAAACTGGATTGTGTAGCTTCACCGTCCTAAAACCATTCACGGGCTATATGGGTTCAGCTCCCCCTGCCGAAAGGGCCCCAATGCGTGTTAGCTGCACTCCCAGAGAAAAAAACCTGAGATAACGAGTACATCTCAAAAATATAAAGTGTGACAACATGCACAGGGTCACCAAGACCACCCTCACATCGGCAAACGTAATTTTCCAGTGTTGGTTTCCCCAGCACCCCCATTTTCCATGGCTTTGCTAATCAACCCCCTTTAAGCCCATATTAAATTATTTACACATTCTCAACCATTTATCAAAGAGTCTTTTAATTAGGCATTAACCATTGTTATCTTCATACTAGAATTAGAGCTTGAAAGTCTACTATCTTATGCCATATAAACCATTAGACCAAATTAAACTCTATTTTTTTCAATTAACCAAAACCATTTATAATCAAACTATGGACACCAAGGCCTTTCCAAAATCATATGAAAACAATCAAAACCAATTCATGTTTGTTTAACCATTTATGCAATGCAAGGACTCCAAGAATAATTAAACTAGGTGACGAAATCATTCTTATTGACGATTTCACAAACAGGTTGAGGGCATGCCATTATCAAAGATAAACTCACCAAATTATGGGGGTTCAATTATGAACCCTTCATTAAATTACCATTCCCATGCACCCACATGTGCAAAACCACAATTAAAATATGCATAATCACAATTTAAATCATAGAAAATAATATTCAATAATATGCATTCAAACCCCTCAACCTTAATTTCAAAACCACCATTAATGATTTATGAAAAATGCTTTAAACATGTGATTTTAGTAAACTAACAATGAGGGAAGAGTAACATGCCTGAATTACAAAGATTCACAGAGAGAAATTGATCCTTATGCCCTTAGATGACCACTTTGGGGAAACCCTAGCCAATTTTGCTTTAGAGGATTTTGAGAGAGTAAAGAGGATGTTTAATCTTGTAAAGTGTGTAATGAATGACTAAAAAGTGTAATAGGAATATGGGTTATTAAGGGTTTTAAGTGAGAAATGTCTAAAGTGCCCTCATCTAAAATTTGTAAAAAGACTACAGGTGGTTACGAGTCGACCCCTTGACCCGTAACCACAACAAATGACTCATACCCTTGAATCTTCACCAAGACAGTGAGTTGGACACTCATACGCTGTCCACCATACTACTCCATGACCCCATTAATTACCCGACCATACAACTCATATGGTCTAGTCGTATCCAAGACAGAATCTAAGGGATTGGACATTGGACAACACACGACTCAACCCTACCGCTAGTAACCTATCCTCATGGCTCATAGTGAGCGACTTGTTTTCAGATCCAAGTTAAGTCACTAAGTTTTTTATTTGATTAAGGATTGACTGAACAACTCGTCACCACCCCTAATGACTCATACCGCCAAGTCGTTACCAAGACCAAAAACCCAATCACCACCCACTAGACACCCAATGACTAAACTGACCCATATTCTCACCGTATGATTCATATGGTGAGTCTTTATTAGGACAGTGAACTTAAAGCTCAGGAAATTTGTAAGGGTCAAAACCTAGGGTGTTTCACTAGGTCTGAGTACAACGCACAACATTTGAATTTCTGCGAGATTGGGTGGATCTTCAAGGTACTGATGTGCTCCAGAGTTCTGAGTTGAATTTTAGACCTTATATTATTTACTTTATGTCATTAATTACTTTCAGAGATAGAGATGTATTTTCATTACTATTGTGGGTTGTATTAGATTTTTTGACTTATAACTCTATTTCTTAGGTTTATTATGACATTCATTTTAGTTTTATATTATTATTGTTTTGGTATTGGTTTGAATTTCTTTGAGAAGTCTCATCTTAGTCTTAGTTTTATTGTTATTTGTATTATATTATCAGTTTGGGTGATTGACTTACTTATCAAGGCTCTACTGCGATAAGTGTCATCGTGACGTAATAAGGCTTTGCCACCTTATCCAGATGGTTAATCTTGATATTTTAGCGTGTTTTAGCATTTTCCTTGATGAAATAGATTTGATTTCACCATTTTAATGATGATAGTTTGAGGGTGATTCAGGATAAGGGGTTGAGTTGCGAGGCTAAGGAAGCCTATCTTGATTCTGATGGTATGTTGAGCATTGGTGGCCAAGATTATGTGTTAAGAGTGGGATATTGGATGAGATTAATTTTAGAAGAGACTCATTTCTCTAGATATTTTGTCCATCCGAATGTGAGATGTATCGTGATTTGAAGCAGCTTCACTGGTGAGGTGGTATGAAGAAATATGTGGAAGATTTTGTAGCTCATTACTTGTGTTGTCAACAAGTGAAGACCGAGCATAAGAGACCGGGTGGTTTGCTTAAAAGATTACTCATTTTGAGTGAAAGTGGGAGAGACTCACAATGAGGATTTCCTTATACTTCTTATAGTTCTAACTGTATTTGGGTGTAACACCCCACATTTTTGGGCAAGACTTTGAACCGTCGTTCCTATGCGTGTAAACTCTAATCCCATGATTTGCATTTGAATATATGTGTCATGATCATTATCCTTGTGTTAATAATACTTTTGAGATGAAAAATGTTCATGGGAATCACTTAGAGCAAAGTTGAGCTAAGAGCCTCTGATTCAGCCAAATCTTTGTATTCAATTCTATAAAGGCCTACTTTGAATGTGGATAACTTTTTATATATGTGTAATTTTTCATCTCAATGCCTACCAAGTTGTAGATAATTGAATTAGCTTTTCAACGATACCAATTTTGTGTTAATTTGATACTCGAGCAAAAAGTAATGACTATTTTTGTGAGAAGCAGTAAGGTCTCGCTATAGGCTAGCGATGCGAGGTCCATTCCACCTTTCTGGTAGTCGTGATGCGAGGTCCATTCTACTTTTCTGGTGGTTGCACCACGAGGGTTATTTACATGGGAAAAAGAGGTCAAGGGTCTGTTTAGTCCTTTACCCTCATCCCCAGCCGTCCAAACACGATTTATAACTCAAAAAGGGGCATTATTTGCCCATCTTCCTCACAACAACTCACGTAAAAACCTTCCCTTCCCAAGAATGAAAGATTCAACTTTATCTCCAAGAATTTAAGTACCCAAGCTTCAAATTCAAGTTTTCTTCAAGGATTCAAGGTTCAATTGCAAGATTTCTGCAAGAATTCATCTAATTAAGGTATGTGGGACTTCATCCATGGTCCCCTTTCACCCATGGATCCCAAAAACCTTTATTTGATTTAAAGTATAATTTTTTCCATTATTACGAAGTTGTATATGTTCAATATGCATTTAAATCATGTTTCTCTTTAGTAATTTGACTCAATTCATGACCAAGTTCCATGAAAAGTTAGGTTATCTCATGTTTCAAGTTTTAATCTCCCATGTCATATTCAAGTAAATTTCATGTTATAATGCCAAGTTATGAATTTATCCATGAAATCTCATTGTTTACTCATGTTTAAGATGTTCTCACGTACGAGTATATGATTTTCATATGTTTGATGAAATGCCCATGTTTGGGTTTTTGAACCATAATCACTTATTACGGTATTTCAAGTTTGATATCGTATTTTATACTTATTTAGTACTGGTGGGTTATGAACACCCAATACCTATGTGATTTACATAAATTTAGCTTTTCAAGTAACAAGTCAGATAGAACCATGATTTCATTCTCATATTCAGATTATCACTTTTATAATGAAAGTTCCCATTTTACTTTATGTCAAAGACATTAGTTTACATATTTATAATTACTTCAAAATCAGTATGCATGTTATTTTTGAAATACCATGACCAAAGCTTATCAGCTTCAGTGTATACACTAGTCAGTGTTCCAGTGTCATTCAGTTAGGAGTAGAATTCAGCACCGAGCGAACCCAGGGATGGGGGCATTCCTACCAGTATAGGGTTTGACCTGTAGTAGCAATCCCTGAGTTATAAAACTACATAGCCAGCATAGGTTGAGTACTCCTTCCTTGTTTAGGGTGACTCTTTAGTCCTACGGGACATCATCCTTGTGGAATCCACATCATCATTCATGTGTTGGTACCCCTGGCAAGGTACCAGCACCCTTCCAACTAGGGTTATAAGTTAGACTCCGATAGCTTAGACTGGGGTGTGTAGATTACATGATACCTCCCACAATCTCAGTTAGTATTCAGTGTAATTTCAGTTCAGGTTTGCTTGACTAAGTGTACAGACTTTCAGATATTCAGTTTTATAACTTTCTATTTTTTAGATTTCAGATTTATCTCAGTAACATAATAGATATACACTTACTCTTGCATTCTCAGATATTACAGTTTCCATCACGTAGTTTTTGACCTAGTATTCATACAATACCCATGTTTTACTATTTTCAATAGTTCTATTTATATTATAAAAGTAAAGTTTTAAGGAACAGAGTATAGTGATTCACCAGCTTATCAAATTATATTTGTTATGCATGTTTTAAGATATTTCATCCTCTTGATGAGTCTACTAACACTTAGCATGCATGTTTTTACGTATGGAATAAGTTTTACTTATTGCATTCACCCCCGCTTACTCAGTACATTCTAGAAGTACTGATCTATATATACATTTGTATGGTTACATTGTTTTATAATATAGGTACCAGTTGTAGTCCACACGTCATGATTAGGCAGTTACAGTTTTCAGCCAGCAAGTGATGAGTTCTCCTATTTTGGGGACTTCAGTCAGATGTTATTCATGTACTTTACATTATTCATTTGTATTGATTAGGGTTAGTTGGAGGTATGTCCCAGCTATCTATAGTTAGTATAGTAGAGACTTCATAGATGTCAATCAGAGTCAGTTATGTAATTTCAGTTCTCTCTTCAGTTTTATCAGATTATAAATTGTATCAGTATTATATTTTCTTAGTTTTTGTCATGATTATATTTTTGTGCAGAAGAACCAACAATTTAATATATTTTAAATTAGTTGCTCAATAGTATGTCAGTTCATGAGTTAACTTGGGATCACTTGTGGTTCCAAGCACCTTGTTACGACTAGGGGGTAGTCTTGGGTCATGACATTAGGCCATTGTGGATCGGTTTACCAATTCATTCCAATTCAAATTTTCTTTAGTGTATTGAGGTTGACCTATATCTATTTTTGTGAGATAGTTTATCTTTTTGGGGTACTCATGTCTATTATTTCAAATATCTAGCTTCTAGATATTTTAGGAAGAGTTAGGTACTCAGGTTGACCTTAGCATAACTTTTTACCCCCATACTGATGGTCAGTTAGAATAAACTATTCATATTTTAAAAGATATACTTCGTCTATGTGTTATGGATTTTGGAGGTTAGTGGCAACAACATCTGGCCTTGGTGGAGTTCTTTTTTAATAATAGTTACCATTCGAGTATCGAGATAACCCCTTTTGAGGTGTTATATAATAGGTATTGTTGATCCCTCATTGGTTAGTTTAAGACTTCACAGGTTAGACCCTATGGTACTGACTTGCTTCGCATATCTTTAGATATAGTTTAGTTGATCCGGGGTAGGCTTTAGCCAGCTCAGATTAGGCAAAAAAATTATGTAGACCACAAGATTTGTGGCCTAAAGTTTTGGATTTGTGATAGAGTGTTACTTGGCGTGTCACTCATGAAGGGCGTGGTGAGGTTTAGAAAGAGGGTAAGCTTAGCCCCAGGTATATTGGGTCTTTTGAGTTTCTTTAGATAGTTAGAGAGGTTTCTTATGAGCTGGACATACCTTTAAACTTTTCAATCATTCATTCCATCTTTTATGAATCTATGCTTCGACGCTATATTTCATTGAGTCTCATGTACTTCGTTGGATTAGGTTCAGTTTGATGAGAGTTTGACTTTTGTTGAGGATCCAGTGTCCATTTTAGCTAGGGATGTGAGATGATTGAGTTTCAGATATATTCTTATTGTTAAGGTTCAATGGAGACACCGTCATGTTGAAGAGACTACTTGGGAGGTCTAGTCCAACATACTAGTAATTACCCTCAGTTTTTACTGATTCAAGAATTTTTGTACTTTTAGTTTGAGGACGAAGTAGATTTTTAGTGGTGGATGCTATAATAATCTAAATTTGTATTTTTTATTTCTATGTATTTTGACCATTTTATCCTGTAGTTTTACATTTTGATTTTGAGGTTCGAGGGGGGTTGGTATTCCCGATGCGATTGGGAACTAGTGTGTAAGTTTGTAGTTTTAAAGATTTGAGAAGCCAATAATTGACTTTGGTCAATATTTATTGTTATGAGTATAGAATGAAAAAATAGACTGTGCCAGCATACCCAAAATGTTGAATTTGTGTTAGTAGCGAGGTTGGTTTAGTTTTGAGACTTTTATATCTCATTTTGGCCCTTCCTTAGAAAAACAGTGAAATAGGATCTGGGGGGTTAATTTATAGATAACGATCTTTTTCTAAAATCTGATGTCTTCAGTGAGTTTGGAATATTGAAATTAGCCTAGTAACATATATTAGCATATATAATTTATTTCTGTCAAGTTTCGAACGAATCCCAATAGTCCATTTGGAAATTTTAAAAACCATACAAAATCAATTGATTTTTGATATCTGGTGCATTAAGTCATCTTCTTTGTGAACGTAAGCCTCCATCCGTAAATTCAAAGAAGGAAAATCCCCCTTCATTTCAATGCAACGGTGGGGCCACAATCGCAAAAGGTAATAATTGGATTGGGTCGGTTTGAAATCACTTTTTCGCAAATGCTACAGGGCTGCTGCAAACGCGGGGGATTGGGTCTTGGACCCTTTGCGAATGCATAGCCCTGGCTGAGAATTTAAAGGCCAATTTAATGGATTGGTTAGTGATGACCCTCGCGAAAGCAAAAGATTGATTGCATTCATGAGGTACTGTTCATTGAATAATATAAATATTTCATTTTTGCAACTTTACTCTTTTTTATGGAGCTCCAAGCTTCGAGAAAGGCATTTTTTGATGGTTTCAATGTTGATTTTTGTGTGGGTAACTTTTAAACTCATAATCTTACTATTTTCCATTGATTTTATCTTCAAAAATACCTTTAAATCATGATTTCAAATTGAAAATTGGGGGTTTTATTGGTAAAGTTTTAAAAGATTTTTTTTTTAATTTTGGAACTCAATTTTAACCTATTTTCGAGTGGATTTTCTTATGTAGACTCCTATAAAATTGGGGAATGTGTTTTTAAAAATTTTAGTTTTACTCCTTTTATTTTTGAACTCATTTTTCAAACTCATTTTAACTTCAGTTCGAATATGGGCAATATGAGTATCGTTAGCTCTTTTTTAATATGTAGATGTTATATTTGAATATTTTAGTTTGTTCTGAGGTCGTTCGTAAGGGGGAAACTCCATGTTGAATCACTTTAGACTATGATTTTGTCATTTCAAGGTAGTTTATGATTTTACTTCTTTCAGATTGAGCTGGATAGTTAATGAATAAGTAAATATGCTATGTGTTGGGAAAATAACTATGGGGGATTTATGTTTCGAGATTGTTTATATTGTTGGGGCACATTTCATTTCACATGATATTTAAGAAATTAAATTTCTGTTTTCTTTCCTCTCTCATTTCCTACCGGCTCAACCTATCCAACGATCTCATTTGAGGTCCAATGACATCATCTCTCACTGCCACCGACAATTTTTTTGGTGACCAATTTTTCGGTGACTTAAAATAAAAAATTCAAAAACCAAATTATTTTCTCCAGTGACTCCTTCTTCTACCACTATTAAATCCATTATTTTCTTATCTCTAAGCCCGACACAGTTCAAGATTCATATACGACGGCCTCTCTAACATCAATCCCATCGTTGGTGATGTTGTAAAGCACCATTCCCATCTCCGAAGATCTCTTTTTCCTTTTTTCAATCCTCTTGCAGGTACTACAAGTTCATATTTTACAAACCTTCTCCGTCAATGACAACACGATTCCAATGATCAATTTCCACCTTAAACTATTGAAATTCAACGAGTCGACCAAGTAAACCGACCTAGATTTGATCAGTTGGTCATTTTTACAGCTTTCTTAGATTTAGCAATTGCTATTGTCTGGCTTATTTATTATTCCTATTTTAATCTCTTTTCTCTTCATTTCTTAGTTGATTGTCTTATTTGTGTGTGATGGTTTACTTATTTCTATTTCTCTATTTCATAGTAGTGGTTAGTTGGGACAAATAATTATTTTTTGTGGTTCATTTCAAACTTCATTACTCATTTTTATTCAGTGTGTTGTTATTTTCTACTGGTGTTTTAGTCGTCTTTGTTATTCTTAGTAGTACTCGTAGTGTGGGATTATTAGTGCCTTTTTGGATTGTATTATTATCGAGGTTGTATGTTCTTTATTGACTTGTGTGGTTTCAAGTGCCTGTGGTGGATTGTGTTAGTTTAGGGTCATGTCTTCGGATGGGGGTTGGGTCAAGGTCGGGACCATGGGCTAGGGCGGGCAGGGTCAGGGGGCAGGAGGGGTAACTTTAGGTTGAAAGTAGGGTCTTGGAACATAAGGTCTTTATCAAAGAAGTCAGTATAACTAGTGAAACTTTTTAGAAAAAGATGAATTAATATAGTGTATCTCTAATAAAACAAATGGGTAGGTATTAAGGCGAGGGTAGTAGATGGTTATAAGTTGTGGTACTCAAGAAATATGAGAAATAGGAATGATGTAGGTATCCTAATAGATGATGACCTTAGAAAGCAAGTGGTAGAGGTTAGGAGGATCTACGATAGAATGATGTTGATTAAACTAGTTATTGGAGGGTCTTCTTGGAATATTATTAGTGTGTATGCCCTACATCTAGGCTTGGATGAGGAAGAGAAAAATATATTTTGGGAGGAGTTGGATGAGATAGTGAGGGGCGACCCCAACAATGAGAAACTTTTCCTAAGAGGGGATTTCAATAGGCACATAGAGTATTATTCGATGAGTTATAATAATGTGCATGGAGACTTTGGGTTCGGTTTAAGGAATGATGGAGGAGTGTCACATTTGGATTTTGCTCGAGCATTTGGGTTGGGGGTAGTTAATTCAAACTTTCCAAAGAAGGAGGTTCACTTGGTTACCTTCCGTAGTTCGTTAGCCAAGACTGAGATTGACTTCTTGCTTCTTAGGAAAGGTGATAGGTTCATTATAAGGATTGTTGTCTTACGAAGTAAAATCCTTTCAACCCAACATAGGCTTTGGTGATGGACTTGGAGATCAAAAAGGAGAGGAGGAAGAGAGGTGTAGAAGACCAGCCAAAAATTAGATAGGGTAGTCTGACTTTGGCCAATGCACTAGATATAGGGGATAAGTCGATGGAGGGAAAGGCTTGGGAGAGTGGAGGGGATGCTAATAATATATGGGATAACACTGCCAAGTGCATCAGGGAGATAACTTGAGAGATATTGGGTGTCTTGAAAGACCGCTAGAGCAAGCACCAAGGGGACTGGTGGTGGGACAAAAAGGTGAAGAGAAAGGTGGAGGCTGAAAAAAAGGTGTACACAAAGTTGGTTGTGAGTAAGGATGAAGAAGAGAAATGAAATATAGGGAGGATTATAATATTTCTAGACGAGAGACAAAGTTGGCAGTCACGATGGCTAAGGATGCTGCTTTGAGAGTTTATACACAATATTGGATAGTAAAGGTGGGGATAAAAGGTTGTTCATTTTATCCAAGGTTAGGGAGAGAAAGGCTCGGAACCTTGACCAAGTAAAGTATATTAAGAATGTGGATGGTAGAGTTTTAATAGAGGGGGGGTCTTATTAGGAGGAGAGATGACAGTCTTACTTTTATAAGCTTCTAAATAAAAGAAGGGATACTAGCATTGTGTTGGGGGTATTTGGAGAATTTTGAGAGGTTTCATAATTACGGTTATTGTAGGCATATTGGGGTTGAGGAGGTTAAGCAGGCTATTCATAGGATGCATATAGATAAAGTGACGGGGCTAGATAAAATTCTGGTGGATTTTCTAAAGTTCCCAGGAGGGGTGGATATAGAATAGTCGAATTAATTATTTAACATATTTTTCAAAATGGCAAAGAAGCCTAAAGTTTGAAAGTGGAGTACGATGATTCTGTAGTATAAGAACAAGGGTGACATTCAGGATTACAACAATTATAGGGGTATCAAGTTATTAAGTCACAGTATAAGGGTTTGAGAGAGGGTGGTAGAGTTGAGGTTGCGAAGAATTGTTACTATTTCTGATAACCATTTTGGATTTATATTAGGATGCTCGACTACTGAAGCCATTCCATTTTGTTAGGAGACTGGTGAAGTAGTATCAAAAAAGGATGAAGGACTTGCGCATAATGTTTATCGACTTAGAGAAAGCCTATGAGAGAGTCCCTAGGGAGGTTCTATAGAGGTGCTTAAAGGCTAGAGGTGTACCTATGGTGTATGATAGGTGATTAAGGATATGTATGATGGATCCAAGACTTGGGTTAGGACTGGGGAGGTAACTCAAAGCACTTTTCTATATTGATGGGGTTACACCAAGGATCAACTCTTAGTTCATTTGTTTTTTCCTTGGTGATGGATGTTTTGACGCGGTAAATTCAAGGTGAGGTGCCTTACTTTTTGCTTTTTGTGGATAATTTAGTCTTGATTGATGAGTCTCATGGTGGAGTTAATTCTAAATTAGAGGTTTAGAGGCAAACCTTTGAGTAAAAAAGGTTTAAGTTGAGTAGGTCCAAGACAAAAAATTTGGAATGTAATTTTAGTGAGGTTTCTCATGAGTATAATGTAGTTGTAATCTTAATACTCATTTCATCCATAAAAGAGATAGTTTCAAGCAATTAGGTCTATGATTTATAGGAATGGAGAGATTGACGAAGATGTCACTTATCGGATTGGGGTAGGGTGGATGAAAGGGATGCTTGCCTCTAGAATCTTGTATGACAAAAAGGTACCTCTTAAACTTAAAGGCAATTTTTACAAAGTGGTAGTTATATCAACTTTATTGTATGGGGCAGAGTGTTGGGTTATCAAGAAGGGTTACATCCAAATGATGAAGGTAATAGAGATGATAATGCTTTGTTGGATCTGTGGGTGTACTAGGAAAGATAGGATTAGAAATGAGGTTATTTGAGATAAGGTGTGAGTGGTTTTGGTGCAAGAAAACATGAGGAAAGTGAGGTTGAGATAGTTCAGACATGTGAAGAAAAAGGGAACGGATACCTAGTATAGAGGTTGGATAGGGATGGATTCAAATGAGGTAAATCTAGATTGAATATATATTAGAGGGAGGTGATTAGACATGACATCGAGAAGCTTTAACTTACCGAGGACATGACCCTAGATAGAAAGTTATAGAGAAGGCGGATTAAGGCAGAAGTTTAGTATTATTTTAGGATATTGTATCATTTGTTGTATTACTTGGTGAATTTTGTCTATGGTATTATTGGGTGTGCTAATTTTTATCATATGTTTTCCTTTTACTATTTCTTATGTAGATTGTTTTATCTTAAGTCGGGGGTCTATCGAAAATAGCTTCTCTACTTCACCTCTGAGGTAGAGGTATGGACTGCATACACTTGACCTCCTAGACCCCACTTAGTAGGAATATGCTGGGTATGTTGTTGTTGTTCTATTACTTAAACTATTGCCCGTGTGGAGACTTATAAACTATTATTGTTGACTTGTGATATATGATATTATATACTGCCCATGGTGGGGCTTTATTTGATATCATTAGCCTTATTTATGCATGTAAATTCCTTTATTCAAGATATGATGCCCGTGCAGGCGCTTATTTTGTTAATTTAGGTCTTATTTGAGCATTGATTGCTTTTATCATGATAGAATACCAAAGTTAGGGGTTGATATGATATTGATAGTGTTTTGTATGCATATTTATCTAGATGGTACCTGATTGGAATTGATAATCATGAATTCTGGACATATTGAGTTGATTTCTGAGCTCACTTGTATATGTTTTTATTGGATGAATTGAATATCATCATTTGATTTGATTGTGAGCATTCTATTCTCATTCCATACATATACATTCATAAGATACTAGTACCACTATTTTTGAAAGAAAATGAATCACTTTGAAAACCCTTAGCCGAGGTCATTTGTCAACAAGGTTGGTTATGATATTTTAAAAACACTTGGTTGAGGTCATTTTGCAAAAAGGTTGGCTTGAGGTTGAGATTGAGATTGAGATATAAGATACAGTGTATGGATTGCAAACCCTCCATAGGTCCTGACTGGTAGCTGCGAGCTCGGTGGGTGTATACGAAAAGTCAAGCGATGACTTTCACTATTTATTCCATCCATATTGCATTGCATACATATCTTGTTTGTTTCCCTTAGTTTCTTTGATTTCTATGTGGTTTTCGTGTATTTTCTTCTTTATATTTGTGTTGTTACTATTTTTGTATGCTTAGATATCTTAGAACTGTTAGTGGAGATGGTGTGAGCTACCGTTTGAGACTTTTTTTCTTGCAGGTAACATACTTATTGTATGTTTTACTTATTTAATTTCCTACTTTGCACAGTTGGCCAATGGTATCTAATAAGTACAAGTGGATCTGTACTTATCCCTACTGTGCTCTTTTGATGAAGATCTAAGTTTGAGTACGACACATGACGTTTGAGTTCGTGTGAGATTGGGTGGATTTTTGATTTATCCTTTATGTATTTACTTACTTTTGAATATAGAGATATATTCTTAGCACAATTTTGGGTTGTATTATATGCTCTTGACTTATGACCCACTCCTTAGGTTTATTACGATATTCATTTTAGTTTTCCACTATTATTGTATTGGTATTGGTCTGATGACCCGACCTGATCGGGGGTCTTGTCGTAATGGGTGTCCCAATTCCATCCAGGACCGGGGACCACCCCCAAATACCCAACCCAACCGTCCAGCATATACCCTAATGCAGATGAATTTCAAACATATAACAAAATAGCGTATAACTATACAAATCCAGACTCTGGGATAGGTCTATAACCGCGACTAACCCAACCATCCCCAAACCATGCGATAACCACATCCAAACCAAACCGTTATCTAAACCATAACCATATGGGTTCCATAATAATTATATATATGTAATCCCAAAATAAAAGAGGATAGAACAACCAATAATCCCGTCAATCGGTGTCATCCCCAATACCAATACCAGGACTAAGGTTAACACTAATACCGATCCCGCCCATACCAACCCAAAGTAGTTCCATAAAAGCCTCTAACCAAAAGAATACCGGAATCCAATTGGGACATGTCCCCAACCATAGCCAAAACCAATATCCATAAATAAACCCAAGTATGAAATAATATCCATGAAATAGAGCCTTCCGAACTAATGAAAGCTCACCACTTTAATCCAACAGCTGATCCCAAAGTCCGATCGCTAAGCAAAAGGAATAGAATGGCCGATACCTACATCGCGTGGTGATACAGCCTCCCAAAGATGGGTTAGTGGATAAACGCTAGCATGAACTCAGAATAAGAATAAAATAATGCTATTTAATAAAACCAAGTAAACCATCCATCTGTAAAAAAACCATACATATACATATATATAACTATGCCGGGAAATAAAACAGGGTTTAGCATGCATTTAAAATCATTAACCTGGGTATGTGTAGCTTAACTATCCTTATACATGATTGTAACGACCCGGAACTACCCTCTAATCGTCATGCGGTGCTTACGACCTCAAAGGACCACAAGTTAAGCCATGACTGATATCTGTTGTGAGCACTGAATAATAATATTATAATAATTGCGGAATAATGGGCTGAAATGCCGTAAGGTTCAAAACATCTAAAATACTGATAATGAATAATAACATCTAAATATGAAATACTATCTAAAAATCTAGTCTGAAAAGCCTCTAACTGAATCTGTCTGAAAGTAGAGTTGATGGAACAATCCCCCAACTAACTCCATCTACTAAAATGCTGCTTAGCTGAAGTACTGAAATAAAAGCATATCCTCGATAGATGAGGACTCACTGCTAAATCTGCTATTGCTGGCTGAACTTGGATAAGTACGGTCAGGAACTCGAGCGTTCAAACCTATGATATGAATCATCATAGCAAAGGAAAGTATGCGTCAGTACGTGGGAATGTATTGGTATGCTAGATGAGGTAAGTCTGAATGCAAGGGTTCATATCCATGAACAATAACTGACTAAATAATATAGAGTAACTGAACATAAGAGTACGTGTATACTATTACTAAGCTTTTCTGAAGCTAAGTACTGAGTTCTGCTAACTGTATAAATGATATCTAAAATTATTGATGACTGAATTACTGATAATGATTGACTGTGTTTGATAGTCCTGATTCTGTAAAAGTAAGCTGAGTTCTAAACTGAAGACTGAAACTAAAACTGTGGGAGGTAATCATCTAACTGATATGCCCCCCTGTGAGCTGATTAGGGTAACCTGTAACCCCAGTTGGAAAGGTTCTAATACCGTGCCACGGGTACTAACACTGGCTATGAGTTAACCCTAACTAGCAGGAAGATATTTTGTCAACCCTCACTAATAGGAAAACTCATGAGAGATGTGTCAACCCTTGTATAGCAGGAAGTTATCTCAACCTACACTGGCTACTTCAATCCTACTAATTCACCTTTCATAAAACTAGCCCCATGAAATATAATCTGCTCAAATTCAGATAATACTATCCCTATTTTACTGATGCTAAACCTCTGGGTCCTTGTTTTTAACTCTAGGTCATATGCTATCATAGGATTCTAAGGAGGGATCTAAAAAAACACCTGAGTGTGGCTAAATGCATGATTTTTCATGAATCATGAATGAAATACTTCTTACACATGAGGGCACTGATGGTATACTTTCAAGCTTGCATAAAATCCAATAACTGTCTGTAAGGAACTACCTGAGAAATCTCTATCTGTAAGGATAGATCGATCTTGATTGTTTCTGTTACCTTGAAAAAAGGCAGGGCTAGCAAGAATAGAGCAAGATGAGAATCTATATAACTTTCATAAAGGACATTTCTATAGCACTATCTGAGACGTGAAAGAAGGGAAATTTTTCCTAAAACATCTGATAGCCTCCTGTCCATAAGTGTGGCTGCTACATACCCTGGTACAAGACTCTACGCGATGCGGCTTTTCAAACTCCCTAGGACACTGTTAAACCTTAGGCTCTGATACTAAGTTTGTAATGACCCAGGACTACCCCTTAGTCGTTACACGTTGCTTACAACCCCGAAGGACCATAAGTTAACCCATGACTGATATCTGTTGTGAGCACTAAATAATGATACGGTAATAATTACAAAAAAATGGGTTAAAATGTCATAAGGTTCAAAACATCTAAAATACTAATAATGAATAATTACATCTGAATTTGAAATACTGTCTGAAAATTTAGTCTGAAAAGCCTCTAACTGAATCTGTCTGAAAGTGGAGTTGATGGGATAATCCCCCAAATAACTCCATCTACTAAAATATTGCTAAGCTAAAGTACTGAAATAAAAGCATATCATTGATATATGAGGACTCACTGCTAGATCTGCTACTGCTGGCTGAATCTGGCTAAGCACGGTGAGGAACCTAAGCGTCCGAACCTATGATATGAAACATCATAGCAAAGGAAAATATGCGTTAGTACAAGGGAATGTACTGGTATGCTAGATGAGGTAAGGCTGAATACAGGGTTCATATGCATGAACAATAACTGACTAAATAATACAAAGTAACTGAACATAAGAGTACGTGTATACTATAACTGAGCTTTTCTGAAGCTAAGTATTGAGATCTGCTAACTGTATAACTGATATCTGAAATTACTGATGACTGAATTACTGATAATGATTGACTCTGTCTGACATTCCTGATTATGTAAAACTGAGCTGAGTTCTAAACTGTAGACTAAAACTAAAACTGTGGGAGACAATTATCTAACTAATATGCTCCTCTTTGAGCTGATTGGGGTCCAAACTGTAACCTCAGTTGGATGGGTGCTAATACCGTACCAAGGGTACTAACACTGGCTGTGAGTTAACCCTAACTAGTAGGAAGACATTTTGTCTACCCTCACTAACAAGAAAATTCATGAGAGATGTGTCAACCCTAATCTAGTAGGAAGTCATCTCAACCTACGTTGGCTACGTAGTTTTGTAACTCAGGGATTACTACTAAGTGTCAAACCCTACACTACAGGAATAGCCTCATCCGTGGGTTCGCTCGGTGCTGAATCTTACTCTCAACTGGAAGACACTGAACTGATTATACTGAACTGGACTGGACTGATATAGAGTTTACTGAGTTTTCCTAAGTTCTATAACTGACTGAGTTCTACTGAGTTCTATAATGGACTGGGAGTACTATTGATTGTGACATGACTGATACTATTCTGTAACTGACACTGGCTCTATGTAACAACTAGATTATTGGGTATTAAATACCCCAGGACTCGATAGCATGAAAAGTAAAGCAAAGCATTATCTTAAATAACATAACAATGTTTACTTGGTCATAATTCATTCATAGAGACATTTCATCAAACACTTGTAATGCATTAACTTGTACATGGATGGAATCACACAATAACACATCATGCCTTCACTAGTCAATTCACATAAGCATTTTATCAAACACTTGTAGGGCATAAGCTTATACCTGATTAAGATCTCATAATAACATCTCATGATTCCTCTATCTACTTCATATAGGCATTTTAGAAAATACTTGGGGAGCGTAATGATCATCACATAAACATCATGAATACTTAATCGAAAATTCAAGGGTTTAGCATGTAATTCATATAATTTCCCCTAAATACTATTCTATTTTTCATGAATCTTATCATAATCATGGATTGAAAAACAAATCAACATCATAGATGCATTAATCACTTTATAAATTTAAGGTTCTATCAAGATAATCACATATTTGTTAGAAATGCTATATAATTTCATGAAACTTGCATTTAAATCATGGATTGGAACCCAACTAATATTATAAACATGAATTCAATCTGATTCAAACATGGAAATTATAAATTCATCATCTTTGTACTTTGAAAAAGGATTCTTGGACTACATGGGTGAAAGGGACCCATAAATCAACATCTAACATACCTGAGAATAGGGGTGTACAGACCAAACCTTTAAGTCAAACCAAACCAACGAACCAAATCAAACCGATAAAAAAGCCGACTTATGGTTTGGTTTGATTGGTTTGGTGTTAGAAAAAAAAACGACCATTCTTGGTTTGGTTTGGTGTTAACCAAACAAAATTCATATAAAAACCGAATCAAACCGACATAATATATATACATATATATACATATACATATACATATACATATACATATACATATATATATAATATTTGAAGTTTTTTATACATAAAATATTAATTATATCTACTTTTTAAATACTTTTTCAACTATTTTAGTAATTTTCAATAATTTGAAAGTAGATGTAGATATATATTTAGATTTGGGTCTTTAAGTTGTAATATTTGTCCATTAATTCCTAATTAAATGATCAAAAACCCAATATAAACTTAAAACCTAAACTTTTCACTCTTCATCTCACTTTTTAGTTTCAAGAGAGTTTTCCGCTCCTTATTTTTTCATAGTTATGGTTTTTCATTAGCACATGAGTGAAAACATATTTGATCTAGTCTTTGATCACAATATAATTGCAAAAACTAAATATTATAATAAAATCAAAAAAATTGAAAAACTCAAAAAAAACAACTAAAATCTAAACCGAAAAAACCAATTTTATGTTGGTTTGATTTGGTTTATAGTTTTAATAAACCGACATAATTGGTTTATTTTTTTTTTAATAAAAACTGAACCAACCCGGCCTATGTACACCGCTACCTGAGAAGAAGAGTTGTTAAAGGTTATTGGAGAGATTCTTGAGGATTGACCTTGATTCTTGAACAAGGGTTTTTGCCTCTTGACAGAAAATGATTTAATTTGAGAAAAAACTGAATGAATAATGGTGTAACTAGGTTTATTTGGGTTGATTTTCATGTTAAAGTCTGACTAGGGCCGTGGAAAAAAGACTCAAATACCCCTGGAATGGTTTAAAAGCTCGAAATTTAAAATTGGAAATTAACTGAAAAATCCTGATTTGGGCCCTTGGCACGACGTGGCGCTATCACGCTGTGGTTCATTCATTGAACTCCCACCTTCACGGTTAGCTATCACACCCCACCATTATTGCCTAATTAAAATCATTTCCAACTAGACCATTATTTTATTATTATTAACCAAGGCTATTGGTAGTGGTATCGTCATACCGACTATAACTTGCAAGTATTTTCCCTAACCAAACCTTTTAGAGATCAAGGGAGTCCCATGTACCCATAGATCATATTTTTGAGTTATCTTGGGGGAGTCCCATGTACCCCACAAGTATTCCATCATTAGCTTAGGGGAATCCCATGTACCCCACAAGTTGTTCAATTACCATGTTTGCTTGGGGGATTCCTTTGTACCCCATAAGGATGTTTAATTAACCAAACCATTCCAAAACCATTAAAATCGTTTATATTATTTAGGTCTCCTTAACTAAGTATAAACCATGCATAAGTTCCATTAAAAATCCAATATTATAGTGAAAGCATTGTTACAAGCATTTTATCAAACACATTGGGGGCGTAGTATTTCCAAAACCAATTCCAATTACCAATAACCATTTCCATACAATCCAATTATCCAAACCACTAATAACGCGTGTAAAAACATAATTAAAACATGGGAAAACCATACCCAAAACCATACAATAATCAAACCATGAAAATATTGCACAAAATCCATGCCTTTGGTTGGAATTAACAATGAGGGTAGAGAACATGCCTTAAACCAAGAAGATGATGGAGAGAAATCACCACCACAAACCCCAAATTAATACTTAAGATGAAACCCTAGCTTCCTTTTCCCAAGAGCTTTAGAAAGGATTTAAGAGTGTTTTCTAAGTGTTAATGAATAGAATAATAGGGCAAATAACCTTCCAGGTGATTTAAAAGTCATGGGGTCTTATTAGGTTAAGTGGAGAAATATCCAGATTACCCCTACTTAAACTGCATAAAATTCTCATCATAGGGTACGAATGACCCATACGACTCGTACCCTCCCTGTATGAGTGGTACCCATCACTCGTATCCTAGGCCACCCCCTTGGACCCAACACTATCCAAGGTATGACTCACCCAAACCAAAGTCATACCCTAGTATATGACTAGTACCCCTGACTCGTACCCCTGGCAGAATAGAATCTAAAGAGTATTAAATACTACCTACCATACGAGTCCATGGTACGACTTATACCCTAGCTTACAACTCTTAGTGAGTCACTCATACTAAGATCTAACTTAAATTACCAAGCCTAAGATTAAGTGAAGTAACTAGACAACCTGTATACACCGATACGACTCGTACCACCCAAGTCGTATCAATTCCAGAAACCAAATCCAACCCACCAACCAACACTAGTCAGTATACGTCTAACCCATACCACTCGTATCCCAGTGTATGAGTCATTTCCCCTAGTTGTAACCTGTCTAGAGATAAAAAATCCAGAAAATTTTCAAAGGGCCAGAAACCCAGGGTGTTTCATCTGACATTCTTTGGAGATCTTGCCTTAGTCTTATTTTTTATTAATATCTGTATTATCTTATTAGTTAGGGTGATTGACTTACTTATCAAGGCTCTGCTACGATAAATATCGTCATGACCCAATTTTGGATTGTGACACTCTGCAGGTTGTTCCTTGGTGTGTATATATTGAGTAGTCATCAGTCCCAGTTATATTTTCTCCCTTAAAAAGTGGTAGTCAATTTCAATATGTTTTGTCTTCTTATGCAAGACAAAATTAGTTGTAATTTATACAACAACTTTGCTATCACTAAATGCTATGGCTAGTTGAGTGATGCTTATGTTAAGATCTTTTAGTAATCCAAGTAGCCAGACTAGCTCAACAATTGTAGTTGCCAAGCTTCTGTACTCAGTTTTAGCTAAAAAATTTAAAATTGTTGTCAATTTCTTAGAATTCCAAGATACTAAAGATTCTCCAATCTTAAAGAGAAATCCTATCACTGATTTCCTAGTAAGAGGGCACGCTACCCAATCTGCATCACAGTATGTGGTTACTTTATCAACATATTTATTGGATATCAACAAGCCTTGTCCTGGTTGTGACTTCACATATCATACAACTCTGAATGCAACATCCACATAAAACTATTTTGGATCTTGAATAAATTGATTTAGAGTTTGCACTGGATATGCAATGTCATTGTTCGGTAGAGTAGTTTTCCTATCAATTTTTGATAACTTGCTTAATAAACTGGTGGATCCTTCTCAGATTTGTTAGCAATATGTTGATTATAGTGTTTAGATGTGAGCTTGATGTTGTTGTCAATTGGTGTCTAAATGGTTTTGCTATTGATAAACCTATTTCAGAAATAAGCGCAAGTGCATCCTTTCTTTGTTGCATAGTTATCCCTTGACTTGATTTACCAAACTTAATTTCTAAAAAATATCTTAGTTCTCCAAGATCCTTTATGTTAAAAGCCTGTTGTAGTAAGACTTTGGTTTCCTTGATTAATTTAAGATTGCTTCAAGTTATGATAATATTATCTACACATATAAATACAATGATTATACTTGATCAAAATTTTTGATGAACAATGAATGATCAAATTGGCTTTGCCTGAACTTGATTAAGGCCTCCATTAGTTTTGAATTCCACTGTCTCGGTGCTTGTTTTAGGCCATACAAGGATTTCATAAGTTTGCATACTTGTCTCCTCTTAACTTTGAAAGCCTTGTGGCATGTCCATATAAATTTTATCATGGAAGTCACCTTGCAAAAATACATTGTACACATCCATTTGAAGGATGTGCCATTGTATTGAAGTAACCATTACAAGAACAGACCTCACTGTAACCATCTTCACTCAGGAGAAAAAGTCTCTTGATAATCAATCTCTTTCTTCTGACTATTGCCTTTGGCTACTATTCTTGCCTTGAATATGTCAGTCTCACAACTTCCCTTGTATTTGACTTTATAAATCCATTTACACCCAATAGTTGACTTGTCTTGAGCCGGCGACACAACTATCCAAGTATTATTAGTCTCCAACACCTGTCTTTTCTCCTTCATAGCCTACGGCCACCTTAAATATTTGACAACCTCAGAGTAAGTTTTAGGTTTAATGATACTAGAAAAAACATCTACATATGCTCTATAATTAGTGGATAAATGATCATGGCTTAAGTATTTGTTCAGACTACAAGGAACCCCATGATGAATATTAAGCGAAACAAAGCCACTCATCCAAATGAGAGGTTGAGCACCCCTAGTTGACCTTCTTGTGAGGCTGAATTGGTGCTTGAATTAGTTCTATAGGTTGATCTTCATGATCTAACTATAACTGAACTAGAGCAAAAAGTTTTACTTGTACTATTTGATGTATTTGTGGGTTAACATTTCCTTGAAGTAATTACTCAGCAGGAGAAATTATTTGACTTGGAGCTGGGACATCATGAGTAGACAATTATGTTCTACTTCAAAATAAAAACACTGTGGACTTATAACTAGAAAGATAGGTTTGATCTTGTTTTCTTGACTGTGAAATGGAAACACTTCTTTTTTAAATAAGATATCTCTGTTCACAAAAAAGGTTTTGTTAGTCAGGTTTAATAGGACATGCCCCTTTTGAGATTCAGAATATCCCATGTGTAAAGTATTTTTAATCTAGACAACATTTTTTCATGTCAACTAACATCTTTGGAAAAGCATAGATATTCCAGTACTTTAAGATGATTAAAGGATGGTTTTCTTACATACAACTTCTCATATCGAGATAAACCATCTAGTACTTGTAAAGTCTGTTAAGAAGATAGATTGAAGCTAGGACACAGTGTCCCAATACTCAATAGGGATAGAAGCTTGAAACCTTATTGCTCAAGTGACTTCAAGTATATGTTTATGCTTTCTCTCAACAACTCTATTTTGTTGAGAAGTGTAGACACATGTAGTTTGATGTATTATTCCTAATTGTTTGAAGAAGTTTTGATATATAAGATTCATAAATTCAGGTCCTTATCTATTCTTGTTACTTTAACACTCTTGTTAAACTATATTTTAACAAATGTAAAGAAGTGTTGTTAAGTAATGTAAATTTAGATTTTTGTTTAAGCAAAAATATCCCGGTAACTCTAGATATATCATCAATAATAGTAAGAAAGTATTTGTTTCTATTATAAGTGGAACTTTGTATGGCACCTATATGTCTACATGTATCAATTCAAAATTGCTAGTGATCTTAATGGTGCTAGAAGTAAATGGACATCTAGTTTGGTTTACACATGGACATATTTTGCATTGTGTAATACTATTTTTTATTTCATCCAAACTAAAAGCTAAAAGTCATTTAAGAATTGATATAGAAGTATGGCCAAGTCTGTTGTGCTATAGACTAATCTCTAGTTTGCCAGTTTTAGTTGAATTTTGAATAGCTAAAGCAAGACTTTGGCTACTGTTGTTGACATGATTATTTAGCAAAAGCTACAATCCATTCACTTATTTACCAATCTCATTCAACCTCCCAATGACGGAACCCAAAAAAAGATAAAAGTTAAAAGAAACCGAACTAAAGTATTTTAAGTTCTTAGTTAGTTTAGACATAGATAGTAGGTTAAACTGAAATTCAGGTTCATAGAACACATGATATAGTACTCCTTTCATAGGTAGAAATACCAAAGTAACATCACCATTAGGTTGATGTACTCTTTGTGGATAAGAGGACTCAACTATTGATGCTTTGTCAAGCAAGTTGAGACTAGATGCCATGTGGTTAGTGGCACCAGTGCCCACTATCCACTCAGGACGTTTTGGTACCATCAATGTCATATAACTTGGTATACTTGCTGTAATTGTAGATGCCTCATTAGATCCAATGATAGTCTTGTTCAGTAATTATAACTGGAGAACTGCCTGATTTAACTAAGTTATTAACTAATACTTCAATCAATAAGTTAATAGAAAGGGACTAAACTATCCTTAGTGGTTTGGTAGGATGCATTATAAAAAAGAAGGCATGCATTAGCTCTGTGTATTACTAATATCTTATTTGGTATAGTTTTTTAGTATATGTATAACTAATGCAACTGTTAGATGTACATTCTGGGGTTGTTTGGTAGTGTATTAAAAAAAAAATACATGTATTAATATTGTGTGCTACTGACATCTTGTTTGGTACATTTTTTAGCCTATGTATAACTAATGTTTGCATTAGTTACGCACTCTATTGTGTATTGAGGTGTGTATTACTAATACCATTTTTTCAATGTATTGCTTATACAAGAGTTTTAATGCATGCATTAGCTTGATTAATGACATTATTACCCCTCAAATCCCTCTCAAAACATTTCTCATTCCCTTTTTCCACTAAATTATATTTTCCCGTTCCTTTTCTTAGTTCTACAATAATTAAACTAGTGATTCCCATTTTTCTGTTCCTTTGAGCTAGGGGTATGCATCAGTCGGTTTGGTTCGGTTGTATATATTATCGGTTCAATTTTTTGATTTTTTATTTTTAAATATTCTAAACCAATAAGATATTCTTTATCGATTTTCGATTTATCGATTTTTAGTCTTAAACGGTTCGATTTTCAGTTTAACTGATAAGAAAATACTCATAAAATAAAAAGAGTAGTAACTAACATAAAAAAAATCAAATCTTAGTTGCAACCATAAATCCTACATGATGTGTTATAATTTACAAGAATCTTCAAGTTTGAACTAAATGTTATATATATATATATATATATATATATATATATATATATATATATATATATATTCTTATTGGGTTATAGGTTTACCCAATAACCCAATAAGAAAAAATCAAACCGAACCAATAACCCAATACTTTTTTTATAAAACTATTAAAAAACTGTTAACCCAATAACCCAATAATAATAAACCAACAAAATTTTTATCAGTTCAGTTAATCGATCGGTTCAATTTTTACACAACCCTACTTTGAGCTAGAATCTTGTTGCATTCATAACCAAACAATTGGACCAAACCAGCAAAAATATAAGATTTTTCATCATAAAACATTGAGTAAATATTTCAGCATATTGATTCAATATTTGGTCGTTTTAAAATTTTGACATCTTCTTAGTTTGGCTGCTTGGCTTTGTTCATCATTGAAGTAAGTCTCACATGAACTAAATTAATCGATCAAAAATAGATGAATAACTGTTTATGACCAAAGTGGTTTAATATCACAGTTTTAGCTATTATCATCTAGTTTGAAAACATATGTTAATGGATAAATTTTTATTTTTAAAATATACAGTGAAGTTTTAAAGGTTACAGAATATTGTTAAAAGAAAATATACAAAGGCAAAGAGGATATTTTTGTAAACAAATATTATTTTATAAAAATTATGCCCTAAATGTTATTTCTAATACATCAAACCAAACAGTATATAAGAAATAATGTGAGCATAGCTAATACTAGCATAATTATACCAACATAACTAATACCAACATTATTAATGCAAACATTACTAATACATCATATTCAGCATTATCCTTATACACTTTTACTAAACAATCCCTCTATTGTGTATTATGCTAGGCATAATTAATATATGAGAAACCCTTGGTATTAACAATAAAATGGACTTTAATGCATGCATTAGCATGGATAAAGACAAAATTCCTCCCAAAACCTTTTACACATCATTTTCATTAGATTTGTGGAGGGTATTTTTATAAATAATTTATTGATTTAAAAATATGCAATAAAAGTTATTTTTAACATACCAAACCAAGCATTGCATAAAAAATAATCTCGATATAACTAATGCAAGCATAACTAATACTTGCATTGCTAATGCAAGCATAATAATACATCATATTTTACACTATTCTTATACACTTTACTAAAGTACTGCTAATTACATTAGGTGACACAAACACAAAGCATCTCAGTTCATACTAAACTCTAATAGGATCAAGAACAAATACTATTTATTAACGATCTAAAGTATCAATAACCCTTTTAGACACGTAAAATTTATTGGATCAAATTCATATAAAATTTAAATTTGATCCATATTTTATTGGGTCTAAAATTATTTTGGGATTACAAAAATAATAAGCCTATATTATTTCTCATCAAGGTTCATCTCACTTTAAAGCCCTAACTCATTAAGTGACGTGGCATCCCAGTCGAATTTAAGACCAATGAGACGCTGCCACATGTACAGATGATGTGAAAATCTCATTCAAATTCAACAACCAGTCAAAAGGCACCAAGTGTCAAAGTGACATATTTCGGTCAATCACAAGCAACTAGGCTTACCCCCTACAACTATAAATAGGGGGTAACATAACATTCTAAACGAGAGAAAAAAGGGGATTCGGAAAATAGGACTTTGACAAGCATTAGCAACATCGGCATTAACTATCAAGTTCTTGCAAGGAGAAATCAACGAAGTTCTTCCCGAAGGTTATTCCAAAGCGACAAAACACTTTCTGACATTCTCGATGATTGAAATACGTCTCTAGGAGTCCAAATCATCCAAAAATTCAAGAAATCCACTACTGAACGCCCTCGGATCATTTCTAAGTTTAGGAGAGAAGAATCAAGAGAACAACAGAATTGTACTCACAAGATTCATCAATAAAAATAATTTTTTATTTTATTTTATTTATCTTTGCTTGCAGTTAATTTTCAGCACAACGAAAATTTATTGCGAATAAATTCTGGCACGCCCAGTGGGATCAGTTCTACTCTACATCTTTTCCTTCTACAAATTGAAAAATCACAAATTCAACTACTACAATGGACTTCAAAAAAATCAATGAAGTTTCATGCAAGAAGTCTACTACTGTCACGTCTACTGAGATCACACTAGTTGGCTCCATCAATCGCCGGAATCTCAATACTTGTGCTTTGGATGGATCCCAATACTTCACCTTTTTGGAGATGACGAAAAGAAAAAAATCTCAAATTTTGACTGTAACTAAAACCCCTGGGGGCAACTTTACATCTATGTTATCAGATGAACCATCTGAAACTATCTAAAACTTTAGAGAATCAGAAGACTTAATAAATTATCCAACTTCAATGAAAGTCAACACCTTCATGACTGATGCAGTTGACATTGATGAGAAGTTTGCAATGATGGAGTAAACCATTGAAGCCTTAAAGAAGTCTATTGATAAGAAAGATCATCAAATCGCCAGACTTATGAGCAAGTTAGATCTCTACAATACTGGAGAGTCAAATTATAATCTAACACCGCGAGAAAAAGTTGATGGTGAATCTCTCATTAAGTCAAATGACAATCACTGTAATGATCAATCCGTTTCAGCGGCTACTCTAACAGTTCAACACCTGCAAGATATGATTACTAACACTATCAAGGCACAATATAATGGTCCGTCACAAAGTTTCGTAGGATACTCAAAGCCGTATTCTAAGTGAATCGAGGGCTTACCGATGCCAATTGGATATCAACCGCCAAAGTTTCAACAATTTAACGGAAAGGGAAATCCAAGGCAACACATTGCTCATTTCATTGAGACTTGTAGCAGTGCTGGTACACACAGTGATCTTCTTGTCAAGCAGTTTGTTCACTCTTTGAAAGGCAATACTTTTGATTGGTACACGGACTTAGAGTCCGAATCAATTGATTGTTTGGAGCAACTAGAAAGTTAGTTCCTAAATCATTTCTACAGCACCCGTTGTATGATCACTATGATGAAATTGACAAACACAAGACAAAGTAAAGATGGCCTTGTAGTGGACTATATAAATTGTTGGCAAACATTGAGCTTCAAATGCAAGGATCAACTTTCTGAAACTTTTGCGATTGAAATTTGCATTCAAGGAATGCGTTGGGGCCTTGTGTATATCCTCCAAGTAATTAAGCCACGAACTTTTGAAGAATTAGCTACGTGAGTTCATGACATGGAGCTAAGTATTGCAAGTCATAGAATGGCATCACTTGTTTTTTATCCTAGGAAAGAAGTCACAAAATTCAAAGACTCATCTGAAGACCAAATTAGGGAATCTATGACGACAACTGTGAGTTTTACGAAGGCCTCAATAAGACAAAAACTGAAAGAGAAAGCTTCAAAGAAACAAATGCAAGAAGTGAAAAATCAACCAACCTTGAAAGAGTTACAAGCAAGGGTATATCCTTTCCACAACTCTGATGTTCCTGGGATTCTTGAGGAGTTGCTAGCCAAAGAAGTCATTGAACTTCCTGAGTCAAAGCGACCTAAAGAATCAGACAAAGTCGATGATCCAAAATACTGCAAATTTCATCATATTGTTGGTCATCACACCACAAAATACTTCATCCTGAAGGAAAATATCATGACATTAATGCAAGAGAGAAAGATCATCATTGATGATGGTGATACAGTTGACGCAAATCATGTTAGCGCCAAACTACACCATATGAAATGTTCACTTTCAAAAGCTCTACAAGCCATGCGCTCTATGAAATCACCAAAAGTGAAAGAAATCATCATGCTACAATTTGAGAGCTTTGACCCAATTAGGGTTCCAGCCTTGAAGAAAATAACAACAAAATCCATGTAAAATGACTTCTTCAATATCAAGAAGAGTTATACTTGAACATTGATAGCTTGCAAAAGAAAAAAATGTCAAAGGGCTTCTAAACTCCAACTTTCAAAAGTCGACACAAGATCAAGTGCAAATCTACTTTAACCAATGGAGGTAATAAATACCAAACTAAAGTGAAACAATACTACATTACAAAGGGTTGGAAGAAAAGTTACATTACAAGAATTCTTCCCCAAAATGCTCCTCGATGCACGAGCCTAAACTGCAAGTCAAAGTGCTCCTCGATGTATGAGCCTAAACTACAAGTCAAAATGCTCCTCGAGGCATGAGCCTAAACTGCAAGTTAAAAATGCTCCTCAATGCACGATCCTAAACTACAAGTCAAGATGCTTCTCGATGCACGAGCCTAAACTGTAAGTTAAAAATGCTTCTCGACACACGAGCCTAAATTGTAAGTCAAAAACTCGTGGACCGCATGAGCCTAAACACTGAATGGCACTTAAAAAAATTATTATTAGAAAAAAGTATGAATCTTGAATGCATATTTTGAGTCCTTTGAAGATGTCTTCCATAAAGAAAAAAAATTCTTCATTATCTCTCAAGCAATAAAGTCTTCTCGATAAGTAAAAGACTACTAGTACTTTGAATATTGCTCTAGTCTGGTCTTCAACATATTGCGTAAGTGATGCGGCCAAAAACTTGAAGTAGATGATAAAATTAGTGAAGTACCCAAAATCTGATGAGAAATAGAGTATCACAAGATTTAGGCTGCAACTTTGGAAAAGTACCTGAGAAAATATAGAATTTCTATGATAGTGGTTTTCACGTGGAAACTATCTCTACGAATCTACTTTCCAAAGCAAAAAATGGCACCTGATAATGATACTACCACGTCGAGATATGGGATTTATCATAACGCTGCACAAAGCTGATGAAACTGGCGAAATAAGATTAGAAGACCATTTTTGGGGAAATATTTGGGACAATTTAGATGTAATCTGTTTATAGTTTCCACATGAGACATAGTTATGTGAATCTAATTTCTAATGTAAAAACGACACCTAATTACAATACTTCCACGTTGAGATATGAAATTTATCATGATGCTGCACAAAGTTAAAAGAAAAAACTAGCGAACCAAGATTAGAAGGCCATTTTTGGAGCGATATCTGGGATGATTCAGATGCAATCTGATTGTGGTTTCCATATGAGAGGTATATCTATGAGTCTAGTTTCCAACGCAAAAAAGTACTCCTGATTTTGATGTTCCTAAGTCAAGATATAAGAGTTTTCGTGAGACTGCACAAAATAAGTAAAAAGTGATGAAACAGAACTGAAGGTCTGATTTTAAAACGATACCTGGGAAGATCTGAAGATAAATTGAGTGTGATTTTTGCGTAGAACATAGCCTCACAGTCTACTTTCGAGTCTACTCCCTATGTCAATATTATCAATTTGGATTGAACCACGTACGTGCTCCTTGAAAAGAATGAGATGCTCTCACTCGAAGCCTCTTTATAGTCAAGCACCATGGATGAGATGCACCACCCGCTTGCTTTGTAAGGATAGACTGCAAACACTCAGAACTTCATCATCACAAGGTATCAAGAATGACACCAAGTACATGCTCACTGAAGCTAAAATGGAGAATTTTCAGCATCATCAAGGATGAAATCAAATCATTCCAAGTCACTTTCTTATCAAGCAGTAAGGAAGTAATGCACCAAATGATTCAACATCAATCATGTTGACCTTTTTGGTCTGGCATCAAGACCATTGTATAAACCTGCACAAAAAAATAAAGATAAAACACATCTACAGTGTCGACCGAATAAAGCTTCTCAGTTCTATGCGGATTGATGCCAACTACGTGAAACTTCAGTCTGAAAATAAGTGTCGGTACCAAATTCACGATGCTTTAATTTGGCATGATCAATATTGGGAGAAACACATCAGTTTAGTTCAACATGGCTGATATCGATGTCGATCTTCTATGCCGAGATGCAAGGAGATTTCTATGCCAAGATTTAAGGAAATAGGTATAAATTTTCTTACCAAGAATAGAAAAGAGTTGCTCCGAGTGTCCGTTTCCAATCCATAAGAGGAAATATTTCTCGCGAAGTCCTCGAAAAAATGGGTGTTGAACCTAATTATTGTTCATTAAAAACTGCGACACGAAAAATGATGACTTAAGTGGTTCCTGACCAATCATCCCAACAATGTTTGTATATGCTTGGTGTGATATCGACACCACTTGAATTTTTTCATGAACCTACAAAAAAAAAGCAAAAAAGAGTGATCACGAACATTCTATCTGGAGTCACGATATGACAGCCTATAGCGTCAACTTCAAAAATTGATTTTCGTTAATACAGAAGAAGTTTGACATTGATTTTTGGATATGACGCAGCAATACAAGTCTAGACTCTTCAGAACTAAGTCGTTCAACATATGGACATTCCTACTGTCAGACATGATTTTTTACTCTGCGAGTGTTTGAAGTTGAAAATTAGGAAAGACACTCCATGTACTTCTTTTGCCGATGTTGCGAGGAGGTTGTATACTTTTCTTGGCGTCCACCAATGCTGTAAACAAGGGTTGAGGTACACCAGCAGTGTTTTCCAAATATATGGTCCCAAAGAGGCCAAGGGATATCTTTGCAAGAGTTATTAATTTCAAAAGATTATGGTTGATGTGATTTCATAACATATCCTTATATAGTGAAACATCTCCTTATATAAAGGCTCCTATGAAGAATTTTTAGTTTGTGTACAAGGAATGTTGTGGTGAAATTAGAATATGAGAATCTTTGGAAATTTCAAATGCCAATCAGTTGAGAAGTTACCATATTGAGAATATTTCATTGGAGGTGACTTTAATTCTTTCTTGAAATCAAAAGAAAAGTTAATATTTTTTTCCTTTGGTACATGAAATCAAAAGGAAAGTTAATATTTTCCTTTGGTACAGGAAGATCAAGTCAATTTTTTTTTACTTCATACGTGCAATATGTCAAGTGATGGGGTTATATTGATCCTTTTAATTCAAATACATTGAGAGGGTCACATTGTTGTGCAAGTAAAAACTACTTAAATAAATATTAAGGTGGTGATTTCTCATGTTCATACTTAACCAAGAAGAGTCAAAAAGAAAAAAAAAATCATCAAGTTGGTCATTTTTTTAATACTTTTGAAATAATATCGAGTTTGTACTCGATTGTGGACGAAAAATGAGGATCACCACAACAAATCGTTGGTTGCTTTGACGAAGACTTTCACGACATAAAAGTTCATGGAGGAAACTTTAGTTAGACCAGTCGTAAGTATTGGTCTAACTAGGATGCACCGACAAGAAACAAATACATTTGAAGTCACGAGAATGAAAACACATTCATGAGTACTTCAACTCTCACCGCCAAGTTTCGGAAAGCCTACACGTCGACCAACCTTGAAGTAGGGGGCATCTGTAGACACGTAAAATTTATTGGATCAAATTCATATAAAATTTAAATTTGATCCATATTTTATTGGGTCTAAAATTATTTTGGGCTTAAAAAAATAATAAGCCTATATTATTTCTCATCAAGGTTCATCTCACTTTAAATCCCTAACTCATTAAGTGACGTGGCATCCCAGTCGAATTTAAGACCAATGAGACGCTGCCACATGTACAGATGATGTGAAAATCTCATTCAAATTCAACAACCAGTCAAAAGGCACCAAGTGTCAAAGTGACATATTTCGGTCAATCACAAGCAACTAGGCTTACCCCCTACAACTATAAATAGGGGGTAACATAACATTCTAAATGAGAGAAAAAAGGGGATTCGGAAAATAGGACTTTGACAAGCATTAGCAACATCGGCATTGACTATCAAGTTCTTGCAAGGAGAAATCAACGGACTTCTTTCCGGAGGTTATTCCAAAGCGACAAAACACTTTTCGATATTCCCGACAATTGAAATACGTCTTTAGGAGTCCAAATCATTCAACAATTCGAGAAATATGCTACTGAAGGCCCTAGGATTATTTCTAAGTTTAGGAGAGAAGAATAAAAAGAACAACAGAATTGTACTCACAAGATTCATCAATAAAAAATACTTTTTATTTTATTTTATTTATCTTTGCTTACAGTTAATTTTCAGCACAACAAAAATTTGTTGCGAACAACCCCAAAATATAACAACTGGTAATTAGTTAAGAAATTACATATATAAAAGAGGTATTTTAAACTCTTTTTTCTTAAAATAAATATTTCAATTATAGATCAAATCATCGAATTGCAAACATTGAATGACATCAAAAAAATTTATACTGCTCAAATTCACGAATTGAAAATGAACAGATTCAAATTGTGACATACTCATAAGCCAAAGTAATTCTATCACAAAGGTCACTCTCATATAGGTTACAACATTTTTCATCATCTAAATAATGTCAAATTTTATTACAATATAATGCTCGTAACACGTAACGGTACTACATCATTCAAAGAAAATATAGTTATATTTTGACGGTTCTCTCCTCTATCCTCTAAGGAGGTTTTAAGAAAAGAAATATAGGCTAATAGATGCAGAATTATGCGTTAAATTCTCATGGAATCAATATAACTAAGGGATATTGTTTTTGTCTCAATCTTAATTACAGAAAGGCTTTAATAATATAATAATTATTTTAAAATGAAACATACTTTACTAATATTTTAAAAGTCTACGTGTCTCGTTTCATTATTTTATGTGAGTTGATGATAATATTGCGCAAAATTTAAGATAAAAGATTGTTAGATCTAATAATACTAATATTCATACTCGCACGATGAGTGAAAAAAATTCTAAGAGAACATTATAGCAAATTATAATATTTTTATTATTTTTACTTAATCTGCTGCTCAAGCTTATATCAATACGGAATGAAAATTATTTTCCTTTTATTTTTTTGCTTTAATAAACAACAAGACCCTCACCCCACCAAGTTTGAACATTCAAAACTTCTCTAATTAGCAACAAATGTTAAACTATTTAGAGTTGATATTTCTAAAAAGTCGAAAGAAGGGTTTAGGGCAAGAGCAACTCAAAAGTACACCCATATCAACGAAATATTTTAAATATTTTTTTAATATTTATCAAATTTTTTCATGATTGTTATAACTGTATCATATATAGTGAATGTCTATTTTACAATATATAATGAATACCTATTTTATTATATATGGGTTAGTTTTTCCCTATAGTGAATATCTATTTTACTATATATGGGTTAGTTTTTCCCTATAGTGAATACCTATTTTACTAAATATGGGTTAGTTTTTCATTGTAATTCATCTCTCAATAATCCATCAAGAGAAATAAAGAAGTTTTTATCTTCTCTCTCTATTCTTCCTTTTTCATTATATTTCATAACACGTTATCAGCACGAGACTCTACCAAATAATGTGAGATTATAAATTTAAAGGTAATTTCATGGTTATTTGTCTTTTGCTACTAATGATATAATAATTGTTGAATTTGAAGAAAAACAATTGGTTTAGAACCATTTATGTTGGGTTTAAGTCCCATCGATTTATTACCTAAGACACCTCTAATGAACAAGATGTTGAGTTTGAATCTCAATGCATCATATTTATGATATAATGATGGCTAAGGTAAAATAATATCTTTAGTGAAAATATATTAAATTTGTCCCATCAAATATGCTCCATTCCCTGAAGTAAATGTTGTAGTAGTGCATAATATGTTTGAAAGAAGACAAATCGATTGAATGTACGAATATAAGCGTGAAAGGACAATATGATAATGATCATCAAAAGTGATGATATTTTCACACACATAAGATATGTTAGAGAAAAATTCTCTACATTATGCACACCTCAATTTGCTCCTAAAGTAGCAATATCATAAAAGAGGTTATAAGCTATCAATTTGATAGGCTTAAGACACAATTATATTTCATTCCAGGAATGAGAATTTTAATTGTTATAAGCATAGATCCATTTACTAGGATGAATATGATGATATTTAGTAAAACTTATCAATATAAACGTGCACTTGATTGTGATGGTACCACAATTCACCTCCGGAAGAGGCAGAATAATTGAGAGGAGTTATTCTGAAATCTACTTTCCAAGTAGTAAATCTGAAATCTATTCATATCATAGTAAATTTGAAATTTACTAAAGAAAAAAGTATATGTCATGGTAAACTTGGAGTTTACAAGTATAATAGTTCATAAATTGACATGAACGATTGCGACATCTCAAAGATGTGAGCATTAAACATATATTGAAGAATTAGAAAATTCTTCATTACTTTTAATGTTGCTTATTCTCATGATAAGTTGATTGGACCAACTAATTTTGGGATTGGATCCCTTAAAATCTGAAAAGTATAAAAGGTGAAAAGGGGTCTATTCACCTATCATGTGATATGTTGAAAATATGCATCAATAAGATGATCACATGTACATTTATTGTCAACCTGCAGTATGACATTCATAAAGTTGCTTGCTCAGCATAATTTTCAGATTGTTTAATTAAGATAATCCATCTTGATGATGATGGTTTGAAATAACAAAAACTTCATGTGTTGGTTTGAAATATTATATACAAAAGTACTTGTATGCATCAAACCAATAAATTATGATTAATTTCCCCTCAAAGTTGGTTCTAAGTCAGAAATCACACGTTGTTCATCTAATAGTTTTGATGCGCGGTATACGATTAATAAATATGCCATGATGCACAAAGATGGATTCCTCAAAGAATATGAAGGATGTATGTTAGTTTTTCTAACATAAAGGGGAGATTATAAGCAGCTATAAAATATGTTAGGAACTATCATTAGATCCTTATTCAAAAGATAATTAAAGTCAAATGCTAAAAGCATCTCATGTTTAAGCTACAATTGCTCCTATTTTGTGTCTTAAAGGACAAAGTCTATGCACGCATGAAGCGTGGTAGACCAATCGGTTCCATTATAAAATAATCCTTGAAAAGAATACGGAGCAAGTAATCATAATAAGAAGACAATGTGTTCTTGAAGAGCCTACGACATAACACTTCATGAAACCTTATGAGAGGTTCAGGTACCTGAAAATAATGAAGTGATGAGATCTCAAAATGTTATTTCACACTGTGGACTGATACGAAATGATATATCATCAATATTTTTAATACAATATTGATGCAATATTGTGAAAAATTACAAGGATCTGAATTCTACGTTTATTTAAGCATGCTGACGTAGAACATTTATCAAGTGACATGAAAGGATGCATCTTGGAAAGCATAAAACTTATTTGATTTGCAATCCAAATACTTGAAGATGTCACTCATAAAATGTTGAATATTGTCACTTGACAAAATTTACATGAAAACTTTTAAGGATTCAAAATGTTTGAAGCATATAAAAGTTTCTGGGAAACTTATTTATCCTTATATTGTATAAGCTTATAGCTTGAAAATTATTGAAACTCTTGGAGAGTTTTCAAAAGCAATAGAATATTTTCTTGAATAAGAAACATGCATAATTGAATAAGGATTCATTCCGACCTTAAGAAAAGAATGGGGAACTTCTTGGTTATGAAATATCATATCTTAGTGAAATTAGTGCACCAATGTATCTTGCAAATACTACAAGGCATGACATAGCCTTTTTCGGTCAATTTGTTAGCAAGGTATATATAATTCTGCTCCTACTAGAAGATATCAGAATGTGATCAAACATATGAGCTTATTTTATTCTAAAGATTGTAGTCCCGATCGTATTAGTTATGCTTATGTTGGGTACATATTTGACCCATATAAAAATCGATCGCAAATATGCTATATGTTCATATGTAGGGATACTGACATATCTTGGAGATATACAAAGCAGTCTATCTAGCCACTTTCTTGAACCATGCTGAGATAATAGCTATTCATGAAGAAAGCCAAGAATAAGTATGGTTGAGATTTATTATACATCTCATTTGAGAAAAATATGGTGTAAAATGCGATAATGTACCCACAATTTTATACGGAGATAATGCAGTATGCATAGCACAACTTAAGAGAGGATTCATAAAAGGAGATAGAACGAAACACATTTCGCCAAAGCTTTTTTATGCACATGAGCTCCAAAAGAATGGTGTTATTAACATACAACAGATTCATTCAAGTGACAATGTGGCTAATTTATTTACCAAATCTCTTCCATCTGTAACTTTCAAGAAGATGGTGCAACGGTTCAAGGATGTTTTCATTGGGGGAGTTAATACGCATTGTACTCTTTTTTCCTTACGAGGTTTTATCCCACTGGATTTTCCTTATAAGGTTTTTAATGAGGCAGCATTTATGCATATTATCTATCAATTAGACATTCAAGGAGGAGTTCTATAAATGTACCATATATAGTGAATGTCTACTTTACCATATATAGTGAATACCTACTTTATATGGGTTAGTTTTTCCCTATAAAAAAAGGAGTTTTTCTTCATTGTAATTCATTTCTCAATAATCTCTCAAGAGAAATAAAGAAGTCTCTCTCTTCTCTCTCTATTCTTCCTTTTGCTTTATATTTCATAACATTGATTAAGTTTCTAATACTATAGTATATCTCGTTTTAATATATCCCACTATATTGTGGACTTATCGATCTACACATATAGAAGAGACAAATCTTTATCAATTAAGTAAATATGGGATAAATAATTTTCAAAAAAAAACAAGAAATAATGCTAGAAAAAAAATCAATAATTGAGTATAGTAACATTTTTATTAGAATAATTTTTTCGTATAAGTAATCAAAACTCAAAAATTTATTTGCATTTTTGAAAATGAAAGAGAACCGTAAACCCTTTTAAATATATATATATATATATATATATATATATATATATATATATATATATATATATATATGAAGCATGCAATATAAATTTAAGAAATTCCTTAATGGTTTTATATTACTTTAAATGAATTTAATGTAATACAAAATACTACAATAATGTTAATCAAAGCTTTAAACTCTATATATTAGACTATTTTTTTTATAACCAAACAATTTATTATTAATATAGATAATACGATATTACAGTAGGAACAGGGCCAACATCCAAAAGTGGAGTGAAAACAGTAGCAACATCTAAAGCTGAACTGAAAACAGACACATTTCCATAGCTAGGTAATTTATTTATGGAAGACTTTGAAATTAACCTAGCAACTAAGACTCCACTTCGATCTGCCTGTAGTAAGGAGATGACTTAAGGTGGCGGAGTTTGCAAGACAGTGACAAGGATAGATGGTGGAAGTTCAGCACCAAATTTACATAGCAAATCAACTACCATATTAAGCTAGCGAAAAGTGTGGCGGAGTACTGGATTCCCCAACTTCTTTAACAATGATCTGCACAATGTAATAGTTTCATCAGCTAAGGGAGATGAGTTGTGGAGGTCAATAACATCAGTAGAGTCGATGTCAATCTTAATAGGATAAAGCTTATGAAGTAAAGCTAGTTCAAGTCCCGATTTGAGTGCCTGTAATTCAGCTGCTACTGGGTGATTTGCTGGGGAACAACCTGTAAAACCCAACTGCCAATCTCCATTGGAATTTTGAATTATGCCACCTGTACCTCCTTTGGACGTAGCTTTACGGAAGGATCCATCAACATTTAGTTTAATCCGACCAGTGGGAGGTTTTAACCATTTCAAGTGCAAAGTGATGGAGCAATTGTGAGACAGGTTAGTGCTTGTAAGATGAACAAATTCTAAAACTTTATTCGTAACAATATCCATTTTCAGGAGTGATTTATCATGGTTAAAAACATTATTATTCCAATTAATCCATAAGTGCCAGAGAGCGAAAGGGAAGAAAATATTCCAGTCGCAAGGAAGCAAAGCATTTAGGGAAAAATTCAACAACTGTAACTATTGCAACCAATGAACTTCAGTACTAAGATTAGTAATATTTAACCTAATATCTGACCAAAACTTTTTTGCCAAATGACATTGCAAAAAGATATGTTTAGCAGACTCATTTGCGGAGTTACATAAGGGACAAAGGGGATCAGTGAAGATTCCCAAGCGATGTAGAAAGAGTTTGGTAGGAAGTCGATTATACGAACACATCCACTACATAAATTTGAATTTATTTATCATGGGAAGTTTCCATATCCAAGTGTAATCGTATGTGAAGTGAGAAGGATTCCTGAGATCTTGGAGGATCGTTCTTGTAGAAAAAGAGCCATTGAAAGTGGCTGCCCAATAAGGACGGTCTTTGATAAAGTTTGAGGTAATCAATTTGACACCAAAGGATGAAGTGATGCAATTATTTGGGAAGATAAAAGAAATTTTATCCCAATTCCAATCGTTACCATCCCATAAGTCCGTAAGTTGATAAGTACTTTCCTCCCTAGTTAACGGGCCTTGAATAAGGCTGCGGAGAGAAGGGGACTGTGGTATCCAACGGTTAAACCAAAGACGAATGTACCTACTAGTTCCAGGCTTCCAGGCAATGTTATTTTCACAAAGCGACCCACCCTTAAGAACGTTATTCCATATAAAGGAGGATGAAAGGGTCCAACAAGGGCGGTTATATTTAACAGATAAGGTACGAGCCCAAAGGGAAGTGCAGTTAGTAAATAACCTCCAAGCTAAGCCTGCTAGTAAAGACATACTTTTAGTGTGAGCATCAACAAAACCATGGCCACTCAAGTCAGTAGGCTGAGTTATCTTCTCCCAAGCCACTTAATGTATTTTCCACTTTTCCAATGTGGAGCCCCATATGAAGTCCCTTTGAATTTTATAAATAGACTTGCAGGACTTCTTAGGAAGGCGGAATTATTGCATTGTATAGACCAAAATGGCATTAAGGACTGACTTAGCAAGCGTCACCCGACTAATAGGAGTAAGGAATTTGGTTTTCGAGGAAGCTATCTTGCTACGTATATTATCTATAATAAATTAAAAATCTATGGATTTAGGATTAGACTGAAGGATTTGGAAGCCCAAATATTTACCAAAAGTGGAAGATGCTTTAATATTGAAGAGTTGGAGGACAAGTTTTTTTGTCTCCGGATCACAGTGTCTGGAAAAAATAGATTTTGACTTTGTAACATTGATTTTTTGGCCTGAAAGTTGACAAAAGGTTGTCATACAGGTAGCCATACAATTAACGGAAGAAGGAGTAGCCCTACAGATGAGGGTTAAATTATCAGCGAAGAAGAGGTGGGAAAATAGAGGGATGTTCTTTGATATTTTAAGGGCACCCCATTGAATAAGGTCGACTTGATGATTTGTATAATTCGATAGGAGTTCCATACATAAAATAAAAATGTGTGGGGACCTAGGATCACCCTGTCGGATACCCCTAGAGGGAGAGAAAAAAGAGTTGTGAGAGCCATTAACTAGGAATCAAATACTATTGGTTGTGATACAACTCATAATCAGGGAAGTAATGTTTTTAGGAAACTTAAAAATATGAAGGGAGCGATACACAAAGGACCATTCAAGGCGATCAAAGGCCTTTTCAAGGTCCAATTTTAGCATAAAGGATCCTGCTTGTGCAGTGGTCTTATTTACATGGTTATAAATTTCCTGGACAAGGATAGCGTTATCGGACGCTCTCCGACCTTTAAAAAAACTGGTTTGTTGTGGCCCTATAAGATCTGGTAGAAAGGGTTTGATACGTTTTGCTATAATTTTTGTAACAACTTTATACATAGTATTACACAAACCAATGGATCAAAAAAATTTTAAAAGGTTGGCATTCTTAAATTTCAGAATAAGACAAATGTAGGTGGTATTCAGAGAATCTGGCATAGTTTGAGTGTTGAAGATGTGATGACAACATTCCAAAATACTTGGATGAATGATTTGCCAGTGGTGTTGGTAAAAATACGAGTGAAAACCATCTAGGCCCGGGGATTTGAAGGGCTTGAATGAGAACATAGCATTATGTATTTCATATTCTTGCAAAGGACTATCTGGGAGGGAAAGAAAAACACGGTAGAAGCTACAGGTAGAATTGTTAATGTGGGTCCTATTGGTAGAGTTATGATCCATGGTAAAACATGCTTAAAAATAATTTAGAGTATGGTGGACAATACGGTCATGAGAGGTAATCCAATTATCGTTGTCATCCTTGAAATAATAAATTTGATTGGTACGATGACGATACGATAACGATTTAAGACAGACATATGGAAAAATTTCGTATTAGCATCCCTGTCATTAAGCCAATTTATACGAGATCTTAAACACCAGTAATCCTACTCAACTCGTAGGAGAGAATTATATTCCTGGGAGAGGAAGGATTCTAATTTTTGAAGGTAACTACTATACTGGTAGGCAGGTGAGCGTTGGATGCCACCAAGATGGGCTAATAGTATTTTTTTTCTTATGAAAAATATCCCCAAAGGTGTTTTTACTCCATTCCATGGCTATTTCTCTAAAGTCATTAGTAGCATCTAAAAGATCTTTGTGATGCCAACTTGTTCTAACAATATTCCAAAAATCAAGATGTTTTATCCAGTAAGTTTCCAATCTAAAGGGTTTTAGACCCCTACACCCAATATGCTTTGTAATAGATATAAGGAGGGGTGCATGATCAGAATGAGTTTTTGGTAAATGGATTACCTTAAAGTTAGTGTATATCTCTAGCTACTTATAATTGGAAAATACTCGATCCAATCATTCTAATACAAGACCAACACATTTATTCTTACGACGATGATCGGACCAAGTGTAATGGCCACCCATAAAACCTAAATCCAGTAAATTACTATTATTAAGGCATGACCACAGGATATTAGCTCTAGAAACATTTATATGCCTACCACCCCATTTATCATGCTGACTTAAGATTTTATTAAAATCACCAACCAATAACCACAGAGCATTAAGGGAAGATCTATAGTCTATTAAATTCTCCCAAAGTCTAGCTTTATTTAAACTATTAGTGCTAGTATAAATAGTTGAAAATAACAAGGAGGTGAGTTTGGATGTACCTGAATCATAGCATGGATCTCATAATCTATACGAGTTTTAACAGTTACTTGGAGAGCATCAGAGTACCACATTAGAACCATTCCCCTCAAGTTACCAATGACGGGAACTTTTATATAACCGTTAAAGGCAAATTCATACTTTAGAGAGTTATGATTTGTCGTCTTAGTTTCTAACAAAGCGACAAGACAGAGGTTGTGATTACGGATAAGTTCTTAAAAGTTCCTTTAAAAATTATCATTGTTAACACCACGGGTATTCAGAACAACGAAACTAGTGTCTTGATCCATTGGATTAAGAGTGATGGTTGGGTTTTGGACTGTTGAGGTATGTGGATGAGTGATCCGACAAGGCCTCATCATAGGTACCATGATCACCATCTGTTTGGCTGGATCTTGATTCACTGCAGGTCAAAGCACAAAGGAGCACTTCAGCAGATTGTTGGGACAATGGTGGACATATTTCTTGTCCTCCAATTCGGGAAACACCATAAGGGTCGCGTATTTTAGTTTTAAAATTTTGGTAAATGAAGTTCTGGCTAATGGGATCCTTCTTGTGCTTTCGTGAAACATAGTGTGAGGTTGAGGCGGCACTATAGGGGGGTGGCTATGGAGTTGGCATGAAGTGGAAGTGGTCTGCTTTCACCGGTTGTGGCAACCAGGGAAAGAAGATTTGATTGTTGGAGATCAGTTTTGGCAGAGTGAAGAAGGGCGTCTGAGCTATGTTGCTCATGTTGGGATAAGGCTCAGATAGTGTGGTAGATTCCAAAGGCCTTGCATTATTTGTAGAAACCCCGGTAGTATTATTAGGGCTGCAGGATTCAAGTTGTTCATTGTCCATATGTGGTTGACAAAGTTTTCCAAGGCTATTCTCATCCCTTCAGTGACTAACTGGGCTAGTTGGCTCTCGTTTTGGAGGAGGACCATCGACGCACGCCATTGATTTATAGAGTGAATGTAGTTGCATACCCCTTCAACCCCATCTATATCCATGACATGGGTTGGTGAACAGGTTTGACTGGGGAAGTTGCACAAATTTAGGGGAGTGAAGCGTTGGAGTTTGAGTGTTGGACATTTAATTGTTCAGGTTGTTACTGAGCAGATGGATTTGAGGGTGGAGTAGTGGTGAAAGTCGCAGATGTTGGTGATATGGAATTTAGGAGGATGACATCTTAGGAAGAGAGTGAACAGTGAGACGTAAGAGAGGTGTTTGAGTGAGGTGGAGAAGGCAATGATTGTAAATCTTTATAAAGAGATATGGGAGACATTTGATTTGCTGAAGAGGATGCAAATGGAGATGGGTTGATTTCATGGCAAGAAATCACCGTCATTTGGCCAATAGCAGTTTCCAAGTGTGGTTGCATACTAGAGAGAGGGATGGCAGTATCCGCAGGATTTGCATGGGAAGAGTGGTATCGTAATAAGAATTCTTTAAGGGGCCTAGGTTGATTTAACGTAGGGATTTGTAGGGTGGGTTTATTAGTAGTAGGGTTCTCCTTAATGGGGTTTTTACCCAAATGTGTGCTCTTAGGTGTAGAATTATTAGAAGTTGAGGGACTGTTAAGTGAAAGTTGTTGGGTACTAATAATATCCGATGTAGGGGTGGGTGCTCTTAGGTGTAGAATTATTAGAACCTAAACATTGATTGGTTATAGGTTGAGAAGATGATGTACTAACCTTTTCTAGTACGTTTGTACCTGTGGGATGTTTATTTTTCTTTGGAAATTGCACTATTTGCCACTCCTGCATGGTTGACTTTGGGTTCATTGGCTTCTCTGTAAAGTTTGAAGCATCCTGAATATGCTCTATGGTGGATGTTTTAACAGAGCAATATTTGTTGGGAGTTTTGAAAAGGCAATCCTTGATGGTGTGGCCTAAAAGACCACAATTCTTGCATAACAAACCTTCAGCTTCATTTATAATTTGTTTCCTGTGGCACGCAATCTGAATCCAGTTCGGTACAGAGATATCAAAAGAAATTTGGATGCAGAGCCTGGCATATCTTTCTCTTAGAGTTGAACTTGTACACGCATCAATTTTCAATAGTGTATCGATGGAATTTCCTACTTTTTGTAGGAGTATACTATCATAATACTCCGTAGGTAAATGGGGAAGACGAATCTATATAGCCGAAGAGTTTAGAGTAGCTTGAGCAGGAATAAAATTAGGCTCCCATCATTGAATAGACAAATAATGTCCATAGACGAACCATGGTCCATTACTTAAGACAAAGTTTATCTCTTCAATAGATTTGAATTTAAGAGTGTAATAATCTGACCCCAAATCGATTAGGGGAACTGGTACTAGATTTGGCCATAGCTAGTGCAGTTTGGTGCGTATGGCCTGGTGTGCAATACGTGCACCGACCACTTTAATGATTAGGGAATATTTCCAAGGTGCATGTAACCTTTGGTTGTCCTCTGGAGTAAGCAGTATTGTTCGGGAGACGCAATAGTGCAGGCTTCCAGCATATCAGTCATCTTTTTACTTGAACTTGGAGTGGCAAGGCATTGCTCCATATCCACGTCAATGATATTTTCAGAGGCCAAAAGTTTTGCTTTATAATTTAGCCCTGATATCTTATTCGGAGGCTTTGGGGGATTTTCATGAGGAGGTGGAAGACTGAAGTCCTCGTCCTCTGTTAAACAATGATCAATGTTTGGCAGATTGAATGTAGAGAGAGAAAGTAAAAATAAAGCTTTGGGTTAAAGTTGAAGTAGAGGTTTTCTATTCAAAAGTTCCTTCTCAGATCTACTAATTATTAGACTAGTACGTACAATATTACATTAATTTATTTTTATAATTAATTCAAATTATAGATAGTCCTTGTCATCCCTATTTTATTTTCATTATTCAATATTTATGTTTTTGGATCATCTCCTAAAATCTTAGTTACTTGATCTCATCAATTGTATGAATTTTTAAATAATGAGAAACAATGCAAATGCAAACATATTTGAATCAATTATATTATGTTCAAATAAACTCTCAAACATTAATCAAAACTATTTGATCTTTTTTATTAATTATGTTAACCTAGTCATTAAAAACTAAAGGAGAAAAAAAAAGGGGGGTGGGGAGGGGGAACTGCTCCCAATGAACATTTTTCATAAGTAGCAAACTTATAGCTATAAATAGAACTTTTATTTCAATTGTTTCATAATTATGAAAAATAGCAAGTTGTATTTTATATTTTGTAAAAATTTTGCTATTAAAATACATATACAAGAAGATTTACTATTCTTCTTTTACTCAAATCGATTGAGTTAAATAAGGAAGCAGTAAATTCATTTTTCATAAATTACTGTAGTAGATTCCTTTTCCTTAAATTACTCTTATTTCAATTAGTTGATTCGTTTTTCAAATCAAACTCAAATATGAAACATTATTATTTTCATTATCTTCAAAAATTCAAAATAAAGCACCATTACTGTTTTTTCTCTCTCTTTCACTCTCGTATATCTCTAACTTTTTTTTCTTGTTAGTTTTTTTTCATCTTTTTTTTTTATCGTTTTACTTTTTATTTTGATTTTTTTTCTTTATACTTTATTTTCTCTTTTTTATTTCACTTGTTTTTTTTTCTTTTTATTTTTTCTTTTTTGTTTTCTTTTTTTTTTCCTTTCTCATTTTTTTTGTTTTCCTATTTTCATTTTCTTCTTCTTCTTCTTTTTGCTTTAATTTTTACACTTCTATTTGTTTTTTTTTTTTTCCTTTTTCACTTTTTTTCAGATTTTTTGTCTTTTTCTATTTTTTTATTGTTTTTACTCTTCTATCTCTATCTTTTATTTTTAAAAGATAAATATCTATATCACATATACATATTCAAAAAATATACAAAATAAATTGACATACAGATCTACATATGTATTTTCGGTACAAAACATATATATATATCTGCATATGTATTTACAAAAATACTTATTTGACTCATATGTATATATAAGCATATAGGACACAAAATCTCTATAACAACAAGGATAACTATGTACATATACATATAGGTATTCAAAAAATAGACGATACATATTTTAAATAGTAAAAAAATACAAATAAGCATATATGTTATCTTCTAAAATGACATAGAACAATTCAAAGATAAATTCAATACTTTAAAAATATACATATGAATATGCATTTGTATATACAAAAAGGACAACTAAATACATATACATATAGGTAATCAAAAGATATATGATACATATCTTAAATAGTAAGGAATACAATTAAGTACATATGTTACCCTCTAAAATGACATAGAACAGTTCAAAGACAAATCCAACGTCGTACAATAGCTCTACATATATAGTATAGTTATGTTTGTTACTGTTTTATATGAATATGATATATATTTCGTAAATACATATTAGAGTAATATTTATATTTTTTGTATAGTAATATACATATGGATCAGGCATGTATTCTCTAAATACATATGTAGAGTTATATGTAATTTTTTGTAATGTAATAGATATTATGTAAAAGAAAACATATGCATACTATGTATTTTGTATTATATTTTTGTGAAAAGTATATGTAATATAGATTTATGTCATTATTTTGTTCTGTAGGGGTTGCGTGATCATATATTCATGGCAAGAGTACTTCCAAGGTTTGCACCACATATAGAATGCCACGCAGTTAATGATATTGAAGAACATATTAAGGCGATGTTATCAAAGGAGCAGTACAAGATTTTTGTCATAAGAATATTTGTGGTGTCTACATGAACAAGAAGAAATGTGTAGTTCAAACGCATTAGGCAGATGCATTAGGGGCATGTGCATGTATTTGTATTTTGTATATAAATGCAAATATATATATATATATATATATATATATATATATATATATATATATATATATATATATATATATATTTGCACGGTGTTGGATTTGTCTTTGAACTGTTCTATGTCATTTTAGATGGTAACATATGTATTTATTTGTATTTTTTACTGTTTAAGATATGTATCATGTATTTTTTAATTACCTGTATGTATATGTATATAGTTTTCCTTTTTGTTATAGAGATTTTGTGTCTTATATGTTTATATATACATGTGAGTGAATTATGTATTTCTGTAAATACATATACAGATACATATGTATGTTTTGTACTGTAAATACATATTCAGATCTGTATGGCTATGTAATATTTTTTGAATATGGTATGTGATATACATATTTATTTTTTCAAAATAAAAGTTGGAGATAGAAAAGTAAAAAAAATAAAAAAGAAAATAAAAAAAGAAAAAAAAAGTGAAAAAGAAAAAAAAGACGAAAGAGAAATAGAAGTGTACAAATAAAATAAACAAAAAAAATAGAAAAAAGAAGAAGAAAATGAAAATAGGAAAATAAAAAAGATAAGAGGAAGGGAAAAAAAGGGAAAAAAAGAGAAATAGAAGAGAGAAAATAGGTTGAAAAGAAAAAAATGAAAAACAAAAAGAAATCAAAATTAAAAAAATAAAATGATAAAAAAATAAGATGAAAAAAAACTAACAAGAAAAAAAAGTTAGAGATATAAGAGAGTGAAAGAGAGAAAAAAACAGTAATGATGTTTTATTTTGAAATTTTGAAGATCATGAAGATAATTATATTCAAATATGAGAAAGGAAAAAAATGAAAAAGAAAAAAAAGAAGAGAAATAGAAGAGAGAAAATAAAGTGGAAAGAAAAAAATAAAAAAAGAATTAAAATAAAAAAATAAAATGATAAAAAAAATAAGATGAAAAAAATAGAAGATACGGCTATATTCGGGGGAAGTGAAATGGTGGAGTGAAAGTAGAAAAAGGTAAAGTAGTCGGAGTAAAACAAGTGTTTGTCTAGTTAATGGGCAAAATAATGTTACTCTTGCTATAAACTGTAATTTTACAAAAATATTGTTATTTATAAGAATACCTTATAGGAATACCTTCTAGGAATAACTTTGATTTTTAATTTTTTAAAGAAAGACCTTATAAGAATAGTTAGGGAAAAAAATTATATTTATTGTTATGAAATATAAATTAAGAACAAGAATAAATAGAGAGAAAAGATGACAATTCTTATTTCTCTTGGAATGAGAGATTATAAAATTGAGGATACAATGAACAAAACTCCTCTATTTATAGGGGAAAAATACTTCTAGTTTCTCTCTAAAAGATAGAAATTTCATATCCTAATAGATATCAACTAGATTTTGATAGATTTTATCTATATTCTTGATAGACATTCACTGTAATGTAAATACATTCATAACACTCCCCCTTAAATGTCTAATCGATAGATAATGTGCCTCGTTAAAACCTTACTAGAAAAAATCCAATGGAAAAAAATTTAGTAAAGAAAAAAGAGTACACATCTCTAACAATACGCATATAGGCTGCCTCATTAAAAATCTTACAAGAAAAACTCAGTGGGACAAAACCTCGTAAGGAAAAAAGAGTACAACGTGTATTAACTCCCCCTAATGAGAACATCCTTGAGTCTTTGCATCCCGATCTTGTGCATCATCTTCTTAAAATTTGCAGTTGGAAGAGACTTGGTGAATAAATCAATCACATTATCACTTGAACGAATCTGTTGCACGTTGATATTACCATTCTTTTGCAGCTTATGTGTATAGAAGAACTTTGATGAAGTGTGATTCGTTCTATCTCCTTTTATGAATGCTCCCTTAAGATGTGTTATGCATGTTGAATTATCTCCGTATAAAATTCTGAGTATATTATCACATTTCAAATAGTATTTTTCTCGAATGAGATGTATCATGCCTTAACCGTACACATTCTCGGCTTGCTTCATGAATAACTATTATCTCAGCATGGCTCGATAAAGTGGCTAGATAGGCTGCTTTGTATACTCCAGGATATGGCAGTATCCCCACATGTGAACACAATGCATGTTTGAGATCGAGATTTATGCAGAGTAAATAAATACCCATCATCAGCATAATCAACAAGATCAGAACTGCAATAAAATTAGATCATGTGTTTGATCCCATTTCGATGTGCCCTAGTAGGAGCAGAACTATACCTTGGTAACAAATTAACCGAAAAGGCTATATCCGGCCTGTAGTATTTGCAAGATACATTATGTTGTGCACTAATTGCACTAAGATATGATACTTCATATTTCTCATTTCAGCAAATAATTATTACTTTTGAAAAATCTCCAAGAGTTTAAATAATTTTCAAGTTATAAACTTATGCAATATAAGGATTATAAATAAGTTTTCCAGAAACTTTTATATGCTTCAAGCATTTTGAATCCTTAAAAAGTTTTATAAAAATTTTGTCAAGTGACAATATTCAGCATTTTACGTGTGGCACCTTCAAGTGTCTGGATTTCAAATGAAATAAATTTTATGCTTACCAAGATGCATCCTTTCATGTCACTTGATAAATGTTTCTATGTTAGCATGCTTAAATAAATGTAGAATTCATATCCTCATAATTTTTTATAATATTATGCCAATATTCTATCAAAGATATTGATGATATATCATTCCGTATAGGTTCATAGTTTAACGTAATATTTTAAATCTCATCACTTCATTATTTTTAGGTACCTAAGCCTCTCATAAGGTTTCATGAAGTGTTATGTCGTAGGCTCTTTAAGAGCTCGTTGCCTTCTTATTATGATTATTTGCTCCTTATCCTTTTCAAGAATTATTTTATTTGAAACTGATTGGTCTACCATTCTTCAAACATGCATAGACTTTGTCCTTTAAGGACACAAAATAGGAGCACCTGCAGCTTAAATATGAGATGCTTTCAGTATTTGACTTGAACTATCTTTTGAATGAGGATCTGATGATAATTCCTAACATATTTCAGAGTCGCTTATAATATCCTCCTTATCTTAGGAAAACTGACATACATCCTTCATTTTATTTGAGGAATCCATTTTTATGCGTCATAACATATTCATTAATTGTATACTGTAGATTAACACTATTAGATGGACAATGTGTGGTTCCTGACACAAAGCCAGCTTTAAGGAAAATTAATCATAATTTATTGATTTGATACATACAAGTACTTCTGTATATAATATTTCAAACCAACACATGAAGCTTTGCATGTTCTTATTAGCAATGGTTCAGCTATTTGTTGAATGCATTCAATACCAAATCGATATTATCAAGATGAATTGTCATGATTACACAATCTAAAAACTATGCTCTTAACTTAATTTTATTGAGCAGCAACTTTATGAATGTCAAACTGCAGGTTGACGATAAACGTACAAGTGATCATCTTATATCGACGCATCTTAATAAATCACTTAACTTGTGAACGAGCCCTTATTCACCTTTAATACTTTTTAGATTTTAAAGAATCCAATCCCAAAATTAGTTAGTCCAACCAACTTATCATGAGAACAAGCAACATTAAAAGTTCATGAAGAATTTTCTAGTTCTTCAATATATGTTTAATACTCACTATGTACATCTTTGAGATGTCACAATCGTTCATGTCAAATTTATGAACTTTTATTCGAGCAAACTCCAAGTTTACCATGACATGTAAACTTTTACTTTAGTAAATTTCAGATTTACTATTACATGAATGAAGTTCAGATTTACTACTTCAGAAATAGATTTCAAAATAACTCTTCTCAGTTATTCTGCCTTATTCGGAGGTGAGTTGTGATACCATCACAATCAAGTGCACATTTGTATTGAAACAATCGAAATACTCATTCCCGAGAATGAAATATAATCGTGTCCTAAGTCCATCAAATCTTGATAGCTTATAACCTCTTTCATGATATTGCTAATTCAGGAGAAAATTGAGGCATAAATATGAAAAAGAGAATTTCTCTATATTGCTATCAAATTCACTTCAAGAATGGGCAAAATTGTCATCTTTCAGACTATCATATATTGCTACCTCATTCACTTCTTGAAATAGAGCACATTCAATAGACAGATTTCATGTCTTTTCACCAAAAATATATTATTTTGCCCTAGCCATCATAATATCATCAATATGGTGCATTGAGATTTAAACACAACGTCTTATCCATATAAAGGCATCTTAGGCATAAATCGATAGGACTTGTACCCAATATTTTATCATCATGGTGCATTAGGACTCTAACGCAATGTCTTACCCTTTTTAATGAGAGGAGACTTAAATTGTCATGACCCAAAAATGAGGGTCATGGTGGCACTTATCGTGGCGCACTTTGACAAGTAAGCCTATCACCCAAACTGATACGAAAAGAGAAAAATACAGAAATATCCCAAGATAAGGCTTCTAGAACGAAGCCGAACCATATAAGTAATCGTAATAATGCGAAAAAAACTTACCAAAAATACCAATCATTCCCAAAATCAGGTGTCAATAGTGTAAGAACTACTAATACAATCCAAGAGTCAAATGCATCAAAAAAATAACCACAAAGGAATAATAATTATTTTTGAATACTAATAAAGACATAATTACTATAGAAATATGAATGTCCAACCGCTACCTTAGAAGCTCCAACAATCGCCCAAGTCAAGCAAGTTGAGGCGTACTCGAGCTAGGACCTGTACCGAAAGGGCGTAGTAGGCATGAGTACGGTCTATTTATACTCAGTAGGTATCATAGGCCGATCGAGCAAAGTAGTAAATAAAGCATACAAAATATACATTAAGGGCACGTCACCTGCAATCAAAATGTCCCACAACGGTAGCTCACACCGCTTGCACTAACAGTTTTAATATATCTCACATATATTGAAATATCACACCAAGATAGAACAAAAGTACGTATTATATCACATATAAGAAGAACAAGGGGGAACATGCATATACAAGATCATCAAATACAAGTAAAAGAAGATACGATAAATATATAGATGACAAGTCAATATGCTAATACAACACAACATAACACAATAGAGTAAGTGCAATGTATATGATGATGATGATGCACGAGATCATCGCACAACCTCCGGGATCATCGGACAATCCCCGTATACACCTACGGAGCTAAAGCTTCAAGACATAGGATGCATGGGGGGGTTTGTCAACCCGTATACAATCCACATATCTCATATCTTCTTTCCGACACATCCCTCAAAAAGAGTTTTATAAGGTGTTACAATATCTCCTCCCCGGCACATCCCTCGGGGAGGGTTTTAAAAAGGTGGTTGTCAGTGTTTCTCAAATATTGTCACGATGGTACCAATATTTTATGAATGAGTATGATAGGAGGATGTAATTCTCACAACCAATCACAATGAGTATTTTCACAACCAACCACAACGATATATTTCCACGACCATGTGAGCCAATATCCACTCATTATTTCAGTTTCATCCACAAATTTTCACATGTCCCATATGCCAAATAATGTATGAATATAATCATAATACACCAATGGTACAATATTAAGCATCTTAACAACACAATACAATTATTAACATGTATTCAAGGCTATTAATATCACATAGGACCCCACACGGTCACATATATCACATAATAACTCAATTTCGACAATTACATCATATATAGGCCCCCACACGGGCACAACACATAAATACCCATTTTTCATCATTATTTCCCACCCATAACATGCATTTTGTATCATCATTTACTACCCAGCTCAGTCTGAAAGAGTTAAGCCATAACCTACCTCGAAAGCTGAAACCCAGTCTGCTACACTTCGAACTCATGATCTTACTTTCTATGAATGATCCTGAAATCTACTAAAAATATCAAATATGAAATCTACGCGTCAAAACAAAACCAAGAAACTCATATTGACTACTCTTGGTTCGGGGTCAAAGCGACCCCCCCCCCCCCCGAAATGAATTTCCGAAAAAGAAGGGCGAAATTGAAACTTTATTTCAAAAACATGTTTCTCATATTTTTAGGAACCTACAACTGAAAACTCAAGTTAAATCGAGTCAAAAACAAGGTTCAAATCGAAGAAAAACTATTTTTGAGCTTTACCGAGTAAAATATTTGAAATCCAAGTTAAAATCAAGAATCGGAGTTGTTTTGAAGGTTAGATTGATGAAAAACTAGTAATTATAAGATAAAAACATTATTCAAGTGAAAAGGAGTGAAATTGAAGTTTAAAATCAAGCCCTAAGATTTTTGGAATTTTGAGAAATTAATCAAGAAATTACTAAGAAAATGGTGAATTTTTACCTTAAATCCGTAATAAAATCAAGAAATGAGTGTGAATTTAGCTTGGCTTTAATTTTAAGCTCTCACACTATTTTAGGATTTAACTCCTAAGAGGCAAGATGAAAATGAGTAAAAAAGAGGTGAAAATCTGCTATTTATAGAAGATTTTTTGCAATAACAGTATTTTGTTTTGGTCGATCGGACTTCGACGGGGTACCCGAGATTCGTTCGGAGTCCGATACATGCAAACGAACTATGAAACTAGACTAAATTCGACGTTTCGAATGCGATGGAGATACCAAATTTTCAAAAAAAATATCATTTTCACAAAGTTGACCCCCGAAATTTGAAATCATAATTTTTTAAATCAAGGGTCGAAATGAGATTTAAAAGCTGTAAAATCATACCAAACATACGAACACCCTAAATTTGATATTCTGGATCTGCTGACGAAGTCAAAATTTTAATACGAGGTTGTTTCGATCAAATGCGGGTCCCACACCTAAATTTCCAATTTTTCAACTTTTCGACCAATAGGTCGAAAAGAGCTTGGGTGCATCGGAAACCAAACCAAAGGTCTACCTAGCCTAAAATTGATATTTTAGAGCTGGTGTCATAGTCCGTTCGGTCATCAAAAGATTTCCACATAAGTCCAAAATAAGGCTCTCGAAGCCATCAAAAACCATAATATCACATAAATGATACCAAAATGCATCGAAAATCATGTCAATCACTCCCACACCCCAAAAATATCATAATGCAACTACGAGAAAGGTAAAACAGTCAAATCACATAAAATCACAAATTTCACATATTTCATCAAATTTTTAGTTCGTTACATCAATTCCATCATCATACCTTTTAACAATGTTGTTCTTTAGGAACAAATTTAAGGTATAAATAATATGAACCAATTAGGTTCCCTCAGAACCAAAAAGTTCAATAGAATTGTATTAATTTAGTAGCAAACTCTTGATGTCCAATATATTTGAACTCGTCAAAATTGAGTACGACAAAATAAAAAAAAGATTAGTAAGATAAATCTCAAAAATATAATTACAGTATTTCACATAAAACATACTTAATGAAATCTACTAAGTTATTAAGAAGTAATGATAAGAATATTAAATTAAGAACAAGTAAAAGCGATACCTTTACTTGTGTTGCCGACCTTACTGTTTGCCACATACTAATACAATTCAATAATGCTACAACCCTCTTTTTAAAGGATTAATGTAAATAACCTATGTAGTTATATTGAGGATAGTACCATTGTGGCTCAATTCAAAAGTTTGCTAAAACACATATTGACAATATATGGAGAATCGTACTTATAACAGGTAAGCAATCTTTTTTCTTCTAAATCTCAACATAAACAGAACATAGTTTAGTTCAATAATCATTATCATCACACCCATCCATGGTTAAGATGGATTTGAAGGGGCGTACCTTTGATCTCTTAAATAGTTGGCTCGTGCTGATAACGTGTTATGAAATATAAATTAAGAACAAGAATAAATAGAGAGAAAAGATGGCAATTCTTATTCTCTTAAGTGATTATAAGATTGAACATACAATAAGACTGTCAAATGGGCCGGGCCGGGCCAACCCGGAACCGGCCCTCCCATTTTACCCGGGTTCCGGGCCGGTTACGGGCCGGGTTTGGCGTTAACCGGGCTGGGCCAGGCCAAATAGTAAAAAAATTAAAACTCACCCGAACTCGGCCCACTTAACCCAATCCGGTCAAACCCACCAAAACCCGGTCAAACCCGTTTAAAAAATAAATAAATAATTCAATATACACTCCAATATACACTATATACACTCCAATATACAATATATATTTTTAAAAAAATATATAAAGTATAAACAATTACACATATATACGTACCATACAATATATAATTATATATGACTATACGTACTACTTTAAATAAAACATATGCTATAATAGTATAATATATATATATATACACTACAATATATATATATATACTAATTTATAAAACATATACACATGTATACGTTAAATATATACTACTTTAGAAGATATATACACATATATATACACCATTCAATATATATGTACTACTTTAAATAAAATATATACTACAATATAGTGATATACATATATATATATATACAACAATATGTATATATATATATAGTTACATACTAATTTATAAAACATATACACTTGTATACTTTAAAGATATACGTCTATAGAAAACACATATATACGCACCATTCAATATATATGTACTACTTTAAAAAAAGTATATACTACAATTATATACTAATTTATAAAACATAAAGTAATGTATACGTTAAATATACACGTCTATAGAAGATCTATTCACATATATACACTATATTCTATGTATATGTAATACTTTAAATGAGATATATACAATTTATATACATTACAATATATATTTGTATAGTTATATACTAATTTATAAAATATATACACATGTATACGTTAAATATACACGTCTATAGAAGATCCATTCACATATATACACTCTATTCTATGTATATGTAATACTTTAAATGAAATATACTATAATGTATATACATTACAATATATATTTGTATAGTTATATACTAATTTATAAAACATATACACATGTATACATTAAATATACACTTCTATAGAAGATATATACACGTGTATACGCACCATTCAATGTATATATACTACTACTTATAAAATATACTTCATTATATTTACATTACAATATGTATAGATATACTTATATACTAATTTATAAAACATATACACATGTATACGTTAAATATACACTTCTATAGAAGATATATGCACAAATGTACAAAACATATGCTACTTAATATAATAAATTAATAATATTTGGTAGTAAATTAATAATATATTAGAAGTAAGTTTTTAATTTAAAGTAGAAAACTAGAAATTCAATTTAAAATTTTAAATCGTTAAATAAAAAAAAATAAAAAAACAACGACTAAGGAGTGAATGAATTTGGGGAATTTTATTGATTGCAAAATGATTCAAAATTTATAATTTACATGAATGAGAAATCTATAAATTATGCATCATTTTTTCCAACTCATTCATGTTAATATTAATGGGAACTTGCATAGGATAGTCGAAGTCAACGGGGGCAAAACCATGCATTGGACTTGATTCTGCTGAGTTCTCCCGTGAAGTCATAATTTCTTCAAGTTTCAGCTCGTCGCTCGGCTCCGGTTCCATTCCTTGATTTCTTCTTTCCGCTCTAATCCAATCTCTGAGGCAAACTAGAACATTCATTGCATTGCTTCCCAATAAGTGTCAGTTTTCTCCAAGCTGCTGTCGTCCCTGACTGAAGGCGCTCTCTGATGCAACGGTTGACATTGGAACATTCAAGATATCTCTAGCTAATCTTGAAAGAACAGGATATTGTGATTCATTATTCCTCCACCAATCCAACGTGTTGATCCGTCGTCTGTGATCCTCTGGGGCTATCCGAAGATAATATTTCAGCTATTCCCGATAAGTTGATGTGTAAGTTCTCTCATCAACACTGTTCCAACAATTTAAATCATAAAACGAATCAGAAAAACCACTATGTGCCGGCCTTTTAGAAGATGATGGCTCCTCGGGAGGATGAGGAGCGACAGTTGGAGTGATATTTGTAGGTACGGCTGAATCAAATAAATCAGTATAGTGATTATATAATTTTTCTATGTAATCCTTTGCATCAGCCGTAGCCGTCCACAAATCAGGTTGTACTTGTTCAGAATCATGGTTAGTATTTATTTCTAAGTTAGTATAAATTAGAGTACTAAAGAGACACATATGATTATATTTCATGCACGGATTTAGCATAGCACCAACCAAGTAAATAGGGGGAATCGGGAAAAAATATTTTTTAAATTTCGTAAACATGGCGCCAACAGCTTCTTTATAACCTTCTTTATTTTTATATTCTTTGAGCAAACCTGAAATATCGGCTATATATGCCAAAATATTACAAACAGTGGGATAGTAAGCACCGAAAAATTCAATCGTAGCTACATAAATTTTTTCTAAAGACTTAACAAGATCATTAATTACAACCCAATCAGAATTATGTAGCATGCAATCAGCAGAATCAACAAATGAACCGCAATGTTGGTTAAAAGCTAGTGTAATAAGAATTCTATATTTATAACAAGTTTTTAAAAATTCATACGTAGAATTCCATCTAGTATCAATTTCCTCAGGCATCAAAATCGGTGTAAGTCCATTTTCTTGACATTTAACTTTAAATTCTCTAATTCTCGATCTACGATTATTTCCTTGAATAAAACCAATGGCAAGATGAATTTTTTCAATATAAAGCTCAAAAAAGTCAAGACCATCTTTTACAATTAAATTATATATATGACATGCACACTTAATATGAAAAATTTCAGGCAAGGGCGGAGATAGCGTAGATTTTATTTTTGTTATAGCAGTCTTGTTGTTAGAAGCATTATCAAAAGCAATACATAAAATTTTATTTTCGATACCATAATATCCGGTAATTTTAACAATAGAATCAGCAATAAATTGTCCAGTATGTTTACGATCTTCATCATATAAAAAAGCAAGAATACGTTTTTGCATCACGAAATTACTATCCATCCAATGACAAGTAACGGTTAAATAATTATTTTTATTTACAGCACGACCAAGATCAGAAGTTAGGGACAATCTACATTGAATATTTTTTAACAATGTTGATAAATAAAAACAATATTGTGAATGGAGTCTAAAAATATCAGACCGACAAGTAGTTCTAGGAATACCATTAAACATAGGATTATAAATTGCTTGTATATAACGAATAAAAGCATCAGAAGAAGGAAAACTAAAAGGCAAACAACCCACAGCTATCATTTTAGCTATTTCTTCCCTGTCCCTCAATTTATTATACTTTTTCGCTACTTGATCGGTTGCTGGGTCCATTCTAGTTTGCGTTGACCCACTAACATCCCCACCACCTTTTGCAATATTTAACTCTCTTTTGTGATCTTCAGCTATATGTCTCATTAACGTACCTGTACCCCCTTGCTTGCATCCACTTCTATGCTTATATATTTGTTGACAAATATTGCACTGCACCTCAATATTTGATATACGTTCAAAAAATTGTCATGCAATACTAGTTCTTTTACGAGGTTTTGGGGCACTGGGAGGACGGGAAGGGAGATTAACTGATTCAGATCTAACGTTAGCATCTCCTACTGCGGGTGTTTCAGCAATATTTTCATTATCTTCGTCTAAATTAACCGCATCTACTTCATTTTCTTCTTCTATACCATAATTTTTCTGAGCTTCTACATAATCCATATCGTGAGCACCTACACCTATTTCTTCCTCAAAAGGTGTACCAAGCGGTACCGGAGGCGAAGGCACACGGGTATATCTACTACTTGAACTACCTCTACCGCTAGTAATTCGCTTTTTACTACCACTACCGCTTTCGGGACAAAAAATTTTAACACCTTTAGTAGCGAGGTTTTTTAATTTATCCATAATATAAATTAAATTAAACTAAAAATATTCAAAATACAAAAATATAATAAAATTAAATATTAAATAATTAATACAATAAATAAAAATTAAACGTATGAGATGGAACAACAATACCAAATTTTGGAAGTATCCGAAGATTGCGACTTTAGAAACTTCCGCTCGTACTTTGTAAACGAAAATTAAAAAATTAAAGTGAACACTTTAAGAAATTAAATATATTGAATATTTGAGAATTGAGATTTGAGAGAGAATGAGATTTGAGAGAGTGAAAAATTGTGTGAAAAATGATTTGAAGTTGTAGGGTATTTATAGATTTTTTTGGGGATTAAAAAATATTTTTTAAAGTTTTTTTTTTTTTTTACTAAATGGGCCCAAACTAGCCGTTTGGACTCAAAAACGGCTAGTTTGGACCAAAATCCAAAAATTTTTATATATATATTTTTTTAATTTTTTGGGCCGGGCCGGGCCGGTTAACCGGCGGGCCTGGATCGGGCTTGGTCCGGGCCGGGTTAACCGGGCTCATTTTAACAAAAAAAACGGCCCGGGACACGGAACCCTAAAGCCCTAGGGCTTACCGGGCCGGGTTAGATAATCGGGCCGGGTCGGCCCGACCCGATCCGTTTGACACCCTTAACATACAATGAACAAAACTCCTTTATTTATAGGAGGAAAATACTTCTAGTTTCTCTCTAAAAGATAGATATTTCATATCCTAATTATATCAACTAGATCTTGATAAATATTATCAATATTCTTGATAGACATTCACTATAATGTAAATACATTCATAACATTTATAGATTACTCATTTAATGTTATTTTGTTTTACTAAGATTTATCATAACTAATTACAAACAAATGTAATTGTTGAGAAGCAAACGACAACTAAATGAAGGAGAATAATTTTCATCATCTCACGTGAAACAAACTTAGATTTGTTCTATAAAAAATTTTCTACATCTAACTTTATTTATTTAAATAGTTTAGAGTAAAATTGAATTTTTTTTTTTAATGTAATAGCCAATAATATATAGAAAAAGTGACTCAAAGAGAATGTAAAGATAGAAGCTTACAAAGATGATGAAAGAAAGTGTATTTTATCAGCCAATTAAAAGAATAAAAGATCAAGTAATTAAATCAAGTGTATGTACTTACTTTTCAATAATCTTTAGAAATTGGCCATGCACACCTATTATCAAAACAGTTAGTCATGAAATTTGGGCATAAAATTGAGAGAGAGAAATTGACAGAATAGCAACGACATTATCCATGAAATTTAATTGTGAAATTCAAAAGCATATAAAGAGAACTGACTGAAATTTGGATAAAGATTGAAAAGAAAAATCTGAAATAAGACTTACAGAGGAATTGATGTTTTCTACTACATTAATATTGTAAAAATTTTCTAGAAGACGTGGATTAGTTTATAAGCTAATTGTAGTTTAGAAATTTTATTAGTTACAAATGTTTTGAATTTAAATTCAGATTTCAAATTGGTTGTTTGCACTTTTTGTGCTTTGCAAATTGTGGGAGGAAATTTCAATTTCCTTGAATTGATTGACAATAATGACGAATTTTAAAATTGTTAGATGTTGATTTATCCTATTAATTAATATATAATGACACATTGGTTGATTTATATACTGACACTTGAGTTAATGAGGATGTTGAATCCTCTCATATTAATAATTTATTTTACGAAAAAGGATAAAAAATATATCTGAACTATCTGAAATGGATTAAAAATGTCCTTAGTTAGTTTTTGGCTCAAAAATATCCCCCGTTAAATATTTGGCTCAAAAATATCCCTCCCCTTAGCAGAATTTCACCAAGCATGCCACCTAGGTAAAAAATGTCATGTGACCATGCAACGTCACCATTCACGTGTCAAAAGTGTGGATAACCACCTTTTCAAATATAGCCACATTTCATCATCCCATTTTCGTCACCCCCTTCATCCCATCGTCGTCGGTGATTCTCTGATGAGGGTAATTCAGTCAATTCACTCTGTAAATTCGATCCATTTCAATCTACAGTTAATAGACTCAATGAATTCTTCTCAACAATAACATTCGGTTTTCCTTCTTCTTCTTTAAGCTTCGTTTCTTCAGATTTCGAATCGTTACACGATTCGGGTTTGACCCGATTAAAGGATCCGAATTTTGGAGTAACTTTAGGAGTTGAACAACCAGAGAATTTTGGAGTAACTGATTTCACTGCTCCAACAGCTATCCTCAGTCTCCTCGTTCAATCTAACCTAATCCATGTCTTGCCTATAAGTACAAATTTCGTTAAATTTTCAAGAGGCACACTTCCATTTTGGTCAAGTTAAAGGAGCTAGCTTAAACGAATCAATAAAAAGGGACCAACATATACCTAAAAGACTATCTTTTAACGTGCCATTAAGAATATACTCAAAACCAAATATGTGAATTATCTTGGGTGGAAGAGTCAAGATTTCTCATCTAAATATACAATCAATTATTATCATCTGTAAACAGCCTGACACTTAGACAAAGATGATTAAGATCAGAACAAATGAATGTTGCAATGCTGTTAATAAACACATGCTTAGTATAGAAGAAACGGAGCTTAAAGAAGAAGAAGGAAAATCGGATGTTATTGTTGAGAACAATTCATTGGGTTTGTTAACTGTAGATTGAAATGGATTGAATTTAAAGAGTAAATTGACTGAATTACCCTCATCGGAGAATCACCGGCAGCGACGGGATGAAGGAGGTGGCGGAAATGGGATGATGAAATGTGGTTATATTTGCAAATGTGGTTATAGTTGAAAAGGTGGTTATCCACACTTTTGACACTTGGATAGTGACGTGGCATGGCCATGTGGCTTTTTTACCTAGGTGGCATGCTTGGTGGAATTCTGTTAAGGGGAGGGATATTTTTTAACCAAATATTTAACGGAGGGGAATTTTTGAGCCAAAAAACTAACGAGAGATATTTTTGATCCATTTCAGATAATTCAGGGGTATTTTTGACCCTTTTCCGTTTATTTTACTAAGATTTATAATAACTAATTACAGCCAAGCATAAATGTTGAGAAGCAAATGACAACTAAATAAAGGAGAATAATTTTCATCATTTCACGCAAAACAAACTTAGCTTTGTCCTATTAAATTTTTCTACTTTCAACTTTATTTTTTAAAACAGTTCAAAGTAAAATTAAAAAACTTTCAATGTAATTGCCATTAATACATGAAAAATGTGAGTCAAAGAAAATGTAAAAATAGAAGCTTACAAAGATGATGAAAGAAAGTGTATTTTATCAATCAATTAAAAAAATAAAATGCCAAGAAACTAAATCAAGTGTATGTGATTACTTCTCAATATCCTTTAGAAATTGGCCATGGGCATAACTATTGATCAAAACAAATTTTCATAAAATTTGGACATAAAATTGAAAGAGAGAAATTGACAAAGCAACAATGACATCATCCATAAAATTTAATCGTGAAATTCAAAAGTATATAAATAAAACTGAATGGATTTTGGGTAAAGATTTATTTTTTTCAACCAAAATTCTTATTTTATTAATGCACAGCCGAATTTAAAGAGTTAAAAGATGCAGAAGCAACTTTGACAACCCAACAAGGAAAATAAGAAGTCCTCACTAATCTGTCTACCAATGTAAGAGAAAATTTAGCCATATTGAGCGCTACCATATTCCAAGATCTAGGAATACATATCTTCAAACATCCTCATTAGCTTCCATATATCTTCGCACATGGTATCTATCTCCCATGAAGCTACAGTCCTCTTCATAATCATATCTACTATATTTTTTGCGTCTGATAAAATCTGCACCTTTGTCCATCCATTTCTTGAGCTTTTTCCAATGCAATCCGAATTGCAAGTGCTTTTGCAATGATGGTCTTCCCAACAAATTGAAGTGGGGAGCCAAGGGATTGAAGCAAATTTTTAGAGCTATCCATAGCTGCCATTTCAATGCTTGTCATATTCTTCTTCTTTTGTAAACTAGCATCTGCAAACATAATCACAAAATCTTGTTCTACAATAATTATATTATTAGTAGTATGGTCAGAACCCAATGTGAGAGAAGGAGTAGCAAGTGAATTACTTTCATATTCCTGAAAGTCAAAAAAAGCCTTGTTTACAATTTCATTAGATTCATAGATTACCCCATTAAAGTTCCTATCGTTTCTAGCCCTCCAAATTTGCCACATTATAGAGACACTTAATTTAATTAACTCAATAGAATCAGGATATTTATTAGTATTATCAAAAAGTTCTTTCCACCAACTAGCAAATATTGTGATATTTTCGATGTTTGGCCATTTAATAGGACAAATTTTTCAAACCATCTGAGCCTTCCGACATCTAAAAAGCATATGTTCAATAGTTTCACTTTCCTCACCACAGCTCTTACAGACATCACAATTATTTTTTAGCCTTTTAGAAATCATATCATTCACAGGAAGCACATTCAGGATACAATTACGAATGAAGTGTTTATACTTATTTTGACATTCATAGACCATAAAAAATTCCAATTTTTTTTAGAAAAAGACTGATGACTTAGTTGAGGTCTATCACTATTGGATATACTGCTTCTATCTTTCCCTCGCCAAATGATAACCAGATTTCACTTCATAGATTCCCAACTTAGTGTGATGCCAAATGATTCTATATGGAGATCTAGTACTAGAGATCGGGATAGACAAAATGTCATTTATATCCTCTATAGCAAACCTCTTCTGAAGTTCTTGAAGCTTCCAAGTGTGGTTTCTATGATCAATAAGGTCATTCACTTGTAATTCTAAATTCATTTGAGATTGAGAGAACCTAGGTTTGAAATCACATGCATTGGGTATCCAAGGGTCAGTCCAAACCTTTACACTATCTCCGGATTCCACCCTTCATCTAATAACTTTTTGTAAAAGGTTTCTTCCCCAAATGATGTTTTTCCATACCCAAGAGCTAGTAGAAGAGGAAGTAGCTTTGAGGAAGGAAGTATTCTGAAAATACTTACTTTTAAGAATTCTAGAAATAAGAGAATCTTCCTGGGTTAAGATTCTCCAAGCTAGTTTAGACAACAGGGCATGGTTGAATGATTTTAACTTTCTAAATCCTATACCCCCATACGATTTAGCAATACAAAGGTTTTCCCATTTTTTAAAATGTATTTTTCTCCTACTCTCATTTTGTCCTCACCAAAAATTGGAAAAAATAGTGGTAATCTCTTTACACAAATTATCAGGAAATTGAAAACATGATAAAGCATAAGACGATATCGCCGATAAAACGGATTTAAGCATTACTTCCTTACCCGAGGGCTCAAGAAATTATGTTTTCAACCTTTGCCTTAATAAAATCCAACATTTTTTTATTTACCTACTACTGCCGGTAAGCCTAAATACATCCCAAGATCAGTAGATCTTAGCTGTCCTATTGTTGCGATAATTTCATCCTTTTCACTTTCAGAAGTATTTTTACTAAAGAAAATAGCTGATTTAGAAAGGTTTACCTTTTGACCTGAGTAATCTTCATATTTTTTAAGAATATGAGAAATATTTAAAGCATTTTGAATATTAGCATTATAAAATATAAAGAAATCATCAGCAAAAAATAAATGATTAACCGTCGGTCCACTCCTAATCAAACTTAACCCTTGAATATCTCCATTCGCTTCCGCTTGATTTAATATTCTAGATAATCCTTCCGCACACATAAGAAATAAATATGGAGATAAAGGATCACCTTATCTTAAGCCCCTTGTAGGAGTCACCTCCCCCGCTACCTCCCCATTAATATTAAATTTATAAGTAGGGGTAGTAACACATTGCATAATCCAACTAACAAAAGTTTTATGAAAATCCATTTTTGTCATTAGTTTTTGTAAATAAGTCCATTTCACTCAGTCATACCCTTTGGCCATATCTAACTTTAGAGCCATGTACTTATCCTTTCCTCGCCTTTTATTCTTCAACATATGAATGAACTCATGTGCTATAACCACATTGTCCACAATCTATCTTTTGCCAATAAAAGCCGACTGGTTAGGGAAAATAATAGTAGGAAGGTATCTCTTAATTCTTGCAACTATAATCTTGCTAATAATTTTGTAAACCGTTGAGCACAAGCTAATAGGGCTATACTGGCTTATATCGCTGGGATTTTTTATTTTTGGTATTAGAGTAATAAGAGTTTGATTCCAAGAGTGAATTAGACGCCCTGAATGAAAGAAACTTTTAATATCAAACGTTACCTTTTTAATCTCCTCACTCGTAACCTCCCTAATCAGATTATCATTCATATCATTATCAACTACTGGATGAATTAAAGTCAGAATAGGGTCAAAGTCGGATGGTCTAGAAGTAGTAAAGAGATTCTTATAAAAACGTTGTACTTCTAGCACAATTTCTTTACGTTCAGAGATCCATTTTCCATCTTCTAGTTGAAAGCCTTTAATATTATTACACTTACGTATTTGGATAGTCTTCATATGAAAGAACGAAGTATTCTTATCACCCTCTTGAAGCCATAACGCTCTAGACTTTTATTTTCAGTAGATTTCCTCATCTTTATAAGCTTTGCCTAATTCTTTCTTAAGCTCTTCAGATTAGTAATATCAAAAGGTCCAAAGTCATTTTTTAGATCAACAATGTTATTCTTAATCCCTTGAATTTTTTTCCTAGAGTTACCCTTACCATCTCGAAGCCAAGCTAGTAGCGCAAGTTTACACTTTTTTAACTTAAAACTCACAATAGATTGCTTATTAGCTTCTACACTTCTATTCCACGTTTGCTCAATCGCTATATTTACCTCTTCTTTTTTTGCTCCATCTTTTATCAAAAAAGAATTTTTTTTTCCTTTTTATTAGGCTAGGTTCAGAGTTTATAAGTAATACCGAGTGGTCAGAAGCCTCCGTTTCTAGATGGTTGATGTTCGCTTGATTAAATTGAAGTCTCCATTCAGGGGAACATAAAGCTCTATCAAGTATTTCTTGAATAATCCCATCGTTTTCTCTATAACAACACCAATTCCATGGTTTTTCATTAAAACCTAAGTCAATATCGCCAATCTCCCATAAGAAGTTTTTAAAATCTGTAAATGAAGACTCATCTCGAACTCTACCACCTATTTTCTCTGAATTATCCCTAATGTCATTAAAATCACCAGCCATAACCCATATTGGTCCCCAACTATTATATCTGCCGAAAAGTTCTTATAATTGATTCCTACGAATAGCTTTATTTGTACTTAAGTATACAAACACAAACCATTGCTTACTATTCACCGTTATATCATTCACACACGTTTCAATGTAAAAGGAAGTAGAGTGATGTTGACATACCTGCACTTCATCATTCCAGAGCAAGCATTGCCCCCCTGTTAGTCCAATCGGATCCACAATGATTGCATGATACATATTTAATTGCCTCTGAACTCTTCGCAACACGTTTTCTTGATTCTTAGTCTCGCTTAGAAACGCCATACTCGGAGAGTGAAGACTTATCGTCTCCTTCAAAAAGGAAACTATTAAGGACCCCCCCAGACCTCGACAATTCCATACCATCGTCTTCATTTAGGGAAAGGGAGCCATTTCGGGCTGGCTTCCCGTTCCACCACAGTTTTAGATTTTTTAGCCTCTACTTTTAACATCTCATTATTCTTCACCTGTCTTTTATAACCCCAATTTTTGGTACCTATATCAGTCACTACCACCTCAAATAAGTTATTTTTTTAATTAGCCGTTATACTATTAAGCGTACACCCTGTTCCTTTCTCTACTCTTTTCCAGTTTTTTTTTTCCTTTACTAGCAGTGTTGTTATCCAGTCGTACAACCATAACATTATATTCTCCTCCTTTACTCACCTCAACTGGAACACTTTTTAAAGTGGGTATAATAGAAGTAGAAACATTAGGCTTTAATACCTGGGAGTTCGCCGTTTCCGACTTGGATTGGGCTATTGCTGGCTACTCTTGCTTGTTGTTACTAATTTGGATTCTTTATTATCTCATTGCGCAGCTCTCTGAAAGTACTCCTCAAAAGCTCATTCATCTATCGTATCATCGAAACCTATTTTCGATAAAATACATAACTTCTTTTTTGCTCTTCCGACGCTTGTATCCGGAAATACAGGTTCCTCCTCCTTTTCATCTTGTTGTATCACCCCCGTCCCTTTATTACTTTTTGTACTCAGATCAATAGCCATGTTGTCGTTAACTGGAACATTTGCCTCCGTATCTTGTTCGTTCCGTTCTTTCGTTTGATCATCATTTTGCGACAGTTTGTGGCCAACGTCCATATTTTTATTAGATTCATTTTCACCTTCCTTTCTAGTTACTGATCTCTCTTTTGAATCTTGAAACATCATATCATGTACTCTATCTGACTTCCCTACGGGATGTGTTTTTGAGGATCCAATACCCTCCATTATTTGATGCATCAAATTATTGTTTCCTCCATCCCTAATTCTTGTTGACTTTATTATATAACGTTGTCCGCTACTATTTAAAACTTCATTTATCTCTTGTCGTTTTAAATTCTCATTGACGATAAGATGATTTTCTGCCCTCATCCATGCATCAAATTGATTAATTTTCAAGTTTCTCTCATGTACATCTTTTTCCCTTATACTACAAGTTTTCTCATTATGTCCTAATATCCCGCAATAGTAACGTAGGGCATGTCCTCATATCTAAACTCCACCCATTTTGTTTTGTGACTCAATTTAATCAACTTTTCACTTGGCAGTATTTTATCAATATTCATCATCGCCTTAACTCACATGTACTTGCCCTCTCTATTCCCATTTTTTGGGATTACAACATTTGTTGTTCCTCCTAGCGAATGTCTGATCTTTCGTCCTACTTCTCGTGACATCCAATGTAAAGGAATACTCCATACTTGGAGCCACAGTTCACATATATTAAACACCGCTGAATCGCTTCTTAATCATGGTTTCCAAGCTTGTACATTTAGCAGGTACTTGTCGAAAAGCCAAGGGGTACCAAACAAGACTTTACTCATGCTTTCTTTGTTTGTAAACATAAACTGAAAGAGATTCTTCTCTATTTTTAAGATTCTCAATCCGACGGGATAACCCCACACCTTTGGTATGGTGTTTCTTACACCTTGTAAGCTTATTTCTTTATCCGCAATAATTTTGCCGAGGACGTTTACTTCACAGTCTTGTAAACTTGTTTTAATATCAGGGAAGTCGAGCTCAACCGCATCTTTCTCGTCTTTCGTTAGAATAAAGTTTCGTAGTTGTTCTGTAATTTTCTCTTCCATTGTTGATATTCACCTATTCAGTTTTTGAGCAATATGTAAGTAAGTGATGAAAACAGGTGGTTTGATTAATAAAATACAGTAAACTGGTATGCTTTTGTGTTTTTCTAGGATTCAGGGCTAGTATTTTAGTTGTTTTGAGTGGCTAAACGTGTTTAAAATCATGTAGAATTTGATTAGGCTTGGTTGTTTGTTATTGTTGGATACTTATCTGCAGCAAAGTTCGTGAATATCTTCATCAAGATAAGAGTTAGAATCCTACTAGGAGGAAAAAACTCCCATGCTGGGAGAATGCAACTCTCACGTAGAGAGATAAAACACCATGAAATTGGTTTGTTTTTTCTTTTAATCTAAAGTGGGGTGAATATTTTGGGTAAAGATTGAAAAGAAAATTTTGAAAATAAGACTTACTGGGGAATTGAAGTTTTTCTACTATATCCATATTGTACAACTTTTCTAAAAAATGTGGGTTAGTTTATAGGCTAATGGGAGTTTCGAAATTTTATTAGTTACAAATATTTTAAATTTAAATTCAAAATGCAAATTGATTGTTTTCTCTTCTGGTGCTTTGTAAACGTGGGAGAAACTATCAATTTTCTTGAATTGGCTGACAACAATGATGAATTTTAAAACTTTAATATGCTGATTTATCCTATTAATTGATATATGACGACACATGACCAATTTATATGTTGGCACTTGGATTAAGGAGGAGGCTAAGTCCTCTTCTTTGATAATTTATTTTACTAAGACTTTATCATAACTAATTACAATCAAACGTAATTATTGAGAAGAAAATGACAACTAAATGAAAGAGAATAATTTTCACCATCTTTGGCGAAATAAACTTAGTTTTTTCCTATCAATTTTTTTCTCCACCTAACTTTATTTATTTTAATAGTTCAAAGTAAAATTGAAAAAATTCATTGTAATAGCCATTGAAAAGTGAGTTAAAGAGAATGTAAAATATAGAAGCTTACAAAGATGATGAAATAGTGTATATTATCAATCAGTTAAAAGAATAAAATATCAAATTACTAACTCAAGTTTATGTGCTTACTTCTCGATAACCTTTAGTAATTGACCATGAATAATACTTACTGATTAAAGTAGTTAGTCATGAAATTTGGACATAAATTGGGAGGGAGAAATTGACAGAGTAACAATGATATCATCCATAAAATCTAATCTTGAAATTCAAAAGTACAAAAATAGAACTGGATGAAATTTGAATGAAGACTGAAAAATTTTTTTTATAAAAATAAGACTTACAGAGGAATTAATGTTTTTCTACTACATCCACATTGTAAAGTTTTTCTATTAGACGTGGGTTACTTTATAGGCTAATGGGAATTTAGAAATTTTATTGGTTACAAATATTTTGAATTTAAATTTAAATTTTAAATTGGTTGTTTACTCTTCTGGTGCTTTGCAAACGTGAAGGGAACTCCAATTTTCTTGAATTGCCTGATAACAAAGTTGATAATGATAAATTTTAAAATTGTAATATGCTGATTTATTTTATTAATTATATGATGACACATGGCTGATTTATATGTTGACACTTAGGTTAATGAGGAGGCTGAATCCTCTTCTATTAATAATTTATTTTACTAAGATTTATCACAACTAATTACAAACAAATGTAATTGTTGAAAAGCAAATGACAACTAAATGAAGAAGAAGAATTTTCATCATCTCACGAAAATATACTTAACTTTGTCTTATTAAATTTTTTTCTACGTCTACTTTCATTTATTTAAATAGTTCAAAGTAAAATTAAAAAAATTTCAATGTAATAGCCATTAATACATAGAAAAAGTGAGTCAAAGAGAATGGAAAGATATAAGCTTACAAAAATGATGAAAGAAAATGTATTTTATCAATCAATTACAAAATAAAATACCAAATAACTAAATTAAGTGTATGTGCTTATCGATGATCTTTAAAAGTTGTCCATGGACATACCTATAATCAAAACAGTTAGTCATAAAATTTGGACATAAATTAGGAGAGAGAAATTGACGGAGTAACAACAACATCATCCATGAAGTTTAAACGTGAAATTCAAAAATATATAAATAGATTTGGATGAAATTTGGTTAAAGATTGAAAATGAAAATATGAAAATAAGACTTAAAAGAAAAATTTGAAAATACGACTTATAGAGAAATTGATATTTTTTTTATCATTAGTTTAAACGTGGATTCGCTTGTGTTGATCTTTTGTATAAAAACATAGGTTGCTTGAGAATCGATTTCCTTGAGGTCTACGTAAGATTTAGGTGCTTTGTTTGGTTTAATTGATTGAGAGTTTATGATTTGATACACCATTTATTTGCTTTCAATTTCTTGCATTGTGTCTATCTTATTGTTTCTCTATCTATCTTTAGCTTTCATATTCGTATCGTAGTATAGTTTTTGATTATGTACTTTGTTCGTGTATCATATGATGAAAATTTTAAATTTATATTAATGCTTTACTCTTTAATATTTCAATTATTTCATAAAAAATTAATTTCAAGTATACATTTTTGTATTAGTGATAAATATATTGAAGAAATTGTTATAAATAAATCAAAATAATCAAAGAAAGTGTGGTATCATATATAATATAAGAGATCAACGTTATGAGACGAAACTTGTGAAGGAACCTATGAAATTATTCTACAAATAAATAAATTAATCTAGAAAGCAAACACCAAATCCTCCAATAAACTAAAAAGAAAAATTGCAAAGCCTACATCTCTAAATGTGATTCAATATTTATTTTTTTCTCAATTTTGTAAAATTTGACAATCAGAATTTATTAAGTATTTTATGAAGATCAAATGTACTCACATTTAGCAAGCTTAAAATATCAAAACTATTCAAAAATGGATCTGAGAGATTATTTTGAACTTACCTTCAAATATAAGGATTTTTTTTTTTAATTTATCACACATTTTAATCAAATTTGTTAAAGTTAATTTTATGAAAGATGAGACAAAATTAAATAATTTTTGTGTAATAAAACAAAGAATAATGACTTTTGAATAACGAAAACAAAACTGAATGATTATCCATGAAATTTACTCCCAATTCCCATGGCTGTTGGGGCGCCACTCGAACATCATTCCTCACCCCACCTCGTTTTCACCCTCATAATATTTTACATATTATACATGTATAATTTTAAAATAATATATTTTACCTACTTATCAAACACCAAAAACAATAAGTAAAAAATTGACTGGCTAAAAAATATTCTGTAGGACCAAATACATCTTGCAAGTTAAATTCATCGTCATGTGCCTAATTTGGAACTTCTTACGCAACATTGAACTTTGAATTTTCTTGTACTTGATTGCGATTTACAATAATTGACATGAATTTTGCACTGCACTGCACTGCAAAAAGAAATTAAAAAAAAAAAGTTGCAGATCTAGCACATGATATCTTTTTCTGAAATTAAAAATTGTGTAAACCCGTAATTTTCTTTTATATTTTTTGCGAAAGCATTGCCCATGACAGAGAAAATGATAGTCATCAAACATAGAATGATAGTATAAGTTACAAGTAACAACCATATAAATTTTCATATCTTTTTCTCTATTTAAGTTTCCATTTACGTTATGTGGCCGTTAGGAGCGTTTAATAATTGTTAACAGCCTATAAAAATTTAGTCTAAATTGTACTCAAGTAGCAAAAACTTTACACGACTAGGCTACCTGTAAAATTATTATACGAAAATATAAATATACAGTATTAATGATAACCTGACAAAAATAGTAGTATTAATTACTATTTGTTATGATATATATCAATTATAGTGAATGTCTATCAAGATGTATCAAGATCTCTTTGATGTCTATCAGGATTTGCTGTATTTGTCTTTTAGTGTGAAACTAGGGCAAATTCCTCCTATAAATAGAAGGACTTCCTTCATTGTACATCAAGATCCCTCAAGAGAACTCTCTCTATTATTCTTCTTGTTCTTTCTTGTTTTATAACACGCTATCAACACGAAACTCTACCGTCTCAAATTTGAAGGCTACGACTAAGGTATTATTATTTTTCTTCCTTTTTTTCATATGGCTACGACTAAGGTATTATTATTTTTCTTCCTTTTTTTCATATGGCTAACAATCTTACGAAGTGTGAGTTCGTTGCCCTTCAAAGTTCGGACAAGAACTATATTTCATCGGTGTTGGATGCTGAAATCCACCTAGATGCAATGGGTCTTGGAGACGCCATAAAGAATGAAAATACATCATCTAGTTAAAATTGTGCTAAGGCTATGATTTTCTTGCATCATCTTGACGAAGTTCTGAAAATTGAGTACCTTACTGCTAAGGATCCACTCGTATTGTGGAATAGCCTAAAAGAAAGGTTTGACCAATTAAAGATGGTCATTCTCCCGAAAGCACGATATGAGTGGATGCATCTAAGATTTCAAGACTACAAGTCTGTTCATGAATACAGTTCTGTCGTGTTCAGAATCTCTTCTCAATTGAAACTTTGTGGAGAGACGGTCAATGATAATGATATGATAGAAAAGACGCTCTCCACTTTTCATGCCTCGAATGTGCTCTTACAGCAACAATATCGAGAAAAAGGTTTCAAGAAGTATACTGAACTGAGTTCTCATCTTCTCGTGGCTGAACAAAATAATGATTTGTTGATGAAAAATCACGAGAACCGACCAACTGGATTTGCACCATTCCCTGAGGTGAATGATGTGCACGCTCACCATGCTAGGCGTGGAAAAGGTCGCGGCCCTGATCGTGGACGTGGTCGTGGCCGTGGTCGTGGTCGTGATGACCAAGAAAGAAATCCTATTTCGGGTGTTAATAATTCATCAAACAAAAAAGAGAAAAGATGAGAAACGTGAAGCAGTTACTTATTTTTGATGTGGCGAAAAAAGACATTATTCACGTGATTGTCGTGCTCTCAAGCACTTGATTGATCTTTATCAAGCATCACTAAAGAAGAAAGAGAGAAATTCCGAGGCTAACTTTCTCTCTGAAAATAATTTTGACATCACATGTTTGGATGTAACAGACTTTTTCGAGCACCCTGAACGAAAGATTGATCACTTGATTGGTGATGGTTCCGTAAACATGAAAGAATGAATGATTTTTAATTTTGTTTTATTTTTATTGACAATAGTTAGTGAATAAAGTATCATGTAAAAGTAGTTGTTTGCATGAGTATTTTTTTTATTAATATTGATTATTTCAATTATATTATTGTTGTTTATTATTAAATTGAATTGAATTTTAATTTTATCATTATTTTCTGAAAAAAGGAATGAAAAAAAGGAAAACGATATGTGCAAGAGCAAGTAAAATTTTATATGTGCAATACTTGCAGGGATTGAATCCTCTTAACTTTTGCATGCAAAACTCCACAATATCACGTCTATTTTTAATATATTATATTCTTTATGTAAGATTAATATAGTACTTATGCAGTTTTACTCTCTGTTGTTGTGTGCGTCCGTAAGGTCCCACGTGACCTCCAACTATTTTGTTTATTCTTTAACAATGTACAGTTTGGATAAGATAGTTTGGATAATGTAATTTGCTTAATTAATGTGTTGTCCGATGATATAGAAGTGTACATGGTCACCAACTTTATTTAATTGCTTAGTAAAAGGTGATTAATAATTCTTTATAGTATAAGTTTTCACTTTGTACGAAGATTTAATAAATATTTTATTTGGTGCATGTTATTTTATTTAAATATATGGATAATTTTCAAGAAGATATTTGTTTGATTGATTCTGGCACTACACATACGATATTCAAAGACAAGAAATATTTCTCTCATCTAAACATGGACAAGATTAATGTTATTACAAATTCTGGTAGTGCTGATTTGATTGAAGGCTTCGGAAAAGCCATTATAATCTTGCCCAAGGGAACTAAACTCATCATAAATAATGTTATGTTCTCTCCCAAGTCTCGAAGAAATTTGATGAGTTTTAAAGATATCCGTGAAAATGGTTATCATATCAAGACATTTGATGAGATGAATCTTGAATATCTTGGTATCACCAAGAATATCTCTGGGCAGACATGTGTTGTTGAAAAGTTTCCTGCTTTATCTTCTGGCCTGTATTGGACAAAGATTTGTGCAATTGAGGCACATTCTATAGTAAACCGGAAGTTTACTGATTCCAATACTTTTGTACTTTGGCATGATCGTCTGGAACATCTAGGATCAATAATGATGAGATAAATAATAGAAAATTCAAATGGGCATCCATTAAAGAACTTGAAGGTTCTTTCGAATGGTGAATTTTCATGTAATGCTTGTTATCATGGCAAGTTGATTATGAGACAATCGCTAACAAAAGTTGGGATTGAGTCCCCGCGTTTTTGGAACGCATACATGGGGACATTTGTGGACCAATTCACCCACCAAGTTGGTCATTTAGATACTTCATGGTCCTAATAGATGTTTCTTCTAGATGGTCTCATGTATGCCTTTTGTCATCTCGCAACTTGGCATTTGCAAAATTTTGGCACAAATAATACGATTACGGGCATAATTTCCTGATAATCAAATCAAGTTTATTCGCCTTGATAATGCTGCAGAATTTTCATCCCAAGTATTTAATGACTATTACTTATCGATCGGAATAAGAGTGGAACATCATGTACCCCATGTTCACACTCAAAATGGCCATGCTGAGTCATTAATTAAATGTTTGTAGTTGATAGCAAGACCATTACTAATGAAAACTAAGTTGCCCACTTCTGTTTGGAGTCATGTAATCTTTCATGCTGCAACACTTATTCGTCTTAGACCGACAAATTATCATAAATTTTCTCCATTGCAATTGGTTCTGGGTCAAGAGCCTAATATATCTCATCTGGAATTTTTGGGTGCAGTGTTTATATGCCGATAGCACCACCAAATCGCACCAAGATGCGCCCTCAAAGAAGGTTAGGAATTTATGTTGGGTTTGAATCACCCTCCATTATTCACTATCTTGAACCATTAACGGGAGATATTTTCACTGCTCGATTTGCAGATAAAAATTCATCACTATCTCATCTTGATCCACGTACTTCTATTTGTGAGCAAGAAGTACAAAAGATTATTCATCTGCAGAGAATTGCAAATCAAATGCCGAACGTATTTACAGATTTGAAAAGGATTACTAAATCACATATTCCTGCATAGAATATCCCAATTCGAATTGATGTCCCTAAAGGACCATCCACTAGTGTCATAGCTAATGAATCTAAAGCACGCCTGAAGCGTGGCATACTATTAGGTTCTAAGGATTGAAATCCTAGAAAAAGAAAAACAAATGGTCAAGATGAAACTACGAAATATCCAGTTCAAGATTTGAGCAATGTTGATATCCCTAAAGGAATCAATGAGTCTGAGACTCAAGAAAATGAGGAACTATTTATAAATTCAAGTGATGTTGAAACTAATTTGAATCGATCTAAAATAGTAGTGGATCATGTCTTTGTATATAATGTTGCAACAAAAATCATGCAAGATAGCGAGGATCTTGAACCTCGATCTGTCACAGAATGTCGACAAAGAAATGACTGGCTAAAATGGCAAGAAGCAATTCAATCTGAATTGAATTCGCTCGCCAAACGTAAAGTTTTTGGACTCATATCTCAAACACCTAATGGTGTTAAGCCTGTTGGCTATAAATGGGTCTTTGTGCGAAAAAGAAATGAAAAAAATAAAATACAAAGATATAAAGCACGCCTTGTTGCACAAGGATTTTCACAACGGCCTGGTGTCAATTATGATGAGACATATTCACCAGTTATGGATGCAATAACATTGCGTTATCTTATTAGTTTCACTATCCATGAGAAACTTGAAATGCATTTGATGGATGTGGTAACAACCTATCTATATGGATCACTTGATAATGAGATATACATGAAAATTCTCGAAGGATTTAAAATGCCGAAAGCATATAGTTCAAAGCCTCGGGAAATGTATTCCATTAGATTGCAAAGATCATTGTATGGTTTGAAGCAATCTGGACGCATGTGGTATAACCGTCTTAGTGAATATTTATCTAAAGAAGGTTATACGAATGATGAAATTTGCCCATGTGTTTTCATAAAGAAAATAACGTCGGAGTTTGTTATACTTGCTGTTTATGTCGATGACATAAACCTTATTGGAAAGCCTTTAGAGCTTCAAAAGACAATTTATTACCTAAAGAAAGAGTTTGAGATGAAAGATCTCAGAAAGAGAAAGTTATGCCTTGGTTTGCAAATTGAGCATTTGACAAACGGTATCTTTGTCCATCAATCTGCCTACACAGAAAAGGTGTTGAAACGATTCTATATGGATGGAGCACATCCATTAAGTACTCCGATGGTTGTTCGATCACTTGATGTGAATAAGGATCCATTTCGACCTCAAGAAAAGAATGAGGAACTCCTTGGTCCTGAAATACCATATCTTAGTGCAATTGATGCACTAATGTATCTTGCAAATACTACAAGGCCTGATATTGCCTTTTCAGTAAATTTGCTACCAAGGTATAGTTCTGCTCCTACTAGGAGACATTGTAATGGGATCAAACACATATTACGGTATCTAAAGAGGACTACTGATATGGGCTTATTCTATTCTAAAGATTGCAATTCCGATTTTATTGGTTATGCTGATGCTGGATACCTATCCGACCAGCATAAAGCTCGATCTCAAACAGGCTATGTATTCTTATGTGGGGGTACTTCCATATCTTGGAGATCAACAAAGTAGTCTATCGTAGCCACTTCATCGAATCACGATTAGATTATAGCTATTCATGAAGCAAGCCGAGAGTGTGTGTGGTTGAGGTCCATAATACATCTCATTTGAGAAAAATATGACTTGAAATTTAACAAAGTACCCACAATTTTATATGAAGATAATGCAGCATGCATAGCACAACTGAAAGGTGAATTCATAAAAGGAGATAGAACGAAACACATTTCGCCAAAGCTCTTCTATACACATGAGCTCCAAAAGAATGGTGATATTAACGTACAACAATTCGTTCAAGTGACAATGTGGTTGATTTATTCACTAAGTCTCTTCCAACTGCAACTTTCAAGAAGATGGTGCACAAGATCGAAATGCAAAGGTTCAAGGATGTTCTTATTAGGGGGAGCTAATACGCGTTGTACTCTTTTTCCCTTATGAGGTTTTTTCCCACTGGGTTTTCCTTATAAGGTTTTTAATGAGGCAGTCTATATGTGTATTGTTAGACATTCAAGGGGGAGTGTTATGATATATATCAATTACAGTGAATATCTATCAAGATCTGTTTGATATCTATCAGGATTTGATGTATTTGTCTTTTAGTATGAAACTAGGGCAAATTTCCCATATAAATAGAAGGGCTTCCTTCATTCTACATCAAGATCCCTCAAGAGTAGAAATAAGAATCACTCTCTCTATTCTCTCTACTCTTCTTCTTGTTCTTTCTTGTTTTATAACACTATTATAAATATCATCATTCATCTGCACATATTTACCATGATTGGCTCAATCCATTGAAAAAGAAGACAATCGCCTTAGGCCCTGAAGCCTCACTTTTCTTTACAATAATAGATCATAAACTTTTTAAATAAAATTATTAAATATTATTTGTAGGAAAAATAAATATTTTATATAAAGTAAATAATTATTAAAAAATTTTTGATGCATATTTAAATTTTAAAGTATTATGTCTCAAAAAGATTAAATGCATTAATTATATCGATGAAAAAGAATTATTAGAAGAAATTGACCCTAAAATAATATTAACAACTTTGCATCTCAAAAAAATTAAAATGCAGACTTAATAAAAGAATATATATATATTTTTTTAAAATTTAATGCCTCCGTTCGATTTTCTGCTTAGGCCACTAAAGTGCTTGACCCGCCCCGACATATTACTTGAAATTTTAAAAGTAACTCTCTATATTCAGCTTATATAACACATTTTATTTTTAATTTATACTTACAAAACAAATTTTCAGGACTTTTTGTTACTAGAAATAAACAATATTAGTATAAACGAAAAAGTTATCAGAACAAATTTCTGCAGAATCTACCTTATTAAGGAAAAAAGCCATCTTTAACAAATATAATAGAATGCTTCGTATTTGTTAAGAAATTTAACTCATCTTATGAAATATTTGATTTTTTATTTTCGTTTAGTTGCACCCCCCCACCCCCCCACCCCCCACCCCAAAAAAAAAAAATCTATCTCAATCTCTTATCTAATTAATTCCCTAATTCTTATAGACATGGCTAACTCAAATTATTGAATTATTCGAATATGACGGATTTCTTTAGAAAAATATTTAAGGATATAAATTAAATATTACTTTGCACTATCTTTTGATTATCCTCAAATTATTCTCCTAAAAATATAAAATAGTTAAGAAGATCATTAAAAGAAATCCAACTATTTCCTCAAATTTTAAAATCATTTATTTTAAATTATATAAAAAAATCAAGTTAATAACCCAAATGGTCACTTTACTTATGATTTTCTTCTAATCACTCAACTTTGATTATTACTCCAAAAGTCACTCAACTATGAGTTCTTTTCTTAGAAAGTGACTCAAATTTACTTTTTAAGTAATTCAACTTTGAGTGTCTTATTTACAAAGTCACTCAAGCTATTTAATTATTTTTTTTTCATTAAAATTTGCTAACATGTATTTTTTATTTTAATTAAAAATTTTAAGAAATAAAAAAATCATTTAAACAATCAATTTAATGATCCTCCCTCCCCATATCCAAAAATCATTTAAATCATTTAAAAGAATATCTCTTTATTTCTTAGAATTTTGATTTTACTTGTTTTGTTTTTGTAATTTTCTTGTCCAATAATTACTTTATACTCTAAAGTATATATAATCATAAAAATCATCAATTAATATCCTAAAATCATAATCATTTAATTGTACAATTTTTGGTGCTAATTTTACCTCGTTGTAGTGTATATATTATAATGTTACTAATATTTAATAACATTTGCTAATGTTTTATATCATATCATTTTAATTTAAAATCTATAACGTTCCCTTTTGTCAACTTATTAGGAATGAAATTCATTGTATTCATTTGATGCATCTGTATATTATACAAGTGGTAATACAAAAAATTACATTATGATTGAAAAATCAATTCCATAAATAAGTATCACGTTGAAAATTAATTAAATCTAATCAGCTAAATTAATATGATTCTGAAAATCTTAAAAATTAGTATTAACATTATAAGTGAATTGATATAAACTATTTATTATATTTTAAAATTTCAGCTGGTTATAAAGTAAACATGAGAATATGTAATAATATGGTTCAAATGATTTTTTAGTTTTTTCTTTTTAAATTTTGATTTTAAATAAAATCTCAGGTTAGCAAGTTTTAATTAATTAAATAGATTGAGTAATTTTGTATGTAAAATATTTATAGTTAAGTAACTTTTGAAGTAAAAAATTAAAATCGAGTGACTTTCTGAAAGAAAAATAAGTTGAGTCACCATATCAGGAATTTCCAAACGAGAGGGAGTACAAAAAATTATCTCACACAATTTTCCTTTACTTGCCATAGTTTTTTTAATAGTCAAATAAAATAAATTTCGGTCAATATTTTAAGTGTAATTCATCGATATTTTAATATAAAAAAATTGCAATCTATGAAATTTCTCATATAATTTTTGAATATTCAAATTTTAATTTTTAAAATATTAAATTAAATTAATTTAACTTTTAAAATTAATGAAATTAACTTCCCAAAACAAAATGTGACAAATTATTTTCAAACGGAGTGAGGACTGAGTATTCACACGGCCCTGCCAGCAGTATGCTTAGCTAGCTAGCTAACTAGCTGTTATATTTGTTTATAAATACGTTATATCTACTTGAATACTCCTAAAAAGTTGCTTTTTCTTCCTCTTCTATATACATCTACTTCTACTTTCTAGTCTGTGCACTCGTAATAGCAAAATATCTCTGTCATCTCATCTCTGTCACTCTGACTCCCCTTTTCCTGTTTTTAAGGTCTCTTTCGCCGTTTTTCTGATTCCGCCGCGCCCCTGCAGAAACGTTATATCCCTATCTGTGTGACTATATATATAAAATTTAACTGCATTAAAGTGGCCTTTTGAATTGGTTGTTGCTGCAATTAGTGTCTGTCAATTCTTGAAATGGAGCAGCAATCATGGGAACTTGGTCTTTTATCTCTCTTTCCTCTGCTTTGCTCTGTTTTTTAGTAGTAGTGTAAATTGAGTTGTATTGTAGTGCTCTGTTTTTGTGTGTTCATTTTGTGGACATATAACAAGAAGAGTATTTCATAAGAGGAGTCTCTTTTTAATCTTCTTTAACAAGAGATTTGAGTTCAAGAAAGAGACGTCTCAAAACAAGGTATTTTCAGAAAGTTGGAAAATAGGTATTGTACTGCTGTTTTTTTACTTTTTGATCTGAGAATCCTTGAAAATTCTTTTTAAGCTTCTATTTAGTCATAAAGTTCGTAACTTGAAAATTTAAGTTTATAAAGTTGTGATTTTTGAAAATTGAAATTGTATTTGGACGTGCATTTTACTCTTTAAACTTGAATTATTACAAGTGATAGTAAATTTTCTTTGAACTTGGAAAATTTTTGAAAACAGATTTTCAAAATCCGATTCGAAATTTATGGCGAAGTAGATATTTAAGGACAAGTTTTCAGATTTTCAAAATCTGATTCAAAATCTATGGTTAAACAAATACCTAAGGATAAATTATTTTCAGATTTTCAACATCTGATTCAAAATCTAGGGCCAAACAGGGTACTTAAAAAATAAATTTGCTAGCTATTGGTGTTGGTCTATTCTATTTTTCTCATTTTGTGTTTTTTTGTACTTGCAGATTTTCCGGAATTTAGACCTTTTGGTTTCAAATCAAAATGTATCCTCAAAAGCAAGCAGAAGAAGCTATTGTCTCAAACTTCAATAAAACTGATCATGATGGGGAAGTTGAGAAATTAGGAGAAGATGATCAGTCCATTTTCAGTGTCAAAAGTCTCCTCTGGCATGGTGGATCTGTTTGGGATGCTTGGTTCAGTTGTGCTTCTAATCAAGTATGAACTTTTTAACTTCATTAATTTTTCTGTAACATCATACTCTGGCCGTCCCAATTTAAGTGTCTTGGTTACTACTTGGACAGCCAGAAGATACTTTTTCTGATCATAAATTTAAAAACTTTTTATGTAGTTTGTAAATATGTAAATATTACTTTAAAAAAAACTTGTATGTCCGAATTCAAATCAAATAGTATTAGCTAGTTTGACGCTCGTATTCCGAATCAAGACAATTTTTTGGGGACAGATGGAGTATTTTGTACTGTATTTTCTAATTCATTTTTGTGTTTCACAGGTTGCTCAAGTGCTCTTGACACTGCCTTATTCATTTTCTCAACTTGGTATGGTATCTGGCATAGTGCTTCAAGTGTTCTATGGTCTAGTTGGGAGTTGGACTGCATACCTCATCAGTGTTCTCTACATAGAGTATAGAAGTAGAAAAGAGAAAGAAGGTGTTAGCTTCAAGAATCATGTCATTCAGGTGGGGCTGATAAACAACATTATTTTTTCATATTTTCTTTTGTATCAGGAATCGGAATGACGAACGGCCGGAGTTTTGTGTTCATAGTCAAAACAAACTAATAATTCTCTTCTGATCAGAAACCAGTGGTAGCTGAAGGGTGGCCGGTTGAAGAACCTTCCTCGAAAACTTATACCGTGAATATAGAAAATCATATGAAGTTTATAGGTCAATAATTATTATTCATACATATATAAAATTTCTGTACGACAGACTATCACGTAGTTCAACTTGTATTCTCATTAATTTTTAAAAAAATTAGTACTTAATTAGAATCTTCTGACTGCTATGGATTTATTCATCTTCACTCCATGTCTGAACTGTTATTTTTTTTTTGTTTTCCAAATATCATCAACTTGGCAGTGGTTCGAAGTGCTTGATGGACTGTTGGGTCCTTACTGGAAAGCAGCTGGGCTAGCCTTCAACTGTACGTTCCTTCTGTTTGGATCTGTCATACAACTTATTGCTTGCGCAAGGTACGGAGCCATTAATCCCTTCTTCATTAGTGTAAATACTAGTAGAAGTAATTCAAAAAGAATGGGACTTTGCAATGGACCATAAGAAACTACCATGCTTTGATACCAAAGTAAAAGCCTTAGGAGAACCACACCCCAAAATCTAGCTATTAAGGTAGGAGAGCCCAAGGTTATAAATACCCCACACCAATACTTTGCAGTACTGATGTGGGACTTTGCAATGGACCATTACAAACACTTCATATATGTCTAAGCTACAATAGATATACTAGTGAGAGTTAGTAGGTAATCGATGAAATAGTTGATGAGGTGTGTTCAAATTGTTATTACGAGTTCGGCAGAATTTAGTAGCTTTTAACTCAAACTTTGTATTTGTGTTATAAGTTTCATACAACATGTACAAATATTCTATTCAGGATCCAGTTAGCGATAATCGATGAAATAGTTGGTGAGATATGTTTGGCAGAATTCAGTAGCTTTACGTCAAACTTTATATTTGTTGAAAATCCCTTTTGACATGTACAGATATTCTATTTAGAACCATTAAGCAAAGAGAGAATCATGTTTTAGAATGCATAAACTAAAAATTCTGACTCCGCTTCTTATTGTCCTTGACACTAAAATTGAGAGTTAATTGTAAACTTGTTCTTGATTATTAATTTGATGGATTTTTTTTTTTTTGGACTTGCAACAGTAATATATATTACATCAATGACCATTTAGACAAGAGGACATGGACATACATATTTGGAGCTTGCTGTGCTACCACAGTTTTCATACCTTCTTTCCATAACTACCGGATTTGGTCTTTCCTTGGCCTTGGGATGACCACTTATACAGCATGGTACTTAACTATTGCTGCTGTCATTCATGGCAAGGTAAATAATTCAATTATTTCCTAAACAATATCATCCATCATTTATTACTGTACATTCAAATTTCTATGAATGGAGGTCATTTATATTGTTATTATAGGTTGAAAATGTACAATACTCTGCTCCAGCAAAGATTGTGCTGTATTTCACTGGTGCCACCAATATTCTTTACACCTTTGGTGGACATGCTGTTACTGTGTAAGTTCTCATCCCTTGTTACACCCATTTGTAAATGAGTTTTTATACACCGATGGATAATTAACATAGTGCAAGACATTTTTATACCATGAGATTATTTAAAAGGCAATTATGAGTAACTGTTCTTATGAAGTGAAATTAGTTATCTCAAAAATCTAAGTTATAAGATGATGCTTAGTTATCTCAAAAATCTAAGTTTAATAAGATGATGCTACAACAAATTAAGTTATATGATCTAGCATAATAGTTTTTACAGTATCTATGTATGTGAGTTAAATTGATATGGGACAACTTAGAGTTGTAGTGCAGAAGAATCCAATGCCAATATTCTCCAATGTACTTATAATCACTTTAAATAATTACTTAGAGAACATATCATTATATTCCATATTCAGTGGCTACTTTACCCCCCAAGTGGCCAAGCCAATAAAGACAATGCTCTCATGCCTTTAAACAGTACATGTTACTAGAAGTATGTAAGCTTGAAATTGACTGTATAGTAAATTGGAAAACAATGTTTTCCAAAATGCTGATTATATATAAATAAGTACTTTGTACCTCAACAAGCTAGAAGATTAAATTTCAAATAAAAATATAAATAAGAATTTTATCAAGTGAGTGTAAGGCAATAATAAGGATTGAAGTTAGGCTCAATAGTTCTGTGAGTCGTTCCTATCCATATTCTTGTATTTATGACTTCTCAAACCCCCAATATAATCATTTTTGTTTATATATAGGGAAATTATGCATGCAATGTGGAAACCCCAGAAATTCAAGTACATTTACCTAATAGCTACACTCTACGTTTTCACCCTAACCATTCCATCAGCTTCAGCAGTCTACTGGGCATTTGGTGACCAACTTCTAAACCATAGTAACGCATTTTCACTTCTACCTAAAGACGGATGGCGTGATGCTGCAGTTATATTGATGTTAATTCACCAGTTTATCACGTTCGGATTCGCTTGTACTCCGTTGTACTTTGTGTGGGAGAAGGTGATAGGTATGCATGACACCAAAAGCATATGCTTAAGGGCACTTGTTAGGTTGCCTGTGGTGATACCCATATGGTTCTTGGCTATTATTTTCCCATTCTTTGGGCCTATTAACTCTGCTGTTGGGGCTCTTTTGGTTAGCTTCACTGTCTACATCATCCCAGCTCTTGCTCATATGCTCACTTATAGAAAAGCCTCTGCTCGACAGGTAATGCATTTACTTCCATACCTTCCGAAAATTTATATTCTCTCTATTTTTATTTTATTTTTTGTGTAAATACCGTCAAACCTCTCTAACAACCATTCTCTAACAACATTTCAGTAGTGAGCTTTCATGTCATATTATATGTTTTGTATAACATCATTTTGCTATATCAACCAAAAACTATCTGGATGAAGATGTTGTGATAGAAAGGTTTGACTGTATTCACAATTCTTTTTAGGTACCTTGTGCGTAGAATGCTTGTTTGTCTTGACATTTATATTGTGTTATTGAACTAGGAAAATTTTAATTTTCATCTCACACGACTATCATAAGTTGTGTGAGGATTGTCTTACATGTATGACAAGCAAAATTGTGGACCCGAATTAAAATTAGGGAAAATTTCAAAAATAACAACTATAAAGTCTTAATTGTAACTTTTATAACAACGGTTTTATAATTACGAAAAATAGCAATTGTATTTTGTATATAAATAAACTGTTGCTATACAAATACATATACAACAAGATTTACTTCCCTTGTTTTACTCAAATTAGTTGAGTTAAATAAATAATAACTATCCATCTAATTAAATTTTCATAAATTACTCTTATTTAAATTAGTAGATTCCTTTTTCAAATCAAACTCAAATACGAAGATTATTATTTCCATGATCTTCAAAATTTCAAAGTATCATTCTCTTATATCTCTAATTATTTTTTCTTGTTAGTTTTTCATTTTTTTTAATACTTTTTTTTAATTTCTTTTTCTTTTCCTTATTTTTTCTTTCCACTTTATTTTCTCTCTTCTACTTCTCTTTTTTTTTTCTTTTTTCATTTTTTTTCTTTTCTTATATTTTTTTTCGTTTTCTTCTTCTTTTTTTTTTTTAATTTTTTTTTGCTTTTGATTTTACTCTTCTATTTCTAGTTTCTATTTCTCTTTTTTTTGTTCCCTTTTCACTTCTTTTTTTTCGAATTTTTATTTTTCGTTTTTTTATATTTTTTTGTTTTTTACTCTTCTATCTGTATCTTTTATTTTTAAAAGATAAATATCTATATCATATAGACATATTCAAAAAATATACAAAATAAATAGACATACAGATCTGCATATGTATTTATGGTAAAAAACATACATATATATCTGCATATATATTTACAGAAATACTTGTCTGACTCATATGTATATATAAATATATAGGACACAAAATCTCTATAACAAAAATGACAATTATATACATATAAGTAATAAAAAAATACATATACATATCTTAAAACAGTAAAAGAAAACAAATAAGTACATATGTTACCCTCTAAAATGAAATAGTATGTACAGTTCAAAGACAAATCCAACACCGTATAAAATACATATAACTCTGCATATGTATTTACAGAATACATACATGATTCATATGTATATTCTTATTTTATATGAGTCACCTTAGTATTTCGCAAATACATATGAAGATATATACTCCCTCCGTTTAAAAAAGAATGACCTCTTTCCTTTTTTGGCAATATTTTAAATTCAACTTTTCACATGACATGTTTAGGATCACAAGATTAAAGGGCATTTTGATAAATTTGACATTTTCTTAAATTTTGTGTCAAGTTAAAGTAGGTCATTTTTTTAAAAACGGGGAGTAGTATAGTTATGTTTGTTACTGTTTAATATGAATATAATATGTATGTCGTAAATACATATGTATGTTTTGTACTATAAATATATATCCAAATCTGTATGGTTATATGTTTTGTACGTTTTTTGAATATATGTGTATGTGATATACATATTTGTCTTTTCAAAAATAAAAGTTAGAGATAGAAGAGTAAAAAAAAAAAAAATGAAAAAAATGAAAAAAAGAGAAGTGAAAAAGAAAAAAAAAAGGAAGAAAGAGAAATAGAAGTGTAAAAATAAAAGAAAAAAAAGAAACAAGATAAAATAGAAAAAAGAAAACGAAAATAGAAAAAGAAAAAAAAGATATGAGAAAGGAAAAAAAAGATATGAGAAAGGAAAAAAAAAAAAGAAAATAAAGTGGAAAGAAAAAATTAAAAAAGAAAAAGAAATTAAAATAAAAAAATAAAATGATAAAAAATAAGATGAAAAAAACTAACAAGAAAAAAAAGGTAGAGATATAAGAGAGTGAAAGACATGTTTTATTTTGAAATTATGAAGATAATTATCTTCAAATATGAAAAATAAAAAAATAAAAAATAAAAAAAGGAAAAAGGAAAAAAAAGAAGAGAGAAAATATAAAAAAATGAAAATAAAATAAAATAAAAAATAAAATGATAAAGAAAATAAGATAAAAAAAAGGAATAAAAGATATGACTATATTTGGGGGAGGTGAAATAATGGAGTGAAGATAGAAAAATATAAAATAGTAAAAGTAAAACATGCACTTGGCTAGTTAATAAGTAAAATAATGTTACTCTTGCTATAAACTGTAATTTTACAAAAATATTGCTATTTATTATAATTATAGTCTTAAATATGTTATTTTTTTTTTCCTTAAAATTATTGGATCCCAAACTCCACTTGTCAAACAAATACAACCCTCATATACAACTTGTGGTATGATTCACAAATATACAAATCAAAATCTTATTTATATTGGACGAGTAATAAATTTGACTAGTAATCTGGAAAGTGAGACAGGTAACTTGCCGTGGCAGTAAGGTAATTAAATATATCAATAGTGTAAAACTTCTTCACGCTGTATGTGTATATTAGTACAATTCTTTTTTTATCGTTTAAATAAATCATGTTGATGAGGAGTTGAAGGAGAAGGAGTGGGAAATATAATGGTGTAAGAGAGAAATAGGATGGTAGCACAGGTACAATAAAGGTGGGACGTCATTTTCATTTAGTTATATGCCTACAGTATCACTGGTGTATTAGGTGTGAGATGAACTGGCTAGTATAATTGACTGTCCTTTTAGTCCCTTGAATTGATTGACCTATATTTTACAAAAAAATATTTCTTCACCCGTTTGGATGAGCTTATTTTTTTTTTTTTTGTGACTTATAAGTCAAAAAGTCAAAAGTTAGAAATTTTAAGTTTTGGCTTATTTGTGCCTTTTTATCTTAAAATAAAGTGGCACTTTGGAATTTTATCCAAACACATCAAAAGCTTAAAAGCTATTTTTGATTTAAAAACACTTAAAATAAACCCATCCAAATTGGGCACAAATGTCAAATTAGTCTATACCCCATAGCTGTGCTATACATTTTCTGTTCATCAAGTTGTACACTCGTCTTTCGGAATTCCGATCCCTCCGGTCAGTGTCGAAGTCAGAAATTTCAATAAGGGGATTCAAAATTGAAAAACATAGGCACACAAACTAGTCGAAGGAGGCTCAACATTAATTATATATATACATAAAAAAGAATTTTCACTATATAGAAATAGTATAATTTTTCATCGAAGGATGAACCCCCTAATCACAAGGTGGCTCCGCCACTGCCTTTCAGTTCAATTTATGTGAAGGCATGTAGTTTGGTGTCCGAAAATTCAAGATATTTGTTGCCGTATATCGTTTCGTTGAGGGTAAAATAAGAAGTTTAGAACCAAATTCTTATCATATTAAATATAAATATAAAAATATGTCATTTTTGTTAGTACTCATCGATAACAAAAGAGTGTCGTATCGATTGAGATGAAGGGAGCAATTTTATTGTTCACAAATCTTTTTTATGTAAGATGAAACGCGTCAACATCCGTTTCTTCCATATCATATAACCAATTCATGCTTGGTCTATATAATATTTATCAGCCTTGAGAAATATGATTGTAATATTTTTTTATATTGTCAGTATCTAAAACGTACTCTTTCTTTGAATGAAAATTGCAGAATGCAGCAGAGAAGCCACCATTCTTCATGCCAAGCTGGACTGTAATGTACGCCATTAACATATTTATAGTGGGCTGGGTTTTGGTTGTTGGATTTGGGTTTGGTGGATGGGCCAGCATGAGAAATTTCATCAAACAAGTTGATACATTTGGCCTTTTTGCAAAGTGTTACCAATGCAAACCAGCAGTACCTCCGGCTAGTCTGCCACCACATTCGGTGCCCCAGGCCACGGTGCACCACTAGGAATGCTGAATAGGATACGCCATGCCAATATGTCGAAGAAGACAACGGTCAAACTGTTCTTCGACTATTTTTGTATGTAACCCAAATTGTGTTGTGTTCAATTTTAGTTGTGTTTTTCTAGTTTTTTTTTTCTTTTCATTTTCTCTTATATGATATTAGGATATGATAAGAGTGTTGAATTGATGTGATGACTTTGCTATCGAAGTATAGGCTAATTAAATCAAGATATGCTAATTTTAAGTTCTTTTGTCAGACTTTTGGTGGTTAGCAAACGGTTACACCTATCTTATTATTATATCTATGCATATTATTACTACTTGATAAATTAAACAAGTACTAAGCAATATTTTCTGGTTACTTTTCTCCTTTTGGACTCTTCGCTCTATCTGTCGGTGCTTTAGTTGTCCAAAAGCCAGAAGCAGCTATTAGCCAGGACTGATTGTAAAGAAAGAAGCTAAGAGGCCGTTAGAGAAAGGATTTTGTTTTTGAGTCTGTTTTTGATTCTTCGACCTTGAATTTAGGTTTTCCCTAATGCCTCTTTGATATGCTAATTTTAAGTTCTTTTGTCAGACTTTTGGTGGTTTAGTAAATTGTTGCACCTATCTTATTATATCTATGCATATTATTACTACTTGATAAATTAAACAAGTACTAGCAATATTTTCTTAACAAGATTTTCAAGTCTCTTAGATGGGTTTCAGAAGTAGTTTACTTGGTGAGTTCATCTCCGTCTTAGTTATGCAAGATAGTTTACTTGGTGAGTTCATCTCCGTCTTAGTTATGCAAGATCCAAACTCTAGTTACGTCACAAGCGTAAGTTATACTGATATAATAATAAAAGAGAGAACATATATCTTAGATGTTTTTAATTATACTAGAATGTGACTTGCAGAGTTGCATTAGCATATATAATAGAGTAACTTAGTAAGCAACATAAATAAGGAACTGACGTCGAAACACTCCGAACTCAAAGTTCCATTAACTGAGAAGTGTTGGGTTCAAAGTATGTGAAAAGTGTGAATGGAAAATGGAGGTATCCAAGTGGAAGGAAAAATAGAGCAGAAAACACTAAAATGGAAAGTGTACTCTAAAATGGAAAGTCTACTATTTCTCCTACATTGGTGGGAGAATATGACTTTCAAGTGTTTATATTAAGAAACACTTATTTCACTTGGTAAGTGAGGCAAGAAATAAGAGATGCCTTGCGCTGTCGTCATTGCTTGCTCAGCTTCGGCTTGGGCAAATGATTTATCTTTTTGGACAGAATTTATTTGACAGAAATTTAATTCGGAGGGAAAATATAAACGCAGTAAATTTTTCTGTGTTTTGATCCTCCAGTTATATGTATGCATGCAGTGTTTCGAACTGATGCTTCAAAAGGATGCACTGTTTCGAACTAATGCTTCAGAAGGATGCACTGTTTCGAACTGATGCTTTGGAAGGATGCAATCCTTCAACGATCAACGAAATGGCACACTGATTCATGAAATGGTCTGCCTGTTTGGAAAAGATGCAATCTTTGGACGAACAAACATGATTTTTCAGGAAAGGTCACACCTTTTAAGTGAACCATTGCCACTTTTCAGAAGAGACATATGAAGGCTATATAAACCTGCTTTCATCCACAGGTTTAGATACAAATTTTTTGAATTACAAACTTTCTTCTTGTCTTCAAAACATTCTGTGTGATCAATCAAACTGTTGAGTGAGTTCGTTGAATCCAACAATTTTAGGTACCGCTATTGTTCGGATTGAAGGCCATTTTATCCTGGGAGGAAGATTCCATAACCTCGGGTACAATGAGGAAAATTATTCCTTAAGAACACTCCGTGAAGTCGGGGGACTTGGCCTTGCAAATTCTATTTCATCTATTTTCTGAAAATAAACACACTTTTTAGATAGATTATTCATAATCTAGTGTTGAAGGTGTTAAGTAACTTCAAAAGTGTTCTTGTCTTAGACTTGAACTAGAGTTGAAGTTGGTGTTGCATGTATACAGATTCTTGTACCTGAACACCATAAAATTAACAATCTTAAGGAATAACTTGCAGAATCTGTATTGCTTGTTTTTGGAGATTAAAGCTTTAAGCTTTCTACTCCGTTTGAACTTAACAGTGATTCGAAGACATAAAATCTTCATCACAAGTTAAAGATCACTCGGTTGAGGATTGGAAGTCATAAAAACTTCATTGTTAACTAGAAACAAGAAGAAGAGTTTAAAGTTGCTTAACTTTATACGTAGTATTCTAAAAATACTAAATTTTATTGTCTTATGGTGACAGGAAAAATGACTAACGAAAGTCAAATGCAAGACGCGACTACAACTGTGGGCTCAACAAGACGAGCAAATGCTCAGCAACCAATGGCACCTGTAGAGAAGCCTGAAAAATTTGCGGGCATTGACTTTAAGCGACGGCAGCATAAGATGTTCTTCTACCTCACAACACTATGTCTTCAAAGGTTCACTAGTGAGGATGCTCCTAAGGTGCCCGAGGATACCTCGGACAAAGAGCGTTTCATAATTGTAGAGGCTTGAAAACACTCTGACTTCCTTTGCAGGAATTATATCTTGAGTGGTCTCCAAGATGACCTTTATAATGTTTACAATGGAACTAAGACATCGAAGGAATTGTGGGAGGGCACTAGAACAAAAATACAAGATAAAGGATACAGGAATTAAGAAATTCTTTGTTGCAAGGTTCCTGGACTTTAAAATGATAGATAGTAAATCGGTTGTCTCTCAAGTACAAGAATTGCAAGTAATCATCCACGATCTCCTAGCAGAAGGTATATCTTTGAAAAATACCTTAGTTGAACAAATTGAAAATGTTCTTAGTACTCACATAAACTATTTTGTAGGTTTGATTGTGAATGATACATTTCAAGTGGCAGCGATCATTAAGAAGATATCACCTATGTGGAAAGACTTCAAAAACTACTTGAAGCACAAACGTAAGGAAATGATTATCGAAGATCTTATTGTCCGACTGCATATTGAAGAGGATAATAAGGCTGTCGAGAAAAGGTCAAAAGGAAATTCTACAATTAGTGGAGCACATATTGTAGAAGATGACCAAAACAATTCTAAGAAAAGGAAGAAAGTTGAACAAGGAAGCAATCAACCTAAAAAGAAATTCAAGGGAAAGTGCTTCAACTGTGACAAGATTGGCCATAGGTCCATGGATTGTCGTGCCCCTAAGAAAGGCAAGAAAAAATACCAAGCAAATATGATTGAGTCCAACAAAGAATATGATAATTTGTGTGCTATGTTTCAGAATGCAACTTGGTGGGGAATCCTCGCGAGTGGTGGATGGATTCTGGTGCCACCCCCCATGTTTGTGCCAACAAAGAGTTGTTTTTGTCATTCGCTCAGGCTCAAGTAGAAGAAATGATCTACATGGCTAACTCCGCTATGGCTAAGGTAGAAGGAACAGGAAAAGTGGGCTTGAAAATGACTTCAAGAAAGGTCTTGACACTTAACAATGTCTTGTACATTCCGGAATTACGTAGGAAATTGATTTCTATTTTACTTCTAGACAAGAACGGATTCAAATGTGTAACTGTTTCTGGAAAAATTGTAATTAGCAAAGGAGAAGTGTACGTAGGAAAAGGCTATCTCACCAAGGGCCTTTATAAGATGAAAGTAATGAATATTGAAATCAATAAAAGTTTAAATTCTTCTTACTTTCTTGAGTCTTATAATTTGTGGCATGAACGTTTAGGCCATGTTAATTACAAAACATTATGAAAACTGATTAACTTAGCAGTTTTACCAAACTTTGAGTGCAATAAATCAAAGTGTCAAATGTTAGTGGAATTAAAGTATGAAAAACATCCTTATAAGTCCGTTGAAAGGAATTTCAATTCCTTAGACTTAATACACAGTAACATTTGTGATATGAAGTCAACACCATCACGTGGTGAGAAAAGACATTTCATAACTTTTATTGACGATTGTACTAGATATTGTTATGTCTACTTGCTAAATAGTAAGGATGAAACAATAGATGCGTTTAGGCAATATAAAACTGAAGTAGAAAATCAGTTAGAGAAAAAGATAAAAATGATAAGAAATGATAGGGGCGAAGAATATGAATCTCCCTTCACCGAAATACGTGTGGAGAATGGAATCGTCCATCAAACTACAACCCCGTATTCACCTCAATCTGATGGAATTGTGTAAAGAAAAAAACAAAGGTTGAAGGAAATAATGAATGCCTTACTTATAAGTTCTGGTTTACCGCAAAACTTGGGGGGGGGGAGGCTATCCTTACAGCTAACCGTATACTCAATAGAGTTCCCCATAGTAAGACACAATCAATTCCTTATGAAAAATGGAAAGGAAGGAAACCCAACTTGAAATATTTCAAAGTGTGGGGGTGTCTAGCAAAGGTCCAAGTTCCTATGCCTAAAAGGGTTAAGGTAGGACCTAAGACTGTGGACTGCGTGTTCATAGGATATGCTAAAACCAGTAAAGCATGTCGATTTTTGGTTCATAAATTCGAACATCTGAATATAAATGAAATATGGTAATTGAATCAGACAATGCTGAATTCATTGAAAATATTTACCCGTATAAAATTAGACATGAACAGTCTAGTGGAGGATCTAAATGACCTCGAGATGAACCAAGTAAGAATGTACATAATGAAGAGAATTAAATACGTAGTACACATCAAAGAACGTCTACTTCGTTTGGATCGAATTTTATAATATTTCTCTTAGAAAATGAGCCTCAAATATTTAAAGAAGCGATGTCGTCGTCAGATTCATCCTTTTGGAAAGAGGAAGTCAACAGTGAGATTGATTCTATCTTAAGAAACCATACATGGGAATTGGTTGATCTTTCTCCAGGAAATAGACCTTTAGATTCTAACTGGATCTTCAAAAGGAAAATAAAGACGGATAGTACTATTGACAAATACAAGGCAAGACTTGTAGTAAAAGGCTTCAAACAAAAATAAGGCCTTGATTACTTTGATACATACTCGACGGTAACAAGGATAACGTTGATTCGAATGTTAATTGCCTTAGTGGCGGTATGGTCTTGAAATTCATCAAATGGATGTGAAAACCGCATTCCTAAAAGGAGAATTAGAGGAAGAAATTTACATGAAACAGTCTGAGGGTTTTGTGATTCCAGGAAAAGAAAATAAGGTGTGTAAACTTGTTAAGTCACTTTATGGACTAAAACAAGCACCTAAGCAATGCCATGCAAAGTTTGACCAAACCATGTTGGCAAACACATTTAAGATAAATAAATGTGATAAATGTGTTTATATTAAAGACACTCCAAATCACCAAGTCATTGTGTGTTTATATGTAGATGATATGTTGATCATCAGTAGAGACATTTCAGACATAAATGCAACGAAATGAATGCTCGAGAGCAAGTTTGATATGAACGATTTTGGAGTTGCGGATGTGATATTAGGAAGAAGAATCCATAGAACTTCAGAAGGTTTGCCATTATCACAGTCTCATTATATAAAAAATGTACTTGACAAATTCAAGTATATGGAATTTGGTATTGCAAAGACTCCATTGGATGTGAGCTTTGCACTTCGAAAGAATGAAGGTGAAAGTGACTCACAATTGGAGTACGTAAGAGTATTGAGATATTTAATGTATATAATGAACTGTACACGATTAGACATAGTATGTGCTATTAGTAAATTGAGTCGGTACACGAGTAATCCCAACAAAACTCATTGGATGGCAATGAAAAGAGTTTTGGGGTATCTTAAATACACTCAAGACTATGCTTTACATTATAATAAATATCCCGCGGTACTTGAAGGATACAGTGATGCAAATTGGATCACTGGATCGAACAAAGTAAAATCCACAAGCGGATATGTATTTACTATCAATGGAGGAGTAGTCTCTTTGAAATCATCCAAACAGACTTGTATTGCTCGCTGTACAATAGAATCTAAATTTATCGCATTGGATAAAGTCGGTGAAGAAGTAGAATGGCTCCGAAATTTCTTGGAAGATATTCTTTATTAGCCCAAACCAGTGGCACCAGTATGTATGCACTGTGATAGCCAAGCTACAATAGGTAGGGCAAGGAGCATGATGTACAACGATAAATCTAATCACATACGATGAAGACATAATACCGTTATGGAACTTCTCTCTAGTTGAATTATCATTGTTGACTACGTAAAGTCAAAGGATAATGTATCAGATCCATTAACAATAGGCCTATCTAAAGAAGAAGTGGAAAGGACATCCAAGAGAATAGGTTTAAAGCCTAGGACAAGTCAGCATGGCGGTAACTCTACCTAGCAGATTGGTGATCCCAAGAGCTAGGTTCAAGAAGATTAAACAAAGTTATGACTGATAGGTTTAACATTGTCAATATACCCAACTCATTCTCATGATGTAGACAATGGTTAGTAAACAAGGATAAGACTTAAGGTGAAAAGTCTTTTAATGATTATCTACATTTGGCAGATTTGACCAAATAGTTTAATTTATAGGATTGAACGTTTAGAAATCACCTATGTGAGGGAGAAGTGGAAGCCACTTCAAGGAGAATGTTAGTAAAGGCCTATTCTCTAAGATCTCATGAAACTGGAACGTGTTCATGGATGAAAAGAATAAAATCGTGAGAACCATAAATGGTAACAGGCTGGTTGTGTGACATATGTTATCTAGGTATACATTAAAGCTCGATGGTTCAAATATATCAAATCTACCAATTGATCGAGTGCATCCGATGCATGTTCACTACGGAAAGTTCAAAGGGAAACCCACTTATCCAGATGCAAACAATCTTTGCTTGATGATCACATACTTGTCCGTAAAATTTTACGAAAAATAGACATTCCCCATTCATGTAGGGGATTGTTGGGTTCAAAGTATATGAAAAGTGTGAATGAAAAATAGAGAAACTCAAATAGAAGGAAAAATAGAGAAGAAAATAATAAAATGGAAAGTGTACTCTAAAATGGAAAGTCTACTATTTCTCCCACATTGGTGGGAGAATGTGACTTTCAAGTGTTTATATTAAGAAATACTTATTCCACTTGGTAAGTGAGGCAAGAAATAAGAGATTCCTCGCGCCGTCGTCATCGTTCGCTTGGCTTTGGCTTCGGAAAATGATCTATATTTTTGGACAAAATTTATTTGACAAAAATTTAATCTGAAGGGAAAATATAAACGCAGTAAATTTTTTTGTGTTTTGATCCTCCAGTTATATGTATATATGCAGTACTTCAAACTATGCTTCAAAAGGATGCACTGTTTCGAACTAATGCTTCAAAAGGATGCACTGCTTCGAAAGGATGCAATCCTTCAACGATCAATGAAATGACACACTGATTCATGAAATGGTCTTCCTGTTTGGAAAAGATGCAATCTTTGGACGAACAAACATGATTTTTTTGGAAAGGTCACACCTTTAAGTGAACTATTGCCACTTTTCAGATGAGGCATATGAAGGCTATATAAACCTGTTTTCATCCACAGGTTTAGATACAAATATTTTGAATTACAAACTCTCTTCTTGTCTTTAAAATATTCTGTGTGATCAATCAAATTGTTGAGTGAGTTTGTTGAATCCAACAATTTGAGGTACCGCTATTATTCGGATTGAAGGCTATTTTATCCTTGGAGTAAGATTCCATAAACTTGGGTATAGTGAGGGAAATTATTCTTTAAACACACTCCGTGAAGTCGGGGGACTTGGCCTTACAAATTTTATTTCATCTATTTTCTGAAAATAAACACACTTCTTAGATAGATTATTCATAATCTAGTGTTGAAGGTGTTAAGTAACTTCAAAAGTGTTCTTGTCTTAGACTTGAACTAGAGTTGAAGTTGGTGTTGAAAGTATACAAATTCTTGTACCCGAACACCATAAAATTAACAATCTTAAGGAATAACTTGCAGAATCTGTATTTCTTGTTTTTGGAGATTAAAGCTTTAAGCTTTCTACTCTGTTTGAACTTAACTAGTGATTCGAAGACATAAAATCTTCATCACAAGTTAAAGATCACTTCGTTGATGATTGGAAGTCATAAAAACTTCATCGTTAACTAGAAACAAGAAGAAGAATTTAAAGTTGTTAAATTTATAAGTAGTATTCTGAAAATACTAAATTTTATTGTCTTGTGGTGATAGGAAAAATGACTAACAAAATTCAAATGCAAGATGCGGATACGATTGTGGGGGCAACTAGTATTGCCTCAACAAGTCGAGCAAATGCTCAACAACCAATGAAACCTACGGAGAAGCCTAAAAAATTTGCAGGCATTGACTTTAAGCAATGGCAGGAGAAGATGTTCTTCTACCTCACAACACTATGTCTTCAAAGGTTCACTAGTAAGGATTCTCTTGAGGTGCCCGAGGGAACCTCGGACAAAGAGCGTTTCATAATTATAGAGGCTTGGAAACACTCAAACTTTCTTTGCAGGAATTATATCTTGAGTGGTCTCCAGGACGACCTTTATAATATTTACAGTGGAACTAAGACATCAAAGGAATTGTGGGGGGCACTAGAACGAACATACATGACAGTGGATGCGGGAATTAAGAAATTCTTTGTTGCAAGGTTCCTGGACTTTAAAATGATAGATAGTAAATCTGTTGTCTCTCAAGTGCAGAAATTGCAAGTAATCATCCACGATCTCCTAGCGAAAGATATATCTTGGAAAGATACCTTAGTTGAACAAATTAAAAAATGTTCTTAGTCCTCACATAAACTGTTTTATAGGTTTGATTGTGAATGATGCATTTCAAGTAGCAGTGATCATTGAGAAGCTACCACCTATGTGGAAAGACTTCAAAAACTACTTGAAGCACAAACGCAAGGAGATGACTGTTGGAGATCTTATTTTCTGACTGCATATCATAGAGGATAATAAGGCAGCCGAGAGAAGGTCAAAAGGGAATTCTATAATTAATGGAGCACATATTGTAGAAGATGACCAAAACAATTCTAAGAAAAGAAAGAAAGTTGAACAAGTAAGCAATCAACCCAAAAAGAATTTCAAGGAAAAGTGTTTCAACTATGACAAGATTGACCATAGGTCCACGGATTGTCGTGCCCCTAAGAAAGGCAAGAAAAGGGACCAAGGAAATATGATTGAGTCCAACAAAGAATGTGATGATTTGTGTGCTGTGTTTTCAAAATGCAACTTGGTGGGGAATCCTCACGAGTGGTGGATGGATTCTGGTGCCACCCGCCTTGTTTGTGCCAACAAAGAGTTGTTTTCATCATTCGCTCTGGCTCAAGTAGAAGAAATGATCAACATGGCTAACTCCGCTACGGCTAAGGTAGAAGGAACAAGAAAAGTGAACTTGAAAATGACTTCAGGTAAGGTCTTGACACTTAACAATGTCTTGTACATTCCGACATTACGTAGGAACTTGATTTTTGTTTCAATTCTAGACAAGAACGGATTCAAATGTGTAACCATTTCTGGAAAAATTATAATTAGCAAAGGAGAAGTGTATTTAGGAAAAGGATATCTCACCGAGGGCCTTTATAAGATAAATGTAATGAATTTTGAAATCAATAAAAGTTCAAATTTTTCTTACTTGCTTGAGTCTTATAATTAGTGGCATGAACGTTTAGGCCATGTTAATTATAAAACGTTATGAAAACTGATAAACTTAGAGGTTTACCAAACTTTGAGTGCAATAAATCAAAGTGTCAAATGTATGTGGAATCAAAATATGCAAAGCATCCTTATAAGTCTGTTGAAAGAAATTTCAATGCCTTAGACTTAATATACACTGACATTTGTGATATGAAGTCAACACCATCATGTGGTGGGAGAAAGTATTTCAACTCTTTTATTGACGATTGCACTAGATATTTATGTGTCTACTTGCTAAATAGTAAGGATGAAACAATAGATGTATTTAGAAAGTACAAAACTAAAGTAGAAAATCAGTTAGAGAAAAAGATAAAAATGATAAGAAGTGATAGGGGCGGAGAATATGAATCTCCCTTCACTGAAATATGTGTAGAGAAGGGAATCATCCATCAAACTACGGCCCCGTATTCACCTCAATCTAACGGAATTGTAGAAAGGAAAAACCGAATGTTGAAAGAAATAATGAATGCCTTACTTATAAGTTTCGGTTTACTGCAAAACTTCTAAGGGGAGGCTATCCTTACAGCCAACCGTATACTTAATAGAGTTTCTCATAGTAAGACACAATCAATTTCTTATGAAAAATGGAAAGGAAGGAAACCCAACTTGAAATATCTCAAAGTGTGGGGGTGTCTAGCAAAGTTCAAGTTTCTATGCCTAAAAGGGTTATGATAAGACCTAAGACTGTGGACTGCGTGTTCATAGGATATGATAAAAGTAGTAAAATATGTTAATTTTTGATTCATAAATCCAAACATCCGAATATAAATGAAAATACGATAATTGAATCAGACAATGTTGAATTCATTAAAAATATTTACCTGTATAAAATTAGACATGAATAGTCTAGTGGAGGATCTAAACGACCTCGAGATGAACCAAGTGAGAATGTACATAATGAAGAGAATCTAAGACTTAGTACACGTCAAAGAGCGTCTACTTCGTTTGGATTAGATTTTGTAACATTTCTCTTAGAAAATGAGCCTCAAATATTTAAAGAAGCGATGTCATCATCAGACTCATCGTTTTGGAAAGAGGCAGTCAATAGAAAGATTGATTCAATCTTAAGCGACCATATGGGGAATTGGTTGATCATCATTCAGGAAATAAACCTTTAGGTTCTAAATGGATCTTCAAAAGGAAAATAAAGGCGGATGGTACTATTGACAAATACAAGGCAAAACTTGTAGTAAAAGGCTTCAAACAAAAAGAAGGCCTTGATTACTTTGATACTTACTCGCCGGTAACAAGGATAACATTGACTCGAATGTTAATTTCCTTAGCGGCAGTATGGTCTTGAAATTAATCAAATGGATGTGAAAACCGCATTCCTAAAAGGAGAATTAGAGGAAGAAATTTACATGGAATGGCCTGAGGGTTTTGTGGTTCCAGGAAAAGAAAATAAGGTGTGTAAATTTGGTAAGTCACTTTATGGACTAAAACAAACACCTAAGAAATGCCATGCAAAGTTTGACCAAACCATATTGGCAAACACATTCAAGATAAATGAATGTGATAAATGTGTTTATATTAAAGACACTCCAAATCACCAAGTCATTGTGTGTTTATATATAGATGATATGTTGATCATCAGTAGAGATATATCAGACATAAATGCAATGAAACAAATGCTCGAGATCAAGTTCGATATGAAAGATCTTGGAGTTGCGAATGTGATTTTAGGAATAAGAATCCATGGAACTCCACAAGGGTTGGCATTGTCACAGTCTCATTATATCAAAAATTTACTTGACAAATTTAAGTATATGAAATTGGGTATTGCCAAGACTCCATTAGATGCGAGCTTTGCACTTCAAAAGAATGAAGGTGAAAGTGACTTACAATTGGAGTACGCAAGAGTATTGGGATGTTTAAATATAATGAACTGTACACGATTAGACATAGCATGCGCTATTAGTAAATTGAGTTGGTACACGAGTAATCCCAACAAAACTCATTGGATGGCAATGAAAAGAGTTTTGGGGTATCTTAAATACACTCAAGACTATGCTTTGCATTATAATAAATATCCCGCGGTACTTGAAGGATATAGTGATGCAAATTGGATCACTGGATCGAACGAAGTAAAATCCACAAGTGGATATGTGTTTACTATCAGTGGAGAAGCAGTCTCTTGGAAATCATCCAAACAGACTTGTATCGCTCGCTCTACAGTGGAATCTGAATTTATCGTATTGGATAAAGCCGATGAAGAAGCAGAATGACTCTAGAATTTCTTGAAAAATATTCCTTATTAGCCTAAACCTGTGGCACCAGTATGTACACACTGTGATAGCTAAGCGACAATAGGTAGGGCAGGGAGCATAATGTACAACGGTAAATCTCATCACATACGATGAAGACATAATGCCATTAAGGAACTTCTCTATAGTTGAATTATCACTGTTGACTATGTAAAGTTAAAGGATAATGCGTCGGATCCACTTTAAAAAGGCCTATCTAAAGAAGGAGTGGAAAGGACATCTAAGAGAATGGATTTAAGGCCTAGGACAAGTCAGCATAGCAGTAACTCTACCTAGAAGATTGGAGATCCCAAGAGCTAGGTTCAAGGATATCAAATAAAGTTGTGACTGACAGGTTCAACATTGTCAATATACCCAACTCATTCTCATGATGTAGACAATGGGTAGGAAACACGGATAAGACTTAAGGTGAAAAGTCTTTTAATGATTATCTAAATTTAGCAGATTTGACTAAATAGTTTAATCTATAGGATTGAACATTTAGAAATCACCTATGTGAGGGTGAAGTGTAAGCCGCTTCAAGGAGAATGTTAGTAAAGGCCTATTCTCTAAGCTCTCATGAAATCGGAATGTGTTCATGGTTGAAAAGAACAAAACCGTGAGAACCATAAATGGTAAATGGCTGGTTATATGTCATGTGTTTTTTAGGTGTACATTAAAGCTCGACAGTTCAAAGATATCAAATCTATCGATTGGCCAAGTACATCTGATGCATGTTCACTACGAAAAGTTCAAAGGGAAACCTACTTATCCATATGCAAGCAGTCTTTGCTTAATGATCACATACTTGTTCATAAAATTTTATAAAAAATTGTCATTCCCCATTCATGTGGGGGATTGTTGGGATCAAAGTATATGAAAAGTGTGAATGAAAAATGGAGGAACTCAAGTATAAGGAAAAATGGAGAAGAAAACACTAAAATGGAAAGTATACTCTAAAATGGAAAGTCTACTAGTTCTCCCCCATTAGTGGAAGAATGTGACTTTCAAGTGTTTATTTTAAGAAACACTTATTCTACTTGGTAAGTGAGGCAAGAAATAAGAGATGCCTTGTGCCGTCATCGTCGCTTGCTTGGGTCGGCTTCGGCTTTGGCTTCGAATTTGGATTTGTCAAATGATCGATCGATAAGATCTATCTTTTTGGACTAAATTTATTTGGCAGAAATTTAATCCGAAGGGAAAATATAAATGCAATAAATTTTTTATGTGTTTTGATCCTTCAGTTATATGCATGCTTGTAGTGTTTTGAACTGATGCTTCAAAAGGATGCACTGTTTCGAACTGATTCTTCAGAAGGATGCATTGTTTTGAACTGATGCTTTGGAAGGATGCAGTCCTTCAACAATGACACACCGATTCATGAAATGTTCTGCCTATTCGGAAAATATGCAATCTTTGGACGAACAGACATGAGTTTTTAGGAAAGGTCACACTTTTTAAGTAAACCATTGCCATTTTTCAGAAGAGGCATATGAAGGCTATGTAAACCTGCTTTCATCCACTGGTTTAGATATGAATTTTCTGAATTACAAACTCTCTTCTTGTCTTCAAAATATTCTGTGTGATCATCAAACTGTTGAGTGATTTCGTTGAATCCAAGAATTTGAGGTACCGCTTTTGTTTAGATTGAAGGCTATTTTATACTGGGAGAAAGATTCCATAACCTCGGGTACAATGAGGGGAATTATTCCTTAAGAACACTCCGTGAAGTCGGGGGACTTGGCCTTACAAATTCTATTTCATCTATTTTCTGAAAATAAACACACTTCTTAGATAGATTATTAATAATCTAGTGTTGAAGGTGATATGTAACTTCAAAAGTGTTCTTGTCTTTGACTTAAACTCGAGTTGAAATTGGTATTACATGTATACAGATTCTTGTACCCGAACACCATAAAATTAACAAGAAGCTCATTGGATCGCTTTTGACTCTAGTATCTCATTTTACTTTCTACTTCGTCAACTTCTTAATCCCTTGCGATTGTGGCACGTACCTCTACATCTTTTTCTTTCTATAGTTAGGGGACTGTCGGGATAAGGTTTTCTAAAGCCTATCCAAAAGTCTGAAGTTTTATCTATATAGAAGGTCTAATTTTAAGTCAAAGTTCTATTTTTATCATATTTTCTTTCTTGATCAAAGTGACTAAAGAGGGACGAGGCAGTGTAATACCCCGTACTTTTCCTAGCTAATTTTATCTCAAAAATATCTAGTATTATATTCTAAATTGAATGATGGTTATTTTATAAGGAATTTTCAATATTTTTACTTTTTGTCAATAAGCTTTCCATCGATATAAGATTCACCCAAATCCGATAACCGTGTTAGAAGTTATGACTATTTTAAGTTCTCATCGTAAAATAGCGCCATATTGGTCTGTGGCGTGCCACGTCATAGGCTAAAATGGCAATTGTCCTTATTTAGTGTCTTAGCGTGATTTTCTCCGCGTCGTACCAAAGTTCTAGGTCACAAAAGAAGGGGCAACGCGATGTCTCCACGTCGCGCCATCCCTCAGTTTCCTAATTGTCAAATTCAAGCGACACGGCGCGATAGCACCGCATCGCGCCAAGGGTCCAATTCAAAATTTTTTTACTGAAATTAAATGACGCATTCCGGGTTAAAAGGGTCAACTTACCACCCCTATTTAAGCCCTTTAACACGTGATTCAACCACTTTTCACCCAAAATACACTATTTTCTCTCAAAAACCTCTCAAGAACAAGCTTGAGTTTTCATAGAAGATCTAATTCCAAGAAAGTTTCTTCGTCAATCTTCACGAAATCATGAACTAAGGTATGTATAGTGGTCAATGATGGAATCCTTTCGTCCATGAAGCCCAAGAATCCCTTTTCTAAATTCAAGTTTATGGATTTTCTTATGAATTTCATGATTGGGCTGCTCTTGTTGATGCGGATAATGAGAAATTGAATTCTACTCCATGTTGGGTGATAAATTCTATGTGGGTTAAATTATTATAGATATAGATTCATGCAAACCTATGACTAAAACCTTGAATGATGAAATTAGAATTGAACCATGATGTTTAATTATTGTACAATGATGTTTAAATGTACCATGCCTACAATATGTTTGATTAAATACCTAGATGAAGGAAAAATGCCTAACTAGCATGATACCATTAAATCCCCATGTATGTACAAGTTATACCTATCACATGTTTTGATGAAATGCTTCTATAAATGTATTATGGATTATGATGTTATTTATATGTTCAAGTAAGTTATGGTTGGTCAGTTTCCTTTGATCGAGTCCTGAGGGCACTCATACCTGAAACATTAGTTGTGTACCCAGATCCATGTTATGTTTTCATGATACTCTCAGTTAAGATATGATCCTTAGACTTCAGACAGTCTTATGACTCATAAAATCTCCATGATCTCATGAACTCAGTCATTTGTCAGATATCAGTAGTATTTCGTCAGTCAACGGAATTCAGTAACTCAACCCATGTTCAGTTCAGTAAATCATGTTCAGAGTCTATTCAGATGGGAGTAGGAATTAGCACTGAGTGAACCTAAGGATGGGAACGCACACTATCAGATGAGGGTGTGATTCTTAGAAGTCATCCTTGCGTTCCAGGACTATGTAGCCAGCATAGGTTGAGACACAACACTGTCCGATGAGGGTTGATAAGGTCGATAAGCACTTTTAGATAAGGGCCCCACAGTTCTCTTTTAGGGACACTATCAGATGAGGGTCACCCACAGCTTGTCCTTACTAGTGGCACGGTATTGACATCCTTTCCAATTGGGGTTACAGATTGGACCCCAACTCAGCTATAATGGCATATTAGGGGCATGCTGGTTAGATAACTACTTCTCACAGTTTCATATTATAGAATTAGGACTGTCAGATATAGTCAATCAGTCTCAGTACTAGAACTCAGATGGTTCTTTAGATTTCAAGACTGTCAGATACAGTTAACTCAAATACAGTACGGAACTCAGATAGTTCCATCAGATTCAGGACCGTCAGATATAGTCACTCATGTTATCAGTTATATTCAGATTTAGTAATCATGTTATTATAGTATTAGTGTCAGTTGTTATGTCTCATGCATGTATTCTCACGCTCATGATACTTAGTCAGTTATTATTATTTTTCATGCATATGAACCCATGGATTCAGCCTACCACATATGCATACCAGTACATTCAAAGTAGTGACGCTTTTACACTATGGTGTCCTATACCATAGGTTCAGAGACATGAGCTCCAGAGCAACAGTAGATTCTAGATATCCACAGATAGAGTTAGAAGTGAGTCCTCATCTTTTGAGGACATGATTATTTCCTTATTATCTCATTAATCAGTTTATTTGTTGGAGTTAGTTGGGGACATGTCCCATCAACTCCTTACTCAGACAGTTCAGTCAGTTAGAGGCTTTTTAGACTATCATGTTTTAGACTTCAGTATGTTTAGTTTTGTTTTGGGTATTCTATTACCCCACACAGATGTTATATTATTCAGACCAAGTTCAGTATTGAACCTTATGGCCTTTCAATTCATGTTTCCGCATTATAAAGTATTTTATGCAGTATACAGGTACAGATATCAGTCATGGGTTAGTTTATGTTCCTTCGGGGTCATAAGCACCGTATAGCATTTCGGGTACCAAATTTGGGGCGTTACAAACTTGGTATCAGAGCCTAAGGTTTAATTGAGTCCTAGGAAGTCGAAAAGTTTCATCTAGTAGAGTCTTGTACATGGGTGTGTTGCACGCCACATTTATGTGCAAGAGGCTATAAGATGTTTTAGGGATAGTTTCCCTTATTTTCGTATTTATGTCGTGCCTGTGAGCATAATCTCAAGTCATTTTCTCAGTCTAATCTATTTCCCCCTTTCTCCTATAGAACGTGCCTCCTAAAAGAAGAAATAGAAATCAGTCAGCCCCCAGCCTGAAGATCCTTTGGGCGATCATGTTTCTCATGCAAAGTTCAGGGTCACATTCACTACTCTTACTCAGTCAGTTGCCACTCAAAATGAACGGACAACAGTTATTTCAGCCAACCCAGTGTCTAACTTAGCCGCATCTAGGATTCAAGACTTCACCCAAATGAATCCTCTATCCTTCCTCGGGTCTAAGGTAGGTGAGGACCCTCATGAATTCATTAATCAGGTTCAGAAGGTAACAGATATAATGGGGGTGAATACTGTTGAGAGTGCTGAGCTAGCTGCATATCAGTTGTAGGATGTGGCTCATACTTGGTTCAAACAGTGGAAGTCAGAGAGGTCAAATGATGCAGGTCCTATAGAGTGGGAGAAGTTTGTCACTGCATTCTTAGACAAATTCTTTCCCCAAGAGCTTAGAGAGACTAAGGTGCTAGAATTCATCAACCTCAGGCAGGGTAATATGACGATGAAAGAGTATTCTCTTAAATTTACTCAATTAGCCAGATATGCCCCTTATGTGGTTGCAGATAGCAGAGTCAAGATGAGTAAGTTTGCTTCAGAGGTAAATGATAATATGGTAAATGAGTGCAGATCTACCATGTTGAACAATGACATGACTTTAGCTAGGCTTATGATTCATGCTCAGCAGATAGAAGAGCAGAATATTAAGTAGAGGAAGAATCAGAATAAGAGAGCCAAGACAAATAGTTTTAACTTCGCTCAGCCTAAATCATAAGGAGGAAACCATTCTCAGTTTCATCCTAAGTCATCAGTTCCAGCCCCTTCTTCAGCCAGTACTCTAGTTCCTAAGTTCAGGAAGGGTAACAGAGATAGAGCGCCAGGCTCTAAGTCTCAGGGAAGTATTAGCAATGCCCTAACTAATCCCTTTTGTCAAACTTTTGGTAAGAACCACAAGGGTGCTGACAGAGTTGGTAGCAATGTCTATTTTGGTTGTGGCAAACCAGGCCATAGATTCAGAGACTGCCCTCAGTCAGGTTATTAAAGTTATCTCCGCTCCTCAGCTCAGTCCAATCACCCAAATCAGTGGGGTACCACCACCAATGCTACTAGTGGGTAATGCCTAAATCGTCTCTATGCTCTTCAATCCCGACAAGATCAGGAAAATTCTCCTGATGTAGTTACTGGTACGTTACAGATCTTTTATGTGCATGTTTACGCTTTGCTAAATCCAAGAGCTTCTTTGTCTTTTGTTTCTCCCTATATAGCAGGTGATTTCGGAATCAGTCTCAAAATCTTAGCAGAGCCTTTTTCAGTCTCTTCCCCAGTGGGTAAAACTATCATAGCTCGATGGGTATACAGGAACTGCCCAGTTATGATATTTCAAAAAGTCACTTCAGCAGACTTAGTCAAATTAGAGATGACTAATTTTGATGTCATTCTCGGCATGGATTGGCTTCATTCCTGCTATTCCACGTTGACTGCAGAAATAGAATAGTCCAGTTTTAGTTTCCGAATAAACCCATCCTTGAGTAGAAGGGTAGTACTTCAGCATTCAGAGATCAATTTATTTCCTACCTTAGGGCACGAAAAATGATATTTAAAGGATGTGTCTATCACCTTGTTCGAGTTAAGGACATTAGTTCCAAAACTCCCAACCTTGAATCAGTTCCAGTTGTAGGTGAATATTCAGATGTCTTTCCCGAAGATCTTTCAGGAATTCCTCCCAAAAGGGAAATAGACTTTGGTATTAATCTTCTTCCAGATACTCAGCCTATATCTATTCCGCCATACAGAATGGAACCAGCAAAACTCAGATAACTAAAAGAACAATTGAAGAATCTCCTAGATAAGGGATTCATCAGGCCCAACGTCTCCCCGTGGGGCACTCCAGTATTATTTGTGTGCAAGCCCAGCGTCTCCCCATGGGGTGCTCCAATATTATTCGTGCGCAAAAAAGACGGTTCTCTTAGGATATGTGTAGACTACCGTCTAATCAATAAGGTCATTATAAAGAACAAGTATCCTCTTCCCAGAATTGATGACTTGTTTGACCAACTTTAGGATGCCAGTTATTTCTCTAAGATAGACCTCAAATTTGGCTATCATCAACTCAGAGTCAGAGAATCTGATATTTTGAAAACAACTTTCCATACTCGGTATGGTCATTTTGAATTCCTAGTCATGTCATTTGGTCTTACCAGTGCCCCATCCGCTTTTATGAACTTGATGAACCGTGTGTTCAAGCAGTACTTAGACATGTTCATCATAGTCTTCATAGATGATATTCTGGTCTATTCCTGCAGTAAGCGAGATCATGAAGACCATCTCAGAATAATATTTTAGACTCTCAGAGATCATCAGCTATTCGTCAGATTCAGTAAGTGCGAATTTTGGCTAAGGTCAGTAGCATTCCTTGGTCACATCATTTTCGGTGATGGCATTCGAGTAGATTCTCAAAAGACTAAAGCAGTAAGAAACTGTCCTCGCCCCGTCTCTCCATTAGATATTAGGAGTTTCTTGGGTTTGGCTGGATATTACAAACAGTTTTTTGAGTGATTTTCTTCTTTGTTGAGGGATTTTCTTCTATTGCATCCCCTATGTCTAGATTGAATCAGAAGAAAGTCAAGTTTTAGTGGTCAGATCCTTGCGTGAAAAGATTTTAAGAGTTGAAGACTCGACTCACCTCAGCTCCAATATTAGCTCTTCCAGATGGTTTTGGAGTGTATTTTGATGCATCCAGAGTGGGTCTAGGTTATGTTCTTATGCAGCATGGTAAGGTCATAGCCTACACCTCCAGACAGCTTAAGCCCTATGAGAGGAATTATCCTACTCATAAGCTTGAGTTAGCAGTCGTAGTTTTTGCCTTAAAGATTTGGAGGCATTATCTCTACGGAGTTCATGTAGATGTCTTCACAAATCATAAAAGTTTTTAGTATGTATTTTCTAAGAAATATCTCAATCTTTATCAGAGAAGGTGGTTAGAGCTCTTACAAGATTATAACATGAGTGTTCTTTATCATCCGGGCAAGGCCAATGTAGTGGCCGACGCTCTCAATAGACTTTCTATGGGTAGTGTTGCTCATGTGGATGACAGTAAGAAGAAGTTTGCTCAGGAAGTCCATCAGCTTGCCAGACTAGGCGTTCTCTTAGTCGATACAGATGGGGGTAATATATGGGTTTAGAGTAGTTTAAAATTATCTCTAGTTTTTAAGGTAAAAGAAAAGCAAGATAGAGATCCCAGCCTTGTCAAGTTGAAAGAGTCAGTCAAGGATCAGAAATTAGAGGTTTTCTCCCAAGGGGTAGATAGTGTTTTACGTTGTCAAGGTCGTCTCTGTGTTCTAGGTGTAGATGACTTAAGGCAGCAAATTCTTGCAGAAGCGCATGGTGCACGCTACTCTATTCATCCAGGGGACACAAAGATGTACCATGACTTACGGGAAATCTATTGGTGGAGTGGGATGAAGAGAGACATTACAGAGTTTGTGGCTAAGTGCTCTACATGTCAGCATGTTAAGATAGAGCATCAGAAGCCTAGTAGGTCCATGCAGGAGTTCAGTATTCCTACTTAGAAGTGGAATGTTATGAACATGGACTTCGTGAAGGGTTTACCTCGAACTCATTATCAACATGATTCATCTGGGTCATTATAGACAGAATAACCTAATCAACTCATTTTCTTCCAGTTCATACCTCTTATTTAACTGAGGATTATGCCAAACTCTACATCAAGGAGTTGGTCAGATTGCACGGTGTTCTATTATGTATTATCTTAGACAGAGGTACCCAATTCACCTCTCACTTCTAGAAAGTATTCCAAAAGGTTCTTGGTAGCCAAGTTCCTCTTGGTACAACCTTTCATCCTCAGACAGATAGTCAAGTAGAAAGGACAATTCAGACGTTAGAAGATATGCTAAGGACACGTGCAATTGATTTCAAAGGAAGTTGGGATGACCACTTACCTTTGAGATTGAGTTTGCATACAACAACAACTATCATTCCAGTATTCAGCTGGCTCTATTCGAAGCTCTCTATGGTAGGAGATGTAGTTCTCCAATTGGTTGGTTCGAATTTAGTGAGGCCTCAGTCATAGGTCTTGACTTGGTATTCGACGCGTTAGAAAAAGTCCAGTTGATTAGAGAAAGACTCCGGGCTTCTCAGAGCCGACAGAAGTCTTATGCAGATATTCATAGAAAAGATCTTGAATTTGAGATTGGTGACCGTCTATCTAAAGATCTCTCCTATAAAGGGAGTGAAGCATTTTGGTAAGAAAGGAAAATTCAGTCCCTGATATGTCAGTTCCTTCAAGATTCTCAGTCGATTCGTTAAGGGAGATTATGAGTTCGAATTGCCTTCAGGTCTAGCCTAAGTTTATCCAGTCTTTCATGTCCCTTTGCTCAAGAAGTGCATAGGTGAACCATCAGTTGTAGTCCCTATTCAGAAAATTGATGTTCAAAACACTCTCTCTTATGAAGAGTTTCCAGTCAAAATCTTAGACTATCAGACTCGTAGATTGAGGAACAAAGAAGTTCTTCTTGTTAAGGTTCTTTGGTGAAATCAGTCCGTCGAGGGAGCTACTTGGGTAACAGAGGAATATACGCATACCAAGTATCCTCACCACTTCTTCGCCAACTCAAATCAAGCTCAAGTAACAGTTCTCCTTAAGCTTACTTAGTTTTATGTTCGGTGTTCATCACAAACTTGGTATGCAGCTTTATGCTTATGTTCCCATTAGAAACTTGGTATCAAGTACCATTGCATATTCATTCATGCACGTATGTATCAGTTCAGTTATGTAATTATGCATCAGACATGCATTCTCATTATGAGAAACTTAGTTCTTCAGAACACTAAGTCATGTATTCATGAATCAGTTACACATGTATTAGATATGCATGTTCAGTATTATATGTTCAGCTTTTCAGTCATGTCAGTCATGAGATCATGTTCCAGTTATTTATGTTCAGCATGTACGTCAGTTGTCTTTTCTCCCCTCTCAGTCAGTCTCATTCGAGGAAGAATATTCTCAAAGGGGAGATATTGTAATATCCCGTACTTTTCCTAGCTAATTTTATCTTAAGAATGTCTAGTATTAGCTTCTAAATTGAATGATGATTATTTCATGAGGAATTTTCAAGATTTTCACTTTTTGTCAGGTGGGAAATTCAATAATCTTTCCATCGATATAAGATTAGCCCAAATCTGATAACCGGGTTAGAAGTTACGACTATTTCAAGTTCCCTTCGTAAAACAGCGCTATATTAGTCAGTGGCGCGCTGCACCATAAGCTAAAATGGCAATTGTCCTTTTCCAGTGTCTTAGCGCGATTTCCTCCATGTCGCGCCAAATTTCCAAGTCACAAAAGAAGGGGCAACGCGATGGCTCCACATCGCCCATCCCTCAGTTTCCCAATTGTCAACTTCCAGTGACACGGCACGATAGCACCGCATCGCGCCAAGGGTCCAATTCGGAAAAACTTTACTGAAATTAAATGATGCGTCCAGGGTTAAAAGGGTCAACTTCCCACCCTTATTTAAGCTCTTTAACATGTGATAGCCACTTTTCATCCAAAATACACTCTCTTCTCTCAAAAACCTCTCAAGAACAAGCTAGGAATTTTATAGAAGATCCAATTCCAAGAAAGTTTTTCCATCAATCTTCACGAAATCATGAACTAAGGTATACATAGTTTTCATTCATGGACTTTTTTTGTCCATGAAGCCCAAGAATCTCTTTTCTAAATTCAAGTTTATGGATTTTCTTATGAATTTCATGATTGGGCTGCTCTTGTTCATATGGATAATGAGAAATTGAATTCTACTCTATGTTGGGTGATAAATTCTATGTGGGTTAAATTATTATAGATATAGATTCATGCAAACCTATGACTAAACCCTTGAATGATGAAATTAGAATTGAACCATGATGTTTAATTATTGTACAATGATGTTTACATGTATCATGCCTACAATATGTTTGATTAAATGCCTAAATGAAGGAAAAGTTCCTAACTATCATGATACCATGAAATCCCCATGTATGTACAAGTTATGCCTATCACATGTTTTGATGAAATACTTCTATAAATGTATTATGGATTATGATGTTAGTTATATGTTCAAGTAAGTTATGCTTGGTAAGTTTTCTTCCATCGAGTCCTGGGGGTACTCGTACCCGAAACATTAGCTGTGTGCCTAGAGCCATGTCATGTTTTCATATACTCTCAGTCAAGCTATGATCCTTAGACTTCAGACAGTCTTATGACTTAGGAAATCTCCATGATCTCATGAACTCAGTCAGTTGTCAGATATCAGTAGTATTCCATCAGTCAATGGAATTCAGTAACTCAGCCCATGTTCAGTTCAGTAAATTATGTTCAGAGTCTATTCAGATGGGAGTAGGAATTAGCACCGAGTGAACCTAAGGATGGAAATACACACTATCAGATGAGGGTATGATTCTTAGAAGTCATCCTTGCATTCCAGAACTATGTAGCCAGCATAGGTTGAGACATCAACACTGCCCGATGAGGGTTGATAACGTCGATAATCACTTTCAGATAAAGGCCCCACAGTTCTCTTTTGGGGACACTATCAGATGAGGGTCACCCACAGCTTGTCCTTACTAGTGGAGCGGTATTGACACCCTTTCCAATTGGGGTTACAGATTGGACCCCAACTCAGCCATAATGACATATTAGGGGCATGCTGGTTAGATAACTACTTCTCACAGTTTCATGTTACAGAATCAGGACTGTCAGATATAGTCAATCAGTCTCAGTAATAGAACTCAGAAAGTTCCTCAGATTTTAGGACTGTCAGATATAGTCAACTCAGATACAGTACGGAACTCAGATAGTTCCATCAGATTCAGGACTGTCAAATACAATCACTCATGTTATCAGTTATATTCATATTCAGTAATCATGTTATCACATTATTTGTGTCAGTTGTTATGTCTCATGCATGTATTCTCACGCTCATGATAGTTAGTCAGTTATTATTATTGTTCATGCATATGAACTCCATGCATTCAGCCAACCTCACATGCATACCAGTACATTCAAAGTACTGACGTTTTTGCACTATGGTGTCTTATACCATAGGTTCAGAGACAAGAGCTCCAGAGCAACAGTAGATTCTAGATATCCACAGATAGAGTTAGAAGTGAGTCCTCATCTTTCGAGGACATGATTATTTCATTATTATCTCATTAATCAGTTTATTAGTTGGAGTTAGTTGGGGACATGTCCCATCAACTCCTTACTCAGATAGTTCAGTCAGTTAGAGACTTTTTAGACTATCATGTTTCAGACTTCAGTATGTTTAGTTTTGTTTTGGGTATTCTATTACCCCATACAAATGTTATGGCCTTTCAGTTCATGTTTCCGCATTATAAAGTATTTTATGCAGTATACAGGTACATATATCAGTCATGGGTTAGCTTATGGTCCTTTGGGGTCATGAGCACCGTGTAGCATTTTGGGTACCAAATTTGGGGCATTACAGGCGGACTGTAAGTCTTCTCTTTTGAGCGGTGGCTGGAAAAAGGGTGCTCTTGATATCAAGAAAAAAAAGGCGGATATGATCGAATGGTAAAATGTCTCTTTACTAAGGAGAAAATGCGGGTTGTATAAAAAAATTAAGGAATGATCTGTATCAACATAAAAAATACTCCCTCTGTTTCTAATTAGTTGTCGTTCTTACTAAAAATAAATATTTTTTAATACTTGTCAAATCACAAAAAAAAGAGACATAATTACTTGTTTTCTTTCACCTTTCCCCTTAGTTATAAATATGGAGAGAGAAATAGTATTACATAAAAAATAGTAATAAATAAAAGTAATTTAGTCAATTTGATGCACCAGAATATATAGAAAAAACATTAATAGATTTTCTATGTCATTTATTATCTTGTGTTGTTCTTCTCGTAGTGAGTTTATACTATATGCTCCTTTATAATAATATTCTTTAAATGCGCATGTATATTCGTCTATATAACATATATTACATATTGTTAATTTTAACATTAAATTCCTATTTGTATCTTTTTCTCCATCTTGTTCTTCTTCTATTGTTGTCATACTACCAAATTCATCTTTTATAGCTGTTTCATATTTTTTTAATAGTTCTATAGGTGTTAGTTTAGTTGTTGTTGATGATGTTCCTTCCATAGGTTTATTAGTTCTTAATACTTTCTTACTATTTTCGGTTAAGTTTGAAAACCATAGCTTTACTGATCCTGTAGATCTGGGCATATATCATTATCAGTTTTTATTTCTTCATTCTTTACTAAACATTTTGCTATATAATTTTCTTCTTGTCCTGTGTTTAATAATATTAAATATTCTTTTTCATTTATTTTTCCTGTTATGTAATATTGATTTAGATTACTTATTGAATTTGTTTCATAACTTGTTCTTTTTGATGAGCTTGATGATTCTGGTTTTTCATTAGCTATTCTTTTTGTTGTACTTATTCTATCATTTACTATTTCTAAATTTTCTTCTATATCTATGTCTCTATAGCTATAATCATTATAATCTATTGTTTTTACAATTTGTTCAAATGGGCTATCTATTTGTATCTTGTTAATCTTATTTTTCCCTGTTATTTTATGTTTTGTTGTTAATACATATAAATTTTTACATCTTGCTGTAAATATTTTACTTCCTGGGGTTAATTCTATACCTGATATCTTCCAATATAATACTAGTGATTTATCTGTGTTTCTATCTGTTACCGCTACTGAATAATTTGCATTTATTATAAATTTAAATTTTTGGTATATTAAATTTTCTTTTACGACAGTTATTATGCTTTTTTCTATAGGTTTTATAATTCTATCATCTGCTAAATATAATTCTATCGGTGTATTCATTCCTTCTCTAAAACAGGCTTTTATTAATATTTCTGTACCTCCAAGGTGTACATATTTTATTGGATCTCCTTTACTTTTTATATCATTTATTTCTTTGTTAATTATTCTTTTTGTTACTAGTGGTATACTAGCTTTACCTTTTGCATATCTGCAGTCTATTACATGTTCTTTCTGGCATACTACGTAATATTCATCTTTTTTCCTAGTAAACATATTTTTTATTGTTGGTATTTTAAATATTTTTTCTACACTTAAATCTAACTCTTTTCCTTTTATTTCATCAAATATATTACTGTCAAATATTATTTTTTGTTCTGTTACTTCATCATTTAAATATTCTTCCTTTGTTATTATTTTTATATCTTCTTCAGTAATTTGATTCATCTATTTCACTATCTATTTCAGTATCTGTTTCGTTTTCTGAAATTTCATATATACTATCTTCACTTTCTAATTCATAATCTATATAATCTATTTGCATATATTCTGTATTTTTTATTTTTATTTCTAATATTTGTTTATTTTTTGGATTTTTGGGTAATTTACAATCTCTAGCTAAATGTCCTAACTTTCCACAATTATAACATGTAATTCTTTTATAGATTTTTTCTTTCTATATGGTCTTTTATTTTTATAATTTTTTACATAATATCTTTTTCTTGGTTTTTTGTATTTATATTTTAATTTTTTATATTTTTTATATTTCTTATGTCTTTTTCTTTTCTTATAATATCTTTCTTCACATCCGAATTGGGGTGCTATTTTATTTTTGCAACATGCTAAATTTCTTATTAATATTTTTTCCATTTTTAATTCTTCTCTATATTTCTCACATAAATTCTTATACCATTGTTGTAAAAATTTTATTCTAGCTCCTAACGTATCTACTATTTTTGCTTCTTCCCAACTTTTTATTATTTTTGAACTAAATGATTCGGGTAATTTATTAAAATATAATTTTCTTATTTCTTTACTTTCTTCTATACTATATGCTCCTTTATAATAATATTCTTTAAATGCGCATGTATATTCGTCTATATAACACATATTACATATTGTTAATTTTAACATTAAATTCCTATTTGTATCTTTTTCTTCATCTTGTTCTTCTTCTATTGTTGTCATACTACCAAATTTATCTTTTATAGCTGTTTCATATTTTTTTAATAGTTCTATAGGTGTTAGTTTAGTTGTTGTTGATGATGTTCCTTCCATAGGTTTATTAGTTCTTAATACTTTCTTACTATTTTTGGTTAAGTTTGAAAACCATAGTTTTACTGATCCTATTAATGTTTTTTCTATATATTCTGGTGCATCTGTTATGTTTATATTATTATCTAATAGTTGTTTTGTCATATATCCTATCCATAATTGTATTATTTTTTCTGTATCTATTACACAGTCTAGATCTAAAAAGTTATAATTTTTATTAACTATTTGTTTTGGTGTCCATTTGTCATATTTATTATATTTTTTAAATTTATTTTTATAATATATCGGTTTTCTTATTTCTGTTGTATTAGGTATTATGGTTTCATCTTCTTTTTTATCAAGAGTATTTATTTCTGTGTTGGTATTTTCTAAGTTTTCGCCATTAATTATTTCTTGTTTTTCGTTAATATCTAAATTTTTTATATTTGTTAAAATTTCTGTATATGTTTCACTATCTTCTGAGTCATAATTATCTGACTCTTCAACCTTTATATTATTTATTTCTAATTTTTCCTTAAATTGATTTATCTCGTTTATTAATTTTTGTTCTTTATCTTTTTCTTCTTTTTCTTTTTGTCTTTGCTCGTACAAATCTTTTAACATTTGTAGTTCTTTTTCTAATTCAGCAATTCTACTATTTTTAGTCTCTTCTATTTTTCGTATTTCTTCCGTAGTTTGTTGTTTAATTTTTTCTAAAAGCTTCTCTATTTTTAAATGGTCTTCTCATAATTAATCTAATAAATAACTAAATCTAACTTACTAAATTTAATAGATGACTAAATCTAACTAACTCTGACATGTATCTCACTTCCGTACTTTTTAACTTACTGCGCTTTGATACCATTTATAGGGGGTGCGGATAACTAGGCTAATAAATAAATTTTAACATTAAATTCCTATTTGTATCTTTTTCTTCATCTTGTTCTTCTTCTATTGTTGTCATACTACCAAATTCATCTTTTATAGCTGTTTCATATTTTTTTAATAGTTCTATAGGTGTTAGTTTAGTTGTTGTTGATGATGTTCCTTTCATAGGTTTATTAGTTCTTAATACTTTCTTACTATTTTCGGTTAAGTTTGAAAACCATAGTTTTACTGATCCTATTAATGTTTTTTCTATATATTCTGGTGCATCTGTTATGTTTATATTATTATCTAATAGTTGTTTTGTCATATATCCTATCCATAATTGTATTGTTTTTTCTGTTTAATATTTTTCTTAAAATCAATGTAAATAAAAATGATAACAACTACTCGCTCCATCCCAAATTATCGGTTCCAAATTTTCTAATTTGATTTATCATTTTACTTATTTTTTCCATTAATCAAGAAGAGACAAATTCTTTTTTCATGTTTTACCCTTTGCATTAATTACTTTTTCTTTAAATTAAAATGTAAACATCATTTAATAGGGGTACTATGATAAACTAACCATGTTATTAATTATTTTTCTTAATCAATGTGTCATCTCAATTTGGGACGGATAATTTGAGACGGAGGGAGTATTTAGAATGGGTGGGAATATTTGATTTGTACTTCGAGACAGGTATAATGAAGATACTACTAATTCTCGTCAATCCACTAGAAATGGTGAATAATTGGGCAAAACAGATACGTTTTATTAATCCATCAAAATTTACGAATAATTTAATATGATGGACAAAATGAAGAATGTCAAATCTTGTAAGAAACTGTGAACAACTGAACAACGTAGTTAAGTTTCAATCAAAATTTGTGGATTGGCTCAATTGAATAAGAAAGAACAAAAATAGAAATTTGGCGTTGCATAAAGGCTTGGATTTGATAGTAATCTGGCATGTTTTGACGATTCAGTATAATAATTTTATCAATCATACAGGATATCTAGGATAAAGATATCATAAAATTTTGCCGGTCTGGATACTAAGTGTTTTTTTTTTGTTCTTCTTTATTTGTTGATTTCTTTTTACAGCTTTTTTCCATGTTTAATTGTTTTTGGTACATTACTTAAGTTATTTAGTCATTCCATGTGACGTGTTGGTGGTAAATTTATGAGCAACTAATCAATTGATTCATGCTTCGCGCGATTATAAAATTTTTATTGAATTTCTGAAATAATTTAAAAATGTTCAATAATTAAATTCTTGTAATTAAATGGATTGAATTTTATGTTCTAAAGCATTATATTGTTATCACTTAATTTTATTGTTTTCTCCATTTTTGAAAATAATTATGGACTTTAATCTTTCAGATAAATTTGAATTTTATATTAGGTGAAACATCATTTAAGATGTTTTTGTCCTTTTTATTTTACTAGTTTTAATTTATTTATATTGATGTTTGCCAAACATATCTTTTCTCTACTACGATATTCAATTAATATGCTAAGTGTCTACCTATTTTTTGTCTCTAACTTTGAAGAGTAACATTTCTTTTGGGCCTGACATTTCTTTATAACCGGCAATTTAATTCTAAAGCTACTCTTTTCCATCCTCAAAATCATCAGAACTGTATTAAAATTTCATAAATTCAAAAAAGTGCCCCTTTCTTTTAAAACACTTTCATATAAATTCAACACACAATATCATCAAATAAGAAGAAACTTCAAAACGAAATAAATCTTTTAAGCTTCAGTTGTAAACATTTTAACAAAAAACAAATTTATGTTTTATTTTTTCATCGTAAAAATATAAAATTATTTGGTAAAGCTAAATTTAACAACATCATCACATTTTATTGCTATATTTTTCAATCTTAACAATTACTACCTCGTTTTCATTTTACTTTATTCTTATATTCAATATTAGGCGTTTCACTTTGTTTGTTCATTCTTAGCAAATCAGGAGTTTTTTTTTTCCTTATACTACACTTAATATTAAAAAAACATATAAAGTATGTAGTAGTTAATTTAAAATTTTAAAACATTATAAATATGATTAATTTAGCAAAATACTTTTTAAAATAAATTCTTTTAAGGATGTATCATATTAATAAGGGCCAAATAATATGAAACGAAAAGCTAAGCAACAAAAATAAGCTCGCGTGATTAATTCAGTAAAATACTTCTTTAAATAAATCCTTTTAAAGATGTATCAGATTAATAAGGACCAAATAATCTGTAAAGAAAAAAAAGTTAAGCAATAAAAATATGCTCACGCTACTCCCTATAAATAAAAATATAAGATAGAAAATTGAGGAATGAAAAGTATAAATTATTTAAAAAAAAATAGAAAACAACCGGCAACAAAGCTTCCCTTTTTCGTTTTCTTTCATTCCTCCTCTTCTTCCTTACAACATATGTCACGACCCAAAAATGAGGGTCATGATGGTACTTGTCGCGGCATACCTTGACAAGTAAGCCTATCACCCAAACTGATAAGAAAAGAGGAAAAGACAAAAAATATCCCAAGGTAAGGCTTCTAGAACGAAACCGAACCATATAAGTAATCATAACAATGCGTAAAAAACTTATCCAAGATACCAATCAGGCCCAAAACCAGGCGTCAATAGTGTAAGAACTACTGATACAATTCAAAAGTTCTAATACATATCACATATATTACAATGACACACCAAGATATAGAACACAAGTATACATTATGTCACATATAAATAGAACAATAGAGAATATGTAGATACAAGATCATCAAATATAATTAAAGGAAGATAAGACAAATATATAGATGACAAGTCAATAAGGCAATATAGCATAACATAAACACAATAAAGTAAGTGCAATGTATGTGATGATGATGATGATGATGCACGAGGTCGTCCCACAACCTCCAGGATCATCGCACAATCCCCGTATACATCTATGGAGCTAAGGCTCCCAACGCAGGACCCATGGGGGGTTCGTCAACCCGTATACAATCCACATATCTCATATCTCCTTTCCGACACATCCCTCGAAAAAGTTTTTATAAGGTGTTACAATATTTATTTAAAAAAAATGTTGCCAGTGTTTCTTAGATGTTGCCATGGTGGTACCAATGTTTCATGAATGAGTATGATATGAAGATGTAATGCTCACAACCAATTACAATGAGTATTTTCACAATCAATCACATGATATATTTCCATAACCAACCACAATGATACATTCCCAAAATCACATGAGCCAATATCACTTATTATTTTTGTTGCATCCATGAATTTCCACATGTTTTATATGCCAATAAAGTCTGAATATAATCATAATATACCAATGGTACCAAATTAAACAACACAATACAATTATTCACATGCATTCAAGGCTATCAATACCACATAGGACCTCACACGGTCAAACATATCACATAATATCTCAATTTCGATAATTACATCACATATACGCCCCACACGGGCACAACACATAGATAGCCATTTTTCATGATTAGTTCCCACTCTTAACGTGTATTTTGTATCATCATTTACTACCCAGTCCAGTTTGAAAGAGTTAAGCCATAACCTACCTCGAAAGTTGAAACCGGTCCGCTACACTTGAACCCGTAACCCTACTTTTCACGAATAATCTCAAACTCTACTAAAAACATCAAATATGAAATCTATGCGTCAAAACAAAACCAACAACACCCATATTGACTACTTTTGGTTCGGGGTCAAAACGGACCCCCAAAATAGGTTTTCGAAAAAGAAGGGCAAAATCAGAACTTTACTTCAAAAACATGTTTCCCATATTTTTAGTAATCTACAGTTGAAAATCCAAGTTAAATCGAGTCAAAAATGGGGTTCAAATAGAAGAAAAAACATTTTTGAGCTTTACCGGGTAAATTTTTTGAAATCCGGGTTAAAATTAAGAATCAGAATTGTTTTAAAGGTTAATTGATAAAAAACTGGTAATTATACGATAAAAATTTTATTCAAGTAAAAGGGGTAAAATTTGGATTTAAAATTATGCCCTAAGATTTTTGGGGTTTTGAGAAATTTATCAAAAAATTACTACGAAAAGGGGTAAATTCTTACCTTTAATCTGTAATAAAATCAAGAAAAAAGTATTAATCTAGCTTCCCAAGCTTCACTTTTAAGCTCTAAAACTATTTAGGGTTTACCTCTCAAGAGGCAAAATGAAAAATGAGCAAAATGGACCCAAAATTATTTATAAGTGCAGAAAATCTTCGTTGAAATAACCAAAACAAGCTGTAGTTTTTTTGTTTTAAAGTCCACTCCGGACTTCGACGGGGTGCCCCAGATTCGTTCAGAGTTTGATTTATGCAAACGAACCATGCAACTACACTAAATTCGATGCTCCGGACGCGTTGGAGATATCAGATTTTCCAAAAAATATCGTTTTCATAAAGTTGACCCCCGAAACCCAAAATTACAATTTTCCAAACTGAGGGTTGAAATGAGATTTAAAATCCATAAATCATACCAAACATGCTAACACCCTAAAATCGACATTCTGGATCTACTGGCGAAGTTGAATTTTCCATCCGAGGTCGTTTCGATCAAATGTGGGTCCCATACCTATATTTTTAATTTTCTAACTTTCCAACCAATATGTCAAAATGAGCTCGGTTGCATTGGGAACCGAACCAAAGGTCTACCTAGCCTAAAATCAATATTCTAGAGCTGCTGGCGCAGTCCCTTCGGCCATCTGTCGCATGGATCAAAAGATATTTCTATAAGTCCAAAATAAGGCTCTCGAAGCCATAAAAAACCACAATATTGCATAAATGATACCAAATTATGCCAATCACTCACAGACCCCAAAAATATCATAATGCAACTACAGCGAGGGGTAAAATAGTCAAATTATACAAAATCACAAATTTCACATATTTCATCAAATTGTTAGGTCGTTACATCATCCACTACTAAAAATCTAGTTCATCCTCGAACTAGGGCAAGGAAATACCTGAATCAATGAAAAACTGGGGATAGAAACTACGCATATCAGACTCAACCTCCCAAGTAGCCCCATCTACAGGTCGATGTTGCCACTGGACCTGAACCACAAGGATCACTCTAGAGCGCAACTGCCTAACATTCCTAGCCAAAATAGAAACTGACTCCTAAACAAAGGACAACCGCTCATCTAACTGAACTGAATCCCAATGAATGACATGAGACTCATCAAGAATATAGCAACGAAGCATAGACATATGAAAACTAGATGAACAACTGATAGATCAAGGGGCAAAGACAACTCATAATCCATATCACCAACAGTTCGAAGAATCTCAAATGGACCAATATACCTGGGGCTAAGCTTGCCCCTCTTCCCAAACTTCATCACACCCTTTATGAGTGAAACTCAAAGAAAAACATAATCACCTACGCCAAATCTCAAGGCACGAAGTCTACGATCAACATAACACTTCTGCCTACTCTGAACCGCTCTAAGTCTATCTTGAATGACTCGGACTCTATCCAACGACTCATGAGCAAGTCCGCACCTCGAGGTCTCACCTCTGAAACATCAAACCAACCCACTGGGGAGCGACAATACCATACAACGTCTCAAAAAGTGCCATATCAATACTAGAGTGGTAGCTATTACTATATGCAAACTCTGCTAAAGCTAAATGCTGCTCCCACTAGCCACCAAAATCCATTGCACACGCGTGAAACATATCCTTCAAAACCTGGATAGTCCGCTCTGACTGGCCATCAGTCTGGGGGTGTAACATTGTGCTAAGATCAACCTGAGTACCCAACTCATCCTAAAAAATCTTCCAAAAGTGAGATGTGAACACAAAACCTCGATCTGAAATAATGGGCACCGACGTACCATGCAGACGCATAATCTCACGAATGAATATATGGGCTAACCTCTCAGTACTGAATGAAATCTGAACAGAAATAAAATGAGCTGACTTGGTCAATCGATCCATGATAACCCAAACACTGTTAGAACCAAGAGAAGTACGAGGCAACCCAGTCACGAAGTCCATAGTGATCTGTTCTCACTTCCACTCGGGAATGGGTAACTCTAAAGCAAACCACCAGGTCTCATATACTTGGCCTTCACCCGCTGACAACATTGGCAACGAGCCATAAAATCTGCTATATCACACCTCATACCACCCCACAAGTAGTGTTGTCTCAAATCACTATATATCTTAGTCACACCTGGATGGATGGAATATCTGTAACAATGGGCCTCCTCCAAGATCAACCTAATCCAATCACTATTCTCGGCACACAAACTCATCCCCCAATCCTCAAAACTCAATCTGAATTAAGTGAGGCTTCCCTAACCTCCCCACTCAACACCTTATCTCGAATTAACCTCAATCTAATATCATCAAACTGATGATCTTGAATCTACTCTATCACAGATGATCTAGCCTTCATAAATGCCAAAACACGCCCCGGTGTTGAAATATCAAGCCTAACCATTGGGTTACCCAAAGAATAAACCTCTAAGGCCAACGACATCTTCTAAGTCAAACGATGCACCAAGCTACCCATGCTAGTCGACTTTCGGCTCAAGCCATCTGTAACCACATTAGCCTTGCCCTGATGGTAGAGAAAAGTCAAGTCATAATCCTTAAGCAACTTAAGACAACGGCGCTGCCTCATATGAAGATCTCGCTAGTAAAGAAGTACTGAAGGCTATGATGACCTGAGAAGATCTTACAACGGACTTCATACAAGTAGTGCCTCCACAACTTCAAGGCAAACAAAACTGCGTACAACTCTAAATCATGGGTAGGATAATTCCTCTCATGAGGCTCCAATCTTGACGAGATGCATACACAATTACCTTGCCCTCCTGTATTAACCCAACACCTAACCCAACACCTGAAGCATCACAAAAGACAATAAAGCCCACACCCTCCTTGGGCAAAGCCAATATAGGAGCTAAAGTCAATAAATCCTTGAGCTTTTGAAAGCTTGCCTCACAACATTATACCACTGGAAGAAATTCTTCTTCTGAGTCAACTTGGTCGACGGAGCTGCAATGGAAGAGAAACCCTCAACAAAATATAATAATACCCAGCCAAGCCAATAAAACTCCGAATCTCGGTGGGCAAAGTAGGTCTATCCCAATCACAAACCGCTGCAACCTTAGCTGGATCAACCATAATACCTTCCTTAGTCATCACATGATCCAAGAAAGAAACTGACTCCAACCAAAACTTGCACTTAGAGAACTTAGCATACAACTTCTTATCCCTCAATCTTTAAAGCATAATCCACAAATGATCCTCATGCTCAACCTTATTCTTGGAATAAACCAAGATATCATCTATAAATACCATAACAAATAAGTCAAGATACGGTCGAAACACTCAGTTCATCAACTCCATGAACGTGACAGGGGCATTGGTCAGCCCGAAGGACATGACTAAGAACTCATAATGACCATATCGAGCCCGAAAAGCAGTTTTTGAAATATCCAAAGCTCTAATCCTCAACCATTGATAACTTGACCTCAAATCAATCTTTGAAAACACCGCAACACCCTGAAGCTGATCAAACAAATCATCTATGCGAGAAAGAGGATACTTATTCTTAACCATCACCTTATTCAACTGTCAATAATCAATACACATCCGCATATACCCATTATTTCTCTTCAAAATTAAGACAGGCGCACCCCAAGGTGAAATACTAGGTCGAATAAATATTTTATCCAACGACTCCTATAACTGATCCTTCTGTTTCTTCAGCTCTGCTGGAGCCATCCTATAAGGAGGAACAAAAATGGGCTTGGTGCCCAACTTAACATCAATAATAAAGTCAATATCTTGATCCGAAGGCATACTAGACAAGTCCGTAGGGAACATATCTATAAACTCACGGACAACACAGACAGAATCCAAGGAAGGATGTGAAACAACACTAGGGTAACGAATATGGGCTAATTAAGATAAATATCCCCCCTCAACTAATTTATGAGCCTTAACATAAGATATGACCCTCTTAGGACCTGAATGAAGTGTACCCTTCCAAGCTATCCTTGGTATATCCGACGAAGCTAAAGTCACAGTCCTGGCATAACAATCTATGATAACATGATAAGGAGACAACCAATCCATACCCAAAATAGGATCAAAATCGACCATGTCTAATACAAGTAAGTCTATTAAAGTTTCACGCTCGGCAAAAGTCACAACACAAGATCGATGCACCCGATCCACCACTAAAGAATCACCTACCGGGGTAGATACATGAATAGACATGGAAAGAGGCACAGTAACATAATCAAAACCTGAAGTAAAATATACAGATACATAAGAGAAAGTCGATTCGGGATTAAATAATACAGATGCAAGTCTGAAACAAATGAGGAAGGTACCTATAATCACAGCATCAGAAGCCTTTGCCTCAGGTCTGGCTGGTATAGCATAACACTATCCATGACTACCAACTGGCTGAGTAGCCCCACAACCACCAACACAGGTTCTACTATTCTTACATCTTGCACCTTTGATAAAACACCTACCTCTCATAGTTAAAATAGAAATAGATCTAAACACACGACAAGAACAGTCCTTGTCCACATGGCCAATCTCATTACACACATAGAAACCTCTACGATGAATCTCAACAAGAGAAAGTATAACTGAGCCCGAAAAGCCACCCTGAACTGCTGAACTAGAAGATCCATCAGATAAACTCTATAATATCACCTGCAATGGCCTACCATGGTATCCACGAGATTCTCTAAAATCTCTGCCTCGAGAGGTCTGACTCCTGAACTCATCAAAACTATGCACCCTCTTGGCGCCTCCCTGAGATACACTAGTAATACCCTCTGTCATCTTAGCGTGATCCACAATATTCTAAAGAGTAGCTCTAAGCACAACCATCTGAGATGTAGCTAACTGAAGAGAGACAACCAAACCCTTCACAAACTTTTGAATCTTCTCAAACTCGATAGAAATGCTATCATAGGAATATCTGGATAGGGCATGGAAGCGTTCCTCATACTCAGTAACTGTCATGGTGCCTTACTCCAAATGATCAAATTAGTTTTGCAAACGATCTCTCAAACTGAAAGGCACAAATCTCTCTATAAAGGCATCAACAAACTGATCCCATGACAACTCAAGAGAATCAACAAGCCTACAACCGACAAATAACATCCACTAATTTCTCACAGCATCTCTTAACTGATAGTAGTATAAGCCACACCATTGATGCAGAAAGAGTGAAACACAACATAGAACACACGGTATGAAAGAACTTCGCATGATAAAGAATAAAATGGGAATTTTCCTAAAGACATCCTATAGCCTCTCGAAGATAGATACAGATGTCTATGTATTGATTCGCGAGACTCTATTAGACATCCTGTTCTTATGTCGCTAATACTAATGAAACCTGGTGTCTCTGATACCAATTTTTCATAACCCAAAAATAAGGTTCATGATGACACTTGTCACGGCATACCTTGACAAGTAAGCCTATCACCCAAACTGATAAGAAAAAAGGAAAAGACAAAATATCCCAAGGTAAGGTTTCTAGAACGAAGCCGAACCATATAAGTAATCATACCAATGTGGAAAGAACTTATCCAAGATACAAATCATGCCCAAAACCAAGTGTCAATAGTGTAAGAACTACTAATACAATTCAACAATCAAATACATCAGAAAAATAACCACAAAAGGAATAATATCTATCTCCGAAGACTAATAAAGATATAACTACTTTAGAAAGATAGAGGTGAACTTCGAATGCATGAATATCCCACCGCTACCTTGGAAGCTCCAACAATCGCCCGAGTCAAGAAATCTGAGGCGCGCTCGAGCTAAGACCTGCACCGAAAGGGCGCAGTAGGCATGAGTATTGTCCACTTATACTCAATAGGTATCATAGGCTGACCAAGCAAAGTAGTAAATAAAGCATACAAAATATACACTAAGGGCACGACACCTGCAATCAGAAAATGTTCTACAACAGTAGGCACACCGCTTGGACTAAAAGTTCTAATACATATCACATATATTACAATGACACACCAAGATATAGAACACAAGTATACATTATGTCACATATAAATAGAACAATAGAGAACATGTAGATACAAGATCATCAAATATAATTAAAGGAAGATAAGACAAATACATAGATGACAAGTCAATAAGGCAATACAACACAACATAAACATAATAAAGTAAGGGCAATGTATGTGATAATGATGATGATGATGATGCACGAGGTCGTCGCACAACCTCTAGGATCATCGCACAATTCCCGTATACACCTACGGAGCTAAGGCTCCCAACGTAGGACCCATGGGGGGTTCATCAACCCGTATACAATCCACATATCTTATATCTCCTTTCCGACACATCCCTCGAAAAGGGTTTTATAAGGTGTTACAATATTTATTTAAAAAAAGGTGTTGCCAGTTTTTCTCAGATGTTGCCATGGTGGTACCAATGTTTCATGAATGAGTATGATATGAAGATGTAATGCTCACAACCAATCACAATGAGTATTTCCACAACCAATCACATGATATATTTCCATAACCAACCACAATGATACATTTTCAAAACCACATGAGCCAATATTACTTATTATTTTCGTTGCATCCATGAATTTCCACATGTCTCTTATGTCAATAAAGTCTAAATATAATTACAATACACCAATGGTACCACATTAAACAATACAATACAATTATTCACATGTATTCAAGGCTATCAGTACCACATAGGACCCCACACAATCAAACATATCACATAATATCTCAATTTCGACAATTACATCACATATACTCCCCATACGGGAACAACACATAGATAGCTATTTTTCATGATTAGTTCCCACTCTTAACGTGTATTTTGTATCATCATTTACTACCCAACCCAGTCTAAAAGAGTTAAGCCATAACCTACCTCGAAAGCCGAAATCGATCCGTTACACTTGAACCCGTGATCTTACTTTTCACGAATAATCCCAAACTCTACTAAAAACATCAAATATGAAATCTACGCATCAAAATAAAACCAACGACACCTATATTGACTACTTTTGGTTTAGGATCAAAACTGACCCCCAAAATAGGTTTCCGAAAAAAAGGGCAAAATCATAACTTTACTTCAAAAACATGTTCTCCATATTTTTAGGAAACTACAGCTGAAAATTCAAGTTAAATCGAGTAAAAAACGGGGTTCAAATAGAAGAAAAACCATTTTTGAGCTTTACCGGATAAAATCTTTGAAATCCGGGTTAAAATCAAGAATCGGAGTTGTTTTGAAGGTTAAATTGATGAAAAACTAATAATTATAAGATAAAAATATTATTCAAGTGAAATGGGTGAAATTTGGATTTAAAATCATGCCCTAAGATTTTTGGGGTTTTGAGAAATTTATCAAGAAATTATTAAAAAAAGGGTGAATTCTTACCTTTAATCCATAATAAAACCAAGAAAAAGGTGTTAGTCTAACTTTTCAAATTCCCACAAACTTCACTTTTAAGCTCTAAAACTATTTAGGGTTTACCTCTCAAGAGGCAAGGTGAAAAATGAGCAAAATGGACCCAAAAATATTTATAAGTGCAGAAAATCTGCACTGAAATAACCAAAAAAAAACTGCAGTTTTTTTGTTTTAAAGTCCACTCCGGACTTCGACAGGGTGCCCGGGATTCGTTCGGAGTCCGATTTATGCAAACGAACCATGTAAGCACACTAAATTCGACGCTCCGAACGCGTTGGAGATATCAAATTTTCCAAAAAAAGTCGTTTTCATAAAGTTGACCCCCGAAACCCGAAATTATAATTTTTCAAATCGAGGATCGAAATGAGATTTAAAACCCGTAAAATTATACCAAATATGCTAACACCCTAAAGTCGACAGTTTGGATCTGCTGGTGAAGTCAAATTTTCTATTTGAGGTTGTTTCGATCAAAGTGGGTCCCACACTCATATTTCTATTTTTTCAACTTTCCAACCAATAGGTCGAAATGAGCTCGGGTGCACCGGGACCCGAACCAAAGGTCTACCCAGTCTAAAATCAATATTTCAGAGTTGCTGGCGCAGTTCGTTCGACCATCTGTTGCATGGATCAAAAGATATCCACATAAATCCAAAATAAGGCTGTCGAAGCCATAAAAAACCACAATATTGCATAAATGATACCAAAATGCATCGAAAATCATGCCAATCACTCCCACACTCCAAAAATATCATAATGCAACTACGGGGAGAGGTAAAACAATTAAATCACACAAAATCACAAATTTCACATATTTCATCAAATTTTTAGGTCGTTATAGCATCATATTTGAACGTGACCATATCTTTTCATAGAGAAATTTGCCGGCTTAGGTTGATCTCACTATGCCAATATATAATAGCTAGCGACTTTTCAATTTTTTTAATTAATTTATGGATCATTTACATTGTAAATAAGCATTACATTTATTATATGACTAGTCTAATGTACGTGCTTTGCACGTGTATCTATTGTCAATCAATAAATTATATACAAAAATACAAAATATTCAAAAATAGCAATTAACGTTAAAATAAATATTATATCTATTTAGAATTTAAAATAGTTCAAAAAGCAGCAAAATACCTCAAAGACTAAGCAACTTAAAAAAATCAGAGTACATTATATAGTTTTGCTCTCATCAAAGCTTTTCCCCAAAGAGTTGATGCTCTCCATCTTGAGTATATGAAATAATAAATCAACCCAAGAATCAATAGGACCTGGAAAGCACCAACACTCACAATCACTTGCCACTTTCTCATTTCGCAAATAATGCCCATATTTACTTGGATGACTATCTGGTCTTAACAACATGGATGCCGTTATATCCATCAATCTGAATCTCTTTTTCTATTCATATTTTCCTCTTTGTCCGCGACCTTAAGCTCTTCAACTTGGATCCCATATTGCTCCAAGCTTTCTCCGCAACCTTGAACTTTTCAACTTGGATCCTATATTGCTCCAAGTTTTCTCTGCAACCTTAAACTTTTCAACATGGATCCTATAGTGCTTCAAGTTTTGACCCTCCACAATGCAGCGATCTAGCAGTATCACTCTTGAACTGCATATAATAGTAAGACAATACCAAAGCTCCATCAATCTTCAACTTGGATCCTATATTGCTCCTAGTTTTGACCTTTTCACAAAGTGACTCTGGTAGATCTAGAAGTTGTTTTCGGTAGACCTTTGGTGAATCATTCAATTAAAATCAAAATTCAAACGCCATAACTTCAAAAAGGACACACAAATCACAACGACTAAAATATGTTTAACTTCAATAGCAAGAAAATAAATATTGAAATTTCTAGATCAAGAAAATTAACTCCACTACCTTGTTAACAGTCACAATTCTCAGACTCCTTCCTAATAACATCAACAACAGAGTCAATAAGTTCCTCCCCCACAGTGTTGTTATCAGCAGTTGACTGACCAAAGTTTAATAACTATAATGTGGATTTAACTTAACTATATACAACAAAAAAACAACACCATATATATCCTCTTAAGTTTATACAATTTTATCAATCACTACTATAACTCAATAAAAAATATAAACACAACATATAAAAATTACCAACACTGACCCCTCTCAGTGAAACGTCCAATTTTAAGCAATTGAAAATCACCATAAATTTGATAAATTTTTCCTAATAATACTTCATTTATAGAGCATCATACTCATATGAGGAGTCTGAATTATAATTGAAAACGACACATATCACATACAAGAGAAATGATATGACTAAAATATTAAAGATTACCTTAAAGGCTAACTAATAATCAGAGTAATCAATTATGAAAGATTAATTAAAGGAGTCCAAAAATTAATATAATAGATTTTGTTTTTGTTTTTGAAGCGTAAAAATCAATTAATATTTTTATTAAATTTAAATCTTAATATACTTAGAGAAAAGTTTTAATATTTAGATGTTATATTTTTCACTAATATCAATCTTCAACCTATATTTTATCATATTTCAACTAACATCAAACTGTAGCCTACATTTGTCAAGTGGCTTCATAAATTTTAAACAGTTTTGGTATGTCAAATAAACTCTATAGCATCAACAATAGTAAAATATTTGATGTAATCACATAAGCAGAGTTTAAGAAGGATATAGTATACGCAGATCTTAAGACTCAAATAATAATTCATAACAGTTTATTCAAATTACAAAATTTAATCTAACTTCCATATAAAATGAACAAATTCATAATTTAATCAACCTGTTGATTTTAAGTTCCTCCCCGTCGCACCAAACCACAGTAGGTCGTGATCATACTTATAACCTAAAAATAATTTACATAACATCAAGGTAGCAGTATAATTATCCAATGAACAAGTTCAAAGCTAATCTAATTTATACATAAAAACAACGAATGCACCATAATTCAAACGCAAGATCACTAAGAAAAGACAATTAGAACTCCATTGACTTTTATGTATACATAATAATAAACTAATCCTTTGAAGACGAAGAGAAGAGAAGAGAGAGCTTAGCCAAAAACTCCAACAAAAACTCCCTAACGAAAAAAAAAAGGGAATGAGATAAAACGTTGATTTTTTGGCTACTTGATTAGACGGCGACATGCTTGTTTCAGTCAATTTTTCTATCAAAATTTTTAATTGAAAGAAAAACACGAAAAACTATATATCAAAGGGAGAGAATCCATTATCAATTATTGATTCATAATATAATCTTCTAATCAAACCTTAATACATAATAAATAACAAATTCTAACTATAATATGTCTACAGACAATATCATCTCCGTTCTCTATCATAAAGTTTATTCAACTATAAATTTCAATTGTAGACCCATAGACATTTTGAGCATGAAAAGCTGCACTAAAAAAATATTTAGAATAAATCAGTTGATCGGATTTTTTATAAACCAAAAACAAGAGTTAATATTTAGATAAAACTCTTTTTGCATTCTTCTACCAAAAGAAAGCATCTTAGGCAAAAAAAAAAAAAAGGAGTACAATTTGACTTGGCTTAATACAAATAACTTTATTAATTATATTTGGTTAAATTTTATTTTTAGAAAAAAGAAATACGATTTCTATTGAAATTTTACCTTCCTTAAATAAGGACTTTAAAGAAACCTTTACCCATATATTTTAGGAGTTCTTAAAATATTATAAAAATAATTAATTTTATAATAAATGAAAAAAATAAGTGAAAAGACGATTTTATCTATTGCAGAAACTTTTAATGAATGACAAAAAGTTCGAATCACTTTTCTAAGGGATTTCACACTTTCAATATATTATAGATGAATTCAATTAAAAAAATATCACGTTCTTTGTACATTAAATTCACTTAACAATTACAAAAAGCACAATGGGCTGGCTAAATGACTTTTGGCCTTTCAAATGAAAGATAAATGAATTGTTCTTTTTTCAGCATAGTTCAAAAATTAAAGAAAGGACTTTTTATTTGATAACATAAAGCACATTTAAGGAGTAGAATTAGTAGAGATCATAAAGATCATCATTTGTTATTGCTATCTGGATTTGATTGTCAGGGTTTTATGGTGGGCTGATTTTATATAAATATTTTAAAATTAATGTAGCAAATAAATACATAATTAAAAGCTAAAGAAAAAAAAATGTAAACAATACTTAAAAAAAGCTAAAAGTAGGAGAAAGAAGATAAATACCTTTCTTGACCTATGAGGCATGCCACATCATCATGCTTCTAATCCTCCTTTATATATATAGTAGTACACTTATTTGTGCTTCGCACAGTAATAAAAAACACTCATAAATTTTAAAAATAAATTTTGTCATAAATATAGTCATGATAAAAGAGAGAATAACATTTTTCATGCACATACATACAAAATCATAAATATATATTGTTGAAATCATAGGAAAATATGTATTTTAAATTTTAGCATTATGATACAGATGGTCAGATGATTTTCATTTTTCAATTTTTGATTATTTTAAAATGAAGGAAAAAATGTTAAGGAAGTTATCACTTTCAACTACATACAATCCTCTGAAACTGATATAGACACACAACATACAAGTGAAAAAAAAATATTTTTCCTTAAATTTCTTCTAATAACTAATAGTAGAAAATAGAACATGAAATGAAATGTAAAGAAGGTAAAACTAAAAAGAAACAAATGAATATTTTATAACCTAATTATATAATTTTTAGCTTTAGCAGAATTGTTACATTCTCTTGATTCTTCATTGTTTTCTTTTTTTTTTTACTCTCATGAATAAGAGAGATCCTTCTTTGTTTTTTCTTATTCGAATTTTAAATTATATACAACTCAAGTAAAATTTTATTTTGTGAAATGAAGAGCAAATAATTCAAAAATCATTTAACATCTTCTCAATTAACTTTTCTTGCGTTGTCATATTTTGATTTTTTTTAAAAAAATAAATTTAGTTTAATACTCAATTCTAATAAGGGAGAAATGTAGAATATCATATCGTGTTTAAGACCCGATTTCAAAATTTACGTAGTTTCATCCAATAAATTCAAAAGTAGATGACAATTATAAGTACATGAGAAACAATACAGTAATTACATCTTCTTCAATGAAAGAAAATTAGGTAATGATTATTGAGCATCAAAGTATTATGTAAAAATTAACTCTTATCTTGAAATTTCAGTAGTCGTGCCAGTATAATTAGACGAGGAATTTATAAGTAGATGAGAATTTTCAAGTATATGAAAAACAATATCAATAGTTACATTGTTTTCAATTAAAGAAAATTAGGTGATGATCATTAAGAATCAAAGTATATTATGTAAAAATGAACTCTTATCCTAAATTACCTGATCAATAGGATGAATATTTCAGTAACAGTGTCAATATGATGCCAAAGAAATCACATAATCCGTACTTAATTAAAGTATTGTGTAATAACTAACTCTTATCGTAAATCATAAAAATAGGACAAAAATTTTATAGTTGTGCCAATATGATGTACATGAAGAATTAAGAATTATATGAGAAGTTTCAAATTCATGAGAAATAATATCAATAGTTCCATTATTTTCATTCAAAGAAAAATAGGTAACGACTATTAAGCATCAAAGTATTTTGTAAAAATCAAATCTCATCTTATATCACCAAATTATGATAAAAATTTCAGTAGGAGTGTCAATATGATGCCAAAGATAATCACATAATCCGCAACCTATATATAACAACAGAGAAGAGGTGCAGGAAAAAAATCGTTTGCAATAGTAACACAGAAAAAAAGTAAACAATTTGAACTTAACTTACGATTCTTTTAGATTGGATGTCATAATTAAAATTTTATATATTCAGTTGATGAGAATTTTCAAGTATATAAAAAACAATATCAATAGTTACATTGTTTTCAATAAAAAAAAATTAGGTAATGACAATTAAGCATCAAAGTATATTATGTAAAAACGAACTCTTACCCTAAATTACCTGATCAATAGGATGAATATTTCAGTAACAATGTCAATATGATGCCAAAGAAATCACATAATTCGCAACTAATTAAATTATTTTGTAAAAACTAACTCTTATCATAAATCACAAAAGTAAGACAAAAATTTTATAGTTGTGCCAATATGATGTACCTGAGGATATAAGAATTATATGAGAAGTTTCAATTACATGAGAAATAATATCAATAGTTGCATTATTTTCAATCAAAGAAAAATAGGTAATGACTATTAAGCATCAAAGTATTTTGTAAAAATTAAATCTTACCGTATATCACCAAATTATGATGAAAATTTCAGTAGAAGTGTCAATATGATGCCAAAGATAACCACATAATCCGCAATCTATATATAACAACAAAGAAGAGGTGCAGGAAAAAAAACCATTTGCAATAGTAACACGAAAAAAAAGTAAACAATTTGAATTTAACTTAAGATTCTTTTAGATTGGATGCCATAGTAAAGATTTCATGTATTCATATAACAGTCTTGATTAACTAATTAGCAGGAGATATAATATGGATATATTCTAAAATATTTGTGAACTTTTGCAAGAAAATTAATGTTTACCTTGACATGAATAATATGATAGTCACTGCACTCAAACGTAATGATAGGTCATTATATTATAGAATTTAAATAATTTTTTTTTTGTGAAGATTCTTTTATCCTTCATTAAAATGAGATATGAAAGATGGTGTTATTCTATTAGTTGTGTAATATGAAGGTAAGCCAAAATAATTTGACAAATTCATAACCGTATATTAATTGGGCTAATATATTAATTATTATAGGAAAGATCAAAAAAGCGGCATCTATACGGTGAATTATGATACTTGTTTGTTTACAAACAAATGTTAAAAGTATACTAGGAAATTGGTCCGCGCTTTGTGTGTTTTGTTAAATTTTTATTTTAATTTATGAATTAAATACAAATGAGTTTATCTTTTAAAAAATTAAATAAAATTTTGATACTCATGCTCTTTTCACAAATATACACTTTTAAAGCAATCAATTGTTTTGAACATTGTTTTGAGGCCATCAACCTTTTTTTTTTTTAAGAAAAAACTACAAGAACATTATCTCATTTGAGTTCACTCTTTTACATAATTCTTGAAACTTAAAATTTAATTTATAAATATTATATTTAATTTCTCATATAATTAGTACTTTGATTTTTTTACTTTGTATATAATATTTTGTATGTAGTTAGTAAACTTGTAGTTTTATTTGAAGATTCTATGTTCGAATTCACATCATGAATTTAATAGATAATTTAACCTCCTATTTGATTATGACACATAAAGTGGTACAACAAGAAATTTCTTAGTTTTTTTTTTCAATAACAAACATTAGGTATTTCACCAACATGAGTTGTGGTGTAGTGGTGAGACTACTCCACCTTTAACCAAAGGTCTCGGGTATGAGCCCTTGGTATGGAGAAAATCCTGTTGGAAGTGTCACACCAGAATGGGCCCTGCAAATTAGGCATTTCATTAACACACAATACTCCTTAAATTAGCTAAAAGGTTTTTAAAATTAAATTGACATTGCTTTCTTTTCTCACTGGCTATTTCTTCATTTAGTCATGTAGTTTCACCAAAGTTCCTGTTAGACATATAATAAAACAACACAAACAGATTACTACTCTTTATTCTTGAACTAAATTACTATCAGATTAAATGATTGAACTAAATTATGACAAAAATATATATTTTTTTTTAAAACAAAGAAATGACACAGGACTCATTATACTACTATAGTAACACATTGCTTGTAGATATTTTAGTCTGTGATAAATATCTCTAACATCAAACTTTTAAAATTTATAATCTCTTTTTGTTTGCATCTCTTTTTGTTTGCATGAATAAATTATCAATCTACAATTAGAACAATTGTAAATGATTAACAAAAACCTAAAATGTGAAATGCAAATTTACTGAATTCACATTACTAATTAACTTGTACAAAAATCAAACTACTTTTTTTTATGATCGAAATATTCAGGTTAAATTTCCCGCAACTCGATTAATTTTAAGGAAACCTACAACATCTCAACAACAACAAAAAACTCAAACTAATTCTTCTTTCGAGATATAAAATTAAACAGAGAAGAGACCCACTAAAAATAAATAACCCGTTTTTCCTAACAAAAAGCAATGAATACACTTTTTTGATACATAAAAAAGCACTGAATATACAAGTTATAGTGAAATATCAATTTTTTATAGAACATGAATATCTTATGTAATCCAAATAATGCAAAAATATGATGAGGTCTTTAAAATATAAAACATTATTTTTAACAATAAACAACATGTAGAAGAAAATTGAGAAGAAAAAATGCTATAACTCATAAGAAAAAATGCATACCTGTTGAAACATATGTTGAATAGGTATGTTTATATAATAGTTTTAAAGATTTAAAGATAAAATATATCTTTCATATTCTGTAATTACACAAGACTTCATTCAACTTCTCAATCGTTACAATACATTTCATCTCCTACATTAAGTGTGAAAGTAAATATTGCAGCTTTTAAATACTTTTATAATAAAGATAAAGAATGAGTGGAATGGATTGAGGGGTAGTAATTTTATTGTTCAAGCAAATGAGAAAAAATATAAACATATCATTGGTTGAAGAGAGGTGATACATCATCCTTTTAATGTTTATATATATATATATATATATATATATATATATATATATAAAATGGTGAAAAATTTAAAAATTATCAAAAATTTGAGAAAAAAATAAATAACAATAATCAAATATTAGAGTGCCACATCATCGGATTGAAGATTCTCCTTTATATATATATTGATTGAAAAAAAAGGCCATCATTTCACTCTTAAACTTGTCCTCTTAATTTACTTTACTACTTTAGTCCTTAAATTATTCTTTCATTTATCTACCTCCCTTAACAACTTTAAACTGAATTAAAATGCACCCTTCGTTGCTCATTCCAAGTTAAGCATGGGTGCTATTAAGCACATTTTTTTGATTCATCCACGATATATATATTAAATTATTTTATATATTTTATATTTAAATTCATTTAACCGAATCTTTTCCTAATTATAACCCGACCCACACTTAACAAATACCTTCAATTCCTAAACTAAACATTATTTCTCTTTATACTTTTTCCTAAACCGCGTCTCTAAGACAATTTCACTCTATCACACTTCACAAAAATTAATTCTGTGGTTGTCTATGATTTCTAACAAGCTTCTAGATGAAATTCAACAACTCAGATGATTATTTGTTGTTTGAATTTTTGTATTTTGATTTTAGAATTTTTATCTTGAAAAAAATTCTAAAATTGATCTAAAGTTCATATTTTTTTTCCAGGTTAATCATGAATTTTGTGTATATTTCCTTGAGGTTTCACCATGGAGGATAATTACAACAAAAATCCCCTATTAAGTGTCATGGAGATATTGTTACTGATTATCGATATTGATCTAAATAATTTTTCTACTTTAAAATTATTGGATATGTGAAGGAAATAGGGTATAACTATTCCTTGTGTATAGTTTATATTAAACCTTCTAAAATAAAATATTTAGTAAAGTCACATGTGATAGGGACATTCTAGATATTGTACCTCAATATAAAAATGAAGATACTATTGAGTTATATGTGACACATTTAGTTAAAGAGCCTATTGGGGTCCCACCTGTCATTGAATATAGTGACCATGCGAGAGAGAAATCTTATGCTACTTTTAATAAAGAGTCGAGTCAAGACTTGGAGGGTAGTGAGAATTAGGGTTTGAAGAGGATTTTGTAAAGGCCGCAATACCTCAAGAACCTACTACTAGTGAAAACTTGGGTGATAGTGGTACTGCTGCTGGGGGCGAAGATTTAGGTGGTGGTGATGGTGGTTCTGTTACCGGTGAGGATTTGGATGATGGCAATGCTATTGCTAGGGGTGAGGACTTAGATGGCGGTGCTGTTGCTGCTAGGAGTGAGGACTTGGGTTGTATTTTTGTTAGTATTGAGAAGAATTTGGGTAAAGCTATTTTTGTTACTGCAACAGTTATCCCAATTATTCCATCAGATTAGCAAAGTGAAATTAAAGTTGGTGAAGATTCAAACTATGGTGACTTATTTAATAAAGGTGAAGATGATGAGTTGATAGTAATGTTAATGTAAGGACTTTGAGGGGAAAAAAAGAGGGCCACCAACAAGAAGAGGTCTGATGAAATAAAAAAGAGAAAAAAAGAAAGATTAGAATAGAAAGTGTTTGTTTAGGTAAAAAAAGTTGATTTGGGATATGATGAAATTTTATTCGAGGAAAAAAAAGCCCAGAGAAAAATATAGTTGGAGATGCCCATACATTGATCCAGATGAAGAGGTAAAACCTGTTAGAAGATAAAGAAAACCAAGAATAACAAAAACATTATAATAGGATATTTTTGATCCTACTTGTAAATTAATAATTTGCAAGCTTGAACTTTGTTTTGCAAATGTTGAAGAGTTTAGAAAAGCTCTTACTAGATATGTTGTTCAACAACATATAGAGCTAGATAAATTTATAAACGAACCAAAAACTGTAAAAGTAAATTGTGTATATGACTGTCTATGATTGTTGTTTACATGTCATGATTCTAGGATTAGAGATTTTTAGATTAAAAAATACATTCCAATGCACAAGTGTAATAACACAAGAAAAAATGAATTGATAAATTTTAAGTACTTGACAAAAAGGTACAAGAACAGAATTACTTCAGAGCCTGACATTAGAGTTTGTCAGTTTTAAGAATTAGTGAAAAAAGAGTTGAAGGTGTACATAAGAAGGCCTATGGCAAGAAAAGCTAGAAACATTGTATTTTAACAAATTATGGGTGATCATGTAGTGCAGTTTAAAAAAAATAAAATTATAGGGATGAGCTCTTAAAGGTCAATTTAGGCAGCTCATGTGTAGTGAGGCTTAGTAAATTTTTTTTTGAAGGTGAAAGAAAATAATTTCAACCATTTTATATATATTTTGATGCTTTGAGAAAACATTGAAAATTGGTGCCAGGAGATGTATTGAATTTGATGATTATTTTTGAAAGATTTTTGTAAAGGTCAATTACTTGTGCTGTTTGTAAGTATATGAATAATCAGATGCTATTACAAGACTGGGCAGTGGTTGAAGCTGAAAACAATTTCATTTTGGGATGATTTGTTAGACTTGTGAAGAATGATGTTGTGCTTGAAGATGGATCTGAAGCGACTACTATTGTAGATATAAAGAAGTAATCTCATTTTTTTTTATTCATTTTCTATATTTCTATTTTAATTATTTTATACTTATGTCACCTAATATACTTATTTTTTTGAAGGATCTTGACAATGCTATTTCAAAGTTACTGTAAAACGCATAATAAAAAACATGTGAAGACATGTTCTAGCCAACTAATCCTAAGATTGAAAAGATATTGAAAGAAAGAATTGTCTTTGAAAGTGTGTCAAGTCTATAATGAGCAAGAATTTACAAAAAATATGAATCATACAGAGATTTTAGGGGATAAGAAATTTGATTACAAACTATATTACAATATAGAAAGATGGTTCAAGCTGTACTTCAAATATCACAGTTATTATGATGATGTTGACAACAATATGATTGAAAGCTTTAACACATGAATGTTGGAGGCAAGATATGAGACTATCATACTTGAGGAAATAAGGGTCAAGATGATAACAAGAACAGGATAGTTGATTTTTTATTTTGGATATATGGATAACTGATATTTTTCTAATGATAGTAAAAATGTTACAAGATAACACATCAAAATCAATAAAGTGTAACCTTGAGTGGACTGATGGATTTAATTTTAAGGTTAAAGATCATTGGAGAAATATTTTTATTTTGAATTTGAGAGATAATACTATATTTGTAGATTTTGAATATTAAAAGGTATACTTTGTTGTCATGTTATAACTGCTCTATACTTTAGAAAACCAGAATTCATTAACTATGTTGTACATTGGTATACCAAGAAAACTTATCTCAAGATATATAGTTACTTCATTGAACCTGTTACTGATATGCAAATGTATCCCTACTCAACCAAACCTTTTATTCTACTACCTACAATAAAAAGTTTTCAAGTAAACTCAGTAAATGTAGAAGAAAAGAGTAGACTAAAAAAAGAACTGAAAAATTTTCAAAGAGAAGTGTTGAGACAACCTGCAAATTATGTCATAACAAGGGTCATAATTAAAAGAGTTTTTCATTGGTTACAAGTTCAACAAGATCAAGTGCGGATTCTTCTGCAGCATCAAGCACAAGTAGATAAAAACAAAGACTAAAAAATTCTACAAAGGTAACACTTGACTTGTAGTTTACTAGTATTTCAATGCTCTTTTAGTTTCTTACATTTTTGTTATATGTTGTAGGTTGATACTGTAGGTGCTACTACTGGTAAATATAAATGATCAACTGCAATAGCTGCTACTATTATGGGTGGTGTTAGCAGAGGAAGAGGGACTGCAACCTTTACTGTGGTTGGTGTTGGTAGAGAGAGAGAGGCTACACTTCTATTGTTAGTAGTGCTAGTAGAGGTAGAGAAGATGGTGGTGGTGGTGGTGGTAGAGGCAGAGGTGCTGATACTGTTGTTATTGGTGGTTCTAGTAAAGGTAAATGTGTTAATGCTACTATTATTGATTGTGCTTCTAGTGCAGGATGAGTTAATGTTGCTGTTGTTGGTAGTGCTGATAAAGAAAGATGAAGATGAGCTGGTGCTAGTAGATGAGAGTTGTTATTGCTGTTTTTAGTATTGGTGTCACTGGTTCTAGAAAATATAGAGGAGAACCTTTTAAAAGATCTAGGATGGTTGGAATGGGGCTGCTTCATGCATAGAGTTGTTTTAGAATTTTCAATGTAAGTTAAAATTGGTTATATTTGTCTAGTTTAAAGTCAATCTTTTAAAAGTCTTAAGTTAATTTATTCTCTTTTATTTTTGTCAGTCTGGAATACCTATGAACTCCTTCGTAGTGACTGCATATTTTGAAAATCACAAATCAAGATCAGGTGTAAAATGAAATGAAAAGTAAGCTATGATCTAACAAGAAATTGAAGATGTGAGAGCACAAAAAAAGATGCGGACAAGTTCAAATGTTTTTGAAATGAATCATCTAAGCCAAACAAATTCATCAACTTTTCAATAGAAAAAGCCTAATTTCTATTTGTTTGTGTATTGATCTTGTGAACTGAAACAATAGTGACTTTAACTTAGCTAGTGTCTATTTTGGTTAAACAGTAGGGACTTAAACTATGCAATTGTGGCTACACTAATTTGATATATTTTGAAAACAATGATGCAGTTATAACTGCACTTTTGGCTATATATTTCTGTAGAAATATCAGCAATTGAGACTGTACTATTTTAGAATTTTCGTAAAAGCATTTATGTAGCTGTGGCTGCACTATTTTGATATTTTCTTGGAGGTATTTATGCAGCTTCAAATTGCATAATTTTTGCTAGCTTGTGTGAGGTTTTAATGCAACTTTAAATTGCTAAAAATGTAGTCTAGCTTTATTAATCAACTAGTACTACATTTGTTTTTCTAGTACTAAGGTAACTTCATTACAAAAGAAGTTGCACCATTACCGAAGAAGAATAAAAATGCCTCAAATGCAATCAATTCAACAATCATTTTCATATATCAAAAGACAACAACCATCCAAGTTACATTGCAAAAGAAGTTGCACCATTCAACACAAAAATATGCTACATATCATCTAACAACCTAGTGCTAAGGTAACTTCATTGAAACTTTCTTCATATATAGCATTCCAACCTAATATCTTATAATTATTAGTAGTATACAAGAACAAAACACAATAAAGAAGTGAGTATTCTCTCCAGTTCTCCCTTTAGCAATTCTTCTTCACTTCTTCTCTCTTTCTTTGATATTCTCAATCTCTTATTTCAACTTCTTCAATTTTATATCAACCGAATTATCATCTTTGAATTCTTTAGTGTCATGATCTGATTTCTCAAGTCATGATGACACCCATCTTATTCCACCAATAGGGAAGCCAAGCATAGTCTGGAACTAATTCAGTATTAATAAAATTCTCACATAAACTGCCTAGAAACTGAACTATCAGTCCCAGTAAGTCAGAAATAACTTGGAGCAGGTATACTCTAAATACTGCGAATGCAGGAAAATGAGAGAAATGATCGGGAGAGTCATTACAACATCCACTACTAAAAGAACTTTCATCCGCGAAAGTAAAAGATAAGGAAGTACCTAAGGGCTCAAATAGGTAAGGATACTGGGCCCGCATCTCATGCTCGATCTTTCAAGTAGCCTCTTCTAGTGAATGGTGATGCCACAGAACCTTAACTACTGGAATGTCCCTACAGCATAACCGTCTGACATCTCTGGCTAAAATGGACATACACTCCTCTACAAATGCCAATCTCTCATCTAACTAAATTGAGTTCCATCGAAGCACGTGCGACTCATCTAGAATGTACTGTCATAACATAGATACATGAATACTGGGTGAATAATTTTGATGTAGGAGGAAGTGCCAACACATATGCTACCTCCCCAACTGTCTATAGAATCTCAAAAGGTCTAATATACCTGGGGATAACCTTTCCCCTCGTTCCAAACCTCATCACGTCTTTTATGGGAGATACTTACGGGAAGGCCCTATCACTAACTTTGAACCTCAGTAGAGGGCATCTGCGGTCATTATAACTCCTCTATCTACTCTGATCTTCTCGTAGACTATCCTAAATCACTCGAACTCGGTCTAATGACTTATAAAGAAGGTCTGTTTCACTACACCTAGCCTTAGAAGTCTCAAACTAACCAATAGGAGATTCACATCGCCTATCATACAATGCCTCAAATGCTTCAATTTGAATACTCAAATGAAAGCCGTTATTATATGCAAACTCTGCCAGAGGTAGAAAATGGTCCCACTGACCCTCAGAATTCTACACACAAGTGTGGACCATGTCCTCCAAGACCTGAATCATTCACTCTGATTGTCCATCAGTCTGGGGAATAAAGGCAATGCTAAGGTCAACTTAGGTGCCCAACGCCTCCTGAAATGTCCTCCAAAAGCTAGAAGTGAACTGAGAGCATCAGTCTGAAATAAAGGACATAGGTACCAGTGTAAGCAAACTACTTTCCAAATATAAATATGAGCTAATCTCTCGACACTGGAGGAAACTCGAATAAGGATAAAATAAGCAGATTTGATCAATTAATCCACGATGACCCAAATGCTATCGAAACCACAAGAAGTGCGAGGCAATCCATCTTTGAAATCCATCATAACTCGCTCCCACTTCCATTCAGAAATGGGTTGCTGCTGAAGAAATCCACCATGACTCTAATGCTCGACCTTTACCTGCTGGAAATAAAGGCATCTATCTACAAACCCTGCTATATCTTTCTGAATACCAGTCCACCAGTAGTGCTTTCTCAAATCCCTATACATCTTAGTTGTCGTAGGATGAATAGAGTATCTAGAGCTTTGAGCCTCACAAAGGATCAACTGAATAAAATATCCAACCCTTGGAACATAAATGCGACCATCAAACCTTAAGAAACCCTTAGAATCTTAGGTAGCCCTCCTAGACTCACCTCTCAACACCTGCTCGAGAATTTTACAAAGCCTTTTATCCTCAAACTGACGACCCCAAATATTCTCCAACAAGGTAGATCTAACCTCAACACTAGAAATGATCTTCTGAGGGTCAGAAATATCTATATGAACCATCAAGTTAGTTAAGGAATGGATGTTCAAAGCCAACGATCGCTGAGAAACTAAAATAAAGGCTAAGCTACCCATAATCACTAACTTCCAGCTCAAGGCATCCACTACCACATTCTCCTTGCTTGGATGGTCGAGATTAGAGGTATCATAGTCCTTCGTAACTCAATCCATCTATGCTAACTCAAATTAAGCTCCTTCTGGGTCATAATATACTGAAGATTGTGGTGATCACTAAAGATCTCATAGCGAACCCCATACAAATAATTCCTCAAAATCCTAAGTGCAAACACTACCACTACCAACTCCAAGTCATAAGTAGGGTAGTTGCGTTTATGCACCTTCAGTTGCCTCGATGCATATGTACTAACATAACCTTGTTGCGTTAGAACACATCTCAGACCAATACTAGATGCATCACAGTAGACAGTAAAACCCTCGCCCTCAACTAGAAGAGTCAGAACAGGAGCAGAAGTAAGCAAATCCTTGAGCGTTAGAAAGTTTGCCTCACAACTCGTAGACCATAAAATAGAACCTCTTTCCTGGTCAATCTAGTCATAGGGGCTGCAATAGTTAAGAAACCCTTGACAAACCGCCTATAGTAACCTTCCAACCCAATAAAACTATGAACCTCAATAGGTGACGTAGGTCTAGCCCAACTACGAATAGGCTCAATATTTGTCGGGTTTGGAGGTGGGCGTTCGGTTTGTTTGATTTTGTTATTTAATATCTATTTAGTTTTTCAATTTTTGGCTTGGTAAATATGACAACCATAGCCGAACTAAAATAAATTCGGTTTGATTCAGTTTCTGTAAATTTGATTCAATTTTTTTGATCTTCTTTTTTGATATTGGAGATCAAAGTAGTGGGCCTTTTTTGTCATGGCCAGAAGTGAGTAGTGACTTTTAATTTTTTTTCTACTTTAATGTCTGAAAAAAATTATTTTTATATCTTTGTGTTAATTTCTTAAATAATTCATTTAGTATTAGAGGGTATTTTTGTTGTAAAATGGTATACTTGTTGACGGAAGTAAGTAGGACTGCTGAGTACGTTGACGAAAGTGAGAACTGAGAATCAAAAAATAGAATTAGGGTTGTGAGGTTGTGAGGTGCTATTGACATAGAATTGTAAAGTAAATATTGAATAATGAATTGGGATTTAAGGGTTATAACTTACATAGAATAAGGGGTATTGGGCTTGTTGGACTTAGACCTATTGTTGGTATCAAATTTGAGTTGGTTTTGTATATAATTTACATATAATAAAATATTAATATATTATTATATAATTTTGGTTTAAAAAAATTATTATTTTTTGAAAATCCAAAAATTGAACCATTTTGCCGAATTCCTATAATTTGAAATCAAAATCTATCCAAAAAACCCAAAAGCAAAATTTAATTTTGATTTGGTTTTCAGTTTGAATGAAAATATGCCCAGCCCTAGCTGGGTCCACTATAATACCGTCCTTGGACACCACATTCCCCAAGAAAGCTATAGACTCAAGTTAGAACTTGCACTTTGAGAAATTGGCATAAAGTCAATGATCTCTCAAAGTGTGTAGCACAGTCCTCAAATGTTGCTCGTGCTCTTTCCTACTCCTTGAATGTACCAAAATGTCATCAATAAATACTATCACGAAGGAGTCCAAATACGGCCTGAACATGCACTTCATCAAATCCATAAAAGTTGTTAGGGCATTGGTTAACCCAAAAGACATCACCAAGAACTCATAATGACGAACGAGTCCTAAAGTCTATCTTAGGGATGTCCATAGCCCTAACTCTCAACTAATGGTAACCAAACCTCAAATCTATCTTAGAAAACATTGCTACCCTTTGAAGATGGTCAAACAAATCATCGATACGAGGCATAGGATACTTATTCTTCACGATTATCTTATTCAACTGCCTGTAGTCGATACACATACACATAGAGCCATCTTTTTTCTTCACAAATAGAATTGGGGAATCCCATGATGATATACTTGGTCTAATAAAATTCTTACCCAGAAGATCTTGAGGTTGATTATTCAAATTCTTTAACTCAGTAGGAGCCATACGATAAGGAGCCATAGAATTAGGTCGGGTGCCTGGCTTAAGGTCAATAATAAACTCTTTATTACGCACAAGAGGAAGGCCAGGTAGGTCGGTCAGAAACACATCAAGAAACTTATGAACAATAGGGACAGAGTAAAGCGATGGAATCTGAGCACTAATATACTAAACATATGCAAGAAATAACTTACAACACCTTGATATAAGTGTCCTAACCCGAATGTTAGAAATAATCCCTGTCGGCATGTGACTAATAGAACTCCGCCACACAACCAGGGGTACGTTATGCCAGGCTAAGGTAACGATTTTAGAAAAATAATCCAAGATCACATGGTAATGAGATAACCAATCCATGTAACCAATCCATGCCTAGAGTCACATCAAAATCACCATAGCTAGGACAATAAGATCAATCTGAGTATCAAACTCCTAAACAGTCACCAAAAAATATCTATATACCCAATCCACTAATAAAGAATCACCCATAAGGGTAGCTACACACAATGACATAGAAAAATACTCCGAACACAAACCCAACAGTGACATAAATAAGAAAAAACAAATAAAATATGGAACCGCGATCAAATAAAGAAGAACCTAGCTAATGGAATATGAAAACCATTCCTGTGATCATAACATCTAAATCCTCAGCCTCTGGTCTACCTGGTACAACATATAAATGACTCTATCTACCACTGGACTGGGTGCTTGTCTGACCACCTGTCCTTCTTCCCTGTAGACCACCACTAGAAACCCTGGAGACCACCCCCACGACCCTGTGCACTATCTTTGGCTGGTAGCGACACTGATCTAAGTGGCTGTGCAGTCTAAACCGAAGGATAAATCATACCATACTGAGAAAACTCACAGGAAAAGTAACCAACAACCTCACTGTTATAAATGCCCTAAACACCCTGCTCTATCAAAAGGTTCGACGAATCTAAAATGACCACCCTAACTCGATGATCCTAAATGAACACCCTCTGCGGCTTACTTCTCTCTGACCACTAGAACCACTATAATCGAGCTGACCCCTAGATGATATCTGAAGTGATGCTTTAATTGATCGACTAATCTAACCCTGATGCTGATAAGGCTACTGCTAAGAGTACTTATCATGAAAAGGATGGCCTATGAATTGTGAACCACTGTGGCTCCTACTTTAACTAACTTAGTAAGGAGGTCTCTTATTGCTGTCCCCTTAGTCCTCATGATCCATTTCATCTATAAAATAAACATGCCCAACAATTTTAGAAAAAGAGTTCCCTGAAGTTACCAAATTCTATGTAGCCCTACAAAGAGGTAATATCAATCCCCTAATAAAGCATCAGATTCGCTCATACTCCTTAGGCACAATCATACTCGCGTTCCTGTCTAAGTTATGAAATCTTGCCTCATACTTAGCCATAGACATAGAACCCTATCATAAAGCAGAAACCTCATCTAAAAATGGTTGTACATCCTGCGAGGCATATACTTTCCCAAGAAAGCCGAGAACTGAGTCCATGTCACTGGTGGAGATCCAGCTGGCCGAGAATCAAGATAACCTCTCCATCACTTCCTCATTGCTGTGTCTATATGATAAGTAACAAAGTCCACTCCCTGCAACTTAACCATCCCCGAGTTTCGTAACCTCTCCTTACAATTATATAGGAACTCATAAGCATCCTTTCCTGGGGTCTCAACAAACCTGAGTGGAGTCAATATCAAAAATCATCCTAACACCTTCTGCTCATTTGAAGACCTAACTGGATGGGCTATTGTCGTCTGTAGGGCTATTAGTGCTGGTAGAACCTCTACCCTCAGCGCCGCTGCAGGTTGTGCCCTTAAATCAACGCCACCCTGTGTTGCTGGATAAGCTCTCTCGATCGTTGGAACACCAACTAACCCCAATAACTTTACTAGTGCATCCTAAAGAATCGAAAAAGATATAAAATCAGCTGGAGCCTGGGTTTCCCCCCCACTCACCTGTTGTTGTGGTGGCAGAATACTTGGAGCTCTGTCTGTCTCAGGATATATGTAAGATTAGGTAGTGGATCCCTGACCTGATCTCAAACTGGGTCTGCTTCTCTATATTGTCTCTGACCTCTGGGTCGACCTCGACCCTTAACTATAACTCTTGCAGCAGGCTTAAAGTCTTGGTCCCCAGCTCCCGCATCTCGCATCTTAGACATCTAGTTAAAGAGTAAACCAATAAAGATTAAAAACCAACTCTGACCTAATGCACAAAAAAGAATAAAAAAATGAGATTTTTCCCTAGAAATGCTCCATAGCCTCCCAAAGAGAGGATACAGATGTTGCCATACTAGTCAATAGGACTATACTAAACATCGTTTCCAGTACCAACAATACTAGTAAGACCTAGGGTATGATACCAAGCTGTCACGATCCGATTTCTCAAGTTATGCTAACTCCTACCTTATTCCATAAGTAGGCAAGCCAAGCCATAACCTGGTATATTAGGTAACGGGCTAACATACAAAAACTAAAAAAGACCACATATAATAATAACAGTAGTAATAATAAGCAAAAAGCAAAGTAAAAAAACAAATAAAGTATATCAAATAAGAGAAGAAAAAGTACCAAAATATACAGGCGAATCCCTCCCAAAACTTGGTAAGGTAGGTACTAGAGCCACTACTAAAAGATATCCAGAGTACTACACAAAATCCAAAATATACACCATATATACAAGCAGTATCTAGTACAAAAGACTAGACAGGAATAGATAGATGAGGATCAGCCTCCGACAACAGCAAGCTCATTCTACTCCGGATCAGTACTGAAAATAGGAATTATGTCAATACCGACTGCTAGTACCTAGATCTGCATTAGGGTAAAGATGCAAAGCTGTATTATGAGTACCAAAGCAATGGGTACTTAGTAGGCATCATCGGTCGACTAAGCTCAATACAAGAAAAGCATAACTAAAATGAGAGGGTGTATCTAAGTCAATAGTAAATAGGGATAAAAAGGTAAACAACTATCGAGCTACGCAAATGCGATAAAGAAATAAGTAAAAGCGATACAGAAAGATAGATAATGCAGTAATAAAAGGAAAATCAAACATAACCTAACTAAGACTCCATAAGCCCGCTAGGCACTGAAGAAGAAAATCAACCCAACTGTGCCCTCATATGATGGTAGGATACATAAGAAGTAAATTTTAAAGAAAAATATAAATAATCCATAACTGAACCATTCCCATAAAATCATAGTAGCCCACTATATGTGCACCAGACTTGAACTGACATCAATGGCTAGTAACTAGAGGCCAAATGGTGGGCTTAAATCAGTAGTGGTGGATAATAACAAGAGGCCATAGGCCGAACTTAAACTAGAAATAGTAGGCAATAACGAGAGGCCACATGCATGATTTACAACATAACTCATAATCAAATGCCGGACTCAAACTAGAACTCAGAGGAATCACAACTTTCAAATCAACAATAATCAGCATCAGAACTCCCAAATCATATCATAATCAGATGTCAGACTCGAACTTGAACTTATAGTAACCATACCCAATTGTTAAAATAACTCTAGTCTACTTGAACGCCAAAACTAAAAAAATTCCTCCAAAAGCCTTCAAATAATACCCCACTGGAACACGATCTTGAATAACTTGATGAAAATAATTAATTTTCTTCAGAATAAAGTACGATATCTCAACATTTTGTGAAGTACCACTTGTCCAATGTGGCTAAATGTATATGTTAGAACAACTGACATCTCAATTGTATAGAAACAAAAGAAATTTATTAACTTAATTAGTTGCAACCATTGACACGTATATGATGGAAAACGTATATGTTTAGACAAAAATGAAAAGTTATTTGCATGCCACCTAATGACTCACCCACTTATTCCCTAATTGCTGCCACCTAATCCATTGGTTTTATTATCCCTCCACTTCCACGTGGAAGTGGAGTTTCCACCACACTCTTTTACTTAATTCATTTTATGTATATTCGGATATTGCATAGATTCGTGATAAAATAAATATCATATTTTGAATATATTATATTTAATAAAAAATTATTTCTAATAAAATTTTTATTATATAATAATAATATTTTAGCATATCTAGATTTACTATCTCCGTTTAATATATTAATAGATTATAAAAGCTATTATAAAGTAGTATAAATATATCTTAATTATAGAATTTTATCAATATCAAAAATATTTTGAAAATATAATTAACTATGTCATCGTACCAATTTCTAATTTAATTTAAATATATCACAACTAATTCAGTATTAATAAAATTCTCAGACAAACTGACTGAAAATTGAAATATCAGTCCCAGCAATTCATAAATAACTTGGAGCAATTATATGAAAGCTCTAAACACCGAGAACACAGGAAAATGAGAAAAATGTCTGGGAGGGTCATTACATTTAGGCTTGTCAACTTCTTCAGAACCTTTCTCAACTTATTTGTTTAGCCCAATCAATTTCTCAACATCACTGACTGATGCATATTGAGAAGATTCAACTATATTTTCAAACTCACCTAATTTCTCTATTAGTTTAGGAATCACATATTTGGACTTCAGATCAATGTCTTCTCTATTCCCTAACATCAAAAGTCGCAAGATCTTGGACCCTTCGCTGGTGACAAATAAAACATAAATTAATCTTTAATCAAATCCATCAGAAAAGTAAAGGTATAAAAATTAATATTTACTCCATAATAAGAACATATCCAATATCTTCTACCGAAATTCCTTAAAGTTCAAGATGGCTTCAAATGCAATAAAATTTCGTGATTAAAATGAACTTCCTGCTTCAAAGCAGAGTCATTTTCATCCATACAAAATTTACTGAAGTTAATTAATCTCATTGTGTGCTTTAAGAAATTCATTCCAACAAATAAGCTAAAATTCAAAAACCAATTTAAAGTTCTAAAAAAAAAGAGAGAAACCTCTAACAAATGGTAGCTGCATGAGATGAATTAGATATATATTTTTCAAAAAAGTAATAGAAGAAGGAGAGGGCTAAAATTAGTTCAACTTTATGTTTCGTAAACTCAAATTTATGCGGCTTAAAAAAATGATAACAATCTCAATTTTTGCATTAATTTCATGTCTCCCATCAATGAATTCATTACAAAGTATATATATATATATTGTTTAAAATAGACATGTATTAAAATAATATTATTTACAGGTTACTCCTGGCTATAGTAGTCACGATTCAAAACAAAAGTGCTAGGATGTCTCCCATCAATGAATTCATTATAAACCTTAATTTACCATTCAAAATAAGTTCCTTCTTTGTCTATCCAAACAGTTGGTTCAGCACACTTTGGTGCAACTTCAAAAATGATTGTCTATAGCATGTCTGATGATTGCACCCAAACTTAGCCAAGGCGTGTGCTACCCCATTCTTTTCTCTATAGTAATGTGTAACAGCTTCCTAGTCTTCTTAATCTTGACCTGCAATCATGAATTAAAGCATTATAGTGTAGGTTCTCCTCTGAAAGCATAACAATAATTTCTTTTGAATCAATGTTAATTTCCACTAGGAGAAATTGGTGATTTTCAATAACTTTCATCCCTTCGTTGAGAGCTAATAGTTCCACGTGGTTATTGGTAGTCAAAGGAAAGCCCTTGGCTAATACCATCACCCAACCATAACTTCTATTCCTGACAACCCTTCCAACCCCACCTTTGCTAGGATTACCTAAGCAAAAATCATTAGTGTTTAGTTTAGGCATAATATATAAATATGATCCTAAACTTGACACCAAATCATAACATTGTCCTTAAACTTCGACAGTCCATAAATAGGCCCTTTTACTATACAAAACTAGAACAAATAAACACTCTAATTTTACAACTTACATGCGTGTACCTCACTTGAACCTACGTGGATCAGTCATCCACTCAGATGCTGCCACCTAATAAAAAAGATACATTATAACTATAACCTTTAACTTTGCTAGTGCACAAGTAGGCCCTTTAAATATACAAAAGCTGAACAGAAAAATCCTTTAATTCTAACTCCGACGCGCGTGGTTTTGAGTGTATACACATATTTTGCCACATAGAATTGAAGTGTTTATTTTTTCAGATTTTGTATAGCTAAAGGGCTTACTTGTGCATTGTCAAAGTTTAAGGTCAATGTTATAATTTGACGTCAAATTTAGGGGCATATTTATGTATTATGCCTTTAGTTTATAAGCAGTTTCTTAGGGGATGGGGGAGAGGGGTCCACTTGATATTACTGGTCATGCTTTGAGGTTTTAAGGGTTTATCAGTAACCAAGTGGTTGTATTCCCCAACATCAACATAGATTTGGTCAAACTTGAGTTTATCCCTCTTGTTACTAAAAAGTATTATTTTTTCTATTCTTCCAGATTTCCCCTAGCATAAAAGGGAAGATGTCATGCCACAAGAGAAGGTTACCAAAGCTAGTACAATAAAGTCTTCTGTAATTTTCCCCCAATTTTAGGGGTAGAAACTATTGATGCTCAAACCCAAAAAAGAGCAGTGGTAAGGACATAGTTCCAGGCATCTATGAAGAGAGAACATTCAAAAAAAATATGAGTGATGTCCTCTGTGTGATGATCACAACTAGAGCAGTTGTGATTAACATTGATGCCCATTTTTGAGTGTCTGTTTTGTTGGAAGTTTGTTGAGTTGGGAAAGCCACAAAAAGGTTTTAATATTATATTTGGAGAGCAATTGGCTTTCCAAATTCACTAGAAATTACTGTTAGCAACAATAGTCTTTTACTAAGTCCATTGTCAATGAAGGAGTAGGTACTGCTGCTAGAGAAAAGGTCATTGCTAGTTAATCTCCAAATAAGATGATCTCCTGGCATTCGGAAAGAAGCATTGGACGTTGTGGACAATCTCCTGAGGAATTTAGAGAGAGAGGTCTCTGAAGTTCCATTCATTATTATTCCAGACACTATTTGAAAAAAATATAATAATGCAAATCTCCTAAACTTATAAAAATACCTTTTCTACTAATCATGATATTGAATTTGAAAACAAAATATATCTTGCATTCCATTTTATATGAATTTTAAATATGTCATGTGAAAAATTGAAATAAAAATGTTACCAAGAAAAGAAATAGGTTATTCTTTTTTAAATGGACTAAAAAGAAAACTAGAACATTCTTTTTGAAATGGAAGGAGTATAACATGATATCCCGAGATTACTTCTTCTACCATTCAAGCAATTCTTAATACTCCCTCTATACCTATTTATTAGTCATCTTTTTAATTTGCACACTCAATAAGAAAATCATTAACGAGAAGGTAATTAGACTAAATTTTACCTTTACTCATCTTTATTTAATGCTTCTCATTTTTGCACTATATTAATATCTACCTATATTTATGTCTAACATTTTGTTTGGATGGTGGTTTGCCATGGTTCATAATGTACGGTACAACATGATATGGTATTGTACTGTATAGTGTAGTGCAATACAATGTTTGAATGAAATATATCAGTCAGTATTGTTTAAAAATGATTTTATTGTTTGGTTTGATGGTATGTTACTGTATCGTAACAAGTAAGTTTACTAAAATGACCCTAATTATTATAAATATTAAATTTATCAATAATTATTGATAAAATATTTTTCTTCCACAAATTTATCATAATCATGCCTTGTTAATATATTAAGTTGTTAAATTCATGAAAATTATAATAAAATTAAAACTTTACATTCATGAAGTAATCATGTAAACTGCGACATAAAAGTGAAGAGTGAAAGAAAAGGAATATAAAAATAGACCAACATATAAGAGAAAATTGAAGAAAAGGTCTCATTTAAGTCTTGAATGAAGGATTGGTGACATTGACCAACTTAAAGGGTCAAACATAATTAGGAAATTTGATTAAGCTAATTGTGGACTTGATTAATATTTTCAAAACTTTCTAATCTTTTCAAAAATACAAATCAACCTACACCCATCTCCTTTCCAAATCAACCATCTCTCTCCTCTCTCTCTCTTAACAGTCTCTCTCAACTATCTCCTAACCAATAGTTGTGCAAAATTTCTCCCTTCAATCCCCGATGATTTCAAGCTCCAGCAACAAATAGTTGGACAAGTTTATTTTTGACTTTCAATCATCAATCAACGTGACAAGCAGTTATCTCCGGTGACAATAACTTTAAGATTTTCGTCGTCCCATTTCTTCTTTTACGGGTAAAAAATTATGTCTTTTTAGTTATGAAGAAATAGAGAAACTTGAGCCAACTTTCCTTCTAGTATTAGTTAATAATTTCAATATTTCTTGCTTAAATTTAAAATGTGGAATGAATAAAACCCGAATTTCTGACATTTCTTCTTTACTTTTTCTAGTGTGAATTATAATTTTTTGTTGTTATTGTAGTTCTTGTTGTTGAACTGTTGATTCGATTTGTTGGTGATTTTTGTTCACCATTGATGTTCTTAGTGTGTGTGTTGTCTTGGTGTTGCTGGGTTAATTTGTTATTTTTATTGATAAAATGGTATTGCAATAGATAAACCATCTGATACAACAGATGAACCATCTAATGCAACAGATGAAACATCTGATGCAATAGATAAAAATCTGATGCAACAGATAAAACATCTGATGCAACAAATGAAAATCCAATGCAACACATGGAAATCTAATGTAATAATAAAAATCTAATGTAACAGATGAACAATCTAATAGATCATTCATCTGTTGCGACAGAAGACTCTTCTATTTGGAAGAAATCTAAGTAATATTGATCCAACAGATAACTTATTTGGTAATAAATGAGTGATCTATTTTAATGGATGAGTGATATATTTTTATTGCTTACAACAGATTACTCATCGATAATTGGTTGGTTATATATTGCAACAAATAACCTACTTGATGCAACGGACGAGTGATCTATTTTTATTATTTCCAATGGAATACTCATCCACTGTAACAGGTTGGTTATATGCCACAATATATAACCTACCAGAGGCAACAGATGAGTAATCTATTTTTATTGTTTTCAATAGATTACTTATTCGTTGTAATAGGTTGGTTATATACTGCAACAGATAGCCTGCCTAATGCAACAGATATATGGCCTACTTTTATTATTTCCAACAGATTGCTTATCCACTGCAACAGGTTGGTTATAAGTTGTAATGGATATCCTACCTGGTCCAATAGATATGTGGTCTGTTGGAACTATTATTTTACTATTTTATATATTTGATTTACTGTTATCTTTTTTAACAATGCATTAATCAATTATAAAATATTTTATGTTCCTGTTAATTTTAGATAATATGGCTCCCAAAAGAAAAAGAACTGAATCAAGTCCACGTAAAAGAATAAGTGAAGTAGCTAGGCTATATCCACCACTCTATGAGCTTGCTTTACAATTGTATCTCAATCAGGAGTAGAATCTGATTAACATAGGAAAGAGGAATATTTCAAAAGAGATAATCCAAATACAAATAGCCCTTCCACCAAAGAGTTAGTCAAAACCTTCAGCATTGATCGTTATCCTGTGAGAATATAGTGCGATAGTGCCACAGATTTAATGTAAGACCCCACAAAATCTTTTGGTTAAATTCAGCTCGTTTAGCTCCTTGAAACTCTTTAAAAGATCCAACACTTGAAAATTTTGATAAGTGTTCAACACTTAATCTTATTTTAAGCCTCCAAACTTTGGGGAATTATTTGACGATCTTTCTGACATCCATTTTATGATTTTTAAGTTTCGTTACTATGGGGCAAGGCAAGAGTACATTCCGGGTGAGTTTCAAAATTTTTGGAATTCGTTTAGGGCTTGTTTGGATTTCGAACCAGTAGCCAAAGGCTATGAAGGGGAACCACCCATGGTATACACTTTGTGGGCAATTTAACACCAAAGGCGCCGCCCAGGTTCCACAAGGCGCTGCCCAGGTACAAAAGGCTCTACCAAAGGCGCCACCCTTTGTGTAGCCTTTGTACTCAGTTTTTCAGTATTACACTTCCGTGTCTTAAGGGCAATTTGGTCAATTTACCCACCCTATATAAGCTTAATAACATGAGATTTGGCCATAATTCAGCAACTAATACTCAATTTCCCTCAAAAACTCTCAAGAACAAGCCCTAGGGTTTTCATAAGAGGTTCAATTCCAAGGGAATTCACCGTCAAATTTCAAGAATCTTTCTGTCAATCTTCGTAGAATCACAAGCTAAGGTATGTATAGTGTTTATTTATGGATTCCTTTCATCCATGAAGCCCAAGAACCCTCTTTTAAATTCTATATCATAATATTTATGTGGTGAAGGGATTATGTTCATGTTATTGATGTTGAATGATTCCCAAGTTGGAATCTTTATGTGTTTTTAGGAATCTATGATATCATATGAGTTGGAAACATGTAAATATGGTTGTTCATGATGAATAATTTGTTGATTACACCTATGCCTAAGTTGTACATGTAAGGTATTTGATAAAATGCCTAAAAGACTAGAAATCATGTATTATAGTTAAATTCTGACCTAAATGACAAATGCGTGCTACACCCTTATGAAAACAATGACTTCTATGATATTGTTATGCATTATGATTTTTGATGGAATGTTCATGAAATTAGATTGATGGACTTATGTCGTATTGTTATATGCATTCTCTTCCATGTATAAGACTTTGAGAACCATGTGTAGTATAAAATCCCCCAACTTATGTTTTTATGAATTATGAATATTGGTCATGTATTCAAGAAGAGTCAAGTCATGTTGTGTCAGTTTCCTTCTTTTGAGTCCTAGGGGAACTTGTTCCCAAAAAATATAGCTGTGTGTCTAGAGCTAGTGTCATGTTTTCACAATATCCTCAGTCAAACCATGATCTATAGAACTTCATCAGTCATGTGACTCAGGAAAGCTCAGCAACCCAGAAATCTCAAAAATCTCAGTTATCCTAGTAGTTCCATAATCCCAAAGATCTCAGTACTCAGTAATCTCAGAAACTTCAGTATTCTCAGTAATCTCAGTAACTTCAGTACTCTCAGTCAGTTCTCAGATCTCAGTAGTATTCCATCGATCAACGAAACTCAGTAAACTTAGTTCAACTCAGCTAAACCATACCATTAATATTGGCTCTGTCCAGTTAATTAGTTTAGTGTCTATTCAGTTGGGAGTAGGATTCAGCACCGAGTGAACCCAGGGATGAGGATACACACTATTATCCAGTAGAGGGTGTGATCCTTAATAGCAATCCTTGCATTCTAGAACTATATAGCCATCTAGGTAGAGATGCACCCTATGCGCTTAGGGATTTATACATCTCATTTGAGTTTTCTATCAGGAGGGGCTGACGAAAGAACTCCCTGTCAGTGAGGGTATACTCATAGATTGTCTTTACCCGTGGCACGATAATGACACCCTTCCATCTGGGATTATAGGTTGGACCCCACCAATTCAGTTTCGGAGCATGCCAGTTAGATGACTACCTCCCACAGTCTCAGTTTCAGTCTCAGTCTCAGTGTCATTAATAGAACTCACATAGTTCATTAGAATATAGACTGTCAGATATAGTTAACTTAGATACAGTATGGAACTCAGTTTGTTCCATCAAATTCAGGACTGTCAGATACAGTCACTTATGTTATCAATTATATCAGTTATCAGACCTCATGTTATCAGTATTCAACTTCAGGACTGTCAGATACAATCAACCAGACCAGTTCTTTATAATCAGAACTGTCAGAAATGGTCATTCATGTATCAATAATATAGTTTCAGTCCTTCAGTACTCAACAATACAATATTAATTCCTCACTTATCAGTGAATCAGATATCAGGATCAGTAAACTTAGTTATTCAATATCCCAGTATTCATAATCTCAGCTGTCAGGGTATCTATATTATTAGTAGACTTAATAGTTAGAACCTAGTATTCAACCCTATTATGATCTCAGTTTTAGTTACGTATTCTTGAATGTATTCTCACGTTCATATTATTCAGCCAGTTTGTATTATTCATACATATGAACCATTTGCATTCAGCCTACTTCACTTGCATACTGTACATTCCAATGTACTAACGCATTTGCACTATGGTGTTTTATTTTACACCATAGGTTTAGGTGCACGAGAACTAGAGCGTCATTAGTATTCAGATTTCAGCAGACAGAGTTAGCAGTGAGTCCTCATCATTTGAAGATGATATTATTTGATTATGTCATTCTTTCAGTACTTATCTATTTCAGTAGATGGAGTTAGTTGGGGAAATGTCCCATTAACTCCTTATTCAGATATTTTAGAGGCTTTTAAACTATGGCATGTCAGACAATTACTTTAGATTTGTTTTGGTATTGATTGTACCATTTTTCAGATATTATTTTATCAGATGTTTTATTTAGTTTTGAATCTTATGGCCTTACAACTTCTATTCTATATTTTACAGTGTATGTATACATATATATCATATATTATACAGTATATAGGTACAGATATCAGTCATGGGTTAGCTTGTGGCCCTTCGGGGTCATAAGCACCATGTAGCATTCTGGGTACCAGATTTGAGGTGTTACCAACTTGGTATCAGAGCCTAAGGGTCAATAGTGTCCTAGGAATTCTAAAAGCTGCATCTAGTAGAGTCTTGTACATGGGTGTGTTGTGCACCATGCTTATGTGCAGGAGGTTATGAGATGTTTTAGGAACAATTTCTCTTTTTCAGTATTTATGTCGTGCCAGTAAGCATAATCTCCAATTAAACTCTCATTATAATCTGCTTCTTCCTTTCATTTACAGAATATGCCTCCCAAAAGGACTAACGAAAGGGAAGATAAAAATTAGTCAGTGCCTCAGCCCATCCAGCTAAATTCTCTGGATGATTATTTCTCTCATGCAGAATTTAGGACTATATTTACTACTCTAGCCAGTTTAGTCACAGCTCAGAATAAACGGCCAGCTGCTGTTCCAGCCAACCCAGTTGCCAATGTTGCTACAGTCAGGATTTGAGACTTCACCCGAATGAATCCTCCTCTATTCACTGGTTCTAAGACCAAAGAGGATCCATAGAGATTTCTCAATCAGGTTCGAAAAGTCACAGACATCATGGGAGTGACTTCCAGTGAGAGCGTAGAGTTAGCCACCTATAAGCTATAAGATGTATCCCATACATAGTATAAATAGTGGAAGGTAGACAACGATTCAGAGATAGAGCCCATAGAGTGGAAAGAGTTTGCTACAACTTTTTTAGATAGATTCTTTTCCCTAGAGCAGAAAGAAGCCAAAGTGTTAGAGTTCATCAATCTCATACAAGGTTCCATGAGCGTAAAAGAATACTCCCTTAAGTTCATTCAGTTAGCCAGGTACGCTCCCCATATAGTAGTAGACAGTAGACCTAGAATGAGTAAGTTTGTGTCAGAGGTATTAGGTAGAGTGGTTAGGATTGAAGGACTGCGATGTTGATTGGTAACATGGATATATCTAGGCTTATGGTCTATGCTCAGCAGAACAAAGAGCAAAAGCTTAAGAAGAAGGAGAGAGAAAATAAGAGAGCCAGAATAGGTTATTTTAGTTTTGCTCAGCATGGGTCATAGGGTGGTAGCCGTTCTCAGTTGTGTCATAAATGTTCAGCCCTAGTTCACTCTTTAGCTAGTGTACTAATACCAAAGTTTAGAAATGACCATAGGAATGGGGCATCAGGCTCCAAGGCCCAGAGTAATGAGAGCAGGATTCTTACTCATCCGCTTTGCAAAGAGTGTGGTAAGCATCATAATGGGGTGTGTAGAGCCGATAATAATGTCTTTTTTGGTTGTGGAAAGACAGGCCACAGAATCTGAGATTTCTCCCAGTTAGGTTATCAGAGTTATCTCCGCTCCCCAGCTCAGTCCGGTCGCACGAATCAACTGGGTGCCACTTACAGTGCTATCAGTGAGCAATGCCTAAATAGACTCCATGTCTTTCAGTCCCGACAGGATCAGAAAAGTCCCCCTGATGCAGCCACTAGTATCTTACAGACCTCCCATTTACATATTTGTTTTCTATTGTCTTATCAGATTCATGGGTTTCTTTACTGTTGTAGCCTTGCATACCAGTTAAACTTTAAGGTCAGGAATTCAGGCCTTCAGATACTAGTTATAGTTCCAGTATGTGTAGAAAATCACTAAGGAAAGATGATTCTCAACCTATTCTTATCTCAGTGCAATTGTTTTGTACCCTAGCCATCACCTTATTTACGCATATTTCACATACCTCCCATAAGATCGTGTGCGTGTCGAATTTCTATCATGATGAGTTCTAATACCCTCAGTAGTATGAGTCATGTTCCATGAACACAGAAATTTTAGACTTAGGTCATGCAACTCATAACTCAGGCACTCATGTCATGTTTTACCATATGTTAAGTCCACATGACTCATGCTATACTCCTAGTGATCAGTTAAGCTTAGATTATGTCATGTATACCCTTAGTTTAAATCTCTTGATAAATCCATAATGTTGGTATTCCATTCCTCAGTCCTTAGTCGAGTGTTGAGTTTGATATAGTATTTGTTTGAGCATCAAATCCTTGTATATGTCAATCTTTCCCAAGTAGTTATCAGTATCCAGTCTCAGTACTTCAATATCAGTCTAAACCTCATTTATGAAAAACAACATTCATTTCCTGTATGAGTCCCAATTACAGACTAAGTTACAGTTTCTACTATAGTCTTAGACATAGTATCAGTCTCAGCTTCAACTCAGAAGTCAGATCAGTACCACAGTCCAACTTTATGTATGGCTTGACCAAAGCATGTAATTATCAATCCTACATGTCATCAGTGTTTTAGTACCTCAGCTTACAGAATATTTTTGGATCATGTTATCCGCCTGTCCTTGCATCCTCGTGTAATTCAGTATTTCACAAATTCACTCTTAGCTATCTCACATTACTCAGTTAGTCCCTTTCTCATATTGATAAAAAAAATCCATATCCTCAGCACAGTTATTCAGACTAAGTACCATTCAATCTCGCATGCTTAGTACATAACCATTAATCAATCAGCAAATCAGATGAGTTAGTTAGTAGGGAATTAGTTTAAACAACCAGTACTTCAGTCTAGCAGTCAGTCAGATAAGTTTGTATAGTTTGGTTCCAGTTTTTTCCATTTATTCGTGCTATCTGAAATCTCATAAATGAAACCATTCTGAGATAAATCAACCAGGTAGATGTGGGCTCAACTCGGTTTATGTGTTATGCCTCAGTTTCAAATCTCAGATAATCAGTCACAATTCTATTCCTAGGTGTCTTGTGCATCACCTCAGTTTTCTTTAATATCTCAGAAAAGTCAACCCAGCATTCTTTAAGGGACATAGTGTCCCAAGGGGGAGATATGCTATAATTCCCTAAAACCTTCATAACATAAGCATCCTAATCTCTTAACTCATGTAATGAATCCAGTTTGAAGTATGGGATACTTATAAGTTGACCCTTAAGCTCTAAGCTCAGTTACACGCTATGTATTCAAGACTCAGTTCAGCTCATGGAATTCAGTTCATGCATCACGTTCCTGTATCAGTCATGTCCTCATATGCTTGTACATGCATACTTCTATCATAACATTGGTTCATCAATACTTTTTAGTTTCCATAACAATTTTCTTGAACCTACTCAATTTCATGTTCAAACTACCATTACGAACCTGACATCAGATTCCCATTACAAACTTGGTGTCAATCACTATTGCACATTCAATTATGCATTAATTTGTTCATTCGGTCACGTAATTATTCATCAAACATACATTCTCATTGCGAGAAATTCAGTTCGTCAGAACATTCAGTCATGTATCCATGAGTCAATTATCCATACATCAGATATGCTTGAATTCAGATAATCAATCATGCATCAGATATGCATGTTCCGTATGTTGTATTTAGCTCTTCAGTTATGTCAGTCATGATCTCATATTTTTAGTTATGTATGTTCTATACGTGCTTCAGTTTATCTATTCTCCCAACTCAGTCAGTCTCATTCGAAGATGAATGTTTCCAAGGGCGAGATATTGTAAGACCCCACAAAATCTTGCAGTTAAATTTAGCTCGTTTAGCTCCTTGAAACTCTTTAAAACATCCAACACTTAGAAAATTTTGATAAGTGTTCAACACTTAGTCTCATTTGAAGCCTTTGAACTTTGGGGAATTATTTGATGACCTTTCCGATATCTGTTTTATGATTTTCAAGTTTCATTGCGATGGGGCAAGGCAAGAGTACATTCCGGGTGAGTTTCGGAATTTTTGAAATTCATTTAGGGCTTGTTTGGATATCAAACCAGTAGCCAAAGGATATGAAAGGGCGCCGCCCATGGTATAGACGTACTGGGAAATTTAACACCAAAGGCACCACCTAGGTTCCACAAGGTGCTACCAGAGGAGCCTCCCAGGTACAAAAGGCTCTACCAAAGGCACCGCCCTTTGTGTATCCTTTGTATCTAGGTTTTCAGCATTACACTTCCATGTCTTAAGGGCAATTTGGTCAATTTCTCCACCCTATATAAGCCTAATAACAAGAGATTTGGCCATCAGCAACTTATACTCAATTTCTCTCAAGGACTCTCAAGAACAAATCCTAGGGTTTTCATAGGAGGTTCAATTCCAAGGGAAGTCACTATCAAATTTCAAGAATCTTTCCGTCAATCTTCGTAGAATCACAAGATAAGGTATGCATAGTGTTTATTCATGGATTCCTTTCCTCCATAAAGCCCAAGAACCTTTTTTTAAATTCTATATCATGATATTTATGTGGCAAATGGATTATGTTCATGTTATTGATGTTGAATGATTCCCAAGTTGGAATCTTTATGTGTTTTTATGAATCTATGATATCATATGAGTTGGAAACATGTAAATTTGGTTGTTCATGATGAATAATTTGTTGATTACATCTATGACTAAGTTTTGTATGTAAGGTATTTGATAAAATGCCTAAAAGACTAGAAATCATGTATTATAGTTAAATTGTGACCTAAATGACAAATGCATGCTACACCCTTATGAAAACAACGACTTCTATGATATTGTTATGCATTATGATTTTTGATGGAATGTTCATGAAACTAGATTGATGGACTTATGGCATGTTGTTATATGCATTTCCTTCCATGTATAAGACTTTGAGAACCATGTGTAGTATAAAATCCCCCAACTTATGTTTTTATGAATTATGAATATTGGTCATATGTTCAAGAAGAGTCAAGTCATGTTGTGTTAGTTTCCTTCTATCGAGTCTTAGGAGTACTTGTACCCAAAAAATATAACTGTGTGCCTAGAGCCAGTGTCATGTTTTCATTATATCCTCAGTCAAGCCATGTTCCATAGAACTCAGTCAGTCATGTGACTCAGGAAAGCTCAACAACCCAAAAATCTTAAAAATATCAGTAATCCCAGTAGTTGAGTAATCCCAATAATCTCAGTACTCAGTAATCTTTGAAACTTCAGTATTCTCAGTAATCTCAGTAACTTCAGTACTCTCAGCCAGTCCTCAGAACTTATTAGTATTTCATCAATCAACAGAACTTCATAAACTCTGTTTAGCTCAGCTAAACCATACCATCAGTATCAGCTCTATCCAGTTAATCAGTTTAGTATCTATTCAGTTGGGAGTAGGATTCAACACCGAGTGGACCCAGGGATGAGGATACACACTGTAAGCCAGTAGAGGGTGCGATCCTTAGTAGCAATCCTTGTATTCCAGAACTACGTATCCAGCATAGGTATAAATACACCCTAAATATTTAGGTATTTATACATCTCATTTGAGTTTTCTATCAGGAGAGGTTTATGGAAGAACTCCCTATCAGCGAGGGTATACTCACAGTTTGTCTTTACCCGTGGTACGATAATGACACCCTTCCAGCTGGGGTTACAGGTTGGACCCCACCAGTTCAATTTTGGGGCATGCCAGTTAGATGACTACGTCCAACTATCTTAGTTTTAGTCTCAGTCTCAGTCTCAGTAATAGAACTCAGATAGTTTATCAGAATATAGACTGTCAGATATAGTCAACTTAGATATAGTACAAAACTTAATTAGTTCCATTAGATTTAGGATTGTTAGATACAATCACTTATGTTATTAGTTATATCAGTTATCAGACCTTATGTTATCAGTATTTAGCTTTAGGACTGTTAGATATAGTCAACCAGACCAGTACTTAGCAATGCAGTATCAGTTCCTCACTTATTAATGACTCAGATATCAAGATCAGTAAACTTAGTTATTTAGTATCCCAATATTTGTAATCTCAGACGTCAGGGTATCCATGTTATCAGTAGAGTTAGTAGTTAGAACCTAGTATTCAGCCCCATCACGATCATAGTTTCAGTTACATATTCATGAATATATTCTCACATTCATATTATTTAGTCAGTTAGTATTGTTCATGCATATAAACCATTTGCATTCAGCCTACCTTACTTGCATACCAGTACATTCTAATGTACTGACGTATTTGCGCTATGGTGTTTTATTTACGCCATAGGTTTAGGAGCACGAGATCTAGAACGTCAGTAGTATTCCAGATTTCAGCAGATAGAGTTAGTAGTGAGTCCTTATCATTCGAGGATGATATAATTTGATTATGTCATTCTTTCAGTACTTATCTATTTTAGTAGATGGATTTAGTTGGGGACATGTCCCATCAACTCCTTATTCAAACAATTTAGAGGCTTTTAGACTATAGCATGCTAGATAGTTACTTTAGATTTTTTTTTGGTATTAATTGTACCATTTTTCAGATATTATTTTATCTGATGTTTTATTCAGTTTTAAACCTTATGGCCTTACAGCTTCTATTTCGCATTTTACAGTATATGTATAGATATATACCGTATATTATGCCGTGCACAGGTCCAGATATCAGTCATGGGTTAGCTTGTGGTCCTTTTAGGTCATGAGCACCGTTTAGTGTTCCAGGTACTAGATTCGGGGCATTACATTTAACGGGTGATTTCATGGTTAAGTTAGCAATGGGAAAATCTTTTGATGCTTTCAGAAAAATACTTTGAGAATAAAAATTGGATGCTTTTTTTAGGGACAGTTGCTTTGGGAAATATCTTGATTTGCCAGAGGACAACAATGCTCATTTCCAAATAACAATGGTATATGATCTTCTCAAGTGTAGGTTTATGTATGAAAACAAAGATAAGATGGATGAGGTGTGGATAAATTACTGTGGCATGCCTGTTTGTTTTGGTTTGAAGGAGTTTGTCATAGTTACTGGATTAAAATATTATCCTCCTTTTCCTTCTCAAGTCATACCTATTCTAACTTCAAAAAAACACCCCCGCATACCTAAAAAGGCAAAGGCAAGTTGAGTGATCGTGATGACCTGGTGTCCCTTATTGGTCCAAGCTTCAAAAACATATATTTGATAGAAGCGTTAAAAGGTAAAAGACTTTTAAAGAAGCACAAACAATCATTGTGCTTGATTTGGTTAGTACATAATGTTCTTTGGGTGAGAGACATTAAAAACAATATACCACTTGATTTGATAGAGCTCTCCAAGGATCTTGAGGCATTCAAAAGCTATCATTGGGGTTATGGAAGCTTCAAAATGACTATTAAATATTTGTTGACTCTGTTAACGCCAAGGACATTCAACTTATATGGATTTTCATGGGCTTTCATGGTAAATATTTCTTTTATCATGACATGATTCATTTTTTTTTCAATAATGCATTTTATTTATTAGCGTTATTTTATAGGCTTAGGCATTTGAAGCCATTTGTTATTTGAGACAACAAGTGAACTACGAGAAAAAAGTTTTCTGTCCAAGAATCCTGAGATGGTTGTCGGCCAAAATTGATAAAAATACAAAATTTCTTTATCTCTTCAACCCCCCAAAAGAAGCATTAAGTCTAATTCTAATTAATTTTTTATTTTATTTAATAATTTTTTTGAATGATCTAATTATCATTCTAATAGAATATGTGATGATTTATGTTATATTGTGTATCCGTCGCTTGTTCCAACCAATCAAGAGTTGAATATGCCATTTTTCTTACTTTACAGTCTGTTCTAACTTTATCGAACCCTAAGATCATTGATAAAATAAAAATAGAATTATTTGTAGCAATAACCATCACAAGAAAAACAATCTTGGAGGGTGAGATTGCTGTTGTTAATGGTCTTAGTGGTGATGGAGATGTTGGTGGTAGTAGTGGTGCTGCTATTGGTGATAATGATGCTCCTTTTATATTTTTTAAAACAAACCATTATGAGTATGATCATACTGGTTATATTGATTTTTCCTCTCCTAGCAAATATTCTGCATGCAAATGTCAAGACTTCAAGGTGAAACATGATGTAGTAATTAATGCTATTAATGTATTATCTGCTTTTGTAAAGGAATTGACATCTAAGAGGGGTGTCATTCCATCAAAGAGGATTTTATCTCCATACACTCCATTAGAGATTAAGGCAAAGAGGAGAAGGAAAGTAATTTCCAAGGAATTATCAAGCATTCAAAAAAGCAAAATTGCAACTCCTCTGTCCTGTGTTGAAATATTGAGCAATGTACAAGGGCCACAAGAGAGCAGAACGAGCTTAAGAAGGTGAATGTATATCGTCAGTTCCAACTAAAAAATAGACACATATCTGTTTCAATAGATGATACATCTACTAAAAATTATCAAATAGATATATACATCTGTTGTAATAGTTGACAAACCTGTTGTATCAAATTCAATATCCATTGCCATATATGTCTCATCTATTTAAGAAAATCAAATAGCTCTATGTACTATTTTTATTTGTAGAAACAGATGACCTATTTGCTACAATAGATGGGTCATTTGTTGGGATAAATTAAATTAAGACTTCCTACCATTTTAGTTTTTCAAAATAGAGGAGTCATATGTTGCAACAGATGGTTTATCCATTGGAAATTATCATACAGGTCTTCTTCATGTTATAATTTTTCCCAAAAGTTGATCCATCTGTTGAAACAGAAATATAATCTATTTGGGATAATTTAAAACAGGTGGAAGACCTGTTTGATTTGCTAACACAAATCTTGAGTCATCCTTTTCTATTTTTTTTTGTATTTGTGATTAGAATTGAACAATTCTGGCTTTTTAGGTGGATGTCACTATAGAAGCTACTGCTGAATAACATTGACAATATGCTACTCTTTTATGGAAATACGGAGAAACAAAAGTACAGAAATCGTATGCAAGCGACATTAAAGATCCACGACAACCAAAGCTGAATTCCATAGCACCAGATGAAGAACAACTTGTCCATATTGAGTAGATCTTTATAGCTTGAGTCTGTCAAAGTAATAACCTCACCCCTCCTTAGGATTTATTGGAATCAAAACTTAAATTGTTGATTTATTTGTTGAGATCTATATCCATAACAATTTTTTTTACATTTTATTTATTTGTTGATTTGTTTCATACAATTTCTAAAGGCTCTGATTTATTTTATTTTATCCTTAGATTTGAACTTATTAATTAAAATGGAATACTAGATTCAACTATTGTAAAATATAAGGTAGTTGTTGCAACAGACGACATATTTATTGGAAAATATCAAACAAATTTGTACATATGTTGCAACATACAGATAATCTATTGGAAATGATCAAACAGGTCTTACTACCGTTGCAACATATAGACTTAGATAGAAACATTGACATAATACAACAGATGACCAACCTACTTTGCAATAGATAGGCTATCTGTCAGAACAGGTAGAATATCTATACAACATATGGACAATCTATTGCATTATAAAAAATTCAAGTTTCATTAGACATAAAAAATTGTCACTACATGTAAATTGAAGTGACTTGAAATAAAAAAGGTGAAATCCATCGACAGATACCTAAAGTTGCAGTGATCTTTCACTTTGGCAGTTCGCATGTAATTCACGCAGCCAAGGCTCATTGAACCCCTATTTTTGCTAACTTGGCATCTGATTTGGCCCCCAACGGTTATTTCCATCTCTTACATATTTATATTCTTCCTAAAATTTAACCCTAAATTCCCAAATCTTCTTCTTCATCATTTTATTCTCTATCCAAATTCTTTAAATTATTTGTATTTGATTTTTTGGCATATTTTTTTCATTATCTCCAACTGAGCTTGACAATGTCGAGCTCATTTTCCACTTATTTTTGTGAGAAGGATTTTTGATATTGTAAGTGTGGTCATGAAGTTTTATTAAAGACTTCTTGGACTCAACAAAATCTAGGTCATAGATTTTTTACTTGTAAGATTTCAAAAATTGTTTTGTAGTTGTGGTTTTTATTTTTTATAAAAGTTGGGTGGATGTGATTACTTGTAATTGTTTTGTAGTTGTGGTTTTTATTTTCTATAAAAGTTGGGTGGATGTGACTACTTTGATTGGAATGAAGAAATACACCCTTCACAAGCAAATAATTTGAGGTTTGTTGAAGAAAGTCACGACTTTTGAAGTGAAACAAAATCAAGCAAGAAGATACTACATTGTTGGCATTATTGTTACTGGTTTGGTGTTATTGGGCACATGAATATTCAAGCCTAATTGCTGAAATTTTCATGGTGGTGTATTTGTATTTGCTACTGGTTTGGTGTTGTTGAGCACATTGATATTCAAGCGTAATTGTTGTAAAATATAAAAAAATTGCCACTACATGTAAAGTTACGTATGGAAAGTGAAGTGACAAAATAAAAAATTATTATTTCATAGGTTCCTCTTTATACACAAGCTCCAAGCGTCCAGTTAGTACCCCATAAACCCATACCCTTGCATGTTTGCCACTGCGTTGTCGCATAGAAAGGTCATTGGCTCGGTTATTTCTATGCCGACCTGCACACGACACTGATTTCATTCTTTGGAAGGTCATGTCCTTGTTTCGGCCTTCAAAATCCCATGGTTGCTTCATCAACACTTTTTCTGGAAAATTGTCCATCAGTTCACTCTACCTCAACAAGATGGGGGAACAACTCCAACAGTGGCTGCATGTGGGTTAAAAAATTGGCCTCGTCCAAGGAAGGTAAGTTGCAGTCATAAACCTTGATATTTTCCTCCTCAAGTAGTATCTCAATTGCCCGATAACGTATTCTATCCATGTTTATGACTCCTAGAATCCTCTTTGTCCCGATCCAGATCTTGCCGTGTGGATTTGGCATCTCCCCTCTAACATATTTTATTATTTCTTCATCCCATTGAAGCCCAGCAAGTAACCAATAACATCCTGCGCCATCGAGATTTGACGTTAGGATACTGAGATCATCGTACCTATCCTTCAAATTCTTGTAGAAGTCGAGGTCCACCATCCTATCGACAACATCATATGCCTTCAAGTACACTAATTGCCTGCCCCTCATGAGGCACGGAATTTATTCAACATACTGTGATATAAGAAGTCAATTTTTAAATAGGAAGAAAAAAATAATAGAAAAATGCAATAGATGGTCTATCTGAATCTGTTCATAGATTGCCCATCTAACGTAACTTATGTAAGAGATGGGTAATATGTTGCCATAGAACGGCCACAAATTACACCAAAATATATACCTATTGAACCAGATGACACATGTGTTAAATAACTTCTTCTTCATGCAGTAGACTAGATGGCTAGGTTAAGAAAAGTAAACTTACCCTGTCCATGTAATGCGTAGCCTATCTATCATACTTTTGAAGTCTTGGGCTAAAAAGGTATGGATGGGGTAATCTTGTGCGCCTTGCTTGGCATTCTTGGCCCGTCACAGATCCCTCTTCTCTTTAGCACAAAGTTCCACGTATATGTCCACCTTCTTTAATGGACCCTGAACTTCAACAACTTTTAGAGAAGGAGGAGTTGTAATTTTTTTGGATTTTTGATCGGAGAGTACTTAGCTAATTTCTCTTTTTTTCTCCCAACTGCCACCGTAGGAGTGTATGGCTCTCTCACCTTCTTGGATGGTATGACACCCGTCTTGAATTTTAATTCCTCAACAGCTTTAGTGATAGACTCTACTTTTCAAAGAGTTTATCTTGGCTGTCCTTGCACTCTTCGCATTTGCAATAAGAACACGAAGGTGAAGAGGGACCAGTGTAATGGTAAGAGGGACTTGTTTAAGGGTGATAGGGACCTATAAAAAGGGTGTTTTCAAACATATTTATTTATTCTTGAGCATCAACATGATCATCAGCACGAATGGCAGCAGCATCCGTATGCCTTCCACCAACATCAGCAACTCCACTAGCAACACCCCTAGAAGAAGCACCCGAATTTGTTGCAGTAGGTTAGACATGAAGATCCTCAACATTAGGCTCACCTTACCTAACTGCTCTTTTTATGGTTATTTCTCCAGCCAATTCCTTTTTCATTAACTCCACTATTGGGTCTGCTATTATATTAACAAGACCTAGAGTAATAAAAGAAGTCATCTCCAACTCCTGCTCAGTTGGCACGATCCATGGATGCACAACCTATGAAAAAAGATAGATATATTTAAATCATATAAGAGTTTGTAGTATGTTGGGTTACATGTTAACACAGACAACTTATGTAATAGATTATCTTTTTATCGTAACAGCTGATCTATCTATCGCAGCAGATTACAATATATTGCATTAGATTACCCATATGTTATATAATTTATAGTAGATGAGTAATCTGTTGAGTTGGATTCAGAGAACCAAAGCAACAGATGGGTAATGTGATGCAAAATATGAATCGTCTATCATAATAGATTACCCATCTGTTGTATCAGCTACAGTGGATGGGTAATATGTTGCAACAGATAACCTATCTGTCACAACAGATGTCACATCTATTTTAATATATTTCTTTGAGTCAAATTATTTTACTCTAAAGAAGATGTATTGCATCATCCGTAGGGTTAAAGAGATCAACCTCCTTAATTCTTATGTTGCTTATTGCAGCCAACCACCTAAGAATCCTTGGACAAGAAACTCTCATTCGGGTAATCCTTGACCTAATTTCAGAGGTGAGGAATGGCTTCAAATGCCCAAGCCTAAAAAATACAAACAGGAGGCAAGCAAATAAGTATTCAATATAAATTTATGGATGAGTAAATAAATAATGATTAAATTTACTATGAAAGCCCTAAGAAAGCCGTATAATGTGATCATCTTTGGGGATAGCTTTGTTAGTAAATATTTGACAGTCAAGTCTTAGCTATCATATCCCCAGGAATAATTATTGAATTTATTAAAATCCTCAGAAAGCTTCAACAAATCATCTTGTATAACTTTGTAGATGTCTCTTGCCAATATAACGAAATGGGTAAACCAAACTAAGCACAATTGCTTCTTGGACTTATTTGATATAGTTTTATCCTTGAGATGTGCTATCAACTTATTGGCTTTGTATCCACGTCCAGTAATGTCTAATAACCCATTTGTTTTTCCTTGCGATTGTTAGGTTTTATGGGTGGTCGCTGGAACAATGCCTTTCTTTTATTTGATAGTGGTGGTTTGTCTTTTCTTCTTGCCTTAGACCTTTTGTGGGGTGTTTCCTTGATGAGAATTTCTTATGAACGATCGCATCTCAAGCCTGTTACTATGGCAAACTTTTTCATGCCAAAATAAATTGGCATGCCACAGTAGTTTATCCAGATTCATTCATTTTTTGCCCTCCTTCGAATCTCTATCATCCACCACGTACTTGATCCTGCACTTGAGAAGACCATATACCATGCTCATTTGGGAACGGGCAGTATGGTACTCAGGCAGCTTAGGAAAGTGTCCAAAGCAGCTCTTCTTTAGTTCTACAGGCTCATCTATCGGCATCAGAACTTAAAACCCGTCAATGCTAATAGTTTTGACAGCCTCATACTGGGATTTTGATATTAATTCACGCCCCATTGTTGATGCATTATCATTATGTTGATGATCATCCTCTTTCTCACTTTTTACTTCCTCCTCTTTTTATTTATCTTCTTCTCCCTCCTTACCATTTATAGACCCTTGTCTATCTCTCTTAATATCGTTTCATATTTTTTCTCAGCTTCACTATGCCCTAGCTGAGATTGTTCAGTAAGCTCCTCCGAATCCCTCTATACTGTAGGCTTTTTTCTTAGGTGGTCAGAAGTTGATCCACTTTCACTTTCTTTTCTTTTGGGAGACATGTTTTACCTACAAACAATAGAAAAACAAAAATTACATTATAATTGATGTATGCATAAATTTTAAAAAATATATTACAAACACCACCAATAGCCACCACAAACACCACCAACCAATGCCACCAACAGCCACAACTACCAATACCATGCCAGTCAATAAAACTCTTTAACAAAAATTAGGGTTCTTAGGTTCTTCCTATGATTTTACCATCAAAACTAAAAATTGTAAACCCATTCTCGAAGTTAATACAACTAAAAGTCTTTTTTTTCATCATTAGCTTAAAAGCCTTAATTTTTAGAAAAAAAAATATATAGAACTTTTCTCGAACTCTGTTACTTATTAAACGATGTATTAAAGCAAGAATAAAGCTGAAAATAACACCTATATGGTCAGAAATGGGGAAAATTTTGATCTGTTGTAAAGGGTTGAGCAATTTGTTGAGTAATTATTGTTTGTATTATTGAGAGAGAAAGAAAAGAGCGAGAACTCGAGGTTTGAATTGATGAAATGTTTTTCCCAGAAATGGATGATTTGTATGAGTTGATTTGTATTTTGGAAAAGAATGAAAAGTTTTTAAAATGTTAATTTGGTTCGAATTGATCTTGATCATTTTTTTTAAATGTTAAAAGATATACATATTTTTTAACCATCTCATCATAATAAAATGTATTAAATTCAACTTAAACACTGACGAATTTTAGGTATTATCTTGATAATGAGTTAGTAGGAATCGTTTCAACTCGGAGTGATCGATCGACAACTAAGGTCGGGAGGAACGCAATACCAACATCATGCAATTTCTAAAGACTCAATTGAAGCTGTAGTTGACCTTATAGACTCACCCCTATTTCTAGCTAAATCAATTTAGGTATTAGCTTAATAATGAGTTAATAAGAATCGTTTTAACTCAGAGTAATCAATCGATGACTCAGGTCGGGAGGAATGCAATACCAATATTATGCAATTGCCAAAGACTCAATTGAAACTGTAGTTGACCTTATCAACTCACCCCTTGTTCTAGCTAAATTAATTTAGGTATTAACTTGATAATGAGTTAATGTAATACCCCAAAAATCAAAACCAATGTTAGCGTCATGTTTCAAGATCATGCATAGTATATCATGGTTCTTTGGTAGACTTATGAGTTAGTTTGATGTATATTAAGGTATCAAATAACTCCAACTATTAGACGAAGCAAAATAACCCTTACCGATTGAAATTTTGATAAGAATGTTGCTTTAGTCAACTTCAAAAGAGCATATCTTTTGCTCTCTTAGAATTTTTCAGATTACGACCCACCAAATGGTAGAAAATTAAATTATCTTTCTAAAGATACCAATTTCGCCAAAATTTGATACTCGGGTGAGAAGTTATGAAACTTTTTAGTGAAAGTAGTAGCTCAATACGAGCAACACCACGTCGCGGTGACCCCAAAAATGACATTCATCCTTTTCTAGTGTGTCACCGCGATTGGCACTGAGTCTCGCCAAAGTGCTATTTCGTGATTGTCATTTTATAGTGGCACAATGCGATAGCACCGCATCGCGCCATTGGGAAAAATGGGAGTTGTCAGCTTTCCAGTGACCCAACGCGATTGCACCACGTCGCTCTTGAACCAAAAATCAATATTTCCAGTTTCGTGATTTTAATTTCAGGGGACATTTCGTCTTTTCCCATAGCCCTAAATCCATTCAAACACGAGGTTTAAGTCCCTAAATACCACTTTTACATCACTTTTAATAATTTTCCCAAATTGAAATCACTTTCTCTCAGGAGAATAAACCCTAGCTTCAAAATTCAAGATCAAATCTCAAGAAATTCACCATCAAATCTCACGAATTCATCAACCCAGGTATGTTAACTATTCATCCATGGGTTCCTTCCACCCATGGAGTCCAACTATCCTCTTCTAAATCTAAAGTTATGATCTTTACAAGTTATTATGATTTTAAATTATGATTTTAACAATGAACTCCCATGAATTGAAATTCTATACCATGTTTACATGAATTTTTTGTTGTTTATCAGACACCACATGTTCTAATGTTGTTATTCATTGATTTAAATTATGATTAAGTGTTATTGATGTCGAAATCATGCCATTACTCCAAGTTTTATACTATTCCCATACTTAGTTTAAACTATGAATATCAAGTGTTTGATGAAATGCCTACCAGAACGAATATTTGATAAAAGCTTTCATGGTATGTCCTCTAAGCTTTAGTACAACTTTACTATTATTGCTATTGAGTCCTAGGGGATATGAATACCTAAAAACTTGTCTATTTACCTAGTCTTAATATCTTCAGAATAGTTTCAGAATATGTTATGAGCATTATGAGTTTAGTCAGTTATCAGAATCAGCTAAACTTAGAAGAATTCAGCATTCCGAGTCAGTTCAGTTGGGAGTAGAATTTAGCATCGAGTTAGTGCAAAGATGGGAACTTCCTCATTAGATAGGTAGAGTCGTTAGTAGCAGTACCTATGCTCCAGAACTCTGTAGCCAGCGTCGGATATGAAGAGTCACCCATCTATTTAGGCTTGGATACCTTGCAGGGGTCACCCGTCAGTTTAGGCTTGATACCTTTAGTCCTTCGGGATAGTACATCAGCATAGTTGATCCACACAGCTAGCGTTAGTACTCGTGGCATGGTACTAACACCCTTCCAAATAGGGTTACAGGTTGGACCCCAATTAGCTTAGATTAGGGCATGTTGGATAGATGATACCCCCCATAGCTTCAGTCCAGTAATTAGTTCAGTAATTTAGTTTTAGTTACTTGACCATAGCATACAAATATTAGTGATTTAGTTATCAAATTTCAGTATTTTAGTATTTACAGATTTTATTCAGAATATGTTATATGCTTGGTCATGCATCCTCAGTACTTACAAATTTCATGCATCCTCAGTATTTTAGATTTCACATATCCTCAATATCTACAGATTTTATGCACTCTATTCAGTACTTCATGTTATTTATATATATTCAGATAGTTCTTATTCATGTTCATGAAACCATGCATATAATCCTACCTCGTTTAGCATACTAGTACATTCAAAGTCTGATCGCATACTCTTCTCTTTCGCTATGATATATCATATCATAGGTTCGAATGCTCAGTTCTCAGATTGCGCATAGATTTTCCAGACTATTAGCCGTAGTAGTGGTGAGTCCTCATATTTTGAGAACATGATTTATTTAGTTTAGATTACTTTATCTATTTTAGTTATTTCTATTTAGTCGGAGTTATCTGGGGGTTTATCCCATTAGTTCCTCAGTCAGTCAGTAGAGGCTTTTCAAACAATTTCAAATAGTTTGTCAGTTTCTTAAATTCTAGTTGTCATTGTCAGTTATTTTACTAGTATATCAGTTATGTCTTATAGATTTTATTAAATTTATGACTTAAAACCTTATGGAATTCCTCAGTTAAATTTTGGATATGTTAATATCAGTTTTACTCAGTGCTCACAGCAGGTCCCAACTCATGGGTTAGCGGGTTAGCTTGTGGTCCTTCAGGACTGTAAGCACCATGTGATGCCTATGGTGTACTCTCGGGGAATTATAAACTTGGTATTTGGGCCTAAGGTTTTAAAGTATCCTTGGAAGTATGAAAACCGCATCAACTGGAGTCTTGTGCAAAAGGCTACAAGGTGTTTAGGAAAAGTTTCCCTTACTTCAGTGTTCATATCGTGCGACTGAGCATGAGCTCAAGTTAAACTATCTATCTAATCTATTCTTCCTTTTGTTTATAGAATATACCTCCCATAAAGATAAACAAAAGAAGAAACATAAACTAGCCAGCACCTCATCCAGTTCAGGAAGATCTCCTGAATGAGAATATTTCTTATGCAGAGTTTAGGGCTGCATTCACTACTCTATCCCATTCTGTAGCAGCTCTAAATGCTTATCCAACCATTATTTTGGTCATCCTAGTGGTCAATACTACCGCAACTAGGATTCGGGACTTCACCTGAATGAATCCTCCTCTATTTTTGGTATCCAAATCTAAAGAGGATCCACATAAATTCTTAGATATTGTGCAGAAGGTAATAGATATTATGGGGGTAACTTCTAGTGAGAGTGCTTAGTTAACTGCCTATTAGTTGCAAGATGTGGCTCATACATGGTAAATAGTAGAAGGTAGATAGAGGCGCAGATGCAGTGCCTATAGAATGTGAAGAGTTTGCTACTGCCTTCTTAGATAGGTTCTTCTTGTTGGACTTGAGAGAAGCCAAGGTGTTAGCTTTTATTAACTTGAGGTAGGGCAACATGAGTGTGAAGAAGTATTCCTTTATGTTTACTCAGTTAGCGAAGTATGCTCCTCATGTGGTAGATCATAGTAGATCTAAGATGAGTAAATTTGTGTTTGGTATATCTGATAGTATGGTCAAGGAGTGTAGGATTGAAATGATGATTAAGGAGATGGACTTTTCTAGGTTGATGGTATATGCTCAACAGATCGAGGAGTAGAAGTCTAAGGAGAGAGAGAAGGAGAACAAGAGGGCTAGAATGGGTAGCTTTAATTTCACTCAGCCAAGATTAAAAGGTGGTAACCATCCTCAGTTTTGTGAGAATTCTTTAGTACTAGCTCCATCTTCAGATAGTGCCCTATTACCCAAGTTCAGAAATAATTGCCGGGATAGGGAGCCAGGCTCTAAGTCCTAAGGCAGTATGAACAGTGCTCGTATAAATCCTCTTTGCCAAAAATATGGTAGGAACCATCAGCATGAGTGTAGAGCTGGCAGTGATTTATGCTTTGGGTGTGGTAAGATAGACCAATGGATTCAAAAGTATCGGGTAGTTGCTCAGAAAGATAGGGATTTGCACCAACAGGGCTAGTCCCATCAGTCATCAGTTCCAGTCGGCCGCCTGACTCAGCAGGGTGCCGCTTCCAGTGCTACTAGTGGTCAATATCTAAATAGATTGTATGCCCTTCAGTACCAGCATGATCAGTAAAATTCTCCTGATGTGGTTACTGGTATGTTATAGGTCTTTCATTTATATATTTATGCTTTATTAGACCCCAGAGCTTCTCTTTCTTTTGTAATCCCTTTTATAATCATCAACTTTGGAATCAGTCTCAAAATCTTAGTAGAGCCTTTCTCAATATCTACCCCAGTGGGTGTCTCTATTGTAGCTAGGTGGGTATACAGGAACTGCCCAATTATAGTGTCCCAGAAAGTCACTTTAGTTAATCTCGTGGAGTTAGAGATGATGGATTTTGACATCATTCTCGGCATGGATTGGCTCCACTCATGCTATGCTTTAATTGATTGCAGAAATAGATTAGTTCATTTTCAGTTTTTGAATGAACTAGTCCTTGAATGGAGGGGTAGTACTATAGCTCTTATGGGTCAACTTGTTTCGTACCTTAGGGCGAGGAAAATGATAACCAAGTAGTGTATTAATTAATCCGAGTCAAGGAATTTAATTCTGAGACTCCTAACCTTGAGTCAGTTTCAGTAGTGAGGGAATTTCTAGCTATGTTCCTTGAAGATCTTCCCAGAGTTTCTCCCGAAAGGGAAATTGATTTTGGAATAGACCTTCTTCTAGATACTCAGCCTATCTCTACATCGCCATACAAAATAGCTCCAGCTGAACTCAAAGACTTGAAAGAATAGTTAAAATATCTCTTAGATAAAGGAATCATCAGGCCTAGTATCTCCCCGTGGGGCATGCCAATTCTATTCATGCATAAGAAAGATAGTTCTCTAGAATGTGTATTGATTACCGTCAGTTGAACAAAGTCACAATCAAAAACAAGTATCCACTTCTCTAAATTGATGACTTGTTCGACCAACTTTAGGGTGCCAGTTATTTTTCTATGACAGACCTCAGATTCGGCTATTATAATCTCAGAGTCAGAGAATGTGACATTCCAAAAATAGCTTTCAGAACTCAGTATGGTCACTTCGAGTTTCTAGTCATGTCCTTTGGTCTCACGAATGCCCCAATAACCTTTATGGACTTGATAAACTGAGTGTTGAAGCAAGACTTGGACATATTCTTCATAGTCTTCATTGATCACATCGTTGTCTACTCTCGTAATGAAAATGATCATGCAAACCACCCCCGAATAGTATTGCAGACTCTTAGAACCCATCAGTTGTTTGCTAAATTCAATATATGCAAATTTTTGCTAAGATCAGTAGCTTTTCTTGTCTATATTATTTCTAGTGATGGCATTAGAGTTGATCCTCAGAAGACCAAAGCGGTGAGAAACTAACCCAGACCCATCTCTCTGTTAGATATCAGGAGTTTTTTGGGTTTCGCTGGCTATTACCGATGGTTTGTTGAGGGATTTTTGTCTATTGCATCCCCCATGTCCAGATTGACTCAGAATAAAGTTACGTTCCAGTGGTCAGATTCTTACGAAAAGAGTTTTTAGGAGTTGAAGACTTGACTCACTACGACCTTAGTTTTGACATTGCAAGATGGTTTAGATAGGTTTGTTATGTACTGTTATGCTTTTAGAGTTGGGTTGGGATGTATTTTGATGTAGAAAGGTAAGGTTGTGGCCAATACCTCTATACAGCTTAAGCCCCATGAAATAAATCACCCTACCCATGATCTTGAGTTAACAACTATTGTGTTTGTCTTAAAGATTTGGAGGCACTATTTGTATGGGGTGCATATTGATGTGTTCTCAGATCACAAAAGTTTGCAGTATGTGTTTTTCACAGAAGGATTTGAATTTGTATCAGAGGAGATGGTTAGAATTGTTGAAAGATTATTACATGAGTGTTTTGTACCACTTGAACAAAGCCAATGTAGTGGCATATGCCCTAAGTAGATTGTCTATGAGTAGTGTTTCTCATGTTGAGGATGATAAGAAGAAGTTAGTTTAGGAAGTTAATCAGCTTGCCAGATTAGGTATTCATTTGGTTGATTCAGCTGAGTGTAGTGTATGGGTTCAGAATAGTTTGTAATCTTCTTTGGTTGCCGAAGTGAAATAAAAGCAATATAGGGATCCTAGTATAGTAAAGCTGAAGAAATCAGTCAGAGATTAGAAAGTATAGGTTTTCTCCCAAGGGGGAGATGGTGTATTGTGTTGGTAGGGTAGACTGTGTGTGTCATGTGTTGATGAGTTGAGACAGCAAATTATTATAGAAGCACATGGTACGCGTTACTCTATTCATCTAGGGGCCAGAAAGATGTAATGCGATTTATGGGAAATCTATTGGTGGAGTAGGATGAAGAGAGATACTGCATAGTTTGTAGCTAAGTGCTCCATATGTCAGCAGGTTAAGATTGAACATTAGAAGCCTAGTGGGTCTATGCAAAAATTCAGTATTCCCACTTTGAAGTGGGAGGAATTGAACATAAATTTTGTGACAGGTTTGCCTCGTACTCATCAGCAACATGATTCTATTTGGGTCATTGTGGACAGAATGAACAAATCAACTCATTTCTTGCCAGTCCATACTTCTTATTCAGTCGAGGACTATGCCAAGCTCTATCTCAGAGAGTTGGTTAGGTTGCACGGTGTTCCATTATCTATTATCTTAGATAGAGGTACTCAATTTAACTCTCACTTTTGGAAAGCTTTTCAGAAGGGTCTTAGTACCCAAGTTCACCTCAGTACAGCCTTCTACCCTCAGACAGATGGTCAAGCAAAAAGGACCATTCAGACCCTTGAGGATATGTTAAGAGCGTGCGTAGTCGACTTTAAAGGCAGTTGGTATGATCACTTGCCTTTGATTGAACTCACATATAATAATAGTTATCATTCCAGTATTCATATGGCTTCGTTTGAGTCTCTATATAGAAGAAGATGTAGATCTCCTATTGGTTGGTTTGAAGTAGGAGAAACCACACTAGTAGGGCCTGACTTGGTATTTGATGCTTTAGAGAAAGTATAGTTGATTAGGGAGAGGCTTAAGGCAGCCTAGAGCTGACAAAAATCATAGGCAGATGTGAGAAGGAAATATCTTCAGTTTGAGGTTGGTGATTTTGTGTATTTGAAGATATCTCCCATGAAGGAAGTAAAGAGGTTTGGTAAGAAGGGGAAGCTTAGTCCCCGATATGTTGGCCCTTTAAGAATTATGAGCCATTTTGGAAAGGTGGCTTATGATCTTAAGTTGCCTACAGACTTAGCATTAGTGTACCTAGTATTCTATATATCCTTGTTAAAGAAGTGTATTGGATACCCAGCAGCTGTCTTTCCTTTAGAAAGCATAGATGTTCAAAACAGTCTTTCCTACGAGGAAATTCCAGTCAAAATTCTTGATCGATAAATTCGTAGACTAAGGAACAAAGAAGTTCCCCTAGTCAAAGTTCTTTGTTGAAATTAGTCCGTTGAGGGAGCCACTTGGGAAGAAGAAGTAGATATGCGAACCAAGTACCCTCATCTTTTCTCCGCAAACTCAGACTCAGCTTAAGGTAACAATCTTCATAGAATTTCTCTTTTCCATGCTCAGTTTCAGCTACATATCATTCTCATGTCAGTCATGCATTCACAGAACCAATTCAGTCATGAATCATGTTTCAGACTCAGTCATGTACTCACATTTTCATCACGTATATTCAGCATATAAACTCAGTTTCTCAGTGTTTTTAACTTAACTAGTCTCATTCGAGAACGAATGTTCCCAAGGGGGTGATATTATAATACCCTAAAAATCCAAACCAATGTTAGAGTCGTGTTTCAAGCTCATGTATAGTACAACATGGTTATTTGGTAGAATTATGAGTTAGTTTGATGTATATTGAGGTCTCAAATAACTCCCATCTATTAGACGAATTAAAATGACCCTTACCGATTGGTATTTTGATAAGAATGTTGCTTTAGTAAATATCAAACGAGCATATCTTTTTCTCTACTCGGAATTTTCTAGCTCACGATCCACCAAATGGTAGGAAATTGAATTAGATTTCCAACGATACCAATTTCTCCCAAATCCAATACTCAAGTGAGAAGTTATGACACTTTTAGTGAAAGCAGTAGCTCAATACGAGCAGCACCGCATCGCGGTTACCCCAAAAATAACGTTCGTCCTTTTCTAGTGTGTCACCGTGATTGGCTCCGCGTTGCTCCAAAGTGACAGTTTGGGATTTTCATTTTCTCGTGGTGCAACATGATAGCACCACGTCGCCCTGTTGGGCAAAATGGGAATTATCAGCTTTTCAGTGGCCCGACGCGATTGCACCACTTAGTGCCAGAGCCAAAAATTAGGATTTTCAATTTTATGATTTTAATTCCAGGGACCATTTGGTCATTTCCCATAGCACCAAATCCATCCAAACACGGGATTTAAGTCCCTAAATACCACTTTTAACAATTTTTCTCAAATTGAAATCACTCTCTCTCAAATGAATAAACCCCAGCCTTCAAAATTCAAGATCAAATCTCAAAAATTTCACCATCAATTCTCATGAATTCATTAGATGTTAAGTGTTCATCCATGGGTTCCTTCCACCCATGGAGCCCAAGTATCCTCTTGTAAATCTAAAGTTGTGATCTTTACAAGTTATTATGATTTTAAATTGTGATTTTAACCATGAACTCCCATGAATTGAAATTATATACCATGTTTACATGAAATTGTTGTTGTTTATCAGACCCCACATATTTTATTCTTTTTATTCACTGATTTAAATCACGATTAAGTGTTATTGATGTCGAAATCATTCCATTACTCCAAGTTTCATACTATTACCATGATTAGTCTGAACTATGAATATCAAGTGTTTGATGAAATGCCTACAAGAATGAATATTTACTAAAAGCTTTAATGTTATGTCCCCCAAGCTTAAGTACCGTTTTACTATTATTTTTGTTGAGTCCTAGGGGTTATGAATACCTGAAAACTTAGTTGTTTACCTAGTGTTAGTATCTTCAGAATAGTTTTAGAATATGTTATGAGCATTATCAGTTCAGTCAATCATCAAAATCAGTTAAACTTAGAACAGTTCAGCATTCCGAGTCAGTCCAATTGGGAGTAGTATTTAGCACTGAGCGAGTACAGGGATGGTGGATTCCCCATCAGATAAGCAGAGTCATTAGTAGCAGTCTCTGTACTCCATAACTACATAGCCAACATAGGATATGAGGAGTCACCCATTAGTTTAGGCTTGGATACCTCGCAGGGGTCACCCGTCAGTTTAGACTTAACACCCTTAGTCCTTTAGGATAGTACATCAGTATAGTGGATTCACACAGCTAGCGTTAGTACCTGTGGCACAGTACTAACACCCTTCCAATTAGGGTTATAGGTTGAACCCCAATTAGCTCAGATTGGGGTATGTCGGATAGATGATACCTCCCACAGTCTTAATCTAGTAATCAGTTCAGTAATTCAGTTTCAGTTGCTTGACCATAGCATTCAGTTATTAGTGATTCAGTTATCAGATTTTAGTATTTACAGATTTTATTTTGAACATGTTATATGCTTGGTCATCCATATTCAATACTTACAGATTTCATGCATCCTCAGTATTTACTGGTTTCACGTATCCTTAGTATCTATAGAATTCATGAAAATTATTCAGTACTTTATGTTATATATATATATATATTCAGATAGTTATTATTCATGTTCATGAAACCATGCATATCAACCTACTTCATTTAGCATACCAATACATTCAAAGTATTGATCGCATACTCTTTTCTTGCACTATGATGTATCATATCATCGATTCGGATGCTTAGTTCCCAGATTGCACATAGATTTTCCAGACTATCAGTCATAGTAGTGGTGAGTCCTCATATTTAGAGGACATGATTTATTTAGTTCAGATTACTTTATCAGTTTTGGTCATTTTTATTCAGTCGGAGTTAGTTGGGGGTTTGTCCCATCAGCTCCTCAGTCAGTCAGTTGAGGATTTTCAGACTATTTTAGAAAGTTAGTTAATTTCTCAAATTTCAGTTGTCATTGTCAGACAGTTTATCAGTATTATTAGTTATGCCTTACAGATTTTATCAGATTTATGACTTAAAACCTTATAGCATTCCTCAATTAAATTACACATATGTTATGTCATTATCAGTTTTACTCAGTGCTTACAGCAGGTACCAACTCATGGGTTAGCTTATGGTCCCTCAGGACTGTGAGCAACATGTGATGCCCAGGGTGTACTCTCGGGGCATTACAATTAATATGAATCATTTTAAATTAGAGTGATCGATTGATGACTCAAGTTGGGAGAAATGGAATACCAATATCATGCAATTGCTAATGACTCAATTGAAGCTGTAGTTAACCCCATGAACTCACCCTAGTTCTAGCTAAATCAATTAAGGTATTATCTTGATAGTGAGTTAATAAGAATTAATTCTACTCGAAGTGATCGATCAATGACTCAGGCCGGGAGGAACGTAATACCAACATCATGCAATTGTCAAAGACTTAATTAAAGTGTAGTTGACCCTATCAACTTACCCCTAGTTCTAGCTAAATCAATTTAGGTATTAGCTTGATAATGAGTTAATAAGAATCATTTTAACTCAGAGTGATTGATCGATAACTCAGGTCGGGAGGAACGCAATACCAACATCATGCAATTACCAAAGACAATTAAAGCTGTAGTTGACCCTATAAATTGTAAGGCCCCAAAATCTCATCCCGAAACGTCACACGGTGCTTAAGGCTACAAGTAGCCCCAATCTAACCCTTTGATCCTGTTACTACTTCTACCACTTACTTTAGGATGAATTACCAAACAATAAATGTTATATTATATCCAATCATAAATGAAATAATTGAAAACAAATGTCTGGATATCAAATACTAAAAATCTGGAATAAAACTTCAACTGACAGTCTAACAAGCCTCTACATACTAAGAACTAGAGAGTCATTAGGACAAACCTCTAACTGACTGAAATTGGACTGAAAATAAATAATTAACTACTACTAAGACTGAAAATAGGGAGTTAGGTCCTCGAACCATGAGGAATCACCAACTAATGACGTGTAGATAAAGGTACTCAAAGATCACTGTCACTTCTGAGAATGAGCACCTAAACCTACATTATGAGACAATGTAGCATACAAATGTATTTGTAGATCAGTACTTTGAGGATGTACTGAGTACATGGGGGTGTATGCAATATTTAAAACAACAATATCATCAATCTTTGTAGAAATATGCATGCTAATATAATTGACTCACACAGCTTGAATAATCTCTAAAAATGTATGTCTCATAAATTATAAATAGTGTAATGCATAGTATAAATCTCGTGAGTCAATATACTTATCTAAAATCTGTGGTTCTATTCCTTACTCAAAACCTATAGACTAAGTGGTAAAGTGCTCACCTCTGTATCTGAAAGCTAAGACTGTAACTTTAAAACTGAAATCTAAAGTAAAACATTATTAGAATAAGTTTATGTGCCTTTACACTTAGTATCTAAAAATATTTATTGACTAGGATATCTTTCAAAGCTTTATGGAAAATAACTCATCTCAAAGGAACGTACTTTACTTTAGAAACTGATTATTTACTCTTACTAGCAGGGAGGTTCTCTTAACCGACATACACCATGCGAACTACATGGAGTCCAACATTTTGTCCTCCTAAGGAAGAAACCTCATATTAGGAAGAGGCAAAATACTCTTGCCAGGGAGTATAACCTAAACTTATTAATCACTATCTCAGCCTCGGGCCCATAAATCTCAATTCTACAGTGGCACGTAGTTCTGGGGTCTGAAACTGTATTAACTTACCCAACTTGGTGCTAAATACTACTCCCTTTAATTAGCTATGCTAATGTCATAGGAAATCCACTTTTAAAATAATTTCATGGTTTATAATGAAACCAACTACAAAATCTGTAATCTCATTTAGTGAAGTGGATTTCATAGATATTATGACCATCAAGGTCAAACTTTCTTAATAGTCTCAAAATAATCAAATCATGGGTGCTTATAGCAAAAAATTCTTAAAATTACAATCTCAAATAGGGCTTGATGACCCATATAACAATCTCATGTTAAGACATATCAAAATTCATACTCGATATCATAAAGATTCATAAATCATATAGAAATCTGAAAATTTTCAGTAATATGCATTATAATCTCAACATACTCATGTACTTCAATTTCTAAAACATTGAAACCATCATAATCTCAAGACACACAACATAGGGTATAAACCCATACTTCAATTCTATAAGAAAACATGTAAAACCATATATCTTTGTAATTAAAAAAACTTTTGGGCACAAGGATGAAATGAGTGTCCTTGTTCAAACCCCCTATACCTTAGATTATGAATTTAGATGAACAAGCTTGCTTGAGACTCTTTTTTCATACTCTTAAGTGAGGGTTCTTGGAGCTTTTGACTTAGGAACCTTGATTCTTAAATCGATTTGCAAAAATTGGTGAAATCTTGGAGAAGGAATTAGGTCTTGCTCTTGAGGGTTAATCTTGAGAGAAAATCCTACCTTTTGATGCTTTGGATGAATCTGAAGTTCTATGCTTCATTTTGATATATCTAGGTGGTAAAAAGGGTGGAAAAAAACCAAAAAGCCCTTTTAAAAGTGACTTTAAAAATGCTGAACGGGATCTGCGATGACTCGTGCGATGATTCATCGCTGGCTCAACATTACGTCAATCTGACCGTCGAACCTGGGCCAGAACAGGGACTTACTACCTTAGTTGCGACGGCTTGGGCAACGGTCCGTATCTATCTCGATGGTTCGCTAGATGAACCATCGTACTTGGTCAGTGAATGGGTTTACTGCCTCGGTTGCGACAGCCAGAGCGATAGTCTGTTAGCCTGCCCATCGCTCCTGGGCAGTTCGAACAGTTCTCTATAAAATGTCCATAACTCTTTACTTTGATACCAAATTTGGCCAAAATTGATATCGTTGGAAAGCTAATTCAATTTTCTTCATGATAAAAAGTTGAAATTAAGAAAACTCTATATGATTTAAAAACTACTCACTTTGGAAGTCATTCCTTAATCTTATAGATATACAGTTTAGGCTTAAGGAAAGTTTGGGGAATTACATAAACTCACCCCTAATACTAGCTAAATCAATTTATGCATTAGCTTGATTATGATTTAATAAGAATCATTTCAACTTAGAGTGATCGATCGACAACTCAGGTTGGGAGAAATGCAATACCAATATCATACAATTGCTAAAGACTCAATTGAAGCTATAGTTGACCCTATCAACTCACCCCTAATTATAGCTAAATCAACTTAGGTATTAGCTTGATAATGAGTTAATAAGAATTGTTTCAACTTAGAGTGATCGATCAATGACTCAGGTCGGGAGGAACACAATACTAACATCATGCAGTTTCCAAAGACTAAATTAATGTTGTAGTTGACCCCATGAACTCACCCCTAGTTATAGCTAAATTAATTTAGGTATTATCTATATAAGGAGTTATAAGAATCATTTTAACTCGGAGAGATCGATCGAAGACTCAGGTCAGGAGGAACACAATACCAACATCACGCAATTGCCAAAGAATCAATTGAAGTTGTAGTTGACCCTATGAACTGACCTCTAGTTCTAGCTAAATCAATAAAAGTTGTAGTTGAATATATGAACTCAATTGAAATTATATAAAAAAAATGTTCAACCTATTGCAACAGATGACTTATCTATTGGAATTTATCAAACATATTAAGTCATCTGTTGTAATAGATTAACTATCTGTTGTAAATTATCAAATAGGCATTACTATATTTTGTGACAGATGACTTATCTATCGAAATTTATCAAACATATTAAGTCATCTATTGCAATAGATTAACTATCTATTGTAAATTATCTAATAGGCATTGCCATCTGTTGCGACAGATGACTGAGCCATTGGAAATTTCAAACATAAATTGTCATCTATTGCAACAGATGATTGAGCTATTGAAATTTTTCTAATAGAAATTTTCATCTATTACAACAGATGACTTATATGTTTTAAGATCTTTTTTATTCTAAAGAAATTTCCTAATTTTTTGTTCGAAATAAAAAAGATAAAATACTAATGGGGTAAAAAATATTACTTGGATAACTCAAAAATCTCCTCCTAGAGTATTCTTATCTTGTAGTTTCAATGTCACCATCTCCTCGTGCCCCTCAAAAGTTATTAATGAATATTTAAAACTCATCTCTAGAATTCTCTCTCTTTCAGCCATAAATTAACTCAACTCATCTCTCTTCTTTATTCAGATTCAAAATGCTCTTTCTCTCCTCTTTAGGGTAATCACAACCATCTCTTTTTTTCCTATCTTTTCTTTCCTCTTTAGCATGAGGACCCTTTTGGATCTCAACCAATCCCCCTAATATCTTTGCTCGACTAAAATGGGTGTTCTGATCCCTTAGATGTTTTGACATTGGAGGTATGGTTTGCTATTGCTCTTTCCTTCTCATCTTCTTCTTTGTATGTTATTTAAATTAGATATTTACATATGTTGTTATTATTGATTTACCCATTACCAGTTTTTTATTTATTGATAAATGGTTGGTGTTGTTGTTGTAATATGTGGTGTTTGTGCTGTTGATGGTGTTGGAATATATGGTGTTATTTCTTTGTCGTTGACACTATTGGTGGTGTTGCAATAGTTTTCTCAACTATTGCAACTGATGAATAAGATGTTGGAATAGACAGAGCAACTGTTGAAGGAAATCAAACCAGTAGTAAGGCTGGTTTGATTTATTTCAATAGATGACCCATATTTTGCAACATGTCATCTATGTGTTTCCATAGATGCGTCACCTATTGCTACAGATGACTCATCTATTGAATAGATGAGGAATCTATTGTATCAGATGGGTTATATATTGATTCATTCGATTTTGTGTTACCCTTTTATAATGTTCTTTTTGTTCTTCTCTTGTACGACATCAAATATTTTTATCAAGTTTGCAGATAAAAGGACTTGAAACTGGATAGACTTATTCCCGACCAACATTAAAGGCTAGAGTAAAGATGGATTTGGAGGAATAAGCTCCTTGCAAATAGAACCGCTTTATATGTGGGAGGTATGTATTAGTGATTAAAGTATAATGAACACACACATGCAGTACATTGATTTTGTGAATGTTGGCTCTTTACCCATTAGGCATTAATCTTTCAAACAAGATATGACATTTTACAGTTAAGACTGTTAGGTTCGAACTAGTAAGGCTGAGAGACCAAGTAGGTGGTGTCAATACCCCGTTACGGTTTAATAAAGATTTTGTTAATGTTTATGTGACAAGTTTGGAGAAGGGTTCAAGTTTGTGGGGCAGTGTAAATATTTAAATAGTGGTTTGACTGATTTTAAGGGTTCAATAGGCTTTTGAAAGGCCTCAGAATTCTCGCACTGCTGCAAAAAAATGAAAATGAATATAGTTATTGCTCTGGTCCAAATTTATATGGATGAGTTGCTCAAGGAGACTATTATACATAAGAAGGTGATTGGAAGAATACCTGTGTGGAAAGGGGAAGGTGGAAAAGACCATATATCAACTCAGAACTTATTAAAGAAGAAAGCCAGGGTTGGAAGAAAAATGTAGCAAAACTGGTTGATGAAAGAGACATGAAAAATGAAAAAATTGAATGAGCTGCAAATGTGAAAGTGTATCCAAAAATGAAAATCCATCAATCCATTTTGAAAATAAAAATGCTGATTGGAGTTGTGCACTTTATAGGGAATGGAACTAGCTAGCTTGGTCTGAATGAAGACCCACAAAATACAGGACCAGAACACTGAAGGTTTTAGCTTTTCGAGCACCGATGGTGGTAAGACTGTCGTTTGGAAACGAAACCTGAACAAATAACTCCTAAATTAAAAATAAGGGATCAAGCCAAAGTGGCAATTTCTCAAGTTAAACTTGCTTCCCATGCCTCCTGTTTATGGCTTTGGTTTGGTCAAAGGCAGTGGAAACAACAAGGCATGGGATTTATACCCAACTTCAGACCTTTTTGTTTCTACTACCATTGACCTAATCAGAACCACAAACAGAAGACATAAGATGCAAGTTAGACTTCAAAAATTGATGCCTTGGCTTTCCTTATTTTTAATTCTGGAATTATTAGTTCAAGTTTCATTCTTGACTAAAAATATTACCAATCATCTGTGCTGACCAAGCTGCTTCTTTAGAGTTCTGGTCCTGCACTTTTTGGGTATTTATTGAGGTCACGTTCGCTAGACGCAGTCCCTAGCAAAGTGTCCAGCTCCATTTCTCTTGAGCATTTTTCTTTTTCAAGAACGACTGATGAATTTTAATATTTGGATACACTTCCTCATTTGAAGCTCATTCAGTTTTTTCATCTCACAAGTCAATTTCATTAGCCAAATTCGCTAGAAGTTCCTTACTTGCTTCCCTGTGTTTTCTCTTAAACAAGGTTTGAGATGATATATGGTTTTCTGTACCTCCCCCTTCCTGTACAGGTATTCTCCCAAGCAACTTCTATTGTATAATAGTCTCCTCGAGTAACCCATCTATATAAATTTGGACTAGGGGAATTTCTATTAGTTTTCCATTCTTATTTCGTGCAGTGCGAGGCTTAAGAGCCCTTTCAAAAGTCCATTGTACCATTAAAATTTGTCCAATCACTATTGGATATTTACACTATTGCCAAAAACTTGAACCCTTCTCCAAACTTGACACATAAACATGAGCAAAATTATCATTAAATTGTAAAAGGGTATCGGCACCACCATCTTGAAAACCTTCGGCCTTATCAGTTCGCACCTATCAAACTAAACTGTAATATACAGGATCTTGTTTGAAAGATCAATGTCTAATCGGTAAAAAGTTGCATTCATAAAATCATTGTACTTTATGTGTCTGTCATGATAGCTTGATTAATAATACATAACTCCCACGCATGAAAGTGGATTCATTCATCTGCATGCACCTTATTCTTCCTACCCCATCAATGTCAGACAATGTTTATTCTTCACTTCCCATAATTAAGTAGTGTACAAGACTACGGAGGCTCAAAGGGTAACCATCTTCAATGTCAGATGACTACTTGTCCGTCAAGAAAAAACAAGTGCTACAAGTCATGACTTTTTACCTTTTTTGTTTTTAAATATGTTTATATAATAAGTCACCAATTTGGATTAATTAAGGTATGTGATGACTATAAAAAAGAGGTGAACAATCGTGAATTTTTGTCTAACACATTCATAACAGCTAGTGAATAACATTCCCCATTTTTTGCAACTGATGAATCAACTGTTAGAAGAAATAAAAACATCTCCTCCAATGCATGGTCCATCTGTCGCAACAGATAATCCATATATTACAATAGATGTCTCATCTGTTGCACATACGACCATCTGTTGCAATAAATGGTAAAACTGTTGTGATAGTGGGTTATCTGTTGTGACAGATGGATGATCTGTTGCAACATCTCAATAATAACAGTTGTTATTAAGTCTCAAACCATTTTTAAAAGGTGACAAGTGTGAATGTAAAGAAAAAGTCACGATTGAATTTAAAAGAAAAGGACGCGACTTTTCACAAAAAATAAAAAGGCAACAGTTTGAATGTAATTAATACAATGGAGCTGAACAGTCATACCTTTTTTCCTAATACATTCAAATTCAATCCTCTATAAATAGGTCCCTTCTTAATCTTTATTCTACTCCACTGTTATTTATTTCTTGCATTTTCTCTATTTGTATTACATCTTCAACCACTTCTATTCAAAGAGCATATTCCTTTCTCTTTGAGGTAGGTTTTTTCTTTGTAAATCTACCAGTTGGTAGTATACGTTGTATTATATTCAGACTTTTTTTTACTTTTCTATTTACATTTTTTGTCAATTCATGCATGTTCTAGATATAGCTAATCCTGTTTGGGACATTGCTATTTTGTGCGACACCGTGCAGGAACTTCAGAGGCAGGTTAATGACCAGCAAAGGGAGTTGGTCGCCGTGAGACCAAGAATGTTCAGTGAGATTTAGAGGTTGATGAGGACCCTACTGCTGCTGGTTGGCAATAATAATGATGATGATGATGATAATAATAATAATAATGATAATTAGAATGTATTTTTTCTTTTAGCATATGTATTTTAATTTTTCTATATCGGATCTATACCTAATGTATTTTATTTTTCATTTAATGAAAAATTTATTTTTAGTCGACTTTGTCTTTTTAATTCTTATTCAAATTTCATTTTGTCTATTTCTTCTTCTAAACATACATGTTAACATGTCGACACTTGGAGGTAAGGAAAAATTTTGAAACTAGTAGCACTAGCAATTTTGACTTATGAGTTCTTTCAATAGATGGACCATGTGTTGGAACAAATTGGTCCTTGGTTGGGTTTCTGTCAACAGATTATCCGTTAGTTGCGATAGATTTGTCATCTGTTGGAGGAAAACATTCCAGTTTGATGAACTGTATTGTATTCTTCCAGCAAATGTCTATCTATTGAAAATAATTTTGTGGTCTATTATATTTAGTTCATGTTATGCCTCTTTTTATTGATGCACAAGTTATTAAAAAAGATATTTTATATATAATAAATAATAATATTTTCGTTCACAAAAATGAGTTAAATATATAAAAGTCTACAACAAACAACAATACAAGTTTTTGCAATTACAACGATCATGGTGGATTACAATCCGGGCATGTAGTTCTTTTGTGGCTAGCGTTTTTCTTGATGGAAATAATTCTCCGACTCCACGCCTCCTCTTATATATATTTTTTCCTAGTTTGATAGTGCTTGGGTCAATATATAGAAGAGGTATTAATCTCCCCAAAAGCTCTGCAGGAACAACCTAAGATTCTTTGGGAGACATCGAATTAATATGCCCACTATATGCCATTGCATATTTTTTCCACCGAATAATATGGAGAGGAGTACTAGTAAATTTTAGTTCCACATTTTATGCCGTATTGAGCTGCAGCGCTGCCATAGCATGTGGACAGGGTATTTTATCCAAGTCAAAAACTCTGCACGTACAAGATCTTGTAGGAAGATCAACCGTGGAAACATCACTATGACCATTGATACTAAACTTGTAATCTGCTATTTGATGAGATAATAACCTATTCCCCAGACTAATGTTCGTTCATATTATTTTTTCCACTTCTAGAACAAATGGGGTTCCTGCGTCCTTGAACTCCACATGTCTTTCATCAAAAAATTGGCCACACTTTTTGTTTATTATTTCAAATAGATCCTTGATGGGAAATTCTCTTTCATCACCAAACAATGAATTCACCGATTCAGCTATGTTTGACATCATAATATTGTACCTATACAAAATAATCACTTAGTACGACATCATACTAAACTTGTAACTTAAACAAAACATTAAATTCATAAGAATGTACCTATTTGTCGGACAGAATGCTCGGCTTTATCTCTCAAAACCAACACGTACGAGAAGGTCTGCTGCCTTGGGATGCATATTTGCTATTTGATTGAAATGGTCTAGAAACTCCTCTCTACTATATGCTTTAGCTACTCTATAAAAAAGGGTCACGACCCTTTTGTTGTGAAAGTTGATCCGAATATTCTCTCCAAGATGCCTGATGCAACAACCAAAGTAAGCTGAAGTGAAGAAAATTGAACCCATCTTTGGAATACTTAGATGCCGATTCAAAATAAAACCCAACTCTTCGGTATCTTTGACACAGCTTTATAGTTATTCAAAAAATCCATAAAAGGCATCACATTCCTTGTCCTCTATACAAAAAGCGACAGGAAAGATGTGATTCTCCGCATCCTGTACCACCAGCGCTAGTAGAACTCTATTATACCTTCTCCTCAAGAAGGTTCCATCGACGACTATACATGTAACACCGTCTTACTTTCAGGATTTATGGACTCAAGCATGTAATGGTAGGCATCGAGGACTGCATATCCAAGCTTGTGTGTCCCCCTAACCAAGTCCTTATAAATATCCATGGATGTATATATCTTTCAATAACTGATTAGGACCCCCAATTTTGTAAGGAGTTGATTAGCCATAACCACTGTAGAAGGGTCATTTCCATCGGGAAATCTATTCTTGAAATATCCACTGAAGACCTTTAACGTGGCATAAGGATTTTGGATCCAGATGTGCTCCGAACCACATGTGTGATACTTTTCATGTTTATGAATGACGAATCTATCAGAATTTAAGTACTTCACCCTTGTTAACTACCACATACAGTTCAGATTCACACATTTGTAGCAAAAGACTTTGCTCAAATTAATCACCTCTATTATTCTGAAATCTTTTTTCAAGAAAGAAATAAACAAAGTAGTAGATAGTTATTTATTTTCCTTGAATGACATTTCATTGAAAAATCTGATCCTATCATCTTGAAGATTGCCAGACTGTGTCGATCAAAAAGAACTGCCCACCGTATTGGTCTCATCAACGGGCATAGGTGTTTGATCTTCTTCTGGAATATTCATGTCTAGATCATCCAACCTATCATCAAAGATGTCTTCTTGTTGTTCTTCTTCTACATTCTGGTTCTCATTCTCTCTTGTCTTTTCAACCACGTACATACTTAACATCTGTCTGCATGAATCACTAAGATAAGCACGCAATCGAACCTTATTGGTTTTCTTGAAAGGTAGTACCCTCTGATTTTCAAATAAGTTATGCATGTAGCTGATGAGGAGTACTTCCAGTTGATAATTTAGTCCTTAATATCTGATGATTAAGTTCACAAAATCATTATACAAAACATCAATTCAGACTGTCATAGCTACCGTCTTTAGTATTTCACCCTCCTTCCAACACCATACATATTGATTGCTCTTATCAATCCAATGACCATGACAATTCACCCCTATTGTTATGATCCCTACATTAGTGGTACCTAAATAAAGTCATTTGTTAAAAAAAGTTAATAGTGATTCCATAGTGCCGTAGATGCATCCCAACAGATGTGTAATCTGTTGCAATAGGTGAAAAATAAGTTGCAACAGGTAAGTGATCAGTCGCAACAAATTACTTACCTGTTGGGATTCATGTTACGCTCCTAAAGATAATTTCAACAGATGAGTCATCTATTGTAGTAGGTGAATCATCTATTGCAACAGACTATAGATTTGTTGCAACAGATAAAGTGCCTGTTGGGATAGATGTTACAGTACTAAAGAACCTTTGTCCAATAGATGCGTGACATATTGCAATAGATAATTAACCTGTTGTGACAGATGACTTACCTGTTGCAATAGACAACGCATCTGTTGGAATCGAGTTTAGGTTTTATTGCAACAGGTTACTAATCTATTACAATAGATATTTACCCAGTTGCAATAGACAACATGTCTGTTGGAATCGAGTTCAGGTTCTATTGCAACAGGTTACTAATCTGTTGTAACAGATAACTAATATGTTGCAACAGATGAACTATCTATTCGATTCATGTTACGACACTATAGAACCATAAACATGAATCCAACATATGAGTCTTCTGTTGTAACAGATGGCTCATCTGCCGTAATAGATGATTGATTTATTTAAACAAATGGCTCTTATATTGCATTCATGTTCGTGCGCTATCTATTATTAAAAAAAATAACACAATAACAGTTACCCAGATGACAAATTCAACCAAAAATTATAATTTGACTTACCAAAGTATCCTATGAAGTAATGTCAAAGTGGAAAGTGATGTACAAAATGAAATTTGACCTAAGAAATTGGTCAAATAGCAGCATTAGCGGTAACAATAATAAAAAAAATGGTCAACAAGAAGAAGATGAAGATGATAATGAAGTAGAAGATGATGATAATAAAGAAGATGATGATGAATAAAGCAACAACAATAATGAACAACAAAAATTTATAAGAGAGAGAAAAAACAACAGACGAGAAGAGAGAGAAACACACCTTTTTTCTTTCATTTTCTACTATATTAGGTAAATATTTGGATCAAAGTGTAAATTTAAAAACTTGTGTGTTATTCTCAAACTTACCCAACTTTCTTAATTCATAATAAAGTAATTGCCTCCTCCACTAAATTATTAAGACTTCAGTCACCTACACCTCATTTTCAAACTCTTTTGTCACTTTTAGCTCAAAGCCCCAATATATAAAAGGAAAGAGGAAACAATGCAACAAAAAAGACCTTTTGCAAATGACAAATTGAAATAAGGCATGCACGAATAATTCGTTAAGAATACTTTGCTAGTTTATGTTTACATGCTCCTCATTTTGTTCCTCTGCTTCATACATCATCCTAGACTTTATCATTATCTATAACATTTGGCCCATGTGTGATCCCCAAATCAAATGGATTCTCATCCCATCCACCCTCAATCCACAACCTACCATCTATGGTATACGAAATAAGAAGGGAAAACCTTCTTATATGAAGTGCTATCCTTTAATGTACCTGCTCTTTGTGTTTGTGAATCCTAATAAGGAAGTGTTTTACTCCTTTGTAACAAAACTTTTATCTTAGAAACTGTGTGTTTGTCTTTCTATCTTAAAAAGAGTGTCATTACCGTACCGTCTATGGTATATAAAAGGGGAAGAGAGAACCTTCTTATATGAAGCTATATCCTTTAATGTACCTTCTCTTTTGCAAGTCTGTGAATCCTAATAAGAAAGTGTTGTACTTCTTCGTAAAATATTTCCATTTTAGAAATTGTGTGTGTGTGTTTTTCCATTTTCTACAAGTGTCATATTCTACTACTTATGGTATATAAAATGGGAAGGGAGAACCTTTTTGTTTGAAGCACTTTATCCCTTAATGTGCTTGCTCAATGTAAATTTATGAATCCTTAAGAAAAGTGCTTTACCTTTAGTTTACTTGCCTCGAGCAAATTTTCAAAATACAGATTACAACCAAGTAGTAATTCAGTTACATGACCTTTTTTCCAGGACACTGGTATAGGAAAAGCTTCTCTACATCCAAAAGAGGCAGAAACAAAATCTACACACACTTTATCCTTCTCTCTCCCCCCATGATATTATTATATAAGGCTTCTTATTTGCACAGGGTAAATATAAATATGCATACACTCTACCCTTCTGAAACCTCACTTATGAGATTATAATGGACATATTATTGTCATAGTAAAAGATGACACAGGAAAATTATAAGTAAAAAACAATCTTTATATGTGTGTTTATTGCTATTCAAATTGTATGCATGTGACATAGGGGATCACTTCTTTATAACTATACTGCTGAATAACAATTGCAAGTTCCTGTCTAGCTAGTTAATCAAGAACTAGAATTGCAACAAAAATTTGTGTAGTGCTTGTAAGCTATGCCACTTATGGGGTGTCTATGATATTATTACACAGGGTGTGTCGTTGTATCAATACTTGCATAAAACTTTGTTGTAAATAAGAAATAAGCGTGGCGGCACAATCTATTTCTTATTCTACCTTATGCACAAAGTGTTGAAACATGAAGTACCTTGTCTCAATTGGAAATTCAGAAAAGGTTTCCATATATGACCAATGCACTTCTAGGGGTACTGAGGATTATCCAGGAAACCTTTGTTTACTTGAAATGAGCTTGCTCTATACACAAACTATGCCGTGTGTTGGTATAATAGAGTTCAACCAATATTTGCACGTAAAATCTGGTTGTCACCAGATGATGTTACTCTAGTAACTATGCATAAGAGAGTAAAAGAAAGCTGAAGGAATCTCCGAAAGGATAGTTGGGGTTGTTACTAAATATTTGTACTGTTAGAATGCTCGGGAGAAGATGGGGCACATGGAGAACGGGAACTTTTTTATCTCCGGTTTCTTGGATACGGATGCATCATGGCCTGTTCACTGACTCGATGCACGACAGACTTGGGGAAAGGTCGCCAAGACAAATTATGTTTACCCTTTTCCTGTATCAATGACAATGCGGTCACTCATTAGAAAAGTAAGTGCTCTGAAACAAGGGGAAAGTCTAAAGAACATCAAACACTCCATGTTAGTATATTATCCATCAAATGAAGTGGCTGGACTAAATAATATTTACCAAAATCAGCATATAGGGAAAGATTCTTGAGAGTTGAGCTTCCTACTATAACTTGATAAGTTCGACTCATACTACTAGAAACTGAAAATGCAACTAAACATGAATAAATAAGTTAAAAGTGGAAAGGGAACTCAACTACACTGGGTATGCTGCATAGCCATCATAATTATTTGTTACACTTGTGGGGTCTGGGAGGGTAGGAGTAGAGAGGTTGTCTCCGACACATCCTCGGCTCAAAAGAAGTGCAATCAGAGCAAAGATAGAAAGGAAAATGACGACAGTGAAATAGCAAGATAAGCAACGCGATCTAAGAAACATGTAGTAGTAAAACTGAATAACAAGATACTATGCAAATACTAGGTAAGACTACTAAAAGATGAGCAAAAGTGATTAGCTCCATGCCTCTCCCATGGAAGAGTACTACAACATATGACTACTACCCTTCTACCCTAATTCTCGACCTTCATACCTTCCTATTTAGGGTCATGTACTCGGTATGTATGATGGCTATGCATACAAAAAATAATTATATAATAAAAAGGTAAAAGCTATTGCATTAAGTTAAATAAAGGCCCATGATTCACAGCGTGCTTCGAGCATCATTAATCAAATTTCAAACATGAAAACTAACCGTTATTTTGCTTTGTTTCTAGAGATAGCATGCTTTAAGGAGATTTCTCCATTTATCCTGCAAGAAGTTTAAGCAACAAAGTGCCAACTTTAGGTAAGTCACAAGCAAACACTAGATGAACACTAGACCAGTAAAAGCTAAAGGGGTCATTCTTAATATACTACGACAAAGTTCAGTCAAAAATAAATAGTTGAATAATTCATCTCTAATTTTCTTTCTTTCAAGCCGTATATCATGTGTGATCGTATGTTGATCATTTTCAGTTTCATAAACACAAGTTCAAAATCAAATAACTACTTGAACAACAACATATAAATCTAATGAGCTCACTTGTCTCAAAATGTCACTACTATCATGATTATTCTGATCAACTATCTATAATAAAATTAAGGAAGACACTATTAAAAACTTTACTATTAGCTGCAAAGGTTAGTGAGGGACAAAATAGATGTCGCTATTGCGAAAGACTTTGCGATGTTGTCCCTCGCGCAAGTTAAATATTTTAATTTTTAATTTCTTTAGAAGGTAGAGAGGGATATCCCTCACTAAATTATGGTGATGATAAAAAAATGATATTAAATTTACTATAGTGAGGGACTCTCTCACGCTAAATAATAACAAAGAAATTTAAATATAGTAATAATTATTTTTTTTATCGGTACCCAATGATTTATTAATAAAAAATAAAATATAAGTTATCCAAGGAGTTCCTCGATACGATACATATTATTATTTTATAATTTTTTTCGAATGTAGCGAGGGAAGTCTCTCACTAAATTAAATATGTAAAATTATAGAAGAACAATAGTAATAATATCCAATTATTTGATCCCTCAGTAATTACTATATATATATATATATATATATATATATATATTATTTTATAATTTTTTTCTAATATAGCGAGGGAAGTCTCTCACTAAATTAAATATGTAAAGTTATGTATTTAATCAACAACTATATTATGTATTTACAGAAGAACAATAGCAGTAATACCCAATTGTTTTATCCCTCAATAATTACTTAATTTTTTTTCTTTTCATACTTTTATACTACATTACTTACACACACACACTTTTAAAAATATCATAATTGAATGAGTATCTTAGAAAGTGATAGTTAAAATAATTAGAAATATTTTAGTGGTATTCTTTATAAAAGATGATGATTTATTAGCTTATAATTTGATAATAAAAATAGAGGTGTTATGAAATATAAAGTAAAGAATAAGAAGAATAGAGAGAGAAGAGGGGAGACTTCTTTATTTCTCATGAGGAATTCTTGATGGTTTTCTTCATAGGGTGAATTACAATGAAGGAAACCCCCTTTATTTATAGGGGAAAACTAACTTTGGGGTTTCTAACTTTTTTCATAAATAGAAATTCTCTATATACGGTAAAGAAGACATTCACTATATATGATAATATATTTATAACACTCCCCCTTGAAAGTCTAATTGATAGATAATGTGCCTCATTAAAACCTTACTAGAAAAAACCTAGTGGGAAAAAAATCTAGTGAAGGAAAAAGAATACAAATTTCTAACAATATGCATATAGGCTGCCTCATTAAAAACCTTACAAGGAAAGCCCAGTGGGACTAAATCTTGAAAGGGAAAAAGAGTACAACGCGTATTTGCTCCTCTTGATGAGAACATCAATGAACTTTTGCATCTCGATCTTGTGCACCATCTTCTTGAAAGTTGCAATTGGAGGATACTTGGAGAATAAATCAGCCACATTGTCACTAGAACAATTTTTTGCACGTTACTATCACCATTCTTTTGTAGCTCATGTGTATAGAAAAAATTTGATGAAGTGTGCTTCGTTCTATCTCTTTTTGTCAATCCTCCTTTAAGATATGCTATGCATGTTACATAATCTTCGTATAAATTATGGGTACGTTGTCACATTTTAAACAATATTTTTCTCGAATGAGACGTATCATAGACCTCAACCATACATATTCTCGGCTTTCTTCATGAATAGCTATTATCTCAGCATAATTCAATGAAGTGGCTAGATAGACTGCTTCGTATATCTCCAAGATATGGCAGTATCTCCTCATGTGAACACATTGCATGTTTAAGACTAAAATTTATGCGGGTTAAATAAATACCCAACATTAGCATAATCAACAAGATCGGGACTGCAAGATTTAGAATAAAATAAACTCATGTATTTTATCCTCTTTTGATGTCTCCTAGTAGGAGCAGAAATATGCCTTGCTTAACAAATTTACTGAAAAGGCTATATCTGGCCTTATAGTATTTGCAAGATGCATTAGTGTTGTGCACCAATTGCATAAGATATGACACTTCATATTTCTCATTTCAACAAATAATTTTATTTCTTTTGAAAACTCTCCAAGAGTTTCAAAAATATTCAGACCATCAATTTATCCCTTATAAGGATAATAAGTAAGTTTCTCAGAAACTTTATATGCTTCGGGCATTTTGAATCCTTTAGAGATTTTCATATGGATTTTTTTCAAGTGACAATATCAATATGTATAATATCTTCAAGTGTCTGGACTGCAAATTAAATAAGTGTTATGCTTACTAAGATGCATCTTTTCATGTCACTTGATAAATATTTCTACATAAGCATGCTTAAATTAGCGTAGAATTTAGATCCTCATAATGTTTTATAATACTGCGTCAATATTGTATCAAAGAAATGTTAATGATATATCATTTTGTTTTGGTTCACAATGCAACATAACATTTTGAGATCTCATCACTTCATTTTTTTCAGGTACCTGAACCTTTCATATAATTTCATGAAGTATTATGTTGTAGGCTCTTCAAGAGCACATTGCCTTCTTATTTTGATCATTTGCTCGTTATCCTTTTCAAGTATTATTTTATTTGGAACCAATTGGTCTACCACACTAGCTTAACGCAGTCATAGACTTTGTCATTTAAGAACACAAAATAGGAGCATTTACAGCTTAATATGAAATGCTTTCGACATTTGACTTGAATTATCTTTTGAATGAGGTTCGGATGAAAATTTCTAGATATTTCATAGCTGCTTATAATCTCCCCCTTATGTTAGAAAAACTAACATACATCCTCTTTCTTCTTTGAGGAATCCATCTTTGTGCATCATGATATATTCATTAATCGTATACCGCACATAAAACTATTAGATGGAATAGTTGGTTCCTGACCTTGAACCAATTGAGGAGGAATTAATCACAATTTATTGGTTTGATGAATACAAGTACTTTTGTATATAATATTTCATATTTCAAACCAATATATGAAGTTTTGTTCTCATAGCAATGGTTCAGCTATTTATCGAAGGCATTCAATGTCAAACCATCATCATCAAGATAAATTGTCCTCCGTAACCAAACTCTCTCCCCACCCCCACCCCCCACCCCCCTCTGTAACCAAACTCTCTCCCCACCCAAAATCCGACCACAACAACAACGGCGTCGGTACCGACGCCGCCTTCCCTCTCGCTCTACGATCTCTCTTTCCCCCCTCCGGCGAACTAACGTCGGTACCGCTTCGTCACCGCCTAGATCTGCCGCCGCGGTCACCAGCAAAGCCTTCGCCGATCGGCAAAACCGTCACCACAGACGAACACCGTTCGCCGGCCAGGGACCCGACCCGACCCGACCTCTCTCCGGTTCCCTTTATCTCTCTTTCTTTCTAAGCTCCATCCGCAGCTCACCAGGCCGGCGAAACAGTGCCGCCACCAGAGAACAGGCGTCACCGCCGTCCCTCCATCATCGGAGCTCCCCGGAGCTCGAGTTGCGTTGGGCATTTGGTTTCCCGGTGAAACCTACCGGTAACCAATCCAAAATCAGCGACCCACAGTCCGCACACACAGATCTGCGCACAAACCCACCGGAAAACACACATGCACGCCTACGGTGACCATCACATCGCCGGAAAATCCCACCGTTGCCACATCATCTACAGGCCAGATCTGGCCGGATTTGGTGTTCACAGGAAAGGAGAACTTGGTCTACAAGCATAACCCAGTGACTTCTAACCTTTGTTATTTCATTCTTCGTATTATGCCAGTATTATCTCCTGTATCTTGACTTGCGTTTGATTTGTTGATATTGTCTGTTGTCGCTTCTTGCACTGCTTTTATTGGGTTAGCGGCTTGGGGCTCGGTTTTTGGGGTTTTGGGTGTTGAGGCCATTGGTGTTTGCTCTCTATTTAAGTTTAGTTTTGTTTCTTGATTATTTCTTCGAATTTGTGTGAGCCTTGTATTTCTTGCTGCTGCTTTGTTACTACCACTGCTTAGATTTTCTTATATTTTCTTGTAGTAGTGGCTGTGGGCGTTGATGGTTGGATAGGGTCATGTCCGAGGGGGTTGGGGCGGGGGGCTGTTGTAGGGGAGGGGGAAGAGGAAAGAGCGGGAGTAGGAGGGGGGCCAAGGTTTGGCCTCAGAGGTGGTAGAGAAAGATGTGTGGATAGTAATGGTAGGCTGAGGGTTGAGTCTTGGAATATAGGGACTCTTCAGGGTAAGTCCATAGAGCTTGTGAAGATTCTTAGAAAGAGGAGGATTAATATTGCGTGTGTTCAAGAGACCAAGTGGGTAGGGTCTAAGGCTAGGGATGTGGATGGTTACAAGCTTTGGTACTCTGGGAGCGAGAGGCGTAGGAATGGAGTTGGCATCTTAGTAGATGAAGAGCTTAGAGATCAGGTAGTAGAGGTGAAAAGGATCAACGATAGGTTGATGACTATTAAGTTGGTCATTCGGGGGTTTACCCTGAACGTGTATAGTACTTATGCGCCGCAAGTGGGCTTGGAGGGGGAGGAGAAGAGACGGTTTTGGGAGGCTTTGGATGAGGTGGTGAGAGGCGTGCCTAGCTCGGAGAAGATTGTTGTAGCAGGAGATTTCAATGGGCACATCGGGGCGTTACCGGGAGGCTTTGGTGATGTGCATGGTGGGTTTGGTTTTGGGGAAAGAAATGAAGAGGGGGCTACTCTATTGGATTTTGCGAGGTCCTTTGGGCTGGTGGTGGTGAACTCGGGCTTACCGAAGAAGGACAATTACCTGATAACCTTTCGAAGCGCGATAGCCAAGTCCCAGATTGACTTTTTGTTGCTTAGGAAAGGGGATAGGGTGTTGTGTAAGGACTGTAAGGTCATCCCGAGTGAGAATATTTCGACCCAGCATAGGCTCTTGGTTATGGATTTGGGTATAATGAAGAATAGAAAGAGGAGGGGTGAGGAGTGTAGGCCTAGAATTAAGTGGGACGGCTTTACGCCAGTGAATGCGTGGGAGATAGGGAAGAAGTTGGCGGGAATAGGGGTGTGGAAGTGTCAGGGGGACGTGGATAGTATGTGGGATAGGGTGGTCAGGTACATTAGGGAGAATGCAAGTGAGGTGTTGGGTGTTTCTAGTGGCCGGGCCGGGCATCATCGGGGGGATTGGTGGTGGAATGAAGAGGTTAAGAAGAAAGTGGGGACCAAGAAAGGGGCGTATGCTAAGTTGGTTGAGAGTAAGGACGAAGAAGAGAAGCGGGTAAGCAGGAAAGAGTACAAGTTAGCTCGGAAGGAGGCTAAGTTAGCAGTTACGACGGCTAAGACGACCGCTTTTGAGAGCTTGTATGCAGGGTTACAGGGGAAAAAAAGTTGTTTAGACTCACTAAGGCTAGGGAGAGGAAGGGTCGGGACCTCGACCAGGTGAAGTGCATTAAGGGGGAGGACGGTACAGTGTTGGTGGAGGACGGCCACATTAAGAATAGATGGCAGTCGTATTTTCATAGGCTCTTGAATGACGAAGGGGATAGAGCTATTGTGTTAGGGGAGCTGGAGAACTCAGAGGAGGGTCGGGATTTTAGTTATTGTAGACGTTTTAAGGTAGAAAAGGTTCGAGAGGCTGTTCGCAGGATGCAAAGGGGTAGGGCGACGGGGCCGGATAAGATACCGGTGGATTTTTGGAAGTTCGCTGGAGAGGCTGGTGTAAGGTGGTTGACTGGATTGTTTAACGAAATCTTCAAGACAGCGAAAATGCCCGAGGCTTGGAGGTGGAGTACCATGATCCCTCTTTATAAGAATAAGGGTGACATTCAGAGTTGCAATAATTATAGGGGGATTAAGTTATTGAGTCACTCTATGAAGAATTAGGAGAGAGTGGTCGAGGTGAGGTTGAGACGGATAGTGTCTATTTCAGAAAACCAGTTTGGATTTATGCCTGGCCGCTCGACGACGGAGGAAATTCACCTGGTACGAAGGCTGGTGGAACAGTATAGGGAAAGAAAGAAGGACCTGCACATGGTGTTTATCGACCTGGAAAAGGCATACGACAAAGTCCCCACGGAGGTGCTTTGGAGATACTTGGAGGTGAGTGGAGTCCCGCTGGCATATATCAGAGCAACTAAGGACATGTATGATGGAGCGAAAACTCAGGTGAAGACGGCGGGAGGAGACTCAGAGCATTTCACTGTCTTGACAGGATTGCATCAGGGATCTACTCTTAGTCCCTTTTTGTTTGCTTTGGTGATGGATGTGTTGACGCGGCGTATTCAACGAGAGGTGCCTTGGTGTATGCTTTTTGCAGATGATGTAGTTTTAATTGATGAGACGCGAGGGGGTGTGAATGACAAATTAGAGGTGTGGAGATAAACTCTTGAGTCTAAAGGGTTTAGGTTGAGCAGAAGCAAGACAGAGTATTTGGAATGCAAGTTTAATGACGTGAGGCTGGAGAATGAGGTGGTAGTAAAGTTGGAATCACAGGAGGTATGTAAGAGGGATAGTTTCAAGTATCTCGGGTCCGTGATTCAGGGTAATGGTGAGATTGACGAGGATGTCTCGCACCGTATTGGGGCGGGATGGATGAAGTGGAAGCTCGCGTCGGGGGTGTTGTGTGATAAGAAGGTGCCGCCCAAGCTTAAAGGCAAATTCTACAGGGTGGTAGTCCGTCCGGCCATGTTGTATGGAGCGGAGTGTTGGCCAATTAAGAACTCCCACAATCAAAAAATGAAGGTGGCAGAAATGCGGATGTTGCGTTGGATGTGTGGGATGACTGGAGGGGATAGAGTTCGGAATGAGACTATCAGGGAGAATGTTGGTGTGACTCCAGTGGAGTATAAGATGCGGGAAGTCCGATTGAGATGATTCGGACACGTGAGGAGGAGGGGCATGGATGCCCCGGTTCGTAGGTGTGAGAGGCTAGCTTTGGATGGTTTTAGGTGGGGTAGGGGTAGGCCAAAGAAGTACTGGGGTGAGGTGATTAGGCGGGACATGGAGCAGTTACAGCTCACCGAGGACATGACCCTAGATAGGAAGATCTGGAGGACGCGAATTAGGGTAGAAGGCTAGGGCCAGTTTGGGTCGCTAGTGTAGGGAATCACTTGGTGGGGGTATTATTCTTGTTATGATACCTTGTTCCATGTTTTATTACAAATCTGTTTGCTTTTCTCTGTTTTTTATTACTTATGGGTGTCGTATTTATGTTATGTCATCTTGTTCTATGATTTACTATGTATTTGTGTAGTATCTCGTGTCTCGAGCCGGGGGTCTATCGGAAACAACCTTTCTACTTCTTTAGAGGCAGAGGTATGGACTGCGTACATCTTACCCCCTCCCCCCCAGACCCCACTATGTGGGAGTACACTGGGTTTGTTGTTGTTGTTAAGTAAATTTATGAATGTCAAACTGTAGGTTGACAATAAATGTATGATTATCTTATTGATGCATCTTTTCAGCATATCACATAATAGGTGAACGAGCCCCTTTTCACATTTTATATTTTTCAAATTTTAAGGAATTCATTCCCAAAATTAGTTGGTCCAACCAACTTATCATGAGAACAAGTGACATAAAAAGTTCATGAAGAATTTTCTATTTATTCAATATATGTTTAATACTCACCATGCACATTTTTGGGATGTCACAATCGTTCAATCGTTTATGTCAATTTATGAACTTTTATACAAGTAAACTCCAAGTTTACCATGACATGTAAATCTTTACTTTAGTAAACTTCAGATTTACTACTTTAGAAGTAGATTTTAAAAATAACTCTTCTCAGTTATTCTGCCTCTTTTGGAGGTGAGTTGTGATACTATCACAATCAAGTACATGTTTGCATTAATAAGCTTCTTATTCCCAAGGAACGTGCCTTAAACCTATAAAATTCTGATAGCTTATAACCTCTTTCATGATATTGCTAATTCTGGAGCACATCAAGGCATACGTATGATATAGAGAATTTCTCTAATATATATTATGATCATATTATGCATGTGAAAATATCATCACTTTTGATGATCATTATCATATTTCCTCCCACGCTTATATTCGTGTATTCAACACTTGTCTTCTTTCCGACATATTATACACTGCTACCACATTCCTTTCAAGAATGGAGCAAGTTGTCAACTTTTAGATTTATCATATATTGCTATCATATTCACTTCATTGAATAGAGCATAGCAATGAGATATGTTTCATGACTTTTTATCAAACACCCATTATTTTGCCTTAGCCATCAAAATATCATCAATATGGTGCATTGAGATCCAATCTCAATGTCTTATCCATATAAAGGTATCTTAGGCATAACTCGATGGGACTTGGACCCAATATCTTATCATCATGGTGCATTTAAACTTTTTAATCCAATGTCTTACCCTCTTAATGAGATGAAATTTAAATTCATCATCATATCTTTTAAGAATATTGTTCTTAATGAACAAATTAAAGAATAAGTGGTTCCAAACCAATTATTTTTCCTCAAATCCAACAATAGTTTTATCATTAGTAGCAAAAGATAAATAAAATAAGGAATTACTAACATTGAAATTACATTACCTTTAGATCTATAATCTCACCTTATTTTGGCAGAGTCTCGTGCAGATAACGTGTCATGAAATATAAAGTAAAGAACAAGAAGAATAGAGAGAGAAGAGAGGAAACTTCTTTATTTCTCATGAGGAATTCTTGATGGTTTTCTTGATAGGGTGAATTACAATGAAGGAAACCCCCTTTATTTATAGTGGAAAACTAACCTTGGGGTTTCTAACTTTTCCATAAATAGACATTCACTATATACGGTAAAGTAGACATTCACTATATATGGTAATATATTATAACAAGAGGTGTATTAGTGGCATAAGTAATAGGAGTATTAATTGATTAGTTATGTAATGTAATTGATTGGTTGTCCTATAACTTAATAATTACACTAAGTAGCTATGCACTACAGAATATAATTGATTGATTAATTTATATATCAATAATCTATAATATATTAAAAGTGTGAAGGCCTTTAGAAAAGTGAATTGAACTTTTTGCCCTTCATTAAAAAAATTCGCTTTAGACAAAATCGTCTTTTATCCTTTTTCCTACAATTAAATTCTACAAAATAACTATAATAAGATTTTCCTTCACCCAAATTTTCCTTTACCAGATTTTCCATGTAATAAAATTTTCCTAACTAAATTTCTCCTTACCCAAATAATAAAATTTATTTTCCTTTACCCGTATTTTCCATATAACAAAATTTTCCTAACTAAAATTCTCCTTTACCCAAATTTTCCTTTACTCGTTTTATGTTTTTTTAACCATATTTAGATTTTCTCTCTAACGAGAATTATTTTCATCAAAATCCCAACTTTGTGATCACTATTTTCTAACCCTCAACTTCTTCACTGTTTTGGTCAACATAGTAAAATTCAACATGTGTGTATATATGTATCTTCTTTGTTTTCATTCAAGTCATTCTTTAGGGTCAAAGTTTTCACTCATACGGGAATTATTTTCATCAAAATTGCAGCTTTGTGATCACTATTGTATAATTTTGTTTTAATTTACAGGTCATAGATAAATGTCGGTTGGCTTTAAACAATTTCTTGTGTAGAGGTTAGGTTTAATTGTATTGTTTTGATACCTTTATTATCTTATTATTTTATTTTAATTTACAAATGGTAGATGAATGTTGGCCGACTGTGAGAAATCTTTTTAGGTAAAAATTAAGTTTAATTGTATTGCCTTAGTGTCTCTATAGGTTATTATTTTGTTGTAGTTTACAGTTCGTAAATGAATGTCGATCGAATTTGAGGAATTTTTGTGTAATTGTATTGTTTTGATATCTCTTTTATCGTATTATTTTGTTGTAATTTATAGGTGGTAGATAAATGTTGGTCGGCTTTGAGAAAATGTTTTAGGTAAATGTTAGGTTTAATTGTATTGTTTCAAAAATATCTCTGCTTTGAAAATTTTTTTTATGTAAAGGTTAGGTTTAGTTGTATTATTTTAATATCGCTATTATCATATTATTTTGTTATAGTTTACAGGTGGTAGATGAGTGTCGGACCGCTTTGGGTTAGATTTAATTGTATTGTTTTGATGTCTCTATCATTATATTATTTTATTGCAGTTTATAGGTAGTAGATGAATGTCGATCGGCTTTTAAAAATATTTTTGGTAAATGTTAGGTTTAATAAATAAATTCTCCATCTTTACATACTCAAAATATATTGAATTTAATTATTGTATTCATGTTTATTATTTAAACAAATATCCTATTTAGTGTAACGTTTAAACTCATTAAAGTGAAATACATGCGCAAGGTGCGTACACCTAAACTAGTTATAATAAAATAGAAGCGTATCTTTAATATCTTTATTAAAATAATATTGATTTATTAATTTATACGATATTAAACTAAGTAAAGTGTATTAGTAATTTATTTTGAAATATTATTGACTAGCTAACTTATATATTGACAAATATATTAACTGTAAGTATATTGATGATATCATTTAGAAATATTAGCGAATGATATACTAACATATATTTTGAAAACTATAGTAATACTACTAAAAGAATATTTTTTGCGACCACCAAAAAATGACCACGGTTGGTGGTCGCAAAAAAGCGACCACTTGTGGTCTTTTTTTTCCATTTTTTCATAAAAAAGGAATTAATTAAAAGTCGACCACATGTGATTGCTTTCATATTTTAAAATTATGAAATAATCATTTAAAAATTCATCTTAAATTTTATATTAATTATTGTGTTTTTTTAAAACAAAAAGCGATCACTTGTGGTCGATTTTTAATTAAAGAAATATTTTTTAAAATATTTTTGAAAAAGAGACCACAAGTGATCGATTTTTATTACAAAATAATTAAAAATATTATGCAAAATCCGACCACTTGTGGTCGCTTTTTGATTTTAAAAATAAAAAATATATTTACAAAAAGCGACCACTTGTGGTCGGTTTTCAATAAAAGAAATTTGAAAAGAAAATATATTTGAAAAAGCCACCTCTAGTGGTCAATTTTCATTAAAAAAATAAATTAAAAACTTTATGTAGAAAGGGACCACTTGTGACGTTTTTTGATTAAAAAATTAAAAAGAAAATATTTACAAAATGTGACCATAAGTGGTTGGTTTTTATTAAAAAATTATAAAAAATATTTTTAAGATTAAAAAAATTAAAAAATTATTAAAAAAAAATCACAAGTGGTCGGTTTTCATTAAAAACAAATTTTTAAAAAAATATTTTTGAAAAAAGCGACCACAAGTGATCAGTTTTTATTAAGGAAATATTAAAAATATTACACAAAAAATGATCACTTGTGGTCGCTTTTCATTAAAAATAATTCTAAAAATCTATTTTTGTAAACGCAACCACAAGTGATCGATTTGCATTAAAAAATCAGTTAAAAGTATTATGCAAAAAGCAACCAGTTGTGGTCAGTTTTCATTAAGAAAATAAAAAAGAAAATATTTTAATTATTATATGTAAAAAAAATATATTTTTAATAAATATATTTTTATTATTTATAAAATAAAAATAAAAATTAAATAATATTTAAGATCTATAAAAAAACTATATTAAAAATAAACTAAGAAATATAATAAATAAAATGAATAAATAACGTTAAACATAATCTTTATTTTTTACTTATGTTTCAATAAAATAAATATAGTTTTCATCAAGTATGTATGTGTGTGCGTGTGTATGTGTGTGTGAGTGTGTATATCTCGTGTCGTATTAATATAGTGGTCAAAAGACAACTGAATGTATGCAAGTATATTAAATACATTGATATCATATGGTTGAGATAATAATATGCTATTGGAGTTATAATAATGTAAGGTACATAACCGATAATTCATCAGAGAGTATAATGAATACGTTCTATTATGACGTAATATACTCATGCATGTGATGTGTATAGTACGTCTTCAAATTTGATATACATATATAACACATCATGAACAGTATGTTAGTTCTGAAGAAAATGTGTCATTTAAGTCTTGAATGAAGGATTCATGACATTGACCAACTTAAAGGGTTAAATATAATTCGGAAACTTGATTAAGTTATTTGTGGACTTGATTAATATTTTTTAAAACTTTCTATTTTTTTCAAAAATACAAATCAACCCACATCCCTCTCCTCTCCAAATCAACCGTCTCTTCTCTCCCTCTCTCTCGCGACAATTTCTTCCAACTAACAGTTCTGCAAATTTCTCCTTTCAATCCCCAGTGACTTCAACCTCTGGCGATAAATAGTTGAGCTTCGAGTTCCTTTTTGACTTTCAACCATCAATTGACGTGACAGCCTTGCCTTTCGGCCACAACAACTTTGAATTCTTCATCGTCCCTTTTCTTCTTTCATAGATAAAAAATTATGGCCTTTTTAGTTTTGAAAAAAATGAGGAAGTTGAGCCAACTTCTCTTCTAGTATTGGTTAACAATTTCAATATTTGTTGTTTTAATCTAAAATGCGGTTTGAATAAAACTCTAATTTCTGGTATTTCTTTTTTTTTTGGAGTGAATTATGATTTTTTGTTGTTTGTTGCATTTTTTTGAAGTTTGATTTTTATTGTTTGTGTTTATAGAAATGAAACAACAATGTTGGTGTTATTCGTGTTGTGTCCGTTGCTGGGTTGATTTATTCTTGTTCTTGGTAAAAATTGTGATATTGTTGTTGTTCTATTGAATAAAATCATGCTACTATTTTTTTCTGTAACAGATTAACCATCTGATGCAACAAATTAACCATCCAATATAAAAAATTTAGCATATGATGCAACATATTAACCATTTGATGCAACAGAGAAACCATCAGATTAAAAATCTGATACAACAGATTAACCATCTAATGCAACAGAGGAATCATCAAATTAAAAATTTGATGTAATAAATTAACCATATGATGCTACAGATTAACCATATGATGCAACAAATGTATCGGATGCAATAGAGGAACCATCAGATTGAAAATCTGATGCATTAGATGAACCTTCTATTGGATAAAATTCTATCAACTATTCCAATAGGACATGTCCAAGACTTGATTTTTTCCAACTGATCATTCATCTGTCGTGATAGATGACCCTTCTGTTGGAAGAAATCTAAATAATATTGACCATTGATAATTGGTCCAACATATCACTCATATGCTGCAACAGATGTATGATCTGTTGCACAGGCCATTCATTTGTCTCAACAGATGAGTGATATGTTTTGTATTGTTGTAAAAAATTATTTACCCATTGCAACAGGTTAGTTATTTGGTGCAACAGATAACCTACTTGGTGCAACAGATGTGTGATCTGTTGGAGCTGTTATTTTATCATTTTGTATGTTAGATTTACTATTATTTCTTTTTAATGATGCATTAATCAGTTATAATCTATTATATTTTCCTGTTAATTTTAGATAATATGGCTCCCAAAAGAACAAAAACAAAATCAAGTCTAAGTAAAGGAATAAGTGAAGCAGCTAGGCTACATCCACCATTTTATGAGCTTGCTTTACATGCGTTATCTCAATCAGGAGCAGCATATGATGAACATGGGGAGGACGAATGTTTCAAAAAAGATGATCCAAATTCTAATAGCCCTTCCACTTAAGAGTTGGTCAAAAACTTCAATATTGACCGTTATCCTGTGAGAATGCAGTGCGATGGTGCCACAGATTTAACAGGTGATTTCGTGGTTAAGTCAGCCATGGAAAAATCTTTCGACACCTTTAGAAAAATACATTGAGAAAAAAAATTAGATGCTTATTTTAGGGACAACTACTTTGGGCAATATCTTGATTTACCGGAGGACAACAGTGCTCGTTTCCAACTGAAAATGGTATATGATCTTCTCAAGTGTAGGTTTATGTATAAAAACAAAGATAAGATGGATGAGGTATGGATAAATTACTGTGGCATGCCTATTTGTTTTGGTTGGAAGGAGTTTGCCATAGTTACTAGACTAAAATGTTATCATTCTTCTCCTTCTCAAGTTATACCTATTCTAACCTAAAAAAGCACCCCGCATACCCAAATTAGGCAAAGGCAAGTCGAGTGATCGTGATGACATGGTGTTTATTATTGGTCCAAGCTTCAAAAACAAAAATTTGATAGAAGCATTGAAAGGTAAAAGAATTTCAAAGAAGCATAAGCAATCATTGCGCTTGGTTTGGTTTGTACATAATATTCTTTGGGCAAGAGGCGTTAACAACAACATAAGCGTTGATTTAATAAAGCTCTCTGAGGATCTTGAGGCATTTAATAGCTATTATTGGGGCTATAAAAACTTCAAAAATATCTGTCAAATGTTTGTTGACTCCGTTAAAGCCAAAGACAGTCAACTTATATAATTTTCCATGGGCTTTAATGGTAAATGTTTCTTTTATTATATATGATTCTTTTTTTATTCGATAATGGTTTTGATATTTTGCCGTTATTTTATAGGCTTGGGCATTTGAAGCCATTCCACATTTGATATAATAAGTGAATTACCAGGAAGAATTTTTCTATCCTAGAATCTTGAGATGGTTGCGGCTAAAACTGTTAAAAATGCAAAATTTCTTGACCTCTTCAACCCCTCGAAGAATGCAGTAAGTATAATTATAGTTAAGTTTTTATTTTAATTAATGATTTTTTTGAATGATCTAATCATCATTCTAATATATGTAATGATTTATGTTAGATTGTGCATCAGTCGCTTGTTCCAACCAATTGAGAGTTGAAGATGTCATTTTTTCTTACTTTACAATCTTTGCAAAATTTATCAAACCCTAAGGTCATTGACAGAATAAAAATAAAATTGTTTGGAGCAACAACCATCACAAAAAAAATAAGTTTAGAGGGTGGGCTTGTTATTATTGATGGTCCTAGTGGTGATAGTGATGTTGGCAGTGGTAGTGGTGCTGCTGTTGGTGCTAATGATGCTCCTCTTACAGTTTCTAAAATAAACCATTATGAGTATGATCATACTAGTTATACAGATTTTGCCTCTCTTAGTGAATGTTTTGCATGCAAATGTCAAGACAATAATTCAAACCATGATGTGTGATTAATGTTATTAATGCGTTAACTGCTTCTATAAAGGAATTGATATCAAAGATGGGTGTCATTCCATCAAAGAGGATTCGATATGCATCCACTCCATTAGAGACTAAGTCTAAGATAAGAAGGAAAGTAATTTCCAAGGCATTATTAAGCATCCAAAAAAGAAAAATTACAACTCCTCTGTTCATGTGTTTCACTATTGAGCAATGTACAATGGTCGAAGGAGAGAAACACGAGTTGAAGAGGGTGAATATATATCATCTGTTCTAACTAATAAATAGACACATATCTGTTTGAACAGATGATACATCTACTAAAATTATCAAATAGATATATATATCTGTTGCAACAGTTTGCTAACCTGTTATCAAATAAAGTATCTGTTGCAACATATGCCTTATTTGTTTTAGCAAATCAAATAGATCTATGTACAATTTTTATTTGTACCAACAAATGACCTATCTTCTGCAACGGATTGGTCATCTGTTGGGACAAATTAAATCAAGACTTCCTACAGTTTCAGTTTTTCCAAATAGATGAGTCATATGTTGCAACAGATGGTTCATCTGTTGGAAAATATCATACAGTCTTCCTCATGTTATAATTTGTCCCAACAGTTTATCCAGCTATTTCTACAAAAATATAATCTATTTGGGATAATTTAAAATAGGAGAAAGACTAGTTTGATTTGCTAAAACAGACAAGTTATCCTTTTTTGTTATTTTGTATCTCCGTGATTAGCATTGACCAATTCTGGATTTCCAGGTAGATGTCACTATAGAAGCTACTACTGAACAACATTGGCAATATGCTACTCTTTTTATGGAAATAAAGAGAACAAAAAGCACAGAAATTGTACGCAAGTGATATAAAGATAGACAATGACCAAAGCCTAATTCCATAGCACCGGATGAAGAACAACTTGTCCATGTTGAGTAGATCTTTATAGCACGAGTCTTTCAAAGTAATAACCTCACCCCTCCTTAGGAATTGTTGACATCAAAACTTAAATTGTTAATTTATTTATTCAGATCTGTACCCATAACAATTTCTTTACATTTCATTTATTTATTGATTGATTTCATGTAATTTCTGAAGGCTTCGATTTATTTTATTTTGTCTATAAATTTTATTATATCCTTAGATTTGAACCTATTCATTGAAATGGGATACTAGATTTAAATATTACAACAGATAAGGTATCTGTTGCAACAGACAACATATCAGTTGGAAAATATCAAATAAATTTATACATATGTTACAACAAGTAGGTAATCTATTGGAAATTATCAAATATGTCTTCCCACTGTTGCAACAGATAGACTTAAATAGAAATATTGACATAATGCAACAGATGACCAACCTATTGCAATAGATAAATTATCTGCCAGGACAAGTAGAATATTTGTTACAACAAATGGACTATCTGTTGCATTATACAAATTCAACTTTCATTAGACATAAAAAATTATCACTACATGTAAAGTGGAGTGACTTGAAATAAAAAGGCTAAACCCATCGACAATATTCATTTTAAATAGCTAAAATAAAATAGGCATTAAGTAGGCAGTGTTCATTTTAAATACCTAAAATAAAATAGGCATCAAGTAGATAGTGTTCATTTTAAATACCTAAAATAAAATAGGCATCAAATGTCTCAGTTTGATACTTTTTGCCCTGTTGGCAGCTCGCGTGTAATTCATGCATCCAAGGCTTGTTGAACCTCTATTTTTGATGACTTGGAGTCTGATTTGGCCCCCAATGGTTATTTCCCCACATTGTCTTATATATTCATCTTCTTCCTAAAATTTAACCCTAAATTCTCAAATCTTCTTCTTCTTCATCTTTTTTTATCTATCCAAATTCTTCAAATTATTTGTATTTAGTTTTTCTGCATATTTTTTTTTTCATTTTTTCCAATTGAGCTTGACAATGTCGAGCTTACGTTCCACTTTTTTTTGTGATAAGAATTTTTAATAATATAAATGTGGTCATGAAACTCTATTGAAGACTTCTTGGACTCAACAAAATCCAGGTCGTAGGTTTTTTACTTGTAAGATTTCAAAGGTAATATTTTTTTATTTAATTAGTTGATTAATTATTGACTTGTAATTGTTTTGAAATTGTGGTCTTGTTTTTGTAGAAGTTGGGTGGATGTGATTACTTTTAATTGGTATGAAGAATGAAACCCTTCACAAGTAAATCGTGTAATATTGGATTTTTTGAAGAAAGTCAAGGCTTTTGAAGAGAAATAAAATTGAGCAAGAAGCTACTACATTGTTGGCATTATTACTACTAATTTGGTGTTGTTGGGCACATGGATATTAAAGCCTTATTGCTAAAATTTTTATGGTGGTATATTTGTATTTGCTATTGGTTTGGTGTTGCTGAGCACATGGATATTCAAGCGTAATTGTTGGAAAATATAAAACAGATTTAGACATATGTTGCAACATATAGGTCATCTATTGGAAATTATCAGACAGGTCTTCCCACTGTTACAATAGATAAGACTTAGAAACATCGACATAATGCAACAGATGACCAAACTATTGCAACAAATAAACTATATGTCAGAGCATATACAATATATTTTATAACAAATCAACAATCTGTTGCATTGTAAAAAATTCAACTTTCATCAGACAAAAAAATATCCACTACATGTATGTAAAATATGTAAAGTGAAGTGACTAGAAATAAAAAATTGTTATTTCAAAGGCTTTTCTTAATACACAGGCTCCAAGCGTCCAGTTAGTACCCTATAAGCCCAGACCTCTTATATGTTTGCCACAGTGTTGTTGCACAGAAAGGTCGTTGGCTCTGCCATTTCTGTGCCATCAACAAACATTCGATGTGTGCAAGAGCGTGTGACCCACACGCGGCAGCGGTTTCATTTTTTGAAAGGTCCATGTCCTTGTTTCGACCTTCAAAATCCCATGGTTTCTTAATCAACACTTTCGTTATCAAACGATCCAACAGTTTACTCTGCCTCAACAAGATGGGGAACAACTCCAATAGTGGCTGCATGTGGATAAAAAGATTGGCCTCATCCAAGGAAGGTAATTTGCAATTATAAACCTTGATATTTTCCTTCTCGAGTAGTATCTCAACAGCTCGATAATGTATGATGTCCACGTTCATGAATCCAAGAATCCTCTTTGCCTCAGCCAGCTCTTGTCGTATGGATTTGGCCTCCCCCTCTAACATATTTTTTCATTTCTTCATCCCATTGGAACCCAGAAAGTAATGAATTAAATCCCGTGCCACCGGGATTTAATGCTAGCTTACTGAGATCATTATACCTATCTTTAAGATTCTTGTAAAAGTCGAGGTCTATTATCCTATCGGTAGTATCATAAGCTTCTGGGTACACTAATTGCCTGCCCCTCATGAGGCAGAGAATTTCTTCAACATAATTTGATATAAGATGTCAATTTTTAAATAAGTTAGTAATTGTAAAGAAGGAAAGCATAGTAGAAAGATACAATACATAGTCCATCTATTGCAGAGGGTTCTCTGAATCTGTTCACAATTACCCATCTAACGGAACTTATGTAAGAGATGGGCAATATGTTACAACAGAACCACCACAAGTTGCACCAGAATACACATATGTTGCAATAGATGACATATCTATTTCATAGATTCTTCTTTAAGGAGTAGATTAGAAGGCTAGGTTAGGAAAAGTAAACTTACCCTATCCACCTACTGCGTATGTATATCTGTCATTCTTCTGAAGTCTTGGGTGAAAAAAGTATGGATGGGATAATCTTGTGTGCCTTTCTTGGCATTCTTGGCCCATCGCAGATCCCTCTTCTCTTTGGCGCTAAGTTCCTCGTATATGTCCACCTTCTTGAATAGCCCCTAAACCTCAACAACTATTGGAGATGGAAGAGTTGTAATTTTTTTGGATTTCCGATTGGAGAGTACTCGGCTAATTGCTCTTTTCTTCCTCCCAACCGCCACTGTAGGAGTGTATGGATCCCTCACTTTGTTGGACCACTAACAGCCACCAAAAATACCATCAACCAATTCCATCACCATCACATATACCACCAGTTCCATCATGACGACCAGTAATACCACCACTATGACCACCAACACCACAAACACCATCCAATAATACTACAATAGTCAACAGAACACTGCGACAAAAACTATGGTTTTCTCGGGTGCTTTTTATAATTTTACCATCAGAACTCAAAATTGTAAACCCATTCTCAAAGATAATACAACTAAAAGTCTTATTTTTCATCATTAACATAAAATCCCTAATTTTTAGAAAAAATAACAAATATAGAACACTTCTCAAACTCTGCTACCTACGAAGATAGAGAAAACAATGGATACAAGTAAGAATGAAGTAAAAAATAATACCTATGTGGTCAGAAATGGAAAGAAAATCGATCTGTTGTGAGAGGCTAAGCAATTTGTTGAGTAGTTGTTGTTTGTATTATTGAGAGAGAAAAAAGCAAAAACTCGAGATTTGAAATGATGAAATGTTTTTCCCACAAATGGACGATTTGTAAGGGTTGATTTGTATTTTGGAAAAGAATGACAAGTTTTGAAAATGTTAATTTGGTCCGAATTGATCTTAATTATTTTTTAAAATCTTAAAAGATACACATAATTTTTAACCGTCTCATTATGAAATTGCCAAAAGACTCAATTAAAGTTGTAGTTGACCCTATGAACTCACCCCTAGTTCTAACTTAATCAATTGAGGTCTTAGATTGACAACGAGGTAATAAGAATTATTTCAACTCAGAGTGATCGATCGATGACTCCGTTCAGGAGGAACATAATACCAACATCATTCAATTTCCAAAAGACTCAATTAAAGTTGTAGTTGACCCTATGAACTCACCCCTAGTTCTAGCTTAATTAATTTAGGTATTAACTTGACAATAAAGTAATAAGAATTATTTTAAATCAGAGTGATTGATCAATGACTCAAGTTGAAAGGAACGCAATACCAACATCATGCACCAAACACTCAATTGAAGTTGTAGCTGAACCTATAAACTCACCCCTAGTTCTATATTAATCAATTGAAGTTGTAGTTGAACTTATGAAGTCAATTGAAATTGTATAAAAATAAGTGTTCAACCAGTTGAAATAGATGACTTATATATTGGAATTTATCAAATAGATTAAGTCATCTGTTATAACAGATTAACTATCTGTTATAAATTATCAAGTAGGCGTTGCCATCTATTGCGACAGATGACCGAGCTGTTGAAAATTTTCAAACAAAAATTATCATCTATTGCAAAGTATAACTTATATGTTTTAAGATATTTTGTAAAATTTTAAATCCATTTAGGTTTTAGTTTGACAATAAGGTAATAATAATCGTTTTAACTCAGAGTTATCGATCGACTATTCAGGTTAGAAGGAATACAATACCAACATCATGCAATTGCCAAAAGACTCAATTAAAGTTATAATTGACCTTATGAACTCACCCCTAGTTCTAGCTTAATAAATTAAGGTATTAGCTTGAAAATGAAGCAGTAGAATCATTTAAACTCAGAGTGATTGATCGATGACTCAGGTCGAGAGGAACGTCATACCAATATCTTGCAATTGCCAAAAGACTCAATTGAAGTTGTAGTTGACCCTATGAACTCACCCCTAGTTCTAGCTTAATAAATTTAGGTATTATCTTGACAATATGGTAATAAGAATTGTTTCAACTCAGAGTGATCGATCAACGACTCAGGTTGAGATGAACGCAATACCAATATCATGTAATTGCCAAATACTCAATTGAAGTTATAGTTGAACCTATGAACTCACCCCTAGTTCTAGATTAATTAATTTAGGTATTAGCTTTACAATGAGGTAATAAGAATTATTTCAACTCAGAATAATCGATCAATGACTCAGGTCGGGGGGAACACAATACCAACATCATGCAATTGCCAAAGACTTAATTAAAGTTGTAGTTGACCCTATGAACCCACCCGTAGTTATAGATTAATCAATTGAAGTTGTAGTTCAACATATGAACTCAATTGAAATTGTATAAAAACAAATGTTCAAGATCTTGCAATAAATGACTTATCTATTGGAATTTATCAAACAGATTAAGTCATCAGTTTCAATAGATTAACTCCTTGGGGCGCACCCATCCTGTTCATGCGGAAGAAAGATGGTTCTTTGCGTATATGAATTGACTATCATCAGCTTAATAAGGTCATAGTCAAGAATAAGTATCCTCTTCCTAGAATTAATGACCTGTTTGATCAATTACAAGGTGCAAGTTATTTCTCCAAGATAGACCTTAGATCCGGCTATCATCAGCTTAAAGTGAGGGAATGTGATATTCCAAAGATAGTATTTTGAACCCGCTATGGTTACTTTGAGTTTCTAGTCTTGTATTTTGATCTAACCAATGCTCCAACAGCTTTCATGGACCTCATGAATCAAGTGTTCAAATAGTATCTTGATATGTTTGTCATAGTGTTCATAGATAATATCCTTGTGTACTCTCATACTAAGAATGACCATGTAGATCATCTTAGAATTGTCTTGCAAACTCTTAGAGATCATCAGTTGTTTGCTAAATTCAGCAAGTGTGAATTTTGGCTAAGCTCAGTATCCTTTCTCGGTCATATTATTTCAGCCGAAGGCATTAGAGTTGATCCCCAAAAGACAGAAGCTGTAAGAAATTGGCCTAGACCTATCTCTCCATCAGACGTTATAAGTTTCTTGGGTCTAGCTGGTATTTTCGCCATTTTGTTGAAGGTTTCTATCTATTGTGTCTCCTATGTCTAGACTGACGCAGAAAAAGTTAAGTTCCTGTGGTCTGATTCTTGCGAGAAGAGTTTTTAGGAGTTGAAGACTCGCCTCACTTCAGCCCTAGTGTTAACTTTACCTGATGGTACGGATGGTTTTGTTGTGTATTATGATGCCTCTAGAGTTGGCTTGGGTTATGTATTAATGCAGAGAGGTAAGGTTATAGCCTATGCCTCTAGGCAGTTGAAGCCGCATGAAAAGAATTACCCAACCCACGATCTTGAATTAGCTGTTGTGGTTTTTGCTTTTAAAATCTGGAGACACTACCTGTATGGTGTACATGTTGACATGTTTACTGATCATAAGATCTTGCAGTATATGTTTACTTAGAGGGAGTTAAATCTTAGACAGAGGATATAGTTGGAGTTGCTAAAAGACTATGATATGAGTGTGTTATATCACCCGAGCAAGGCCAATGTAGTGGTGGATGCCCTTAGCAGGATATCTATGGGTAATGTTACTCATATAAAGGAAGATAATAAAGAGTTAACTCATGAGGTGCATTATTTGGATAGACTGGGCATTAGGTTGCTTGATTCTACTAAGAAGAATATTTTGGTTTAGAGTAGTTCCAAATCTTATTTAGTTTCGAAAGTTAATATGAAGCAAGACATCCTAGTTTGGTCAGACTGAAAGAGTCAATTAAGGAACAAGAGGTAGAGGTTTTCTCCAAAGGGGGAGATGGTATTTTGAGATTACAAGGTAGATTGTGTGTTCCTTGTGTTAATGATCTGAGGAAGAGAATTATGGCGGAAACGTAGAGTGTACCGTAACTTGCGGGAAATCTATTGGTGGAGTGGCATGAAGATGGATATAACAGAGTTTGTAGCAAAATATGCAACGTGCCAACAGGTTAAGGTAGAGCATCAAAGACCTGGTGGTGTAATGCAAGAGTTTTGTATACCCACTTGGAAGTGGGAAGAGGTGAATATGGATTTTGTGATTGGTTTGCCCCTTTTGCGTCATCTTCATGATTCTATTTGGGCTATTATAGATAGGTTAACTAAGTCAGCGCATTTCTTACCAGTGCATACATATTATACAGCTGAGGATTATGCTATGTTGTATATCCGGGAATTACTCAAATTGCATGGAGTTCCCTTGTCTATCATCTCAGATAGGGGTACTCAATTTTCTTCCCAATTTTAGAGAGCTTTTCAGAAGGTTCTTGGTACCCAAGTGCATCTTAGTTCTGCCTTTCACCCGCAGACAGATGGTCAGGCTGAGAGGACCATCCAAACTCTAGAAGATATGTTGAGGGCATATGCTCTTAATTTCAAGGTTTGTTAGGATGAGCATTTAACACTAATTGAATTTGTGTATAACAATAGTTACCATGCTAGCATCAAGATGGCACCATTTGAGGCTTTGTATGGGAGGAGGTGTAGATCACCTATAGGTTGGTTTGAACTAGGTGAATTTGCTTTAGTTGGACCTAATACAGTATTTGAGGCTATGGAGAAAGTAAAGTTGATTAGAGAAAGGTTAAAGACAGCTCAAAGTCGTCAAAAGTCATATGCATATGTGAGAAGAAGAGACCTTGAGTTTGAAGTTAATGATTTGGTCTATCTAAAAATTTCGCCCATGAAAGAGGTGAAAAGTTTTGGAAAGAAGGGGAAGCTTAGCCCTCGGTATGTGGGCCCCTATAGAATCCTATGTCGTGTGGGGAGAGTAGCCTATGAGTTTGAGTTACCCACAGAGTTGTCAGCTGTGCATCCTATCTTTCAAGTCTCCACGCTTAAGAAGCATATTGGTGATTCCGTTGTAGTGGATCCTTCAGAGATCCCAGATATCTCGACTAGCCTTTTATTTGAAGAGATTCCAGTTGAGATTCTAGACCACCAGATCCATAGACTGAGGAACAAAGAGGTTCTCTTGGTCAAAGTGTTGTGGCAAAACCAGTCAGTTGAGGGTATTACTTGGGAAGCCGAGGTAAATATGCGATCCAAGTACCCGCACCTCTTCTCCATAAGTTCAGATCAAGCCGAAGGTACTATTATTCCTTAATTCAGCCCTGTTTCAATTAAAGTTTCAGCTATATAGCTATTCTTAATATAAGTTCATGCATTCTCTGAGATATTCAAGAGTTTAGAATGATGTAGAGTCAGTTTAGCAAGTTGTTTCAGCTGTGCATACTCAATTTTCTCTGTATCCTTGCCTAGATAGCGACATTCGAGGATGAATGTTCTTAAGGGGGAGATATTTTAATACCCCAAAATTTTCCCTAAGCCTAATTTTGTCTCTAGAAGGTTAAGGAATGACGTTCTAAGTGAGTAGCGTTTAAACCATATAGAGTTTCCCTAATTTTATTTTTTATCATGTGAAAATTTTAATTAGCTTTCCAACAATATAAGATCCACCCAAAACCGATAATCGGGCAAGAAGTTATGACTAATTTAAGTTCTAGTAGTAAAACACCATTATTTTAGTGTTTCGCGCATTGCGGAGGGGGTCTATTTAACAATTGTCAAATTCCAGTGGAACTCTGCAATAGTGGCGGGTCGCAGAGAATCCCAATTTCCCAATAGTCAATTTCCAGTGGCCTAGTACAATTGTGACGCATCGCGCTAAGATCCAGGTCCCAACCAGTGGGACAACGCAATGGCTCCACATCGCGGTGACTCCCAGATTCCCATTTGTCAATTTTCAGTGATCTACCGCGATAGTGGCGCGTCGCGGTGGGCCATAAAGTTGGGTTTCCATTCCAATTTTCCAGCTTCGTACAGAAGTTAAAAAGGGCACTTTGGACTTTTTCTAAGCCTCTTAAACCATACAAACATCAAAATTAGGGTCACTACAAGCATCATATGAGATTTTTCTCCAGATTTCCCTCAACCAAAAACCCTAAGCATCCAAATCCTCCGCGAAGAATCTCAAGGGTTCACCATAGATTTTCTAAATTGAGTCAAGATTCAAGACTCCCAAGTCAAAAGCTTCTAGAACTCGCATTCAAGAGTTACAATAATATATCAAAAGCAAGTTGTTCATCCAAGTTTATTAATCTAAGGTATGTGGGCTTTGAACAAGGGCAATCCTTTCGCCCTTGTGCCCCAAAGCTATGTTTTTACGGATTACGTATGAATTTAAATATTGAATTTTATAACCATACTATTTTGTTGAGAAATTTCGATCATGATGTCATTGATTTATGAAATTTCATGGTTTCTTTGAGTTAAAGAATGTTCTTTTATGATTTTGAATATCATGAGCATGATTTGAGCCATTGATTATAGTTTTTCATTGAATTAAGTATGAGATTGTGATTTGAAGCTATCATTTTTGTATTATGGTAGAATTTTGAGAAAAACTTATAAAGCATGATGATTTACCATGCATTTATATGAGTTGATACATTGATATTAAATAGTATAAACAACATTTGATCTTTTGATCCTTACATGAGTTTTGAAATCCACATCCCAGAGTTATTCTCATAATGTTAAAAGCATAACTGGTTTCCAGTAAACCCTTATACGAGTTTTAATGTAGATATCCATGAGATGAGCATAGCTACTTAAAGAGAGTTGTATTTAGCACCAAGTTGGGTAAGTTACTGCGATTTCATACCCCAAAACTACATGCCACCGTAGGATTGAGATTTATGGGCCCGAGGCCAAGATAGTGATCACTGAGTTGAGGTTATACTCCCTGGCAAGAGTATGACGCCTCTCCCCAACGTGGTGTTTCTTCCTTATGAGGACAAGATATTGGACTCCAAGTAGCTTACATGGTGTATGTCGGTTGAGAGAACCTCCTTGCTAGTGAAAGTAAATAATTAGTTCCTAAAGTATTTTCCCTCAAGATGAGTTATTTTCTCTATTAATCAAGACAAGCTTTTAAAAGTATGTTTTCCTCAAGGGTTTAGAAACTAAGTGTAAAGGCTCGCAATTTAATCAAATATATGTTTTGAGAAGGGAATAGAACTATAGATTTTATAAATAAGTACATTGACTCACGAGATTTATACTATGCCTCCCATTATTCATAATGGATGAGATTTCCATTTTTTTGAGTTATTCAAGTTATGTGAGTCCGTTGTATCAGCATGCACGATTTCTATAAAGATTGATGATATTGTTGTTTTAATCATTGCATACACCCCCATACACTCAGTACATCCTTAAAGTACTGATCCACATATACGTCTGTGTGCTACATTGTCTCATAATGTAGGTTCAGGTGCTCAGTCTTAGCAGCGATAGTGATCTCCGAGCATCTCATCTATATCTTTATCTTTGATGGTCCTCGTGGTTCGAGGAAATATATCTACAGCTTTTCCGCCGTCATAGTATTTTGAGCATTACTTTTAAATCAGTTCGAGTCAGTTTAGGGTCTGTTCCAATTTCCCTCTAGTTCGAGTAGTAGAGGCTTTATCAGGCTAGACTATTAGTGATGTTTGAGACTTTTCATTATGTTTCTATTCAGACAGTATTCTTTGTTATTTCAGTTGAGATATGATATGATAGTATGCTTGTTTTGCTATAATTGTCCCAAAGTAAGTGTTGGGAGTAGTAGCGGGCTTAAAGGGTTAGCTTAGGGCTACTTGTAGCCTTAACCACCGTGTGACATCTCAGAATGAGATTTTAAGGCGTTACAGCTCTGCTGCTGTCGGTTGGCGATTGGCCGACTGACAATAATAATAATGATAATAATAATTAGAATGTATTTTTTCTTTTAGCAGATGTATTTTAATTTTTCTATATCGGATCTACACCTAAAGTATTTTATTTTTCATTTAATGAAAAAATTACTTTTGGTCAACTTTTACTTTTTAATTTTTATTTAATTTTCATTCTATCTATTTATTCTTCTAAACATGTTAACATGTCGACGGTTGGAGGTAAGGAGTAATTTTTAATCCAGTAGCAATAGCAATTTTTTTTGAGTTCCTTCAATAGATAGACCATGTGTTGGAATAGATTTTCATTGGTTGGGTTTATATCAACAGATTATCCATCTATTGCGACAGATTTGTCATCTATTGGAGGAAAACATTAAATTTTGATCAACTATATTGTGTTCTTCCAGCTAATGCCCATCTGTTGCAACAGATGGGTAATCTGTTGAAAATAATTTTGTGGTCTACTGTATTTAGTTCAAGTTTTGCCTCTTTTTGTTGACGCACAAGTTAATAAAAAAGATACTTTATATAATAAATGATAACATTTACGTTCATAGCAATGAGTTAAATATATAAAAGTCCACAACAAACAACAACACAAGTTTTTGCAATTACAACAATCATGGTGGATTATGATCCGGGCATGTAGTTCTTTTGAGGTCAACGCTCTTACATACGGAGCACTTATTTCTTCTTGATGGAAATGATTGTCCGACTCCACTCCTCCTCTTATATGGCCTTATTTCCGGTTTGATAGTGCTTGGGTCAATATATGGAGGAGGTATTAATCTCCCCAAAAGCTTTGCAGGAACAACCCGAGATTCTTCGGGAGGCACCGGAGTAATATGCCCACTATATGCCATTGTATATTTTTCCATCGAATAATATGGAGAAGAATACTCATAAATTTTAGTTTCATATTTTGCACCGTATTGAACTCGAAGCGCTGCCATAGAACGTGGATAGGGTATTTTGTCCAAGTCAAAAACTTTGCACGTACAAGATCTTATTTGAAGATAGATCGTGGAAACATCACCATGACCGTTGATACTGAACTTGTAATCTGTTTTTTAATGAGATAATAACCTATTCCCCAGACTGAATTTGATTGATATTTTTTTTTCCGCTTCTATAACAAATGGAGTTCGTGCGTCCTCGTACTCCATACACCTTTTGTGAAAAAATTGGCTATACTTCTTGTTTATTATTTCAAACAAAGACAATATGGAAAATTTTGTTTCATTACCAAATAATGAATTCCCCGATTCAGCTATGTTTGATGTCATAATATTGTACCTATACAAAAGAATCACTTAGTACGACATCATACTAAACTTGTAACTCAAAAAAGACATTAAATTCATAAGAATGTACCTATTTGCTAGACAGAATGTTTGACTTCATCTCTCGATATCAACACGTACGAGATGTTCTGCTGCCTTGGGATGCATATCCGCTATTTAATTGAAATGGTCGAAAAACTCCTCTCTATTATATACTTTAGATGATCTATAAAAAAAGGTCACGACCCTTTCATTGTGAAAGTTGGTCCAAATGTTCTCTCCAATATGCCTGATGCAACAACCAAAGTGAGCTAAAGTGAAGAAAATTGAACCCATCTTTGGAATACTTGGATGCCTATCCGAAAAAAAACACAACTCTTCGATATCTTCGACGCAGCTTCGCAGTTGTTCAAAAAAATATCAATAAGAGGTATCACATTCCTTTTCTGGTACACAAAAAGTGACAGAAAAATGTGATTCTCCACATCCTGCGCCACCACCGATAGAAGAACTCCATTATACCTGCTCCTCAAGAAGGTAATGTCAACGGCTATGCCTTTTGTCAAATGTCGAAAACCTTAAATCAAAACACCATAGGATACAAAAAAGTACTTGAACCTTCCGTTTTCATCAACATGCAACACTGTCTTACTTCTAAGATTTGTGGACTCAAGCATGTAATGGTGGGCATTGAGGACTGTATACCTTTGCTCGTGTGTCCCCCTAACCAAGTCCTTGGGAAATCCCCATGTCTGTATATATCTTCCAATAACTGAATAGGACATCCAATTCCGTATGAAGTTGATTCGCCATAACCCTTGTAGAAGGTCCTTTGCCATCATAGAATCTATTCTTGAAATATTCACCTAGGACCTTTGCCGTGGCATAAGGATTTTGGCCTTAGATGTGCTCTGAGCCACATGTGTGATAATTTTCATTTATGAATGAAGAATTTGTCAGAACTTAAGTACCTCACCGCTCTCAACCACTACTTGCAGTTCAGATTAGCATATTTGTAGCTAAAGACTTTGCTCAAATTAATCACCTTCATTATTCTGAAATATTTTTTCAAGCAAGAAATAAAAAAAGTAGTAGATATTTCTTTCTTTTACTTGAATAAGATTCCCTTGTAAAAGATGGTTTCATCGTCTTGACAATTTCCAGACTGTGTCGATCAAGAAAAATTACCTACCGTATTGGTCGCATCACTGGGCATAGGTGTTTGATCATCATCTGGAATGTTCATGTCTAGATCATCCAACCTATCATCAAAGATTTCTTATTGTTGTTCTTCTTATACATTTTTGTTCTCATTCTCTCTCATCTTTTCAACCACGTACACCCTTAACACCGGCCTAGATGAATCACTAAGATAAGCATATAGCCAAACCTGATTAATTATCTTAAAAGGTAGTACCCTCTGAGTTTCAAAGGAGCTGTGTATGTAGATGATGATGAGTTCTTCTAGTTGACAATTCAATCCACAATAACTGATGATTAAGTTCACAAAATCATCATACGAATATCACTTTGGATTGTCATAGCTACCGTCTCTAGCATTTCATCCTTCTTCCAACGCCATACAATTGATTTCTCTTCTCGATCCATTGACCATGACAATCCACTCCTATTGTTATTGATCCCTCAATTAGTGATACCTAAATAAAGTTATTTGTTAAAAAAGTTAATAGTGATTTCATAGTGCCATAACATGAAACCCAACAAATTTGTAATATATTGCAATAGGTAAGTGATCAATCGTAAGAGATTACTTACCTGTTAGGATTCATGTTATACTCCTGAAGCTTATTTCAACACATGAGTCATCTGTTGTAACAGGTAAATCATTTGTTGCAACAGACTATACATCTGTTGCAACAGATAATACATATATTGGAATCAAGTTTAGACTCTGTTGCAATAGGTTATTAATCTATTACAACAGATATTTACCTTGTTGCAAGAGATGACACGTCTATTAGAATCAACTTTAGGTTTTATTGCAATAGGTTACTAATCTGTTGCAATAGATATATACCTTGTTACAGCAGCTGACACGTCTGTTGAAATCGAGTTCAGGTTTTGTTGCAACAGGTTACTAATCTGTTGCAACAGATAACTAGTCTGTTACAATAGATGACCCATCTGTTCGATTCATGTTACGACACTATAGAACCATAAACATGAATCCAACATATGTATTCTATTGAAATAGATGGTTTATCTGTCATAACAGATAATTGGTCTATCTAAACAGAAGTCTCTTATGTTGCATTCATATTCGCATGCTATCTATTGTTGAAAAAATAGCACAATAACAGTTATAAAATAACAAATTCAACTAAAAACCATAATTTGACTTACCAAAGTCTCATGTGAAGTAATGCCAAAGTGGAAAGTGGTGTATGACACAAAATTTTACCTAAGAAATTGATCAAATAGCAGCAGTAACGGTAACAACAACAACACTAGTCAACAAGAAGAAGATAAAGATGATAATGAAATAGAAGATGATGATAATAAAGCAGAAGATGATGAATAAAGACGCAACAACAATGAACAATGAAAATCGCTAAGAGAGAGAAAACAACAACAGATGAGAAGAGAGAGAAACAAACCCTTTTTCCTCTGTTTCCCATTATATTAACAAACATTTGAATCAAAGTACAAATTTAAATACTTGTGGGCTATTCTAAAACTTTTCCAACTTTCTTAATCCATAATAAATTAATTTTCACCTCTACTCAATTATTAAAACTTGAGTCACCTATACCTCATTTTCAAACTCTTTTGTCACTTTTAGCTCAAAACCCCATTTTAGTATTCATACGATCATGATATTAATAATATAAGGAGGAATACATATACAGGCCCCTGAACTTTTTGACCTTTTCCGTATTGGCAGCTCAATTAAATCATGTACCTATTGAACCCTTTTATCATTCACAAAATGTGTCAATTAAGCACAATCTGTTGATGTGGCAAAAAATATAAAATGCATGAAATACACTCGCTAATGATATGGCAAAGTGGCAAATCAAATAATGATACGTGGTATTTTAACTTTAAATAATCATAAAAATAATTTTTTAATATAATTAAATTTAAATTAAAAAAAAAAACATTTATACACCATTGAAGTGGAAAATCTTCTTCTTCTTCACTTATCTCCAATTTTTTTTTCTTTTTTCCACCATTGAAACAGTTCTTTCAATCGTTTTTATTTCTTTTTTTAAATTGTTCTCTTACTTGTCAAACACAATTTTTAGTGAGAAGAGAAAAAAAATCTCACCTTCACTTCTTCATTTCTCCACCAAAACAATATCCAACAACAATTTCAGATGAAAAATTAATAAATTTTGAAAATTGAAGTGTTCGTTAAATTGTAGCAGTAAAAGCTAGAAATATTTTACTATTTCATTTCCCCACTTCGATTCTGTCGATTTTCCATTTCCATTTCCTCACTATATATATACATATATACACATACAAAAAAAATCTCCTGGATCGATTTTATTACTCTGAAATTCATAGAGCAAGTGTTATAATTGAATAGAATTAGTGTATTTTGGGTATTTGAATTTCGGTAATTGAAGATGGATTATTCGCAATCGGAAGAAGGAAAGGCGGGAGGGGGGGGGGGCAGGAGAAAGGAAATAAATGGTGTACAGGTGAAAGGTTATTCAGTTCTTGGGATATAAAATGCTATGTTTAAGATTTATGAAAAGAGGAAGATTTGGAAGCTTGGCAAGGATAATGGAGAAAAAGATGATAACTTTTTTTCTATTACTTTTATTTTGTTTTATTCCTTTTATGTGTCTTTTTTTGATAGGTTGTGTTTTTTTATATTTAAATTTTTTGATTAATTATGACTTCTCACTCTCCTAATGGAGAGTGTATTACACATGTCACGCCATGTCAGCGCCACGTCAGCAATTGTGCTTAATTGATATAGTTTGTGAATGATAAAAGGGTTCAATAGGTACATGGCCTAATTGAAGTGTCAATACGAAAAAAGTCAAAAAGTTCAGGGGCCTATATATGTATTCATACATAATATAATGTTGAAGTTATAATAACATAATATCGTTAATTCATCAGAGTATATATATACGTTATGTATGAGGTAATTATATACTCATGTATATGTGATGTATATAATATGTATTTATAATTTGATCGTCAATAGTAAGAGTATGCGTGTGTGTGTGTATATATATCGTGTATTGCAAAAAGTCAAAGGCTAACTAATTGTATCTAAAGATATATTGAATACTTTGATTTGAAACGATCGAAATAATAATATACTATACGTTGAAGTTATATTAAAGTGAGTCAATCAAATTAATCGATAACTCATCAAAGTATGTATGAAATACATTGCATAACGGGGTAATATTCTCGTGTATGGATGCATAGAGTACGTATTTAGAACCTGATAGTCGATAGGGATGGGTGGGTGCGCGCACACGCACGCGCACATGCGCATGTATCTCATGTAGTGATGTACGTAGTACGTAGTCAAAAGCTAACTAAATGAATCCAATTATATATTTAATATGCTGATATCATACGATTGATCGATCAAAGTAATACTATTCTGTTGAAGTTATAATAATGTAAGATAAACTAACCGACAATTCATTTGAGTATATGTGAAATACCTTACATTACGGGGTAATATATGTGTGTATTTCATGTATATAGTACGTATTTAGAATCTGATAGTCGATAGAGTGTGTGTGTTTGTGTGTACGTAGTACGTAGTCAAAAGCTAGCTAAATGTATCTAGTTATATGTTGAATATGTTGATATCATACGATCAATTGAGGTAAAAATATAATGTTGAAGGGATAATACCGTAAGATAAACTAACCAATTATTTATCTGAGTATATGTGAAATACGTTGTATTGTGGGGTAATATACTTGTGTATATGATGTATATAGTATGTACTTTGAAGCTGATAGTCAATCGAATATATGTATATGTACAAATATCTCATGTAGTGATGGATTTAGTAATCAAAAGCTAGCTAACTGAATCTATATATCCAAGTATTTTGAATAATATGTTGATATTATACTATTGAGGAAATATACTACTCATTTAATGTAGAAAATGGTATACTATTTAAGTTATAATAACGTACCGCTGATGTGGTATTACGATATATATAATATCATATTTAAAAGCTAATTAACCAAAAATTCATTCAAATTTACAAAATACATTGATATTATTATACGATTGAGGAAATACACTACTCGTGTTAATGTGATAATAAAATAACTAATTATTCGATATATATATATATATATATATATATATATATATATTGCATTAAATTATTTGAATGTACTATAAATATTATACCATTTGCTAAATATTTTTTAATAAAAGCCAACCACAAGTGGTTGATTTTCGAATAATTAATTCTTTTTAAGAAATATATCAACCACTTGTGGTCGATTTACTTTAAAAAAATTTAATAGCCGACCTAATTTTTCCTTTCCTTGACACTATCACTATTTTGAGTGACCCGAGAAACTAGCTTCAGTACCACATCAGCCTTATGTTTCACTGAACTTGCACTCCAAACATTTTTTTCTATATTTATATAAAAGAATAAATAAAAATAAAAAATAGATTATCCCTTAAAGATACTATTTTTTTCAATTTTAATTTAATTTAATTTAATTTTTCTCAACTTACAAATTGGACCAAATTGGATATACATAGCAAACAAACAAATTGAATCAAATGCTAAGGTTTCTCTGTCACAGCTCACTCTCAAATTGGACCAAATCGTTCCTTTGATTTTTTACCTATCAGTTGTAGTTCTCATATTTTGCTGAGAACAAACGTCACCTGTGACAGCCAATGCAGCAGCAACCAATGTATTAGTTGTCATTCTCACTCTCAAACGCGCGCAACCACTCTCTCCCACTCTCAAACACCGCCGGCCACAGAAAATACCGTCGACGGGCCAGCCAACGTAGCAACAACCAAAGGCATCGTCTCTCTACAGCAGCACAAAAGCAACCAACAACGACCAACTATCTCTATTTCACACTAATCCAGGTCTACTAATTTGGAAGAAGGTACGAATTTATGAAACTTTATATTAACTAAATGCTTATTTCGTATTATTTTTTTAGCTAATTTTGCAAACTGTGAGTTGAAATATGTCCTGTGCTTGATGAATTGTTACTTGAAATGTGAATTAGTGACTAGAAATTATTTAGTCGAGTTACTTTAAATGTGAATTTGTTACTTGAGATGTGTATTAGTGAGTTGAAAAGGTTAAGTGTAGTGACTTAAAATGTGAACTACTTACTTGAAATGTGTACTAATGAGTTGAAAATGATTAAGTGTTGTGACTTGAAATGTGAATTAGTTACTTGAAATGTGTAATAGTGAGTTGAAAATGATTAAGTATAGTGACTTGAAATGTGAATTACTTAGTTGAAAATGGTTAAGTATAGAACAACAACAACATACCCAGTGTATTCCCACCTAGTGGGGTGTTGGGAGGGTAGAGTGTACGCAGACTATACCACTACCTCAAGAGAAGTAGAGAGGCTATTTTCGATAGACCCCCGGCTTAGGACCAATAACAGTATAATCAATACAAAAGGTAAGTGCATATAAACTAGTATGGTACACAAAACAAACTAACAGTATAACAAACACAAAAGATAAGTGCATAATAAACTAGTACGGGATGCAAAAAAGCCAACACCACTAGCTCCAAAAACTACAGCCACAACACTACGAACTAGAAACTCCAGACCCAAAGATGCACTCCCCTATTACTACCGCCGCGCTCCCACCCCCTAACTCTCTACCCTAATCTGCATCCTCCATACCTTCCTATCAAGGGTCATGTCCTCTGTAAGTTGTAATTACTCCATATCATGCCTAATCACCTCCCTCCAATATTTCTTTGGTCTACCTCTAGGCTGCCTAAAACTATCCATAGCCAGAGTCTCACACCTCTGCACTGGAACATCAGGGTCCCTCCTCATCACATGCCCGAACCAACGAAGCCTCACTTCTTGTAACTTACTCTCCACCAAGAAAACTCCCATCTTCTCCTGAATAATCTCATTCCTCACCCTATCTTTCCTGGAATGTCCACACATCTATCGCAATATTCGCATATTTGCCACCGTCACCTTTTGGATGTGGAAGTTCATAACTGGCCCATACTCCGCTTCATACAATATAGCCATCCAGACTACCACTCTGTAGAACTTACCTTTAAGCTTCGGAGTCACCTTCTTATCACAAAGGACTCCCGAAGCGAGCCTCCACTTCAACCAGCCTACCCTAATAAGATGCATGACATCCTCATCAATCTCACCATTACCCTGAATTATGGACCCAGATACTTGAAACTCTCTCTCTTTAGGATGGCCTGAGAGTATAGATTCACAACCACTCCATCTTCTTGCGACATATCACTGAACTTACACTCCAAGTACTCTGTCTTGGTTCTACTTAACCAAAAACCTTTAGATTCAAGCATTTGTCTTCAAATCTCCAACTTATCATTAACTCCACCCCGAGTCTCATCGATCAGAACCACATCATCTGTAAATAACATACACCAAGGCTCCTCTCCTTGAATATATCGCATCAAAACATCCATCACCAAGGCAAATAGAAACGGGCTAAGAGTCGATCCTTGGTGCAACCCTATCAAAACTGTGAAGTACTCTGAATCTCTACCTACCGTCCTCACATGAGTTTTCACACCATCATGCATATCCTGAATCGACCTAGTTATGCCACGGGCACCCCATTAGCCTCCAAGCCCCTCCACAGAATCTCCCTAGGAACTCTGTCATATGCCTTCTCTAGATCAATAAATACCATGTGCAAGTCCTTCTTCCTCTCTCAAAACTGCTTTACTAATATCCTCACAAGGTGAATGGCCTCAGTGGTCGAGCGACCAGGCATGAAACCGAACTGATTCTCAAAGATTGTCATGATTCTCCTCATCCTCAACTTTACCACCCTTTCCTAAACCTTCATAGTATGACTCAACAACTTAATACCTCTATAGTTGTTACAACTCTGAATGTCTCCCTTATTCTTATAAACTGGAATCATCGTGCTCCACCTTCATACTTTAGGCATCTTAGCAGCTCTAAAAATAATGTTAAACAACCTTGTCAACCACTCCAGACTTGCCCTGCTAGTGCTCTTCCAAAAATCTACTGGAATCTCATCTGTCCCCATCGCCCTACCCCACCTCATCTTACGAATAACTCCCTTGACCTCTTCAACCTCGATACACCTATAAGAACTATAATCGCAACTCTCCTCATATATCTCTAAGCCTCCCAACGTAGAACCTTTGTCCCCCTCGTCATTCAAAAGTTTATGAAAATAGGACTACTACCTCTCCCTAATGAGGGCATCCTCAACCAACACTATACCATCCTCTCCTTTGATGCACTTCACTTGGTCAAGGTCACGAGCCCTCCACTCCCTGGCCTTGGACATCCTATACAACTTCTTATCTCCGCCTTTCTCCTCTAAATCCGTATATAAACTCTCAAAGGTTACTATCTTAGCCGTCGTAACCGCTAACTTAGCCTCTCTTCTAGCTACCTTATACTCCTCCTTATTCTTCTGGCTTTCCTCATCATCCTTGCTCCCAACCAACTTAGCATAAGCCACCTTCTTAGACTCACCTTTCTCTTTACCTCTTCGTTCCACCACCAGTCTCCTTGATGTTTCCCAGATCGACCTATTGAGACACCCAACACCTCTCTAGCAGTCTCCCTAATGCAACTGGTATTCGTCTCCCATATATTATCTACACCCTCTCTACTCTCCCAAGCCCCCCTACTTTTCAACTTCTCTTCCATCTCTAAAGCACTAGCCAAAGTCAAGCTACCCCACTTAATCCTGGGCCATGCCTTCCCACTTCTCTTCCTTTTGCCTTTGTTGATAACCAAGTCCATCACCAACCACCTATGTTGAGTTGAGAGATTCTCGCTAGGTATGACTTTACAGTCTTTACACAATGCTCTATCCTCTTTTCTAAGAAGCAAAAAGTTTATCTGATTCTTGGCCACTGAACTACGAAAAGTAATAAGGTGATCCTCCTTCTTCAATAAGCTCGAATTTGCTATCCTCAACCCAAAATCCCTAGAAGGATCCAACAGAGAAGCCCCTCCTTTATTTCGCTCACCAAAACCAAAACCACCATGCACATCATCATACTCTCTCGATAAAGACCCAATATGCCCATTGAAATACCCTCAAATGAAAATCTTCTCAGTGCTCAGGATGCTCCTCACCACCTCATCTAAAACCTCCCACAATTCCTTCTTCTCTTCTTCATCCAAACCTACTTGCAGGGTGTAGGCACTAATAACGTTCACCGTAGACCCTTCCATGACCAACTTAATAGACATCAGTCTATCACTAACTCTCTTTACCTCTACTACCTGCTCCCTAAAATCTTTATCTACTAAGATACCTACCCCATTTCAATGTCTCACGCTACCCGAGTACCACAATTTATATCTATCCATATCTCTCGCTTTAGTGCCTACCCATTTAGTTTCCTTAACATAGGCTACACTAACCCTTCTCTTTCTAAGAATCTTCACCAGCTCTATAGACTTACCCTACAAAGTACCGATGTTCCAAGACCCAACTCGCAACCTAGAAGCTCCCTTATCCTGCCTAACCTTACTACCCTTAGCGCTTAACCCCAAACTCGATCCTAGCCTCGACCCAAACCCAACCCTTCCAAACCCCAACCCAGACCCAACACCTTCTAACCCTGACCCTGACCTCGACCCCGACCTATGACATGAACCTAGTCTACCATCACCAATCACAACCATTATGCAACAAAGAGGGATCAAGATAAGGTAAAAGGGCACACTAGTTAAAATGAAATCAATAAAGGAGCTAGGGGCATAGACAATAATCTATAATAGATAGAGAGCAACAAAACCAGTAATATGATGCAAATTTTGATAAACAATAGTCAATAGCGAGAACTAATACTACCACAATTAATGTATATGCTAGTACATCAAGTAACAGTAATCAGACAAGGTAACACACTCCAAAACTACTAAGAACAATAAAAAAATTCACACGTAAAATACTATTACAAAATAGTTAAGTATAGTGACTTGAAATGTGAATTAGTTACCTGAAAATGGCTAAGGGTAGTGACTTGAAATGTGAATTAGTGACTTGAAAATAGTTAAGCGTAGTTACTTGAAATGTGTACTAGTGAGTTGAAGATGATTAAGTATAGTGACTTGAAATGTGAATTACATAATTGAAAGTGGTCAAGTATAATGACTTGAAATGTGAATTAGTTACTTGAAAATAGCTAAGGATAGTGACTTGAAATGTCGATTAGTGACTTGAAAATGATTAAGCATAGTTACTTGAAATGTGAATTAGTGACTAGAAAATTATTAAGTCTAATTACTTGAAATCTGTATTTGTTACTTAAGAATGGCTAAGGATAGTGACTTGAAATATAAATTAGTGACTTGCAAATGGTTAGGCATAGTTAGTTGAAATGTGAATTAGTGACTAGAAAATTGATTAAGTCTAGTTACTTGAGATGTGTGTTAGTGAGTTGAAAATGGTTTAAGTGTAGTGACCTTAAAATGTGAATAGTTACTTGAAATGTGTGCTAGTGAGTTGAAAATAATTAAGTGTAGCGACTTGAAATGTGAATTAGTTACTTGAAATGTATATTATTTAGTTGAAAATAGTTAAGTGTAGTGACTTGAAATGTAAATTACTTACTTAAAAATGGTTAAGTATAGTGACTTAAAATGTGAGTTAGTTACTTGAGATTGACTGATGATAGTGACTTGAAAATGGTTAAGCATAGTTTCTTGAAATGTGAATTAGTGACTAGAAAATGATTAAGTCTAGTTACTTGAAATGTGAATTAGTTACTTGAGAATGGCTAAGGATAGTGACTTGAAAATGGTTAAGCATAGTTACTTGAAATGTGAATTAGTGACTAGAAAATGTTTAAGTCTAGTTACTTGAGATGTGTATTAATGAGTTGAAAATGGTTAAGTGTAGTGAATTAAAAATGTGAATTAGTTACTTGAAATGTATACTAGTGAGTTGAAAAAGATTAAGTGTAGTGACTTGAAAGGTGAATTAGTTACTTGAAATGTGTACTAGTGAGTTGAAAAGGATTAAGTGTAGTGACTTGAATGTGAATTACTTACTTGAAAATGGTTAATTGTAGTGATTTGAAATGTGAATTAGTTACTATAAAATGGTAAAGTGTAGTAACTTGAAAATGTGAACTTGTGTTTTGATAATGGTTAAGTGTAGTCACTTGAAATGTGAATTTGTGACTTGAAAATGGTTAAGAGTAATCACTTGAAATGTGTATTAGTGAGGTGAAAATGGTTAAGTATAGTGAGTTGAAATGTGAATTAGTTACATGGAAGTGGTTAAGTATAGTATTTTGAAATGTGAATTTGTGACTTGAAAATGTGAACTTGTGTTTTGAAAATGGTTAAGTGTGGTCACTTGAAATAATTAATTTATGACTTGAGAATGTGAATTAGTGACTTGAAAATGATTAAGTTTCCTCTCATATACAACAAGGATTCTTCAATGAGTTTATGGTATATATAATTCTGAACGATATTTTCAACATTTTTCATGTTACAATGTGCTGCTTCAACAGCAACAACAACAACAAACCCAGTATATTCCCACATAGTGGGGTCTGGAGAGGGTAGAATGTACGTAGTCCATACCACTACCTCTAGGGAGGTAGAGAGGTTGCTTCCGATAGACCCCTGACTTTAGAGAAAAGTCATTAAACAGAAACATCAAAATCGTAGAATATGATACAAATAAAATAGGTATGACACTCGCAATTAGACAAAAGAAAAAGAAATATATATATGTAAATCAATAACTAAAGCCATGAATAAATAGATAAATACATAAATTTTCCAACAAACGACAGCAAGTCCACCTACTTACTGACTACTAATCCTCCACACCCTTAGCAGGTGATGTCCTCAGTCAGTTGTAATAGCTCCATGTCACGTTTAATCACTTCTCTCCAGTGTTTTTCCGGTCTACCCCTACCCCGCTTGAAACCTTCCAAGGCCAACCCCTCACACCTATAAACTGGGGCATCCATGCCCCTCCTCATCACATGACCAAACCATCTCAACCTCACTTCCTAAATTTTATCCTCCACCGACACCACTCTCACCTTCTCTCAAATAATTTCATTCCTAACCCTATTAGCCCTAGTGAATCCATACATCCAGCATAATATTCTCATTTATGCCACCTTCAACTTTTGGATATGAGAACTCTTAACTGGCCAACACTCTACTCCATACAACATAGCAGGCTGGACTGCAACTCTATAAAATTTGCCTTTCAGTTTGAGGGGCACCTTCTTATCACATAAAATTCCTGAAGCGAGCCTCCATTTCATCCAACCTGCACCCATGTAGTGAGATACATCCTCATCTATCTCTCTATTTCCTTGAATCATAGACCCGAGATACTTAAAACTATCCCTCTTGCAAACCACCTAAGAATCTAACTTTACTACCACCTCCTTATCTTGCCTCGAGTCACTGAACTTGCACACCAAGTACTCCGTCTTGGTCCTAATCAACCGAACACCTTTAGACTTCAGGGTCTCTCTCCAAATCTCCAGCTTATCATTAACCCCTTGTCGCGATTCATTAATCAGAACTATATCATCCACAAAAAGAATACACCAAGGCACCTCACCTTGTATATTCTGCGTCAGCACATCCATCACCAAAGCAAATAAAATTGGACTAAGAGTTGATCCCTGGTGCAACCCTGTCAAGACTAGGAAATGCTCAGAATCTCCTCCCACTGTCCTTACCCGAGTTTTTGCTCCCTCATACAAGTCCTTAATCACTCTGATATACGCCACCGGAACCCCCTCGCCACTAAGCAACTCCAAAGAACCTCCCTAGGGACCTTGTCATACGCCTTTTCCAGGTCTATAAAAACCATGTGAAGATCTCTCTTCCTCTCTCTATACTGTACCGCCAGTCTCCGCACAAGGTGAATTGCCTCATTTGTGGAGCAACCAGGCATAAAACCTAATTGGTTCTCCAAAATAGACACAATCTTCCTCAACCTCCGCTCCACCACCCTCTTCCAAATCTTCATTGTATGACTTAACAACTTAATACCCCGGTAGTTGTTGCAACTTCGAACGTCACCCTTGTTCTTATATAGAGGAATCATCATGCTCCATCTCCATGCCTTGGGCATCTTTGATGACTTAAAAATATTATTAAACAAGTTGGTCAGCCACCGTAACCCTGACCCACCATAGAAATTCCAAAAATCCACCAGAATCTCGTCGGGCCCTATCACCCTACCCCTTCGCATATTGTGAATAGCCTCACTGACCGGAGTGCTCCAACTCTCCTAACGCAACACCTCTGTCCCCCTCATCATTTAAGAGCCTATGGAAATAAGATTTCCATCTATCCTTAATGAGGGCGTCGTCCACCTAAACTCTGCCATCCTCCCCCTAAATGCACTTCACCTGATCCAGATCCTGACCCTTCCGCTCCCTAACCTTGGCAAGCCTAAAAAACCTCTTCTTCCTTCCTTTCTCTTCTAACCCCTTATACAAACTTTCAAAAGCTGTTGTCTTAGCCTCCATAACAGAAAACTTAGCCTCCTTTTTATCTACCTTGTACTCCTTCCTTCTCACCTACTTCTCTTCTTCATCCTTACTCTCCAACAACTTAGTGTAAGCCGCCTTCTTTATCTCCACCTTTTTCTTAACCTCTTCATTCTACCACCAATCCCCCTGATACCGGCCAAACTAGCCTCTTAAAACCCTCAACACCTCTCTAGCCGACTCCTTGATATAACTAGAGGCCCTTTCCCACTTACTGTCCACGTCCCCTCTGCACTCCCACACCCCCAACCCCTCCAACTGTGCCCCTATCTCTAAAGCACTAGCTGGTGTTAGACTGCCCCACCTAACACTAGGTCTACCCTTCCTATCCAACACATTTTACCCTTCTTGATAACTAAGTCCATCACCAAGAGTCTATGCTGAGTCCCAAGAGTCTCGCTCAAAATTACCTTACAATCCTTACACAAAGCTCTATCCCCCTTCCTAAGCAATAAAAAGTCAATCTGAGTCTTGGCTAACCATGTGCTGCTTCAATTTTGCTAACTAAATTATAGCTTAACGTTTTACCCAATTTATAGCTCTTTAAGTTTAACAACTTATTGTGATTTTGTGTTTGAATGGTGTTTTCAGTGAGGCTTATATTTTGTAAAGTTTGAGATTGATTTGATGGAGTATTGGGGTGGATTTGCTGGAATAGTTTAGCTAATTCCAAGTTAATTTGGTATAGTGACGTAGTTGATTCTGTTCTTAAAGCATTTTTAGGATTATTGTTGAGCGTTACTTGTTTAAACAAGTTTTTGTTCGTTTTTCTTCCTTTTTTGTTCTGGTTGAGTTGATGTTATGATTCTGTTTTTCTATTTTCTGGTTCTGGCTGTGGGATGCTTATCCTTATAATACAATTGAGAGGTGATAAAGCCAGTAATATTCTTTTGGACTCTAAACTCACTACCAAAGTTGTTGATTTAGTAGTACATCTACAGGGGTTGTCTATCACATAGATTCTTGAGGAATATACATGAAACTAGAAGCTGATAGGTGGAATTATTGTACACTGATATACAATAAACATAAAACACAAAGTGAACCCATTTTATAATGGCACTAGCGTACATGTGCCCAACTAGATGTGTCTTTCTCAAAGTTCGACGGCATATTTGTGTGTCTTTCCTTTCTCAAAAATGCATTTGGTAGTGAATGAGCAATATTTTTTTTTTGGGTAATAATTACCATTAACAACCATAATTTACACCTATAGAGCACTTTAGGAAGATAGGCCACCTTCCAGGAAGGGTACCCTCTCCTCTAAAGTCTCAAACCAAGAAACACAACTATTTACAAAAATTCTGAACCAGGTATTTACACGTACTAGCTTTCCTAATGCCTTTCCAGTGGTCCACTCTTTCTACTATCTCTTTCTTTATTAATGTGATGTAACCTCTGTATTTATAAGTGTTCCTCTAAACAACTTACTATTTCTTGCTTTCCAAGTATGCCCAACGAAGTCTCAAGTTCTGTCTTCACTCTTTCTGTCCAGCTACACTCTGAGAATAGATGTACTTGTGTTTTTGGCACATTATCTCCACAGAAACAACATATGTTATCATCTACAGGGATGTGCAACCTGACCATCCTCTCCTTGGTTAATAATCTATTGATTAGATAACCATACAATAAACCTGTGTCTTGGTAGCATGAGTGAAATTCAGATCAAATGAGCTGCATGTAGCCTTGTCTGTTCACCCAAAAGTTGATTGTAGCTACAGCTTACCTTATATACCTTGGATGATGATACAATTACTAATAAGATCACCCCCCGATACATTGGATGATGATACAAATAGGTCTCGGCTTCTGGACATACAGTACATTTAATTCTCTCTACAATTACTTAATAGTATTTTCCTCCAGTTCCTAATTTATTACATAGAGAACATCGCACCACCCTGATGACATAGTCACATGGCTCTAAGGATTTGTGCTAGATAGCTCCATGTTTGGGTAGTCATCAGATATCGGACAAAAACAAAAGTATCTCCACATGAAACATATATTTGCTACTTTGGCTTTTCTTCGGACTTCTTTTTATCATCACAAACAAATTCATTTTGGTCTATTCATAGTCCTCTCACTTCAATGATGTTGGAGTAGTAAGACGAATCATAGCCTTCGAAATTACTGCACAAAATCTCACCTTTTAATTAGTCATGCACATATATAAAAATCACTCTAACCATACTTCCTTTTGTCCAAAATAAATGAATTTGTGGAGCTTGACGTACTCTTTAGAAAAGTTAGTTGAAAATCCATTAAAGAAAAAGGGTAATTTTGGAAAAACAAATACATCTTTGAGATGTGAAAAAAATGAAAAAATTATTCATTTTGGACTATGGAAAAAAAGTTAAAAATTCATTTATTTTGAACCAGAGAAAGCGAAGATTGCTCACCAGATGTTTTTGTAGGGCGGAGCTGGTCTCATATCAATGGAAAGGAACACAAGTTGTTGTTGTTGTTACTGATAAATCCTGAATGATTAATAATCATTTTTTGTCTTTGGTCATCTACGCCCCATAAGACTTGTCCATGTCCCTCACTTCCTTCATAGCAAGTCAGGAAAGTTCTGCCATGAATATGCTCATCCTATTCCTTATATCAGCACTATATCTGAAGCATAGAAAATAATTTTGTGAGCTTAAGACTAAGCTCCTCCTCGATCATAGAAAGAATACCTCTGTTTAAGAAAATATTTTTGATGTAGAAAGTTTCAGATTTAGGATCTTCCACATATAAGTGAACTAGATAAAACGGACCTATTCCAAATCGATGAACTCATGGGTCTTAGCTTCCCTCAATTCTTGGGGAATGAAATGCCCCTAGAATGAATTCTTGAAAATATTATATTCTACAGGTGCATCATCGTCACCTCTAATATTATTCCACTGATCATACTAGACTTCCAACATCATTAAGGTAACTAGAGATAGGATGCATGCCGGTTAAGTAACCTTAGAAATGTTAAAGCTGTTGAGATTGATGGTTTGAATCAAGGAGCTGAAAAGCATGAAACACAATAGAAATGTTGATTCAGATAAGAAGATTGCTATAGTGACGTCTTGCCGCCATTCATGATCCCACGTACAGAGAATATGTCATGGTGATATTAGGAAGTATCTCACTATAAGAAGGTGCAAAGGCACATACAAATCACAAGATGACGTCTGATAAATGACATCACATTATATTTCTATTGGATGGCTCCTCTCTATCATTACAATTCCTTAAAAATTAAGTTTATAAAAGAAAAGACAACCATTTTCTCATTGCACACCTGTCTCGGCTAAAGAGGAAATTATTTGACACAAACTTTTTTTGAGAACTTAATTCAGATGTTTCAATGACTATCTAGGCTAGAGTCATGTTGTTCTTCCGCACACATGATACTTAATTCAGATGTTTCAAAAAAAGAGCGCCCAGACAAAGGCAGCTCAAAAGTCCAAGAAGGGTGGCTCATTGCTCACGGGTAATTGGGTGTCCATTGAGACAATGAAAAGGAAATTGGTAATTAATTATACATTTAGATGGTAGTAAATTGTTTAATACACTTGTGGCACTATGTTTATTTCATTTGCAGGAAGCATCTCTTTATAGAGCAGCCACTCGTGAAGAGGTATGAAAGAAGATCCATATAAAAATTAGAGATGGAAAAGAATTCTGGGCCGAGACCTGAACAGAGGACACCTATGTAAGTTTAAATATTACTTTTTATTTTTTATGTTGAGGATTACTAAAATACACTAGTGTCTTGATTCAAGAGACAATGTAGTATGTGTTTTCTGAGATTACAGTATGTTGTCATTAGAATATGCAATTAAGTGTAGCTGAGGTGTATTCCACAATAAGATGTTTAGGGAAAGAGAGAAATTTAAGACATTTAGGAGGTTCACTCCATGTTATCATTTTTTTCTTGGAATCTTTACTAGATGTGGCGTACACAACCAACTAAGAGTTTTGCAATTTCAAGTTGCACATTGCAATTGCAACTTGTCTGGAAGATGATCTTTTTAATCTTGCACACAGAGTAATGGACATCAATTCCCCAACCATGAACTACTGGAACAAGAAACAAGAAAAGACACCATAGCCAAAAATACATGAAATTTGAATAACCCCATTTTTGTTGTACTTTCAAACTCAAAGTAGTTTAAATATTATAATTTATTTTATATCATTTATTATATACTAATTTTAGTTTTAATGTAGAAGTGATACGTTCAAGCAATTGAAGAGCTCAAAAAAATTGAACCGATAGATGATCAAGGCAATCCAATCATGCTATCAGAGGAAGAAACTCTCTTATGTTGGATGAATGTAGTTGGCGGCATGTATAAGAGAAGGGCACACGACCTTTGCTCCAAGAAGAAATTTCATCTCCTCTAGTATGGATTGCAAGGTATAGAAGGTTCTCCACCATGTCAGATGAGCAGCTTGAGGAGATGCGATAGGAAATTTTGTAGCTTGATAGGAAGTACGAGGAGGAACAAAAAGAAGGATGAAGGAGGAGCGACGTAGGATGACACTTGAGTTAGACATCCAAGAACTCAAGACTCAAGTAAATACGTTAATCAAGCTTCCTCGTTCTTCGCTCCTAGCTCTGATGATGATGGTGGAGAGGATGAGGATGGATGGAGAGGATGGAATGGTATATTAGGTGGTGTTGTTATTTTAGTTTTGGATTATGTTAGTTAGGAGTGTTTGAAAGAATTTGTTTTGCTACTTGTTTGTATACTTTTTTATACTTGTTTGCATATTGTTTAAGTTGGATGAATATGTATGAAGTTTGGTTGCTTAATTTTAATGTTTGAATTGTTTCGGAAGCATTTTCTTATTGCTTTGCTGGTTGTTATTGGTTGTATGTTGATTTTCTATTGAAATATTTAATTTTGGTGCATTAAAAGGCTAAAAGTAATACCACATTAGCAAGGGGCTTAGGGAGTTCCTCAAAATATCGAAATATCAAATTATTTTTTATTTAACTTAGTGAGGGATATCCCTCAGTATATTTAAATTAATAATTTTTATTAATTTTCACATAGAAAGGGACGTCCATCACTAAATAATAAATTAATATTATACATATTTTTAATATAGCAAGGGACGTCCCTCACAACATTATAATTTTGGGGAAAAATGTGAGATCAAAATAGCGATGATGGAGTGTTGGAGTCCCTCACTACTTTGCGAGGGTCTGCCTCACTAATAATTAGCAAGACTCAAATTATTAAGACACCTTGTAGTGATGGCTGCCCTCACTAAATCTTGATTAGTGAAGGACGCCCCTAATTAAATCACATGGCTAAAACAAGATTTTTTAGTAGTGAGATGAATCAATCAATTAAACTACTTACATACACAAATATATTTGAATAAAAATTAGCTATGAGATTACACATTTATAAAAGATATACATGCATGAAAAGACGAATATAAACACTAGTACAACACATGCAAATCATCTACTACTTTAATATTGCTTTAGTAATGCAAATAAAATTTACACAAAACTAAATACCACTGGAGCAACCATTGTAGATAGGAACACATTATGTCTCTATGAACAAAGGTATTCATAGAGACATGATTTACTGTTAGAGTACGTGCCCTATTGAACAGTGACTTTAATGTAAGAGTTACGTTGCCTATGGATGGAATGGGTTGCCTACCGTGTTCCAAGGAAGCAGTAAAACAGGAAGTAAAGAACACAATGATTTTTACGTGGAAAACACCCAGCTGAAAAAGGTGTATAAAACCACGACCTGTACCTCTACAGGATTTAATCCCAACTTCACTAAATAACTCTGAGCCTTAACAACGACTGAATACAAAACTCTGGTAACCAACAACTAGGAATTATAAACTCTATTTCCTATACCTCAATAACTAGAATTTTAAACTCTAATTCCAATAACTCAATAACTGGAATTTGAACTCTAATCCCTATAACTCAACAATCACCCTTGACAGTTGAACCTACTTCGAGTTATCCCAAACTTGAAGTTGACTGAGCTCAATATTGTTCCTAAACAATTAATCTAGGAAAGCAATAAATTATAACTCAATAAGAACAGTACATCTAAACTAACTTATGAACTGTAAAGCTTAATCCTGTGAAACAACTTCATCAACTTGTTCCTTTGTACTGGCAGCACTTGAATCTTTAGTCAGAATTCTCTCAATTATGAAATTTCTCAATTTGATCTTATTTACCCTTTTCTCTCTGTGTAAGTGCACAAGTTATTCTGACTGATACATCTTCTATTTAAGCACAACTCTCCAAAGAGTCATTCTTTATTTCAAACTCCTCCTTTAATCAGAACTCTCATGGCATAGAGTTTTACTTCAAGTGAGACTCCTTCTTTAATTCCAACTGTTGTCTTCTTAGTGTTGTAGTCAAACTCCAACTCTTTAAATCAGCTTATCTTCAAGTATTTTATTTAACCACAACTTATTTAATTTCTCACGTGATCAGTAACTTCAGTATATCAGAATTAGGATCGCTCATTCATTCCTGACTTTAAGCAATCTTTGTCTGCATCTTTCAGTAAAACCTGAAACCTGTCTTTCTATGCTTGGACCAGCTCAAGTAACATGGTCCATTCATGTGTCAGTCATCAAAAACTTTATTAAAGAGTCCATCAACTAGTATGCTTCCTATCTTGCGTAGACTTCTTTAATCTGCAGAATTTTTCTCCTTCTACACATAAGACTCTTCCGGATATGCTCAGAAGTGAAACTCCTTCTTTCCATAGGACTCCTTTTTCAACTCAACTTTCTTTCCTTTATCATAAAGTATTTGAATCAAATTCAACTTCTTTAAATTAGCACTTGTTTATTTCCTTGAGTTTATCAGAATTAACCATTCATCTGGTTCTTGATTTCTTCCACCCTTATCATTATAGATTGATGATTTTTCTATAAGTTTCAACTACATAAGACAGTGTGTCTATGAACCAGCTTGACTAACATGTTTCATATCACTTTTCCAATTCATCAATCATCAAAACTATATCGTACCCATCAAATTCCCTCTTTTTTATGATGACAAACCTCTTGTCTTTGCGAATTCAAACATCTTCACCTATAGGCACTAAAGTATAAAACACTAGAATGAAACAAGTTGGTCAATAGGTTATAAACATTGCACAACCCTCTTATCTTCCCCTTTCTGGCATCATCAAAAAACCATTTTAATGCAATAATATACTAGCCAAAGTGATTTGTTATGCTATTCATGGCCACTAGGGCTATCACCAAAACAATCAGACAAAGACTTTAGCCAACATAGTAATGTATTAAAGAAAGCAAAAATATGAGTCAATATAGAAAAGATAACCATTCTATTTAACTGTCAGAGCATGTTCCACATTAAACCTAAGCTAGTAATGAACAAAGAAAAACAACTGAGCGTTGATAAAAAAGAATATGGTATCAAAGTGGTACATGGCTAAGGATATAAATAGTGAGGAACTGATCAGGAAGGTGGAATAAGTGATATCAACTGTGTCAATTGACGAATGACTTTAATATTTTCATTGCTCTATCAATCAAGGTTAAGCTTTAAAGTAATGATCCTAGCCTTAAAGACCTCGTATTCCACTTCATTATTGTCTTGTGCAGCTTCTAATTCAGATATTTTTTCCAGCAAAATTATTTTTTTTATTATCAATTTTTTCAAATGAGTGTTAACCCTCCTTATTGAAATAGGTAAAGCAACATGATTCATTTGTTCAAGAATATCTATTATTGTTTTATAAGTCAAACTTAAACTAGGACTGAGAAGTCCCCAAAAAATAGCCAATTAGGAATTAAAAGGGAGAGCATGTCCCTTTTCATTCTTCAGAAACATATACTGCATGTGATTGATGATCAAGTTTTGCAAATTCATGATACAAAAACTAAAATTTTGGTGGAGAGAGAAGAAGGAATATAATTTCTGGTGTAGAATTAACATATTTGTGCATAACCATTTGTAGAGAATCAAAGAAAATTTGGTCAACTAATTCGTCAGCATTATAGGACAAGGGGAGGATAAAGTATGAGGAATGGAATAGGTGTGCTCAACTGTTTCAACTTAGACAACCTATGCTTCTGTCATTGTAGAGCATACCTGATAAGAAGAACTTTGTGGTCACAATTGTTTGCTTGTACCTATTTTTTTTTGTACAATTTAATACAAAATTAGGTTAGAAGAGTAAAAAATCTGGAATTAGGACACATAACTAAATACGCAAGGCTGAATCGAATAACATTTTAGCTAATAAGATTAAAAAGAAAATGGTTATTCTAGTCAATCATTGAGGGGAGTTCATGCAATTTTAATCATCCCAAGTCTAACATATTCCTTTTAAAATGCTTTCTACTTAGTACTTTTGGTGCTTCTCCAGTTAATTAAGTAACCCACATAGTCAACATCTTTATAGCCCACAAGAGTGAATTTGCTTTTCTTTGGATACCATAGTCTCAAGTCATTGATTCCCATGAGATATCTTAAGATTTTTTTGACAACACCAATTCTTATGAACTACGAACAAAATTACCAGCATCTTGTAATAGTGCTATTGATGAATCAATTTCTTCATTTTGTTGTTCCCCCTATCAATATGCCCTCAGTCTGTACAATAGTTGGACCAGGTAGTACAACGTGTTCATGTGCATGGTCATCAGTTTTATTTTCATCCTCATCCTTCTCTACTTCTTACATTAGTCTACAAAGATTCATACGAACCAGGTCCAAGCACTAGATTATGTTGTTTTGTTAAACAGGATCTCCCTTGCTTCCCCCTTACATGAACACTACAAATCTGACAATCTTTCAAAGGATTTTGTTATAGTTCTACCAATTTTTTCACCTCTAGTAATGATATTTTTTTTCTATCTCCAAAAGATCCATTCCCTATTTAAATGTGGTGAGTGAAAGAAATTTTATTTGCCTCCAGGCTTATAAGCAAGCTTTATCTATGTACAAATTTTGTTTCCTTCTTTTACTCTCACCAGCAAATAAATTAGGGGTTAACTTTAGGAACCCAGACAATCTTGGGTCCTTTCTTATGAGAAAAAAGATGTATGAGGTTCCTTCTAGCCCGTAGAGGCAACAGGTTATATGATATGTTTCTCTAACCAGATTTGACCTTTTTGTTAGCTTGTGCTAATATGGAATCAGATTTTTTTGCTAGGCTTATGCTTCTTGATTTGCTTTTTGCTGCAATTGGACATTTAGTGGTTGGATGTCCTTGGTTACCACAAATATAATATAGATCTTTAATAGCATTGGAACTTTTATAAAAGCCCAACCCAGCCTTTTCATTGTTAGTTCTTTGACCTAATTTATGAACAATTCTTGAAGAATGTGTCTATCTATTAGTTTTTTAAAGATCAAGTTTCAATTTAGAAACTTCTTGACTCAGTTGACTAACCTTTTTTTTCGCAAAAGTATTCATGTTTAATCTTGGTCAATTCTGACTCAATTTTTTCTTGTTCCTCACTTTTGACCTTTTTCAGAAAGAGTTAGTTTCAAGATTTCATATTTTAGAATCAGATTTTAGGAATCAAGTTGACCAACCTGTTCCTTAAGAGTGTAGTTTTACTTTTCAACAGTATTCTTACAAGCTTCTAGATCAATAAGATCAAACTTGAGACATGCAAGATTGTTGAATAACTCATCCCTATCATAAATTAATTCTTGGAAATCATCAATTAGAGCATTCATTAAGGAATCAAGTTTCTTTTTATAAAATAAATGCAACTTCTCTTTGAGTTCAAGAATACTTACCTCAGAGGTTCCATCATTTTCTTCCATGTCTGAATCTCCAATGGCCATAAGAGCAGTTTCAGCATCTTCTTCATCATCTGATTCATCACTTTCAGATGCCCTATTTAGATCTTCCATGTTTATCTCATAGGTCTTCAAATTACCAACTAACTTATCAAGGGACATTCTAGTAAGATCCTTAGCTTCTCTTATGGCTGTAACTTTGACATCCAACTTAGACGTTGGTAGGACTCTCGAGACCTTCTCTACCAGTTCCTCAGTAGATAAAACTTTTCCTAGAGATGATAACTCATTTACCAATAAAGTTAGCCTAGTTATCATTTCTCGTAGTGACTCATTTTTCTCTATTTCGAAAGCCTTTCAGTGAAAAGTGATGCAATTTTGAATTTTCTCACTTGACTAGTACCTTCATGTGCATTCACCAATGTATCCCAAATTTGTTTAGCAGTATTGTAATTAGATACTCTATTGTACTCGGTTAGACAAAGACCATAAACAAGAATATTTTTGGGTTTTGTATTTTTTTTAAGTGCAAAAAGATCTTCCGAGATGAATTCACTCCTTACCTTTTTCACTTGTTCTCCATCCACTATCTTCATGAGAATTATTGGTCCATCAATAATTCTGTCCCATAATTCATAATCTAAACTGTGAAAAAATATTTCAATCCTAGCTTTCCACTAAATAAGTGAGAACCATCAAAGAGTGGAGGTCTAATAGTGAATTGACCTTCACTGTGACCAGTAGGTGGTGCGGAATTTATCATAGTGATCTTTGTCTTAGGTATTAACCCTTTCAAAGATAACCTTGCTCTGATATCACTTGTAAGAGTACGTGCCCTACTGATCAATGACTTTAATGTAAGAGTTATGTTTCCTATGGATGGAACGGGTTGCCTGACGTGTTTCAAGAAAGCAGTAAAATAGGAAGTAAAGAACACAATGATTTTTACGTGGAAAACATTCGACTCAAAAAGTTGTATAAAAACATGACCTGTACCTCTACAGGATTTAACCCCATCTTCACTAAATAACTTTGAGCCTTAACAATGACTGATTACAAAACTCTTGTAACCAATAACTATGAATTATAAACTCTAATTCCTATACCTCAATAACTGGAATTTTAAACACTAATTCCTATAACTCAATGACTGGAATTAAAAACTTTAATTACTATAACTCAACAATCACCCTTGACTGTTCAACCCACTTTCAGTTATCCCAAACTTAAAGTTGACTCAACTCAATATTGTTCCTAAACAATCAATCTAGGAAAGCAATAAATTACAACTCAATAAGAACAATACATTTAAACTATCTCATGAACTATAAAGCTTAATCCTATGAAACAGCTTTATCAACTTGTTCCTTTATACCAGCAACACTTGAATCTTCAGTCAAAATTCTCTCAATTATGAACTTTCTCAATTTGATCGTATTTAGCCTTTTCTCTCTCTGTAAGTGCGCAAGTTACTCTGACTAATACATCTTCTATTTAAGAATAGCTCTTTAAAGAGTCATTCTTTATTTTAAACTCCTTCTTTAATTAGAACTCTCATTGCATAGAGTTTTACTTCAAGTGAGACTCCTTCTTCAATTCCAACTGTTGTTTCCTTAGTGTTGTAGTCAAACTCCAACTCTTTAAATCAACTTATCTTCAAGTATTTTATTTAACCACAACTTATTTAATTTCTCACTTGATCAGTTACTTCAGTATATCAGAATTAGGCTCGCTCATTCATTCTTGACTTTAAGCAATCTTTGTTTGCATCTTTCAGTGAAACCTGAAACCTGTCTTTTTATGCTTGAACCAGCTCAAGTAACATGGTCTATTCATGTGTCAGTCATCAAAAACTTTATTAAAGATTCCATCAAATAGTATGTTTCTTATCTTGCGTAGACTTCTTCAATCTATATAATCTTTCTCCTTCTACACTTAAGACTCTTCAGGATATGCTCAGAAGTGAAACTCCTTCATTCCATAGGACTCCTTTTTTTCAACTCAACTTGCTTTCCTTTATCATAAAGTGTTTGAATCAAATTCAACTTCTTCAAATTAGCACATGTTTATTTCCTTGAATTTATCAGAATTAACCACTCATCTGGTTCTTGATTTCTTCCACCCTTATCTTTAATCATTGATGATTTTGCTACAATTTTCTGCTACATGAGACAGTATGTCTTTGAACCAACTCGACTGGCATGTTTCATATCACTTTGTCAGTTGATCAATCATCAAAACTACATCGTACCCAACATTTACATTGTTGTATTCCAGTTTAGATGACATGAAACTTGGCCGAAGTTATGTTTCTTGCATATTTTGATTGGTTCTTTCGGACAATAATTTTCTTTGTTGTGAATAACTTCTCACCCCGTTGATATGCCTGAATTATGCTAAAACATAGTTTCTTTTCTCAAAACTTTCCCAGTAAATAATGATAACATTTGTTTCTTCAACAACTTGAAGTAATAAAGCTACTAGTCCAAATTTCCTCATTGGATGATGTGTTCTATTAAAGATCCTACTTTAACTTTTTTAGGTATTGAGATTAAATTGTTTGGATAAGTTGTCTTATGCAGTTTGGTGGAGACATGTTTAATGTAATGTTTCAAATATGACAAAGTTGAATGTTAACCAGTAAGATTCACATCAAGTTTGAAATAATTTAGTCTGAGTTAAGTTCAAAATAACAAACCTAGAAAGAGAGAACGTGATAGAAGAGGAGACTGAAGGTGAAAGAACGAAGAAGAATGTTGAGGAGAGCAACAACGAGGAGAATGATTGAGTAGAAAATGTAAAAATAAAAATATATTAGGGTTAAAAGTAATATAGGGTAAATGGTAAAATAGGTTTAGAAAATATTAAGCAAGAAAATAATTGAAAACATAAATAAGAAAATTATGGGATACCACCAAATTAAGGGATTTCATTGTTACCAAACCATGAAAAGGAACCATACCATACTATACTTTTAATACATAATCAAACAAATATGGTTCTCTTGGTAACCATACCATACCATACCATACCATACCATACCATAGGAAGATATCTTCCAAACAATGTGTAAGGGTACAGATGGAAACAAACAACTAATTATGTTATTGATTTTTGTAAATGATAAGCATTACTTATAAAATATCTATTTTTAGTAACGGCGGCATAAACTTAGAAACGATGGGAGTACATAATAAGTATATTCCTAATTTATATCTAAATTTTAAATATCAATAGCAATGAGATTCTCTTTTTTTCCCCAGTTAAACTCTTTTTCCATTAAAAGAGGGACCCATAATTCTCAATAGGAGCGAATCTATTAAGGTCTGTGAGGGTGCCATGCCACCCGCAAGCTTCGACGTAAAGTTTATATATGTATAAATATATATATACAGATTATACATTATATATATAATAAACGTGCCACCAAGAAAACCTAAGTGCTCTATAGTGCCAGTGGCAAAGAGACATATATTCTCCCCGGAGGGTGCAGGTTTGAATCCTGTTGCCAACAACCTTTTTTGGCTTAGTTTAATTCAATCAGTTAAATCAATTGTATTCAATTATTTCCTACTGGCAGCAACTTTTTTTTATTTAGTTTAATTCAATCAATTGTATCCAACAATATTTTGCAAGTGAAGTCAAAATTATACTTATTTGAAACTTATTATTGGCCTGCCATACATAAAATTTCATACAATTAAGATGTTAACTTTTGGTATAATTAGAACATGTTGATTGATATGTCCATGTTAAGTAGTTACGAGAGGGAGTTTTTAAAATTCATTAACTTGTCCTCTCAACATAAAAAGATTTAAATTTTGTGCAAAGTATATAGATTAATCTTATCAGATTAAGTTGATCTATAATAATAACTCGATCTTATAATTGAAAAATTCTTTTTCTCCCTCTTCACTAGAGATTCTTTTAATTATTGTTAACTTATATTAATTCATTTTTTTTACTGAATTAGTAAGTTTAGGAAGAAGAAGGGAGAGGATTTAGTTCGTTATATGTTACTAAGCTTGCTATTTTATTTTATTTTAAAAAAGGGACTAACTCTCTTTTCACTTTAATGTCTGAGTTCTGATTCTATTTCAAAAATGCTATTGTAAATTTTGAATATATAAAGAATTTTAACTCTAAATTAATATAATAAAACTTTGCACACAAAATTGATACCAAATTGCCAAAGTCACAATTTTTTATTTTTTTAGAAAAATAAATAGAAAAAAAGCTGAAACATTCCTTCTTTTAACCACTCCCTATTGAGAGACTGGTGGAGTAAAAAGTTTCATTAGGGAGATTTAGAATCGAATGAAAAAATACATGAACTAATCGAAAGAGGTTCAACATCTACTATAGATTATAAAAACTAATTTTAATTATATAAATAGTATAATTTTCTGAGGAAGAGGAGGTTCAACATTTACTATAGATCATAAAAAATAATTTTAACTATATAAATAGTATAATTTTATGACAAAGAAGGTTAAGCTGGACACTTTGTCTATAACTTGGTTCTGCCTTAGAAGGAGAATCCAGGATTCGGAGTCTCCTGTTGATTAAATTGATGAGTCTACTTGGCATCCTAAGACTCCAAATCATGAATCCACCACTGATTCTCAAAAGTGTTAAGCTAACTCAAACTTCACAAACGCTGTTGATTTCTTCTCAGTGAGAGGGATATTCTTTCATCATCTTTGGAATATTCTCTCCTTTATTCATGATCAGTATATTTAATATGGGAGCTAGGGATAATTACAATAACAATCTAGAAAAATGAAAGAAGATTGTTAGAAAGCTTAGCAGTCTGGTGCACTTAAGCTCTCGTTATACGAAGAGTTTGGAGAACTCCTGCTATACGTAGGGTTCAGAGAACTTCCTAAACGTAGGGTCTAGGGAAGGGCCCGACCACAAGGGTCAGCCTTAACTTGTATTTTTGCTGGATGTTGTTTAGAAAGGCCTGAACCTGTTGTTGGTTTTGAAATTGAGAAGCGTTATGCAGAAGGTATTAGTTACAAACCATCGCAGTGATAATTCAGATGATAAAGAAAAATATACTAAAAAACATATTATTGATAGGATTTGGTTAAGCGACCTACATATTGAAAAAAATAAAAATAGAATATTTTGGTGCGTCTGTGGGTCGGTTGGGGTGGGGGTGGAGGAGCGCATTCTGTTATAGAGTCTGTTGAAGTCGTTGTGGACAATGAAATTTTATTAAATTAAAATCCATACGAAATTTGGGTTATATTAAATACAAAAATATATTAGTCTCGAATAAATATTGTGGATTAATATAATTGAATTAATTATTTAAGTTCAAACATATATGGATTTAAATTAAGTTCAATTTTTATTGGGCTAGTCCATTAATTTAGGCTACAAATGATGAGTCCACTTTACTAAGCCCAAGATATTATCATATTCTAGAGGCCCAAATAAGCATCACGTGTCAAATTATGTGGCATGCCAAGTCAAGGGAAAGATATAATAAGATCATGCCACGTGTCAAAATGACGTAGTGGGCCTATGAAATCAAAGTCCATAAAAGGTGCCACATCACTCAAATCTAATTGTTCAAAGGAAGTCCATCTTCATCATGACTCTCCCCTTTCCACAACTATAAATAGAGGTCCCATTATTCAGAAAAGGAGCCCCCAGAACTCTAACAAGTAGCAAGAGAAAGCTCGTGGATTAAACATTACAATTTCTCTAAAAATCTCAAGCATTCAAATCAAGTTCATCAAGATTCAAGATCAAGACCGCAATATTCAAGAACAAGCTCAAAATTCCTTGAATTCAAGCACAAGTCAAGATCAAATCCCCCAAATCAACAAATCAAGTTCAATCATGATCAAGTTTTAAGTCCTTGAATTTATATTTGAAAAGGCAAATCAGAGGATTCATAGAGATTGTAACACTCACATATTGAAATCAATAAATTGATTGTTGCAATATTTTCTTGTCTCAAATTATTTATTTTTTTGACTCAAAAATTTTATTGTTCAACAAATTCTGGAATGCCCAGTGAGACAATCTCTACCTTTTATCTCAACTTTTCCAACTGCAAAGTTCAACAACACTGAAATGACTTCCAAGAAGGTCAACTCTCAATTAGCTGCTTCCAAGGCTGCTGATTTCAAGTTCTTCGTTGAAGTAGAAAGTATCCTTAGTGTTACTTTCGAAAGCTTAGGAGCTGTCAGAAGGAGCAAGGCAGACTTTCTAGGACAACAAACACATCCAGAGTCGTCCGCGCCAACTCTAATTTTTGGATCTTCAACCCCAGTAGAAAAGAAGTCCAATGCAAGTGCTTCAGAAGGAGAAAGTAATATGGTAGAATCACTTAAGAAGACTCTAGTTCTACTTGATTATTCTGGTTCCAAATACTCTGATGCAAAGAGCAATGGTCGTTCAAGCAACTCATTATGTCCAACTATACCGCATAAGTTGAGCACTTTAAAGATTAACTTGTGTGATAATCCGTGCTACTCTCCAACATCTCCAGTGATTATGTAAGCGATAGTGAATGATGCCGCATCTATGGAAGAGCAGCTTGCAAATTTGGCAAAGGAAATTGAGGGCCTAACCAAATTATTCAGAATCAATATGCTCGAATTAATAAGATAGTGGATAGGGTGGAAGGTCTGATACATGGAGAGTCTAGCCATGCACCTGGAAAATCTCCAGAGGTTTATGAAATAGAAAATCATGTGAAACAAACACCATCGACTAAAGAGGTGCAAGTTTCTTTTGAGGGAATGATCCCAATTGGGAAATTGAGGGAATTAATTGAAGGGAACCTCAAAGAAAAGTATGATGTTATCACCAAATATTTCCTTGTGTATGCCAAGTACTATACTGCGAGGATAGATAACCTCAAAATGCCTGTCGGCTATCAACCCCGAAATTTTAACAATTTGAGGGCAAAGGAAACCCAAAACAGCATGTCGCACACTTTGTTGAGACATGTAACAATGCTGGAACTTACGATGATTATTTTGTCAAACAGTTTGTTCGTTCCCTAAAGGGAAACACTTTTGATTGGTATACGGACCTTGATCCTAATTCCGTCGATAGCTTGGAGTAATTAGAGCACGAGTTCCTAAATCACTTTTATAACACAAGGCGTACAGTGAGCATGGTAGAACTCACAAATACTCAGCAAAAAAGGGATGAACCAATCATTGACTTCATCAATTGATGGAGAAATGCTAGCTTAAACTATAAAGATAGGCTTAGCTAAGCTTCTGCAATAGATATGTCCATCCAAGGAATGCACTGGGAACTTCTCTACATCTTGCAAGGCATTAAGCCTAAATCCTTTAAAGATCTAGCTACCTGTGCTCATGATATGGAGTTGAGTATGTCTTCTGCTGGAAAGGGATCAACGCCTATCCATTACCCTCAAAGGGGAAAGGATAAGTAGGAACCCAAAATATGGGGCAAGTTTGTCCACAAAAATGACAACAAGGAGTCTATGAATATTGATGTGTCTCCTGTGAAGGTCACGACAAAGGTGAGCAAGAAGAAAAGTGTAAAGACGACTTCTAAAGCACGTCTGAATTAGAAAAATTTAAAGGAGATGCAAGAAAAGAAATATCCCTTCCTTGATTCTAATGTTGCTGAGATTTTCAATGAACTCCTTGAGAATAATCTCATTAAACTCCCAGAGATAAAGCATCCAAACAAAGCTAGAAGGACCAATGACCCTAATTATTACAAATATCATAGTCTCATAAGTCACCCGATGGAAAAGTGCTTTGTCTTTAAAGATAAAGTTATGCAACTGGCAAAAGAAAAGAAGACCTTCTTCGACGATGAGATGGCCAGTTATCATCAAATCTCTAACACTTTTAGCTCACTTGAACTAGTCCAAATATGTGTCAAAGAGTATAATGAGAAAATATTAGAGCCTGACAGGTCTTCAGTTGACGAAGGTGATGATAAAGGTTGGACTCTGGTGGGCAAGTGCAGATGCAGGAGGACGAGTCTGCGAAAAGAGTCATTCGAGCAACCAACTAGAAGGAGAATGGTAAAGAAACCAAGGAAACAAAAGTTGGTTGCACTTCCAAAAATGACGACCATAACAGAGCTTCACCTTCAAAAACCATGGTGTCCAGTAACGTTGGAGGAATTCTTACCAAGTTGGTTTCGTGTGAATACTGCTCGAGTCAACCTTGAGGCATCTTGTTTTAACACTGCCAAAGAGGGAGCAAAGGGTGAGAATCCACCCATAAAAGTTCCTTTATATTCCAAAAAGCTTGCTAAAACTCTCAGTGAAGAGGAACATATATGTGATATAGAAATCACATTCACAAAAAATAATCTTCTGCTTGGTGAGGCCCTACATTACCGCCCCTTATACATAGTGGGTCAAATTCTAGGAAAGAAGATTAATAGAATCTTGATAGATGAGGGATACAGAGTTAACATCCTACCTATCTGCACGATGAAAGAACTTGGCATCACTAGTGACAAACTAGACGAGAGTCGTATAATGATCCAAGGCTTCAACTAAGGGGGCCAGAGGGCCATGGTATCTATCAAGTTGGGGATTCATATGGATGATTTTCAATCAAATGCATCTGATCGATGTCAAAACTTTATATAATATATTTCTTAGTAGGCCTTAGGTGTACAGGAACAAAATTATCTCGTCCTCCTACTATCAGTGCTTGAATCACCTCGAAGGTGGAGTGGATAGAAAGATAAGAGCTGATGATAAGCCATTTATTGAAGCTGAATCACACTTTGCTGATGCAAAATTCTACTAGAAAAACTATGTCGTGAATGAGAAAAGGGTTAATGATGTCACCAAGACTAAGTCCGATGATCTTACAGCCAAGAAGGTCATGGTGACTATTAAAAAAGTTACCACTAAGAAGACTCTTTCCACTTTAAATAAAGAAAGTGTCACTTCCACAAAATAGAAGGTAACTCTTGTTGTTTGCTACGTACTAAAGGTAAAGAAAGAGAAATATCACCCATATGATGCCCAAGATAATGTGCTAAAGGGGATAACTTTACCTATTACAAAGATTGATGTGATAAATCCATCCTTAAGGCTACTTGGAGAAGCTGTGGCACAAAATCTGCCACAAGATATGTCACTTCCTGCGAAGCATACAAAAGAGGGATTCGATCCAAATGCATATAAGTTATTTATAAAGGCTGAATATAATCCTAATGACCCATCAAGGTTGGGGTAGCTTTCGTTGAAAGGTACAACATGGCAGGAACGAGAAGTCCTAGGATATACACAGCCACCTCCAATTCGCATCTCCATAAGAAGGGTGGTTAGTAACTACATCATTGTGGAAAAGGAATCTACCACATCCAACAAAAGGCCTTCCATCTTTGACCGACTTGGAGAATCAACCACCAGAACTTTTGTGTTTAATAGGTTGGGTCCTCTAAATAAGAAGAGAAGTAACAAGCATTGGGGAAGTCATCAAAGTACGATAATGCACTCCTTGCTTAAGAACCAGAAAGATTTCCAAAGTTTGATTCCTTCTAGGATGAGGTGGCAGACGAAACTGGTGGTTTCATGCAACAAGGTGATAAAAACAAAGGTTCATACTATGGTTTATACCAAGGAAAGTGAGGAAGATGAAGAAAGTATTGGCTCCTCATATCATGTTACGACCCAAAATATGAATGAGGACTCATCTCAAATGAAGGTTGATAAAGATATGTAAGATACTTTTTGGTGTCACCACATATCCATCAACGACGATGAGCCTCAAGAGGAGGAAGATGCTGGAGATGCTCCATCTTAACTTGAATAAGGAGTGAACGCCACAATAGATCCCTTGAAATAAGTTAATCTTAGAACCGATGAAGACCCAAGACCAACTTAACTGAGTATTTTTCTAGATATAGAGGAAGAAATCGCGTATATGGATATACTAAAAGAATACATGGATGTTTTTGCTTGGAGTTATAAGGAAATGCCTAGCTTATATACGAAAGTAGCGGTCCATCAGTTGGCGGTCAAGAACGGTGCTCGTCCTGTTAAGCAAGCCCAAAGGTGCTTTAGAGCAGAGTTGGTTCCATTGATAAAAAAGAAGTTAACAAACCTATTAAAGATGGCTTTGTTTGTGAAGTCAAATATCCTATGTGGATTTCAAGTATTGTTCCAGTACGATGGAAGAATTGCCAAATTCTAGTTTGTGTCGACTTTCGAGATCTCAACAAAACATGCCCTAAGGATGATTTTCCAATCTCCATTCTAGAGTAAATGATTTATTCTACCACTGGTTATAAGGAAATGTCCTTCATAGATGGCTCATTCGACTACAACCGAATCTGCATGGTGCCAAAGGATGAACATCTCACTGTATTTTGCACGCCCAAAGGTATTTATTGCTACAAGGTGATGCCTTTTGGTTTGAATAATGCTAGCCCCACTTATCAAAGAGATATGCAAAACATATTTGACGGTCTACTCCATACAAATATTGAATGCTACGTGGATGATCTAGTGGTGAAGTCAAGAAAGAGAGACGGTCACTTAAAAGACCTAAGAAGAACACTCCCTTCGAAATGGGACCAAGCTTGTAGTAATGCTTTTGAGAGTATCAAATTATACTTAATGAAACCTTTAGTTCTTGTGGTACCTATACCTAGAAAACTATTAATATTCTATATCGCGGCATAAAAAAGGTCAGTTGGAGCACTGTTGGCTCAAGAAAATAGTGAAGGCAAGGAAAACTCTCTTTACTATCTGAGCAGAATAATGACACCAAATGAGCTAAAGTATTATCTGATCTAAAAGTTATGCTTGGCATTAGCTTTCTCAATTCAAAAGATGAAACACTACTTTTAGGCTTATGCTGTCCATTTTGAGTCTACGGCAAATCCACTCAAGTTTGTAATGTCAAAACCAATCCTTAGTGACCGACTTGCAAGATGGTACCTTCAATTTCAATAGTTTGAGATTGTGTACGTTCCCCAAAAGGCTGTAAAAGAACAAGCATTGGCTGACTTCTTGGCAGAGCACCTGATACCTGATGACTAGAAACTGAGTGAAGAACTTCTTGATGAAGATGCAATGGCTGTTGAAGTTAGATCCCTCTGGAAGATGTACTTTGATGGTGCTGCACATTGAGATGGAGCTGGTGTTGGCATAGTGTTTTTCACTCCACAAGAAGAGGTCATCCCCTACTCTTTTACCTCGATGAATCGTTGCTCCAATAACGTTGCTGAATATCAAGAGCTAATACTCAAACTTGAGATGGTTGTTGACATGAAGCAACTATAATTACAAGTGTTTGGTGACTCCCAATTAGTGATCAAGCAATTTTTGGGAAGCTATAAAGTCAGAAAGCCTGAGCTACAACCATATCATGATTATGCACAAAAGTTGATGCAGTGGCTTAGAGAGGTAACCCTTTAACATATGATAAGGAAAGAAAATAAGCAAGCTGATACCCTAGCTGCTTTGGCCTCAACCCTGACTCTTTCGAATCAGACACAAGTTACTATCCTCCAAGAATGGGTAGTACCTCCATCAAATAAGAATGAAGAAAATAAAGTTGAATACCTTGTTTTCGTATTTGAGGCTGCAAAAAAAGATTGGCGACAACCTATCATTGATTGCTTATGTTATGGGACACTTCCAGAGGATCCAAGGAGAAAGTCTGACATTCATCTTCGTGCACCTCGCTTCCTTTACTATAAGGACACACTGTACAGAAGATCATTTGAAGAAGTACTCTTATGGTGTCTGGGAGAGGAAGAAGTAATTAAAGCTTTGCAAGAAGCACACTCGGGAGTTTGTGGATCACATTAGTCTGGACCAAAGCTCTATTTTTACATTAAAAGAATGGGATATTATTGGCCAGCAATGGTGAAAGATTGTTTTGACTATGCTAGAAGATGCAAAGCCTACCAATTCTATGCAAATTTCATACATCAACCTCTAGAGGTACTACATCCAACTGTATCATCTTGGCCATTCAATGCTTGGGGAATGGATGTTGTTGGTTCACTACCAAAGTTTTCTATGGACACTTATACATCTTGGTCACGACAGATTACTTCTCAAAATAGGCTGAAGCTGTTGCTCTCAATGAAGTTAAGAAAGACAATGTTGCAAACTTCATCCGAGTGAACATCATCTACCGCTTTAGAATTCCTCAATACATAATAACTGATAATGGAAAGCCATTTGATAACAAGATGATGAACAAAATCTATGATCTCTTTGGTTCCAAACAGCATAAGTGTTTTATGTACCATGCTGCCGCTAATGGTCTAGCTGAAGCCTTCAATAAGACTTTATGCAACTTGTTGAAGAAAGTCATCTCCAAATCCAAACAAGACTGGCATGAGCAAATGGAAGAAGATTTATGGGTGTATTGGACAACTTACCGCACACCATCGAAAGTAACCCCATACTCACTTGCTTTTGGAGTTGAAGAAGTCCTGCTACTTGAGCGTCAAATACCTTCTTTGAGACTGGCTATTCAAGAAAATGTTGACCTGCGTCTTGCAGAGTTAGGAATTCTTAATGAGAAGAGGCTGGAGGCTCAACAAAATCTTAAATGTTACCAGGACCGTCTATCTCATTCTTTCAACAAAAGAGTTCGCTTGAGATGCTTCCAACTTGGAGATCAAGTCTTTGCAGTAAGAAGGCCTATTATTACTTCTTGTAAGTTTGGGGGCAAATTTACTCCAAAGTGGGATGGATCATATGTTATACAAGAGGCATATTCAAATGGTACTTACAAGCTTAGTGATGTAGATGGAGTGAAAATTGGACCTATCAATGCTAAGTTCTTAAAGAAGTACTATTCTTGAGGAAGATGACACTCCTTAAGGAACGATTATAAACTGCATGTCCGTTCCTGGATTGCAAGAGTATACACAATTTACGGCTAAAAAAAATAAAGAAGTCCACTAGGTTGAAAACCTCAAAAGAGGCAGCCTAGGAAAAAGTTAGGACACAAAAAAAAAAGAAAAAAAGAAAAAAACACTCACCTAGAACTACATTGTGACTTGATCCTCTTCATTGAGGTACGTAGGCGCTTGGAATTTTATTCTGAGTTCAGTTACATGAATGTCAAAAAGGATACATGTCCCTGCTTAATCCGTCGTATGAAATTCAAGTCTGCATACATCTCAATTAAGTTTTGGAATTATGTCAAATACTTGTGGCTCAATGGAGGCAACCCATCAAAAGAAAAGGGAACTCTTTCAGTTTGATTTGGAATACCCAAAGCCTACAGTTGAGGCATAAATCCACCACATATGAAATTATCAACTATGGAGTCAAAAGCTTTAATTCTTAAGGCTTTCAAATTGAAGTTTCAAGTACAACTCGGTTGTGAGACAAAGACGTGAAGCCAATGAGCAACAAGTTTGTTAGAAAAAAAACAAAGTTTAATATAACAACATCAATGCATCAAAATAAGCAAGCAATTCTTGGAATTGAAATTCGAAGAAAATATTAAAATAAATGTGCAATATAAAGAAAAAGAGTTTCCATTATAACTAATAGATCCGACTACTCAATAAAAAAGGTAAAAGAAAGCAACAGGAAGGTTTGAAGGAAAACATATCCTAAGGCTAATATAAGTATAGCTTATAATTTACTAAATCTTGTAAAGCAGCCTCTAAGACTTACTTCTTCTTCTCCACGGCATTTGAGGATTTTGCCATTGCAAGGGAAACATCAGAACGCTTGGAAAACTCTTCTTCAGTAGCTGAAACTTTGGATTCCATCTCTGCATCTTCTTTCTTGGCAGTATATCGGCGAGCTTTCAACTTCTTTACCTTATTTCTCACCTTCTCAAGAGATTTGCAGGTGGTATAAACTTCTTTAGATTTCTCATCCCTCTCCCACGATAGAAGCTCAAGATGTTCTTTGGCTTTCAAATATAGCTCTGAATCTATAATTGTTGTGGTTTTATCAATAAGGAAGGATCGTGCTTGGTCATAGAAAGTCGCCATCCCAAATAAAAAAACTCCAATAAATCCTACAAAGGGGAAATATCTACCCCTATTCCACTCATGTCATTGAGTATGACTTCGACGTTATCTTGGATAGAAGAAGCACGATTTGGAGTAAGGCCTGCAAGTTTGGTACGAATACTAGCCTAAGCCTTCAAGATAAATTTCTTTTTAAGTTCTGAAATGACCTTCTTGCCATAAAAAATAGACATGGTTACGCTGGTTGCCGGGAAAAATTTGACTCTATATTTTCTTTAACTTTACCGCAAGAGTTAGAAGTGACCTCTTTGGATAAAAAAAGTAACTCTCTTGAGTCTAGACCTACTACAGATTCGCTGCTATCTTGTGGCTTACTTTGGTGAGGATCTTCCAAAATATGGACATTGTCTGTCTATACATACAAAGAAAAACATTATATAAAGGGTATATAAAGGCAATGAATATACTATGAAATAGTAGAGAGTTGAGTCATTACCTTCTCGATGGCTGGCGGAGTCTTCGATGAACTAGTAAGAATCTCTACATGGTTGTTAGAATTACCTTGCTTTGCCAACGGTGATTTTACCCTTTTCCAACAACAACCTCCATGAATACTATTGCTCTCATCTTGAGATAGTCATTTGTTGAGGGCCTGTTGAGTCCGGACAGTCGGCTCCTCTTTCTGAGTTTCTACACGTAGGGTTCCCTTGACTTTATATGGAATGGTTACCTTAGATTTCAAAACGAGAGGCTCAACCACAGTTGGGACCTTCTCACCATGTTCTTGAGGAGTGTCGATAATAGGACCTACGACATTCACCAAAGATTGCAAGTTAACTTCGAGGAAGTTCCAATGAACTTTGTCCCACCAAGATTTATACGACATGGATAAATATTTTAGCACATTGGGTGTGGCTCTAGGGAAAGTCTCTTTTGACATAGAGCCATGCAATACACAAATTTGATGAAATTTAAGGCCTTCATCTAGTGAAGAACTACGAATATCATTTTCTAAGATTCCGGGAAGGCTTTGATAAAATCCAAACTGATGCCTAAACTGGTGTGAACTGTATGGCTCAAGTATGAATGAACCTCCATATCTAAAATGTAGTAATTTAAAATGGAGGCTTATGAATTAGCTTACCTCTGACTCGTCATCCTTATCATCATCCACTAAATGACAAGGAGTGACCTTGCTTGGCATAGTGGAAGCCCAAGTAATACTATCTCCTTGATGGATGCGTTTTCTAGCAAGTTCTCCATCAAAGTACCTTGCCCCACCTTCTCTAGAATATGCCGTCATCAATGGAATAGATGGTCCATTAGAAAGTGGAAAATGTGTCTTAAAATAGTAAGCAAGCCAACCATACACATAATGGATAGAAAATGATACTCTGAGCTGCTCAAGTTGTGAAGATTTACAAACTATATTAAGACCATTATAAATGCTCGATAGGACTGGAACAACAAGACTGAAAGTATGCTTATTTGCCATCATAGTTGCAATTTTAAAAGTTCCCAAACGAATGAAAGATACATCCCTAAAGGGAAATACAAAGGTGCATAACCAACATGATAGGAACGCTGCCAAATATATGTCGGTTCTATGTTCATATTTCACTCCAAGTATAGAAAATATGGTATCATCTGCATTTGACCACTTTGCTACTTTTGGAATAGTACCGATTGGGTTATGGGTTGACTTCAAGCGAGCAGATTTTTTATCCTTCCTCAATGGAGCTGACTTGTATCTTAATACCCTTTTGCACCAAAACTTTATCCACTTGCTTATAAGAATTCTCAAATTAGAAGCATCTGCTTCTTGAAGATGTTGGAAAGCCACAAATAAGAACTCACAAGAACGAGGGATAAATCTCTCATTCTTTTCATCAACACCTCTAAGCTCCTTCACTTCAGGCACTACTTCTTCATAAGAAAGACTTCTGATGGGCATACCTCTAATTTTGTATAAGTCCCAAAGGGATATGGATAGCTCTCCAACTGAAGTAAGCAATGTGTTGGTAGTTGGGCACCAAGCCTCAAAGAATGCCTGTAATATGTTCGAATTTCGATCATAGGTAAACAGTGAAGCATAAACAGCATCATATATTTTTGTTGCCTTCCAGGTTTGTGCATTTCCAGCCAATATGTCCTCAGCCCGTTCCCAATATCCTTAGGTATGACAATATTCACCAGTTATCTCTATAGTGCTCCCCCAACGTATTTCTCCTTTGAGTACCCTATGTTCTAAGCAAGGGATGGTGCTCGCAATGTTTAATTGACGTTGGTTGGGAGTCCAAAGAAGTCATACTTTAACCGATCGATTAGTACCAATGTCATGTTCTGAAGTCCAATCTGACATATGGAGAGAATTTTGCAAGGGTGGCCATGGATCTGCATACTTGCCTACTATTGGAGTTTCGGTCAATAGCCTAGTTAAAACAGTACCATCATCAGCCTCAATTAAAAAATACTTGATTTTAGAGGATGAAGATGTGTGGTCTCTAAAGCAAACCATCTCTGCAATCTGCATAAACAAAAGAATCTTAGTCAAACACAAAGTCAAGATCTGGAAAAAATACTGGCAAAGAAAAAAAAGCCAAGGAATAAAAAGGTTCTTCATGTTTTGGCTTTGGTGAAATATAGTCATGTATATTTGAAGACGAATTCGTCAAGTATGTTGAATATATCCAAACATATTGAATACCTTGATTTGAAATGATCAAAGTAATAATATACATCACGTCCACAAGTATATTACCTCATAATACAACACATTCATTATATTCTGATGAATTATCGGTTATATATATATGTATGTTTCATTATTATAACTTCAGTAATAGCATAATATTATTACCTCAGCTGTATGATATAGAGATATTCATTATACAGAGATTATGTTTAACGTAATTTAACATATATACAACAAAAAATATTTATTTTATATATTGAAACATAAGTAAAAGATAAAGATTATGTTTAACATAATTTATTTATTTTATTTGATATATTTCTAAGTATAACGTTTTTACAAAATCTAAATTTAATTAATTTTTTATTATTATATTGGTTATTGACTACGTGTGATCAGTGTAATTTTAAAAAATAATATATTTATTTTTACATATAATAATTAGAATATATTTTTTAATTAAAATATATTTTTTTAATTAAAATATATTTTTTTAATCAAAAATGAACTCAAGTGGTTCTTTGTGCATTTATTTTTTAATAAAAACAATCATAAGTGGTCTCTTTTTTTATTTTTTAGCAGAAAACCGACCACAAGTTGTCGCTTTTATATAAATATGTTTATTTATTTTTAAAGAAAATCGACCACAAGTGGTCTCAATTTATTTGTCATCAAAAAACGACTACTAGTGGTTGATTTCTTACATAATATTATTTTTTATTTTTTTTAATTCAAAAAGCGACCACAAGTGGTCACTTTATAAAATATTTTTAATTTAATTTGAAAATAAAAGCGACCACAAGTGGTCGCTTTTTAAAAATAGTTTTTAAATAAAAACGACCACAAGTGGTTGTTTTTTTAATTTTTTTAATAGAAACCGACCACAAGTGGTCGCTTTTATATCAATATATTTTATTTTTTTAAAATAAAACCAATCACAAGTGGTCTCTATTTATTTTGTATTTTTTTTTCAAAAAGCGTCCACTAATGGTAGATTTATTTATTTATTTAATTCCAAAAGCGACCACAAGTGGTCTCTTTATAAAATATTTCTAATTTAATTTTGAAAATAAAAGCGACACAAGTGGTCAGTTTTAAAAATAATTTTAAGTTGAATTTTTTAAATAAACACGACCACAAGTGGTCGCTTATTTAAAATTATTTTCTAGTGATTTTTTTAAAATCAAAAAGTGACCACAAGTGGTGGCTTTTTTATTTTTTTATTTTTTATTAAAGAAATATAATTAATCCAAAAATGATTATTTTGGAAATTTAAAATATAAAACCTCATCTGAGTATCATCCCAACTGAATTTTCTCCTCTCATGTTGATTAAACTTGCAATATATTTATAATTCTACTTATCCTAATTTTCTTATTCTCTAAAGTGTTATCTGTAGTTCAAGCTTTTAGTCGACACTTATTATTAACAAATTGTAAAAAAAGATGAAATTTATCGATTTTTCAATAATCTTTTAAAAAAGAAAAGCGGTCAATTTGAAAAAAAATCAATAGACATCTGTCGGTTATATATATTTCTTACAAAAATACGCAAAAATTGTATAAAAAAAGAGTTTTATTTTAGTTTGATTCTCTTTAATTTTGAAGTGCAAAATTGTAATTGAAGAATATAGATAAAAAGTATAGATGTATTTAATGAAAAAACATGTGTGATTTAGTGATAGAATTGTTTAATATCGTGGTATGGATTTGATTTCAAGTTGCTATATTTTTAAATATATTTCTGAAAACTCGAGGGACTCTAACGGTATAATAAATTTGACTGGCATCCCTCGATTTAACCAAAATGATCTATTGTTTTTCTTAAATCAAACGAACTATTTTACGATGTTATTGAGTCCATCAACTTTAGTAAAAAATGAGAAAATTTGTCAATCTTTGACTTGCTTTTAGTAGTGACCCTATATTGTGGGGATAATTAACCACTACAAATTATGAAAAACCTCACAATTTGATGTAATTTGTGGAGGTTATCACAAACCTCCGCAATAATACAGCCACAAGAAACTTATATTGTGGGGGTTAAAATAAATGCTACAAAATAATTTTGTAGTAGGGGTTTTTGAAACCTCCGCAAATAAATCTCCCTAATTAACCTTATTTTTTGTAGTGTAAATCCGAGATATTGTCATATTTTAGAGTCTCACATAAGCATCACGTGTCAAATGATGTGGCATGCCAAGTCAAGAGAAAGATCCAATAGGACCATGCCACTTGTCAAAATGATGCAGCAGACTCATGAAATCAAAGTTCATATAAGACACCATGTCACTCAAATCTTATTGGTCAAAGGAAGTCCATCTTCATCATGATTCTCCCCTTTCCACAACTATAAATGGTGATCTCATAATTCAGAAAAGGAGCCCCCAGAACTCTAACAAGTAGCGAGAGAAAGCTCGGGGATCAAACGCCGCAATTTCTCTAAAAAGCTCAAGCATTCAAATCAAGTTCATCAAGATTAAAGATTCAAGATCAAGACTGCAATATTCAAGAACAAGATCAAAAGCCCTTGAATTCAAGCATAAGTCAAGATCAAGTCCCTCAAATCAACAAATAAAGTTCAAATTCAATATCAAGCATTAAGCCCTTGAATTTATATTTGAAAAGGCGAATCAGAGGATTCATAGAGATTGTAACACTCACATATTGAAATCAATAAATTGATTGTTGCAATATTTTTGTCTCGAATTATTTATTTTTCCGACTCAAAAATTTTATTGTCCAACAGTAGTTTTTCCTCTATTTCTGTTATCAAGAAAGAACAGAAAAAAAACACTCTACTTCTCTCTCTCAACAAGCAATTACTAGTAGTTTTCTGGTATTCTTATATCATCCAACTATTTTACATGAAGATTGTGATATCATCTTCAGTTTCTTTGAAAATTCTTTCAAAGTGCATAATGATTTTCTAATCAATTTCTCTTTTGTGTTCATGGGCTTTTAAAGATGGCTATACAAAGATTTTTGATATTGAGATTCTGCTTTTCGTGGTGCGATTCACTACTCAACCTGTAGACCCTACTTACGAGTTGAATGGTATATATATATATATATATATATTTAATTGAAGTTCTTGAATTATGGAATATAGTTAGGAATGTTATTTTGATATGTTGGGTTCATAGTGTGTTGAATGGAAAATGGAGAAATCAAGTGAAGGGAAGGAGACACCCAAATTGGAAAGTGTACTCTTTAAATTGGAAAGTTTACTCTTCTCCAACATTGGTGGAAGAAGAGAACTTTAAAGTGTTTATAAAGTGAAGCACTTACTTCACATGGTAAGTGAGGCAAGGAAATAGAGATGCCTCGCGCCGTCGTTGTCGTCGCTCGCTCGGCTCGGCTTCGGATTTGGATTTGGATTTGGTCAAATGATCGATCGATGAGATCTTTCTTTTTGGACAAAGTTTATTTGACGAAAAAAAATCCAGACAAAAAATCAATTCAAAACAGTAATGCTCCATTAATTCATTATGCACGCAGTAACAGTGGCACTACTAACTGAACTGCTGCAGTATTTTGAACAGGTGTTTCAGAACTGATGCGTTGGTTTGAAAGGTTGCACTGTTTAAATAGATTGTTGCTTCTGTTACGAAGGGTTGCACTGTTTCAGATTGTTGCTTCAGAAAGTTGCAACTCTTCAACTAAAATACACACTGTTTCGTGAAAAGGTGTGCTGTTTCAGCAAATTACTGCAGACTGTTTCAACAATAATAAATACTGCAGCCATGCATTTTTCAGAACAGACACACCTCTAAGTTGAACCGTTGCCACCTTTACAAAGAGACATCTTATGGCTATATAAACCTGGTTTCATCCACAGGTTTTGTACAGAAATTTTCAGATTACAAACTTCTTCTTCTTGTCTTAAAAATACTCTTAAGTGTGATCATTCTAACCGTGAGTGTGTTCGAAGAATCTGCCTATTTGGGGAACCGCTATAGTCGATTGAAGGCCATTTTATCCTGGGAGGAAGATTCCACAACCTTGGGTACAGTGAGGGGAATTATTTCCTTAAGGAAAGTCCGTGAATTCGGACGACTTTGCCTTAACAACTTTCTGTTTCATCTATTTCTGACAAAGAAAAGAAAAAATACACCTCTTTGAAAGATCATTTTGATCTTGTGTTGAGGGTATTTTTTCAAATTCTTTGTGTTCTTGTTCTCAAGAGTTGAAGTTGTTATTCTATTATACAGATTCTACGTACCCGTATTGTCGCAACTAACAATCTTAAGGAAATAACATACAGAATCTGTATAACTTGTTTTTGGAGATTAAAGCTTATGCTTTCTACTCCGTCTGAATTTAACTTGTGATTAGAAGACATAAAATCTTCATCAAAAGTTGAAGTTCACTCGATTGACGATTTGAAGTTATAAAAACTTCATCATTAATTAGAAACAAGAAGGAAAAGTTGTAAAGTTATTTAACTTTATTAATAGTATTCTGAAAAATACTAATTTTCTGTCTTATGGTGACATGAAAAATGACAACTGAAAGTCAAATGATGGATGCGACAATGTCTATGGGGGCAACTAATATTGCCACATCAAGTCGCATAAATGCTCCGCCAACGATGACCCCGGCGGAGAAGCCCGAAAAATTTTCTGGCATCGACTTCAAGCGGTGGCAACAAAAGATGTTCTTTTACCTCACCACGTTATGTCTACAATGGTTCACTAGCGAAGACGCTCCCGAGGTGCCCGAGGGAACCTCGGACAAGGACCGCTTCGCTATTGTAGAAGCTTGGAAACATTCAGATTTCCTTTGCAGGAACTATATTCTGAGTGGTCTCCAAGATGACCTCTATAATGTCTATAATGGAACCAAGACATCAAAAGAACTGTGGGAGGCACTTGAACGGAAATATAAAACGGAAGATGCGAGAATTAAGAAATTCCTTGTTGTACGATTCCTGGACTTCAAAATGATTGATAGAAAATATTTTGTCTCTCAAGTACAGGAGTTGCAAGTCATCATACATGATCTCCTAGCAGAAGGTATAATTTTGAAAAATACCTTAGTTGAACAAATTAAAAATGTTCATAATACTCACATAAACTGTTTTGTAGGTTTAATTGCGAATGATGCTTTCCAAGTAGCAGCAATAGTTGAGAAGCTACCACCTTTGTGGAAAGACTTCAAAAACTACTTAAAGCATAAGCGCAAGGAGATGACCGTTGAAGATCTTATTGTCCGACTTCGTATTGAAGAAGACAGTAAAGCTGCCGAAAGAAGGTCAAAGGAAAATTCTACAATGAGTGGAGCACATATTGTAGAAGATGGCCAAAACAACTCGAAGAAAAGAAAGAATGTTGAACATGGAAGCAATCATCCCAAGAAAAAGTTTAAGGGAAAGTTCTTCAACTGTGGCAAAGTTGGCCACAAATCAACAGACTATCGAGCCCCAAAAAAAGGAAAGAAAAAGGACCAAGCGAATCTGATTGAGTCCAACAAGGATTATGACAACCTGTGTGCTATGTTCACGGAATGCAACATGGTCAGCAATGCACGCTCTTGGTGGATGGATTCAGGGGACACACGCCATGTCTGCGCAAGCAAAGAGTTGTTCTCGACATATGCTCCGGCTCAAACGGAAGAAACAATTTACATGGCCAACTCCGCGACTGCTAAGGTGGAGGGAATAGGAAAAGTTTGCCTAAAGATGACATCCGGAAAGGTTTTGACACTGAATAATGTGTTATATGTTCCGGAGTTACGTAGGAACTTAATTTCTGTTTCACTCCTAGATAAAAACGGTTTCAAATGTGTAACCGTTTCTGGAAAAATAGTAGTTAGCAAAGGAGAAATGTATGTAGGAAAAGGCTATCTCGAGGAAGGCCTTTATAAGATGAATGTAATGACTGTTGAAATGAATAAACATTCAAATTCTTCTTACTTGCTTGAGTCTTATAATTTATGGCATGAACGTTTAGGCCATGTTAATTACAAAACGTTACAAAAACTGATTAACTTAGAAATTTTGCCAAATTTTGAGTGCAATAAATCTAAGTGTCAAACGTGTGTAGAATCAAAGTATGCTAAGCATCCTTATAATTCTGTTGAAAGGAATTCCAATCCCTTAGACTTAATACACACTGACATTTGTGATATGAAGTCAACACCATCACGTGGTGGAAAAAAGTATTTCATAACTTTTATTGACGATTGCACTAGATATTGTTATGTCTACTTGCTAAATAGTAAGGATGAAGCAATAGATGCGTTTAGGTAATATAAAACTGAAGTTGAAAATCAATTAGACAAAAGGATCAAAATGATAAGAAGTGACAGGGGTGGAGAATATGAATCTCCCTTTGCGCAAATATGTGTAGAGAATGGAATAATCCATCAAACTACGGCCCCGTATTCACCTCAATCTAATGGAATTGCGGAAAGGAAAAACCGAACTTTGAAGGAAATGATGAATGCCTTACTAATAAGTTCTGGTTTACCGCAAAACTTGTGGGGGGAGGCTATCCTTACGGCCAATCGTATACTCAATAGAGTTCCCCATAGTAAGACACGATCAATTCCTTACGAAAAATAGAAAGGAAGGAAACCCAACTTGAAATATTTCAAAGTGTGGGGGTGTCTAGCGAAGGTTCAAGTTCCTATACCTAAAAGGGTTAAGATAGGACCTAAAACGGTGGACTGTGTGTTCATAGGATATGCTAAAAGCAGTAAAGCATGTCGATTTTTGGTTCATAAATCCGAACATTCGGATATAAATGAAAATACGGTAATTGAATCAGATAATGCTGAATTCTTTGAAAACATTTATCCGTATAAAACTAGATATGAACAGTCTAGTGGAGGATCTAAACGACCCCGAGATGAACCAAGTGAGAATGTACATAATGAAGAAAATCCAAGACGTAGTACACGTCAAAGAACGTCAACTTCGTTTGGATCGGATTTTGTAACATTTCTCTTAGAAAATGAGCCTCGAACGTTTAAAGAAGCGATGTCGTCATCAGACTCATTCTTTTTGGAAAGAGGCAGTCAATAGTGAGATTGATTCAATCTTAAGTAACCATACGTGGGAATTGGTTGATCTTCCTCCAGGAAATAAACCTTTAGGTTCTAAATGGATCTTCAAAAGGAAAATGAAAACGGATGGTACTATTGACAAATACAAGGCAAGACTTGTAGTAAAAGGCTTCAACCAAAAAGAAGGTCTTGATTACTTTGATACATACTCGCCAGTGACAAGGATAACCTCAATTCGAATGTTAATTGCCTTGGCGGCAGTATATGATCTTCAAATCCATCAAATAGATGTGAAAACCGCATTCCTAAACGGAGAATTGGAGGAAGAAATCTACTTGGAACAACCTGAGGGTTTTGTGGTTCCAGGAAAAGAAAATAAGGTGTGTAAACTTGTTAAGTCACTTTATGGACTAAAATAAGCACCTAAGCAATGGCATGCAAAGTTTGACCAAACCATGTTGGCAAACGGATTCAAGATAAATGAATGTGATAAATGTGTATATATTAAGGACACACCAAATCACCAAGTCATTGTATGTTTATATGTGGATGATATGTTGATCATCAGTAGAGACATTTGTGATATAAATGCTACCAAACGAATGCTCAAGAGCAAGTTTGATATGAAAGACCTCGGAGTTGCAGATGTGGTCTTAGGTATAAGAATCCATCGAACTCCACAAGGGTTAGCACTGTCACAGTCTCATTATATCGAAATAGTACTTGACTAGTTCAAGTATATGGAATTCCATATTGCCAAGACTCCATTGGATGCGAACTTTGTACTTTGGAAAAATGAAGGTGAAAGTGATTCTCAGTTGGAGTATGCAAGAGTATTGGGATGTTTAATGTATATAATGAACTGTACACGACCAGACATAGCATGCACTATCAGTAAATTGAGTCGGTACACGAGTAATTCCAACAAAACTCATTGGATGGCAATGAAAAGAGTTTTGGGTTATCTTAAATACACTCAAGACTATGCTTTGCATTATAATAAATATCTCGCTGTAATTGAAGGATATAGTGATGCAAATTGGATCACCAGATCGAACGAAGTAAAATCCACAAGTGGATATGTATTTACTATCGGTGGAGGAGCAGTTTCTTGGAAATCATCGAAACAGACTTGTATCGCTCGCTCTACAATGGAATGTGAATTTATCGCATTAGATAAAGCCTGTGAAGAAGCAGAATGGCTCCGGAATTTCTTAGAAGATATTCCTTATTGGCCCAAGCCAGTGGCACCAGTATGTATACACTGTGATAGCCAAGTGGAAATAGGTAGGGCAGGGAGCATGATGTACAACGGTAAGTCTCGTCACATACGTCGAAGACATAATACCGTTAGATAACTTCTCTCTAGTGGAATTATCACTATAGACTATGTAAAGTCAAAGGATAATGTGTCGGATCCACGTACAAAAGGCCTATCTAGAGAAGGAGTAGAAAGGACATCCAAGGGAATGGGTTTAAGGCCTAGGACAAGTCAGCATGGCGGTAACTCTACCTAGCAGACTGGAGATCCCAAGAGCTAGGTTCAAGGAGATCAAACAAAGTTATGTCTGACAGGTTCAACATTGTCACTTACCCAACCCATTCTCATGATGTAGACAATGTATAGTAAACAAGGATAAGACTCAAGGTGAAAAGTCTTCTAATGATTATCTAAATTTGGCAGATTTGACCAAATAGTTCAATCTAAAGGATTGAAACTTTTAGAAATCACCTATGTGAGGGCGAAGTGGAAGCCGCTTCAAAGAGAATGTTAGTAAAGGCCTATTCTCTAAGCTCTCATGAAAACCGGGACGTGTTCATGGATGAAAAGAACAAAACCGTAAGAACCATAAACGGTAAAAGGCTGGTTGTGTGACATGTGTTGTCTAGGTGTACATTAAAGCTCGACGGTTTAAAGATATCAAATCTACCAATTGACCGAGTTCATTCGATACATGTTCACTACGGAAAGTTCAAAGGGAAACCCACTTATCCAGATGCAATCAGTCTTTGCTTGATGATCACATACTGTCCGTAAATGTTTTACGAAAAAATAGCCATTTCCCATTCATGTGGGGGATTGTTGGGTTCATAGTGTGTTGAATGGAAAATGGAGAAATCAAGTGAAGGGAAGGAGACACCCAAATTGGAAAGTGTACTCTTTAAATTGGAAAGTTTACTCTTCTCCCACATTGGTGGAAGAAGAGAACTTTAAAGTGTTTATAAAGTGAAACACTTACTTCACATGGTAAGTGAGGCAAGGAAACAGAGATGCCTCGCGCCGTCGTCGTCGTCGCTCGCTCGGCTCGGCTTCGGATTTGGATTTGGTCAAATGATCGATCGATGAGATCTTTCTTTTTGGACAAAGTTTATTTGACGAAAAAAAATCCAGACTGAAAATCAATCCAAAACAGTAATGCTCCATTAATTCATTATGCACGCAGTAACAGTGGCACTGCTAACTGAACTGCTGCAGTATTTCGAACAGGTGTTTCAGAACTGATGCGTTGGTTTGAAAGGTTGCACTGTTTAAACAGATTGTTGCTTCTGTTACAAAGGGTTGCACTGTTTCAGATTGTTGCTTCAGAAAGTTGCAACTCTTCAACGAAAATACACACTGTTTTGTGAAAAGGTGTGCTGTTTCAGCAAATTACTGCAGACTGTTTCAACAATAATAAATACTGCGGCCATGCATTTTTCAGAACAGACACACCTCTAAGTTGAACCGTTGCCACCTTTACAAAGAGGCATCTTATGGCTATATAAACCTGGTTTCATCCACAGGTTTTGTACAGAAATTTTCAGATTACAAACTTCTTCTTCTTGTCTTAAAAATACTCTTAAGTGTGATCATTCTAACCGTGAGTGTGTTCGAAAAATCTGCCTATTTGAGGTACCGCTATAGTCGGATTGAAGGCCATTTTATCCTGGGAGGAAGATTCCACAACCTCTGGTACAGTGAGGGGAATTATTTCCTTAAGGAAAGTCCGTGAATTCGGACGACTTTGCCTTAACAACTTTCTGTTTCATCTACTTTCTGACAAAGAAAAGAAAAAATACACCTCTTTGAAAGATCATTTTGATCTTGTGTTGAGGGTATTTGTTCAACTTCTTTGTGTTCTTATTCTCAAGAGTTGAAGTTGTTATTCTATTATACAGATTCTACGTACCCGTATTGTCGCAACTAACATGATATTTATGTGATTCTAAATTTGTAGTTGAAGTAGAGAGCTATCTGTACAGAGCCCTAAACAGCGCTGGGAAATTATCATTTATTGATAGGTAAGTTGTTAAATCCTTTTTTTCTAAGATAAAAACATCTTTGCCAATTCGTTCTTTAAGCTGTACATTGTGAATATCTCGTGAGTTGCCCTTCTTGTTTTGGCTGATATATTGTATTTCCATTTGAATGCAAACTTTTACTCTTCAAAATCCATTTCATGCACTCAATGATTTACACCGGAGGAGAGTTATCTATTTCACAGCTTCAATCCTTCAATGCCACAGTTAAGATCTCTTTTCTAAATATAAGTTTTAACTGGTAGAATGTCTTTCATTTTGTTGTTTATGTTGATCTGTTGTTTACAATAGATTGCCGTCTTTTCTACGAGTGATCACAATATGGCTTAAAATGCTTCTTGCATTATATATTCATGATTAGAACACAAATATGTCACTCTTTTTACGTGTTCTTGATCATGATACGAGTATGTACTGTACTTATATCTAGTGAATCTTTGTTCATCTACATCACTTGTGAGTTATCTGTTTAGTTGAGTCTCAAATTTTTAAACTGTCACTCACAAAATTTTTATGCTCCTGAGAGCTTTCAAAATACAAACAGCTTATGGTTATGTAACTGGATTCAAAGTGTTAGGTGGATAAGGATAAACTCTTCTATGACTTGCGCTGTTTTTCATCGTATTCATGGTTTTAATTATAGAATTCCACTTACTTTCAGCTCCTACTTTGACATATCCTGCAGCGTGCCTTCCAATCCTGATAGCAGTCTAATGGCTGCCAACAACTTGCTTGATGAAGATCTAAACCCTCATATTAGTGGTTACGGCCCAGCTGTCCTTAAAACCACTGGCCAGCAACAACACAAATTTTTCCAGATGTTCACGGCCAATCACTCTCATATTTAATGTTGCAAAACAGGCTTCAGAGATTGCTATTACAGATAGTGGCTATGTTGCGCTGCGTGAGCATGTCAAACAATATGGAAGTGGAAACCTAACGGCCGATATCTATTCCTTTGGTATGCTGCTTCTTGAGCTTTTAACTGGAAGGCAGACTTTTGAAATGTTAATACGTTTTTAACTTTTCTATCCGCTTGTGTTTGAAACCATATTCTTGTTGCTGATATTTCCTTCTTATTCCGGTACAGTTCCAAAGCAAAAGAAGAAGAGTCACTTTGTAGTACTATATCAAGAATGGTTCAGAGATATATATATGGGCTTAAAACTTTCCATGCAATTTAATTTGGTCCATTTGGAATTAATACAAAACAAATTAGAAACTCCTGCCTAGATTCACTATACTTTCGATTTGCCTCCTAGTGTATGGTGGATGAGGATAAAGTCTTTATGACTTACCTCTCTGTGTTTTTTCATGGTATTCATGGAACTAGTTATCTCATTCCACTTATATTTCAATTTCTACTTACACACATCCTGCAGCATGCCTACCATACCCCGTAGCAGAGGCGAACCCAGGATTTGAAGTCTGTGGGTGCACCAGTGTTGTCAAAGACACGCATAAGCCTCGAAGTAAGACTCAAAATGTGTTGAATGCTCGCTTCACTTAATGTGCAGCTTAGGTTCTAGTTTCTGATATATACTTTCCTTTGTCAATGAGTCTTTCTGAAGAGACGAACACTAAACAATTGATATTTCACTTTATAAAAAAAATAATTTTTTTTTGTTCATATATTCGTCATTCATGCTTATATTATTAGTATTGGACTAGACATATATTTATATCTTTTCTACCTTTATGCCTTTTTTTGTTGAATCTCACGCTTTATTTGTATTTTGTGCTTAAACACAATAGACCTTGAAGCTTTTTTACGCTTATTGCTTTTGATAATATTGTGGAGCACCAATATTATCTTCACCATAATCAAACAACTTCTTGTCTTAATAAAGGAGTACTAGCCATATAACCCTATGGTTTGTGTATCTATCAATCACCACATTCAAGCCTATCTTTACTGAACCCACTTTATAGATCTCACCATCCAAATTAGCTACTTCTATCACTTTCACAAAGATTTTTCACCGTATATCCCCTTTCTAACTATTTCACATCATATAAGTTCATATCATTTTTCCCGCATCTTCTATAAACTTAGTTCGAGTTGTCACACTACAACTTTTACAATAAGCAACGTCTACTCACTTATCTAAAACATTACTATGCTGCCATAACCACTATCATCCTAACATAAGGAGGTTATTGAGGGAATAGAGTACAAATAACAAAAAATGAGAGTGACACTATTTTAATCATAACTTATATTCGCTACACTAACCAAGGTGGGGCCTATGATGTAAGATACGATACAATAGGTACAAAGTTCTTCATATAACAAACGTCTATATCATAAATAGAGGGAAAAAACATGGACATAGGTTGCATAGAGAACTTGGACCTTAGGCATAGGTATAATTTGAAGACACAAGCTATTGATAGAATGCCTTCTTAAATCGAGGTAGGAGAAATTCGCTAGAATAAAAGTAGACTTACCATGACTCTTCCTTAAGACTCATCACCATGATAAAATTTAAGATTAGACGTAGTTCACCATCTCCCCCTTAGCTCAGGGTTACCATCTTAAACTTGTAAACATAGCCTCGCATTCAACCTATGAGCTCAACACTCAGCACCAAGGGGGTATCACTATACACGTGAATGCTAGACTCTCCTAAATAAAGTATTACATGACGAGTTCTAAGGTCTAGCTATGAAATTCCTCCCAGAAGCACTACTCTAAACTTTCTCTAGACTCCAAGGTTGAACTCTAGTCGTAAAACTCCCAGGATACATTTTTGAAGAGAAGAAGAACCCCTTTCAAATGATTACGAATGATTTAAGGATTAAAAATTAGTTAAATGAAGATTGGACGGTTTAGAAAACGTAAAAGGGATCAAAATAACCATAATACACTTTTAAAATGAAGTCCCATTGATGAAAGGGGGAGGTTCTCGGTGCAGAGCCCTAACTGAACCCCTAGGTTCACGGAACGATGCTCAACAGAAAGCCTCAGCTTTGCAATGTGAATCCCAGTGCGAAGATGAGGCAATGAGCTTTTGCGTCTCCTTCTTAGCGCAAAGCCAAATCAAACCACCCCTTCGCGATACAAAGTCTCTTTTTGGTCCCAAACCTCCCCTAGAGCACACAAACTCTTTTTGAATTATTTTATGCTCAAGATAGGGGTTATATAGGCTCGTTTAAGCACAATTTATACTCCACAAACACCTGGGCTATTACATACTCATTGCTCCAACCCTAATCCTCATATACATATATATATATACACACACACGCATCACATTTATCCACTCCAATATTATATAAGTCATCAACCTAAGATCTTACACACATATATCGAGCCTACTAATTCACTCTCACCAATCTTGCATCACTATCCTCGAAATAATATCCTTATCACTACAATCAACGTATAAAGATCAAACTTAGTAACTAGCATCATTCATGTACTATTAATGAAACATCCCATATACTATACTAGTCCATCAAATTGGGAAATCAACCCAAGTTCCTTGCTTCACATAACTACGGCCTACAACCACATCCTCTATACAATTTACTGCTACATCTTAAAATGTACTACATACTTTCTCACCTACTAAGCTAACTTATGATTACTAGATAAAATCAAGGGACCACCATTTTAATAAAACCATATAATAAGGATAGTCGGTCTTAATCTTGTAATGTAACCCATTATGATCTATAAAACATCCACCTCCCTCACATTACATCCATTTATCCATTCATACATCTCATCTACCTTCAAAATGCTATAAATGTCACTGGGTCCCTCTTTCTAAGATTCTACCCAAGTAATTGCTAAATTTATAAAGTATTAGCCAATCTATCTTTCATTCACAACCTATGACTATTTTTTACTATTACAATAACTATCCATCATAAGACTTTTTCCTATTTCAAATAAATCCTGAATCATCATAACTAATCACTTACTCCACTAACTACAATAAAATCTATAAATTCTTCACCAACTATAACTAATCATTACAAGAGCATACCACCCTTTTCACTCACTCAAGGTTACACAGACCCACTTCCTTCTCTTTTCACTGCAGAGTTACACTCATTTTGACTTCTAAATTTATGACTTCATGCCGCTAACCTTGGGATCATCATACTACCCATAGGTCAAAACACCCCCAATTTATACTACATCTTGGATGGAAATAATATCCCAACATTTGAATTCATATCTTTTCATTAAGCGAGACGTCTGTAATAAGTCTTTGAAAAAGGCTAAATACATATCTTACTTTGGGCTTGAAAGCATAATTTATGAAGATAGAGGTATACACTTAAATCAACACACCTTAATGCACTCATTGACTCCTTTCAAGTCCTTGTGCTATTTCATAACCTTTTTGATGACTTAATGGAAAAGGACCACATTGCTAGGAACCTACGCCCTTCTACTTGTATTGCCTCAATAATGAAACATCACCAACAAGAGTAGAGCAATGAACAAAGTTGGATAACTTTTATATTGACAGCACTAGCGCACAATCTAGAGTATAAAAGAATGAGAAATATTTTCTAAATGTCGTATAGCCTCCTCCTTATATTTTCTAAATATTTTAGTTGCACGATTAAATCCTTCATGCAGTGGATAGTCTGGAATGCAGCAAATTCTTAGTAAATAGCCAAATATAACACCATCATATAATTAGAGTTAATTTCACTAAAGAACATTTGCTTATTCAGTGAACTATTTGATTAATATGCTCAGGGAAGCTACTTGATTTAGAGCCTTAAAGTTTCCCTACAGTCAAAACTTCTCCGCACTCAATGTTGATGTTTAAGCATCATGTTTCCTCCAAAATGATAATTTACATTCCAAAATTAATTATGCAAGTGGGTTGAGGTTACTATAAATTTCCATATCAAAACCAATTATTTGGAGAATCCATTGTACCCCTATTTCCATAGTTTACGAATTTGGGGAGTCCATTGTACCCCTATTCCATCCACCATTCCCATGCACCCTAATGAGTGTTCAAACCAATAATTCAATGCATAATAATTCAATAATAGTCATGGGAAAACATTCAAACACTTTATATTCAAAATCCTCAATCCATAGTTCAATCCCAATATCAAAACCATGTAAATAATAAGCCAATTTCATGCCATTAAGAAAATACAAGAATAAAGAAAGAGATATATGCCTTAATTGAAGAGAAGCCCTTGAAGGAGATAGGAAATTTAAACCTACAAGCCTTGGGATTGAGAAATCCATCTTGATGTTCTTTGTAGGAAGAAAATGATGTATTTTGAGAGCCTTTTGATAATTTTGAATGACCTTATGGTTAATAAATGGATTGGGGGAGTTATGGGGTGGGAAGACCATTTTACCCTTGGTTTAACGTGGGAAAACTTATTTTTCCTGTCTAGGAAGTGAGAGTCGCAACGCGGACCCAAAACTTTGACCTGCGCCCTAAATGCTAACCTTGTACAACATCTCACTAAAACACTCATAACTTTTGTCTACAAACTCAGATTAACGAAAGTTCAATGACATTAGAAGGAAGACTCAATGAGCTTTAATTTTATATATAATGGTCACATAACTCATTATATTCGAAGAGTAATAGTCATGTGAATTTTACCCAAGAAAAATTGTAAACTAAAACACAATGGATTGGAAAGTTCTCAACTCAACCTAGAGCTAAGAGATATTTATGACTTTAATCAATATCCAAATATGCTACCGCACTAGATAACTGACCATCCCACTCATTTTTAAAAAGAAATCCTTGGGCTAGGATCTATACACATACAAAGGACGAGTTTGAATTCTAGCCTGAAAACATGGGCTGTTACATGTTCAAAATGATAATATCGTTGCTTATGATTCTTCCATATTCTTGATGCAGTTTTAAACCAAAAAAAGAGCAATCGTTGACGGAGTCCACTTCTTCAATGCCTCATGAAATTGAGTTGGCAATTTTCATTCAGGCTCCTTCATTTTTTGTTGAGAAATAGGAAAAAAAGGAGCAAGAGGATAAAGGTGATGAAGAACCACCTGGACCCCAAGACCCCAAGGAGGAGAAAATTTAGAGAGTGTGATTAAAAAGAAAAAAGAGGAAAAGGAGGGGGGTATATTGGTTAAAGAACCACTGGACCCAAGAAGGAGGAAATTTGGGTGGTATAATTGAAGAAGAAGAAGAAGAAGAAGAAGAAGAAGATGATGAAGAAGAAGAGGAAGGAGATGGAGAAAAAGGTGCAGGAAGAGCAGGAGAAGGAAGAGGGTGTATTGGTTGAAAAATCACCTAGACCCCAAGAAGGAGGAAGTTTGGGTGGTGTGATTGAACCAATTGATATTATGGTAAATGAAGAATCTGCTCCAATAGTCAAGGACTACCTAAATTTTTGGTAATTAATGAAGTTGCTCCAAATATTCAAGGACTAGCTGCAACAGAACTACCTGATATTGTGGTGATTAATAAACCTGCTCCAAATTTTTAAGGACCAACTACAACAGAACTACCTGAGATTATGGTGATTGATGAAGCTGTTCCAAATATTCAAGGACCACCTGGACCAGCTGCTCCAAATAATCAAGGACTACCTGGAACATCCCTACCTTAAGGAGAAATGGGAGAATTAGCTGCTGATAGTATTAGATCTTGTTCAACATTATGTGCAGAGGTGGTTCAAGGGTGAATCTAGCAAAACATTTGTTTTAGGTCTCAAAACTTTTAATAGTGAATTGAATAATTTTAGTTTCACTTTAAACAATATTGAACTTAATTTGAGGTAGTGGTATGGATTATGTACTCTTTACCTCTTCAGACAACATTTTGTGGGAATACACTGGATATATTGTTGTTGTTGTTGTTTAAACAATATTGAAGATTTTTTTAAAAAATCATATTTGTATAAAAGAAAAAAGAAAACTATCTATCTTTTAACAAAAATATGTAGAACTTTCATTTAAATAACTTAAATTTTTGTATTAATAAATAATTTTTTACAATAAAATCTAAGGTTCTATATTGCAAAAACATCACTAACATCTTATTAACTAGAATAACAACTAAGTTTTATATTACTACATTTAATTAAGCTCTTTATATCATTAAGAACGCTATATTAAAAACAAAAAAAATGACAAAATAAAAATGACAATTGTAAATTATTTTTTTATGTGTATCCATATGTACCTAAGGCCTTAATTATTTTCTTTAGACCACTGATTTTATGGAGACACACTTGATTATGTACTGCAAAGTTGAGTGTTGAGTGAGTCTGGGCTTGGATGATCATAGGTCATCAGAATGATACAGGAAAATGTCTAATGTGGGACTTATGCATTGAAGAGGAGTACTCGATATATATTTGATTTTATGATCATATTACTGTTTTACAGTCATCAAATCAATTTTTTATTTTAGCAATATTAAGGCAATTAATTGGAGATCGTAGTTTTCAGTAATCTTCTTTCAGTTTAAGAATGTCGTTGTGTTGTCTAGTCATAGTAATCTCTAACTATTGAAGAAAAATCACTGCCAGGGTATTAAGTAGAAAAAGAAGAAGAAAAGGAAGGAGAAGGAAGATGAGGGTGTCTTGGTTGAAGAAACACCTGGACACTAAGAGGAGAAAATTTGGATGGTGTGATTGAACCACCTAATATTTTGGTGAATGAAGAACATGCTCCAAATAGTCAAGGACTACCTGAGATTTTGGTGATTGCTGAAGCTACTTCAAACATTCAAGGACCAGCTGCAGTAAAACTACCTGAGATTTTAGTGATTGATGAAGCTACTTCAAATATTCAAGGACCAGCAGCAGCAGAGCTATCTGAGATTATGGTGACTGATTAAGCAGCTCCAAATAATCAAGGACCACCTGCAACAGTTGCTCCAAATAATCAATGATCATTTGCAGCATCACTACCTCAAGGAGATAGAGGAGAATTAGTGAGAGTGTTGGACCTTTTTCAACATTATGTAAAGAGGTGGCTCAAGGGTTAAGCTAGTAAATTTTTTATTTTAGGCCTCAAAATATCGGACCTCAAAAATTTTAATCGTGAATTTAATGATTTTATTTTCACTTTAAACAATATTGAACTTAATTTGAGGTAGTGGTATGATTGCGTACACTTTACCCTCTCCAGACCCCACTTTGAGGAAATACCCTGGGTATGTTGTTGTTGATGTTTAAACAATATTGAAGATAATAAAAAAAATTAAATTTGTACAAAAGAAAAAAAGAGAACTATCTATATTTTAACAAAATATTTTTGAACTTTTAATTAAATAACTTAAATTTTCATATTAATAAATATTTCTTACAACAAAATCCAATGTACTATATTGTAAACACATCACTAACATCTTATTAACTAGAAAAACAACTTAGTTTTACATTACTACATTTAAGTAAGATCTTTATATTATTAAGAACACTATATTAAAAACAACAAGTGTGACAAAATAAAAAATACAATTGAAAATTATTTTTTTATGTGTATCTACATATACCTAAGGCCTTAGTTATTTTCTTTAGGACACTAATATTATTGAGACACCCTTGATTATGTGCTGCAAAGTTGAGTGTTAAGTGAGTCTGGGCTTGGATGGTCATAGGTCATCAGATTTATACAGGATAATGTGTAATATGCGACTTGTGCATTAAAGAGGAGTACTCGGTATATCTAAAATGTTATGATTGTATTACTATTTTACATTCATCAAAATAATTTTCTATTTTAGCAATATTAAGTTAATTAATTGGAGATCGTAATTTTCAGTAGTCTTCTTCCATTTTATGAATGTTATTGTATTGTCTAGTCAGAGTAGTCTCTAACTATTGAAGAAAATCATTGTCAGGGTAAGAAGAAGAAATAGGAGGATGAGGAGGGTGTCTTGGTTAAAACACACCTAGACACAAGAAAGGAGGAAATTTGGGTGAAATGATTGAACCACCTGAGATTGTGGTGAATGAAGAAGCTGTTTCAAATAGTCAACGGCTACCTGAGATTTTGGTGATTGATGAAGCTGCTTCAAATATTCAAAGACCATTTGCACCAGAACTACCCGAGAGTATGGTGATTGATGAAGCTGCTCCAAATATTCAAGGACCAGCACCAACAGAACTACCTGAGATCGTGGTGATTGATGAAGCTGCTCCAAATATTCAAGGATGACCTACTGCAGCTGATCTAAATATTCAAGGAACATCTACAGCATCACTACCTCAAGGATAAAGAGGAGAATTAGTTGTTGAGAGTGTTGTTCGTTGTTCAACATTATGTGCAGTGGTGGATCAAGGGAGAAGCTAATAAAACATTTGCTTTAAGCCTTCAAAACTTTTAATCATGAATTTAATGATTTTATTTTCACTTTTAACAATATTGAACTTTATCTGAGGTAGTGGTATGGACTTCGTACACTTTATCGTTTCTAGACTCCACTTTGTGGGAATACACTAGGTATGTTGTTGTTATTGTTTAAACAATATTGAAGATTGTGAAAAAAATTTAAATTTATGTAAAATAAAAAAATAAAAAACTATCTTTTAGCAAAATATTTTAGAACTTTCAATTGAATAACTTAAATCTTCGTATTATTAAGTAACTTTTTTATGACAAAATTCAAGCAACTATATTGCAAACACATCACTAACATCTTATTAACTAGAATAACTACTTAGTTTTATATTACTACATTTAACTAAGATCTTTATATCATTAAGAACACTATATTAAAAAAAAACAAATGTGACAAAATAAAAATGATAATTTTAAATTATTATTTTTGTATGTGTATCTATATATACCTAAGGCCTTCGTTTAAATTTTTCTTTAGGTCACTAATTTTATTGAGACACCCTTGATTATGTGATGATGATCATCAGAATGGCACAAGATAATGTATAATTTGCGACTTGTGCATTGAAGCAGAGTACCCGGTATATCTGGGATGTTATTATTGATTTTTGGCTTTGAAATTAAATAAATAACAGAGAAAAACTTCGAGAAAAAATATGGCAATTGTATTGTCAAACATTTTTTTTTATTAATAACTCAAAACATATATTTATAGCTAGATTTCTAACTAGAATTCAATTCAAATTCAAATTCAATTTCAAATAACAAAAGGATAAATAATTCCTAAGTCTAAGCCACATAGAACTCTAATAATTTAAAACTACTAATAGTTATCTACTTCTACTTTATTTCTGAGACATATTTTCAACACTCCTCCTTAGATCAAAAATTGTAGATTGCAGGCTCAACTGAATTTGACCTCTTGAATAAATCTGTCAATTCATCATTGATCTTGCAAGGCTTATGTGCATCTTCTGTTTGATTAAATAAAAAACTTTTGCCTCTCATATTAAATTGTAAAATTTCATGATTAGTGGAATCAAAGATTCGACAAGATTCATCTCTAAATAATAATTTAAATCCTTCTTCCATTAGCTGTGTAACGACCCAAAATCACCTCCCGAGTCGTCACACGGTGCTTAGGGATACAAGTAGCCCTAAGCTAACCCTTTGAATAACTCATTCAAGAAGGAATATACAAAAAACTGGCACTGTCATATCAAATGAAAGGAAATATGAAGATAATACTCGATCCAAACGACCATAATACTGGAAATCTCAACACAACCACAATCTGATAACTAGTCTAACAAAGCCTCTACTACTCCATGAACTAGAGAGCCGTTGGGACAGATCCCCAACAGACTCAAACTGCACTGAAAGTAATAACATAACCACTCAAATACTGAAATATCTGAAGATAGGTCCTCGAACCACGAGGACTCACCACTGGACAAATGTAGACAAAGGTACTCGAGAATCACTGACGAGACTGGGAATGAGCATCTGAACCTACATTATAAGACAATGTAGCACATAGACATATATGTCGATCAACACTTGGGAATGTACTGAGTATATGGGGGTGTATGCATTTACATAAAATATTATCAATATTCTTTAATCAAATCACGCATGCAATTAGGAATGACTCACATAGCTTGAATAAGTCTAAAATGTAAAGCTCATAAATCATGTATAATGAAGCATGTAACACAAATCTCGTGAGTCATTATACTTTGGCTTTAAAAACTGATGATCAACTCTTATTAATAGAGAAAACTACTTCCTTCTTTGAAAAATACTCAAAAGCAATTCATTCACTTTAGAAAATATGTCATCTCAAAGCTTTAGGAAAAATATTCCATCTCAATAGAAAATATTTTAGTTTAGGGAGGTTCTCTTAACCGGTATTAACCTTGCATGCTACATGGAGTCCAACGTCTTGTCCTCCTAAGGAAGAAATCTCACGTTGGGGAAAGGCGTCATACTCTTTTCAAGGAGTATAACCTCAACTCAGTGATCACTTATCTCGGCCTCGGGTCAATCATCTCGGCTTTAGTCCTAAAAACTCAAACCTATGGTGGCACGTAGTTCTGGGGTAAGAAACCGTAGTAACTTACCTAACTCGGTGCTTAATACTACTCCCTTTAGTTTTTCTCGCTTATCTCATGAAAATCCACTTTCAAAATAATCCCATGGTTCATAAAAATCCGACAATCAAATCTGTAATCGCATGTAGTGAAGTGGATTTCAAATCTCTATGACCATTAGGTCAAAATATTTCTCAATAATCTCAGAATACTCAAATCATGGGCACTTATAGCACAAGAGTTCATAAAATTGCAAGTCTCAAGTAGGTCTTAATGACCCATAATTCAATCTTAAGTTAAAACTCATCAAAATACATATTAGATAGCATATAGGTTCATAAATCATATAGAAATCTGGAATTTAAAACAATTTAGCTCATAATCTCAACATACTCATATACTTCAATATCTCAAACATTTCAACTATTAACTTCTCAAGGATTAAAATCTTGGGGTATAGACCCAACTACAATTTCATAAGAAAACATGTAAAAATTATGCCATTAGACTCTCAATTCATGGGAAACATCAAAAGATTGCAACCAATAACAATGGGTGAAAAACCCCAATTCAATTTTATGTAAAATCTTATAAATTGCAGAAAATTATAGTTTAAATAAGCCTTTGGGCACAAGGGTGAAAGGATTACCCTTGTTCAAAATCCCACTTACCTTAGATAATGAAATTGGATGAACAAGCTTGCTTCAAACTCTTCTTCTTACTCTTAAGAGAAAGTTCTTACAACTTTTGAACTTAGGGAACTTAAATCTCAACTCAATTTAGAAAATCTATGGTGGAGTCTTAAGATTCTTGGAAGAGGTTTTGGATCCTTAGGATTTTTGTTGAGAGAAAACTTGAGAAAAACTTCATAGAATGCTTGTAAATGACTTTAATTTGGTATTTGTACAGTTTAAGAGGCTTGAAAAAAGTCCAAAGTGCCCTTTTTAACTTCCGTACGAAGCTGAAAAAGTTAAACTGGAAACCCAATTTTATGGGCTACCACAATGTGCCACTATCACGTTGGCTCACCGAAAATTGACAAATGGGAATCTGGTAGTCACCGCAATGCAGATCCATAGTGTTGTCCCACTGGTTGGGACTTGGAACTTCAGCGCGACGCATCACAATCGCGCTAGGCCACTGGAAATTGACTATTGGGAAATTGGGGTCCTCCGCAATGCGCCACTATCGCTGAGTTCCACTAGAAATAGACAATTATCAAATAGACCCTCTCCGCGATGCGCCAAGCACTAAAATGACATTGTTTTAGACTAGGACTTAAATTAGCCATAACTTCTTGCCCGGATATCGGATTTGGGCGAATCCTATATCGACGAAAAGCTTATCAAATTTTCCATGTGATAAAAAGTCAAAATTAGGGAAATTTTATATGGTTAAAATGATACTCACTTAGGAAGTCACTCCTTAATCTTCTCGAGGAGAAATTAAGCTTAGGAAAAATTCGGGGTATTACAAGCTAACCAACACTTAATAAACTCTTATCAATATCGGGCACGTAAAGAACATTTGAATTTATTTTTGTACCTAAAATTATTTTGATTGAAATATTCCCTTTTTACTACAGGAATATAGTCACCATTTTCAATTCTGATTTTCTTATTTTTCAAAGGTAGAAAATCTTTAAAAAGAGTTTTGTCATATGTCATGTGGTTTGTACAACCACTATGAATCATTCAAAAATCAAATTTCTTTGCCACAAATAAGTGATGTTCTTCTTCTTCTTTGGTGACTTGGGCATCTATTTCATATTTTTGAAATTTATTTTTGCAAATCACAACTTCATGGCCAAGTTAATTGCAGATCTTGCATTGTGCATTTGGCTCTTCCAACATTTAAATGGAGGATAACTTATTTTGCCATAGTGCTAACAAGGTGGATAGTTTTTCTTTGAATTATTACTGTCGTTTTGAGTCTTGTGATTGGTTGTCAAAGCTTTTTTAACCATACCATCCTATCTCATAAGACTCATTTGCTCTTGTGCCTGTAATGTATTTAATAATCCTGCCAAGGTAATCTTGGACAGGTCTTTTGTATTTTCCAAGGTAGTTACTTATACTTCGTATCTTTCAGGCACTGTAACAAGAATTTTTTCAACAATTCTTGAATCTTTAAATTTTGTGACAAGCAATCTTACCTTGTTAACAATGCCAAGAAGTCAGTCTGAGTACTCTTTGATGGTCTCAGATTCCTTCATCTTTTGCAATTCAAATTTTCTTATTACATTCAACACCTTCATGCCTTGTATTCTTTCATCTCCAGTATATTATTCTTTTATATAATCCCAAATTTTTTTGTTGATTTAAGGGCCATAATTCTCATGAAAATTGTTGGAGACACACTAGCAAATAAATTTGCTTTTGCCTTTGATTTTCTCATCCTTTTGACTTTTGATCTGAGCCACCGTGGGATTATCAGACAGCGAAAGAACATCATAATCCTCCTCCACGACCTCTAAAAGATCTAAAGCCTCAAGATAAGTCTTCAATCTTACTGTCCAAAAGTTGATAATTTTCACCATCAAAGACAGAAAGAGCGATTTGAAAAAGTTTTTTTAAGAATTTATCTCACTCACAGATCTCTCAAGATAATGGCTCTAGATATCAATTGTTGGTTTTTGACTATGAAATTAAAAAAATAACAAAGAGAGACTTGGATAAAAAAAATACTACAATTATATTGTCAAATGGATTTTTTTTATTAATAACTCAAAGTATATATTTATAGCTAAATTTCTAACTAGACTTCAATTTAAATTCAAATTTAAATAACCAAGGTATAACTAATTCCTAAGTCTAAGCCACTTAGAACTCTAATAATTTTAAACTACTATTAGTTATCTACTTCTACTTTATTTCTGAGACATATTTTCAATAGTTATGATTATATTACTATTTTATAGTCATCAAAATAATTTTCTGTTGTAGCAATATTAAGCCAATTAATTAGAGATCGGAGTTTTTAGTAGTCTTGTTTCATTTTAACAATTTTTTTGTATTGTCTAGTTAGAGTAATCTCTAACTATTGAAGAAAATCACTGTCAGGATAAGATGAAGAAGAAGAAGGAGGACGAGGAGGGTGTTTGGTTGAAGAACCACTCGGACCCAAAGAAGGGGTAGGAAATTTGGGTGGTGTGGCTTAACCACATGAGATTATGAATAAAAAATCTGCTCCAAATAGTCAAGCACTACCTGAGATTTCGGTGATTGATGAAGCTGCCCAAAGTATTCAATGACCAGCTGCAGTAGAACTAATTAGCTGCAGAGAGTATTGGACCTTGTTCAATATTTTGTGCAAGGATGGATTAAGCGTGAAGCTACTAAAACATTTGCTTTAGGCCCTCAAAATTTTTAGGCCTCAAAACTTTTAATCGTGAATTTAATAATTGTCTTTTAAATTTAAACAATATTGAACTTCATCCGAGATAAAGTGGTATCGACAACGTACACTTTACCCTCTCCAGATCCCACTTTGTGGGAATACACTAGGTATGTTTTTGTTATTTAAACTATATTGAAGATTCTCAAAAAAAAAATCAAATTTATATAAAAGAAAAAAAGAAAACTATCTATCTTTTAACAAAATATTTTATAACTTTCAATTAAATAACCTAAATCTCCGTATTAATAAATAAATTGTTTACAACAAAATCTAAAGTACTATATTTCAAATACACCACGACATCTTATTACTAGAATAACTACTTAGTTTTATATTACTACGTTTAACTAAGATCCTTATATCATTAAGAACACTACTGTTTCCAACATAATTTAATTCATGGAAAATAAACTTCAACCACAAATAAAAAATATGAAGAAACAACAATTTTATTGATAAACAAGGTGGTTATAAATTTGTTCCTTCCTTGATTCTTCTCTCAATTTTCTCCATAATTCGTGGGCTTTCAGTAGCGCATTTCTCGAATGTAAGAAGCTTTGGATATGAATTTCTTTGTAATTCGAGGGCCGTTAGTGATGTATTTCTCGAACATAGGATGATCTATTTATGAATATCCTATGATTTTGTGGGATATTAGAGATCCAAATATTTTTACGAATACCCATCAGTTTATGGATATTCAAGATGCTTGTTTCAGGAAATATGTTACCCTTTAAATAGGCAAAATTTAGGGTAAAGTAGCCTCCTAGAACTCTAATAGAATTTGAATTCTTCTTTACGAGTCCCACAAATTTTAGATGTCTACAAATTCCCCCCTACTTCAAGGCTCGTCGAAGTGTAGATTTGATGACGAGTCTTGAAGTACCAATAGAGCTTTCATTTTTCTGCAGCGGCTACAGATTTGCAGATCTGATTATGAGAGAAGAGATGAAGGGAAAATTTGGTCCCACTGGGTGTTCTAGTTTGTTTTTGACATAATTCAATTCATGAAAAATAAACTTTAACCACAAATAAAAATATGAAGAAACAATAATTTTTATTTATAAACGATGTGGGTATAAATCTGTTCCTCCCTTGATTCTTCTCTCTTGATTTTCTCCATAATTTGAGGGCTGCCCGTAGCGTATTTCTCGAATGTAGGATTTAATATTGATTTGTCTTGATTTTCCCCATAATTTGAGGGCTGTCAGTAGCGTATTTCTCGAACGTAGGATTTGATATGAATTTCTTCGTAATTCGAAGGCCGTTAGTGGCATATTTCTCGAATGTAGGAATATTTGGATTTAATCTCTATGAAAGGAAGTTTTGTGATTTTTCTTGATGTATTTGATTATCAAGAAGAAAAGGTTTTGATCTATAAATATCTCATGAATTTATTGGGACTTTGAAATTGTTGGTCTCTTTGTGAATATCCCATGAATTTGTGGGATACTCGAGATGCCTCTTTAAAGGTATATTTGCCTCCTTTATATAGGCGTAATTTAGGGTTTATGTAGATTAGCCATCAAGCTAGATTTAGGGTAAAGTAGTCCCAGGAACTCTAACCAATATTGAACTCTTTTTGTAGAGTCCACAAAATTTGAATGTCTACAAATACCCCCTACTTCAAGGTTGGTTGGAGTGTAGACTTGATAAAACTTAAAGATGACTCTTGAAGTACCGCTTCCATCTTTACGATCCTGCGACTACAGATTTGTATATTTGATTTATGAGAGAAGTGATGAAGCGCAGATTTGGTCCCACTGGGCATTCCAATTTGTTTCCAACATAATTTAATTCATGAAAAATAAGCTTCAACCATAAATAAAAATATGAAAAATAATAATTTTTATTGATAAACGATGTGGGTACAAATTTGTTCCTCTCTTGATTCTTCGCTCAATTTTCTCCATAATTCGAGGGATGTCAATAGCGTATTTCTTGAATGTAAGAGATTTGGATATGAATTTCTCCGTAATTCGAGGGCCATTAGTGGCATATTTCTCGAATATAGGATGATCTCTTTATGAATATCCCATGATTTTGTGGGATATTGGAGATCCGAATCTTTTTACGAATACCCATTAGTTTATGGGATATTCAAGATGCTTGTTTCAGAGAATATGATCGTGAGAGTTGTGAACTGAAGCGGAGTACTCGATATATCTGTCATGTTATGATTGTATTACTTCTTTATAGTCATCAAAACAATTGAACCAATTAATTGAAGATCCCAATTTTCAATAATCTTCTTCCATTTTAAGAACGTCGTTGTATTATCTAGTTAGAGTTCTCTAACTATTGAACAAAATCACTGTCAGAGTAAGAAGGAGAAGAAGAATAAGAAGTGGAGAAAGAGGTTGTCTTTGTTGAAGAACCACCTGGACCAAGAGGAGGAAATTTGGGTGGTGTGATTGAACCACTGAGATTCTGGTGAATGAAGAACCTGCTCCAAATAGTTATGCACTACCTGAGATTTTTGTGATTGATGAAGTTGCTCCAAAATTCAATGACCAACTACAACAGAACTACCTGAGATTGTGATGATTGATGAAGTTGCTCCAAAATTCAAGGACCAACTGCAATAGAACTAACTGAGATTGTGGTGATTGATGAAGTTGCTCCAAAGATTCAAAGACCACCTGCATCAGCTACTCCAAATAATCAGGACCACCGCAACGTCACTACCTTAAGGAGAAAGAGGAGAATTAGTTGGTGAGAGTGTTGGACTTGTTCAGTATTATGTGCAGGGGTGACTCAAGGGTGAAGCTAGTAAAATATTTATTTTAGGCCCTCAAAGTATTGAGGCCTCAAAACTTTTAATCGTGAGTTTAATGATTTTATTTTCACTTTAAACAATGTTGAACTTCTCTGAGGTAATGGTATGGACTGCATACACTTTATCCTTTCCAGGCCCTACTTTGTGGGAATATGTTGTTGTTGTTTAAACAATATTGAAGATTGTCAAAAAAATTCAAATTTGTATAATAGATAAAAAGAAAACTATCAATCTTTTAATAAAATATTTTAGAACTTTCAATTAAATAACTTAAATCTTTGTATTAATAACTAATTTTTTATAACAAAATTTAAGGTACTATATTGCAAACACTTCACTAACATTTTATTAACTAGAATAACTACTAAGTTTTATATTACTACATTTACCTAAGATCTTTATATCATTAAGAGTACTGTATTAAAAACAACAAACGTGACAAAATAAAAACTCATTGCTTTAGGCCACTATTTTATTGAGACGCCCTTGATTATGTGCTGCAAAGTTGAGTGTTAATTGGGTTTGGGCTTGGATTATCATAGATCATCAAAATGATATAGGATAATGTGTAGTGTGCGACTTGAGCACTGAAGTAGAGTCCTTAGTATATTTGGATGTTATGATCGTATTACTGTTTTATTGCTGTCAAAACAATTTTTCGTTTGCCAATACTAAGCCAATTATTTAGAGATCGCAGCTTTTAGTAGTTTTCTTCAATGTCGTTATATTATCTAGTCAGAGTACTCTCTAACTATTGAAGAACATTACTGACAGGTAAGAAGGATATAATTGAATACCATTTAGACGAGCCACTGGGTTTCTCTTGTGAAATAAATTTTCAAATGTTTGCCTACTCCCGACACTTTGTTGAAAGTAATGAATAGCTTTGGGCGGGTTTCTATGGGTCCATCTTTCTTGAACAATTTTTCTAACGTGAGGGTGAGAGTTACAAGACTTCAAGCCTAAAAGATTTATTGGCGGGGATTAAGTGATTATTAGAAATCTGAGCTAATAAAGGATTGCTGTCAGAATAGGTCATAGGTAGATGCGTGATAGAAGCATTGAGATAATTTGTAAACCATAAATCATTACCAAAACAATGATCTAACCTTTGTAAGACTAACTCACTACATCTTCTACGATGATTAGACCATATATCATCTACCTTAAATGCCTAAGTCTATTGATTTGCAATGATTTATACAAGAAGGGAATCTAGTACTTTTATTGTGATTAATGCATTACCTCCCCATTTATCGTTCTGACTAAGAATATCAATGAAAGTTACCAGCAACAAACCACATCCAATTGATAGAATTAGCAATAGATTCTACATTATCACATAACGACTTTCTTTTAGTAATATTAGGACTAGCGTAAATGATGCTAAAATGCCAAGGTTTATGGTTAGGATAATAGCATGTAATTCTTGATCAGGCTATCTATCGTTAGTGACCGTAACCATGCTTGTGAGTCGTAAAAGAACTATGCCCCCGATCTACAAGGCGTTGGAATTTCCGGGATTGATCAAACTCAAATTCATCCGCAATCCCCCAATGTTTCTCCTCTTAAGGGGTTGTTTGGTAGGAGGTATTAGAACAAATACTGCATAGCTCTATGTATTGCTAATATCTTGTTTGATATACTTTTTCAATGTATGTACACTCCATTTTATATTAAGCTATGCATAATTAATACATAGAAAACCACGCGTATTAGCAATGCAAGGGACTTTAATGCATGCATTAGCATGGGTAAAGATACAATAACTCTTCAAAACCTTTTCAACATCATATATATTTATTCGTGGAGGATATTTTCATAAATAATTTTTTAAAAATAAATATGTAATGTAAGTTATTTTTAACACACCAAACCAAACACTGCATAAAAAATAATCTTAGCATAACTAATACAAACATTATTAATACATCATATTTTGCAGTACTCTTATACACCCTACTAAACGACCCCTTTCTAAAAGTGCCACCAATCAATATTCGCTTTTTTACCGAAAAAATATAAATGTTCAACCTGAAAATAATGGTAGTAACTTAAAGATTGGTGCTATTTTATTAAAGAACTTTCATAGGTTGAAATTTTCTAAGGGTTACTTATGGGTAAGGGTGTACATAGGTCGGGTTGCTTCGGTTTTTATTAAAAAATAAATAAACCAATCACGTCGGTTTATTAAAACTATAAACCAAATCAAACCAACATAAAATTAATTTTTTGATTTTTTTAATAATATTTAATTTTTACGATTATATTGTGATCGAAGACTAGATCAAATATGTTTTCACTCATGTGCTAATGAAAAACCATAATTATGAAAAAATTAGGAGCGAAAAACTCTCTTGAAACTAAAAAGTGAGATGAAGAGTGAAAAGTTTAGGTTTTAAGTTTATATTAGATTTTGGATCATTTAATTAGCAATTAATGGACAAATATTACAACTTAAAAGCCCAAATTTAAATATATATCTACATCTACTTTCAAATTATTGAAAATTATTAAAACTAATTGAAAAAGTATTTAAAAAGTAGATTATAATTAATACTTTATGTATAAAAAAGTTCGAATATTATATTTATACTATATTAAAAGTATGAAAGAATCCTGATAAACTAAAAAATTCTAGTACTTCATAATTTAAAATTATAAAGAAGAATAAGTAGAATATTATGAATAAAATTGTAGGACAAGTCAAAGTTAAAAAGGAAAAAAATCGTTGTGCACGTAAAAAAATGAAGCGGAAAAAATTATATTTATATATGATTTATAAAAGGAAAACTTTATAAATAGAATAAATTTAATTTATTGTTTCTATGCATGAGTTTTAGGATTAATAACATATATTTATTGATTTTGATTATTTAATCTAGGTAATATTTAGTACTTCTAAAAATAAAATTTTTCCTTGTATAAAAAATATTCTTTATAATTCTATTAAATAATATTTTGGATCAAAATTTATATGAAATGAATTCTTATATTGTACTTTTTCTTTTTATTTTAATTTTGATTCACGTGTTTTCTTACTATCATTATCATCATCCCTTTTGCATTTATTTATTTCTTTTAAATCATACCTTTAAAGATTATATATGAAGAATAATAATCAACAATTGACATTGATTATCTCTTTTGATAATTTCTTGTGTTTCTCTTTTAGTTGAAAGTTTCTGATCGAAAAATTGGATAAGTATGTTGCCGCCGAATGAAGTTGTCAAAAATCAAAGGTTTATTGCTCTTTTTTTCTTTTACTTTCTTTGCGTAATGGTGACATAATTTTAATTACCGTGACATTAAAAAGGCTCTAATCCCATTTTTCTTTTTTAAAAAAAAATATCAAGGTCATGAATTAGGATAGGAGGTTAAATTCTTTTTTATTTATGAGTCATGTTATTTGTAATATCGTAACTTTTATGTACAATTCAACCGCTATAGAAATCCATATTATTTGTAAGTGAGACATATTAATTGTTATTTATGTTAAAGAAAGCCGTAATACTAATTTATGAGAATAACATAAAAAAGGCGGCTATGGAATTTCAAAGAACAAAACAAAATCGAAGCAAAAAAGTTGTTTGTAGTATAGTCATTTTCACCAATATCACATTATGCCTAGTACCCTCCTCTATCGAAGGTTAGGTTTGATTGAGTTGGTTTTAGTTTATATGTGAATGTCTTGGTTGCTTGTAATCACGCGTGGATATTTGATCTTCATAATCTAAATTTAAAGATTTGATGATATGGAACCATATACAGATGTAGATGTAGGAATTCGACAAAATATAATTCAAATATCTACTTAAAAAATCTGACTATATAGATTTGAGATATAAACAGAAAAATTCGACTGATATTTATGTAAGGAGGAGGATCCGAACGCCTATATATAAAAGACCGTTATTCAACATTCTTCATCACAAATTTTTAAGGTATTATTCTCTCAATTATTTTTGCCATAAAAAATATTGCATTTTTTTCTCTAGGAATATTTCTTTTATTATCTTTTGTGCATGTAATTGATAAGGTTTTAATTTTACTATTATGTCCAATTTTAGTCCTTTTTTGGCATAAGATTTGTAAGCAAGCAATGTTATTATAATTAGATATCTTTGTAAAAATTTATAATCCACTCTATTTGAGTAAATTACTATTTAACTTTTTATAATAAAGTTGTATATAAATATCTATATAAGCTTTCGCAATAGACAAAATCGTCTAATTTTAAATAATCAAAGGTTATACGTGCAAGACACGTGCGGTTAAACTAATATATATATATATATATATTATGTCGGTTTGATTCAGGTTCGGTTTGACTTTTTTTTGGTTAACACAAAACCAAAACCAAGAATGGTCGTTTTTTTTTTCTAACGCCAAACCAATCAAACCAAACCATAAGTTGTTTTTTTTTTTCGGTTTGGTTTGGTTCGTCGGTTCGGTTTGACTTGACGGTTTGATCTGTACACCCCTAACTTATGGGTATTAGTATTACTCCTCCCGTACGTCTTATATTACTTATATCCATTTTCTCCTTGAGCGCCTCTTAAGAAATCATAACAATGTATACTTATATTAATTTATCCTTTAATTTATAATACACTATATTAACAGGTAGTAATTTGCTAAGTTGGAAGTCTCTGTAAAGTTTTATAAGAATTTATTTTGATTGTGTATTTTAATTGAATTGCCCATTATAAAGATACCGTATTCAAGAATTCTCACATGATAATTGATTGGGTGGTAAGGGTTCCTATTCAATTAGAATAGAATGGGTGTCCGCTCGACCTTGTGATTTGTGTCATGACAGTAAAACTGGGAATGGAAGCATAACATAGAAAACATGAATGGAACTGAAACCATAACTTAAACGAGGAAACATGGGACATTATGGGCATAAATTATCAACTGAAAACTCATTAACATCCTTTGTTTCACTTTCGAGCTTAATGATATCACCAACATCATTGGATCAGCCTCTAACAATTATCTCCTCTGTTACCACATACACCACAACCCCTACTGCTTCTACTACCCCTTCTACCTCCCCTATTACCACCATCATTATCTTCATCCACATTATTTTCAATATTTCCTCCCCTTCCCCCATCACCCTCATACATCACCTGTTATCACCCTCATTAGCTCCATTATCATTATTTATCGTACTTCCTCATCTACCACCTCACCTTAAGTTGTTTCCACATGCTGCTCTGTGCCTGCAATCGAAGGCCTTCCACGTGAACGAACTTCCCTAGGATTTTTTATATATGTTGTAAAAATAAGTTAGCTAGGATTCTCATTTATGTTACACAAGTAAGTCTTGAAAGTTATAATCCGTGCAAAGCCTGTATTCACTAGTTAAAATATAAACTGGTCCTCCTCGACTGCAAATTATTTTTTTTTCAAACCTTTGGCCTCTAAAATTGTGTCAGATTTATAATCACGGCAATCCTAACAAACTAAACAACATATTATACCTAATAACAATAAATTATTACAGAGGCAACATCGGAGTAAAAGCCAAAAGAAGCAAAGACATCCCTAGCCCTCTAGGCATTACACCTCGGCTCCAAGTATTCAAAGGAAAAACAAAAAATAATTGTAGACATCTAATTTTATCCCTCTCAAAGCCCAATTTATCCATTTTTTGCTATCCTGCATCCTCACCCATGTGATTATACCCCACAAAAATACAGAAATAACAACCCTTGACAAAATCTCTAACAAATTTTATCTTGTTTTAATCATCCTAACCACCCCTCCTATCAATTTTGGACAACTCATCACCACCCCATTCCCCTATTCCTATCCCACTCACGTGTCCCACATCACAAAACACATACAGCAATACCCCTCTCCGGGGACTCCCAATTTCCATTCACTAACAATAGACACCATCATCTTCCATTTTTGTCAACAACACAACAACATATATACACGCACAAAACTCCATTTTTTTTTCTTCACAGAGAATCACCCACAAGAACACAGTACATACCCCTCACCATTCTCCATTTGACACAATACCACCATACATACACAACAACACACATAGTAGATGGAGGAGAGAAACTCACGCACACACTCACTAGATTCACACTCCCCTTACCACATGCACATACATAGATCTGAGAGAGACGAAGCAACAAAGAGAGCTGAATAACGAGAGAGAAAGAATGAAGCAGAGAAGGTGTGAGAGTCGAGGGAACATGAGTTCGTGAGTTGGTTACTGTTCCGGTGACAAACTCATCGAAAACGCTTCAAAACTGTCACAAATCTGGTCAAATCCATCAAAAAATATCACCAGCTCCAGTTTTCGACCAAAACAGCACCAGCCTGACCCCATAATCTGACCAAATTGGCCAAGTTTGATCCATTTCAGTTTGATTCGAGCAAAGTCCGCCAGAAAACAGTTGAAACAGTGACAGGTGTGCGAATTTGGGTACGAGTCTCACTTTACTTCGCGATTTGATTCAGGTTGGTGAAAAATAGAATAAAAAAGGGTATACTGAGGTTGGTTTGCTTGATTTGTTGAGGTTCGACTCGTGGGTTCGGACATGGATTCTACAGGATATAATCAGAATAATAAATCAATTTTGAAAGCAGCATTGAGGTCCAATTGTATCTTCTCTCCCTTTTAATTTTTGTGTAATTATGAGTGATTTGTGTGTTTGACATGCTTGAATTTCCATTATGTGTTGATTGATGTTGGATTTGGATATGAAAACTTTATTGGTTAATTGCATATTGAATTGGTTTAATAATGCTGAGAATGAAATTTGGGGGAAGGAGATGAGAATCGAATAAGGTGAATTTTGATTAGTTTTGATTCATTGTTGGATATTGTTGAAATTAATAGTATTATGTTTTGGGCGAAAATTGATAGGCAAATTTTAGGTTTTGGGGTAGGCAAACTTGTAGGATCCTATATCATTGAATGTGTGAATGTCTATGTTGAATAATTTCTCCTCTTTAATTGTATCTCAAAAAATATATTCATTGAACTGAGGAATGCCCTGAGTTCTTATGTACTTATTCACCAGGGAATGCCCCGACGTATCATATATGCAAAGGAGGTTCGTGATGAAGTCCCGAGGTATCGGGTAAAGCATTGGAGCTTAGTCTAGGATTAGTTTAGAATAGGATTTATATTTTTGTATTTTTGTATTTTTGGACTGTATAACTCGAACTGGACATTATTTTGGTTTTGAACTTTGGTTGTTGCTTGTTTTTATGTGTTTTATGTGGTTTATACATTCATAGTATTAAATTAACTGATATGCTCCATCGAGCACCGTGGTCGAACCATGGGATCGAGGGGTGCCTAACACCTTTCCCTTGGTCAATAGAATTCCTTAAATGGAATCTCTATTCGCAAACCAGTTTAAAGAGTCAAAACCATTTTGAAAAAGGATCCAAGGGTGACTTGGCACACCCGATATATGCTAAGTGGCGACTCTGAGCTTTGAATATAAAAAGTCCTTTTCGATTTTTTTATGTTTTGTCACTTAATAATAAAACCCTTTCAAACTTAAAATTTGATATCTTTCGGGTTGAAATAGTGGTGTGACAGCTCTGGCAACTCTGCTGGGGACTTTTCAGAATTCGAGCTTATTTTTGTAGTTGTATCGGCTTAGTTTGAAATTATGGGTGTATAAACATTATTTGTGTTATCATTTGTGTTTATTTTATTATTGTTGAGTTCCTACGTGCTACATGTTTACATTTTTTCTCTTGTGTGTTACCTCTTTATATCTGGTATCATGTGCATAACCCGAGTCAATTCTTTCTTCAACAAGTCCCGGAGTGCACATCGTTCGCACGAACTCTAGTTGAGTCACCCTTATTTTAGGAGGGAGATCCAACGGATGTATGGAGTGGGTGGAAAGCAAAACAGCCACTATCGACCATATGCTCCCCAAACAACCTTATTAGTAGATCCCAGCATAGGTCAGCTTTTAGGTCATGCTTATTTGTATCATACTGAGACCTAGCGGAACTCACTTGGTCCTTTGTAGGAGACTCACCCCTAAAGCATCCTTATGTGCTGATTGTTGCATCTTTGAGGACAATAGGGTCATTTGACGGACTAATTTGTGGAAACCACGTGCTAGAATTAAAGAAAGGTGTGTAGGTATGGATAAATCAAAAAAAGAGAAAGGTGATTCAAAAAAAAGTGTTTCATAGTTTTTAGAGTTCTTTATGGCTTTTGTTTTCCACAATACAAAATTCAAAAAAACAAAAGATATTTTTACTTTTTACACTCATTTATAAAAAATCAAAAACATCAAAAAGATTTTCCTTTTGTTTCTTTTAGCAAGCATTCAAAATTTGAAAACTCCAAAAAGATATTTTTAGGAACTTTTTATAAAAGAAAAATTCAAAAAAATGGTAGAAGTTTTGTGCATTTCATATAACGAAAATACCAAAAGATTTTTCTTTCATATTTGTTGGGGTTATTTTTTAAGGTTAAGTATCAAATTGAAAAATCAAAAAGATTTTATTGATGTTTTTCATCTTCTGTTTGTGGTTGCGTCTCTTAAGTCAGGGTTCAGTCGGTTATTTATTCCTTAATTGTCCTATCTGGATCAACTATGCACCCCTGATTCTCCTCTCTCGGGAGTGAGATACGTAGGCAGCCTATTGTGGGTTCGGGGATCTTATTTAAAAAATCCAAAAAAAATTTCTTCACTCTTCATTTAGAGTAGGTGTTTCCTATACATCTTTAAAAGAAAACTACAAAAAGATTTTCCTTTAATAGTTTTAAGTTTCATTTTCATATGAAATTCAAAATTGAAAACCCAAAAAGATTTTTCTTTGGTAATAATAGGTTTTATTTTGTATAGAAATTTGAAAAATTCAAAAAGATTTTCTTCACTCTTCATTTAGAGTAGGTGTCATATGCATCTTCAGAAGAAAACTACAAAAATATTTTCCTTTAATAGGTTCAAGTTTTATTTTCGTATGAAATTCAAAATCGAAAACCCCAAAAATATTTTTCTTTGGTAATCATAGGTTTCATTTTGTATAGGGAGTTTGAAGCTGAAAAATTCAAAAAAGATTTTCGTCGAGTCTTTTGACAATTTTCTTTTATTTTCTTATTAAAGTTTCAAGAAAAAGAAAGAAGAATGGAAAAAGATTTTAATTGGCTATTTTGGCAAGACTTCACGAATTATGCACACCTGATTCTCCTCTCTCGGGAGTGAGATACGTAGGCGCCTTTCTTGGGTTTGGTGATCTTTTCAAAAGAAAGGCAAAAATAGAGCTTTGAAAAAGTGTTGCACTCTAACATGTTTGTTATCTCCTTTTGAGTTAGTTTAAGGTGGTTGGTTTGCGGCATTTCAGCATTGTAGCTAATTCTTCACATCACACCAATTCCAAAGGGTTAGTTGTGCCCAACAAGAATATAGGGAGTGACATCATGGATCAAACCAAAATTCAGGAAAATGAGAGTTTAAAGCAAGAGATTAGGAGACTAAAGCAACAAATGGCAGAAATGTACCGAGCTTGGGCCAGTGGGTTGCCTCCTCCTCCATTTCCCGCTATTGATCCAACAAATACCTCGAGTTTTCCACCAAAATCACAAAGTCAGTTTTCTACTGTTATTGATGTACTGCAACATGACTCAGAATTCATTCCAAGCCAAAATCATCTCAATACTTCTGCCACTCATTCTCTAGCTTTTCAGTATAAGCTTGCTACATTGAAAGCACCATATACTGCCTGTACTTTTGTTGCTCAACCTTCTGCTGAAGCTTTCACTTTGGCTATCAATCCAACGGTTGTGCTACCCCAATATGCTAATGGACCCATGTTCAATACTCTTGATGATCATTGCTTTACTCCCAAGCCCACATCAATGTTAATTGGACCACCAAAATTTCTTAACAAGAAGTTTAGCTTGCCAGAAGAGCCAAAGAAAATGGTTGAAAAAATGAAGAGTGCAGAAAATGCTAGGAAAAATTCCCTAGGACATGCGGATAAAGAAGATGTTACATACAAAAACTAGGGAATTTCTTCAAGTGTTAACCCTTCTCCAAGCCTTGAGATATCAAAATTTGAGGAGCAAGATGGACAAAAGGAATCTATGAAATATTAGGGACAATATTGCCACCAATTAAGGGAAACTGGAGGGAAGAAACATGAGAAAGATATAGCTGCTATTGTATTTGGAAAACAGACACATTCAAGAAGACGAAGTCATCATTTCCATCAGTCTCAAGCCCAAGTTCATACCCAAGCTCTCTTTAATCTCTCCCAAAATCCATTATACTCCATTTCCCCACCTCCAAATCTAGTATGCTGCATACCGCCATATGTTCAACTTCCTTCTAACTCACAATGGCACGCACCAACTCCTCAGAGTGACCCTCTAACTCCACAAACATACCAAAACCCTTTTAGGCCCGATGTTCGATCCAAGTCAAACAATGAAAAGAGGCAAAAGTTGAGGGATAGCTTCACACCAATTGAAGAGTTGTATGCCAGTTTATTTTAGATGTTAGTACAGTGGGGCATGATTATTCCTCTCCTTGGGTATACTCCTGACCCGGATTCAAGAAGTTTTGATACTAATGAATGATGTGCATATCATTCTGATGTTCAGGGTCATAGTATTTAAGATTGTCGTGCTTTGAAAAGAGAAACCAAAAAAATGATTCAAGATAAATCCATTATAGTTTAGAACATTGACAGTAAGAAAAGCTCTAGTCATGCTGATATGCAAACCAGTGGCTAAGATGCCAGGCTAAGCAATTGAGAAGACACCTCTCTCCCTACTAGGAAGAAGAGGTCTGGTAGTTTGTTTTGTTTTATTTTTTGTTATCCGAATTATTTCAAGGTTGTAGTTCGGGATCTATCTTGTTTTGTCCATTTGTCGTTTATGTCCAAACCCTTTTAATTCAACTAAATAAAGTGTCTCTTTCCCTTTGTGTTTTAAATATGTGTTGTTTGTTTTCTTTACACAGTACATTTTATGTTGATTCTAGTGATATGACATGCTAGTGGAATTTTCAGCCAGATCTTAAAATCCAGTTTAAGCATGAACTTTGAATCAGAGGGCTAAAGTTAGAAAAAACATCTAAGTAAATAGGTAGCGTGTTGAGATATTTGGTGAAAAGTTGAAGTCTTCTTTGAAAATTAAGGCAATCATTTTGAGAATCATAAGAATAACTTGGTCACCAATTGACAAGCAAAGCTCAATTAGGTCAAATAGCGGACGCATGATCCCTATATCTAGAGAAATGAGAAGATAATCAGCTCCACGAAATAATGTGTCATTCAATATGAGGGATGTACAAAATGTGAAGTTGTATGTTTGACAAGTGTAGAAGAAGAAGTGGCATACATGCTCAATTAAAGTCGGTGTTGTTAAAGTTTCACAAATGATCTCTTTCACCTCATATTGCATGATGTGTACTTGCATTGTCAAGGATTGATATGACTAAGGCATTTTATTCTGCTATCCAAATATCATGTCATCCTTTGTTTACCCCATTTGAGCCTTAGTATTATTTTCTTTCGTACCCCTCTTTTGGAATCAAGATAGAGTCAGCAAAGCTCAAAAGAAAAGTGTCGAGCAAAACAATAAAGTCAGAAAAATTTCAAAAAAGAAGAAGAAGAAGAAGAAAATATGTCCAAAAAGAAAGTAAAGAGAAGAGTGTCGAGAAAAATAGAGTCAGAAAAGTTTCAAAGAGAAAAAGAGTCAATAAAAGAAAAAAAGAAAAAGTCAGAATCAAGCAAAAGAAACTGGGCCATGAGTTAATCTTCATTGTTTGAGTCGATTCCAAAAAGTTGTAAGTCCCACCCCACTTCACGTGTCATTTGGGCCTCATGCCATCCTTTCTTTCTAACCCTATCCAAAAATCAAGTTACAACCAAAGAAAGACCTTCAGATCAATCTTTGAGAATGTTAAGGGTAAACATGCGAGGGATATGATGATGCATTTGGGAACTACTTGTATTCCTTAGCATAAGGAATCAAGAGATAAATAAAAATGAGAGTGTCTTATTGGTGAAAAGTCTTTTGGGCACCATAAGATGATGGTAAGTTGAGAGAAATAAAAATGAGAGAGTCTTATTGGTGAAAACCCTTTTGGGAACCATAAGGCGATGGTGAGCTGAGAAAAAAATGAGAGAGGATTCTTGGCGAAATCCCTTCAAGGTGCCTCTAGCCAAATAAGGTCTTAAATGCAATTGACCTAAGGAAACAACTCCGTTCCAAGGCCATTATCTCAACAAAAATTGGTAGAAAGTTTGGATGGAAAAATCAGGCAGCTTAATCCAAAATGCATGGAATAATCATTAGAGGTGACTGTTATTTTTAGATAATTTTTTTGTTTCTTTGTTTCAAATGAGGACGTTCATTGTCTTTTCTTTATTTTTTATGTTTTGTTTTCTTTTCTTTTCTTGAGTTAGTTATCCAAGTAAAAAATAAATCATTGTCATTTTTTCTCTTGTCTTTGAGTCAAGTCCATATCAAAACAAGTGAGAAAAGATTTCAAAACTGGCTACCAGCTTCTTTAATTGCACAAAGCAAGACAAAGGGTTAGCACAGGAAAGAAACAGGATTGCTAGTCAGAACAAGGCATACAGAAGGTTGTTGTCAACACACAAATTTGGGGAATTCATAGAAATACCAAGGTTTAAAGGGGATTTTCTGGGAAACATAGAAAAACAGAGATACCGTGTTTGTTTTAGGGTCACTCTTAATATTCTGAGTTTGGGACCAATGGTGCAACAAGGCAATGGCAAATGCTAATAATGGGAAGCAAGATCTAAATTGGACAAGTGCAAGAGAAATCTCCTTAAAGGATAAAGCCGCAAGACAACCACCCTATTTTAAACTCACAAGTTTTCTTTGTATGAAGCAGGAGCAATTGCGACTTTCTAATCAAGGGCTTCAAAGAACAAATATCTAGAGGTGCAATTCCTCATTTTTGCAAATAAAAATGCATTGTTGTTGTACAAGTTTGGTAATCCCAATTGTAGTAAAACTCATCATCTTGTACCCCTTAGAGACAAATTCTCTAACTTGGGTCTTTCATGTCTCATGTCTAGGAGGTGCACTTCCTAATTTGAACAGTTAATTCTGAAAGATGCACTTTAGTAAAGACCCTTCACTTTCATTCTTAAGAGAGGGACTTGTTGGTCTCATTTATTTAATTTCATCCTCAAAAGTGCACTTGTTGATCATAATCTTGATTCATCTTTGCATTACGCACTGTTGCAAATAGTTGTGATTGAGTTTGACACCCGCAAAACCTTTTGATGAAAACAGGGGAAAAATTTACTTCACTTTTTTCAGCAACCTTTGGAAAGGCAAACATGTGAGGAATTTTCTTATGTCAGCCTAAAAAATGAAAATTTACTTTATGATCAGGACCCTCATAGAAAATGGGACATTACTTTAAGAAAAATAAAATCTCTCTTTATCATAATCTTTTTCGGGATAATTTTTGTTCTAGTTTTGATTTTGATTTCAGGAGCCCGCCTGAAGAACAGGGTGATTAAATATCAAGTCAGGAGCCCTCCTAAAGAACAGGGTGATAAAATGGCAAGTCAGGAGCCCGACTGAAGAATAGGGTAATGAAATGGCAGGTCAGGAGCCCATCTAAAGAATAGGGTGATGAAATGGCAAGTTAGGAGCCCACCTGAAAAACAGGGTGATAAAATTAAAAGTCAGGAGACCGCCTGAAGAATAGGGCAATGAAATTGCGAGCCAGGAGGCCGCCTAAAGAATAAGGTGATAAAATGGCAAGTTAGAAGCCCGCCTGAAGAACAGGGTGATGAAATGGCAATTCAGGAGCCCACCTGAAGAACAGGGTGATGAAATGGCAAGTCAGGATCTCGACTGAAAAACAGGGTGATGAAATTAAAAGTCAGGAGCCCGCCTGAAGAACAGGGTAATAAAACTGCAAGTCAGGAGTCTACTTGAAGAACAGGGTGATGAAATGGCAAGTGAGGAGCCCGCCTGAAGAACAGGGTGATGAAATTGTAAGTCAGGAGCCCGCCTGAAGAAGAGGGTGATTAAATTACAATTCAGGAGCCCACCTAAAGAACAGGGTGATGAAATTATAAGTTAGGAGCCCACCTCAAGAACAGGGTAATGAAATGACAAGTTAGGAGCCCGATTGAAGAAAAGGGTGATGCAATAACAAGTCAAGAGATCGCCTAAAGAACAAGGTAATGAAATAGCAAGTTAGGAGCCTGCTTGAAGAATAGGGTGATGAAATGGAAATTCAGAAGGCCGCCTGAAGAATAGGGTGATGAAATATCAAGTTAGGAGCCCTCTTGAAGAACAGGGTGATGAAATGGAAAGTCAGGAGCCCCCTTGAAGAACAGGGTGATGAAATTGAAAGTCATGAGTCCGCCTAAAGAATAGGGTGATGAAATTAAAAGTCAGGAGCCCTCCTAAAGAACATGGTGATGAAATTGTAAGTTAGGAGCCCGCCTGAAGAACAGGGTGATGAAATTGAAAGTCAGGAGCCCGCCTAAAGAACAAGGTAATTAAATGGCAATATAGCAGCCCGCTTGAGAAACAAGGTGATGAAATGGCAAGTCAGGAGCCCGTCTGAAGAACAGGGTGATGAAATAGCAAGTCAGGAGCTCGCCTGAAGAACAAGGTGATAAAATGGCAATCAGGAGCCTGCCTGAAGAACAGGGTGATGAAATAGAAAGTCAAGAGCCAGCCTAAAGAACAGGGTGATGAAAATTGTAAGTCAGGTGCCCGACTGAAGAACAGGGTGAGGAAATAGCAAGTCAGGAGCCTGCCTGAAGAATAGGGAGAATAAATGTAAAGTCAAAAAACAAGGTGAAGAAATTAAAAGTCAATAGATTGGAAAATAGCAAGTCAGGAGCCCGCCTGGAGAACAGGGTGATGAAATTGAAAGCCAAGCAATAAGTTGAGGAAATTATGAGTCAGGAGCCCTCCTGAAGAATAGGGTGATGGAACTCAAGTAAAGAATCCAAGAGAAGCTGCCTAGATAGGATTTTTGTAATCCCATTTATGTTTTAACTTGTAATTTTCATTTTTTGATGTAATGACAGAGCCGCGGACCGAAACCTCGATGGAACCTCACTTGACTCTCCAAATTGGTATAGTCCCTCTCTTTCCAACCCTTTGAGAAACTCATGACTTAATTCCCTCATAACTTGGGGAGGTAGGATGTCCTAAGTTAAGACCCGGTTGTCCTTTTTCCTTCTATTTCTTTTCTTGAATAATGGTTGGGTCAAAATTTGGTCTCTTTGTCTTCTTTTTTTTTTGTCTGAAAATACTTTGTGTTTACATCCAAAAAGGGGCATTATTTAGACACCTAATTTTGTCCCTCCAAAAGCCCAATTTATCCATTTTTTTACCTCACATTATCCTACACCCTCACTCATGTGATTATACCCCACAAAAATACAAAAATAACAACCCTTAACAAAATTTCTAACAAATTTTATCTTCTTTTAATCATCCTAACCACCCTTCCTATTAATTTTGGATAACTCATCACCACCCATAGCCCTATTCCTATCCCACTCACGTGTCCCACTTCATAAAACACATATAGCAACACCCCTCTTCGAGGACTCCCAATTTCCATTCACTAACAATAGACACCATCATCTTCCATTTTTGTCAACAACACAACAATTTATATACATGTACAAAACTCTATTTTTTTCTTCACAGAGAATCACCTATAAGAACACAGTATATACCCCTCACCATTTTCCATTTGACATAATACCACCATACATACATAACAACATATACAGTAGACGGAGGAGAGAAACTTACACACACACTCACCGAATTCACACTACCCTCACCACATACACACATAAAGATTTAAGAGAGATAGAGCAAGAAAGAGAGCTGAACAATAAGAAAGAGGGAGAGAAAGAAGCAGAGGAGGTGTGAGAGCTTATGGAACATGAGTTTGTAAGTTGGTTACTGTTCTATTGAAAAACTCACTGGAAACACATACAAGATATCACAAATCTGGTCAAACCCATCCAAAAATTTTAGCAGCTCCAGTTTTTGACCAAAATAGCACCAGCCCGACCCTATAATCTGACTAAATTGACCATGTTTGATCCATTTTACTATTTTAGTCTGATTCCGGCAAAGTCTACCAAAAAATTATTAAAACAGTGGCGGGTGTCTGAATTCGGGTATGGGTCTCTCTTTACTTTGCGATTTAATTCAGGTTGGCAAAAAATAGAACGAAAAAGGGGTATACTTAGGTTGGGTTGCTTTTTTTATTGAGGTTCTTGTAACGCCCCAAAATTGGGTCCCGAGACGTCACACAAGGCTTAGGGTCACAAGTGACCCCAAGCTAAGCCTTCTACTGGCATAACTCATAAGCAACTGAATAAAATGCTTAAATCTATTTACACGATTACAACTCTGCTTTTACCAAAATAAAACTGAAACTGAATACATTAACTCTACTGACTGTCTATGAAGCCTCTACTAGTACTGACTTTAGATAGCCGGGTCATGACTCCCAACTATCCCAACTTAATATGACTATAATATAAAAACAAAGAACTATTCAAACCGTCTATCTGGCTCAAACTCTTGAATCAAAAAGATTCATCACCTGCTTATTGGAAACTGCGAGCTGACTGAATTTGAATGTGCATACTAAGTCTTGTACCTACATTGTAAGACAATGTAGCACATAGATGTATATGTGGATCAGTCCTTTGGGAATGTACTGAGTATATGAGGGTGCAATGCAATAAGTAAACAGTATCTCAATATCATCATAGTTTATAAAATTATGCATGCTGACATAAATGACGCACATAGCTTGAATAATATCTAAAATATAAATCTCATAAATCATGAATAATGAAACATGTATAAATCTCCTGAGTCATTTAACTTTCTTTTAAAATCTGTATTCTCTACTTATTCTTAAAACTTGTAAGCTAGATGAAGTCTGAAACTCATTCTGTATAGTAAACTCTTTATCTCAATACTTTAAATCAATAAAACTATTTCAAGAGTGGGGGACATCTTTGGGAGTTTTTTCTAACCGACATAAACAATGGGAGCTACATAGAGTCCAACGTCTTACCCATGTTGGGGAGAGCTGTTCTATCCTTGCCATCGGATAAAACCTTAACTTTAGTGATCACTATCTTAACCCACTTGGGGTATATCAAAAACCTATGGGGCCATGTAGTTTTGGGGCATGAGACCTTAGAATCAGGCCCAACTCGATGCTAAATACTACTCCCTTACTTAGCTCAGAACTTTAGAAAATCCACCTTAAAACATTTCAATAATATGCAATGGTAGACAAAATGCATCCTTTTTATCTCAAAATCAAGGATGTGGATTTCTTTCTTAACTTAAGATCAAATCTCACTTCTTTTGTAAAATCTTGATAGACTTATCATGAATAAGCTTTAAAGTCTCAATAACATAGAAATATATGTACTCTTCTTGAAACACTTTAAAAATTATCAATAAGTCATTCTCAAAGACTCACAATTTCACAATAAGGCTCAATTCACGGCAACAAATCTTGAAAATTCTTGAAAATATGATATCAATATAGAAATGTGCAACTTATGTCATGAACTCTCAATTTATATCATAATTTAATAAGATAATCATGCAATTCAAGACTTGAACAATTCCATAATCTCATAAACTTGAAATATAGCAAAATAATATGAATTCATCTTGTAAATACGAAATTCTTTAAGAAAAACTAAAACTTTTGGGCACAAGAACGAAAGGGTGTTCTTGTTCGAAACCCACATACCTTATTTAGCTTGATTTGGTAGAACAAGATGACTTTTGAAGCCTTGAGAGTTTTTCTTGAAGGTTTTTCTTAAAAGTTCTTGGATAGTGGTGCTTGATTCTTGAGTGGTCTTGGAGAAGTTCTTGAATTCTTGGTCTTGGGGCTTGATCTTGAAAGAAACCCTAACCTTGTGGTTAAAGGTGTGTAGAGAATTTTGAGATGTTTAACTAAAGAGAATAGAATAAAAATACATTCCTTGAGGGTTATAAGTCGTGGAAAGTGAAGGAGAAAGACCAAAATACCCTTACTAAACCGCTACCCAATTGCTGAAAATCTCGACTGACAACCAAGGCTGATAAGCTATCAGACTTATGATAAGTCGTTAGAAATGTCGTCACTTGGGAATTGGATTTTACGGATTTCTTCCTAAGGATGACGACATTTGTGATAAGCCGTCAGACTTGTGATAAGTCATCACAAATATCGTCACTTGGGGCTGGAATATATGGGTTTCTGCCTAAGGCTGATGAAATTTGCTGATAAGTCATCAAAAACATGATAAGTTATCAGAAATATCGTCAGGAATGTGATAAGGCATCAAAAATATCATCACTCAGTTTTCTAGGATGACATTCTAGAGTAAAATGTGCATAACATTTTTCTATGATATCAGATTTAGGCGAAATTGATATAGTTGGAAAGATAATTCGAAGATATTTAATTTGATATATAGTGAGACACCCAGTTAGTTATATACAAGGAGTTATGTTCAATTGAAGTCGACTCAACTTTCGATGCTCACTAAAACTCGAACGATAGAAAAACTTTCAACTTGACCTTGAGTTAGGGGATCTCTATAATCTCAATTCATGCTCAAATAGGTTCCTACACTATATAATTGATTAACATACAAAATTTTCATAGGATTTATGGCTTTTGGAACATCTACACGTAGAAAAGGCGGTTTTTGTTCTAGCTCAAAATATGGGGTTTTACAGTTCTACTCGAGATTTTAGACACAAATTCTACGATATTTAATCAGAATAACATATCAATTTTGAAAACGGCATTGAGGTCCGATTCAATCTTCTCTCCCTTTTAATTTTTACGTAATTATGAGTGATTTGTGTGTTTGGCATGCTTGAATTTTTGTTATGTGTTAGTTGATGTTGGATTTGGATATGAAAATTTGATTTGTGGATTGCATATTGAATTGGTTTAATAATGTTGAGAATGAAATTTGGGGGAACGAGTTGAGAATCGAATAAGGTGAATATTGATTAGTTTTGATTCATTGTTGGATATTGTTGAAATTGATAGTATCATGTTTTGGGTGGAAATTGATAGGCAAATTTTAGGTTTTGGGGTAGGCAAACTCGTAGGATCCTATATCATTGAATGTGTGAATGTCTGTGTTGAATGATTTCTCCGCTTTAATTACATCTCAAAAAATGTATTCATTGAATTAGGGATTGCCTCGAGTTCTTATGTACTTATTCACCGGGGAATCCCCGACGTATCATCTATGCAAAGGAGGTTCGTGATAAAGGCCTGAGGGATCGGGTAAAGCATTTAATATTAGTCTAGGATTAGTTTAGAATAGGATTTATATTTTCGTATTTTTCTATTTTTGGACTGTATAACTTGGACTGGACATTATTCTACTTTTGAATTTTGTTTGACTTGTTTGTTGCTTGTTTTTATGTGTTTTATGTGGTTTATACATTCATAGTGTTAAATTAGACGATATGCTTCAACGAGCGACCGTGGTCGAACCACGGGATCGATGGGTGCCTAACAACTTTTCCTTGGTCAATAGAATTCCTTAGCCGGAATCTCTGTTCGCAAACCAGTTTAAAGAGTCAAAACCATTTTGAAAAAGGATATCCAAGGGTGACTTGGCACACACGATATATGCCAAGTGGAGACTCTGAGTTTTGAATATACAAAGTCCTTTTCGAAACAAATTTTTATCTTTTGTCACTTAATAATAAAACCCTTTCAAACTTAAAAATTGATATCTTTCGGATTAAATAGGGGTGTGACACTAATCAGTGACAAGCAGACCGTTAGCACTACAATGACCACAACATTAAATATAAGAATCCCAATAAAATGGTCTAAAGATAGAATGTTGGAATTTACTAAGCAGAGAACAAAAGATGGATAATAATTCATCATATTGTGTAAAAATATTGCGCAAAAACCTCTCAAGACTAGAGTTTTTTTGGAAAATGAGCTGCTCAACTAGCCATCCCAAATTTTAAAAAGTTAGAATTAGAATCTAAGCAGTCATAATGACAACACTAGGCTGAAACAACCACCTAAAATTATTTTTACAGTCAAGAACCATGCCATAGAAACAAGGCTTCTAATTTTCCCTATAGCCCATGTATATCTGTCATTGTCCTGAACCTCTGACTTAACCATAACCAAGGCCAGACCAAATTTTGTACTTTTGTCAACAACTTTTGTTCCACTTCTCCTGAAATGATGAAAGAGACTTTGGACGCCACTCATTGTAGCTCAGAGCAGTTGATTTGCCGTAGCTATTAACACTTGTTGTCACAGTCGACAAAGGATCCAATTGATGCTGAGTTCCGAAAGTGATGGTGTTCCCATTGGCAGATAAGCTATGGGTCACCTCCGTGCCAACAACAGTACTAGTCAGAGGACTGACTACATGGTAGTAGCATGATGCACTCAAAGAATATCCCTTGTCATTACTGATTTTTCAAAATATATGCACACTCAAAGCAAGATAATCAAACAACTGTTTCCAAAAATCTGTTGGAAAAGGCAAGGGTACTATCAAAATGCTCGACATGGTAGCAGCGAAAAAACACCCAAGTCTAAAATTTTCCTTTCAATTTGAACCAAGAGGAGAGAAGAAAACCCAATCAAAACAAATACAATAGGCAGAAAATATATCAACCACACAAAAAAGCTAAGATAAGAATAAAACCAATCAAGCCAAAACACCAGATTTACATGGAAAACCTTTTGGTGTGAAGAGAAAAAAATCATGAGAACAAACTTCCACTATAATAACCAAGATTTATAATATTATTCTCCAAAACTATCCACAAAACAAGTACCAAAAAACGAGAAACAACACAACAAGATAGCACCAAAACTAGAGAATAAAAAAGAGCAAGAAACATAAAAAATGTAGCTTCTGTTTGGGAATGAAAAATAGGAGATACAGGCCACCAAATCTACCTCCTTTACTTTTTAATAAAATATTGAGATGAGAGGAACAAGCTGTCCAAAAATCAGCTCAATCGGACAAGAAACGAAGCGGGAATCACAATTTTAAGTTGACTGTTGAGGCTGGAATTTCAGGTGCGAAAATCTGCACTCTTTTCTCTCTTTGTGGATGGTGAAATAAGACATAAAAAGATCTATATATATACACCATAGTAATGGGCCTATGGGAAAAGTGACTTGGTCCATATTGGGCTTTATTTATCCACATAGGAAGAGAAAAAGACCAATAACCCAACAATTCTCCCCTTCCCGACTATGTAGAGGAGACTTCCATCCCGACGATCATGCAACAATATTCAAACTTTCCTCTTGGCAAGGCTTTAGTCATCATGTCGGAACCATTATCATCGATATGAATCTTCTCAAGTTCAAGCAATTTAGAATCCAACACATCCCGAATCCAACGGTATCTCACATCAATGTGTTTAGACCGACTATGAAATGTTGAATTCTTGCCAAGATGTTTAGCACTTTGACTGTCACAATGAAGCACATACCTCTTTTGAGCACAACCAAGTTCCTTCAAGAATCTCTTCATCCAAAGAAATTATTTACGAGCTTCAACGACAATAATAAGCTCAACTTCTATAGTAGATAGAGCAACACATTTTTGCAACCTGGATTGCAAAGACACAACTTCCCCTGCAAAAATAACCAAATACTCTGATGTAATATTGCAAGTATCAACATCACCAGCCATGTCTGAATCAGTATAACTGCAAAGAATAGGCTTCCCTATACCAAAACACAAACTCAGACTAGAAGTGCCACAAATATATCTCATAATCTAACAATACCAACAGCATGAGCAATATCCGATTTTGTACAAACCATTTCATACATTAAACTACTAACGGCTGAAGCTTAAGGAACCTTCTTCAAATCTTCCTTCCCATCATCACTAGGACACTGCTTCATGGTAAATTTAAAGTGCATAGCTAAAGGTGTACTGACAACCTTATCCTTCTCCATGTTGAACCTTTGAAGTACTTTTTAAATGTACTTCTCTTGTGATAACCACAACTTATTGGACTTTCTGTCACGGACAATCTGCATGCCAAGAATCTGTCTTGATGGTCCTAAGTCTTTCATAGAAAAATACTTACTCAACTCTTGCTTTAAATTTTGAATCCTGAAAGCATTATGACCAACAACAAGCATGTCATCAACACAAAGCAACACAATAATAAAGTCACCATCGGAGAATTTTTGCACAAAAACACAATGGTCTAAATTAGTCTTCTTGAAACTCTACTGACTCATTAAGGAACCAAATTTCCTATACCATTGCCTGGGAGCTTGTTTCAAACCATACATGCACTTCTTTGATTTGCAAATATAATTCACTTTTCCCTTGACTTCAAAACCTTAGGGTTGCTCCATATAAATTTCTTTATCTAAGTCACCCAAAAAACCCACCTGTTTTTCAAAGCTTTTCTATACATAGGTAGCTTAACCAAATCAAAGGTATAATTATCATGCAAAGATTTAATCTCATCTTCCATAACATCAAACTATTTTTCTTTTTCTTAACTTTTCATGGCTCCATCAAAACTCTCAGGTTCTCCCCCATCAGTCAAGAGTGCATACTCACTGGGAGAATAATAAGATAAAGGTATTATCTCTCTAGTAGATCATCTGAGAGAATTTTCTGGACCATCAACAACTGGTTGCTGATCAACTATTTCAACTTGCACTAGAGCATCAATATGCTGGTCATTCTAAATATGATCATCAACTTTATTATCAACTTGATTTTCATCATCATAAAAATTTTCTTCAGGAGCAGTAGTCAAAGGAACTAGATCAACATCAACTAGGCTCTTACTACTCTGAGAATCAACCTTCTCAGCTTTGTCAAAATCTTTAATAGTTTGGTCTTTAAAGAACACAACATCACAACTTATAACAAGTTTCTTCTCAACTAGATCATAAAAACAATAGCCAAATTCATCTTGACCATAACTAATGAAGATACACTACATAGTTTTAACATGCGACTTTGACCTTTTATCCTTAGGAACATGCACAAAGGATTTACAACCAACTAAAATTATCATAAGAAATATTCTTACCAGACCAAACTCTGTCAGGGACATCACCATCCAAAGCAATAGTAAGAGATAAATTGATAACATAAGTAGTAGTATTAAGTGCTTCTGCCCAAAAGGAATCTGGCAGGTTAGCATCTAAAAGCATACATTTAACTCTCTTAACTAATGTTCTGTTCATTCTCTCTACTAAACCGTTTAACTGAGGAGTCTTTGGAGGAGTTTTCTGATGTCGAATACTGTAAGACCCCATAAAATCCTAGCTCAACTCAGTCTTTTAAGCTTGCTAAGGGGTCCCAAACTTAGAAAATTCTAGCTAAGTATTCAGACTTAGTATTATTTTGGCCTTCATAAGTTAGCAACTCTATTTCTTGACTCTTATGACTTTAAAGTATCGATCTTTAGATTGATTCATGATCAGGAATATCAGTAGGTGTTCCCAGACGAGTTTTAAATTTTTTGTACCTCATTTGAACCATGTTTAGGAATCCAAAATAGTGTATCGACGCGATCTCGATGCGGTGTGTCAGCGATCGCATCATCAATATTTATCCTTGGCTTCCAATGGTAATTTCTAGTAAACCGAAGCAGACTCGATGCGGCGCGTTGGCTATCATGTCGATGCCAATGAAACGACGCATCATCCTACGCGTCGACAATCCAATTTTTAGTAATTAAAAAGCTGCATCCTCAGGGGTATTATGGTTTTTTACCCACCCCTATTCAGCCCTAAAATATGAGATTTAGCCTTTATTGAGAAAAATATATTTACTTTCTCTCAAATTTCTCAATAACAAGAACCCTAGGTGATTTAATTTCAAGGACAAGGCTTAAGATTTCCACCATTATTCTTCAAGAATTTAGCAACCAAGGTATGTCAAGTGTTCATCCAAGGGTTCCTTTCACCCTTGGAGTCCAAGAAAATCTTTTAAACTACAAGTATTTTGATTTCATGCTTTCCATGATTTGGATTCAAGTGTATTCATGATTATAATATTGATTGGATTTCTATTCCATGATTAAGTGCAAGATTTATGTAAAAATAACTATTATGTATGTAGTATCATGTGAATTCATGTTAAAGCCTTGAAATTGTGATGCTCATGTGTTGATTAGTTCTATGTGAATATACAATGCCTTCCAAGTATTTGATGAGTTGTTCATAAGAATTAAATAATGAAATTATATCATGTTAGCATGTATTCAAGTTCATGGCATGCAACTGTTTGCTAAAATGTCACTATGAATGAATAGTGATAAAGTAGTTATTTATCATGTTTCAAGATTGTGCCATGTCTTATAATTTATGATATCGAGTCTCGGGGGTATTTAATACCCGATAATTTAGCTGATTACCTAGAGCCATGGTTAGTCTTAGGATAGTATCAGTCATGTCATGATTAATAGTACTTTCAGTATGTTACAGAACTCATGAAAAACTTAGTAAACTTAGTATCAGTCCAGTCCAGTTCAGTATTCAGTTTTGACCTTAGTCAGTTCAGCCAATTAACAGAATTCAGTAGTATTTCGTCAGTCAACAGAACTCAGTGAACTTAGTAAACTTAGTTCAGTTAAGTTATACGGCATGATAAAAAACAGTTCAGTCCAGCCTAGAACAGTCTAGAATCCAGTCCAGTGTCTAGTTAGTTGGGAGTAGGATTTAGCACCAAGTGAACCCACAGATAAGGAATCACCTGCCAGTAGAGGGTGTGATCCATAGAAGTAATCCTTATGTTCTAGAAATACGTAGCCAATGTAAGTTAAGACGTCAACCTACCAGTTGAGGGTTGATGAGGTTATCTACCTGCTAGTTGAGGGTACCACCATTCTAGTTCAAAGCACCTTCTAGCTAGGGTTATAGGTTAGACTCCAATCAGTTAAGAGAGGGGCATGTCGGTTAGACGATTAATTTCCACAATCTCAATTTCAGTTCCAGTCTCAGTATAGAACTTAGTTGAGTTCTACAGAAAATTAGGTCTGTCAAATACAGTCACTCAGCTCAGAACGAAACTTAGTATAGTTCTACAGAATCAAGACTATCAAATTTAGTTACTCAGCTATCAGTAATTTAGTATCAGTAGGATCAGATATCAGTTAATCAGTATTTAGATTCGCTAATTTAGTGTTATCACGATCTCAGTTATAGTTTATATATTCACGCATGCACTCTCATTTAGTTATACTCACGTTATTCTGTCAGTATTGTTTATTCATATGAACCCATGCATCTTTGCATACCAATACATTTAAAGTACTAACGCATATCTTTCTTTTACATTATAATATTTTATATCATAAGTTCAGATGTGCGGGCTCCTGATTATACTTAGCAGTTTCGATATTCAGCTGACAGAGTTAGTGGTGAGTCCTCTTAGTTTGAGGACATAATTATTATTTCAGTAGTTCGGAGTTAGTTGGGGACTTGTCCCATGAACTCCATATTTCAGACAGTTTAAAGGCTTTTTCAGACTAGAGTATTTTTCAGACAGATGTTTTAGTTTTGGTATTGTTGTACCGTATTTAGTTTTATTAAAGTATTGAACCTTATGGAACATTTTTCGCCTAATTTTATGCATATTACAGCAGGTACCAGTCATGGGTTATCTTGTGGTCCTTCAGATTATGAGCACCGTGTAGCGTCCAGGGTACAGACTCAGGGCATTACAAACTTGGTATCAAAGTGTAAGGTTCAACAGAGTCCCAGGAAGTCTGAAAGCCACATCGGTAGAGTCTTGTGCATGGGTGTGTAGCGTGCCACACTTACGGACAGGAGGCTACGAGATGTTTTACGAAAAGTTCCCCTTCTTTTAGTATTTATGTCATGCGAGTGAGCATGAGCTCTAGTTAAACTCCCTGTGTATTCTAAATTTCTCTTGCATTTACAAAATATGCCTCATAAGAGGACTAAGGGAAGAAGAACGGGAGACCAGCCAAAACCCCAGCCCATCCAGCCAGATCCTCTGGACGAACACGTCTCCCAAGATGAATTCAGAGCAGCTTTTACCAACCTAGCTCATTCTGTGGCAGCCTAGAATAAATGTCCAGCTGCTATTTTGGCCAATCCAGTAGAAAGTTATAGATATTATGGGAGTGACTATTGTTGAGAGCACTGAGTTGGCCACATATCAGTTGCATAATGTGGTCCACTCATGGTTCAAATAGTGGAAAATAGAAAGGCCCGCAGATGTAGGGCCTATAGAATGGGAGGAGTTTACCACTGATTTTATTGATAGGTTCTTCCCATTGGAGTTGAGGAAAAAAAAAGCTTTTGGAGTTTATAAATCTAAAGTAGGGCAACATAATAGTGAAAGAGTATTATCTCAAGTTTACTCAATTAGACAGATATGCTCCTCATGTGGTAGCAGATAGTAGATGTAAGATGAGTAAGTATGTGTCTGGCATGTTGAATAGTGTGGTCAAGAAGTGTAGGATCGTAATGTTAATTAACGAGATGGACATATCTAGGCTTATGGTCCATGCTTAGCAGATAGAGAAGGCTAAGAATAGGGAGAAGGAAAGCGAGAACAAGAGAGAGAGAACAGGTAGTTTTAACTTCTCTCAGCCTAAGTTAGAAGGTGAGAATTATTCTCAGTTCTAACTGAAATCCTCAGTTCTAGCTCCATCCTCAGTCAGTGCTCCAGTGCTAAAATTCAGAGATGGCAATAGAGATAGGGAACTAGGCCCTAACTCCAGGGTAGTGTTAGCAGCGCCCAAACCAATCCCCTTTGTCAGAAATATGGCAGAAATCACCAGGGTATCTGCAGAACGGGAAGTGATGTATATTTCGGGTGTGGAAAGCCAGGCCACAGAGTCAGATATTATCCCCAGTCAGGTTCTGAGGGTTAGTATAACCGCCTTCCAGCTCAGTCTGATCGCCCGAATTAGCAGGGTGTCGCTTCTAATGCCACTAGTGGGCAGCGCCCAAATAGACTGTATGCTCTTCAGTCCCAACAGGATTAGAAAAGTTCTCCTGATGTGGTCACTGGTACAGTATAAGTTTTTTTGTTTATATATTTATGCTTTTCTAGATCCAGGAGCTTCGTTTTTCTTTGTTACTCCATATATATCCATTGATTTTGAAGTCAGTCCTGAAATTCTAACAGAGCCTTTCTCAGTCTCTACCCCAGTGGGTAAATCTATCATAGCCCGGTGGGTATACAGAAACTGTCCGGTTATGATACCTCAGAAAGTTACTTCAGTAGACTTAGTCAAATTAGAGATGACTGATTTTGATGTCATTCTCATCATGGATTGGCTTCATTCCTGCTATGCCTCAGTCGACTATAGAAACAAAATTGTCCAGTTTCAGTTTCTGAAGGAGCCCATCCTAGAATAGATGGGTAGTACTTCAACACTTAGGGGTCAGCTTGTTTCTCACCTTTGGGCAACAAAAATGATATCTAAGGGATGTGTCTACCATCTCGTTCGAGTACAGGACTCTAGTTTAGAAACCCCTACTCTTGAATTAGTGTCAGTAGCATGTGAATTCCCAGATTTGTTTCCCAAAGATCTTCCCGGAGTTCCTCCCGAAAGGGAAATCGTCTTCAGAATAGACTTTCTTCTAGATACTCAGCCCATATCTATTCCTCTATATATAATAGCTCCATAAGAACTCAAAGAATTAAAAAATAGTTAAAAGATCTCCTAGATAAAGGATTTATCAGACCTAGTGTGTCCCCATGGTGCACGCCAATTTTATTCGTGCATAAGAAATACGGTTCTCTCATAATGTGATTACCATCAGCTAAATAAAATCATGGTCAAGAATAAGTATCCACATCCCAAAATTGATGACTTGTTTGACCAACTTTTGGGTGCCAGTTATTTTTCTAAGATAGACCTCAGATCAGGCTATCATTAGCTCAGAGTCAGAGAAAGTGACATCCCGAAGACAGCTTTCAGAACTCGGTATGGTCACTTCGAATTCTTAGTCATGTCCTTTGGTCTTACCAATGCTCCTGCAGCCTTCATGGACTTGATGAACCATGTGTTCAATAAGTACTTGGACATGTTTGTCATAGTCTTCACAGATGATATTTTTGTCTATTCCCTCAGTGAGCATAATTATATAGACCATCTCAAAATATTATTGCAAACTCTCAGAAACCATCAGCTATTTGCCAAATTCAGTAAGTACAGTAGCCTTCCTTGGCCATATCATTTTTGGTGATGGCATTAAAGTTGACCCCAAAAGACCAAAGTAGTGAGAAACTAGCGTAGACTCATCTCTCTATCAGATATCAAGAGTTTCTTGGGATTGGCTGGCTATTACCGATGGTTTTTTGAGGGATTTTCATCTATTGCATCCCCTATGTCCAGATTGACTCAGAAGAAAGTCAAATTCCTATGGTCAGATACTTATGAAAAGAGTTTTCAGGAGTTGAAGACTCAACTTACTATAGCTCCAGTTCTGACCCTACCAGATGGTTCAGATGGGTTTGTGGTATATTATGATGCCTCCAGAGTCAGTTTGGGATGTGTTTTAATGTAGGGAGGTAAGGTCACAGCCTACACCTCTAGACAGCTTAAGCCCCATTGAAAGAACTATCCTACTTATAATCTTGAGTTAGCAACAGTAGTATTTTCCTTCAAGACTTGGAGGTACTATTTATATGGGGTGCACGTTGATGTATTCACTAACCATAATATCCAGTAGTATGTGTTCTCTCAAAAATACCTAAAACTTAGAGTTTTTTAAATGATATGACATGAGCGTCCTGTATCATCCGAGTAAAGCCAATGTAGTGGCTGATGCTCTTAGTAGGATGTCTATGGATTGTGTTGTGCATGTGGAGGATGGTAAGAAGAAGATAGCTCAGGAAGTTCATTATCTTTCCTGACTAGGTGTTCTCTTAGTCAATTCAGCAGAAGGTAGTGTATGGGTACAGAGTAGTTCAAAATCATCCCTAGTTTCGAAGGTGAAGAAAAAGCAGGATAGAGATCCTATTCTAGCTAAGTTAAAGGAATCAGTCTGAGATTAGAAGGTAGAAGTTTCTCCAAAGGGAAGATGGTGTGTTGCGCTGCCAGGGTCAGCTATGTGTGCCAGGCATAGATGACGTAAGACAGTGAATTCTTAAAGAAGGGCATTATGTGCGCTACTCTATTCATCCAGGGTCTACTAAGATGCACTGCGATTTGCGAGAAATCTATTGGTGGAGTAGGATGAATAGAGATATTGCAGAGTTTGAGGATAATTGGTCAATATGTTAGCAGGCTAAGATAGAGCATCAAAAGCTAAGTGGATCCATGTAGGAGTTCAGCATTCCCACCTAGAAATGAGAAGAAGTGAACATGGAATTTGTGATGGGTTTTCCTCGTATTCGTCGCCAGCATAATTCAGTTTGGGTCATTGTAGATAGGATGACCAAATCAACCTATTTCCTACCAGTCCATACCTCTTATTCAGCTGAGGATTATTCCAAACTCTATATCAGTGAGTTGGTCAGATTACATGGTGTTCCATTGTCCATTATCTCAGATAGAGGTACCCAGTTCACCTCTTATTTCTAGAAGGCATTCTAAAAGGGTCTTGGTACCTGTGTTTACCTCAATACAACCTTTCATTCTCATATGGATGGTCAAGAAGAAAGGACCATTCAAACTTTAGAAGATATGCTGCGAGCTTGTGCAATAGACTTTAAAGGTAGTTGGTATGACCACTTGTCTTTAATTGAATTCATATATAATAACAACTATTATTCCAGCATTCAGATGGCTTCGTTTGAGGCTCTTTTTGGGAGGAGGTGTATATCTCTCATTAGTTGGTTTGAAGTGGGTGAGGCCGCAGTGGAAGGGCCTAACTTGGTATTTGATACCTTAGAGAAAGTTTAGTTGATCAGGAAAAGGCTTAAGACAGCTTAGAGCCTACAGAAATCGTACGTAAATGTACGTAAAAAGGATCTCGAGTTAGAGGTTGGCGATTTTGTGTATTTGATAATATATCCTATGAATGGAGTGAAGAGGTTTGGCAAGAAGGGAAAACTCAGTCCCTGATATGTCGATCCTTACTGAATTCTCAGCCAGGTCAGAAAGGTAGCTTACGAGCTTGAGTTACCTTCAGACTTAGCTTTAGTGCATCCAGTGTTCCATGTCTTCTTGCTTAAAAAATGCATAGGTGACCCAGCAGTTGTAGTCATTATAGAGGGCATATATATTCAGAACAGCCTCTCTTATAAAGAAATTCCAGCCAGAATCCTTGATTATCAGATTCACAGACTGAGGAACAAAGAAGTCCCTGTAGTTAAAGTACTTTGGCAGAATCAGTCCGTTGAGGGAGCTACTTGGGAAGCAGAAGCAGATGCGAACCAAGTATCCCTACCTATTCTTCGCAAACTCAGATTCAACCCAAGGTAACAACTTACTTTTGAATTACTCAGTCTCATATTCAGATATAGCTACCAACATTGTATCAAATAACATTACATACTTAGTCATGTATTCATGAATCAGTTTAGTTATGTACTCATGCATATGACATACATGTTCAGTATATAAATTCAGCTTATCAGTAATCGTAGTCATGCATTCATGAATCATGTTCAGCTATGTGCTCATGCATTAGATATGCATGTTCAGTATGATAACTCGGTATATCAAAAATTTTAGTCATGAAATCATGCTTCAGTTGTGCATGTCTAGTGTCTAGTATTATTTGGGCCTTCATAAGCTGGATCTATTTCACGACTATTATGACCTTAAAGTATCAATCTTTAGATTGATTCATGATCAGGAATGCCAGTAGGTGTTCCCGGATGAGTTTTGGATTTTTTAGACCTCGTTTGAACCACGTTTGAGAATCCAAAATAGTGTATCGACGCGATCTCGATGCGGCGCATCAACCATCACATTGATCAATATTTTTCCTTGGCTCCCAGTGGCAATTTCCAGTGAGTCGATGCGGACTCGATGAGACGTGTTGGCTATCACGTCGATGCCAATGATGTGGCGCGTCATCCTATGCATCGACAGTTTGGTTTTTAGTAATTAAAAAGTTGCATCCTCAAGGGTATTAGGGTTTTTTCCCCAAACCTATTCAGCCCTAAAACACGAGATTCAGCCTTTATTGAGCAAATTATACTTACTTTCTCTTAAATTACTCAAGAACAAGAACTCTAGGTGATTTAATTTCAAGGTCAAGGCTCAAGATTTCCACCATTGTTCGTCAAGAATTTAGCAACCAAGGTATGTCAAGTGTTCATCTAAGGTTTTCTTCCACCCTTGGAGTCCAAGAAACTCTTTTAAACTTCAAGTAGCTTGATTTCATGCTTTCCATGATTTGGATTCAAGTGTATTCATGATTATAATATTGATTAGATTCCATTCCATGATTAAATGCAAGATTTATGTAAAAAACCTATTATATATGTAGTATCATGTGAATTCATGTTAAAGCCTTGAAATTGTGATGCTCATATATTGATAAGTACTATGTACATATACAATGCCTTCCAACTATTTGACGAGTTGTTCATGAGAATTAAATAATAAAATTATATCATGTTAGCATGTATTCAAGTTCATGGCATGCAAGTGTTTGCTAGAATGTCCGAATGAATGAATGGTGATCAAGTAGTTATTTATCATGTTTTAAGATTGTGCCATGTCTTATAATTTATGCTATCGAGTGCTGGGGGTATTGAATACCCGACAATTTAGCTGATTACCTAGAGCCATGGTCAGTCTCAGGATAGTATCAGTCATGTCATGATCAGTAGTACTCTCTGTCACTTACAGAACTCAGGAAAAACTTAGTAGACTCAGTATCAGTCTAGTCCAGTTCAGTATTTAGTTCAGACCTCTGTTAATTCAGCTGGTTAATAGAATTTAGTAGCATTCCATTAGTCAACAGAACTTAGTGAACTCAGTTCAGCTCAGTTATAGAATATGATCAGAAATAGTTCAAACCAACCAAAAACAGTCTAGAATCAAGTCCAGTGTCTATTCAGTTGGGAGTAGGATTCAGCACAGACTGAACCCACGGATGGGGACTCACCTACCAGCAGAAGGTGTGATCCTTACAAGTAGTCCTCGTGTTCCAGAACTACATAGCCAGCATAGGTTGATACATTAACCTACTAGCTGAGGGTTGATGAGGTAATCTACCTGCTAGTTGAGGGTACCATCGTTCTCGTTAGAGCACTTGCCAGATGAGGGTGACTCAACTTGTCTTTAACCGTGGCTCGGTACTGGTACCCTTCCAACTGGGGTTACAGGTTGGACCCTAATCATTTCAAAGAGGGGCATGTCAGTTAGATAATTACTTCCTACAGTCTCTGTTTTAGCTCCAGTCTCAGTATAGAACTCAGTTTAGTTCAACAAAAAATCAGGATTGTCAGATACAGTAACTTAGCTCAGAATGAAACTTAGTATTGTTCCAAAAAATCAATACTATCAAATACAGTTACTCAGCTATCAGTAATTCACTATCAATAGGCTCAGATATTAGTTAATCAGTATTCAGATTCGGTAATTCAGTGTTATCACGATCTCAGTTATAGTTGACATATTCACGCATGTACTCTCATTCAGTTATACTCATATCATTCAGTCAGTATTGTTCATGCATATGAACCCATGTATTTAGCCTACCTCACTTTGCATACCAGTACATTCAAAGTACTAAAACATAGCTTTCCTTTGCGCTATGATATTTTATATCATATGTTCAGATGCGCGGGCTCCTGATCATACTTAGTTCAGATATTCAGCCGACGGAGTTAGTGGTGAGTTCTCTTAGTAAAAGTACATGATGATTATTTCAGTAGTTCCACTTATTTTAGTAGTTTAGAGTTAGTTGGGAACATGTCCCATCAACTTGATATTTTAGATAGTTTAGAGGGTTTTTCAGACTAGAGCATTTTTTAGATAGATGTTTCAGTTTTGGTATTGTTATACCGTATTCAATTTTATTACTATATTGAACCTTATTTCATGTTTTCCATCTAATTTTCTACATATTTTTAGTATTACTATTCAGTTATTGCAGTAGGTACCAATTATGGGTTAGCTTGTGGTCCTTCGGGATTATGAGCATCGTGTAGCATCCAGGGTACAGATTCGAGGCATTACAAATTCTCTACTCTCTACAATATCTACCAAAAGGACCAATATACTCACCACCATTATCTGAGCGGATGTATTTTAATTTCGTCCCTGTCTATCTCTCAACCAAGGCTAGAAAATCCCTGATCACTTCAAGTACTTGGTCCTTGGGCTTCAAAGGAAATACACATAGTTTGCGAGAATGATCATCAATAAAAGTCACAAAAGGACCACACAAATAAGAATGTACCAACTCCAGCAAATCAAGCTTTCTTGAAGGCGGATGACTCTAAAAACTCTTTTCTGTTTACCGACCAAGCAATGAAACACTTCTTCAACTTTTTTTGTTTCACCCTAGAAAGCAAATTTTTCTTAGCCAAACTATCATTCCCTTTATCACTCATATGACTTAATCTTCTATGCCATAACTCTAATGAATTATCATTCTCCACCAAGTTTACTGAGCCTCTAAAAGTGGAGCCCAAAAATATATACTGGTTAGACTACTTTTCACCTTAAGCAACAATCATCGAACCTCTAGTAAGCTTCCACTGTCCAGTACCAAGGGTGTTAACATAAACCTTATCATCGAGGTTCCCTACAGAAATCAAATTCAAGTGAACATCTGGAGCATGCTTGACATTATTAAGAACTAGTTTGGAACCATTATTACTTTCCAAATAAACAGTCCCAGTGCCAAGTACTTTAACTTCATTATTATTGTCCATTTTCAACATCCCAAAATTACCTGGAGTGTAAGAAGAAAATAATTACTTCTTTGGCGTAGCATGAGAAGTATCACCAGAATCCACAAACCATCTAGACTTATCACGAACAAGATTAATGGCATAACACAATTTTCATTATTGACTTCATTATTTTGTCGCCTTCATCCTTTTGTCATATCATATCTCTCTTATGCTTGTAACAATATTTCATGATATGACCCTTTTTGTTGCAATAGTCACATACAACATTCTTGAATTTGGACCTCGACTTGCTTCTACTTTTATCTCTATCATTCGAACCTCTGGACTTGTTTTTCCCCTTTTTTAGTAACCAAAACACCAGAGTATGAAGATAAAGAAGATGAGGCCTGAGGTCTTGTTCTCATCTCTTTATTCAAGACACCACTCTTAACATATTCCATAGTTACAATACCATCGGGAGCAGAATTAGTCAAAAAAACTAGAATAGTTTTCTAAGAGTCTGGTAGAGTATTAAGAAGCCAAAGTCCCTGAATTTCTCTATCAAAATTTACACCCATTCTGAACAGCTGGTCAAGGACACCCTAAAAATCATTTATATGATAAAAAAATAAGACTACTCTCTTTATACCTAATATTCATCAATTGCTTAAGTAGGAGCAACTTGTTATTGCTAGTCTTCAAAGCATAAAGTGTCTCGATCTTGTCCCACAAACTTCTTGCATGTGTCTCATTCATAATATGGTTTCTAACATTATCTTCAAACCGTTGTGTACTATAGCCACATACCTGTAAGTGCTCAAATTCTCAATTCCCATAGACTGAGGTTTAGTAGATGCAAACACATGTAGATATATTTTCTTAACAAATATAAGATCTTACATCTTGTCTTTCCAAGTATGATAATTACTACCATTCAAACACACCATCTTGCACATATTTTTCTCTATCATTCAAATTAACAATCAACATCTACCAACGCTTTGATACCACTCTATTGGGAAAGGCAAGGGCACTATCAAACTGCTCGACAAGGTAGTAGCATAAGAACACCCAAGTATAAAATTTCTCTTTCAATTTGAACCAAGAGGAGACAAGTAAACCCAAGTAAAATAAAGATAATAGGTAGAAAATATATCAACCACACAAAAAGGTTAAGAAAAGAATAAAACCAATCAAGCTAGAAAACCAAATTTATGTGGAAAACCCTTCGGTGTGAAGAGTAAACAATCATGGGACCAAACTTCAACTATAATCACCAAGATTGAAAATATTATTCTCAAAAATTGGCCACAAAATAAGTGCCAAACAACGAGCAACAACAATAATATAGCACCAAAACTAGAGATTAAAAAGGAGCAAGAAACACCAAAAAATGTAGTTGTTATTTGGGAATGAAAAATAGGAGCTATAGGCCACCAAATACACCTTCGTTAGTTTCTAATCAAATATTGAGATGAGTGGAATAAGCTGTCCAAAAATCACCTCAATCGGACAAGAAACAAAGTGGAAATCATAATTTTAAGTTGACTGCTGAGGCTGGAATTTCAAGTGTAAAAATCTATAGGTGAAATAAGATCTAAAAAGATCTATATATATTCTCCATATTAAAGTGTCTATGGGCAAAGTGGTTCAGTCCATATTGGGCTTTATTTATCCACATAGGAAGGAAAAAAGACTCAATAACCTAACAAAATTAGTATATGCAACTGATTTTGCTCTAAATTTTGATCACATCAGTAGCATGGAAATGAGGTTGACAAGTTAAATACACAATATATCCCAACTCAACAATAATGCTTTGTCAATTATCATGAAAATATTTGACAACAGTGAAAATAACTCACAGATTCAAAGAAGTAATGAGATCATCATTTGTGAAAGTCAAGCCTGCATTGCACTTTGTGATAGCTCCCCTATTGGTGTCAAAGGATATATCAGTTCCTAGAGTGAGAACATTCAATCCCAAGATACCAGCGAAGTTAACATTAATGGTGTTTTTCGTCAGCCCAATGTTGGTGCATATCCCAGCATAGTCATGAAAATATTAAAGTTCCATCTGTCATGGAAAACAAAATAAGAAAATAAGCATTACTAGTGTATGTTTTGACTCGTTAATTCTATTAACATTTATTAGAAATCTTAGCTAAAACAATATGGTTGTTTACCTTTGCATAATTTCGATCATGAATTTGTCATGCAAAATAAAATAAGAAAATAAGCATTAGCAGTACATGTTTTAACACATTCACTATATAACATTTGGAAGAATACTTAGCTAAAAAAATATGGTTGGTTGCCTTGTAGAACTTGGATCAGAAAATCGGTAGCTAAAAATTATCTTCAAACTAGGAGCAACTTCATCAATAGTAACAGCTACAAGAACCTCGCATTGGAAATAAAATTAAGTCAGGACTAAGAAACTTGTGATAACATGTCCCAAGATAAAAAAGGCTAATAGATCATGCTAAATTACAACTTACAACCAAAAAAATGAGGATGAAGGAAGTCCATAAATATCAATATATAATTGATCAAATAAAGTTTTTACAACTTATAGAGAGAGAGTATGGGGGGAAGGGGTTGTTGAAGTGGCTTACGACTCATAGGTAGAGACAAGGCACACAGAGTTATTGTCAGATAAAACCTAGGTAAACTTTAAACATCACAAGCCAATACCACAAGAACACACCATTAGATCTAGGGGAAATATATTATATTAAAAGGAAAAGAGGTACTCACATTGGAGTACGTGTCTACTTTTAAGTCAGTTTTGAACTTTTTGTTCTTCAATTGAGTTTTAACTTCAGACAAAAATTGTAAGATCTTGTAAAACTTTGATGATTTTATTTTTTATCCTTCTGCATGCGTAATGTCCACTTTTGACTTGAATTATGACTAGGGATATTAAAGGGTGTCTTGACAAAGTTTCAAATTTTTTGAAAGGGGTTCAGGGCCATTTTGAGATTCCAACACAGTAAGCCTCCATGATAAGGTCGTACCACAGAGGTTAAACTCCATGATATTGGAGTGGAACGAAGGTTATCCTCCGCGATATTGGCGTGCCATACCAATGTTTTAATTTTGTTCAATTTGTTTTTTTACTTGGGGTGAAGGGCTTTGGTGTTTTTACTCCTTGTATGGCCTTTAAGCATAAAATAACCCCATTCCCTTCAGTTTTCAAAGATCAAATCATTCTCTTTCTCTCTTAAACTCAACACCCAAGAACATTTAAAGGTTTCATAGAGAGTTCATCATTTGGGCTCTAAACTTTGAATTGGCTTCAATTTCTTGTGTATTTTGAGCATGTTTCTCTTCCGTAACTTAAATTTTATATTATGGCATTAATTTCATGGATTATCATATGATTTAAAGTTGTGAGTTTTGAAATAGGTTGACGGGTTTCAAATATTCCTGATTGAATTACTTGTCCCATATTTTAAATTGATTATTTATACTTTAAATTAATGGTTATGCGATTGAATTTGTACATTTATTAAATGGTTGGAATGAGGGACATGGATTTTCCCAAATTGGATGAATTTTGGTTTAATAATTGCAGTAAACTCAACCCACTTTGTGAAATTGATTTTGAATATGGAAAATTCCATAGTTTAACTTGTTCTTGAACCCGTTGCATTGCATTAAAGGATAAATTAATATAAAAATAGTTTTGGATAGCCTTGGTGGCCATGGATTAGACTTTAAATGGACATGAGAGTCAATTTAGTTATGTCGATTTGGCTTGACTATACCAAGTAGAAAATGCCTTAATAATTGACTCCTGGGTTAATGGATAGGTTTATGAGCATCATAATTTTAATTTAGGCTTAAATGGGTTCATGTAGCTCTTTGTGAAGGTAGAGGTCTTAAGGGAACCGATACTTATGTTTGTCGGAGTAGGGTCTATATGACTCTATGTATATATATATATATATTTGGAATGGTTGGATCCTCGATGGCTTTAGCCCTTCCTCTTATTTCTTTAGTTCATGTGGCTACATGCCCTGGGCCCTTTCAATCGAGAAAATTGAACCCATATAGCCCATGGGTTCCCTTAGGATAGATAGAACTACATAGTCCAGTTTAATGATTTTAAACTCTCATGTTCATGACTCTTTACCTTATATCGACATTCTATATTTGTATATAAATGAATTTTTGATGTGATTTGATTGATTTTTGACATGACATTATTTTATCACCTCCTTGAGTTATATGTCAATGCTTATTACAGTAACCGTCCTAGGTCGCTACATTGTTTTATAATGTAGGGTCCAAAGATACTTCCGTTACCCCTGTGTAGTATCAGGTGGTACGGTTATTGGTTAAGTTGTTGTGAAGTAGTAAGCCTCCATCATCTAGAAAACTTTACCATTTCATTAGGTTTCTTTTTATATTTTGAGATTGTTAGCTTTCTTTTGTCACGGTTGGGGGCATGTCCTGACCTAGTGTGGTATTCTAATTTTTAGAGGCTTTTGTGGACATATGTAGGTTAGATGGTTTTTGTTTACTCTCAGTTTTCATCTGGATTATTTACTCTTCCTATTATCATGTTTTGGTTAGTTTTTGCTGTTTATTTTACTGTGTTCAAGTGGTTAGGGTTGGTCTAAACCCCGTGGTGGTCTTTGGATACCTATCATAATTAGTCCCTCATTTGGGTCATGACAAGCTTGGTAGAAGAGCATAGTTTAGGGTCGTTGAGTGTCAGCAAAGCCATGTTGATTAGAGTCATTTTTATGGGTATGTAGCGTGCCAAACTTATAAGGAGAAGGCTACAAGGCATTTAGAAATGTTTTCCATTCTTGTGTTCTATTTCGGGCTATATAGTCTAGTGATATGAAACTTCTCTAACCCCTTGATTTTTCATATTTTAGATCATGCCACCTCAAATATTTGATGGTAGTAGAAATTCTACTAGAAACTCTGTCCCACCTAAGGAGTATGTAGAGGAGACTCGACCTGTTTATGGAGTTTAGACCTATTATAGGGTCCCTGATCCCAGTTGTACTAATCCACGTGGGCTTCCAACAATCCCTACTAGTTCTACTAGTCCTCTCGATCTTCCTGAGCTGGTGACACTTATGCTCAGTCATCACAGGGAGATATCTCTAATGTGGAGTTACTGCTAGTCTATTCAAATACTTTCCCAATTGGTGGCATCAAAGTTTCTTAAGTCTGATTGTACTGGTATTACTGCCAGTTCATTTAATGTCATGTGGGTTGCTAGTTTATAATGTTGAAACCTCCAACCTTTACAGGCTCTAAGGTTGAGGAAGATCTGCAGGGGTTTATTGATAAGACAAAAAAATCTTTAGGGTGATGCATGTTATTGATGAAAATAGTGTGGAGTTTGTTTCTTATCAGTTGAAAGACATTGCTTACTAGTGGTATAAGGAATGGGAAGCGTCAAGGGGTGATGATGCTAAACAGGTAGTATAGGGTGAATTTTTCAAGTGTTTTTCTTAATTACTTATTTCCTAATGAGTTAAGGGAAGCTAAGGCTGAGATGTTTGTTAATCTGAAATAGAGTAAGATGAGTATCAAGGAGTATGCTATAAAGTTTCAATAGTTGGCTCGTTATGCATCTAAGTTGGTGTCTAATATGAGGTCCCAAATGAGAAAGTTTGCTTCTAATTTATCTCGTGATTTGGTGTTAGAATGTAAGGCTTTTATGTTAAAAAATGATATGGACATCTCTAGGTTGGTGGTTTATATATGGTAGGTTGAGAATGAGAAAAAAAGTAGGCGGAGATGGGAGAGAGATAGAATAAGAAGTTTAGATATTCATATTAGGGTATAGGTCAGCAGAACAGTGGGAAAGATGCTAGACAGTGAACTAAGAAGAAAAATTAGAGAAATTCATATTTGATAGCTAGTTCCTCTTATCCTAAGCCTTCGGGTGATTGTCATTTTTAGGATAGCATTGGTCCTAAGGCACAGCATGCCCAGTCTCAGGCTAGTGGTCTCAGTCAGCCTCACCTTACCCTCCTTACCATTTTTGTGGGCAGCTTCATTATTGATATTGTGAGGAAGAGAGGAATTATTGCTATAATTGTGGTCATCCTGGTCATATGCAACAAGATTGTCCTTCAGCCAGGTTTCCCACTGCGCTAATAAAGTTCCAATTGCCACTTCTCCAGTTTCTTCCCCTAAGGGTGCAACTTCTGGTACCAAAACTAGTTGAAATTGTCCTTATGCTCTTGCCACTAGTCAGGAATCTGAGGCATCCCTAGATGTTGTTACTGGTATGTTACAACTCTTTTCCCATGATTTTTGCTATTTGCTTGATCCGGGTTCTACCTTATCCTACGTGACCCCTTATGTGGTTGTACACTTTGGTTTTGATCTTGAAAATATTTCCAATTCTTTTTTCGTTTCTACTTTGGTGGGTGATTCATTGTGGCTAGAAAAATCTATAAGGGTTGTGTGATGTCCATCTTTTATAAAGAGACATTGGTGGACTTGATAGAACTGAATATGGTATATTTTGATATTATCTTAGGGATAGATTGACTTCATTTGTGCTATGCTTCTTTGGATTAAAGGACCTGAAAGGTCAATTTTTGCTTTCCTAATGAGCCCATGATTGAATGGGAAGGGAGTTTTTTAGTGCCAAAATGGTGGTTTATTTCCTATTTCATATCTCAGAAATTAATTTCCAAAGGTTTTCTGTATCACCCAATTCGAGTTAAGGATTCAGACTTTGAAAGTCCTTTATTGCAATTTGTCCCTGTGGTTAATGAGTTTCCTGAAGTATTTCCTGATGATCTTCCTAGAATTTTTCCCAATAGGAAAATAGATTTTGGGATTGATCTTCTACCGAATACCCATCCCATATCCATTCCTCCTTATAGGACGGATCTGTCTGAACTAAAGAAACTGAAGAAGGAGTTAAAAAACCTTCTTGATAATGGCTTTATTCGTCCTAGTGTTTCTCCGTGGGGTGCTCCTGTACTTTTCTGTAACACCCCACATTTTTGGGCTAGAATTTAAATCATTGTTCCTATGTGTACAGACTTAAATCCAGTGATTTTATGTTTATACGTGTGTGATTATCAATTTATATTATGTGGGAATATCTTTGGGTATTGATCGAGATCATAATAACCTCCTAACTCATGGACGAGTTGCGAACACTTCTATTGATTAATTTTTAGTGAAAGATTCAGCTTGGGTCAACTTTAAATGACCATTACTTCCTATACATAATGATTTACGTGTCCTACCTTTAATCAAATGAAAGATTTTTGAATCTTCTTTCTAACGCATTTTGTTTCACCTTAATACCGATATTGGAGAAAAAAGTTATGCTCGTTTTACTTCAGCATGTCCGTCTGTCAACTAAGTGACAACCTGAGCTGATAATCCATAACCTATGTGACTACTTATCAACCAAGTCATAAGCCCAAACCAGAAACCCATCAAATTAAGCTTAAGATGATAGGCCGTCAACTATGTGTTGACTTATCAGCCCAAGTCGTCACCCTTAAAATTCAGCAATTCCCTAACAGTTTTGGAAGGGTATTTTGAAGTTTTCCTTCACCTCCCAGGACCTTATCATTAAAAACACATACATGGTCATCATAAATCAGTTTTAAAAACCGTTAATCCTCTTCATTCTCAAGAACAGGAAAACTAGGGTTTTCTCTCAAGATCATCTTCCAAGAACAATGTCCAAGTCCTTCTTCAAGAAAACCAAGCAAATTATAATTCCCAATCCAAGAACATTCAAGAAAAGTCAATTATCTTTCAATATTAAAGCTCTAAGGTATGTTAGATGTTCATCCATGGACCCTTTCCACCCATGGAGTCCAAGAATTCATCTTTTAGGTTATAAATCATGAAATTACATGTTTATAATAATTTTTCTCCATGAAGCTTTTATGGATTTTGATTATAAATGATGTTTAGGATATATTTTCATTGAAAGTAGTCCATATTACATATTTTATGAATTTTGTCCATGAACTTACATGAATTTTGAATTTTTACTATGTTTCCTTGGAAGTGTTGGTAATATTAAACCTTACATGTTTGAATGGGTTGTTGTTGAATTTAAACCCTAATTGGTGATCTTAGAAGTGAAATCTTGCTATTACCAAAATTTTTAAAATTATTCCCATGCTTAGCTTAAACCATGAATTTCAAGGGTTTGATGAAATGCCTAAATGATTGAGTTTTGAACAATGACTACTTATTACATGTTTACAAGTTAAGATTTTGGAATGTATTTTCAAGTGGAATGCATTAGAGTATGTTTTAGATATTGTGGTTTCCATATCATGTTCATGAGAATTCAGAATACATCATTAGTGTATGATTTTGTCATGTGATCGTGCTATCTCATCATGTCTAGAAGTATCCTCATGTTAAAGTCTTGGTCCCCATATATTTGATGAAATGCTTAAGTGAATAATTGTGAATGCTAATTTCCTTCTATGGTTTCAAAGATTTCATGTGACCTTGTTATTATTGTTATCGAGTTCTGGGGGTATTCAATACTCGATAATCTAGTTGTTTACCTAGAGCTACAGTATTTACAAAATAGTCTCAGTCATGTCACAAAATAGTGGAACTCAGTTAGTTAATTGAACTAAGTGAACTCTGTCAATTACAGAACTCAGTGAAAATGAATATCAGTTTAGTTCAGCTTAGTATAGTAATCAGTGTCATTCAGTTGGGCATAGGATTCAGCACCGAGTGAACCCAAGGATGGGGGCTTACCTGCCTGTAGAGGATGTGATTCTTAGTAGTAGTCCTTGTATTCTAGAACTACGTATCCAGTGTAGGTTGAGACATCAACCTACCAGTTGAAGGTTGATAAGGTGTTTTAACCTGCCAGTTGAGGGTACCACCATTTTCATTCAGGGCACCTGCCAGATGAGGGTGACTCTTCAGTTTCCTTACTCGTGGCACAGTACTAACACTCTTACAACTGGGGTTATAGGTTGGACCCAGTTATATTATTTGGGGCATGTCGTTTAGATGATTACCTCCTACAGTTTTAGTTTCAGTCTCAGTATAAAACTTAGTTTAGTTCTACAGAATTAGGACTATCAGATACAGTCACTTAGCTATCAGTAATTTAGTTATCAGTAATCTCAGATATCAGTTACTTAATTATCAGAACTTAGTTCTCAGCTTCAGTAAAAGCTCAGTTACAGTATACACGCATATGCACAGTATTGCATACTTAGTATTTACAATAGTTTTAGTTATCTATGTACTCTTACTCAAATATTCCATATCATTCAGTCAGTTATTGTTCATGTATATGAATCCTTGTATTCATCCTTACCTCATCTAGCATACCAGTACATTCCACGTACTAATGTATACTTTCTCTTTGCATTATTATGTCTCATATCATAGGTTCGAATGCTCAGGTTCCTGACCATGCATAGACAAATTCAGATTCAGCCAGCAGTGTCAGATTTAGTAGTGAGTCCTCACCTATCGAGGATATGCTTCCATTTTAATATTTATAGTAGCTTCAGTATTTTAGTAGTCAGAGTTAGTTGGGGGATTGTCCTATCAACTCCATATTCAGACAGTTTAGTTAGAGGCTTTTTAGACTAGATTAGTTCAGATAGTATTTCAGATTCAGATATTTTATCAGATGTTACATTTTATTAGTATTTTAGATTTTGAACCTTATAGCATTTTAGCCTATTTTTTGCATTATTTCAGTATTATTATTTAGTGCTCATAACAAATATCAGTCATGGGTTAGCTTGTGGTCATTTGGGGTCGTAAGCCCGTGTGCTGACTAGGGTGTGCTCCCAGGTCGTTACATTTTTGTGCAAATGAAAGATGAGTTTCTTCAGATATGTATAGATTATCATCAGTTGAATAAGGTGACAATGAAGAATAAGTACCCTCTTACTAGGATTGATGACCTTTTTCATCAACTTCAGGATTTTAGATATTTCTTTATAATTGATCTTCGTTTGGGATATCATCAATTGTAAATTAGGGAGGTTGATATTCCCAAGACTATTTTCTGAACCCGATATGGTCACTATGAGTTTTTGGTTATGTTATTTGGGTTGACTAATGCTCCGACAGTGTCTATATATCTTATGAATCAAGTTCTCAGGCAGTTTTTGAATTTTCTTGTTATAATCTTCATTGATGACATCTTGGTGTACTCTAAGAGCGAGGATGATCATCCTAATTACCTCTAAATTATGTTACGCACTCTTAAGGATCAGAGATTGTTTGTAAAAATTTCGAAGTATTAGTTTTAGTTAAGTGTTGTGACTTTTCTTGCGCATGTGGTTTCTAGTAAGGAGATTAAGACAGATCCACAGAAAGTTGAGGCAGTTAAGAGGTGGACTAGACCCACGACTTTACCCGATATTAGGAGCTTCTCAGGATTTTCTAGGTATTATAGGATATTTGTGGAGAGTTTTTCATCTATTGCTGCTCCATTGATGAAGTTAACTCAAAAGACGATTAAGTTTTTGTGGTTCGACGCTTTTGAGGATAATTTTGAGAAGTTAAAAGGTAGGTTGACTTCTACGCTAAGTTTTACCCTACCTGAGGGTACTGATGCTTTTATTATGTATTGTGATGCATCTCATATGGGACTGGGTTGTGTGTTAATGCAGCATGGTAAGGTTGTGACCTACGCTTCCAAAAAGCTTAAGGTTCATGAGAGAAACTACCTGAATCATGATTTAGAGTTAGCGGCTATGGTTTTTGCATTGAAGATCTGGCACCACTACTTATATGGAGTACATATGGACATTATTCAGACTACAAGATCTTGCAATAGGAATTTACGAAGAAGGAGTTGAATCTCAGGTAGAGGCGGTGGACCAAGCTATTTAAGGATGACGACATGAGTTTACACTACTTCCAGGTAAAGCTAATGTGGTTGTTGATGCTCTTAGCAGGTTGTCCATGGGAGCTTATTTCATGTTGATGAGGAGAAAAAAGGGTTGGTGAAGGATATTCACAGGTTGACTAATTTGAGAGTTCATCCTTTAGACTAGGAGAATGGATGAGTGATTGTTCAAGATGTGGTTAAATTATCTCTTGGCATTGAAGTGAAGTATAAATAAGTTATAGATCACATACTCATGCAGATTACGGATGATGTGGGTCAGTAAAAGATTATGGTTTTTGAGATTGGGGAGATGGCATCTTGAGGTATCAAAAGGGATTGTGCATTCTTGATGTTGATGAGTTGTGGTAAAGGATCTTGACTGAGGCTCATGATTCTAGATATACAGTTCATTCGGGTTCAACTAAGATGTACCATGAGTTGAAGGAAATCTACTAGTGGAATAATATGAAGAGAGATGTGGCAAACTTTATGGTTAAGTGTATGATTTGTCAGCAAGTCAAGGTGGAACATTTGAGGTCTGATAGAGTGTCTCAAGAGATAGAGTTGCCCACGTGAAAGTGGGAGATGATCAATATGGATTTCATTATGGGTCTTTGGTGGTCTCGCAATCAGCATGATTCTATTGGGTTATTGTGGATAGGATGACTAAGTTTGCTCACTTCTTACCTGTAAGGACTAATTACTCAGGAGAAGATTATGCTAAGTTGTTCATTCAGGAGATTATGAATTTGCATGGTGCACCAGTGTCCATCATTTCTGACCGAGGTCCACAGTTCTTATCTCATTTTTGGAGTTTGTTTTAAAAAGGTTTGGGTACTCAAGTGAACCGTAGCACCAGTTTCTGCCCTCAAATGGATGGACAAGAAAAATGGACTATTCAAACTTGAGAGGATATTCTAAGGGCCTGTGTGATTGATTTCAAAGGTAGTTGGGTTGATCATCGGTCTCTTATTGAGTTTGCATATAATAACAGTTATCATTCTAGCATTCAAATGGCTCCTTTTAAGGCTTTTTATGATAGGAGGTGCAGGTCTCCTATAGGGTGGTTTGAGGTAGGTAAGACTAGGTTGTTTGGTCCGGAGTTGGTTCACCAAGCCATGGAAAAGGTAAAGGTAATTACGGAAAGAGTTAAGATTGCTCAAAATTGCCAAAAGTCTTATATGGATGAGAGATAAATAGAATTGGAGTTTGATATAAGTGATTGGGTATTCTTGAAGGTGTATCCTATGAAAGGAGTCATGCAATTTAGGAAGAAGGGGAAGGTCAGTCCCCGTTATATTGGTTCTTATCAAATTGTGAGGAGAATTGGGAATGTCGCCTATGAGTTAGATTTGATTGTGAGTCTGGATTCTATTCACCCTATTTTCCATGTTTCTATGCTCCAAAAGTGTGTGGGTGATCCTTCTTTGATAGTGCCTGTTGAGAGTGTCGGTGTTATAAATTCTTTGCCGTATGAGGAAGTCCCGATTGAGATATTGAATAAGAAAATTCATAGATTGAGGACAATGATATGGCTTCAGGAAAGGTTCTTTGGAGGAATCAAAAGGTAGAAGAGGCTACATGGGAAGCTGAAGAAGATATGAGAGTCAAATACCCATTCTTGTTCCTCGTGCTGGATGAAAATGCATAAGGTATGATATTTATTTTCTTCTTGTCGCATTTCAGATTTGTCGTGTGATTCTGATGTATTCTTACTATTATCATGCAAAAAATATCCCAACTCATTATTGGGGACGAATGATCCTAAGGAGGGGATAATGTACGACTTTGTAAAACTTTGATGATTTTATTTTTCACCCTCTGGCATGCGTAATGTTCATTTTTGACTTGAATTAAGATTAGGAATGTTAAAAGGGTGTCTAGGGAAAGTTTTGGAATTTTAAAAAGGGGTTTGGGGCTATTTTGGAATTTTGAGGCAGTAAGCCTCCGTGATAAGGCCGTGTCATGAAGGTAAACCTTTGCGATAATGGCGTGCCACACTGATGTGTTAATTTTATCTAGTTTGATTTTTTTCACTTGAGGTGAGGGGCTTTTGATCTTTTTATCCCTTATACGACCTTTAAACATAAAATAACCCCATTTCCTTCAGTTTTCAAAGATCAAATCATTCTCTTTCTCTATTAAACTCAAAACCCAATAACATTTAAGGGTTTCATAGAGAATTCATTATCAGGGCTCCAAACTTCGAATGGACTTCAATTTTCTAAAGTATATTCCTCATATTGTCACTCAACTTAGAAGAATATCCCACTAAAGTCATTTATCTTTTTTCTATTCCAATAATGTCATGCAACTTTATGCACTTTCCTTAAAAATTAATAATTGCTAAAAGTGACTCAAAAGATGAGACAAAAATTACCAAAAAAGTCCTTTAAGTTTGAACTTTGAATTTAAATGATCGCTATTTGTTAACAATATGAAATACTAATAACCTTTCAACTATAAAAATTAGTGAGCATAATTTTCATTCAACTTCTAACTACAATATTAAAATTAAGGAAGTCCACCAAAAATTGCGGTTGAAATTGTTAGAAATAATCCTATATGTACTCTATTTATTTGGAAACTTATGAGTTCAATGATAAAATAATTTTCTATATTTATTCATTTTATGATTAGTCTTTATTTTAATAGTTCAATTTAGTTGTTTGTTTCTTCTACTTCAAAATTATTGTCAAAATATTTATAATTCATAAAGAAGATGATGAATTCTTGCAAATAATTTTTTTTTTAAAAAAAACTAGGGTCTCAAGCTAGTAGAAGAACCATATATAAATATTTTGTAGGATTTCTATGAATAAAATAATGCATATTAATAGATATCATGATAATAACATAAATCATTCACTATCAAATAAAATTAGGTGATTTTATATAATCATTTCGTAACTTAAAAATACCTTTATGTTTTGAATATTAATTTTTTCAATCTTGTGATATTATTTCAGATAAAATTATATCACCTATTCAACTTGACTGTAAAAATTGAATACATTTTCTAATGTTGAACAATAAATATACTTCTTGTTTATTTATTTAAAATATATCTACCTACTTTAAGTTCTAATTAACATTCTTTGTCATTTTAATATTATGATTTGTGTCTTTTAAAATTGTATTATGCCCTTTTAATAAAATATATTAAAATTCTATTTTAAGAAGTGAAAAAGTAAAAATAATTGGAGGCCCATTAAAATATCATGTAAAAAAATAAGGACTATTTAAGTTCAAAGTTTAAATTTGATGGAATGTTTTGGACAATTTTTTGTTGTTTTCGAGTCACTTTTAACAATTATTAGTTTGTAAAGAAAATGCATAAACTTAAATGATATTATTGGAACAAAAAAAAAAGATAAATGTCTTTAGTGGGACATTTCCCTAAAATATGTATTTCGGGCATGTTTCTCTTCCCTAACTCAAATTTTTCATTGTGGCATTAGTTTCATAGATTATAATATGATCTAAAGTTGTGGGTTTTGAAATTGGGTATGGGGTTTTGATTGTTACTGATTGAATTAGTCATGGGTTGAATGCATCCTATTTCCCAGCAACTACATGGCAACGTAGATTTAAGGGATCTCACCAGAGTGTCTCCTTGCCCCAAGGGGCTTAGTTTAGTAATTACTCCAGTTCAGTTCAGGTTCTATATTTATGGCAAAGATAGAACAACCCTCCTCAACGTGGGTCAAACCTTGGACTCTATGATAACTCACATGGTTTATGTCAGTTATGAGAATCTCCTACAAAAGTAAAGATTTAGAAACTAAGTGTAATGACTCACAAACTTTATTCAGATGTTGTTTTATGATTTATGCTTATGTTATTTTAGCTTTCAGTTTTATTCATGATCAAGGTAAGTCTGTTTACACTTTGTATGCATGTTTTTACACTTACGATATATATTAGTTTCTACATATTACATTCACCCCACATACTCAGTATATTTTAGAAGTAATAATCACATATACATCTATGTGGCTATATTGTTTCATAATGTAGGTATCAGTTGTATCCCACAATATCATGATCAAGTAGTTAACAGCTTCCAGGCAGTAGTTGATGATTTCTCTTTTTTTAAGGACTCCAATCAGTTTGTAGTTTTAGTATTTTATTTTTATTCATTTGTATTGATTAGGGATAATTGGAGGTCATATCTCGGCTACCTATAGTCAGTATTAGTAGAGGCTTCATAGACAGTCAGTCAAAGTTGATGTATTCAGTTTTAATTTTCATTTGTACAAACAGAATTTTATTGAAAAAGTTGAGCTAAGGACATCTCTTCCTCTTATTATTTCTATTTTAATGTAATTTATTCAGTTGCTCACGAGTTATGCTAGTATCATGGGTTATCTTGAGACCACTTATAGTTCTAAGCATCGTGCGATGTTCAGGAGTTAGTCTCGGGGCTTTACAAACTTGGTATCAAAGCACAAAGTTCAAGTGTCTTAGGGTATCTATAAAGCCGTGTCTAGTATAGTCTTGCAGAATGGTACGGAGACATCTGTACTTTTCTTCAAGAGGCTGAGTCATTTAAGAAATATTTCTCTTCTTTCATACTCTAACTCGTGCAGTAAAGTTTCCCTCTTAGAAATATACGTCGATTCATGTGTTACTCCAAAATTCTCCAACTATGACCTATCTTTGAGTTAATGTAAGAAGTAAATTTCAATTCCTCCCGATATAATGCTCTTAGATTAGCTATTAGAAACTTTAGAGATCATACAAAGCGCTTGAGGGGAACCCGTTAGTGTGTTATAAGTCCTTAAATTTGAAAGCTTATGTCATCATCTATATGAATCATGTGGTTAACACAAAATATAATATGTATTCAAATTTACCTTTAATCCTTTATTACAGATGACACCCATGAGAGGAGAGAGTGGATACTTAGATTATTGAATAGAGTTCTATTTGAGGGATATTGTAACTTATAGTGTTAAGATTCACAAGTAGAAGAACAACTTTAGGGTTAGAAGTATGGATTTAGAAGTGTAGTGACAAGAAAGGTGGGGATAGAGATTGGTTAAGAGTATATTGATGGATTTATGTATGCTATTCAATTAGGATTGATGGGATATGTCTGTATGTGTTAACTAATGGGTAGTGAGTATGATGTATATTTCATGGTAGAAGGTAGAAAAGGAGTTATTAGTTAGAGTGACTTAGATTATGCTTAAAGTAGGAGTGGAGTTCTTGATGGCATTTCATTGTGTTATAAAAGCATAGGTCATTAATGAAAGTATTAGGTTGTTAAGGATTGTTAATATAGGCGTTCCTTTGTGATTATGAAAAGGAAATTAGTTGATGCTTATAGAGCCATGAATATAATTTACACATATGGGTGGATGAGTAATAGTGATATGTGAAAGGAGGATATGCGAGTCGATTATAATAAGATAGACCATAAGATTATGATCAATTATTGTTATTTTGAAGTTCTAGTGGACTAGTGTTTCTTGATTTTTTTCATTATATAGATATCAAGCAAGAATAGTATGTGAAGTTGTATTATTAATCATGTCTAGTACTAGACACTAAGTTTGAATAGTGGATGATCATGAAGATGGAAATGATAATTGTTTGGGATAATGATGGTAGTTATATGGAAGATGAGCTAGTACGCTTGAAACAATGTATACAAGAATTTAAGCTCATTCTTTCGCAATTAAGTATGATGGTGTAGGTATGATATAGAGATGTACCCAAGGTAATATGTGGTTGCATTATTTTCTAAGATTATTAACTGTCACGAGTGGTTAGATAGTACTCTTGAGTTGCTAAGTATGAAGAAGGCTAATTATATAGTATATGGTGTTCTTAATAGCTAAGTTAAGGAGTTATGAATAGATGATATTGAGTCTTTTGGTATAATTTTAACTATCATGATTTAGGAAAAATATAAATTTAGAGGTGTGATATTAGCAAACTACGAAGAAAAAGGTAGATTGTGTATTTAGAGAGGCAGGTATGTTTACCAAGAAATGTATAAGTTTATGATGATGATTAGTAAATCTATAGAGCGTAAAGGGTGGTATATATGAATGGATTGTCCAACAATGAAGTTAGGATTTTCTGAATATAATTTATCTGGGTGAGTTGAACATTCAAGTGTAGACCATTAGAGTAAAGAATTATGGCTCAGTCTTGAGGATATGGAACAGTCTCATAGGCTTAGAATGTCGACTTGGTTCTAAGAGGGAGATTATAGGGTGAATAACCAAATCAAGTCTTGTGAATTAGATTGTGATGCATGTCAATAAGAGGTATGTGAGATAGCTATTCATTCATACTCTAGTGTATTCCTTAGATTTTAATAATTATAGCACCCTGCCCATCTTTTGCGGGATGGAGCCATGACCATGACCAATGCTTATACATATCATACATATTCATGTTCATTCTCAGCTCTTAGTTAAAAAAGTAGCAGATTAACTCCATGATCCTATTCATCTGTCATGAATTTATGAAATCTAGTCTAATGTTAAGTAACTTATGATAAGTATGAACCCACATTTTAGAGTATGCTCAGTTCTCAGAACTCATGGTACACCCTTAATAACTAGTGAAATTCACACCATCCATGTATGTCCTCAATTTAGACCTTTTTAATGAATCCATGCCTATGATACTCTATACTTTAGGCCTCAATGAAGTGTCAAAGTTATGTATACTATTCTTTCATGCTTTAGGTCCTAATGTTCTATCACTTCAGTGACCCTTCTTATGTTAAGATATTGGTGATGAAAATGAATGAACAATAGTTTAAATGAGAAAGCGTAGGTGTTCCTTATTAGGGAAAATTATTGTATGCTTGATTTCTCTAAGGCTATAAGTGTAGAGGAAGATTGAGGCAAAACTTTGGTATATGTCATATATGTTGAGAATTTTTGGTGTATTTTTTGAAGATAATTCATGCTATTATTAGTGATAGAGGTATTAGAAAATATGGAAAAAAATTCCTAGATGGGTTGGTCTCCTAGAAGTTCATATATGGTTATAAGAATAGGATTGAATGTCATGTTGATAGATAAGTGGATGAATACATTGTACACTAGTGAAATCCTAATTAGAGCTCATTACTTGTTAAAGTGGTAAGGAGTATTATTCTTGAGATGAAAGCTCTGAAAAGACATGGGATATTGAATCACGTAGTTAGACTAATATTATTATGTTATGTGTAGTACCTTGTGACTTTGAGTTAGGCTTAAAGGGTATGTAATTCAACTTTGACGTTGGTATGGTTAGTCATATATACCGATGTGAAGGTTATAAGTTGTATCACATGAAGCGTAGTATTTCAGAGGAAAAGTATAATTGAGAAGAGTGTTTAAGAAGTGTTTTTAAGCTTGAAAGTTAACAATTGCATCACCTAGGTGATGATAGGCGAATTTACACGCCTATAGTGCTATATTTTACCCATATTTTAGCCTAGTTTTGAGAACAAATTATATATTTCATGCACTTTTAGTCCTTTTTCCTGTAAGTGAGCTAACGAACATGATTAGCAAAGTTTCAGGTATAAATGATGCAGAATTCAGCATTTTATGGATTACTTGACGCCAAAGAAAGCTTCACGAAAGGAGAAAATGAAGCTTGGATGCCTAAGGACCAAAAGTGACGCATGGAAAATATGTCCCGGGCAAAAACAACAATTCTGAAGACTTTGGGGACTAGCAGAAACTTAGTAGGATTAGGATAATGATACATTAACCTATTACAATTGTGTTAAGTATTTCATTAGCCTAGTAGGAATAGGATATGGGTATTATAAATACCCTATTTTGCTAGAGATTTTTATTCATTCTTCTACTATTCCTCAACAATTCTCATTCTAGTTTTAATTCATCTTTCTACTTCTTCTTCTATTCATCTATTCTTAATTTCCGCAACAAGAGAAACGTTACTTGCAAGAAATCACGCCTAACGCCTACCACACTTGTGCTACACGAAATTCCTATTGTGGTATAATAACGATATCAATTGTGATTTCCTTCGCACTCATGGGTAACTAAACTTCTCTATTGGGGTTATGGAAGCCGAATGAGATACTATCTATTACTATGAGTTTGTGAGTTCGTGACACGTATGCTGCTTATATCATTATTGTCTTCGTCTTAACCTAAATTCTTTGTGGTTGCAAACGCAAGAATACGCCAGTATAACATTTAACTTGTTCGAAAGAAAGGTTATCTGTCTGGAAAAGAGATAATGTCAAGGTAGTAGGGTCCCATCCCCTATTAAAAAGTTAGTGCTGTAACTGGATTAACCTCTTGGAGAATTCGTACCGTTAGACACGCTTTAAGCTCGAAAGAGTTAAAGTGAAATAATCCTCGAATAGGTCGAAAAACGCTTGGATTTACCATCGAATACACTTCTCTATAAGCACATGCATGTCGGAATTCAACACACTCATAGCCAATAGAGACGTATAACTCAGAAGGTGTACATAACCCCAACTCCTCAATTCTCATTGTCTACAACTTAATAACTATTCTTTCTTTTTACGTTGCTATTTTCAGTTTTTACTTTAATATTTTGGTTACATATTACAATTCCCCCTTTTTACGAGACTTGCACTAAAAGTCTAGTAATCGTTGCTTACTTGTTGACCAAGCTATTCCCTGTGGGATCGATACCCGACCCAGTTGGGTTCTATATTTGCGAACGACCATTTTACACTCCTACGAGAGCTGTAGATTGAGCGTTATCAAAAATTGGCGCCGTTGCCGGGGAATACGAGTGTCATTTAAGTTTGTGATAATTACTAGACCCTTTGGTCAAAGATTCTCGTACTTTTACTTTTAGTTTTTGTTTTTGTTTACTGCAGGTTTTTATTCAGTGCATGCCCCATACTCGAAGTTCTGGTCAACCGTTATTACCTATCAATCCTGAACCACAACGAATTGGAAGAATGGAGGCACAAACGGAAATCGAAAGAATGGCTGCTCAACAGGAGCAGGCAAGATTAGCTGCTCTTGCTGCCGCCCAATTACACCAACAAAACATTGATAACCCTGGGCAAGCAACAAATCCTGACGATGAGGATTTAGGTGATGACGAGTTACTAAACCCAAGGCATGATGCTGAAATCGCAACACCTGCCAACCGAAGAGGTCGTCAAGCTCGGTTTAGGTATGATCGCCAACCCATGCAACCAACTTTTGACGACGATGATGATGATCTTGATGGAGCCGGAGCCACTGGAGCCATAATTCCTCCACCATTAGCGCCCGGAGCCAAGTTCAACATCACAAGCACCATGATTCAGTTGTTGCAACTCAAGGGATTATTTGGGGGACTAGCAGGCGATGATCCGAATATGCATCTCATCAACTTTATCTCTACATGCAAGTCATTTGACAATCCTGGCGTTGGTCAGAATGCAATTCGATTACGCCTATTTACATTGTCTCTGTCTGGGGAGGCAACTCTATGGTTGAATGGGCTGACTCCTGATTCTATTACAAATTGGAGGCAATTGAGAGACGCTTTCCTAGAAAGATTCTTTCCGCCATCCAAAAGAGCACAATTGAGAGATGAAATCAGCAACTTCCGTCAGCTTCCCACTGAAGCTCTTTATGAAACATGGGAGAGGTTCAAGACAAAGCTAGCGAGATGCTCAAACCATCACATGACTAATGTTCACCTAATGGAGATATTATACAGAGACTTGAATTCAATAACTAAACCAGTGGTGGATAATGCAGTTGGAGGATCTTTTATGGACCTCACCTTTGGTCAAGCAAGCAATATGCTAGATCGTATGACGAAGCAAAGTAGAGCTTGGCATACCAGGGATTCTGAGGTAGCAAGCCCCACTTCATCTATTGGCATGACTGCAGACCAAAGAAGAAGAGAAGAAGAACGTGATCAAGATATGGCGCACATGAAAACACAAATGGATCTTCTTACAAAGCATTTATTATCAGGGAAGACCGAAAAAGTGAAAGCTATTGCGTCAAAAGGAAGAGACGACTCTGATTCGGAAGAAGAGGCCAACTACTTGAACAATCAGGGGGGTTTCCGAGGTAATACCCAAGGAAACCAAGGTCGGAAATATTATGATAAATCTGGAAACAAGGACCAAGGTAGTTGGAAGAACAAGAATGAAAAAAATGGTTTGTACGTTCCCCTTGGAAGACGTGATGCCACCACATCTAGTTCTGGAAGTATGGAAGACATGATGGCTAAGATCTTGAAAGGAGTGGAAGCAGTGAGTGCGGGAGTAACGGAGGTAGTTAATGATGTGTCCTCTATGAAACAAATAGTTGATTCTCATTCCACTTCAATCAAGCAAATAGAGCAGCAATTGAGCCAACTTTCAGCAGCACTCAATCAAAGAAAGGCTGGCACTTTACCTAGCGATACTGTGCAAAACCCAAGGAATGATGGGTCATGCATGGCCATCACTACCCTAAGTGGTAAGGTTCTGGAAACTTTAGCAAAAATCAAGCAAGTGGTTGACGAAGTAGTGGACATTGATGATAAGGCGAAAGGAGAAGATGCCGCTGCAACTAATCCTATCGTCAACGACGTCAACCCCAACAATTTACAACCTGAAAAATCTGAAAAACGGAAGCAAGAGGAGAAGAAAGCCGTGGAGAGAAAAATTCCATACCCACCACCACCTTTTCCTCAAAGATTGAAGAAGGTGGCGGATGACATGAAGTTCAGCAAATTCATGACTATGTTAAAGCAGCTGACCATTAATGTTCCATTGGTGGAGGCACTTGAAAAAATGCCTGGGTATGCGAAATTTATGAAGGATCTTTTGACAAAGAAGCGGGCAGCAAGTTATGAGTTGAAAGATGATGTTCATCACTGCAGCGCAATCGCTACCCGATCAATAGTTCAGAAGAAGGCTGACCCCGGCGCTTTCACTATTCCTTGCACCGTTGGATCTTTGAATTTTGCCAAAGCATTATGCGACTTAGGAGCCACCATCAATTTGATGCCATTATCTATCTATAAGAAGTTGGGGTTGGGTGATCCTACTCCAACCAACATGAGGCTCGTAATGGCGGATTGGTCGGTAAAATGACCTGTTGGTATTCTATGTGATGTCTTGGTAAAGGTTTCTTCATTTATCTTTCCGGCAGACTTCGTTATTTTGGATTGTGAGGCAGACTCAGAAGTTCCCATAATCTTGGGGCGTCCTTTCCTTGCTACGGGAAGCGTGCTTATTGATTTAAGAGCTAATGAGCTTTCGTTCTGAATAAATGATGAAGTAGTTCGCTTTGATGTTTGCAAATCAATGAATCAACCCAAAGATCTGAGTGTATTTTCGGTGGCTGATGTTTTCTTTGATGATGAGAAAGAATTACTTGAAGAAGAGCAAATTATTGATGACACTTTGGCGGTTGTGCTCATGAATGGAGAGAATGAGGATGCTGAAAATTGTGAAGAAGTTATTGGTGCTTTATCAGGATTAGGGACATATCGTTATGCTACCACGAAGCTTGACCTTGATCTCAAGAATCAACCCACACCAACAGCTAAGCCATCTATTGAAGAGCCACCCACATTAGAATTGAAGGAGCTGCTAAGACATTTAAAGTATGCATTCCTATGAAGCAGAAACACACTTCCAATAAATGTTGCAGCAGATTTGGGTGAGCAACAAGTTGCAGCTCTCATTGCTATTCTACGAAAGTATATTAGAGCCATTGGATGGACCATTGCGGATATTATTGGTATTCCACCTGGGATTTGTACACATCAAATTCAGCTTGAAGAGAATTGCACACCCACCATTGAGCATCAAAGACGTCTAAACCCACCTATGCAAGAAGTGGTGAAGAAAGAAATTATCAAGTGGTTAGACGCGGGGGTTGTGTATCCAATCTTTGATAGTACATGGGTAAGCCCGGTACAATGTGTCCCCAAGAAAGAAGGCATGACGGTGGTCGCGAATGCGAAGAATGAGCTTATTCCACTTAGACCCGTCACTGGATGGAGAGTATGCATGGACTACCAAAAGTTGAATTCTTGGACACTCAAAGATCACTTTCCAATGCAATTTATGGACCAAATGCTAGATCGATTAGCGAGGAAAGGATGGTTTTGCTTCTTAGACGGTTATTCAGGCTATAATCAGATTTGTATTGCTCCCGAAGACCAAAAGAAGACAATGGTTACATGCCCATATGGTACGTTTGCCTTCAAACGTATGCCATTCGGGCTATGTAACGCACCAGCCACCTTTCAACGTTGTATGATGTCAATTTTTTCTGATATGGTTGAAGACACTTTGGAGGTATTTATGGATGATTTTTCAGTTGTTGGTGAGACTTTTGAAGCGTGCTTGGCAAACCTAAGTATGGCGTTGCAAAGATGTGTAGAATTCAACCTAGTGCTGAATTGGGAGAAGTGCCACTTCATGGTAAAAGAAGGAATCGTTCTTGGGCACAAAATCTCCGAAAGAGGAATTGAGGTTGATCGAGCGAAAATCGAAGTCATTGAGAAGCTACAGACTCCAATTTCGGTGAAGGGAGTTCGTAGTTTTCTCGGCCATGCAGGTTTCTATCGTCGGTTCATCAAAAACTTCTCCAAAATTGCTAGTCCATTGTGCAAAATCTTGGAGAAAGATGCGAAGTTTGACTTCAATGAAGATTGCTTAAAATCATTCGAATGACTCAAAGGAAAACTCATTGAAGCCCCTATCATAGTAGCACCAGATTGGTCTCTCCCGTTCGAATTCATGTGTGATGCTAGTGGTGTAGCCGTTGGAGCTGTGCTTGGTTAGAGAAAGGAGAAATTATTTCATCCTATCTACTATGCGAGTAAGGTCCTACATGAAGCCCAAAGGAACTACATTGTGATAGAACAAGAGCTCCTAGCGGTTGTGTATGCGTTTGAGAAGTTTCGTGCCTATCTATTGGGTACTAAGGTGATCGTTCATACAAACCATGCAGCTCTTAGGTATATAATGACAAAGAAGGATGAAAAACCAAGATTAATTCGATGGGTATTGCTACTGCAAGAGTTTGATTTTGAAGTTAAAGATAGAAAAGGTTGCGAGAACCAAGTGGCCGACCATCTATCTAGACTCGAGAACGAGCATGTGGTGTAGCCTGATATCGAGATTGATGATGCATTCCCTGACGAGGAGATCCTAGTGACGAGAACAGAAAAGTTATCATGGTATGCCGACTTTGCAAATTTTGTGGTGAGTAATGTAATAACTGCCAATTTATCATACCATCAAAAGAGGAAGTTTATGCATGACGTACGACACTACTGTTGGGATGAGCCATATTTGTTTCGATGATGTGCGGATGGTATTATTCGATGATGTATATCCCATGTAGAGGTGCCTACTATATTGGAAGCATGCCATACTTCCCAAGTTGGAGGACATCACGCAGGCAATCGGACGGCAAGAAAAGTATTGCAAAGTGAATATTATTGGCCTTCGATATTTAGAAATGCCTATGACTTTGTTAGAAGATGCGACCAATGCCAAAGACAAGGTGCTATTTCGAAACACCATGAGATGCCCATGTCGAAAATTCTTGAGGTAAAACTCTTTGATGTGTGGGGCATTGATTTCATGGGTCCATTCATGAATTCGTTTGGAATGAAGTACATCTTAGTTGTTGTAGATTATGTCTCGAAATGGGTTGAAGCTATAGCGTTGGCCGACAACGAGGGAAAGCGTGTTGTAGCATTTTTGAAGAGGAATATCTTCTCTCACTTTGGAGTACCACGTACTATCATAAGTGATGGAGGATCTCACTTTTGCAACAAGCTATTCAAATCCGTGTTGGCCAAGTATGGTGTCAAGCAATATAAGGTAGCCACGCCTTATCACCCACAAATGAGTGGACAAGTAGAGGTTTCCAATCGGGAGATCAAGCAAATCCTTGCAAAGATGGTAAATGCTAATAGGAAGGATTGGTCTCGGAAGCTAGATGATGCACTATGGGCGTATAGGACTACATTCAAAACACCCATCGGCATGTCCCCTTATAAACTAGTTTATGGAAAGGCTTGTCATTTACCCATTTAGCTTGAACATAAGGCATTGTGGGTGTTGAAGCAATGGAATTTGCATTGGGATAATGCAATGAATCTGAGGTTGGAGCAGCTGAACGAATTAGATGAGTTCCGTCTCCATGCATATGAAAGGTCAGACCTATACAAGGAGCGGATAAAAAGGTATCATGATCAGCAGATTGTTCGACGAAACTTCCAAAAGGATGATATGGTACTTCTCTTCAACTCTAGATTGAAGTTGTTCCCAGGTAAGTTAAAGTCTAAGTGGTCTGGTCCATACAAAGTTATCCAAGTCTACTCGTCTGGAGTAGTTGAATTGGAAGACAATAATGGTGTTGTCTTCAAGGTGAATGGTCAACGTGTTAAACCTTATATCGGTCCTCTTGACTCGATGAATTATATGGCCATCACTTATCTCGACGAAGTCTAAGTACTCGAGGTAACTATGTTGAGCCACGACAATAAATAAGGCGCTAGATAGGAGGCAACCCATCGTTTATTGTTTATCGTTTATCGTTTATCGTTTATCGTTTATCGTTTATCGTTTTGTCTTTCTTTCGTTCTAGTACTTGTTTTGCTTTTGATAAATGAAAATCCAAAAATAAGAGTCGTGCCACGACCAAAACTAAGGCGCTAGATGGGAGGCAACCCATCGTACTAATCGTTTTCATTGGTTTTGAGCAAATGTAGGTGCAAGAGGTATTCAACGAGGAGATTGGTTTAAAATGACGATTTGGACGTATTGCATGGTAAAGGTGGTAAGTTTGGAATTAAGATGCATAAGGCTATGGATTGAGCATTTCTCATGACAAAATAGGCATCGAGCAAGGCTAGGCCTAGGTAAAACTAGGCCACGAACAAGGCAACACCTATACTATAGCCTAAGGTCTCGGAATCTAGTGTGCAAAGGCATAGGCGCCGCCCATGCTCAAGTATGCTATAGCATAGGTGCCGCATATGCTAAATTATTTGGTCTCAGAATCTCATATGCCATGCTAAAGGCGCCGCCTATGGTCACTAAAGGCATTGCACTAGGCGCCGCCTATGCTAGCAAATGCTTTGCTTTAGGCGCCGCCTATACCATGCATAGGCAAAGCTAAAGGCGCTGCCTATGGTCACTTTTTGTCTCCAAAACCAATTTTAAATGGGTCAAAACCCGACCCATTCTTTTCCTATATAAAGGGGACTTAGTATTGAAACATAAACACATTGGAAACTTGACCTAGGCGCCGCACATACTCTCCAAAACATCTCAAAATTTTTCTTTTTGCTCTCCCACTTCACAAGAACATCTCCAAAGGCTTCAATCACGTAAGTACTCTTTTATTCTTCATCTATTTTTCGTAAGTACGACGTTGCTATGTCTATTATAAATTGCTACATCTTGAAGAAATATTGGTGATAATAATGTGTTTGAATTGTTGATACAAAACCATGTGAGTGAACATATACGTTAGGATGATCTTAAACTATTTCCGACTTGAATTTGATTTTGATGCATTGTTATACTAATTGCGGAATCGCTATAGTCATGAACATTGCATAACCTTGTCACTTGAATACCTACATGTTAGAAGATCCCGTTCATCGGGATAAGACTTATAGTTGCCTACCGACATAGGAGGTTGTGATTATTGATAGAAACTATACCAGGATGTAATCCCTATGTAGTCTTGTTATACCTAACATGAAAGTATTGCTAAGGTTGCAAGAAGTGATACATCTCTGATTTTCTTGTCGGAATATAGCGCCTAAAATGTATATCAATGAAGTCTGAGTAATCGACCACTTTCACTTCACTAGTCTGTACCAACAACCTAAGTGTGGGGTGGTACCCCTACTACTTGTGTATAGATTGTATATATCGAGCTGATGCTAATAGGAACATTGTTTAAATATCAGGTACAATGGCACCCAAAGCAAGACAAGATAAGGCTACCACTTCCCAAAAGGGCAAGAAAAGAGGTCACAAGGACCAAGGAGAATCATCCTCAATGCAATTACCACGCCGCATGTTTGGAATAAAATGGGTTCTTGAGGAGGAAGCCAAGGAATGGTATAGGAACAACAAGGAAGGAAAATATGTTCATGTCGACTTGATCAACAAGGACATCCTAGCGAAGAAGGAGCCGCACATGTTGGCAAAAATCATGGCACTAAATCTGGATTTCATCTTCCGCGACATGGGAGAATGCAATCTTGATTTGACACAAGAATTTTATGCCAACTGGTCGCCGAAAATCACAGGCAGCGAAGTCAAGATTCGGGGCCAAGTTCTACAACTCAATGCGGATTTGATCAACTCCTTTCTTGGCTTACCTTCAGTCGATCCAGCACCATGAAAAGAGCTGTACAGTAGAACTCCTTATAGAGAAATTCGACACACACTTTGTGGAAGTAGATCCATGGCAAGGTGGAGCAGACATAAAGACACCGGACGACACAACACCTTCTCCTATGCTCCTTTGAATAGGGAAGCAAGAATATGGTTGCGTATTGTCAACTCTTGCCTTATTCCTGGGACCCAGTGCACCAAAATAACAAGAGATAGAGTGTGTTTGGTCTATGCATTGATGACAAATGTCCCTATCAACATTGGGGAGATCATTCGTTCTACAATGCGGAAGGCCAGACTACACAAGCGGTCCCACTTCACCTTTGGCAACCTGTTGACAGTAATCTTGCGGAAGGAGGACATCGAAGAGGAACCAGCTGATCACAAACTCCCACATAACCCGAAGAAGGTTGACCTCACAAAGGTCAAAGATGATGAAACAACACATGGTGTCAACCTTACTACTGCAGAGAGACATGCTCGAGATGAGAGTTTCTTCCATCATCTTTATGGCATGACATGGTTCACCATGATGAGCGGAGGTCGTGTTCCAACTGCTGCAGAGCTCCAACAGCTGGACCATGACTATCCAATGAATATGCATGCGAGGGAGATGTGTGGAGTAGGTACATACTTTGAGGGACCTCTTGATGATGATGTGCCGACCGATGATGATCGACGCATGCCAGACTCCGACGTGGAGGATAATTCTGATGACGACGACTCCTATGATGATTCTGACGAAGGGGGTATGACCCCCGGCATAGAGGAGGAGTCCGACTGACCAGGTTCTTCGTATTTATTTTCCACTGAGGGCAGTGTCCCGTTTAAGTGTGGGGTGGTGGTATTTGCATGCTTTACTTCTCTATCCGCATTTGCATTTATTTATGTTTGTTTAATTGTTTTTTTTTTGTTTTTTTTTCAATTTTTTTAGTAGTAAAATTTTTCTTACTTAGCTTCACATAAAATCATTCTAATAGGCAGCATAAGATTATAACAAGAGTTTGTGCTAACATCATGACTATTGAGACGTTTAGGCTCTAATTGTGACTCACTATGTGATATTGTGTGGTTCAATTCCTTCATCTGTTGGGGCAAGAGTCTATACTACTCCCAATAAAGTCGACCATATGCCTTGTGTGTGTGAGATAATAGTATATTCTATGCTTGTGGCTGATGCTAGAACTTGCCTGGTATGTGTGCAAAGCGAAAATAAAGAATGCAAGTTTAGGAGATGATTTAGGCATTTCTTTGGCAACCTATGATTATTTACCTTCATTTTTACCTACCCATGGACATCATCCTAGTTAAACCCTTTTGAGCCTTTAGCCTATTTTCTTTGACAAACCTCATATGTAAGCCTAATCCATTTTTTTCAAGACCATAATTTGATCCAAATTCCTAAGTGCTTTAAAGTATAAAGTCATGTGACAAAATAAGAGGAAATTGGGTGAGTATGATGCTTTAGAATGTATTGGTGCTTGAATTTTTTATGAAAAAGAAAGTGCTATCATAAGAGGTATATTATGAAAAGAAAAAGGAAAGGAAAGCTGAAAAGTTGCTTAAAATTGAAAAACAAAAGAGGAGAAAAAGGGTGGTAGAATAAAAGAAAGTAGAAAGGTTTGAAAGAAAAGTGTTAATGATACAATGTGATGTATTAAAGCGCTTAAGAACATAGTCACTATTTCTGGCCAAAATAGTCCTACCCGTCCCTTAGCCTACATTACAACCATCAAAAGACCTACTTGATCCTAAGCCTAGCATTCTGACATTTAGTGGAGCATTACACTAAGGGCAAGCCTATGGTCATCAGTTGCTACATATGAATTCTTTGTGAGAGCGAGAGCAAGGATACTTTTATACCCATATTTGAAAAAGATGCTATACTTGTGAGTGATTATGGGTAAGATATTGTGAGACACACATGGTTGATGAGTTTTGGGTAGTTGTGTATGATTCTTTGTACCTTAACTTTTGAGTATGAGTTGATCACCAACACGAGTTTATGTTGGAGGTTGAATTGTTTCTACTAATGATTGGAAAACTACTCTTTGTTGGTAATTGTTGTGCTTGTCTTGACGAATATTTTGTGTTGTTGCTATGAAAGCTTAAGTTAATGTTTAGAGGGACATGATATTTTGTTCGAGGACGAACAAAGCTTTAAGTGTGGGGTGTTGATGATAGGCGAATTTACACGCCTATAGTGCTATATTTTACCCATATTTTAGCCTAGTTTTGAGAACAAATTATATATTTCATGCACTTTTAGTCCTTTTTCCTGTAAGTGAGCTAACGAACATGATTAGCAAAGTTTTAGGTATAAATGATGCAGAATTCAGCATTTTATGGATTACTTGACGCCAAAGAAAGCTTCACGAAAGGAGAAAATGAAGCTTGGATGCCTAAGGACCAAAAGTGACGCATGGAAAATATGTCCCGGGCAAAAACAACAATTCTGAAGACTTTGGGGACTAGCAGAAACTTAGTAGGATTAGGATAATGATACATTAACCTAGTACAATTGGGTTAAGTATTTCATTAGCCTAGTAGGAATAGGATATGGGTATTATAAATACCCTATTTTGCTAGAGATTTTTATTCATTCTTCTACTATTCCTCAACAATTCTCATTCTAGTTTTAATTCATCTTTCTACTTCTTCTTCTATTCATCTATTCTTAATTTCCGCAACAAGAGAAACGTTACTTGCAAGAAATCACGCCTAACGCCTACCACACTTGTGCTACACGAAATTCCTATTGTGGTATAATAACGATATCAATTGTGATTTCCTTCGCACTCATGGGTAACTAAACTTCTCTATTGGGGTTATGGAAGCCGAATGAGATACTATCTATTACTATGAGTTTGTGAGTTCGTGACACGTATGCTGCTTATATCATTATTGTCTTCGTCTTAACCTAAATTCTTTGTGGTTGCAAACGCAAGAATACGCCAGTATAACATTTAACTTGTTCGAAAGAAAGGTTATCTGTCTGGAAAAGAGATAATGTCAAGGTAGTAGGGTCCCATCCCCTATTAAAAAGTTAGTGCCGTAACTGGATTAACCTCTTGGAGAATTCGTACCGTTAGACACGCTTTAAGCTCGAAAGAGTTAAAGTGAAATAATCCTCGAATAGGTCGAAAGACGCCTGGATTTACCATCAAATACACTTCTCTATAAGCACATGCATGTCGGAATTCAACACACTCATAGACAATAGAGACGTATAACTCAGAAGGTGTACATAACCCCAACTCCTCAATTCTCATTGTCTACAACTTAATAACTATTCTTTCTTTTTACGTTGCTATTTTCAGTTTTTACTTTAATATTTTGGTTACATATTACAATTCCCCCTTTTTACGAGACTTGCACTAAAAGTCTAGTAATCGTTGCTTACTTGTTGACCAAGCTATTCCCTGTGGGATCGATACCCAACCCAGTTGGGTTCTATATTTGTGAACGACCGCTTTACACTCCTACGAGAGCTGTAGATTGAGTGTTATCACTAGGGCATATAAATCACATTCTTGCTTCTGTTCTATATGAATAATCGTGTCATGAAAGCTTCAATTGAGTTCGAAACTCTTAGCATGAATCAACTCCTTATAATCAATCAAGTCAGCTTAGAAATTAGTTTCTTGTTAGGGGTTCTATCTTTATAGTTCATCTATATCCTACATTTGCAGACTTGATTGTCAAGTACCTTTATTTGTTCACTTCTATCAAAGATTCAGTAGGAGTAAGATCAACAGATGAACCATACCATCTAACGCTACACAGGGATAACAAAAAAGCCCCCAGATCCTACATCTTGAAATGATGCAGCGTCCAGGGATGGTCGGCGGAGTGAGCACTAGCATGTAACTTAGAAGAAAGGGATAAATAATGCCATTACCTAAAACCATTCAAAACCACATGTACAACATGTATATATACATATATAGGATGCCGAGATAGGGATAAAAGTCATGAATATGAGAGTTTAAACCATTAGCCTGAACTTTGTAGCTCGCTCTATCCTAAAGACACCCATGGGCTATATGGATTCAGGCCCCCTACTGAAAGGGCCCCAATGCGTGTTAGCTGCATGAACCGAGGAAAAACTAAGAGAAGGCTTAAGACACAAAGGGAATAGCCGTTTCAAAAAAAGACAAAGTATGCACCAAACACACGGTCATATAGATCCTCAACGTCGGCAAACATGGTTTCCAGTGTTGATCCCTCAGGGACCTACACCTTCACGGTGAGATACAAAATTCTCTTTAAGCCCAAATTATAATAATTTATACATAAATCAATCCATTAAATCAAGAGTCATTTATTAAGGTATTTACCAACTTCGTATCGTCATACCAATATGCTTGCAAGCTAATATAATTATGTCAAATCCATCCGTATAACCAATAGACTCCCAAGTTCAATTTAAAATCCAATATCATAGCCCCTAAGAACATTCCTAATCCACTTAAATCCATTTATCCTTTAATGCATGCAATGTTATCAAAGACAAGTTTAATCGTGTAAAATCCCTATCTAAAATCAAGATTTTAAAATGGGTTGATGTTAATGTCATTATCAAGCCAAAATTTTATCAAATTGGAGAAACCCATGTTCTCCATTCCAATCCTCATAAAAATGCACCCACTCAGTCCCCAAAACTACTAATTAAAACACGTATAACATATTTAAAATATGGGGAAAACAATTCAAATAATACTAATTAAAAGCCCTCAACCCAATTTTAAACCCATCAATTTAAATCACATGAATATCAAATCAATTAATTCCACAATATAAAATTCCAGTTAAGGAAAGAGAAACATGTCTAAAATATGAATAAAATTGAAGAGAAATCAAATTTTGGATCTTGAATGGTGAATTCCTTGTAAAACCCTTGAATTTTCTTAGGTTTAGGGTTAGAGGGGAATAGGATAGGGTTTGATCTTTTAAAACTGAAGGAAAAGGGTCACTTTTATGTTTATAAGTTGTGCAAGGGATAAAAATACCAAAATCCCCTCACTCCAAGTGAAAAAAATAAAACTAAGCAAAAAAATACATAGCAAGGTGGTACGCCGCTACCATGGAGCTTAGCCTCCGTGCCACGCCCTTATCGTAGAGGCTAATTGGCGTGGGATGTGTCATGCCCCAAATTAATAAGGATGAACAAGAATCATATACACTTATTCTGCAAGCACTCTATGACATACGCGAGGTTATGGGATAATAACGAGCAGAATATTCAATAAGAGTTGCATATATACATGAGGGAGTTATATTAACAAAATTATACAATACTACATGATGTCCATGAAGCCTCTAGTCAGTTTAACAAGCTATACTACAAGTGACTAGTTGGAATCAGGCCCGTCATGCCCGACCAGTGATCTATACATATAATTAAAATACTAATACTAGGCATAGACTGGCTACAGAGAGAGTTGGATCTCACCAAAATATCAGTTGAAAATAGCAATAGGGCCTAATATGAATGTCTGCTACCCTAAGGGACCGAGATGTTAGTACATAAACAACATGTAATGGTATGAAAGCAGATAGAATAATAGCTGGACAGGTACAGAAGCTCATATGAGTTAAATGGTAAAGTGAAAAACATATGAGCCAATAAATAACATATATACAATATGAACTGATAACTTATGCACCGACCTTATTAACATCATATATAATATTTAGAAAAACGTTCATTATAATATAGGGCCTATACTTTGCCTAGGAGATGCACTTATCCTACAAGTCGTACAAATGATCACAAGATGGACTATGTACCCTCCCGTCATTAATGTTTATCAAATAATGCCTCGAAGGACTATGACATGCGAGTTACGATAATGATCGTTTTGATACCATATACAAGTAAAACTATGCTATTACTATTTACCCCTAATGTGTAAGGGCTTCAAGTATAAAAACTTATGATAATATGGGAGTATTATAGAAATTTAACAGAAAAAAGAGAAAGATAGATACTTATAAGCTTAACGGTAGAGATGGGGAATGATATGTAAGGCAATATAAAGATTCCACTTTTGTATTTCATGAGAATTATACTAATATCAAAATAGGAAAGAGCATGTGATGTAGGGTGGTGCCTTAGCAGCGAGGGAAGGTTTAGATTTACATACCTCAATACTTTACTAGCTACGCTAGTATTCCGAACCTTTATCATTTCAATCACCATTTTAAGATATCCGATAGCCAATCTACTAACTACAAGGATAACATATATGTTCATTAATAATCTGTAAGAACATTTAACAATTCACCCCATTATTCTCCATTCATGCTCAAAATTTATCAAATTTAGTAGTAAGCATTCGGAATGAATCCTTTAACTTTTCAACTTATACAATTCAATATTAAACCACTCAATTTATAGAAATCTCCAAAAAAGTCCTATTTTATCAAAACTTTCCCCTTTCCTCAAGAACCCATTTCAACGTTTAGAGCAAATATTCAAACTAAATAACCCCAATTACTTATTTATAAACAAATTCGAAAATTTACTTCTTGAAATTCAATCTTTTTTTTGTGAGGACAAAGGGATCCTTCCACCACTTATAATCTCTTGTTGACAACTTAACTAAATTCCTTGTTGATAAGAAATGAAAGAAAGAAGAAATAAAGAAGGAAAGAAATAGAGGAGCAGCCATCTTATTCTTCTTATTTCCTGGAACTGACTTCCAGAGAAATGAGAAAATCCCCCCTTTATCCATATAATATTTTTATTAATAAAAAATTAATACAATGGATCCCCAACTCCTTAATAATAGCACTTGGTACAAATGAGGAAGCACAATTTAATTTTCTTACCATCTTTGGCACAATAATATCAACAACAAAAACAAACAATATCAACAACAAAAACAAACCCAGTATATTCCCACATAGTGGGGTTTAGGACGGGTAAAATGTACGTAGTCCATACCACTATGTAACACCCCAATTCTGGTAATCAAAATGCTACACGGTGCCTATGACCCCGAAGGACCACAAGCTAACCCATGACTAATATCTGTACCTGAGCACTGAATAACCATACTGTAAAATATGCGGAAATATATTACTGTAAGTCCATAAGGTTCAAATCTGAATAAACATCTGCTAAAATAATGTTTGAAAATGGTATAATAATACCAACACAAATCTAAAATAACTGTCTGACATGCTTTAGTCTGAAAGCCTCTAACTGTACTGAATAAGGAGTTGAAGGAGCACGTCTCCAACTAACTCCATCAACTGAAAACTAAATTGAAATGATAAATAAAGTAATAATTATATCATCCTCGGATGAAGAGGACTCATTGCTGATACTGACTACTGAAATATACAATGCTACTGCTGCTTTGAAACTCGTGCCTCTGAACCTATAGCGTAATATTAAAAGAAAAACACCATAGCGCAAATGCGTCAGTACGACTGAATGTATTGAGTATACGAGTGAGGTAGTCTATATTCAAAGGGTTTATATGTATGAACAATGCTGACTGATATAAACGTGAGAATACATACATGCACAGATAACTGTAACTGAACTCGTAGTGATACTGACTACTGAGTCTGAATGCTAACACACGAGTTTACTGATACTGAGATACTGAATGATTGATTTTATTGATATTGATATTTGGGTCACTAATAAGTGAGGAAATGATACTGTATTATGGAATACTGAGAGACCGATATTATATTACTAATAAGTGAATGATTGTTTCTGACAGTTCTGATTATGAAGAACTAGTCTAATTAACTGTATCTGACAGTCCTGAAACTGAATACTGATAACATGGTTTACCAATATCTAGCATGACTGATAAGTGAGTTTTGATAACTGATATAACTAATAACATGAATGACCATATCTAACAGTCTTGAATCTGATGGAACTATCTAAGTTCTATACTGTATCTGAGTTGACTGTATCTGACAGTCTTGAAAATTGAAGAACTATCTAAGTTCTATTACTAATCCTGAATGACTGTATCTGACAGTCCTGATTCTGTAACTAAATTGTGGGAGAATTCATCTAACTGACATGCCCCGAATGTGCTTCAATAGCTAAATCGGGGTCCAATCTATACCCTTATTGGAAGGGTGTGCCAATACCGTGCCACGGGTAAAGAGAAGTTGTAAGAGAACCTCAAATCTAGTAGTGTCCCCATAAGATAACGGTAGGTATCTTCCTCATCAACTCTAAAGTTAGTAGTGTTGATGTCTCAACCTATGTTGGCTACATATTTTTGGAACACAAGGATTGCTTCTAGGAATCTCACCTTCAATCAGGCTGTGTGGATTCCCATCCTTGGGTTCACTCGATGCTAAATCCTACTCCCATTTGAATAGAAACTGAACATCAATATTGAGATGAGTTACTAAGTTCCATTGACTGACGGAATACTACTTATGACTGACTGAGTTCATCAGATTTCTGACAATACTGAGTTACTGCATTTTTCCTGAGTCACATGACTGATTGAGTTCTATGGAACATGGCTTGACTGTGGATATCGTGAAAACATGACATGGCTCTAGGAACACAACTATATTTTTTGGGTACTAGTAACCCCAAGACTCGATGGAAGGAAACTGACACAACATGACAATTCTTGATTATTGGACTAAAGTCCACATTTTATAACATCATAACTTGAAGATTTCATACTATACATGGTTCTTGCAAATCCTATACATGAGAGGGATTTCATATAATCAACATGCCATGAGTTCATAAATCTAGTTTCATGATCATCCCATCAACATTCACAACCATATCATGAGCATCTCATATAACATCTTCAATTCAAGGCAATAGCATGAAAATTGTGTTGAACATGAGCATAGATCATGGACTAGTCATTTAGGACCTATTATGTCATAAAAGCATGATTTCTAGTCTCTTAAGTATTTTCACAAACACCTTACATGCATATCTTAGGCATAGGTGGATTAATGAAGATTACAAGTATTCAACCATCAATTTCACATATTTATACATCATATACCACCATGGTTTCACACAAACATACAAAGATCCCATATTGGGCATCATCCAACTTTAACAACAAAAATTCATGGTTCTTAATTTAAAAGGGGGTTCTTGAGCTTTATGGATGAAAGGGATCTAAAAATCAATACTATGCATACCTTAGATTAAGAATCCGTGGGAATTTATGGTGATCTTGGCTTGAATCTTGAAACCCCCAATTGAACCCATACTTGTTCTTGATAATCTTGGAGAGATATTTAGAAAAAGGAGTATATTCTGGTCTCAAATGTCATTAATCCCATGTTATGGATATATATAGGGGTGGAAGGTGACCAAAATGCCCCTAAAGAAAGAGAGAAAGACGCAGTTATCCCTCTATTGACTGTCTGATAGGCTGAAGTATTGATCATAACTTTTTACTCCTATTTTCAAATTGGATGAAACTAATTGAATTGGCTAGAGGACTCAAAGATCTTTACATTTATATATAGAAGCTCTCACAGTTCATTATATACAAGAAGGTATGATCGTTTGAAGTTTACTAAAATTTTGACCTGAAATGTGCTCGGAATGCGGGAGCATTTCAAACCAGTGAGTTAGACACAAAAAATGAGCCCAAAATGCGTACTAGGGGCTTTCTCCATTGCAACACAACTTGAAAATCCAAAAACGGAGGTCGGGAAGGTCGTTAAATAAATTCCCAAAGTTAGGAGGTCTAAAATGAGTAAGTGTTGAACTTGAATACTTAGCAAAATTTTTGTAAGTGTTGGAATCTCTCATGGAGCTTTACGAGCTAAATTTGACATGCGATTTTTATGGGGTCTTACACATTACCTCCGAAGAAGTAGAGAGGTTGTTTCCAATAAACCCCTGGCTCAAGACAAATGATAGTAGAAAAAAACATCGAAAGCGAGCAACATGATAAAATAACAAAAATACGACATCCACAAAAATAAAGTTTATTAACAAACCAAGGACCTCCCTCCCCCAACCCTAGGACTACCAACTAAGCTATACCCAAACCCTCCTAGCTACAGACTACGACTCGACCACACACCTTATCCCTCTATCTTAATACTTTTCCTCCATACCTTTTTATCGAGGGTTATGTCCTCAATAAGTTGTAATTGCTCCATGTGACATCTAATTACTCCTCTCCAGTACTTCTTCAGTCTACCCCTACCCCACTTGAAACCATCCAAGGACAACGTCTTACACCTGCAAACTAGAGTATCCGAGCCCCTTCCCATCACATAACCAAACCATCTAAATCTCACTTCCCGCATCCTATCCTCCACCAAATCCACTCCCAACTTCTCCCAAATAATCTCAATCCTAAACCTGTTAGCCCTCGTAAATCTATACATCCAATATAACATATTTGTTTTCTCCACCTTTAACTTTTAGACGTGAGAATTATTAACAAACTAACTCTCCACTCTATATAGTATAGCCAGTTGGACTGTAACTCAATAGAATTTTCCTTTAAGCTTGGGATCTTATCGTATAAAATTCCTGAGGTGAGCCTCCATTTCATCCAACCTGCCCCAATATGGTGAAAAACATCCTCATCAATATCTCCATTCCCCTAAATCATAGACCCAAGATACTTAAAACTATCCCTTTTATAAACCACCTGAGAATCCAACTTCACTACCACCTTTTTCTCTTTCCTCGAGTCACTAAACTTGCACTTCAAGGACTCTATCTTGGTCCTACTCAACTTGAATCCTTTAGATTCTAGGGTTTATCTCCAAACCTCCAACTTATCATTAATACCTTGGCGCGACTCATCAATCAAAACTACATCATCCATAAAAACATACACCAAGGTACCTCTCCTTGAATACTCCATGTCAACAATCCATCACCAAGGAAAATAAAAATGGACTAAGAGTCGATCCCTGGTGCAACCCTGTCAAGATCAAGAAATGCTCGAAATCTCCTCCCACAGTCCTTACCCGAGTCTTCGCTCCTCATACATGTCTTTAATCGATTGGATGTACGCCACTGGAACCCCTCTTACCTCTAAGCATCTCCAAAGAACCTCCCTAGGGACTTTGCCATATGCCTTTTATAAGTTGATAAACACCATGTGAAGATCCCTCTTTCTCTCTCTATGTTGCTCTACTAGACTCCACACTAGGTGAATTGCCTCAATCGTTGAGCGACCAGGCATAAATCCAAATTGATTATCCAAAATAGACACTATCTTCCTCAACCTCCGCTTCACCACCCTCTCCCAAATTTTTATCATATAAGTCAACAACTTAATACCACGGTTGTTGTTGCAACTCTAAATATCACCTTTGTTCTTATACAAAGGAATCATTGTTCTCTAACTCCATGCCTCGGGCATCATAATAGACTTGAAAATGTTTTTAAACAAATTGGTTACCCACCTCAACCCTGCCCCACTAGTAAACTTCCAAAAATCCATTGAAATCTCATCAGGCCCCATCGTGCAACCCCTTTGCATCTTGTGAATAGTCTCACAGACCTCCTCCACCTTAAAATGCCAAAAAAAGCCAAAATCGTAAAACTCCTCAGTGCGGTCCAACTCCCCCAACACAATACCTCTGTCCCCTTCATCATTCAACAACATAAGAAAATACAACTGCCATCTTTTATTAATTAGAACATCTTCCACCAAAACTCTGCCATCCTCCCCCTTAATACACTTTACTGGTCCAGATCCTGACCCTTACGCTCCCTAGCTTTGGCAAGCCTATACAATATATTTTCCTTACCTCTCTCCTTTAATCTCAAATATGGTCTCTCAAAAGTTGTTGTCTTCATAGTCGTAACTGCTAACTTAGCCTTCTTCCTAACTAACTTGAACTTCTCCTTGCACACCCGCTTCTTCTCTTCATCCTTACTCTCAACCGACTTAACATAAGTCTCCTTCTCCGCTTCTACCTTCTTCTTAACAATATACTATACAAAATACAATTCCTGGTCAAGTATATACACACCACTTAATAACCCTTCATAGATCAAAAGTTGTACTTGTCAAAAGTGCTAAATTAATTCATTTATTTATTTGAGATGCTACAATCTCCCCCACTTAGAATCATTTGTCCTAGAATGATGTATGAAACTTATTTTTCATTTTACAACTATCCCAAACATCATTAAATCTAACTGACCTTGGTCTCACTTTATTTATCCCATATAAGGCCTTAAAATTTGGCTAACTTTCCAAATTTCCAAAAATTTATCCAGAGTTTCCTTTGTAAATAGGCCTATCGGGTACCTCAGCTAACCAGAATACATTTCAATACGCTTCACAGAGCGTCACAATAGATATAATACTCAATAAATAATACACGAGACTCTATTTGGTCTTAAACTCAAAAATAATAGTACACGAGGCTCCTCTTGGCCTTAAACTCATTAAAAGTCATAACAAACCATGCAACTTACCTTATGCTCTACATCTACAGGCTGTTTTGTAATACCTCAAATCTGGTACCTAAAATATTACACGGTCTTTATGACCCCGAGGGACCATAATCTAACCCATGACTAATATCTGTACCTAAACACTGCATAATATATTGTATAAATGCGGAAATAAAGGTTGAAAGCCCATAAGGTTCAAAATTGAGACATAATATCTAATAAAATATAACATCTAGGTGAGGTATGAAATACCCAAAATAACTAAAATAAACTGTCTGAACATGATAGTGTGAAAATCCTCTAACTGTCTGAATAGAGAGTTCATGGGATATGTCCCCAGCTAACTCCATCTACTGAAAGCTAAATTGAATTAATGAAATAACTAATAATATCGTCCTTGAATGATGAGGACTCACTACTAAATCTGGCTGCTACTGATACTCTAGAGCTCGTTCTTATGAACCTATGGTATAGAGCACCATAGTGTAAATGTGTCAGTACGATTAAATGCACTGGTATGCATGTGAGGTAGGCCGAATGTAAAGGGTTCACATGCATGAACTATACTAACTTTCTGAATAACATGAATGTGAGAATGCATGCATGAATACATAATAGTTATAACTGAGTTTGTGATAACATGATTACTAAGCCTGAGTACTGATAACATGAGATACTGATAACTATCTAAATAAAATAACTGATACTGAGCGACTGTATCTGACAGTCTAGGTTTTGATAAAACTAGCTGAGTTTCGTACTATTTTGAGTTGATTGTATCTGACAGTCCTAAATTCTGTTGAACTATCTGAGTTTTATTACTGATACTGAATGACTGTATCTGACAGTCCTAATTCAGTAACTAAAATTGTGGGAAGTAGTCGTCTAACTGATATGTCCCAAATAACGCATTATAGCTGAGTTGGTGTCCAATCTGTAACCCCAATTAGAAGGGTGTCAATACCGTGCCACTAGTAAGGACAATCTGTGAACAACCCTCATATAACAAGTAACTCTAGTGAGAATAGTGGGAACCCTCATATAACAGGTTAAACCACCTCATCTCCCCTTATATAACATGTTATTATGTCTCAACCTACACTAGCTAAGTAGTTCAGGAATGCAAGGATTGCTTCTACGAATCACACCCTCATATAATAGGTGAGTTCCCATCCTTGGGTTCACTCGGTGCTAATTTCTACTCCCATTTGAATAGACATTGAACATGATTAACTGAAATGGACTATACTGAATTTATTTAAATTTTGTGGACTAACGGAATACTATTGAATCTGATAACTGTCTGAGACTTCTAAGATTACTGGATTACTGAAATTTACTGCAATTTCTGAGATTACTGGACTGATACTGAATTCACTGAGTTTTCCTGAGTCACATGACTAAGTAAGTTCCAGACATAACACTGGCTCTAGACATACAACTAAATTGTCGGGTACAAGTACCCCCAAGACTCGATAGCATAAAAATAATTCATGGCATAAATTCTAAAGCACAATAATGGATACACATATAAACATAATCCATTGACTAAGACATTTTATCAAACACTTGACATGCATGAACTTGTATATAAATGGGGATTTCACATTATCATACTAGTATGGTACTTTTCCTTCGCATAGGCATTTAGTCAAACATATGGGGAGCATGCTTTGGTTATACAATCATCAACATACCTAATAATCACGGATACATTAATCAACTTGTAAATTGAAGGGTTTATCATGAATATCGCGTAATTCATCATATATTAGAATCAATTCTTTTAATTAATAGTCTAAAACATGGAACGAAACCAAACAACAACATGAACATCAATTTTCAATTCAATTAAATCATGAACATTCATAAATATACAAATCTTGGGTTTTGAAAAGATATTCTTGAGCTTCATGGGAGAAAGAGACCCATAAATTAATACATGACATACCTGAGTTAATGAATTTTGAAGGATTGATGGAGAGTTCTTGTGATTTGGCCCCTTGAATTTGAGAGGTAGGGTTTCTTGGCTTGAGAGAGAGCAACTCAATTTGGGGAAAAATAGAGTGATTAATGATATCCTTAGGTCATGTAGGGTAAAATTTTGTATTGTAAGGCTGAACTAAAATCATGGGAAAAGACCCATTTAACCCTGGATGCATTTTTAAAATTTTGTGAAAATTTCCCGAACTGGACCCCTAGAGCAACGCGGCGCTATTGCGCCGTTTCTCTGGAATTTGACAATTGGGATTTGGGAGCCCTCCGCGATGCGTTAAAATCATAGAGTCTTACTTGAAATTGAAAAGTTTCATTTTTTCTTATTGCACGACGCGCCACTGACTGAGATGATGGTGTTTTACGACTGAAACTTTAAATCGCCTTAACTTCTTACCCGGTTGTCGGATTTAGGAAAATTTGGTATCGATGGAAAGCTTATTGAATTTCCCACATAACTAAAAGTGAAAATCTAGTAAATTCCCTATGGAATAAACATCATTCAATTTAGAATCTAATACTTGACATTCTTGGGATGAAATTAGTTAGGAAACTTCAGGGTATTACAATATCTCCCCCTTGGGAACATTTGTCCTCGAATGAGACTAATTAAGGTGGAACATTTGTTCTGAATATCTATTCTATGAATAAGGAATACAACTGCTGGGTCACCCATGCACTTCTTGAGCAAGGAAACATGAAAGACTGGATAAACTGAGGCAAGATCTGAAGGCAATTCGAGCTCATAAGCTACTTTGCCAAAGTGACTGAGAATTTTAAAGGGACCGACATATTGAGGACTAAGCTTTCCTTTTTTTCTTAATCTGTTCACTCCCTTCATGGGTGAGATCTTTAGATAAAGATAATCACTAATCTCAAACTCGAGATCTTTTCTACGTACTTCCGTATAAGACTTCTATCGGCTCTAAGCAGCCCAGAGTCTTTCTCTGATCAACTGGACCTTTTCCAAGGAAACTAATACCAAGTCAGGCCCTATAACTAAGGCCTCACTAACTTCGAACCAACCGACTGGAGATTTGCATCTCCTATCATAGAGAGCTTCGAATGGAGCCATCCGAATATTGGAATGATAGTTATTGTATGCAAACTCAATCAAAGGCAAGTGGTCATCCTAAATACCCTTGAAATCAATTGCACATGCCCTTAGCATAGCTTCTAAAGTCTGAACGGTCCTTTCTACTTAACCATCCGTCTGAGGATAAAAGGCTGTACTGAGATAAACTTGGGTACCAAGACCCTTTTGGAACACTTTTCATAAATAAGAGGTGAATTGGGTACCTCTGTCTGAGATAATAGATAGCGGAACACCGTTCAATCTGACCAACTCTATGATGTAAAGTTTGGCCAAATCCTCAGCTAAATAAGAGGTATGGACTGGAAGAAAATTAGATGATTTGGTAATCCTGTCTTCAATGACCCAAACTAAATCATGTTAATGATGAGTTCGAGGCAAACCCATCAAAAAATCCATTTTTACTTCTTCCCACTTCTAAGTAAGAATATTGAACTCCTGTATGGACCCACCAGGCTTTTGATGCTCTATCTTAACCTGCTAACAGGTAGAGCACTTAGCCACAAACTCTACCACATCTCTCTCCATCCCATTCCACCAATAGATCTCCCGTAAGTCGCAGTACATCTCCGTGTCCCCTAGATGAATAGAGTAGCATGCACCATGAGCTTTTGCAAGAATTTGCTGCCTCAAGTCATCTACACCTGGAAACACAAAAGAACCTGACAACGCAATACACTATCTACCCCTTGGGAGAGAACCTCTACTTTTAGATCGTTGATTGACTCTTTCAACTTGACTAGACTGGGATCTCTATCTTGCTTTTCTTTCATCTCGAAAACTAGAGATGATTCTAAACTACTTTGAAACCATAAATTACCCTCCTCTATATCGACTAAGCGAACACTTAGTCTGGCAAGATGATGGACTTCCTGAGATAACTTTTTCTTACTTTTCTCAACATGACCAACACTACCCATAGACAATCTACTGAGAGGGTCGGCCACTACATTGGCCTTGCCTGGATGATAAAGAACACTCATGTCATAATCTTTCAAAAGCTCTAACCACCTTCTCTGATGAAGAATGGGATCTTTTTGAGAAAATACATACTAAAGGCTCTTATGATCTGTGAACACATCTACATGAAATCCGTATAGATAATGCCTTTAAATCTTTAAGGCAGATACTATGGCTGCTAACTCAAGATCATAAGTAGGATAATTCTTCTTATGAGGTTTAAGCTGTCTGGAGGCGTAGGCTATGACCTTACCATGCTAAATGAGAAGACAATCCAAACCTACTCTATATGCATCACAGTACACCACGAACCTATCTGGACCATCTAGGAGAGTCAAAACTAGACCTGAGGTGAGTTGAGTCTTCAACTCCTAAAAACTCTTCTTGCTAGTATCTGAACACTAAAACTTGTCTTTTTTCAGAGTCAATCTGGACATAGGGGATGCAATAGAAGAAAATTCCTCAACAAACCATCTGTAATAGCCAGCCAAACCCAAGAAACTCCTGATATCTGATGGAGAGATGCATCTGGGCCAGTTTCTTACTACTTCAGTCTTTTGAGAATCTACTTTAATGCCATCACCAAAAATGATAAGACCAAGGAATGATACTGACCTTAGCCAAAATTCACAGTTATTGAATTTGGCAAACAACTGATGATTTCTAAGAGTTTGCAATACTATTCTGAGATGGTCTGCATGATCATACTTACTGTGGGAATAGACAAGAATATCATCTATGAAGACTATGACGAACATGTCTAAGTACTGCTTGAACACTTGATTCATCAAGCCCATGAAATCTGTAGGGGCATTAGTAAGACCAAAGGACATGACTAAGAATTTGAAGTAACCATACCAAATTCAGAAAGCTATTTTCAGAATGTCACATTCTCTGACTCTGAGCTGATAATAGCCTGATCTAAGGTCTATCTTAAAGAAATAACTGGCACCCTGAAGTTGGTTAAACAAGTCATTGATTTTGGGAAGTGGATACCTGTTATTGACTATGACTTTATTGACCTGACGGTAATCAATGCATATTCTGAGAGAACCATTATTATTTCACATGAATAAAACTGGTGCACCCCACGGGGATACACTGGGTCTGATGAATCCTTTATCTAAGAGATCTTTCAACTACTTTTCTAGTTCTTTGAGTCCTGCTGGTGCCATTCCATATGGAAAAATAGATATAGAGTGAGTATTTAGAAAAAGTTTAATGCCGAAGTCTATTTCCCTTTCGGGAGGAATTCCTTGAAAATCTTTGGGAAAGACATTTGAATATTCATTCATGACTGGGATCGATTCAAGACTAGGATTTTGGAACTAGTGTCCTTAACATGAACAAGATGATAGACACATTACTTAGATATCATTTTCCTTACCCGAAGGTAGGAAATAAGCTGACCTCTGAAAGCGGAAGTACTACCCCTCCACTCTAGGATAGGTTCATTTTGAAACTAAAATTGGACTATTCTATTTCTCTAATCGACTGTGACGTAGCAGGAATAAAGCCAATCCATGCCAAGAATGACATCAAAATCAGTCATCTCTAACTCAACTAAGTCTGCTGAGGTGACTTTCTGAAATACCATAATCGGGCAGTTTCTCTATACCCACTAGGCTATGATGGTTTTACCTACTGGGGTAGAGACTAAAAAGGGCTCTGCTAGAATTTCAGGACTGACTCCAAAATCAACTGCTATAAATGGAGTAACAAAAGATAAGAAGGCTTCTGGATCTAGCAAAGCATAAATATGCACATAAAAGATCTGTAACATACTAGTAACTATATTAGGAGAATTTTCCTAATCCTGTTAGGACTGGAGAGCATAAAGTCTGTTTGGGCATTGCCCACTAGTAGCACTGGAAGTGGCACCCTACTGATTTAGGCGACCGTACTGGGCTAAGAAACGGTTAAGCTGACCCTGAAGACCTGGCTGAGGACAATCTCTGACTCTGTGGCCTAGCTTGCCATATCCAAAAAAAATACCACTGCTCATTCTACAAGTACCCTGATGGTTCTTGCCACAAGTCTGACAAAGAGAATAGGTTTGGGCACTACTAACCTTGCCTTGAGATTTAGAGCCTGGCGCCCTATCTCTATTACCGTCTCTGAATTTCAGCATTACAGAACTAGCTGGAGAATGGAATGGATGACTTATGATGAAATTAAGAATGATTTTATTCCTTCGACTTAGGCTGAGCAAAGTTGAAACTACCTATCATTGATCTCTTATTCTGCTTTACTCTCGTCTTAATCTTTTGCTCTTCTATCTGTTGATCATGGGTCATAAGCCTGTCTATGTCCATCTCACTAATCAGCATTTCAGATCTACACTCATTAACCACACTATTATTTACCCTTGACACAAACTTACTTATTTTTGGCTCTGCTATCTGCCACTACATGAGGAGCATATCTGGCTAATTGGGTAAATTTAAGAGAATACTCTTTCACCGTCATATTGCCTTACTTGAGGTTGATAAATTCTAATATTTTATTTTCTCTTAGATCTAGGGGAAAGAATCTATCTAAGAAGGCATTAGCAAACTCCTCTCACTCAATAGGCCCTGCATCTACAGCCCTCTCTGACTTCTACTATTTGAACCAAGTGTGAGCAACATCCTGCAACTAATATCCAGCTAGCTCAGCACTCTCACTAGAAGTAACCCCCATGATATCCGTAACCTTCTTAACCTAGTCTAGGAACTCTTGAGGATCCTCTTCTGACTTAGACCCAAAAGAGGATGGAGGATTCATTCAGTTGCAGTCCCAAATCCTGGCTGCAGCTGAATTAGCCACTGGGTTGGTCGGAACAATAGCTGGTCATTCATTCTAAGTAGCAACTGAATTATAAAGAATGGTGAATGCAGCTCTGAACTTTACATATGAAATATGCTCATCTAAGAGGTCTGCTTGGATGGGCTGAGAGGCTGATTGATTTCTAATTCTTCTTTTAGGAGGCATGTTCTATAGAAGAAAGGGAGAAATGGATTAGACTAAAAGTTAAATTTGATCTCACACTCACTGGCATGACATAAATACTGAAAGAAGGGAAACTATTCCTAAAACATCTCATAGCCTCATGCATATAAATATGGCATGTAATACACCCATGCACAAGACTCTACTAGTACCCAGAATACTATACGGTGCTCATGACCCCGAAGGACTACAAGCTAACCCATGATTGATATCTGTACCTGAACACTACATAATATACTATATAAATGCATAAATAAAGGCTAAAAGTCCATAAGGTTCAAAACTAAGACATAATATCTGATAAAATATAACATCTGGGTGAGGTATGAAATACCCAAAACAACTAATAAACTGTCTGAACATGATAGCCCGAAAAGCCTCTAACTGTCTGAATAAGGAGTTGATGGGACATGTTCTCAGCTAACTCCATCTACAAAATTAATGAAATAACAAATAATATCATCCTCGAATGATGACGACTCACTGCTAAATCTGGCTGCTACTGATGCTTTGGAGATCGTGCTTCTGAACCTATGGTATAAAACACCATAGCGCATATATGTAAGTACGATTGAATGTATTAGTATGCATATGAGGTAGTATGAATGCAAAGGGTTCACATGCATGAACTATACTAACTGACTGAATAACATGAATGTGAGAATGCATGCATGAATACATAATACTTGTAACTGAGTTTGTGATAACATGATTACTGATCCTGAGTACTGATAACATAAGATACTGATAACTGTATAACTAAAATAACTGATATTGAGCTACTGTATCTGATAGTCTACGTTCTGATAAAACTAGCTGAGTTTCGTACTATTTTGAGTTAACTGTATCTAACAGTCCTAAATTCTGTAGAACTATCTGAGTTCTATTACTGAGACTAAACGACTATATCTAACAGTCTTGATTCTGTAACTAAAACTATAGAAAGTAGTAATCTAACTGGCATGCACTAAATAATGCATTAACAATGAGTTGGGGTCTAATCTGTAACCCCTATTGGAAGGGTGTCAATACCGCGCCACTGGTAAGGATAATCTGTGAGCAACCCTTATATAACAGTTAACTCTAGTGAGAATGGTGGGAACTCTTATATAACAGGTTAAGCCACCTTATCTACCCTCATATAATAGGCTATGATGTCTCAATTACGCTGGCTACATAGTTCAGGAACACTAGGATTGCTTCTAAGAATCACACCCTCATATAACAGGTGAGTTCCCATCCTTGGGTTCACTCAGTGCTAATTCCTACTCCCATCTAAATAAACAATGAATATGATTAACTAAATTGGACTAGACTAAGTTCATTTAATTCCATAGACTGGCGGAATTCTGTTGAGATCTGATAACTATTTGAGATTTTTGAGATTACTGGATTACTGAGATTTATTAGAATTTCTAAGATTACTGGACTGATACTGAATTCACTGATTTTTCCTGAGTCACATGACTAACTGAGATCTAGAGATCATGGGTTGACTGAGAGTATCATGAAAATATGAAACTGGCTCTAGGCACACAGCTAAATTGTCGGGTACAAGTACCCCCGGACTCGATAGCATAAAAGTAATTCATGGCATGAATTCTAAAGTACACAATGGGTACACATATATCCATAATCCATTGACTAAGACATTTCATCAAACACTTGACTGGCATGAACTTGTATATGAATGGAGATTTCACATTATCATACTAGTATGGCACTTTTCCTTCACATGGGCATTTGTCAAACATATTGGGAGCATGCTTTGGTTATACAATCATCAACACATCGAATAATCATGGATACATCAATCAAATTGTAAATTAGATAGTTTATCATGAATATTGCATAATTCCTCACATATTAGAATCAATTCTTGTAATTAATAGTCAATAACATGAAACGAAACCAAACAACAATATGAACATCAATTTTCAATTCAATCAATTCATAAATATACAAATCTTGGATTTTAAAAAGAGATTTTTGTGCTTCATAGGTGAAAGAGACCCATGAGTCAACATATGACATACCTGAGTTAATGAATTTGGAAGTATTGATGGAGAGTTTTTGTAAACTCCCCATGGAATAAACATCTAGTAAATTTTATGGATGATATCTGTTGTAGGCACTAAATTATAATACTGAAATAAATGTTGAAAATAGGCTGAAATACCATAAGGTGCAGAATCTGAAATACTGATAAATATAACATCTATTAAAATCATCTGAAAACTAAAAACTGTTTGAACTTGTCTAGTCTGAAAGCCTCTAAATAAACTATCTGAATATGGAGTTAATGTGACAAGCCCCCAACTAACTCCAACTACTGCAATATTGAAACTACTAAATTATTGAAATAAAAGAGTATCCTCAATAGACGTGGACTCACTACTAAATCTGCGACTGCTGACTGGATTTTTCTAAGTGCGGTCGGGATCCTGAGCATCCGATCCTATGATATAATACATTATAGTGCAAAGAAAGAGTATGCATCAGTACATAGAATGTACTAGTATGCTAGATGAGGTAAGGTTGAATGCATGGGTTCATATTCATGAGCAATAACTGATTCAATGATACAGAGTAACTGAATATAAGAGCAAGTGGATAACTGATACTACAGAAATCACTGAGTATGCAATACTATACATATACGTACAGACTGTAACTGAGCTTTTCTGATGCTGAGCACTGAGTTCTGATAACTTAGTAACTGATATCTAAAGTTACTGATAACTAATTTGCTGATACTAATTAACTGTGTTTGACAGTCCTAATTCTTTAAGACTGAACTGATTTCTAAACTGGAGACTAAAACTAAAACTGTAAGAGGTAATCATCTAACCGATATGCCCTAAATAGATACAGTAACTGAGTTGGGTTCTAATCTATAACCCCATTTGGAAAGGTTCTAATATCGTTCCACGGGTACTAATATCTAATGCGGAGTCATTCCCATCTAATGGGTGACCCCTGAGATCAGTCCTAAAATACCAGGTGATTCCTGAGTATGTCAGTCCTATCTAATGGGTGATATCTCATAACCTACGCTAGCTACATAGTTTTGGAACTTAGGGATTGTTTTAAGGACCCAGTCCTAAAAAATGGGTAAGCCCTCATCCCTAAGCTCGCTTGGTACTAAATGCTACTCCCAACTGAATTGACACTGAACTGATTATAAGGAGCTGGACTAGACTGATACTAAGTCTACTGGGTTTTCCTGAGTTCTATAACTGACTAAGTTTTACTGATCATGATATGACTCATACTATTCTGTAACTGACACTGGCTCTAGGTAAACAGCTAGATTTTCGGGTATTAAATACCCCCAGGACTCGATAGCATAAAAAGAAAGACATAACATGATCATAAAGGCATAACAATATTTGCTTGCTAATAATGAACTCATTTAGACCTTTTGTTAAACACTTGATATACATGAACTTGTGTATGAATGGGATCACATAATAATCTGTCATGCTTTCACTAGTCAAATCACATAAGTATTTCATCAAACACTTGTAGGGAATAAGCTTGTACATGATTGGGACCACATAATAACATGTCATGATTCTACTATTTACTTCACATAGGCAATTTAGCAAACACTTGGGAAGCATGGACTATTTACATGATAATGGCCAACACTTGAAAATCATGATACATTAATCAATTTGTAAATTCATGGTTTTATCAAGATAATCACATATTCATCATACTTGCTATTCAATTTTCATAAAACTTGTAACTAAATCATGGATTGAAACCCAACTAATATCATGAACATGAATTCAATCTAATTCAAACATGGAAATCATAAATCTGAGATGTTGTATGTTTAAAAAAAGGTTCTTGGACTTCATGAGTTAAAGGGACCCATGAATGAACACCTAACATACCTAAGAAGAAGTGTTCTTGAAGGTTCTTGGAGGATTGCTCTTGGTTTCATGAAGTTAGGGTTTTGTATTATAGAGAGAAAACTCTTGAATTGGGGGAAAATTGAATAATGAATGACCTAAAATGTTCTTATGGCTTTAATCCCATATCTGGACGTAATAAAATCATGGGAAAAAACTAATTTAACCCTGGCTGAAACTTTGGATTTTCGTCAAAAATTTTCAAAATTACCCCCTAGTGTGACTCGGTGCTTTCGCACCGTGTCACTGGAAATTAACATCTAAGAATTTGGCCTGTGGTACGATATGGCACAATCGCGGTGCCTCACTGGAAATTGACAACTGGGAACTGGGACATCGTCATGACATGGTGGTATCATGATAGAACACTGAAAAATGACAATTATGAACTGAGCATATGATCCGATGCGCAAATATCACGATGGAGCACTGGAAAGTGACAATTTCCATTTGGTTGTCTGCGATGTGCTGACGTTCTAGGTGGTACATTGTATTACAAAAATGGCTCTAACCCTTCACTCGGGTATCGGATTTGGGTGAATTTTATATCATTGAAAAGCTAATTGAATTTCCTTTGCAATGGTAGGATCTAAACTAAAAAATACTGAGCATTTCAAAAATTTTATATAGAATAACTCATGAACTGAGAGTTCATTTAAACTAGGGAAATATAAGGTATTGCAATATCTCCCCCTTAGGAACATTCATCCTCGAATGAGACTGATTAAGCTGAGGAACACTGATAGACTGAGTTTACACACTGAACATGTATAACTAAAACTCGACTACATGATTGAACTACTGATAAATTGAGTTTCTATACTGAACATGCATATCTGATGCATGGAATACATGATTAAAGCTATTAATAAGCTGAGTTTTCATACTGAACATGCATATATGATGCATGGAATACATGACTAAACTGATTCCTTGAATATATACCATGCCATGGAATGGTCATACGACTGAGATTGGAATGAGAGATTTAACTTATGAGTACCCGTTACTCCAAATTGGATCTTATTATGTGAAGAGAAAATGGAAGGTTAGGACATGAAAGCTTGGGTGTTATAGTACATATCCCCCTTGGGATATTATGTCCCCCGAAGAATGTCGACTTGGCTGGGATATTGAGGAAAGGCTGAGACGATGCACTGGGCACCCACAAACTAAATTGTGACTGAATGTCTGACATCTGAAACTAAGTCATGATACATGAACCGAGATGAAATCGTAACTACTAGGATGCTCTATCTTGTAATAGTCATATTCACAAAACTTCAGATAGTACAACTAGGTGAAAAGATGGGGAAACTTACGAACTTGTCTTCCTGATTGCTAAACTGAATTCCTGGCTTTACGGACTAACTCATTCTGAAAACTTATACTCAACTGGGGCATTTCTTGACACTCTTTCTATACAGTTCTACTGACTTTGGGGAGCAAGGACATCTTGTTATGGTCTAACTAAGACATCTGAATAAGAAGCCACAACATGGCAAACATTCTGTAATATGGGTACGAATAACTCTACCTACTGAAGTCTAAGATGGACTAAATTCACCCACAATGTTCAAGCCTACTCAAATCTTCAAAATGTATTTTGCCACTTACACATCATCATGACATTCAAGCCCATCTTTGTAACGACCGCCTCGTGTAAAACTAGCATGCAACAATTATTTTTTAGCATGAAACAACTACTCTCCCCCTTCTAAGAAACTGCTTATCACTATATTTAATAAGGAGAGTTCACTGAAGGTTAAATATGAGGACCTGAAGTATGAATGGACTCTATACTAAACTTGACACTTAACTGAGGCCCGAGGAATAGAATGTTAACATCAACAGCCAGGATTTTTATCAAGAAATCTAAATTGAGGATATACATGACAAAATCTGAATTTAGCTGATCATTAGAAGTATAGAAGGAGTCATGGGAACTGAGCCTACTGTAAAGCATGAGTACATAAGCAATAAGCTGCATGAACTGAGTTTGGAGTTTCTGTATTCATGGAACATAATTCATAACGCTGAGAAAACTGGAACTGCTTATACTAGGAACTATAAGCGTACATGATTTCCGATAACATGCATAAATAGAAGCGATGATCATGGAACTGAAATCTACTGGATGAGTAGATAGCGTGATAGCTGAAGTGTAATACTTTTCACTGAGGTAAGGAAGGGTTGGGCATTAACCTCTCCAACTAATTTTCTACACATACTGACATTACTATTAAAATCTAAAGGCCTAATTTTCTGAGATATTATAACCAGACAGTTCCTGTATACCAGTCGGGCTATGATAGACTGACCCGCTGGGGTGGAGACTGAGAAAGGTTTTGTTAAGGTTTTCAATCTAACTTTAAAATCGACTGCTATGTAAGTAATTACAAAAGATAGAGAATCTCCTTGATCTAATAAGACAAAACATGTAAATAGAAGATCTGTAACGAACCAATAACCATGTCAGGAGAACTTTCCTGATCTTGTTTGGACTGAAGTGCATAAAGCTTGTTTGGGCATTGCCCACTGGCGGTACTGGAAGTAGCACCCTGCTAATTCAGGCGATCAGACTAAGCTAAAGGATGGTTGTACTGACCCTATTAGTGCAAATCTTTTCCCCTCTAAGCTATAACTCTACACTCTCACATTCTGTGGCCTGGCCTACCACATCTAAACATATATCACTTCCAGCTCTATATGAACCTTGGTGATGTCTACCACATTCTCCACAAAGCGGATGGGTACGACCATTGCTCACACTACCTTTGGTTTTAAAGCCTGGTGCCTCATATGACTACCATTCCTAAACTTTGGTACTAGCATACTAGCTTAGGACAGAGTTGGAACTAAAAGTTTAAGATAAAACTAGGAACGGTTACTACTCTCTGACTTAGGATGATTGAAATTGAAACTACCTATTCTAGCTCTCTTGTTCTCTTTCTCCTTCTTCTTAAGCTTCTACTCCTCAATCTGTTGAGCATGGATCATAAGCCTAGACATATCCATCTCCTTAATCAACATCACAGTTTTGCACTCCTTAACCACACTATTTGACACCCCAAACATGAACTTGCTCATTTTGGACCTATTGTCTGCTACTATATGGGGAGCATACCTAGCTAACTAAGTAAACTTTAGGAAATACTCTTTCACACTCATATTGCCTTACCTGAGATTGATGAACTCTAACACCTTGGATTCTCTTAGCTCGAAGGGAAAGAACTATCTAGAAAAATAGCAACAAACTCTTCCAATTCTATGGGCTCTGCATCTGTGCCCCTGTCTACCTTCGACTACTTAAACCATGTATGAGCTATATCTTGTAGCTGATAGGCAACTATTCAACACTCATATTGGAATTCACTCCCATAATATCTGTGACTTTCTGAGCCTGATCGAGAAACTCCTGTGGATCCTCTTCTGACTTAGATAGTGAGAATAAGGGAGGATTCATTCAGTTGAAGTCTCAAATCCTGGCTGCAGCAGTATTGGCCATAGGGTTGGCCGAACCATAGCTGGCCATTCATTTTGAGTTGTTACAGAATTGGCTAGAGTAGTGAATTCAGCTCTGAATTCTTCATGGGAGACATGCTTGTCCAGGGGATCTGCCTGAATGGACTGAGGTGCTGATTGATTTATGGTTCTTCTTTTGCTAGTCCTTTTAGGAGCCATGTTCTGTAAACAAAGGATGAAACAAATTATACTGGGAGTTTAACTTTAGCTCATTCTTACTCGCACGACATGAATACTGAAAGAAGGGAAACTTTTCCTAAAACATCTCATAGCCCCATGTCCATAAGTGTGGTGCGCTACACACCCATGCACAAGACTCTACTTGATGCGACGTTTAGACTTTCTAGGACTCTGTTGAACCTTAGTCTCTGATACCAAGTTTGTAATGCCCTGAGTCTATACCCCGAATGTTATAGGGTGCTTACGACCTCGAAAGATCATAAGCAAACCCATGACTAATATCTTCTGTGAGCACTGATTAATAATACTAAAATAAATGCAAAAAATAGAATGAAATTCCATTAGGTTTAGAATATGAAATACTGATAAATATAATATCTGTTAAAAACATCTGAAAACTAAAAACTATTTGAACTGGACTAGTCTGAAAGCCTCTAAATAAACTGTCTGAATATAGAGTTGATAGGATAAGCCCCTAACTAACTCCAACTACTACAATACTGAAACTACTGAATTACTGAAATAAAAGCATATCCTTGATAAATGAGGACTCACTACTAAATCTATGACTGCTGACTAGATCTATCTAAGCAAAATCGGGATCCTGAGCGTCCAAGCCTATGATATGAGACATCATAGCACAAAGAAAAAGTATGCATCAGTACGAGAAATATACTGGTATGCTAGATGAGGTAAGTCCAAATACAAGGGTTCATATGCATGAACAGTAACTGACTGAATGATATAGAGTAACTGAATATAAGAGCACGTGTATTACTGATACTATGGAAATCACTGAGTATGCAATACTATACATATACATATAGACAATAACTGAGCTTTTCTAAAGCTAAGCACTGAGTTTTGATAACTGAGTGACTGATATCTAAAGTTACTGATAACTTATTTACTGATATTGATTAACTGTGTCTGACAGTCTTGATTCTGTAAAACTAAATTGAGTTCTAAACTTAAGACTGAAACTAAAACTGTGGGAGGTAATTATGTAACCGACATACCCCAAATGAGATAAGGTAACTGAGTTGGGGTCCAATCGGTAACCGGGTCCAAATACCATGCCATGGGTACTAACATGTGTTGTGGAGTTAGTCCTATCTAACGGGTGACCCCTGATATCAGTCCTAAACTAGTAGGTGATCCCTGAGTATGTCAGTCCTATCTAATGGGTGACATCTCATAACCTATGCTAGATACTCAGTTCTAGAACCTATGGATTATTTCTAGGGACTTATTCCTAACTAACGGGTGAGCCCCCATCCCTAGGCTTGCTTGGTGCTGAATCCTACTCCTAACTGAATAGAAACTAAACTGATTATACTGAGCTGGACTAGACTGATACTAAGTCTACTAAGTTTTCCTGAGTTCTGTAACTAACTGGGTTTTACTAATTATGACATGACTAATACTATTCTATAACTGACACTTGCTCTAGGTAAACAGCTAGATTGTCGAGTATTAAATATCCCCAGGATTCGATAGCATAAAAAGAAAGACATAACATAATCATAAAGTCATAACAATACTTGCTTTCTAACAATGCACTCATTTAGACCTTTTGTCAAACACTTGATATACATGAACTTGTGCATGAATGAAATAACATAATAACATGTCATGCTTTCACTAGTCAAATCATATAGGCATGTCATCAAACACTTGTAGGGCATAAGCTTGTACATGGTTGGGACCACATAATAACATGCCATGATTCCACTATTTACTTCACATAGGCAATTTAGCAACCACTTGGGGAGCATGGATTATTTACATGATAATGGCCAAAACATGAAAATCATGATACATTAATCAATTTTTAAATTCAAGGATTTATCAATATAATCACATATTCATCGCACATATTATTCAATTGCCATGAAACTTGCAATTAAATCATGGATTGAAACCCAAATAATATCATGAAAATGCATTCAATCTAGTTCAAATGTGGAAATCATAAATCTGAGATATTGTATTTTTTCAAAAGGTTCTTGGACTTCATGGGTGAAAGAGACCCATGAATGAACACCTAACATACCTGAGAAAAAGTGTTCTTAAAGGTTCTTGGAGAATTTTTTAAATTACTCTTGGTTTCTTAAAGTTAGGGTTTTGTATTGTAGAGAGAAAGCTCTTGATTTTGGGAAAAATTGAATAATAAATGACATATTTTAGGGCTTTAATCCCACATCTAGACGTAATAAAATCATGGGAAAAGACTAATATAACCCTGGACGAAACTTTGGATTTTCATTGAAAATTTCTAAAATTACCCCCTGGCGTGACGCGGTGCTATCGCACCGTGTCATTGGAAATTGACATTTGAGAATTTGGATTGTGGTACAATGCAACACAATCATGGCCCCTCACTGAAAACTAATAACTGGGAAGTGGGACATCAGCGTGATGTGGTGGTATCACGATAGAATACTAAAAAATGACAATTGTGAACTGAACCTATAGCGCGATGCACCAATATCGTGATGGAGCATTGGAAAGTGACAATTTCCATTTGGCTTGGCTCCACGACGCGCAAACATTCCAGGTGTACACTATCTTACAAAAATGGCTCTAACACTTCCCCCGGGTATCGAATTTTGGTGAATTTTATTTCGTTGGAAAGCTAAATAAATTTTCTATGAAATGGAAGGCTATAAACAAAAAAATACTGATCATTTCAAAAATTTAGTATAGAATAACTCATGAACTGAGAGTTAATTTAAGCTAGGAAAATATCGGGTACTGTAGCAGCATGGGGATATTCTTCCAATGAATCTGATGAAGATTAGAAGCCTGAAGTTTTGTCTAAGTTAGTAGTGGAAGATGGCTGATAACGCTCAATCTACAGCTCTCGTTTGAGTGTAAAGCGGTCGATAGCAAATATAGAACCCAACCTGGGTTGGGTGTCGATCCCACAGGGAATAGCTTGGCCAACAAGTAAGCAAAATTACTAGACTTTTGGTGCAAGTCTCGTAAAAGGGGGAGTATTGTTTTGCAAGTAATGTAAACAAAAGCTGAAAATAATAAAGTAAAGAATGTTACGTGAGTTGTAAACAATGAGAATTGAAGCGTTGGGGTTATGTCCACCTTCTGAGGTATACGTCTCTATTGGCAATGAGTGTGTAGAGTCTTAACATGCAATTGCTTATAGAGAATTGTAGTCGATGGTAAATCCAAGCGTCTCTCGACCTAAACAAGGACTATTTCACTTTAACTCTCTCGAGCTTAAAGCGTGTCTAACGGTACGAATTCTCCAAGAGGTTAGTCCAGTTACGGCACTAGCTTTTTAATAGGAAAGGGTGTCCTACTACCTTGACATTATCTCTTTTCCAGACAAATAACCTTTCTCTCGAACAAGTTAAATGTTAGACTGGCATTATTCTATGCGTCTGCAGCCACAAGAATTTGTATTAAGATGAAGAGAATAATGATATAAGCAATATACGTGTCTCGAACTCACAAACTCACAGCTATAGATAGTAACTCATTCGGCTTCCATAACCCCAACTAAGAGGTTTAGTTACCCATGAATGCGAAGGATATCACGTTTTGCATGGTGGATGGCGTGAGAAGTGGGTGTTTAGGCGTGTGGTTTTAGTGATTCCCTAGCAAGTAACGATTCTCTTGTTGTGGAATTTATGAATAGAAGAATAGATTAGAAGTGTTTGTGGTGGAAGATGAGAGAGATGGAAGAAAATTAATAGTTTAAGAATGAATTTCTTGAATTAAGGGAGGAGTTGCCTCTCCACTAAGGGAGGACTTGATTAAAATTCTCTAGCATGATAGGGTATTTATAATACTCCTATCCTACTCCTATTATGCTAATGAAATAAATAACCAAATCCTACTAAACTAAGGAAATACTTAACCCATTTGTACTAGGTTAATGTAACATTCTCCTAATCCAAATAAACTAATGAAATACATAACCCAATTGTACTAGGTTAATGTATCATTGTCAAAATCCAGCTTTGTATCTGTAAGTCCCCAAAGTCTTCAGAAATGCTGTTTTAGCCCGGGACAGATTTTCCATGCAGCAGTTTTGGTCCATAGGCGTGTAAACTCCCTTTCCCTCTTTCGTGAGCTTTCTTTTACGTCAAGTAAGCCATAAAATGCTGAATTTTGCATCATTTATACCTGAAACTTTACTAATCATGTTCGTTAGCTCATTTATAGGTAAAAGGACTAAAAGTGCATGAAATATATAATTTGTTCTCAAAACTAGGCTAAAATATAGGCAAAATATATTGATATAGGCGCGTAATTTCGCCTATCATCAACACCCCACACTTGCAGCTTTGTTCGTCCTCGAACAACATATCATGTCCTTCTAAACATCAACTTAGGGTTTTTGCAGCCACAACACAAAACATTCTTCAAGACAAGCACAACAATTATCAACAAAGAGTAGTTTTCCGATTATAAGTAGAAACAGTTTAACCTCTAGCGTAGACTAGTGATGGTGATCAAATCGCATGCAAACGTTAAGGTACATAGAATCATATACAACTATCCAAAGCTCATCAACCATGTGTGTCTCACAATATAGTACCCATAATCACTCACAAGTATAGCATATTTTTCAAACATGGGTATTAACATATCCTTGCTCTCACTCTCGCAAAGAATTCATATGTAGCAACTGATGACCATAGGCTTGCCCTTAATGTAGTACTCTACTAAATGTCAGAATGCTAAGCTTAGGATCAAGTAGGTCTTTTGATGGTTGTAATGTAGGCTAAGGGACGGCTAGGATCAGCTATTTTGGCCAGAAATAGTGACTAAGTTCCTAAGAACTTTAATACATCACATTGTATCATTGACACTTTTTTCTTTCAACCTTTCTTTATTTTATTCTTCCACCCTTGTTCTCATTTTTTGTTTTTCAATTTTAAGCACAACTCACTTTTCAGCTTTCTTTTCCTTTTTCTTTTCACAACATACCTCTTATGATAGCACTTTCTTTTTCATCACACATTCAAGCACCATTACAATTTAAAGCATCATACTCACCCAATTTCCTCTTATGTTGTCACATGACTTTTTCACTTTAAAGCACTTAGGAATTTGGATCAAATTACGGTCTTGAAAAAAAATGGATTAGGCTTACATACAAGGTTGTCAAAGAAATAGGCTAAAGGCTCAAAAGAGTTTAACTAGGATGATGTCTATGGGTAGGTAAAACAAAGGTAAACATGTATAGGTTGCCAAAGAAATGCCTAAATCATCTCCTAAACTTACACTCCTTATTTTCGCTTTGCATACATACCAGGCAAGTTCTAGCATCAGCCACAAACATAGAATATACTGTTACCTCACACACACAAGGCACATGGTTGACTTGATTGGAAGTAATATAGACTCTCGACCCAACAAGTGAAAGAATTGAACCACTCAATATCACATAATGAGTCACAACTAGAGCCTAAACGTCTCAATAGTCATAATTGTAGCACATACTCTTGTTATAATCTCATGCTGCCTATTAGAATTATTTCATGCGAAGCTAAAAAAAATTTACTACTAAAAAAACTAAGCAAACAAACATGAATAAATGCAAATGCGGATCGAGAAGTATAGCATGCAAATACCATCACCCCACACTTAGACGGGGCACACTGTCCTCAGTGGAAAATAAATAAGAAGAACCTGGTTAGTCGGACTCATTCTCTATGTCTGGGGTCATACCCCTTGCATCGGAATCATCATCAGAGTCGTCATCCTTAGAAGTTCCTCATAAGTATCCCACTTAATTCCAAGCGTGAGTCAAGGTGTTTGTATCGAGGAGGGTTCTCCTTGCTCCTTGCGGCCTCTTTTCTTGCCCTTTTGGGAAGTGGTAGCCTTCTCCTTGCCTTGTCTCTCTTTAGGTGCCATTGTACCTGAGACTTGAAATAGTGTTAGTGGTAGAACAATCTCAATGGATACAATATATACACAGACAGTAGGGGTACCACCCCACACTTAGGTTGTTGGCACCAACTAGTGAGGTGAAAGTGATCGATTACTCAGAATTCATCGACATACGTTTTAGGATTGTATTCCGACAAGAAAATCAGCAATGCATTACTTACTTGCAGCCATTGGACTACTTTCATGGTAGCTATAGCAATACTACTACATAGGGGTTACCATATGGAATAGTTATTCTTACAACAATCACAACCTCTTATGTCGGTAGGCACTATAAGTCTTATCCCGATGGCCGGGATAGTCTAACATGTAAGTATCCAAACAACAATCTTAAGCACTGTTCATAGCCATAGTAATTCCGCAAATAGTATAACAATGCTATTAAAACCAATTTCAAGTCGGAAACAAGTCAAGATTTTCCTACGTACATGTTCACTCACAAGGTTGTGTATCAACAATCCAAACACATGAACATCACCAACAATCTTATACGATTTAGCAATTCATAATAGACATAGCAATGTAGTAATTATGAGAAATAAATGAAGAATAAGAGAGTACTTACTTGCTTGAAGCTTGTGGAGATGGTTTTGTGAATTGGAAGAGCAAAAGAAGAAAATTTTGAGAGGATTTGGAGAGGGAATGCGGTGCCTTTAGGTCAATTTTTAGTGTGGTTATGTTTCAAGACTAAGTCCCCTTTATATAGGAAGAGAATGGGTCGGGTTATGACCCATTTACAATCGGTTTTGGAGACAAAAATTCCACATATGCGGCGCATAATGCTTGGCATATCAATGACATATGCGGCGCATTGTCTATGGCATAATGGGACATATGCGCCGCATAGTCTATGGCATTTGTAGACATATGCGCCGCATAGTCTATGGCATATGAGATACTGAGACCAAATGCCATAGCATAGGCGGCACATAGTCAAAAGCACACTTAGGAATAGGCGGCGCATAGTGTATAGCACACTAGATTCCGAAACCTTAGGCTATAGGATAGGTTGTGCATCGTTCGTGGCCTAGTTTTACCAAGGCCTAGCCTTTCTCGATGCCTATTTTGACAAGGAAAAGGCTCAATCCATAACCTTATGCATCACCATTCCTAACTTACCAACTTTACCATACAATGCGTCCAAATCGTCAATTGAAATCAATCTCCTCGTTGAATACTTCTTGCACCTATTTTTGCTCAAAACCAAATGAAACGATTAGTACGATGGGTTGCCTCCCACCTAGCGCCTTAGTTTTGGTCATGGCACGACTCTTATTTTTGGATTTTTCATAAAACAAAACAAGTACTAGAATGAAAGAAAACGAAAAAATGATAAAATGATGGGTTGCCTCCCATCTAGCGCCTTATTTATTGTCGTGGCTTGACGTAGTTACCTCGAGTACTCAGACTTCGTCGAGGTAAGTGATGGATCGTTTTCTGAAAGGATTTAGACGACAATGAGGCTTACCTGTGGTCATGCGATCTTTTTCGAGCTGGCTCATACGTTTCTCCGGAGAGTCACCAATTATATCATCAATAGTCCAACCCATAGCTCTCTTGTACCTCATCAGAGCAGAGATGAGAGCCTCCACGTACTGTTCACTTAAATCATCCGCCACACTTATCGGAAGTATACTTCCACTTTCCAAGAATACATACCTTAGATAATCGGGGAGCTCTTGCGATTCTAGCATTGGTGGCTCGTCAATGTGAGTCTTCGCTGTTGGTTGATTCTTGAGATCACAATCCGGTTTCTTAGGAGTATAAGGATCTATTTCTGTTAGAGCACTCATAAGTTCTTCATAACCTTCATTATCTTCATGCTCAACTTTCAGTGGCACAACAGACAATGGCTCAACAGTAGGCTGTTTCTCTATAGATAATGCTTTCGTATCCTCATGATGAACATCAGCTACATATAACTCATTCATATCGCTGGGCTGCTTCATTGTTTTGCATATATCAAACCGTACCACTTCGTCATTAATTCGAAACAACAGCTCATTATTTTTCATGTCAATAAGCACACTTCCAGTTGCAAGGAAGGGACGTCCCAAGATTATGGGAACTTCAGAATCCTCCTTACAATCCAGAATAACGAAGTCTGCAGGAAATATGAATGAAGAAACCTTCACCAACACATCATTCAAGATACCCACAGGTCGTTTTACCGACCTATCAGCCATCACGAGCCTCATATTGGTTGGTGTAGGGTCTCCCAACCCCAACTTTCTGTAGATAGATAGTGGCATCAAATTGATGCTAGCTCCTAGATCGCACAATGCTTTGGCAAAGTTCAAAGATCCGATGGTGCAAGGAATAGTGAAAGCTCCGGGGTCGGCCTTCTTCTGAACTATCGATCGGGTAGCAATTGCACTACAATGATGCACATCATCTTTCAGCTCATAACTTGCTGCCCTCTTCTTAGTCAAAAGATCTTTCATAAACTTTGCATACCCAGGCATTTGTTCAAGTGCCTCTACCAATAGGACATTAATGGTCAGCTGCTTGAGCATAGTCATGAATTTGCTAAACTTAGTGTCATCGGCCGCCTTCTTCAATCTTTGTGGAAAAGGTGGTGGTGGGTATGGAAGTGTTCTCTCCATGGCTTTCTTCTCCTCTTGCTTCCGTTTATCATTTTTTTCAGGCTGCACATCACTAGGTAAAACATCTTTGACGTTTGAAGTAGTTGTTGCGGCTTCTTCTCTTGTAACGTCACTAGGTGTGGCATCAATGTCTGCTGCTACGTCAACCACTTGCTTGCCTTTTGCTGAAGTTTCTAGCACCTTACCACTTCTGGTAGTTATGGCCATGCATGACCCATCATTCCTTGGGTTTTGCACAGTATCGCTAGGTAAAGTGCCAGCCTTTCTTTGATTAAATGCTGCTGAAAGTTGGCTCAATTGCTGCTCTATTTGCTTGATAGAAGTGGAATGAGAATCAACTAGTTGCTTCATGGAGGACAAATCATCAATCACCTCCTTAACTCCTGCGCTCGTTGCTTCCACTCCTTTCAATAACTTAGTCATCATGTCTTCCATACTTCCAGAATTAGATGTGGTGGTATCACGTCTACCAGGGGGAACGTACAAACCACTCTTTTCATTATTTTTCTTCCAACTACCTTGGTCTTTGCCTCCAGATTTATCATAATAGTTCCAACCTTGGTTTCCTTGGGTATTCCCTCGTAAACCCCGCTGATTGTTCAAGTAGTTGGCCTCATCTTCCGAATCAGATTCGTCTCTTCCTTTTAGCGCTACAACTTTCACTTTTTCGGTCTTCCCTGATAATAAGTGCTTGGTAAGAAGATCCATCTGCATTTTCATGTGAGCCATGTCTTGGTCACGATCCTCTTGTCTTCGCCTCTGCTCTGCAGTCATGCCAAAAGATAAAGTGGGGTTTGCTACCTCAGAATCCCTGGTATGCCAAGCTCTACTTTGCTTTGTCATCCGATCTAGCATATGGCTTGCCTGCCCAAAGGTGAGGTTCATAAATGATCCACCTGCCGCATTATCAACCACTGGCTTAGTCACCGAATTCAAAGCTCTGTATAATATCTCCATCAAGTGGACATTGGTCATATGATGGTTTGGGCATCGCATTAGCTTCGTCTTGAACCTCTCCCATGTTTCATGGAGAGCTTCAGAGGGAAGCTGACGAAAGTTGCTGATTTCATCTCTCAATTGTGCTTTTTTGGATGGCGGAAAGAATCTTTCTAGGAAAGCGTCTTTCAATTGCCTCCAATGAGTAATAGAATCAGGAGTCAGCCCATTCAACCACATAGTTGCCTCCCCAGACAGAGACAATGGAAATAGACGTAATCGAATTGCATTCTGTCCAACTCCAGGATTGTCGAATGACTTGCATGTAGAAATAAAGTTGATCAGGTGCATATTCGGATCATCACCTGCTAGTCTACCAAATAATCCCTTGAGTTGCAAAAGCTGAATCATGGCGCTAGTGATATTGAACTTTGCTCCCGGTGCTAAAGGAGGAAGAATAATAGCTCCTGTGGAACCAGCTTCGTCAAGATCATCTTCATCATCATCGAACAGCATTGGTACAGTTCGGCGTTCAGGCCTATATCTTGCTTGACGATCTCTTCTGTTTGCTGGTGTCGCCATCTCAGCAGTATGCTGTGGGTTTAATAGCTCTTCATCGCCCAGATCCTCATCGTCAGGATTTGTTGCTCGCCTACGGTTATAAATATTTTGTTGATGCACTTGAGCAGCCATCCTTTCAATTTCACATTGTGCCTCCATTGATGCATTGAATAAACCTAAAAAAAATAAAAAGAACAACTAAAAGTAAAAGTACGAGAATCTTTGACCAAAGGGTCTAGTAATTATCACAAACTTGATTGACACTCGTATTCCCCGGCAACGGCGCCAATTTTTGATAACGCTCAATCTACAGCTCTCTTTTGAGTGTAAAGCGGTCGATAGCAGATATAGAACCCAACCTGGGTTGGGTGTCGATCCCACAGGGAATAGCTTGGCCAACAAGTAAGCAAAATTACTAGACTTTTGGTGCAAGTCTCATAAAAGGGGGGAGTATTGCTTTGCAAGTAATGTAAACAAAAGCTGAAAATAATAAAGTAAAGAATGTTACGTGAGTTGTAAACAATGAGAATTGAAGCGTTGGGGTTATGTCCACCTTCTGAGGTATACGTCTCTATTGGCAATGAGTGTGTAGAGTCTTAACATGCAATTGCTTATAGAGAATTGTAGTCGATGGTAAATCCAAGCGTCTCTCGACCTAAACAAGGACTATTTCACTTTAACTCTCTCGAGCTTAAAGCGTGTCTAACGGTACGAATTCTCCAAGAGGTTAGTCCAGTTACGGCACTAGCTTTTTAATAGGAAAGGGTGTCCTACTACCTTGACATTATCTCTTTTCCAGACAAATAACCTTTCTCTCGAACAAGTTAAATGTTAGACTGGCATTATTCTATGCGTCTGCAGCCACAAGAATTTGTATTAAGATGAAGAGAATAATGATATAAGCAATATACGTGTCTCGAACTCACAAACTCACAGCTATAGATAGTAACTCATTCGGCTTCCATAACCCCAACTAAGAGGTTTAGTTACCCATGAATGCGAAGGATATCACGTTTTGCATGGTGGATGGCGTGAGAAGTGGGTGTTTAGGCGTGTGGTTTTAGTGATTCCCTAGCAAGTAACGATTCTCTTGTTGTGGAATTTATGAATAGAAGAATAGATTAGAAGTGTTTGTGGTGGAAGATGAGAGAGATGGAAGAAAATTAATAGTTTAAGAATGAATTTCTTGAATTAAGGGAGGAGTTGCCTCTCCACTAAGGGAGGACTTGATTAAAAATCTCTAGCATGATAGGGTATTTATAATACTCCTATCCTACTCCTACTATGCTAATGAAATAAATAACCAAATCCTACTAAACTAAGGAAATACTTAACCCATTTGTACTAGGTTAATGTAACATTCTCCTAATCCAAATAAACTAATGAAATACATAACCCAATTGTACTAGGTTAATGTATCATTGTCAAAATCAAGCTTTGTATCTGTAAGTCCCCAAAGTCTTCAGAAATGTTGTTTTAGCCCGGGACAGATTTTCCATGCAGCAGTTTTGGTCCATAGGCGTGTAAACTCCCTTTCCCTCCTTCGTGAGCTTTCTTTTACGTCAAGTAAGCCATAAAATGCTGAATTTTGCATCATTTATACCTGAAACTTTACTAATCATGTTCGTTAGCTCATTTATAGGTAAAAGGACTAAAAGTGCATGAAATATATAATTTGTTCTCAAAACTAGGCTAAAATATGGACAAAATATATTGATATAGGCGCGTAATTTCGCCTATCATCAATGGCCCAGTTTCTATTATTCCTTGTTTGCCTTTATGGTCAACATAGAAGATAAAAAAGAAAAAAAGGTAACTCTTTCTGACATTAAGGATAACCTAGCTAACTACTCGGCTTGGAATACAGTAAAGCTTGCTAGTGTCTTGATTAACTCTATATGTGAACTAACTGCTGAGAAAATTTCTTTGGAAGAAAAAGTTAAAAATCAAGAACTTGAACTGATTTCTTTTAACTCTCCCAATTTCTGAAACTGAAGAATTGTTCACAAAGATAAAATCTAAAAATCTAAAGTTTGATGAGTAATCTAAAGAAGGCAAATACAGTAGATGTAAAAGGGAAGAAAAAAGCTTCAAGTCATCAAATTGATCTTGAGAAAATATTGAGGGATTCTCAAAAACATCTTATGTCTGCACTCCATAAGAATGAAGAGTTAGAAAGGGACCTAGTTCATTTAAAAGAAAATCTTAACAAATCTCTTAAATTGACTACAACTTCACAGATCCTTTATAATTTGACCAGACAAGGTACAAATAATGGCAAGGGTCTTACTTATCAATGAGAATCACAACCTCTTGGGTCAAAAGGAAAAGTTGCTCATGATGCTAAAAACAAGGTTCACAAACCTTTATGTACTCACTGTGGAAGAGATGGGCACTTGAAATAAAGATGTCGTTATTGGCTTAAAACTAAAATAAGTAGTTTTGAATACATTCAGCAAGGGAAGTAACATCTTAAGGGTTCCAAACTCTTGAAAAATATGAAAAGAAATTATTTACCTAGATGGGATAAGAAGGATTTGATCACACCATTATCCTCCTACTAGGAACTCAAATTTAAGTTGGTTCCCAAATTCAACTTGTGATCATGGTTCAAGGATGAGAAAGAGGATTGTAGTCAAAAATGGGTTGTTGATAGTATGTGTTCTAAGCTTAATATTGGAAGATCTGACTGGATTCTCTCTCTCAAGACACTTCAAGGTGGAAGTGTCTCATTTTGAAAAAGTTAATTTCTAGGGACTTGGTCCTAAAGGAATTCATCTCAGAAGAAGAAACTTGAGGCAGTATGAGTAAAGTCTGGGCTTGGTCCTTAGACCTGTTCTAAAGTGAAAGTTGAGTTAAATATTGATTAAAATACCCTGACCTAATATTTGAGTTAATGTCACTCCTCAAAATTAGCTAGGTTAAGGAGATAGGTATCCATGATAAAGTAGGTGCATATTAATCTAACTCGGTTCCATACCTTTCCAGGTATACACCTGAAACATCTTGGGTTTTGTCCCTTGGAGATTTCTTGAGTTCTGAGCCTACTGTCGGTCATACGACTCAGCATACTAGTCATATAATGAGGGTACAGATCAATGATCTAACTTGTAAGGTGTCCAATATTGGGTGGTTGAGTTTCTGGGGTGATTATAACTTAGTGGGTATGGGTCATATGGTTGGTGATGGTTCATTAGGTTGATCCTTCACTTAATCTAAAATTTAGTAACTTGACTAGGCTCTAAGTACGAGTAGCTCACTAAGAGATATAAGGATAGGGTACGAGTTGTGGTGGGGAGTCGTATGTTGTCCAATGTTGATTTCTTTGGATTCTGTCTTGGGTACGATTGGGATCATATGAGTCATATGGTAAAGGTAAGGTTTGGGGTAATAAGTCATATATTGGACAGAATGTGGTATCCAAATTTATGTTCTGGGTATGATTGGATGGTACCACTCATATGATATGGGTACGAGTGAGCGGTCCAAATTGTACCCACCTGTGGGAATTTTCACAATTTAAGTTAGGGGTATTCTGGATATTTCACCCTCTTAACTCCCTATGACCCATGACATAAACCACATTTGGAGGCTTCCTTATGCTATTATCATAGTCAAGCACTCTCTAAACACTCTCAAATCTCTCTAGACTTCTTGGTTCAAGAAAGGCTAGGGTTTTTCTCAAAGCAATCAATTAAGTCTCTAAGTAGTGGTTCCTCTTCGTCTTCTTTGTTAGCTAGGTCATGTTACTCCTCCCTCATTGTTAGTTCAACTAAAAATATAATTTAATGAATGATTTTCATGGCATTAGTATGATATTATTTTTGGTTTTTAAATATATGTTGGGATTTTTGGTTATTCTTGTTTAAATACCGTTTTCCAATGTTTTTTCTTCTGGTTTTCATGTTATAATTATGATTTGAACATGTGGTTGCATGGGAATGGTCAATTGGTACTTGGTTCTGATTTTGGAAATCTTATGCCCTCAATATATTTGTTAAAATGTCTATGAGAATGTCTTTATCACATAGTTTTACTATTATTAGAATCCTTGAATTTCATAAAAGGTAATGGAACATAAATTGGTTAAAATGGTTTTAAAAGGATTGAAAAGGCCTTGGTAGACATGGTATCGGTATAAATGAAAACTTTGGAGTCAAATTGGTTTTATGGATTTGGTATGGCATAAATGGATAGACTTGTAAGCTCAAGTGTTAGTGTGATGATACCAACAGTTAATGCCTAATAAATAAGACTCCTTGGTAAATAGTTAGCTGTGCGTGAATGATTTTAATATGGACTTAAAAGGGGATGTGTTAGCAAAGTCATAGAAGGTGGTGGTCCCAAAGGGAGCAAAACTGGAAACTCACATTTGTTGATGTAAGATGGGTCTTGGTGACAATGTGCATTATGTCACACTTATATTTTGGAAGTTGTACTAGCCATCTTAAGTTCTTTTATCTGAATCATATGGCTAACATGCGTCGGGGACTTTCAGTAGGGAGAGCTAAACCCATATAGTCTATGGGTGGATTTATAATGGTAGAGTTACATAATTCCAGGTTAATTGTTTTAAATACATACTAAATCCAGTTGACTTTACCAAAATGAAGTGTGTGTGTATATATATATATATGAATGTGATTGCATCTAGTTATTTACTTGGTTTTAAATATTCGCATTATTTTATCCTTACTCCTGAGTACATGCTATCGTTCACTCGCTAACCCATCTTTGGGCATGGTATCCCGACGCAATGTAGGAACCATCCATAGTACTCCTCCTACTTAGTGACTAGGTTTGGGGACAGCTTGTGTTAGATTGAAGTGGTGAGCTTTCATACTCCGAAAGACTCCATTTCATGTTATGGATTTCTCTTTATACTTTTGTTATTTCTTGGACATTAGTTTTGGTTATAGTTGGGGCCATGTCCTAATCTGATATTATTTTACTTTCGGATAGAGGCTTTGTGTGACTACTATGGTCATAGGCAATGTCGGTAGTGGTGTCAGCCTTGGTATTGGTATTAGTATTGGGGCTGACACCGTTTATATGTATTTGATTTGTTGATTGTTCAATTCTATCTTGTTATATGTTCGTAATTCATCCGACTTAAGATTTAGGGACGTAATGGTTAGGTGTTGGGGGTGGTCTCTAGCCCTGAATGGGGCTTGAGGCAGCCGATACGACTAGGACCTAGTTTGGGTTGTGTCAACACTTATGGGAATAGCTTAGGAGGAGAGCAGTTGAAGCAAACACAAGTACAAAATTCAATCAAAAAGAGAGGGAGCTGGTCCTATCTCTTAAGTTAGTAAAAAAATAAGGTGCCTTAAAAATTCATTAATTTTTTGTTTAAAAAGGCCATATGTCTTCTCCTACCTGAAAAAAGCTGTCAATTTAAAAAAAATGTGAAGAGTCACACCTTTTGTGATTAAATGCGTCAATCCAAAAAGGTACCTTTTAAATGGAAAACAGTCATCTCCTTAATTAAAAAATCAAATCCTATATATTTTATTCTCTTCTTAATCAACTTAGAGTATTTTTCTAAAGTATTCCATATTTGAACTAAACTGGTCCTTCTTCTTTTCCTCTTACAAAAAAATTCAAAATGGCAAAAATTCCATCCTCTTCAACCCCCATGAAAGAATTATCTTCTAATCCTCCTAAAGAATCACAAAGTGCCTTACAACCCACACCTTCCCCTGAAATTCCAGAAATCCCAAGTGAAACTATTCCTGTTGCAAATCCTGCATCCATTAAGGATATTGCTGAGTTAGCTTTGAAAGTTAACTTAAATCAAGGATCTGACTAAACAATTGAACAAGAAACTTCTAATTCAAAAATTCTCTCTTCATCAGAAGAATCAAAATCCTCCAATGTTGCACAAATGTTTGTTCACTCTGAAAACTTGGATGGTACTGAAATGTCAAAGAACTTACCATTACCTGGATCTCTTAACCCTTCTGAGTCAAACCCCATCTTTTCCCAATTGTTTGATGAAGGAGTTCATGTAGAGAAATCTGATTCACTTAGCAACGTAAACTTGGTGGCTGAAAATTTTCTTCTACTTGAACATTATCCCAAGAAAAGCTCTGTCCATATAGAAAGCAACATAGTAGGAGAAAGAGAAAAAGTAAAAAGGAATGAGGAGGTGGTATTACCTCCTAATGAAGAAGATGTGGATGAAACCCTTCTAAGGTGGTCCATGAAGAGACAGAGGGACAATAAAGAAAAGGATATATTGATTGACTGTAGCGTACAAGTGACTAGATCCTATTCTACTAGAGGGTCTGAAAAGATAGTAGTGGATGATGCTATGGAGGCTAGTAAATCTCTACCACTAAAATAAGAAGACTCGAGAAAGCTGTTGGGGTGGAGGAAGAAAATTCTGAAGCAATAGAAGTTGGAGAGAGTAAGGTTATTGATTCTATTATTTTTGTTGCAACCAAAAAGAAAAGACAAGAAGTTTATATTGCTGAAAGGACCAGGTTCTCTGGTTCAAAATCTGGAAGCCTTCCAAGAAAGAAAAAGAAAAATGTTATTATGAAGAAGAATAAAGTCTATGAGGGACCTGGTCCTAAGAATATAAAGGTTGTTGAAGAGGAACCAAGTAGTGACTCAAAGAGAAAAAAAAAGTTGTCCCTAGAGAAGTAAGAAATGTTGTCTTGGAAACCCAGAAAGTGCTATTTGGGAGAGTGTTTGATCCAAAGATTTATGAGATACCTGACATGATGGAATTTATGGAATGTATGAAACACTAATCTTGGATGCACCTACTTGAAGAATCAACTCCTATGGTGTTTGAAAATAAAGTTAGAGAATTTTATTACACTATGAATTTCTTAGAAGATAGAGTGAGTCTAACCATTCTAGTGCAAGAGAAAAAGATATATCTAGATGAAGAATTCTTGGGAAAAGTCCTGGATGTACCTATAATAGGTGTAAGGACTGTTTTGAAAAAATAGCCCTTAACAGAATTTATGATTGAAACCTCAAAAATGGGTGGACCTTCAATAGCTGGTGTAAAGAAAAAATTTCTTACATGTTAGTTCTAGTTAGTTTTTGAATTTGTGAACAAGGTCCTTCTACCCAGATCATATAAAATGACCATTACCTCTGGTGTTGACCTGTTCTTAATCAAATATCTGAGTAAGTTTGAGTTGATTTCTTACCTACTCTTATGATAGAGCACATGAAGTAGGTAATCTATGAGAAGGAAGGGAAACATGGGATGTAATATGAGTACTTATTAAACAAATTATTTAATCATGTTGGAGTAATTAGGACAAAGGGAACCCCTGGAATAGTAAAACAAAAGTTCAGCCTGATAACTTTGGTAGAGTATGAATGCATTAAAGGGAAGTGGGAACTGTATCCCAAGCATCAGAACTTTTGTCTACTCAAGAAATCTTAATGAAATTAATTAAGGAGTTGAGTATTGTGTTAGTAGAAAAGGATACTGAAATAGTGCACCTAAATCTATAGAATCGGAAGTTGTCTTCAAAGGGACCTGGTGCCACTTAAGAACTTACAGCAAAAAATGCAAAGCTCAAGGGCAAGGTTGTAGAATTAACTAGTGAGTTTGAAAGGTTGAATGTTAAAGTAAATAACCTTACAAAATAGTTATTGGATGCTCATGCTACTGAGGCTTCTAGAATGGACATGTTTCTAAAATCACTCACCCTAAGCCCCCTTCTATTTGAGTCCTTGTGTGTCAACTTCTTGTGTCAGTCTTTATTGTTGCCTTTGCAAATATTTATTTGATGTTTTTTGGTACATTGTAATAGTGCTAACAATGTATGAATTTCTTCTTGTGTGCCTCATCTTTTTCCTTTATTTTAAAGTTGTTCTTCATGTTAGTATTGCTCTAGTAGCCATGTGTTAACTAACTTCTGCTTATCTTTACTCTTGGTTTACTATTTTCACTTTTCAATGATTCTAAAAGAAGGAATATTGATTTCATATGTTGAGGACCAGGTGTATGTACTAATGATGGGTATGTGTTGGATTGCAAATATGAATATGATGGCATATTGATAAGGGGAAGTATGTAAAGTATAAAAAGGGAAGGTATGGAGGCATAATGATAGGGGGAAGTATGTAAATGCACTAAATGAATAATGGTTCAAGATGACAGGGGGAAGTAATTAAAGCTTAATAGTAATTGATAACAAGGGACCAAGTCCCTAAGTTCTAAAAGCATGGTGTTGCATGATAGGGTGAACATTCATCTTCAGTAGTGGTAATCACACTGATTAAATATGATGAATGATCAAGAGCATTGATGCTCAAAACTCTGGGGTTGGTTTGTCGTCATAAAAATGGGGAAAAATTGATGTAGTTTGTTTTGATGATGAGCAGTTGACTTCAACAGACCAGGTCCCTAGATATTCAAGGTTACAGTACAGCTGGCATGCGTCTACACAATTTTATCTTCTTGTGTAATAAACTGTGCAGGTGTTGCTTGTACTATTTATGACACCTAGTCCAATGGCATTTCAACCTTAATTATCACTCATCTATAAAATAAAAAGGATGTTTCTCTATCAAGTAGTTTTTTCAAATTCGAAAGAGTGTTGCACAGAGTAAAGGGAAAAAACTCAACTTTCAACATTGATCAAGTATTGCTCATGTTTTTATTTCTTTTGTAAGCTAAAAGAGAGAGTGTTCTTGAGTGAAGATTGATTTATAGCTAAGTTACTCAATCAATAAGAGTAATTTTATTTTGTTTTCTTTGCTTAGAGAGTGCTTAGGTAGAGTTTTCTAAGTTTGATACTGATTAGAGTTAATCAGTTTTGAGGGAGTTTTCACAGAGTTGTCAAGGTGAGCTTGTAGTAGAGTTATTACAAGAAGGAGGAGCCTAAAGTTAGGTTCATTGGAGTCTGTAATCAATATTTTGATTATAGTAAACTTCTTGAGAGCTTTTGAGGGCAAGCTGTGGTTTTCCCTCTCTTCAGAAAAGGGGTTTCCACGTTAAATAGTGTGTCCTATACTCTTCCTGCACTGTATTGTGTTCTTGGTTGCTTAACTGTGTTTTTTGCCTGTGATTGACATTGAGGTACCTGGTCCCTTATAGTGTGGTGCAACCCCCAGGGTTTCAACAATAATTCATTCTCTTAAATCAATGCCAAAATCCTATATCATAAAATACATGTATAATATAGAGTATTGAAAAACAAAATTGTTAAGTCCATGAATGTTAGGATAGTTCGACATACCTTTTTGATAAACAAAATTTGAGATATCTTGAATCTAAGCCTTAGAAGTATGAGTTTTGAAAGAAATCCTAACTTCTTTCTCTTGAGAATAAAAAGGAGAAAGAACGATGATAAACTAATATCTAATACTTAAATAGCATTAAAAAGGTGATTTAAGTCGTGGGGGTAGAATTTGAGGTGAGGAAAAGACAAAAATGCCCCTAAATAAATTTAAAAAATGCAAGAATTTCTCAGTTGACAACTAGGTTGACAACCCATCATTTTTTTGACAACTCGTCCACCTAGTCATCAATATCTAGCTAGATTAGGTCATTTATAGGTTAAGGTTGACGACTTGAGTTGACAACTCATAAACTTAGTCGTCACCTAGTTTATAGCTCGCCAACTTAGTCGTCACCTTCTGGCAGACAGACACTCTCAAGTAAATTGGGCATAACTTTCTACTTCGATATCGGATTAAGATGAAATTGGAGGCATTGGAAAGAAGACTCGAAGATATTTCATTTGGTATATAGTAGGCAACCTAAATCACTATATTCTAGGAGTAATGGTTATTTGAATTTGACCCAAGTAGAAACGTCCACTAAAACTCAATCGGTAGAAAAATTCTCAACTCGTCTTTGAGTTAGGAGATTTTTATGATCTCAATCCATCTACAAAGATGTTTTCACACTATAGAATTGATCATCACACTTATATTGACATAGAATCATTGAGTTCAGGTCTTTATACGTAGGAACAACGGACCCATTCTAGCCCGAAAATATGGGGTGTGACATTCTTCCTTTATTTTCTCCCTTAATTTTTTTCTTTCTCTATTTATCTTTTTTTTTTTTTTACAGTTTTTTCCTTCATTTATTTGTCCTTTTACCTTATCCCTTTTTTTCTTTTTCATTTTTTTATTCAATTTTTTCTTTTTTGTTTCAATTTTCCTTTTCATTGTTTTATATTTTCATTTTTTCATCTATGTTTTTATATCTTTTTTCTTTGCAACATTTTTTTTATTTTATTTTTTATGTTTTTATTCTTGTTTCATTTTTTTTTTCATTTTTCCTCCTTTTTTTCTTTTTTCATCTTTTTGTATTTTCTTTTTATTTTCTCTCATTTTTGTTATTGTTGTCGTATTTTATACTTATTCGTATCAACCTATATATTTTAAATAAATTTATTATTTATATTTGAATAGTTTAGCAATGGATACAATTTATCATTTGTATTTATATACAAATAAATATATGGATCACTTGTATATATAATATGCAATGTGTCTTTAAATCCAATTGTATTGTTAGTATTTGTATGTCGAATTTATTATTTATGTTTGTATATAAACAAGTATCATTTGTATACGAATGATTCAAGTTTCATGAACATGTATCATTTGATACAAATGTAACATTTGTATTTGTATAATTTAACATTTGTATTTTTATAATTTATCATTTATATTTTTATTTTTTAATTTGTATTAATAAAATGCAATTCGTGTCACTGAATATCAATATAAGTGTTTGTAGAAAGAAAACTAACATTTCTCTTTCAATTGTTTAAAAATACAAATGATGTTATCAACTATAATTTCAAATATTGACAAATGAAACGAGTGAAATTAAAAATACAAATACAATATGTGGTCATTTTACAAATACTAATACAAAATAGTTTTTTTAAAAATACAAGTGCATCAACAAAAATAGAATATAAATACAAATACAAACAAAATAAAACAATAAAATACAAATACAATGTGCAGACAACTATAAAATATAAATGCAATATGCAGTCGATTATAACATATAAATACAAGATAATTTTTTAAAAATACAAGTGCAAATTATAAAATATAAATGATGGTGAGAACTATAAAATACAAATACAAATATAAATATGAATTATAAAATATAAATACAAGCAAGAACTATAAAATACTCATACAAGCGAGAATTATAAAATATAAATACAATTGTATCAATGAATACAAAAATATAAATGATGGTATGAGTTATAAAATGCAAATACAAGTGAGAATTACAAAATACAAATATAAATGTGAACTATAAAATACAAATAAAAATATAAGTGTGCACTATAAAATAAAAATACAAGTGTATCAATCAATACAAAAATATAAATGATGGTACGAATAAAAGTACAATAGCGATTGTGGTATTTTCATTATCACCCATGACTTGTATTCGACATAGCCATATCTTGAGAAAATACAAAAAAATATAAAATAAAATTAAAAAATAAGAGAAATTGAAAATAAAAATAAAACAATCAGAAAGAGAGAAAAAGAGAGAGAAACAAAAGCAATAGACAGAAGAGAGAAAAAAAGAGAAAAGAAAGAAATGAAAAATAGAAAAAAGGGAAAATATGAAGAAAAAATGTTTAAAAAAAGACAAAAAATAAAAAGAAAAAAAGAAAAAAATTAAAAATACAAAAACTGAAAAAAAAAAATAGAAAAGGAAAAAATGGGAAAGAGACATAGAAGTTACAATTTACTGGAATAACATCATCTTCAAACTTCCTACAACCCTAACTGTTTTATACCTTTTTCGATATATCAATAAAGCAAACATTTATACTTCCCTATGAATTAACTCAACATTAAACAATGTAATTATGATTTATGTGTGAAAATACTTGCTAAGACTCCATTGATGGAGCTAAGAAGAGGAGAAGGATCAAAATTATAACTGCTTCGTAAACTTGTGTTACAATCTGAGATTTGTGAGATGTCGTGCCTTATATAAGCTGTGAAAGGGATACAAAATATCTAATAACCACTTTCTTCTAGAACATTCTATTTGACAGCTCATTGTAACTAACTAATCATTATCTAACAACCTCTAAAAACCTTCAACCACTTATACAGCTGACTCATTAGTCGGCTAACTAACTAACTGAATAACTACTCATATCAGTATCATATATCAATGGAACAGGTAGTCGTGTATGTGCCAGAGTATGTTGTAGTCAAAACACTTTCCCTCTAGATGCAAGTTATAGAATGTTCAGCACACCAAGCTTGCTAAGTAAATGAGTTTGTTGAGAAAGGCTCAGGCCCTTGGTGAGCAGGTCTGCAAGATGATCACTAGACTGAACATATAGAGCCTTAATCAAGCCATTTTTGATCATGTCCCTGATGAAATGACAATCAATCTCAATATATTTGGTTATCTCATGAAACATAGGTTTTTAGCCAATTGGATGGCTGAATTACTGTACTATAAACTGAAATGGGAAGGGTGATAGGAACCTTGAGTTCCTGAAATGACCCAACCAGCCAAGTGAGTTCTGCAACTACTGAAGCCATGCTTCTGTATCAGTTTCAGCAAAACTCCTGGACACAGTGTGTTGCTTCTTAGATTTCCATGATATAAGGGAATCACCAAAGTGAATGGCATAACCAGTAACTGATCTTCTGGTGTTTAGACAAGCAGACCAATCTGAGTCATACCAGCAAGTCAGAGTAGTAGCAGGCTCAGTCTTTAACCAGATCCCTTGACCAATAGAACCTTTAAGGTATCTGACCACCCTAATGGCTGCTTCCCAGTGAGCCTTCTTGGGATATTGCATGAAATAGCTGAGAGTTTGGACAGCAAAGTTAATGTCTGGCCTTGTAATAGTGGGATACATAAGTTTGCCAACAAGTCTTTGATAAGATAAAATGTCATACAGTAATTCATCACCTTGTGCACCTGTGGCTTGATCATACTCAATGGAGGTAAGCTTGGTATTAAACTCTAAAGGAGTAATAGCAGGCTTAGAACTACTAAGACCTGTGTCAGCAATCACCTCAAGAATGTACTTTCTTTGGTTCAATATGATCCCTGATGTTGATCTTAAAACTTCAATCCCCAAAAAAATACTTGAGATCTCCTAAGTCTTTCATCTTAAACTGCTAATGCAACTTAATTTTGGTGGCATTGATCAATGATACACTGCTCCCAATGATTAGCAAGTCATCAACATAAACAAGCATTATAACAGTATCATTACCTTGATGCAAAGTGAGTAGGGAATAATCATGTGCACTCTAGGTAAAACCAGCATCAAGTAAGGCCTCAGTGAGCTTAATATTCCACTTCCTGGAGGCCTGCTTAAGACCATACAAAGATTTGATCAACTTACACATCTTATGCTTCTCTTATCTTCTAAATCCCTCTAGCATTTCCATGTAGACTTACTACTCAAGATCTCCTTGTAGGAATGCATTGTGCACACCCATTTGATGAAGATTTCAACCATTAGATGCAGCTATTGCAATTACACATCTGACTGTAACCATCTTAGCCACTGGTGAGAAGGTTTCATGATAATCTAACCCCTCCTGATGACTATATCCTTTGGTCACTAACCTTGCTTTGAACCTCTCCACTTCACCATTTGCAATGTATTTGATTTTTTATATCTACTTGGAACCAACAATATTCTTCCCTTTAGGTAGATCAACAATAATCCATATGTTGTTAGCTTCCAAGGCCTGAATCTCTGACTTTATAGCTTCCACCCACCTCTCATCTTTTATAGCTTATTTATAGTGTTGAGGCTGAGTCAAAGTGAAGAATTTGGTTAAATAGCACTAATAAGTAGGACTCATATTTTTGTAAGACAAGATGTTGGCTAATGGATGTTTTCATCTATGGTTTCTGGAAGTATCAACATAATCATGTATCCACATTAGTGGTCTACTTGTTCTTATTGGTCTACTGGAAGAGGGTTGATGTAGGGAACATTTATCTCGACATGTTTCTTCATGGTTTGTGCCAAGGAAAGCTATACCAGGTACTGCAACATCAAAAATTCCATCCTTTTCAATTGGAGCTTCTTCAGTAACACTCTCAGTAGTTGTTTCATGAAATATTTTTTCATCTGTGGGGATCAAAAATTTAGTAATATCTTCTTCAGATGAGGAAGATTGTGTATTTTGTGCTGGTGAGGGAGCAAAAGGATATGTATCTTCATGAAACACAATATCTCTACTGACTAATAGTTTCTTTGAGGTGATATCTAGCAGTAAGTATCCCTTCTAAGACTCTGAATATCCCACCAAGACTGTAGGTTTGGCCCTTTCTATGAGCTTATCACCTCTTGTGAGGATAGTGACATAGCATAAGCATCCAAATACCCAGAGATGTGACAACTTGGGATCCTTGGGAAACATCAACTAAAATAGGCTCTTACCACTTAGAATAGAAGATGGTAACCAATTCATCAGATATACTGCAGCCTTTACACATAGTCCCCAATACTTAATGGGCAAGTGAGACTGAAACTTGAGTGCTCTATCTATGTTTAATATGTATTTGTGCTTTCTCTTCACAACTCTATTCTATTGAGGAGTGTGACGACAGTTGGTCTGATGTAGTATGCCCAGGGACTGGAACAATGTCTTACATTGAGAGTTGATAAATTTAGTTCCATTATCAGATCTAATGGTTTTCACCATTATGCAAAACTGAGTTTTAATCATGGAAATGAATGTCTTAATGGCCACTATGGCCTCAGACTTTAACTACAACAGGTGCACCCAAGTGTATCTACTATAGTCATCTACCATAGTCAAGAAAAAGTATTTGTTGTCAAAAGTAAAAGTTCTATATGGACCCCATAAATCCATGTGTACAAGTTCAAAACATATAGAGCATCTAGTAGTACTTATAGGGAATGACAATCTTGTCTGTTTAGCTAGTGGACACATAGAACATTTATTCAACATATTTACATCACTAGGATTCTTTAGAATATCTAAACACTTGAGAACCTGAGCAGCAGGGTGTCCAAGTCTCTGGTGCCATAAGATGCAACTGGACCTTTAGACTTCTGCAATGAATCTGCTGGTTTTTTATCTTGACTGATTAGTATCTCCTGTCCAACCACCTTTAAGAACATACATTCCATCCTCTTGTCTACCAATCCCCTTCATCTTTCCATTGAAGAGGTCCTGAAATATACAAAAATTAGGATAAAAGGATACAAAACATGAAAGTTCCTTGGCTATCTTAGCAACAGACAACAAATTAAGTTTGAAGTCTGGAACAAGTAAAAAATCTTTGATCACATCATCTACCAAAATGTGGGTTTCTCCAGTATATGAGATTATCACATCATCACCTGTTGGAAGGTACAACTTGTCCAAATGTTGAGAATCTAATCTAGTACCTCTTTTGAATAGGTGTCTATGTGTAGACACATGATGTGTAGCACCTGAGTCTACAATCCAACTGTCAGGACATGCTTTGGATAAGAAACAAGTAGTAATACCTGTCATATTTACTTGTTTTATTTCTTTTGTTTATTTTCTCAACATGGTCATAATCTGAGTGTACATATCCTCAGTGAATGTGTGAGGCTTGGCCAGTGAAGCACGAGTCACTTCATGACTAGAACTATCAGCATCAACCTGACCAACTACTATAGTTAAAGCCTGAGAAGACTTGTTGTCAGTGTTGACAAAGTTGTTACCACCATTGCATGTGAAGAAGTTGTTACTACCAGTGTTTATTGATCTGAAGTTAGAATTGTAGTCTTGCTTCTTCTTATTCTTCCATTCATTTGGATACCCTACCAACTTGTAACAAGTTTCCTTTGTATGACCTAAGACATGGTAGTAATCACATTTTCTGCCTTTATAGTTAGTGTTGTTTTGTCCAAAACCATAGTTTCGATTCACTTGCATAGCAAATGGCTCTGATCTGTCATTCACAGTCAGCATACAAGCTGAATGTTGGATTTTATCCTCTATAAGCATAGCATAAGCTTGGTTAAGAGTAGGAGTCACTCCTTTGAGCAATATCTATCTTCTAGCTTGATCATAGGACTCATTTAGGATACTTAAAATTGTAAATGTCTAAGTTGACACATATGATCTAAGTACTCTATGGATCTAGGGCAATCACAATTAGGATTTGGCACTAGTATATCATACTCACTCCATAAACTCTTCAATTTGGTAAAATAGGTTGAGACTGAATCTGTACCTTGAGAGTACATATTAATTTCATGATGCAATTGGTATATACGTATATGATTAACCTTGTCATACCTCTCCTTCAAATCCTCCCAAACTGCACAAGCACTCATGGCATAAACAATGCCAGATAACAGACTCTCACTCACAGTGTTCATGATCCAGGAAAGCATAATTGCATTACATGTTTCCCACTGCTCATGAAGCTCTTCTCGATATGACTCCTTGTTGCAAGTTCCAATGACAAATCCAAACTTCCTCTTCCCTAAGAGAGCAATACACATCGATCGACTCTATAGACTATAATTTTCTGAACCAGTTAACTTGATTGGAACAAGTACAACACTGGAACTATCAGATGCACCAATAAAAAGTGGATCACTTTGATTAAGTTTAGCCTCCATAATTGATAGAATGTAACTGTAATATAGATCTAAATTGCAAAAAAAGAACTAAAGAAAGAGATCCAAAATGCACAGAAAACTTAATGAAATATGATAAAAAACACACTTAGTGTTGAGATCCGGGCTCTGATACCATGTGAAAATACTTGCTAAGACTCCATTGATGAAGCTAAGAAGAGGAGAAAGATCAAAATTATAACTGTTTCTTAAACTTGTGTTATAGTCTGAGATTTGTGAGATGTTATGCCTTATATAAGCTGTGAAAGGGATACAAAATATCTAATAACCACCTCCTTCTAGAACATTATATTTGAAAGATCATTGTAACTAACTAATAATTATCTAAAAACCTCTAACAACCTTCAACCACTTATACAGCTGACTCATCAGTCGGCTAACTAACTAATTGAATAACTACTCCTATCAGTATTATATATAATGGAACGGGTAGTCATGTATGTGCCAGTGTATGTGGTAGTCAAAACAATATGCTACAAATAGTTGGTGATTGGACTTTTTCTAATAAAAAACTACACAAATAACTTTGATAAATTAATTATCTAAGTTGGATGCATGGCCATTACATAGGCGGATTTAATTTAACTTTTTCAAGTAGAAAGCATTGCACAAATGTAATGAGCATCAAAATTAATCGATGTCTACCTTTTTACCAATCATATTTGGTGAACCTATTAAGCGGATAAGATGTTAATAGCCCAGGTAAAAAATTTACATTAGAAATAAACTGGTGTATAGCTCGTTTAATTATGGCATTTGGTAGCAATTATGAAACACCATGACTTTGAATCCTTAGAAAAATTCCCTAAGTTGAGTTTCTGGACAAGGTACGGTTTGAGCATACCACTCGTATGCTATGGTACGACTTTGAACCTCTTTCTTGTATTTTAAGTAGTTTAGTGTGGGTTACATTCTATCCAAGGAACGATTTAGCCTTACCCAAGTCATATGATAGGGTACTAGTCGTAAGTTGCCAAGTCGTATGTTGTCCTGAGCTTGACCTAGTGTATTCTGCCTAAGGTACAAGTTGTAGGGTACTTTTCGTACCTTATGGTGTTATTTATGCATGTGTAGTCTTATGTTGAATAGCTTATAGGTACATGGTGAGGCCTAGGGTATGAGTTAGGGTACCACTCATAACCTAGGATACGAGTTAGGTGTGGAAGTTGTACCCTCCTGGGTTCAGTTTCAGCTTTTAAGCTGAGGACATTGTAGACTTTTCCCACCCCTAAACCCTTAAGACCCATGACTTATAACATTGTTTGGCCCTTCATTCTTCACTTTGATAAGATCAAAACATTCCAAAATAATCTCTAAACTTCTTCAATAAGATTGGAGGCTACGATTTCAAGAGGTGTTCTTCTAGAGGCGAAATGGGTCAAGTTCTTTCTGTGAATCATCTTTTATAAGGCATGTGAATCTTCCCTCATTATTATTTCTCAAATATATTGTATTTTAAACATTGATTTTGATTCTTGAATGGTGAATTTTGAAACCAAATATTAAGGATTTTGATGCATAGTGATGAGTATTTTTTACTCTTGTTTAAACTTGTGTTTATATATGATTTGGTAATGGTTTGTACATAAGGGTTCTAGTTGATTGTGTTTTAAAAAATAGGTCATGAATAACCCTAATCTTGATGATTTTTACTTTGATTTTGTCATGGTAAAGGTATGCCCTCAAGGGGTTTGCGAAAATATCTAAGAGAAATAACTAGTCACGTGTTAATAGTGTTTTGAACTAAGGAAATGGATTAATGAGTAAGAAAGATTAGTAAATGACTTTGTAAAGGCCTTGTTGGCCATGTAATGTGTTAATTGGTAACCTTGGTGGTTTAATTGGCGAAAAGGAGTTTGAGTCCTTAAACATGAAATTGAATTGTGTTTTGAACTAAAGTTTGGTATATGAATGCTAATGAAGAATGAATGTTGTTGTATGGGTCTTGATGACAACAAATTGACTTAAATTGTTGTTGAAACTAAGGTATTGGCCTATTAAAATGATTGATTGATAAATGGGTCATAAAGACCTTGTGGTTAGGTGTGGTGTTGAACCGTAGCCTTATTGGCTTGAATTGGCTAAGTGGGTTAGAGTCCTTGAGTGTTGAATTAAATGGGTGTTAATGCATGGAGAAAGGGTTAGAGTCCCGATGTCGACTAGTAATGGTCAAAACAACTTGTGGTTAGAGTCTATAAGACGACTTTTGGTTAGAGTCCACTTGTCTAATAAGACAACTTATGGTTAGAGTCCACTTTCCTAATGAAATGGCTTGTGGTTAGAGTCCACATGCTTCATAAGATGTCTTTAAGTTAGAGTCCTCTTGCTTGATATTACCGGGAAGTTAAAACTTCCTAATCTACAAAGTGGAATGTTAGAGTCCTCTCCTTCATGTATCATGATTGGATGTTTCAAAATGTATGCTAAGTCCTTGTTTCCTTTCCTGACACTCGATGCATCTATGTATCTACATATATGCCTATGAACATAAATGTGGTTGCATGTGATAGTTTGATTTGGTTTTAAATAATGACACTATTTTATCCTTACCCTTGAGTTACATGCTAGTGCTCCAACCGATAATCATATCCGAACACTGTGAACCCATGTGACACAGAGGTCGGAGCTTCTTCATTTCTTTCTATGCAGTGACCAGGTGTTCAAGTGGTTCATGTGTTAACTTTGAAGTGGTGAGCTTCTATACTTTAGAAGTCATACATTTCAGGGTCTTTCTATCTTATTTCATAGACTTACTTTATACTTGGTTTTTGACTATTGTCGGGGGCATGTTCCAACATATTAAAGACATTAGATTTGAAGAGGCTTTGTGGATAACCGTGGACTTGGGTATGTTGTTAAGTATGTTGACATTAATGGATTGATTAGACACTTCTTAAGTAATAATTGTTAGTCTTGTTTCTGCTATCTTGTTGTATGTTCGGAGTTCATCCAAAACTTGTGGATTAATGTGATAGTTAGGTTAGGTTAACGGGGCGATCTCCGGTCCTTGTTGGACTCAATATGCCCATACGACAAGGCCCGATTTTAGGTCGTGTCAAATTATTACTTTCTATTTTTTGAAAAGTCTAAATGGTTTGGTTTAGATCTTTACTTGATGGTTCTTAGGCTATCTCTTCTAATCTTTTGTGGAGATTCACATGTGTGGAAACACATGTTTTATACGAGAGAGAAAGTGGAATATAATCTACAATGGGAATCTAAAGGAGGTACATCCTTCACTTGGTATGAAAATTAAGTGGAATATAATCTACAATGGGAATCTAAAGGAGGTTCATCCTTCACTTGGTATGAAAATTAGATCAAGCTTAGTCCATTGTTCCTTCATCAATCAAAAGCACAAAGTTGTCATCCTTTGACAGAGATTGATGTTTTATTAAGTGAAGATAGCTAGGATTGGGATGTTATTTAGGTACTTCTACCTTCTGATATTTTTGAATATGTGAGGCATAATAAGACCATGTGATTAAAATTAAACCAACGAATGCAAGAACAAGAGACGAAAATAAAGACGAGTAGAAATAGATAAATAGATAGCCATAGATGAGGAAATGGTAAGCAAATCAAAGGTATATTAAACCTAATAACCTCAAACATGTTAATGCTACAAGAGCACCAATCTCTTACAAAGATCTTGAGGGTATCAAATTCACCGCACAACTAACATTTCTAACTAAGTGTTCAAAATAAGTTTCACAAGCTCAACTCATAGAAGGAGTATTTTTGTTAATATTCAAAAAAACTAACAAAGGAAGGAAACAACTAGCTATTTATATACATGATCCTAAAAGTGACATTGAAAATGGGCTGCCAAATTTGGAGCCACTGAGTCTTATGCCAAACTAAATAACAAAGCACAAAAGTACTTCTTCAAGTGCCAAATTGGACATAATGTGGATCTACTTTGGCGATCCATCCTTTTACTTGAGAGATATCTTATCCTCGTTTGGAAGCTATTATAGACTCTATAAAGATCCTTTATCATCTTTCTAAGCAGCCATCAACATAATAAATCCTTGTTTTTGCATCAAAACATGATTGAGGATCCTCATCTTTGTGACAACTCTTATGTTTCTTAAAGATCTCTTTCTTGACTATGGGTTAAATGTCTTGACGAAACCTATTTCATATCATCTTCTCTTTATTCAACAAAAAATTATCCTCAAATTTGATATATCACCATCATGATCATCAAAGGGGAAGATATCACAAACATTGAAGGTGTTGTGAACTTGATACTCTGAAGGGAGGTCAAGCTTATAGGCACTGTTGTTTATCCTTTACATAATTTGAAATGGACCATCACCTCTTGGTATAAATTTTATCCTCCTATAGGTGGTAAAAGGATCCTTTCGAAAGTGTATCCACACCCCTTCGCTTGGCTTAAGAAAAATTCTCTTATGAACCTTGTTTTTCTTCTTGGACACCTTATGGTTTTTCTTCTCAAGGTGAAGCCTCACCTTTTCATGTTGATTTTTGATAACTTTGGATTTTTTTTCCATCTAATATTAAAATAACATCTTAATGAATAGGGTGATATATATAGGTGTTAGGGGATTAAATCCATACACAACTTTAAATGGTGTCATGCCAATAGTTCTATGAATAACTTGATTATAAGTAAATTTAACTAAAGAAAAATGTCCCTCCCATGAGGCCAATTTTTCGGGTACCACTACATGAAGCACAGAACCCAAGGTCCTATTCACGACTTCGAATTGTCCATCCATTACCACGACATAAAGCATAGGACCCAAGGTCATATTCACGACTTTGATTTGTCCATCCATTTGTGGGTAGGAAGTAAAAAACAACAACTTAGTGCCAAGACTACCCCATAATTCTTTCCAAAAGTGACTAAGGAATTTTGGATCCCTATCACTCATAATGGTTTGAGGAATTCTATACAATTTAACAATATTTTCAACAAATAAAGATGCCACAGTAGGAGCATCATCATATTTATAACATGGAATAAAATGAGGCATCTTTAAAAGTTGATCAATAACTACAAAGATATTATCTCTTCCTATTTTTGGTGCTTGAAAAATCCAAAATGAAATCTATGAAAATATCAATCCAAGGTAGTTAAGAAGTGGGGAGTGAGGTATACAAGACATGAGAAAGAAGAAACTATTTAGCATTTTCCTTGGTGTATGTTATTTGCTAATGATTTGTAATGATTAATGAGACGTGGGGAGTTGTTAATGATAAGTTAGAGGTTTGCAGATAGACCCTTGAGTCCAAAGGATTTAGATTGAGCAGGACCAAAATGAAGTACTTGGAATGTAAGTTTAATAATTTGTTGCATGAGCCTGACGTGGTAGTGAAGCTAGATTCTTAGGCCATCTGGAAGAAAGAGAGTTTCAAGTATCATAGGTATATGACTCAGGGGAATAGCGAGATTGATAAGGATATCATGTACCGTATTGGTTTAGGGTGGTTGAAATGAAGGCTCACTTTGGGGGTCTTGTGTGACAAGAATGTGCCTTCTAAGCTTAAAGGTAAGTTCTACAAAGTAGCAGTCTGACCGGCTATATTGTATGGGGTAGAGTGTTGTCTAGTTAATAACTGCCACATCCAATAGTTGATGGTGACGGAGATGAGGATGTTGAAATGGATATGCGGACTTACTAAGAGTGATAGTGTTATAAATAGGATTATTCAGGAGAAGGTGGTGACTTAGGTAAAGGACAGGATGCGAAAGGTGAAGTTGTAGTGGTTTGGGAATGTGATGAGAAGGGGAACGGATGCTCCAGTTTGGAGGTGTGAGAGGCTAGCTATAGATGGTTTTAGGCGAGATAGAGTTAGGCCAAAGTAATATTGGAGAAAGGTAATTACACAGGATATGGAGCAGTTACAGTTTACGGAGGACATAACCCTTGATAGAAAGGCGTTGAGGATATAGATTATGGTAGAGGGTTAGTGGGTAGGAGTTCATTCATAATAGTGGGTAAGTGTCCTTTTGTTTGTATCTATTTCTGTAGTTTTTTGTTCATGGTTTTTCATTGTTGCTTTCAATTTTGAATAAAGAGTTTATAGTATTACCTTATGGGTGCCTTGTTTTCATTATTATCTAGTGGTGTGTAATCCTATTTTTGTTGTGTGCTTTTATGTTTTATGTTTGTTTATTGGTTATACTGTTATTTGTCCTGAGCCGGGGGTCTATCAAAAATAGCCTCTCTACTTCATCTAAAGTAGTGGTATGGACTGCATACATTTTACCCTCCTCAGACCCCACATTGTGGAAATACACTGGGTATGTTGTTGTTGTATACTCAATACATTGGACACAAATTCGAGCAATATCCTTGCACATTTTTGGCCAACAAAATTGATCCTCTAGAATCACCATGGGCATGATAATGCCAAAATGACCCATTAAACCCCAAGGTGCTCCCCACTCACAAATATTCTCTTTAAGATCTCATAGGAACACATAATCTCTTGCCTTTTAAGAACAAACCATCAAACTTCAAGTGGGAAATTAAAGATTTATCCTTAAGTCATCTTTTCCTTTCCCAATCCTCACAATCTCAGAAGATTGGAGCCAAAATGGGGTCCTTGGTATACAATGTCTTCAAAGACTCAAATCCAATTAATTTATAAGATAAGGTATTTAATTCTTGATAAGGCATCAACCACCATATTTTTCTTTACCTTCTTGTATTAGATTTCATAGGAGAAAGTTTCAAGGAATTTAATCCATTTGTCATGCCTCTTCATCAACTTGTCATGCCTCTTTATCAACTTTCCTTGAGCCCCAAGATGTTTTAGGGACTCGTGGTTGGTATGTATCACAAACTCTTAGGGCCACAACTACTTTTGTTAATTGCCCAATGCTCGAGTCAAAGCAAACAATTCAATAGCATAAGTAGAATAGTTCAAAGATTCACCTTTAAGCTTTTCTCTAAAATAGCAATAGGTTTTTGGGCATCCAGACAGATCCAATGCCTACTTTACTGGCATCACATTCAACTTTAAAAGACTTCTCAAAATTGGGAAATTGTAACAAAATAACTTAGGTAAGCATTGATTTTAAGGCTTCGAAAGCTTTTACTTGCTCACCAACCCTTGTAAAAGGTTTATTCTTTTGTATTACCTCGGTTAAGGGACCGGCTATGATGCTAAATCCTTTGACAAATTGCTTATAGAAACTGGTCAACCCATGAAAGCTTTTAACATGGATTATGGGTTTTAGAGTTGGTCAATTCTTAATGGCATCTATCTTGGACTTATCTACTTTGACTCGCCTTAAGCTTATAATAAACCATAGGAATACAACTTCACCTACACAAAAGGAATATTTTTCAAGGTTTCCATAAAATTGTTCTATCCTAAGCACATCAAACACCTTAACAAATGCTCAACACGTTCATCTAGGGTCTTCATATAAACCAAAATATCATCAAAGTATACCACAATGAATTTCCCTGTAAATGGTTTCATCACATAGTTCATTAATCACATAAAACCACTTAGAGCATTAGTGAGACTAAAAGGAATAAGAAACCATTCATATAGACCAAATTTTTCTTAAAGGAAATTTTGCATTGTCATCGAGGTTCATCTAGATTTGATAGTACCCACTCTGAAGGTTTATTTTTTGAAACACACAAAAACCATTTCACTCATCTAGCATATCATCTAGTCTAAAGATTAAGTAGTAATACTTTGCCATTATCTTATTGATTTTCTAACAATACACACACATATGTCATGTTCCATCCTTTTTTCGAACCAATAAGACCATAATGGTACCCAGACTCATGCAATCCTTTACATACCTTAGTTGAGAAGTTTTTCAGCTTTTCTTTAAATCTATCTTATGTCCTCTAGATTGATTTGATAAGCTGATTTGTTTGGCAATCAAGAACCTGACATAAAAATTTAGTGTTTAATACATCAAAGAAAAGGTAATCTACTTGGAACCTCCTTAGGAAAGGCATCATCATAATCTTTGTTACACCTCAACTTAGGAAGGAGTCTCACATTGGTAAAACACAGGAGGGATACTGGGTATATAAGTAAGAAAGCCTTACTCCTCCCTAGTGACACATTTTAAATCCGGTTGGGCCTGGGGCCAGAGCAGACAATATCACTAGTGGATGGGCTAAGGGGGTCTCTCAAGCTTTTGTAGTTTGGGATACCCATCGCGGCCAGGGACTAGAGTCGGGTCATGACATAATGGTATCAGAGCCATTCTTGTGTCATCCCTATCGATGTGGGCCAGAATTCAAACTGAGTTTAGGCAAATCTCAGTAAGGCAGGGCAAACCTCAGTCCTGAGTCTAGGAAAATCCCATTCGGTGGGGCAAACCTCAGCGAGGACACTGAGTCCATAAGGGGGTGTATGTAACACCCCAACTTAGGAAGGAGTCCCACATTGGCAAAACACATGAGGGATGCTGGGTATATAAGTAAGAAATCCTTACTCCTCCCTAGTGGCGCGTTTTAAAGTTATGCGGTCCTGGGCCCAAAGCAGACAATATCACTAGTGGGTCAGGGAGTTACAGAGGTCACTCGGGCCTTGGTGGTTTGGGATGCCCATCGTGGCCAGGGCCTCAGATTGGGTCATGATAGGATGGTATCAAAGTTGCTCCTGTGTTAACCCTGTCGATGTGTGGAGGAGAGAAGAATTAGAATAGTTGGTTTGCAACACAAGATCCTTATGTGTGGTATGGATCAACAAAATTTCGGCCTGAACCTCCTCCCTAATATCATTATACTTATCTAATATTTCCAAATAACATTTTCTCTTCAACTTCCTCCTCTATTCTCCTTCATCAACCTCGTCTTCCATACGCCCATCCCTTTCACTCTTTCTTTGTCTGTCAACTCACTCATCTCTTGATACAATTCACTGACTTGCGAAGGTGACATGGGATAACGAACATAGTTATACCAACACAAGTGCATATCTATTTGTTCTCCCATCATGCTTTATTAAATAACTATATTTCCAAGGCCCCTTAGGTAGTATATGATAAACTTTTATAGAGATCACATCACATAGAACTTCATCTTGGTACTTTCAAATTTTGAACTTGATAAACACTTGACTATGAACCCTTAATTATCTATATTTACTTAATTTTGGATCTTGTACAATGCAACATGTTTGGTAGTATGAAGTTTTAAGAAATCCACAAAAGAAGTGCTAGCAACATTAGCACAACTTCCACTATTAATAATCAAAACATAACTATGATTCTTGATGATTAAAGGTGTCAAAGTGAGCACAAATTAAGTGAACCCATCCAACCTAACCCAATATTTATGGGTTAGGATTAAGATAATATACAATTGTGTTCAATCTTAACCTATTAAGCCTTGACCCATTTTAAAAAAATCTTCAACTGAACCAAAATTAATCTCCACTTCAACCAATTTAGTAAGGAAAATGTTTTCCTAAATGAAAGAGGAAAAACTAAGTAACATGAATTTTTTTAAAATCCCTTAGCCACCTCGCCTTTCTACCCCCACTGCACCTGCGATTATTTAGGTTTTCTAATTTATAATAATATTTTTTCTCATCCAAAACACGCACTCTATAACACCCCATATTTTGCCTCTGAAATTTCTGAGTTTTGAGATCACTGCCCAGGGTAGGACTTTGGTAACGAGTCGTGAAGACTCTATACGAGACAATAGTATCATCCATAGCCAAAATAGTGTAGGTTCCCTCAGTTTTTGTCCTGATCATGATTGGTACCAAATGAGTCATAAATACTCATTACGAGTCATGGTGTGCAAATTGTAGACAAGTTCTCAAAGCTATTGTTATGACAATAACATGACTCTATAAGTCATAAGATCTGGTCCCGAGCCGTAAGGTATGACTCGTGATCAAACCAATAAAGGGTGCCCAAAAGTTTAACCAAGTTATGAATCCAGGCTAAGACTCGTACCCAGTCATCATAAGTCGTGATGTGACATATAACGATTGGGTGTCTTTTTCTACACTTTTAAGTGAGGGCATTCTTTTCATTTTTCCTCTTTCCATAATTAAAACCCATGACTATAAAACACCTAAAGAGGATTATTTTTACCACTTTAACTATCATAAACTACTCTCTACTCTCTCAAATTCCCCAATTCAAGAACAACAAGGGTTTCTCAAGGTTGATCATCTAGGGCTCTAAGATTGGGTTCTTCTTCATAACTCTTGATACCTCAAGCATTTATATCTTCCTTAAAAACTTTTTGTTAAAATTATGCATTTAGAATTATTATTCATGTGATTAATTGATGGTTTTAGAAATTGGGTTGAGGTCCTTTAAATGTTATTGATGGAAATATTTTTCCCATAGTTTTTGTGAATCGTTCATGTTTTGAATTGATAGTTTTTGAAATCATTGGATGAATAGGAATGGTCAATGGGAATAGGGGTCATGAATTCCCTAGAATAAGTAGATTTGAAATTGAAACTGGTAATAACCTCAACCCACCTTATGAAATTGGCTTTGAAACATGAGTATATGCATATTGTAATAGCTTTTAGAACTATCGCATTGCATAAAAGGCTAATGTAACATACATGGTTTTAAATTGAACCTTAGGGATCGTGGATTCCCCCAAGTTAATAGATAATTAACATTGAATATAAAGGGCCATGGATAAATGATTGGAGCTTATGAGGTCGTAAATTCCCCTAAGTGATGATAATTGAAATGGCATGTTGATAATAGCTTGCAAGCATAGTTGGTATGATGATATTGATGGGCTATTCCTTAATGGATAAATATTAATTTAGTAAATAGAAATGTGTAAATATTTTAATTAAGCTTAAAGGGAGTTGTGTAGCGGAGCTGTGAAAATAAAAGTCTCGAGAGACTAATACTAGAAATCCATATTTGCTGGCATAAGGGTTGATCTTGATGATCATGTTCTTGTATCACACTTTATATATTTATATCCTAGATTGGATAAGGATCGTAAATTCCCTGGCCTTTCTTGATACCCCAGTTCTTGCGGCTAAAATGGACATGGACCCTTTTAGCAAGGTGAGAGCTGGACCCATATAGCCCAGGGTATAGATGACGGTTTGAGCTACAAACTCCAGATTAATGCTTTAACTCTCATGCTAAACCATGTTCCCTATACCAGCATGTTATATATATATATATAATTGTGTGCTGAAGATTTTGGAATGATTTTGGATTGATTAATCATTGCATTATTTTATCCCTTCCCCGAGTTACATACTAGCGCTCACCCCACTAACCATACCTAGACACGATATCCCCACATGATGCAAGGTAGACACTTCTATTTCTATGTATAATGGTAGGTAATTTTTGGATTATCTATGGGTCAGCTTTGAAGTGGTGAGCTTTCATTCTCTAGAAGGCCCTTATTTCCTAATATTGTCTTTATTTATGTCTTAGAGTACTTTGGTGGGTTTTTGGCTATGGTCGGGGGCATGTTCCAACTTTTGTTGATATTTAGTTCTTAGAGGCTTTTGTGGAAAGGATGTGGGTGGATTTAGTATTGGTGATTATTAGATCCTATTCAGTTGATTTATATATCATGTTATATGTTTGAAATTCATCCTCAGCTAGTTATATTGTATTTTGGTTGGCTAGGTTAATAGGGGTGGTCTCCGGTCCTTGCCCAACTTGAGATATCCATCATGACTAGTCCCTAGTGTGGGTCATGAAAAGCTTGGTCTAATAGCCTAGGTTTATGTTCATTGGATGTCCACAAAGTCATGTTAACTAGAGTCTCTTTTATGGATGTACAGTGTACCACACTTATATGGGAGAGGCTACTAGGCATTTAGAAATGTTTCCCCTTTCTTGTGATCTATTTTTTGGGGCTATAGAGTCTAAGGTCTTCAAAACTCCTCTAATTCTATTTTATTGCATTTCATATCATGCCTCTTTGAAGATCTGATGCTTGTGGAAACCCCATTGTCCCACTTGAGGACATGGATAGAACTCATTCTACATATAAAGAGTAGACCTGGTCTAGGGTCCCTATTCTTAACTACCTACATGGAGTTTTGCCAATCCCTACTAATCCTCTTTAGGCTTACTAAGCTGGTGATGTTCATGCCCCACCATCCCACGAAGATATTTCTAGTGTCAAGTTTCATTGATCTATTCATCTGCTGACTCAGTTAGTGACTTCTCAGTCTTTTTATCCTAATCGAGTTGGTTTTATTGCCCTCTCTTCTGAGGTTAATAGAGTTGTCCAATGCATGAGGTTGAATCCTCCAACTTTTATTGGCTCTAAGGTTAGGGAGGATCCTCAAGGGTTTATCGATAAAATAGCGAAGATATTTAGGGTGATGCATGCTACTGATATAGAGGGTGTAGAGTTTGCTGCATATCCATTGAAAGATGTGGCATACCAGTGGAGGATGTGGCATACTAGTGGTATGAGAAGTGGTTTGAGAGGTGATGATGTTGAGCAGGATTTATGGCAGGAATTTTTTGGTGCTTTCCTTAATCATTTCTTTCATTAGGAGTTAAGGGAGCCTAAAGTTAGGGAGTTTGTGAACTTGAAGTAGGGAAAGATGACAATCAAGGAGTATGATTTAAGGTTCCATCAAATGCCTCGTTATGCCCTAGAGATTGTGTCTAGTATGAGGGAAAGAATGAAAAAGTTTGCTTTGGTTTTATCTCGGGAGTTGGTACTAGAGTGTAAGGCGATGATGTTGAATAATGACATAAATATCTCTAGGATCATGATATATATGTAGTAGGTTGAAGATGAAAAAAAGCAAAACTCAGAGATAGGAGAGAAGCAAAACAACATGTTTTAGTATTTAGAACAGCGCAAAGGTCATCAAACTAGTGGTACAAATAGTAGGCAGTAGGGAAAGAAAAAGACTTGGGGAAACTCGAGTTCATATTCTACAGCAAATTCTCCATATCCTAAGTCATCTGGTAATCATCACTTGTAGAATAATTGTGGGTTTAAGGCACATGGTGGCCAGTCTCAAGCTAGTAGAGCTCAGTCAGCCCCATCTTATCCTCCTTGTCATTTTTGTGGATAGCTTAATCATGGTCAGTATGATGAGAGGAGAAATAAGTGTTATAGTTATGGTCAGCTATGGCATCTATAATGACACTGTCTAGCTAAGGTTGATTCTAGATCTAATAAGGCTTCGATTACTACTTCATCAGCTCCTGCATCATAGGGTGATACTTCTGGTACCGACACTGGACAAAATCGTCTTTATGCTTTTTCCATCTGTTAGGAATATGAGGCATCTCTTGATTCCATCACTGGTATGTTGAAACTTTTCTCTCATGATGTATATTTTCAGCTTGATTTGGGTTTTACATTTTCTTATATGACCCCTTATATGGTTGTTTATTTTGGTTTCAGTCCTGAATGTACTTTCAATCCCTTCTTTATATCTACCCCAATGGGTGATTCTTTTGTGGCTACAAAGGTCTATACAGTTATGTAGTATCTATTGGTGATAGGGAGACATTAGTTGATCTAATTAAATTGGATATGATAGAATTCTATGTGATCTTGAGGATGGATTGGCTCTATTCGTACTACGCTTCTCTAGATTGTCAAGCCTGTAAGGCCAGTTTCCAATTCCCAAATAAACCAGTGATAGAGTGGAAAAGCAATTCACTAGTACCTAAGGGAAGATTTATTTCTTATCTTAAAGGCCAAAAGTTAATTTCCAAGAGGTATTTGTATCATCTAGTTTGGGTTAAGGATTCTGGTTCTGAAATTCCTTCCTTGCAATCTGTCCTGGTGGTTAACGAAATTCTTAAATATTTTCCCATTGATCTTCCTATTATTCATACTGATAGGAAAATATACTTTGGGATTAATCTTCTACCGAATACCTATCCTATCTTTATCCCTCTGTATGGGATGGCTCCAACTAAGTTTAAATTACTTAAGGAGAAATTAAAGAAACTTCTTAATAAGGGATTCATCCATCCTAGTGTGTCCTTGTGGGGTGATCTTATTCTTTTTATGCATAAGAAGAATGGTCTCCTTTAGATGTGTATAGATTATCGACAACTGAATAAGGTGACGGTCAAGAATAAGTATCCTCTTCCTAGGATAGATGATCTCTTTGCCAAGCTTCAGGGTGTTAGATGCTGCTTTAAGATTGATTTTTGATTGGGATATCATTAGTTGAAGACTAGGGAGCCGAATATCCCTAAGACTGCTTTTTGAGCCCTATATGGCCTTAATAAGTTTCTAGTTTGTCTTTTGGGTTGGCTAATACTCTGACTGGGTTTATAGATCTCATGAATAGGGTATTCAAGTAGCTTTTTGATTTGTTCATGATAGTGTTAATTGATGACATTATAGTATATTCTAAGAGTGGGGAGGATCATGGAAAATGCCTCCTAGTAGTGTTGCAGACTCTTAATAATTAGCGATTATATGCCAAGATTTTAACGTGTGAGTTTTGGTTGAATGCGGTGACCTTTCTGTATTATGTTGTTTCCAGTTTAGGGATCATGGTAGGTCCATAAAGATATGAGGCAGTTAAGAAGTAGCCTATACCCACAACTCCAACTGACATATGGAGCTTCTTGGGTTTAGCTAGGTATTATAGCAGGTTAGCAGAGAGCTTCTTTTCTATTATTGTTTCCTTGACTAAGTTGACTCAAAAAAGTGAAGCTTTTGTGGTCCGATGCTTGTGAGGGTGGTTTTGAAAAGTTGAAGGATAAGTTGACTTTCGCGCCAGTTATGACCCTGCCTGAGGGAACTGATGGTTTTGTTATTTACAATAATGTGTCTCGTATGGGACTAGGTTGTGTCTTGATGTAGCATGGTAAGGTTGTGGCTTATGTTTCTAGGCTGCTGAAGGTCCATGAAAGAAATTATCCAACTCATGATCTAAAGTTGATAGTCGTGATGTCTGCGTGAAAGATTTGGCATCACTACTTGTATGGAGTTCATGTTGATATTTATTTAGATTATAAGATCTTGTTGTATGTGTTAACTCAGAAGGAGTAGGATATCAGGCAAAAGAGATGGATTAAGTTTCTCTAAGACTATGATGTGAGTCTTACTATCCATGTAAAGCTAATATGGTTTCTGATACTCTTAGAAAGTTGTCCATAGGTAGTTTGTCTCATATAGATGAGAAGAAGTAAGAATTAGTGAAGGATATTCACCGATTGGCTAATCTTGGATTTCATCTTTTTTATTTTGAGAATAAAGGTGGGATTGGTCAAGAGGTAGCGAAGTCATCTCTTGGTGATGAGGTGAAGGAGAAATAGGTATTGGATCCTATCTTGATACAGATTAAAGTTGATGTAGGTCAGGAAAAAGATGTGGCTTTTAAGATTGATGGAGATGGTATCTTGAGGTACAAAGGTAGGTTGTTCCTAATGTTGATGGGCTGCGAGAAGAGATTTTAGCTGAGTCTCATGAGTCAAGGTATACAGTTTATCTTGGTTTGACAAAGATGTATTATGATTTGAAGAAGATTTATTGGTAGAACAACATGAAAAGAGATGTGGCCAATTTTGTAGTTAAATGTATGGTTTGTTAGCAAGTGGAGGTTGAGCAGTTGAGGCTTCGTGGCATGTCTCAAGAGATTCAGTTACCCATGTGGAAATGGGAGATGATCAACATGGATATCATTACTGGTGTTCCACGGTCTTGGAATCATGATTTGATTTGGGTCATCGTGGATAGGATAACTAAGTCTACTAACTTCTTGCCTGTGAGGACTACCTACTCTGGGGAGTATTATGCTAAGTTGTTCATTAAGAAGATAATTAGATTGCAAGGTACTCCAATTTCTGTTATTTTAGATCGAGGTACAGAGTTCTCTTCTTATTTTTTGGCATTCATTTCAGGGAGGTTTGGGGACTAAGGTGAACCTTAGCACCACTTTCCACCCGTAGACTGATGGATAAGTGGAGAGAACTATTCAAACTTTAAAGATATGCTACGGTCCTATGTGATTGATTTTGGAGGAAGTTGGGTGGTTTATTTGCCTCTCACTGAGTTTGCTTACAATAACAGTTATCACTTTAGCATTGGGATGGCTTCTTTTGAGGCTCTTTATGGTAGGATATGTAGATCTCCAATTGGGTGGTTTGAAGTTGCTGAGACTAGATTGTTCGATCAAAACTTGGTTCACCAAGCTATGGAGAGGTGAAGGTGATTTGAGATAGACTTAAGACTGCTCAAAGTTGCCAAAAGTCCTATGTGGATGTGCAATGAAGAGAGTTGGAGTTTAAGGTTGATGGTTGGGCGTTCATAAAGGTATCTCCTATGAAGGGAATAATGAGATTTTGAGAGAGGGGCAAGATTAGCCCCTATTATATGGGCCCGTACATAATTTTAAAAAGAGTGGGCAACCTTACTTATGAATTGGATTTGACTTTGAGTTTGGGTTCCATTCATCGATTTTCCATGTGTCGATGTTGAAAAAGTGTATGGGTAATGCTTTTTTAGTGGTTCCAATTGAGGATATTGGTATTTTGAATTCCTTATCTTATGAGGAGGTTCCTGTTAAGATTTTAGATAGGCAAGTCTATAGTTTGAGGTCTAAATATGTAGCTTTGGTGAAGGTCCATTAGAGGAACCATAAGGCAGAAGAAGCTACTTGGGAAGCTAAAGAGGACATGAAGTCCAAATATCCATTCTTTTTACCTGAGTTGGATAATCGTGATTAAGGTATGCTTTTTCTTACTCTCTTTGTTTTCTTAGTTTGTAAAGTCTTATGATTGTATTCCTGTCTTACAATCGTGCTAATGGATACCTTGATCCATCATTCAAGGATGAATGATCCTTGGGGGAACAATGTAATATCCCAGAGTTTTGCCTTTGAATTTTTTGAGTTTTGATCTCACTGCCCATGGTACGACTATGGTAACGAGTCATGAAGACTCAATACGAGTGTATAGTGCCATCTGTAGCCAAACCAGTGTGGGTTCTCTAAGTTTCTGTCCTGATCACGTTTGGTACCTAACGAGTCATAATGACTCATAACGAATCGTGATATGCAAGTCGTAGGCAATCTAGTATGAGAACCCAAAGCTATTATTGTGACAACGACAGGACTCTAAGAGTCGTAAGGTCTGGTGATGAGTCGTAGGATGTGACTCGTGACCAAACCAGTGAAGGGTGCCCAAAAATCTACCTAGACTACGAGTCCAGGCTAAGACTCGTACCCAGTCGTCACAAGTCGTGATGTGACCCGTAATGACTAGGCATCTTTTCTACAGTTTTAAGTGAGGGAATTCTTATTTATCTCTTTCCCCAATTAAAACCCACCACCATAAAACACCTAAAGAGAGTTCTTTTCACCACTTTAACAATCATAAACTACTCTCCACTTTCTAAAATTCCCCAAGTCAAGAACAACTAGGGTTTCTCTTCCCTAAAACTTATTTTGTTAAAAACATGTCTTCAGAATTATTACTCATGTGATTAATTGATGGTTTTAGAAATTGGGTTGAGGTCCTTTGAATGTTATTGATGGAAATGTTTTTCCCATGGTTTTTCTGAATCGTTCATATTTTGAATTGATAGTTTTTGAACTCATTGGGTGCATGGGCATGGTAAACGGGAATAGGGGTCGTGGATTCCCCAGAATAAATAGATTTGGAATTAAAATTGATAATAACCTCAACCCACCTAATGAAATTGGCATTAAAACATGAGTATATGCATATTGTAATGGTTTTTGGAACTACCACACCGCATAAAAGGATAATGGAACATATATGGTTTTAAATTGAACCTTGGGGGTCGTTGATTCCCCCAAGTTAATAGATAATTAACCTTGAACCTTAGGGGTCATGGATTCCCCTATGTGGATGAATGATTAGAGCTTATGGGGTCATGGATTCGGCCAAGTGATGATAATTAAAATGGCATATTGATAATAGCTTGCAAGCGTAGTTGGTATGACGATATTGGTGGATTATGCCTTAATGGATGAATATTGGTTCAGTGAATGGGAATGTGTGAATGTTTTAATTAGGCTTAAAGGGGGTTGTATAGTGGATCCGTGAAAGTGGAAGTCTCAAGGAACTGATATCGGAAACCTACATTTATCGGCATGAGGTTGGTCTTGATGATCATGTGCTTCTGTCACAATATATATATATATATATATATATATATATATATTTGTATCCTAGATTGGCAAAGGATCATGGATTCCCCGGCCATCCTTGATGCCTTGGTTTGTGCGGCTAACACGCAATAGGTCAATTTTGGCAAGGTGAGAGCTGGACCTATATAGTCTATATTGATTAATCATGGCATTATATTATCCTTTCCCTGAGTTACATGCTAGCGCTAACCCCACTAACTGTCCCTAAACGTTATATCCCCATGGGATACAAGGTACAAAGACACTTCTATTTCCTTGCAAAGTGGTAGGTGATTTCTGGATTGTCTGTGAGTCATCTTTGAAGCGGTGAGCTTCTATTCTTCGGAAGGCCCTTATTTTGTGGTCTTGTCTTTATTTATGTCTTAGACTACTTCGGTGAGTTTTTGGCTATAGTCGGGGGCATGTCTCGACTTTGGTTGATGCTTGGTTTTTAGAGGCTTTTGTGGACAGGATGTGGGTGGATTTGGTATTGTGGATTCTTAGATCCTATTCAGTTGATTTGTCTATATTGTTATTTGTTCAGAATCCATCCGCTGATAGTTATATTGTGTTCTAGTTGGCTAGGTTAGTGGGGGTGGTCTCCAATTCTTGGTAACTTAAGATACCTGTCACGACTAGGCCCTGGATTAGGTCGTGACACACACACACCATCCCCACCCTCTTAACCTACTAACCCTCTTAACCTATTAACCCTCTTATTCCCCCTCTAAAAAAATTAAAAAAACTTTTTCATGGATAATAATTTCTTGAAAAATATTTTTCTTCCATACCGAGCACGGCTATAATATATTTATTTTATTGTTATAATGTTTGGTGGCTTTCCTTTACTAAATTAAGAACTTATCTTTCATATTTTTGACTTGGAATTCAAATTGTTGTTAAAATAAGTAAATATCAATGTGTTAATATTCTTTAGATTAGTTGGTTAAATTGGGTGAGTCAAGATAAGCCCATTTTAGCACAACCCATTTGAACCCAAAGTACATTTGAGTTGGTCATGACACAATCCGATTTCAAATTAAATCTATTTTAATATATGTAATTTCATCCCTACCCACCCATTTGACACACCTGTTAATGATACATTTGAAGTGAAAGAGATTCTCTCCTTGACTTAGATCATTCATGGCCTTACTGATCATAAATCGCCTTACCATGTAGTTTAGAAAAGTTTCCTTCTTGAGGCTAAGCATTTTTAATTTGATCTTTCCTTATCAACCCATTAGGAACTATAATATCTTTCCCATTACAAGGATCTTGTACACCATCATCATCATCCCCAAATTTAACATCATCTTGGTCTTTCTTATCTTGCTTCTCCTCTTCTATGAGATATAACTCATCTTCACGAATGATAATATTAAATTGGTTAAGAGAAACACTCATTTTATGATCCCATCCTTTGAACTTATAAAATTGAATGCCTTTAGGATACTTTATTGAGTCCTTGTTACCTCTTTTTCCCGATGGATACATTTGATCACTTTTCTCAAATACCTTCTTTTCAAAATTCTTCTTGAAGTCTTTGTTCTTGTTTCATATTGAGGACACTTCAGCTTCCTCATTTCTCTTTCCCCGAGAATTAGAAATTGAGTAACCATTAGACTTGGTGGATTTTTCTATTTAAGTTCTCGTTCAACGACTATAGTCTCTTAGAAGATGTCTTATATATTGGCAAACTTGTGGGTAGTCATTCTAGAGGAAATATCCATGTTAAACCCTACATCGAAGGGAATAACACCATGCTCTTCATTCTCATTGTACTCAAAATTCAGTATCAAGTTCAAGAATTCATCATAGTACATCGCAACACCTTTGCCTACTTGCCTCAAGGTATACAACTTAGCAAGTACCTCTTGTCTATATCTTTCTGGTACGTACTTGGCTCTCATAAGGTCTTTCATTATGGTCCATTTTAGAGGTTTTCCCTCGTGAAGGACTTATTGATACCTTTTTACATATTCCTACCACATTACGAAAAAACCTTCAAACTATGCAAAAACATAGCAACTCTTTCTTACCTTGATTAAATCATTGACTTGGAAAATTCTATCACAATGCCACTCTTACTCTAGATAATCCTTAGAATTATATTCCTCTATGAAATTTGGGAGAATGATCTTGATAGAATTGATTCCCATATTTCATCCTATTTCTGCATTGGTCCCTATGATAGTTTCCATATCCACCAACTTCTTGGTTGTTATAGTAACCTCTTTTGACTCCTCTATGATCTTGGTTACCATAATTTTCTACTAGATCTTGATCATGCTATTAATTCACATAAGTATCCCTGTGTCCTTCATCTTGAGGTTGGTTACCATAGTTTCTTCCTATATGTGGATTAGACCAAACCTACCTCCTTTTCCTTTGTCTTTGAATTGACCTCTTAGCCTATTACTTTGATCATAATTCTATGGATTCTTTTTACCTTCCACTTCATACCCTCTTTATTGATCACCTTTACTTACCTCTACTAATTGATTTAATGGAATTTGGTTTTCTGGAGCTTGACAAAGTGGATTTTGATTTTGTGGAGCTTCTTGGTTAAATAAGGATAAGAGAGGATAAATTTTAGTTTGGGTCTATTGCTCGGTGTTGGTTTGTGGATAAGGACATCTTCTTGGAAGGCGGATTACACATTTGGCAGAAAGTTTTAGGTGTGTTAGTAGAAGAAGTGTTTTGGGTATGTCAACTTGAGGAAGCTTGATAGTTAGGTTATGGTTTGGAATTGGTAGAGTTTGGGCATCCCTCTATATTGTTCATTCTACCATCTATTATTGACATACTACCTCAAACAGTGGATGATTTCCCTAGCATCACTTTCATCCTATGATCAATACCATTAAGTTCCTCTATTAGAGATTCTAAACTAACCCCTTCCATAGGCTTTGGTGTTTCACTTCCTGAAGCTATTGTACCTAGCAATAATACACTCAACAAATTATAAACAACAAACAAGTTTAGAGCTAATTAAATAAAACTTACAATTGTCCATGCTTTCGCACCTTTGATTGCCTCACAAATTGGATTTATTATTAAAAGGTTCCAATTACTACTCTCAGCCGGAATGGATTCTTATTTGGAAGAAAGACGGATGACTCAACTAATCTAACGGACTTGAATTAAGAAGCTAAATAAGAGATAAAACAAGAAAAGCATGAAAAGAATTAACACTATGAAAGAAACAAATTCAAGAACTAACATTCAACTACATAGATCAAATACTAGTTGAGAATTAGTTTTAGAAATCAAGTAAATTTTAGAAATCAAGTAAGTGAGTTAGAATCAAGAAAAAGTAAATAATTAATTAGAAGTTGAGATTTACAAGAGAAAATGGAGTTTGGCTCGCCAAATTGACTCAGTGGCGCCAAACTTTCCTTCTGTGTCTCCAAACTACTCTCAGTTATGCTAAACTTGGACTCCTATCGTCAAACTCACCAGAATGTGAGGTAGAGTTTGGCGTCAAATACCTTCACTTTGGAATTGGGGTCTTGGGTGCGCCAAACTTAACAGTTTGTGCACCTGATGCCTCTAAATTTCAATGCTTCGGTGGTCCCTGTACTTTTGTCCTTTAATATTTACCTCCTTTTCGTATTATCACCCTATTAGTTTCCTTTTTCTTTTATTTTAGATCAAACACTTCTCTTTTTCTCTCTTTTGAGATCAAACACTTCCTTTTCTATGATTCTTCATCTTGAATATTTGAAGGACCTCAAGAACACCAAGAACTATATGAATATTCAAATACTAGATCTAGACCTAAACAATACTAGAGAAAACAAATTTAATATTAAGAAATTCAAACAATATCAAAACAACAAAAAAGTTTTGGTTTTTTTTTTCTGAAAACGTTTTGACACTTTTTTTATAATACGAAACCCAAGACAAGAGTCTTAATAACGAATCTAAGCTTGAATCCATACCAAAAGATATACATAAATAAAAAAAACACAAGAATAAGATATATAAAAAAAAGAGCAAAAATACATAAATAGACAAACACAGATAAGGAAATGTAAGCAACTCAAAGGTATATTAAACCTAAGAATCTCAAATGTATTAATCTTACAAAAGCATCAATCTCTTGTGAAGACCGGGAAATCGAATTCACCCTATAACCAATGTTTCAAACTAAGTGTTCCAAATAAGCTTCACTAAGATCAACTCGCACAAGGATTATTTTGATCAATTTTCAACATAAACTAAGTAGGAAAGGAGACAACTAGCTATGTATACACATGAACCTAAAAGTAACCCAAAACATACACTACCAAGTTTGGCTCCACTGAGTCCTGTGCCAAACTGAAGGGGGCTGCACAAAAGTGCTTCTTCCTATGCCAAAGTGGATAAAATGTGGTTCCACTTTGACAAGTCATCCTTTCACTTGGGTGAGCCCTCATGGACTTTGGGGAGCTCCTTTAAAATCTACGACGAACCTTGATTAACCTTCAACAAATGAAAACATGATCGAGGATCTCCATCTTTGTGAACCAACCCTTGTGTTGATTGAAGCTCTCTTGCATGAATAGGGAGAAAGGTCTTGAGTCAATATAATTTATATCACCATGTGAGGATATCTAATCAGGTCGACAAACCTTGATTGTTACAAACTACTATAGGTAATTTTACAGTGAAAAGTGCTTGGAGATTATATAAAACAAGGCTGCTCTTGAAGATTCTTTTGAATATATATGGATGAAAGGTTTACCTTTCAAGATATATTTCTTTAGGTAGAGAGTTTGGATTGACAAAATTCATGTTGCAAAAGTTAAGGCTACCTGAAATCCTAATATTTCTTAATACTTCACATGTTGTAACGTGTCTGCTAGAAAGACAACTGAACATTTTTTTAAGGTGAATTGGCCCTTAGTGTGTGAAGGTACTACACTAGGACAACAGGTATCATGGTCCCTTTGATACAAGTGAGACAAACTATGAAGAAGTGGTGGGATACTCATGGTAATCACATATTGAAAGAAGCTTATCAAGATATTCCCAACTTTATACTATGATTTCTTTGGAAGGAGAGAAACATAGTACTACATGTTCGTTCTAATACTAGAGGCAAGATTTTCTGGGAAATCAATTTACACATTTATAAGTTTGTTAAAGTAAGATAATTGGGATCTAAATCGTCCTCAAACTTGGCCTCAAATAGTTGCTCAGCTTAAACTCTTTTGTTTCCATGTCTATCTTTTTTTGTTATGTTTTAATGTTAATATTTCTACAGCTTAAGCAGAATATTGAAATACATTTTGTGTATATGTGTATTTTATAAACTTAAGAATAGAAGTGACCATTTTCAATCTCTTTCTCAATCTTGATCTCACATTCTCTACTTCATGTAAAAAGTGTCAATTTTATGATTAAAGATCTCAACCTTGGAACACAGTAGATTTTATTATTATGTATATAAGTTATAGGTTACTATATTGTAAAACTAGAATTCTTGAAAAATACTATCAAGCAATTAAAATGTTGTGTAGATGAATGTTTTCCAACATATAATTCTCATTTGCATTAATCTAACTTTATCCAAAAAACCCTTGATGTTGGGCCGATGCTAATACAGACCTTAACACTCTAGTGTTATATACAAACGTTGATATGATAAGAACTAACAAGAAAAAATTACATCACAACAATAATAATCTTACCTCTTCTACATAATATTATATATCTTATATTTAATTATATCTGAGTTCATATTTTAATATTTCTCTCCCATTGTACGAGATACATCACATTTTTATTTTTGTCTACTCAAGTCTTCGTTCTCATTGTTCTCAGATCTCTCAAATTTCTATAATTTTTTCACTGTATCTTTACCCTTCTCTCAACTTTTCCTTTTATCTCTCTTTCTCTCACCGGAAAAGCATCCCCAACAGCAGCGAAAAGCTTCCATCTCTATGACTCTCACCGTCCAACCACCACCAAAACTATCACTCTCTCCCTCTTCTCCCTTTTCTATATTCCACTCTCATCTCCTCCTCTCCGCCTTCATATCTCCCTATCTTTAGTCATCTTTAATCAAAAAAATCATTGATGAACCACCATAAAAATAAAAATCTCCCAAAGCTCCATCTTCTCTGGAAAGTGTAGTAGAGTTTTGATGAGATAGGTGGAGATCTGGTCGAAAATGCTTGTTTCCTTCCTTTAAAGAATTCTCCTCCATTTGTTTCCTTTGTTTTTGTCAAAAAAGCCATATCTAGAAAGAAATATATCAAAATTATAGTGTATCAAAAGTATTAGAAACATAATGTATAAAATAATTTATTAATAAATATACCATAAACATGCAAGATATATGTGTGGAGCAACTAAATGTGTCAAAAGTATTAGAAACCTAATGTATCAGAAACTTTTATGGTTACACTTAACATATACATGTGTGGAGCACCTAAATGTATCAATATCATAATCCATCAAAAGTATTAGAAGAAATTATAAAACTCAGATGCATAGATACATGAAATTATAAAAATCATATACATGAGTTTATAAAACTTAGATATACGAAATTATAAAATAATGATACATAGATGGATGAGATTATAAAACTCAAATACATAAATAGATGAGATTATGTATATGTTATATGTACTTTTGATTGATGAGCAGCTAAACTGCAAGGGACCAGGTCCCTGGATGTGCAAGGTATAATACAGCTGGCACGTATTGTTTGCACAGTTTTGTTCGATTGTACAACAAATTGGCAATACTATTTTGTACTAATGTAGATAGCTAGTAAATTGATCTTTCAAGTCTTAATCATCACTCGGGTATAAAAGGAAAGAGACATTTCTTTATCAATTAGTTTTTGGCAGTTACAAAGAGTGAAGAGAGGCAGCAAAAATACCATTTCAACACTACTCAAGTTCCTAGCTTTATGAGTTCTTACAATTGAAATTATTCTTGAGTGAATAATGATTTGTAATTGAACTACTCATCTTATAAGATTTGAATTTTTTTTTCTTTGAGTAGAGAATGCTTAGGATAAGTTGCCTAAGCATGTTATTGGTTAGAGTTAACCAGTGTAGAGGGTCCTTGGTAGAGTAACCAAGATGAGTTTGTAGTAGATTATTACAAGAGAAAGGAGCCTAGAGGTAGGCTGAAATCTAGATTGTAATCAAAATTTTAATTGTAGTAGATTTGGGGGTGCTTATGAGGGCAAGTCGTGGTTTTTATCTTCCTGGATTTCCACATTAAAATCTTGTGTTTTTACCTTTTGGCACTACCTTTGTTTTCCAACACCTCAGTTTATTGACTTTGAGGGACCTGGTCCCTCACTGTGTGGTACAATCCCTCAAGGTTTCAACAATTGGTATCAGAGCCAAGTTTACTCTAAAAGGTTCATACCTAGAGTGTTCTAGTTATCATGGCTGCTATAACTAATCTAGGGTTGTAAAGAAAGGAAGCAAAAAAGGAAAATATGCCTGACCTTGAAGGTTTTAAGGTCTGACGTAGGTAAAGAAAACACTGATTGCAATTTTGGCAAGAATAATTGTTAGAGCTATAAAAAAGAGCGGTCAGCTTAGTAAAAGAAGTGGTAAGATTCAAGGTTATCACAAAGATGATTTCTCTAAAGCATTCATGAAAAACTGCCAAATGCAAACGAATAATTAAAATTCTGAAAATTCAAGAAGGAAAGCAGTAGCTGAGTAAGCTGTAAAGCAAGCTCCAGTAGTATGGGACACCCTTCCAGTAATCCAGATGAAAATGAGAAAACTGGAGGTGGTTCTATGCTAGCAGTGGAAAAAAGTCCAGTTAGTTATGATTCCTTATTTTCTTTCTTGGCAAACACAGAAGATAAAAAGGAAAAAGAGGTAACACTTTTTGATATTAAGGAAAATCTAGATAATTATTATGTTAAGAAGATAAAGAAGCTTGCTAGTGTATTGATAGACTCTATGTGTGAACTAACCCCTGTAAAAAGGTTCTAGAGGAGAAAGTAGAAAATCAAGTACATGAGTTGATTTCTTTAACTCTCTAAATTTCTAAAACTAAAAAATTGTTCACAAAGATAAAATTTAAAAATTAGAGTTTAATGTGTAATCTGAAGAGAGTAAATGATGAAGATAAAAAGGGGAAGAATGAAGCTTCAAGGCTTCAAGTTGATCTTAAGAAAAGATTGAGGGATTCCCAAAAATACCTTATGTATGTGCTTCACGGTAATGAAGAATTGGAAAGGTACATGTTCCACTTAAGAGATGAGTTGAACAAGTCTCTTAAGTGGACTGATCCTTCATAGATTCTCTCTAATCTGGCTAATCAAGGTGTTAATGATGATAATGGACTAGGCTATCAAGATGAATTTCAACCTGTTGGGTGGCAAGGAAAGACTGTCAATGATGCTAGAAACAAGGCTACCAAACCTATGTATAATCATTGCGGAAAAGATAGGCACACCAAGGGAAATGGTCAAATCTAGATAAGAATTGTAATGAGAAAATTTAGATATGTTCAGCAGGGACATACATAGCCAAATGAGATAAAAAAGAATTCTCTACCTAAATGGGACAAGAAGGTTCTAATTATACTATTGTCTTCTTACTGGGAACTCAAGCTCAAATGGGTTGCCAAATCAAACAAGTGATCATGATTCTAGATTTGAGAAAGGGGACTGTTGTCAAGTATGAAAGATCTAAATGCAGCATCTCTTTCAAGATACTTCAAGTGGAGGTGTCATAGTTTGAAATAGTTGATTTCAAGGGACATAGTCCATGATAGAATATGAGAAAAAATTATCAAAAAAAGGTATGCAGAGGCTAAAGCATGTTTTGATCAAGAAAACCTAACTTATCATATGAATCAGCGTCTCCTCTAAAATTTGACTATGTCAAAGAGATAGGTATCCTTGCTAAAATAAGTGCATGTGAGTCTAACTCAGATCCATACCTTTACATGAATACACCCATGGGAACAGCTTAGGAGGAGAACAATTGAAGCTATCGCAAGTACAATATTCAGTCAATAGGAGACATACCCGATCCCATCTCTCAAGTTAGTGCCAAAACAATGTGACTTAAAATTCATTAAATTTATGTTTGAAAAAGGTCACATGTCTTCTCCTACCTGAACAAAAGTTTTCAAGTTTAAAATAGTGTGAAGAGTCTTCTTTAGTAATTAAACGCGTCAATTCAAAAAAATCCTCTTAAACGTTCATCTCCTTAATTACAAATTAAAATCCTTTTATATCATCTTCTTCACAAGTAACTCAAAAAAAAACTGGTCCCTTTTTCTCTTTCTCTCTCTCTCTCAAGAAATGGTTGAAATACCATCTACTTCAAATCCCATGAAATAACTATCCTCAGATCAACCTCAAGAGCTACTAAGTAATTTACCCATCAGTCATCCTTCTAAAAATTCTGAAACCTTTAGTGAAACTATTTCAGTCAAATCTCTAGGTTCCAGTAAAAACCCTGATGAGTTAGCCCTGAAAGTTTACATAAATCAAGATATTGACTTGCCAAGTGATCAAAAAATATCTCAATCAAAAATTCCCCTTTCCATAGAAAAATCAGAGCCCTCTATGTTAAATCCCATATTTGCCCAGCTTCTTGATGAACATACTCATGTAAAGAAAGAAGATTTATTCAGCAGCATAAATTGGGTAGCTAAAAATTTATTACTGCTTATACATGATCCCAAGGAATGTTATGCTAGTAAGAAAGAGAAAATATCATAAAAAGTGGATGATTTAAAGAAGGAAAGGGAGTTCGTTTTACCACTAAATAAGAAAAATGAAGAGGATGGGGATGAATAACCTCTAGTTTGGAAAATGAATAAACTAAAAGTTGGTAAAGAAAAAAGGAAAATGATTAATACTGGAATACAAGGTACTAGATTTTATTCTACTAAGAGGTCTGAAGAGAGGTTGTTAGCATATGCCATGAAGGAAAATAAGTCCTCTACCATTGAAAGAAGAAGACTAAATAAATCTATTGCTGAGAAGGAGAAAAATATCAAAGTTGTGAAAGTTGGAGAAGATGATGTTTTTGATTTGATATTGTCATTGTAACTAAGATAAAAATACAAAAAGTTCATGATGGTGAAAGGACCAGGTCTTTTCACTTAAAGTTTGACAGTTCCGTTGCAAGCAGGAATAAGCACGTAGCTATGAAAAAAAAGAAAGTCTTTGAGAGACCTGATCCAAGAAGATAAAAATTGAGGATGGTGATAAACTAAGTGATAACTCAATAAGAAGCAGAAAAGATAAAGAAAATAAGATTGTTCCAAAAGAAGCAAGGATTGCTATCTTAGAAACCCAGAAAGTATTGTCTGGGGGAGTATTTGATCCAAAGATTTATGAAAAACCTGTCAAGATAGATTTGGTGGAATATATGAAACACCAAGTATGGCTTCACTTACTGGAAGAATCGGTTCCTATGTTATTTGAAAATGAAGTTAGAGAAGTTTACTATACCATGGACTTCTCATAAGATGGGATGAGTCTTACCAGTATAGTGCAAGGGGAGGAGATATACCTAGATGAAGAAATACTAGGGAGAATATTGGAGGTACCTATTGTAGGGGTAAGAACTATGATAAATCAACAACATACTACAGAATTCATGATTAAGGCATCAAAGGTTGGAGGAATATCAACAGCTGTAATGAAAAATAAGTTCTTAAAAATGATTCTCAGTTGTTATTTAAGTTCATCAAAAAGGTCATGCTGCCAAGGTCGGAAAAGAGAACAATTACCTCCAGTGTTGACCTATTCTTGATTGAATGTTTGAGTTAATAAGCTTACCCGCTCTTATGACAGAGCATATGAAGAAAGTAATCTGTGAGAAGGAAGGGAAATATGGAATGTCATATGGGTATTTCCTAAATAAAGTATTTGGTCACTTTGAGGTAATTGGGATGAAGGGAACGCTAGGAACTATCAAACAAAAGTTCAATCCGATAACCATGGATGAGAATATATGCATTGAAAGAGTGTCAGAACTTTTGGCTTCTTAAGAAAGACCAACCAATGAAATGGAGGAGTTGATACTTATAAGATACTGAAATAATATACCTGAAACTGCAGAATCAAAAGTTGTCCTCGGAGGGACTAGGTGCCACTGAAGATTTTACATCAAAAAATGCAAAGCTCAAAGGCAAAGTTGCAGAATTAACTGGTAAGGTTAAAGGACTAAATGTTGAAGTAAAGACACTCACTAAACAATTATTAAATGCTCATGTTGTTGAGGCTTCTAGAATGGACATGTTGCTAAAATCACTTTCCCTTAAGCTCCATTCTACCTGAATCCTAGTGTGGTTGTCTTCTGTGTTAGTTTCTACTATGGTTGTTTCACCGAAGCACACACGCAAGTGTATGTGGTCTCACCAAGTAGTAAAATTTTCCTATAGAAGCCAAGTATCGATCCCACAGGGACTTGTGTTAACAACTATCCAATTCTAGTTTAACTATTGAGAGTAGCACAAGAGTTGTGTAGTTATAAATTTAAAGTAAAGTAAACTATGTGGAAAAATAAAGGACTTTGGACAATCAATGGCTGGATGCCCAGGGTTAAAACATTTCAGACAATCATACTATATTGTAGAACTTCATTCATTAACTCGCTTATCTTGGTTGTTGATTCGTAAGGTTAATCGCATGATCATGGTCCTATATCATTAAGCGGGTATGTAATAATCTAATTAAGTGCTTAAAGTTATAATACTACATGTGAATCAAGTAAGGCTTCTAGGTACATCCCATTCCTAGATGCTAATTTAAATTCCTTATTTTATAAAAGAATACAAACCCTACTTTATTTATCCCCATGTTCTATCTCCCCATTCCCTCTCTTGAGATCGCAAGGTCAACAATATATGTATTCTAAGGGTGATAAATCCTTAAAATAATTAAAACAAGAATAAACAAGCAATCAAATATGATAAGTGAATCCAAAGAAATAAATTCAAAATGTAAGTAGTCATGTTCTTGGCTTTAACCTCGGAAAGGGAGTTTTTTAGTCACTAAAAGTCATAATCGCAATCATCAATGATGAATACATAATTAAAACCATTAAAATATAAATTAAAGAATGAATAAAACCTAAAATGAGTTGTAGCATCCCCTTTTATCTCCAAGACGTCAGAAGTTGTCCCAAGATAATGGATAAAGTGTGCAATCTAATGTATTTATAGTGGACCAATCCCTAGCCATGCAGGACAAGGATATTACGTGCATGAGAGTATGGGAGTAGAGGGTGATACACATTCTTGTCTGCACTAAAATGGAGCATGTTGTGCGTCCTTGAGATCATAGGTATAGAGCATGCGGGGCATACTACTCTCCATTGGAATGAACCATGCGTCGCAGGCAATTCGCACGGTGCTACTAGAATTACCCTTCACCAATTTTTCTAAGGCAAAGAAGCTTGATATGGACCCTACTTCACATGCTAATCGTCTTCAGCTACTGGAAGTTGCTCTCAAAAATATTTTCTAAGTGTTCAACGTCCAACTTTTTGTCCCATGCCTTGTGACGTTACTTTGTCTTCCCTTCCATGATTTTGGTGTTGTTTTCCCTTTAATTTAAAGATTGTTCAACATCCATAAATCACCATAATAAACTCCACAAGAATATTATATAATCAAACACCATGGATTAGATTTCAATACAACAAAACATTTACAATGATAGGCAAGAAACACGAGCTAAGACTAGGCTTGCTCGCTTAATCTTTAACATTTTGCTTTGACTCTTAACTTGATTCGATTATACCTTGCGCATTCAAAATAAGTTTTTACACACATAATTACACAATAAAACCACTAGGAACTTATTCAACACACTAGAATCCAATACGAGAGACTAGAACAACACCTATCCCAAGCTAGTAAAACTAGTTTTCTCGTCTAAACTCTAATTGAACGATTTAAACCAAAACTTGTTTGAAAACACTTTTAAACATTGTAAACACCTAATTTAACACTTAAATGCTTATTTATATCATCATCAATGCATAAATAACATGAATTATCCTCAAAACAAGACTAAATAAACTAGAATAGCAACACTAGAGTGCATAAATACACCCAACATCACCATCCCATACTTAACACCTTGTTCATCCTCGAAAAACTCTAAAATATAAGCATAATAAGTTGAGGAGACTCTATATTTTTACTACATACAAGACACTTAATCTAGTACTATATTGACAACACAAAATGCAAGTTTCTATACTAAGCATATTTTGTACACAATTGATAGTTCAAGAACACTACTCCAAAACATTCTAGCCTCTAAAGGTGACTCAACAAGTGGAAAACTCATGCATATTTCTCAATAAATGAAACCATACAAATAACCCATATTTATCAAACATATGCCCCTCACAACAAAAGAGTTACCCAATATCACTCATATACAAGCATTTTATAACAGAATCGGTACAAGAATCAAATTTCCCTCACTCCCACAAAGAATTAACAATTTACACTAGATGAACCATAGTCTTGCCCTTAGTGTAGCACTCCACTAATATCAAAATGTTAAGCTTAGGATCAAATAGGTCTTTTTGGATTGTAATGCAGGCTAAGGGACGGGTAGGAACTATTTTAGAAATAGTGACTATCTTCCCTAAGCGCTTTAATAGACTACATTGTAAAGTTAAAACCAATCTCCAACAACCAAATTACACCACTTTTTTCTACCCCGTTCATTTGTTCTTCACCCCATCTTATTAAGCTTATTCTCAATACTATAGTGGGAGTTCTCTATGCACAACTCAAATTTACCCTTCTCATACCCACTTTATATTACTTACCCCTATGATAGTCATCCTCAACTTAAGCATTTGCCTTAGTTGAGGTGCACATTGTCCAAGAAGGACCTGGGCCAAAACAGGTTCACTGTAACACAACTGGTTTAAAAATGGGAACTTCTTTCAAAAATTTACTCTAACTCCCAACACCAACACAATAATTTTTTCACACACCAATAACTATCACTTTGGGACTTTTATTTCACCTTTTTCTTCTTTAATTTCACACTTCTTAACTCACTAATTTTTTCATTAAAGCACCTAGGAGCTTTGGATTCGAATGAAGGTCTATCAAAGAAGGGATTAGGATACACATGAGGCTACCAAAGAAAAAGCCAAAGGCTCAATGGGGCTTACTAGGAGTATGCATAAGGGTGGGTCAAAAACAAGGTATGAAACAAGGCTATTAAAGAAATATCTATATCATCTCCTAAACCCACACTCTTCATTTTGCTTTGCACACATACCAGGCAAGTACTAGACATTGCATGCAACCAAAAATATACAACACCTTACATGCATATGGCATATGTTCAACTTCAAGTAGGATCATCATAGACTCTTAACCAAACAATAGCATGAATTCAACTTTAAGCCAACAAGTACAAGATTCATAAACATGAGCCTAGGAGTCTCAAAAGTAGTAATTCACACAATCAAAATGCTCTTTACAATCAAAACACTTGCATCATGCAGTCAACTATAGCACCAACAAGAATATCCCACTTATTCCTAACACAAAAAAAAATAAATTTACCCAAAAAATGGGAATTTCCCCATTCCACACTTAAAAATCTACTTTGTCCCCAAAGTATACTTTAAAAGGTAGAGATAGAAATACTCCTCGAGTCCTTTAGGCCTAGCTAGTAGCATCTTTATACATCAAGGAGGTGTAGGAAACCTACACTCAGTTTTCACCATGCTCCTTAGCTCAGGTTTTTCGGTACTCAGACTTTCCATCAACCTGTGACTCAATAAAACAAAAATTACGTGAAGTAAAAACTAAAAATAAAACATACCTACTTAACTTGGGTTGACTCCCAAGCAGCTCCTGGTATCGCGGCATAACCCAACTCAACTTAACCAAATTCCTTCATCTTTTTCCTCACACTTGGAGGCCATCTTCTTATTTGTTTCTAACCTCTTAAGTGTGAACTCTCAAGGTAAACAACTTTTTCAACTATAGCCTTTTCAGGCTCATCAATCTGCATCATGTAGGACTTAGGTGGTTGTGGCTTGGGGTGCTTAATGAGGGTGTCTAAAGAGGTTTTTTATGGAATAAACTTCACCACCCCACACTTATACCCTTCAATCACAGTAATCATACACAAGTCTTTATAGTGGGATACTGTGTTAAGCGGTTTGTACACTTTAAAAATCACCTCTTCATCTTCCAACCTTATTATAAACGTACCCTCTCTCGCATCAATCAAAGCTCCTCCCATCACTAAGAATGGATGCCTTAAGATGATTGGTACTAATTTGTCTTCCTAAGAATCTAGAACAATAAATTCAGTTGGAATAATAAATTTAACAACCTTTATGAGGACATCCTCTATCGCTCTTTCAGGATAGGCTATAGTCTCGTTTGTCAGTTGTAGTAGCACAAAGCTCGGTCTAGACTTTCCCAAGCCCAATGTATTAAATAAAGATTAGAGCATCAAGTTGATACTTGCTGCCAAATCACTAAGTGTCTAAACCACCTTGTTGTTTCCAATCTAAATGAGAAGAGTAAACTTTCCAGGGTCCTTAAGCTTTTTAGGCATCTTTTGAGTAACCACAAATCTATACTCCTCAGTGCGTGGTACCGCCTCCACATCCTGTAACTTAACTTTATTAGTCACCACATCCCTCAAGTACTTAGCGTACTTGGGCATTCCCTGCAAAATATCTAAATGAGGTAAGTTAATGTATAGTTCTCTGAATATGTCAAAGAACTTTTTAAAGCAACCATCCTTATTTTCCTTCATCTGTTTTTGTGGAAAAGGTAGTGGTGGGATCTTCTTCACTTTTTCAGCAACTTTTTTTTCAAGTACTCAGACTTTCTCAACTTTTCAGCAACTTTATTAGTAACATGTTGGGGAGTCAATTCTGCATCTACCTCCTTAGTTGCCTTTGGAGGTTCTTCATTAAGCTTTTTACCACTTCTCAAAGTTATTGCCAATATTTGTTTTGGGTTTTTTGTATATCTTGGCAAACCAATTTGAGGTTTGGTATTTAGATAACTGCCCTAACTGTAACTTTAACCTTCTCGTGGCCACTTGCTAGTTCCTTACATCTGCAGCCAATTGTGTTTGATTAGTTAGAATTTGTTTCACCATCTCTTCTAAGTTGCTAGTTGACTGATTTCTTTGTGCCTGTGATTGCTGAATTTGCTGTTGTTGGGCATTCCACGACTAATTCAGTGGCTGATTCTACCACTTCATATTGTAGGCATTCCCATAATTCTTCTTTTGAGCATTTTCAACATACATTACAGACTCCATATTAGCAGCACACATAGTTGTTGAATAACCACTGTTTCCATAAAACTCACACCAACCACTAGTCTATTGAACTGTATTAACTATTGCTGAAGTTGTGTAGGTCCCACTTTCAAGCTGCTGAACTGGGTGTTTATCAAATTTTATAATGCAGCAACTTGAGTTGATAAAGCAGTGTATTGGTCCATCTCCAACACACCTGCAACTTTCTTTGTGGCACTCCTAGAATTACTATGCCACTCTGGATTTTCTTATGCGATGTGGTACAATAAGGTGTATAGCTCATCATAAGTCAACTCCAGTGCTTGACTACCTGTAGCTAAATCTAGCAAAATTTTTATGTTGTGGTTAAGTGCTTCTACAAAAGTATGAGCAAGTACCTCATTGGACTATTGATGATGTAGACAGTCCCAAAGAAGTGCCTTGAACCGCTCCCAAGAATGATAGAGGGTCTCATCTATCCTTTGTTTGAAGCTCAGTATCTCACTTCAAAGTTTCACAATTTTGCCAGATGAAAAGAATCTGATGAGGAACTTTTAATCTAAGTCATCCCATGATATGATTGAATTTGCTGGCTTAGAGTTCAACCACCTTTTAACTTTCCTAATCATTGAATAGGGGAAGAGTGTCAGCCTCACATAATCAGTATTCACATTTGTCAGAATGAATGTGACAGTGAGCTCAAAGAAATTTTACAAGTGGACCTGTGGATCTTCATGTGCAAGCTCTATAAACTTCCCACTACTAATGAACAGCTGCACCATATTGGTTTTTAGCTCAAACCTCCCTCCAGCAGTTGATTTATGAAAAAGTGAGGTCAGATTCATCGGAAGTGGGATTGTCACTTCTCTAACTGTCCTGCGGGATGCTTTTTCATTAGCCATGAAAGCAAGATTATCTTGATCTTCTTCGATTTACTAAATACATGAGAGAAGGATTGTTTATCTCCTTAGTTGATGGAAGAGTTTCTCAGGTTTGGGGCTTGGTTCAACCAATTCCTGAGCCCTTGCCAGCTTACTACTTTAAAAACTTATTTTCCGCAATTACAAAACCAAGACCAAGCATAAAACACCAAAGAAATCTAAAAAGCAAAACTACAAATAAAACAGTTGCCAAATTATGAGTCCCTGGCAACGGCGCCAAGAACTTGATGCGTCCAAGCGCACACGCAAGTGTACATGGTCTCACCAAGTTATAAAATGGCCTTATAAAAGCCAAGTATCGATACCAAAGGGACTTGTATTGACAACTATCCAATTTTAGTTTAACTATTGGGAGTAGCACAAGAGTTGTGAAGTTATAAATTTAAAGTAAAGTAAACTATGCGGAAAAGTATAGGTCTTTGGACAATCAATGGGTGGAAGCCCAAGGTTAAAGAATTTCGAACAATCATATTATTCTATTGAACTTCATTTGTTAACTCGCATATCTCGGTTGTTGATTTGTAGGTTAATCGTATCATTATGGTTTCCCAACCTCTAATCGTTTACCTAATTTAGACATTACCACTAGATCGATGAGCGGGGATGTAATAATGTAATTAAGTACTTCAAGCTATCATCCTACATGTGAATCAAGTAAGGATTCTAGGTACATCCCTGTCCTAACTTGAATTTCTTATTTTATAAAAGAATACAAACCCTACTTTATTTATCTCCGCGTTATATCTCCCCATTCCCTCTCCCAAGATTGCAAGGTCAACAATATATGTATTCTAAGGGTGATCAATCCTCAAAATAATTAAAACAATAATAAACAAGTAACCAAATATGATAAGAAAATCCAACGAAATAAATTCAAAACGTAAGTAGTCATGTTCTTGGCTTTAACCCCAAAAAGGGAGTTTTTTAGCCACTAAAAGTCATAATCGCAATCATCCATGATGAATACATAATTAAAACCATTAAAAGCTTAATTAAAGAATGAATAAAACGTAAAACGAGTTGTAGAAGCCCCTTTTATCTCCAAGACATCATAAGCTTTCTCAAGATAATGAATAAAGTGTGCAATTTAATGTATTTATAGTGGACCAATCCCTAGCCGTGTTGGACAAGGATATTATGTGCATGAGAGAATGGGAGTAGAGGGTACTGCGAATGCTTGGATGCACTGAAATGGAGCATGTTGTGCATCCTTGAGAGCATGGGTATAGAGCATGCGGCCCATGTTATTCTTCACCGGGATGAACCATGCATCGTGAGCTTTTCGCACGGTGCTATTGGAATTACACTTCACCAATTTTTCTAAGGAAAGGAAGCCTAATATGGATCCTACTTTGCATGCTAATTGCCTGTAGCTACTGGAAGTTTCCCGCAAAATATTTTCTAAGTTTTCAACGTCCAACTTTTTGTCCCATGCCTTGTGACGTTACTTTATCTTCCCTTCCAAGCTTTTGGTGTTGTCTTCCCTATAATTTATATCTTGTTCAACATATATACATCACTATAATTAAATTCAAAAGCATCCTACATCATCAAACATCATGTATTAGATCTCAATATAACAAAACATTCACAACGATGAGCAAGAAACACGAGCTAAGACTAGGCTTGCTCACTTAATTTTTAACATTTTGTTTTGGCTCTTGACTTGATTCGATTACACTTTCCACATTCCAAACAATTTTTTGCATACATAAGTACAAAATAAAACCACTAGGAACTTATTCAACACACTAAAATCCAACACAAGATACTAGAACAACACCTAGCTCAAGCTAGTAAAACTAGTTTTCTTATATAAACTCTAATTGAATAATTTAAACCCAAACTTATTTGAAAGCACGTTTAAACATTGTTAAAACCTACTTGAATACTTAAATTCTTTTTTATATCATCATCAATACATAAAACACACGAATTATCCTAAAAATAACACTAAACAAACTAGAATAGCAATACTAGAGTGCATAAATACACCCAGCATCAGTGGCCTTTGAAAACGATTGTTTGATGTTTTGTTTTGGTGTATTGAACTAGTGCTAACAACAATGAGTGAATTTAGTCTTGTGTGCCTCATTTGTTTCCTTTATTTTAAAGTTGTTCTTCATGCTAGTTTTGCCCCAGTGGCTATGATTTAACTAATCTGTGCTTATTATACTCTTGGTTTACTGTTAATCCTTTTCAATGATTCCAAAAGAGGGAATACATAGTTTAGGTTAAGTTATTTTATATCAAGTTCATGAAGTAGGGACCAGGTACCAAGTGAATTGAGTTGCAGATTTGAAGAGAGCCACATCAACTGAGGGATGTATGCAAATGCACTAAATGTAGGTGCATGATAACAGGGGGGAGAAATCAATGGTTTTTGCTACAAATTACAAAAAGGGACCAGGTTCCTGTGTTGCATGATGAAGAAAGCATTATGATAGGAGGAACATTCATATTCAGGTGGTAATCACTCTGATTAAATATGATAAATATGTATTGATGCTCAAATTATATGGTTTAGTTTGTCATAATCAAAAAGGGGGGAGGGGGAATTATTATATTTAGTTTTGATGCTGAGCAACTAAACTGCAGGCACCAGGTCCCTGGACGTGCCCTGGACGTGCAAGGTATAGTACAGCTGGCACGTGTTGTCTACCCAATTTTTTCTGTTAGTGTAACAAACTTGAAAATGCTATTTTTACTGATTTGGATAGCTGGTCCAATGATCTTTCAAGCCCTAATCATCACTCAGCTATAAAAGGAAAGAGATGCTTCTTCATCAATAGGTTTTGGCAATTACAGAGAATGAAGAGAGGTAGCAAGAACCCCATTTCAACAGTGCTCAAGTTCGCAGCTTTATGAGTGCTTAAAATTAAAATTGTTCTTGAGTGAGTAATGATTTGTAATTAAACTACTCATTTTAGAAGAGTGGTATTTTTCTCTTTAAGTAGAGAGTGCTTAAGTAGAGTTCCTTAAGCTTGTTATCGGTTAGAGTTAACCAGTGTAGGGGGTCCTTGGTAGAGGCACCAAGATGAGCTTGTAGTAAAGTTATTACAAGCGAAAGGAGCCTAGAGGTAGGCTGAAATCTAGAATGTAATCAAGAGTTTGATTATAGTGGATGTGGAGGTGTTTGTGAGGGCAAGCCGTGGTTTTTTCCTTCCTGAATTTCCACTAAAATCTTGTGTTTTTACCTTCCTGCACTGCCTTTGTTTTCCAGCACCTCATAGTTGTTTTACTGTTCTATAGATTGTGTTTGACTCCGAGGGACTGTGTGGTGCAACCCCTCAGGTTTTCAACAGTATAGATACATAAAAGTTTTTTAAAATCTAATTTAATTGGTGATGTATCACACAAGATAATATATCTACCACTTTTTATGAGATTCTATGTAATATTATCTATAATTTATATCTATATATATATCTATAATCTATAATCTATATCTATAATCTGTAATCTATAATATATTAAAAGTATGAAGGGCCTTAGAAATGTTGTTTGAACTTTCTGCCCTTCATTAAAAGTCTCTACTTTAGACAAAATCGTCTTTTCACTATTTTCCTAATATTTAAGAGTTGAAAATTAATTAAATATTTATAGAAAAACATTCCTGTTGGGTACTATGTAGTTTTGATGATTAACAAACTAATACATGAATGAAATATGTTACTTGAGTTGGTCCACGCATAGAAAAGCAGATTTCCAGTTTCACTAGTAGATGCAGACAAGATTGCTTAAAGACAAGAATGAATAAGCAAGCCTAATTGTGATATACTCAAGCTACTGATCATGTAAGGAATATAACAAGTTGAATTTGATTCAAACACTTAATGATAAGGGAAAGTAATTTGCTTGAAAAAAGAGTCCTACGTGAAGAAGGAGTTTCACTTCTAAGTATATCTTGACGAGTCCTATGTGTGGAAGGAGAAAGATTCTGATAAATAAACATATGCTGATTTAAAAGAGTTGGAGTTTTACTACAACACTAAGAAGACAAGAGTTGGAATTAAAGAAAGAGTCTCACTTGAAGTAGAACTCTATGCAATGAGAGTTCTAATTAAAGGAGGAGTTTCAAATAAATAATGACTCTTTGAAGAGTTGTGCTTAAATAGAAGATGCATCAGTCAGAATAATACACATACTTACAAAGCATAAAAGCACAATCGACAGATTGACTTCACGAAATGCTACTCAATTACTGAAGAAATACATTGAAGAACCTGGTCCTAAGTATAGAATCCAGCTAAGAGTTTTAGCATTGATTTTTATAGTTGTTCATTGTGTTTGAACTATTGATGTAATATTAGTTTCAGTGTGTTATAAACTGAATAAGGAGATAGTCTTTGAGTTGGGGAAAACTTAGAGACTTTGGGAAAGCATACCTTGGGAGGTGTGTAGTTAAGAATTAGAGTTTATAATTCCTAGTTGTTAAGTTATAGGGATTAGAGTTTATAATTCCTATTTGTTGGTTACAGGAGTTTTGTAATCAGCCGTTGTTGTGGGTCAGAGTTATTTAGTGAAGTTGGGGTTAAATCCTGTAGAGGTACAGGTCAGGGTGAGCCGGATGTTTTCCACGTAAAAATCATTGTGTTCTTTACTTTATGTCTTACTGTTTCTTTGGAATACGTCAGGCAACCCGTTCCATCGATAAGCAGTTAGGCAAAAATAAGATAATCAGTAGGACACGAATTCTTAACAAGTGGTATCAAAGCGAGGTTGTCTTAAAAAGGGCTAGCACCTAAGACAAAGATCAATATGATGAATTTCGCACCACATACTGGTCACTGTGAAAGTCCATCCACTATTAGACCTCCACTCTTTGATGGTTCTCACTTCATTTGGTGGAAAGCTAGGATGAAAACATTCATTCAAGGGAAAGACTACAGGTTATGGGATAGGATCACTGATGGTCCTACTATTCCAATAAAGTTAGAAGATGGGAAATAGGTTATGAAAGTAAGAAGTGAATTCACTCCTGATGACTTATTGGCATTAAAGAAAAATGCTAAGGCCAAAAACATTTTGGTCTGTGGATTAGGACCTACTTAATACAATAGGGACTCAACATGTACCACTGCTAAGCAAATTTGGGATGCTCTGGTAAATGCTCATGAAGGCACATCTCAAGTAAGAAAATTTAGAATTTCTCTTTTTTTCACTGAATATGAGGTATTTAAGATGAAAGAGAATGAAACCTTCCATGTGATGATGACAAGGCTTATTGCCTTAACAAATGAGCTGACCTCCTTAGGAAAAGCTATAACTGAAGAAGAACAAGTTGAGAAGGTACTGAGGGTATTACCAAAATCAAAGTAGAATTTTAAGGTGACTGCAATCAGGGAAGCAAATAAGGATCTTGCAGGCATGACCCTGGATGAATTAGTAGGGAATTTAAGAACTTATGAAATGGAAATTGATGGAACTAAAGTGCTAGAAGCCCCAGAAAATACCTTAGCTCTGAAGGCATCTTACAGTGATGAAGAAATTGAACTTGATAAAGAACAAGTTGCCTTTATAGCTAAGAACTTCAGCAAATTTTTCAAAAAAAGAAGGGGACAAGTAGTTAGAAATGGTCAAATGACAATCTAAATGGATGCTACAAGTGCGGTAATACTGAACATCATATCAAGGATTTTCCTGTCTGGGAAATAGAATAGAGAAAGAAAAGGGTTGAAAAGGAATTGAAAGGAAAAAACAAAAAGAGGGAAGAATATGCAATGGTAGCAGCTTTGGGATTTGACTCAGATGATGATGAAGTTGATGAAGTAGCACTCATGGCTCTTGGAGATTCAGACTTGGAGGAAGAATATGATGCTTCTGAGGTAAGTATACTTGAACTTAAAGAAAAGTTGCATTTGTTTTCTAAAACAAAACTTATTTCCTTGATGAGTGTACTAATTGATGACTTCCAAGAATCAACTTCTGATAGGGATGAGCTATTCAACAATCTTCCAAGAATCAAATTTGATTTTATTGATTCAGAAGCTTACAAGAACACTGTTGAACAGGAAAAGTGCTCTCTCAAAAAATAGGTTGAGCAACTAGATTCTTCAAATAATGATCTTAAGTCTGAAGTTCTAAAATTGACACTCCCTGAAAAGGAAAAAAACACCAAGAGTAAAAAACAAGAAAAAGTTAAACTTGAATTGGTCAAGTACAAAGAAGAGTGCAATAATGCAACAGAAATGGTGAATAAACTGAGTCAAGAAGTCTCTAAACTAAAATTTGACCTTAAAAAAGCAAACAGGTGGAAAAATTACTCAAGAATTGTTCATAAGTTGGGTGAAAGATATCAAAGTGAAAAAACTAGTTTGGGCTTTCACAAAAGTCTTGATGCTTATCAAGACTTGTTCTATATCTGTGGAAACCTTGGACATGCAGCCACTGAATGTCCAGTTGCTGCCAAAAGCAGATCCAATAGTCTAAATCTGGCAAATAAACTATCTCAGACCAAGAAAAGGATAACTAAACCTAGTTAGAGAAACAAGTCATGTAACCTGTTGCCTGCATGGGCTAGAAGAAATCTAATTCATCCATTTACTCATAAGAAAGGACCCAAGCTTGTCTGGGTACCTAAAGTTAACCCTTAATTTATTTTGCAGGTGAGAGTGAAAGGAGGCAAGCAAAATTTGTGCATAAATAAAGCTTGCTTAAGGCATAAGACTAGAAGAAAATAAAGTTTCTTTCACTCACCACATTTAAAGGGGGAATGGATCATTTAAAAGATGGTCAGATTTGTAGTGCTCGTGTAAGGGGGAAGCAAGGGAGATTTTAAAAAAATTGAAAAAAAAGAGGATGACAATGAAACTGATGAGCATGCACAGGAACATGTTGTACTACTTGGTCCAACTGTTGTATAGACTGAGGGCATATTGACAGGGTAAACAACAAATAAATAAATGGATGCATCAATAAAACCAACACAAGTTGCTGGTAATTTTGTTGGTAGTTTATAATCGGTCTTGTCAAAAGGATCTTGAGATATCCCATGGGAATCAATGGCTTGAGATTATGGTATCCAAAGGAAAGCAATTTCACTCTCGAGGGCTATAAAAATGTTGACTATGTAAGCACCAAAGGCACTAAGTAGAGAGCATTTTGAAAGGAATAGGTTAGACTTGGGGATAATTAAAATTGCATGAACTCCCCTCAATGATTGACTAGAATAATCATTTTTTCTCTCAATCTTATTAGCTAAAAAGTTATTCTATTCAGTCTTGCACATTTAGTTGTGTGTCCCAATTCCATATTTTTGACTTTTTTAACCTAATTTTGCATTAGATTGTGAAGAAAAATAGGTACAAGCAAGCAATTGTGACCACAAAGTTCTTCTTATCAGGTATGTTCTTCATTGACATAATTATAGGTTGTCTAAGTTGAAAAAATTGAGCACACCTATTCAATTCCTTACACTTCATTTTCCCCTTGTCTTATAAAGCTGACGTATTGGTTGAGCAAACTTTCTTTGATTCTCTCCAAATGATTGTGCACAAATATATTAATCCTACACCAGAAATTTTTTCTTCTCTCTCAACCAAAATATCAATTGTGTACCATAAATTTTTCAAGCTTGATCATCAATCACATGCAGCATAAGTTTTCTGAGAAATGAAAAAGGATATGATCTCCCTTTTAGTTCCTAATTGGTTTTTTTTTAATTTCTCAGTCCTAGTTCAGGTTGACTTAGAAAACAACAATAGATGTTCTTGCACAGATGAATCATGTTGCTATACCAGTTTCAATATGGAGGGCTAACACTAAAAAAAAATAATTGGCTAAAAAAAATCTGAACTTGAAGCTGCATAAGACAATCATGAAGTGGAATAAGTGGTCCTTTAGGCGTGGATCATGACTTTGAAGCTTGACCTTGATTAAGTGAGGGATGAAAATGTTGAAGTCATTCGTTAATTGACACAGTTGATATCACATGTTCCTTATTTCTCTTCACTATTTATATCCTTAGCCATGTTCCACTTTTATACCATATTTTTTTATTAATGCTCAATTGTTTTGCTTTGTTCAGTACTAGCTTAGGTTAATGTGGAACATGCTCTATCAGTTAAATGAAATGGTTATCTTTGCTAAATTGACTCATTTTTGCTCTCTTTGATTCATTACTATGTTGGCTAGAGTCTTTGTCTGATTGTTTTGGTGATAGCCCTAGTGGCCATGAATAGCATAACAAATCACTTTGGCTAGTATATTATTGCATTGAAATGGTTTTTGGACGATGCCAAAAGGGGGAAGATAATAGGGTTGTGCAATGTTTATAACTCATTGACTAACTTATTTCATTCTAGTGTTTTATACTTTAGTGCCTACAGGTGAAAATGGTTGAATGCACAAGACAAGAGGTTTGTCATCATCAAAAAGGGAGAATTTATTGGGTACTATGTAGTTTTGATGATTGACAAACTGACACATGAATGAAACATGTTACTTGAGTTGGTCTACGCATAGAAAAACAGATTTCCAATTTCACCGATAGATGCAAACAAGATTGCTTAAAGACAAGAACAAATAAGCAAGACTAATTATGATATACTCAAGCTACTGATCATGTGGGGAATATAATAAGTTGAATTTGATTCAAACACTTAATGATAAGGGAAAGCAATTTGAGTTGAAAAAGGAGTCCTACGTGAAGAAGGAGTTTCACTTCTAAGTATATCTTGAAGAGTCCTATGTGTGAGAGGACAAAGATTCTGATAAATAAACATGTGCTGATTTAAAAGAGTTGGAGTTTTACTACAACACTAAGGAGACAAGAGTTGGAATTAAAGAAAGAGTCTCACTTGAAGTAGAACTCTATGCAATGATAGTTCTAGTTAAAGGAGGAATTTGAAATAAAGAATGACTCTTTGAAGAGCTATGCTTAAATAGAAGATGAATCAGTCAGAATAATACACACACTTACAAAGAAGAAAAGCACAATTGACAGATTGACTTCGCGATATGCTACTCAATCACTGAAGAAACACATTGAAGAACCTGGGCCTAAGTATAGAATCCAGCTAAGAGTTTTCGCGTTGATTTTTATAGTTTTTCATTGTGTTTGAATTATTGATGTAATATTAGTTTCAGTGTGTTATAAACAGAATTAGGAGCTAGTCTTTGAGTTGGAAAAAACTCAGAAACTTTGGGAAAGCATACCTTGGGAGGTGTGTGTAGTTAGGAATTAGAGTTTATAATTCATAGTTGTTGAGTTATAGGGATTAGAGTTTATAATTCCTATTTGTTGGTTACAAGAGTTTTGTAATCAGTCGTTGTTGAGGCTCAGAGTTATTTAGTGAAGTTGGGGTTAAATCATATAGAGGTACAGGTCGTGGGTTTTTACACCTTTTTGAACCAGGTGTTTTTCACGTAAAAATCATTGTATTCTTTACTTTCTGTTTTACTGCTTCCTTGGAACACGTCAGTGGAACACATCAAGAAACCCGTTCTATCGATAAGCAACAGTTAGGCGAAAATAAGATAATCAGTATGGCATGAATTCTTAATAATATCCTTATTATAAGTCATCATAATTAATGACAACTAATACTTTTGCATTAGTTTAAGAATTCTAAATAAATTAAAATTGATTTTTAGAAGATTCAAAAAATCTAGAAATAAATATGAAAGCATTAGAATAAGAAAATAATAAGAAGTACCAAATTTTTAAAAGTTCTAAGTAACAAGTATGTAATCAAAGATTTTCTAAAGATTTAACTTTAAATAAGGAAAGATTTTAAATAGAATTAAAAGAATCGTACTATGAATGTAGTTTTTTTAAATCGATGCGCCTCTCTTAGCCTAAGAGATAGTGCATGACAAACGTAAAAGTGATGATCCATCAACCATTTGGAACTTTTGGTGGTAAATATATATGTGTTTATAATAAAATATATGTTATTACATTATTATATTAAAGTGTGAAATATCTTTGAGAAGTGATATGAACTTTTTGCATTTCATTAAAATTTTTATCTAATTTTAAATAATTAAAGGTTATACGTGTGAGGCATGTGTGATTAACCTAGTAAAGTTATAAGAGAGAGTAATCAATTCCTATAGTGATGAAATTTATGGTAATAATCCTTAAAACTATTTGAGTTCTTGACCCGCATGCAACAATCTGGATACGTGAGAAATTTTTCTTTAATAATCTTGCCTGTTACATGATAGCGATGTTACTAACAATACTCTTATTTTGCTTCTCTCTTGCTCTTTTAGTGACATGTGATCATGGGAATAAGAAGATAGTAGAGAAAGGCCCTGCCTTTGGTAAGATTGATATAAAGAAATCCTTTGGTGGTTATTACAAATATCTACTTTTTAAGGAAAAAAGCATATACTTCTTAACTAGAGGTGAAATTCTAGCAGCACACCTTTAAGTTTTGGGATAGTTGCCAAAATATATGACTTGATCAATTAATTTATCAATATGATCAAAATATAAATAATATATGTATTGATAATGTTAATGTTGACTATCTATATATATATTGTTTACATACTTTAAAAACTAGATGATCGAATGATTCAGCCCTGTTATTATCCCTAAATTAAAGTCTTAGGTCGAATGCTTAAATTATTCCTTAATTCGGACTTGTACAATAACCCGCAAGTGAAATAACAGACTATATGCTTCATAGTTATATCAAAACTATAAAATAAACACAACATAATTTATTTATGCTTTCTAACTACATGTACTAACTATACATGCCATATATGTTACAACTGGGACTCTACAAGTGATTTCTTTTTGTTATTATAGTAACATTTATATAATCTTTGTCTTCGGCTATGAATTGAACTTTTTGATAGCATAATTATATGTGTGTGCACTTTCACCCTTGCTTAATACTAAAGAAAACTTTTAGAAAACGAAGTAACAGTTCATTTCAGGTTTCCAATTAAACACACACTCTCCCTTTTAGAACTAAAACGTGAAAAATTAGACATATGAGTAAACTAGTACTTACTACTTGATTAGTGGAACATCAAATAGTACTAATGATCAAATACCTAATTTAATACATTGAATGAGGCAATCAACCTTGTATTTTATATCTTACAATGTTAACAGTCCTCAAAAACTTCTTTTTATGGTTTTCAACTATTTCTCGTATTTCGACTAATTCAGATTCGTATCGCGTAAGATTTATTTAAGGTTGAAATGTTCGCTAACATAACTTTTTTCATACTCAAGACTCGAACTTGAGACACTTAACTAAAGATGGAGAGATCCTCCTATCCATCCCAGCATGACCCTTGTTGGTTTCAAAATTAACTTCAACTACAATTATTTCCCCTATTATCAGCTTTCAACTTTTAGATATTAGATTCGACGTACTTCCTTTATTCATTTTCAACAGAATGTCTACAAATTTTACAGAGGAGAAAAATGGCATGAATATTACTAAAGAGTTGTTCTTCTTCTTCTTCTTCGTATCCTAGTTACATTTTTAAAAAATTTCGCATTTGTAGCCTGTTAAAGTGGTTCAGCGTTAAAATTATCATTATCGCAAGCTTGAAGAAGTGAGTGTCTTGAATTTTGAACATGGAAAATGAAGTTTAAATCAAATGATTGGTGTTGTTGGAAAAACTTGAGAACATTGGGATGGATTTAAAATTGGTAGTCCAAATTTTGGAAAAACTACTTTCAGTTTCGAGTACATACATTGAAATTTCAGACATAAAATGTTTAAAGTTTTGCTTCAAGTAAAAATATCAGTTGTTGTCGAACTTCACACACAAATTTTTACTACTTCGATCGTGTATGCCTGAAATTGACAATTAATCTTCACGATTACGGTGAATATAATCACCATCATTAAGGCCATTTTTTAAAAAATTGTGGGCCTGTGATTATAGATCATGATGTAACTCATGATGATCCATTAGACAACAACAATTCATAAAGCCACCAATATGGATGATTTCTTCCACAACTCATAGGTCAAAGATGGATTACTTCAATTGGCTGCTACTTAGACAAGATTTTGTTAACATGTAGTATGGAAAGAGTAATTTCACCAATAATCATTCAAAATTCAAATTTCAGTTTATTATCTCAAAGTTATAAAACTAACTTGTAACAAAAAAATAGTTCATGTACGTCTTACTTGTCACAACAACAATAATAATAATGTACCCAGTGTAATCTCACATGTGAAATCTAGGGAGGTGGTCCGTATGCAGCCTTATTCCTACCTTGTGAAGGTAGAGAGTCTATTTTAGATAAATCTCTGATAAGTAAAACATATAAAAATCAAGTATGCAAAGAAAATACAGTAAGGAAGAATGCTGAAAAGTGCTAAACCATGTCTAGAAAAACACAAGTTGGAGCCACATGGAAATTTTAGGTTTCTTTTAACATGTATAGATATTGAGAAAGAAACAATCAGATATTGAAATCAAAAGTTCATCAGACCAGTGACAGTGACATAAAAGAAATAAAGAACAAGAAATGAAGTTCGTCTTGCTTGAGCTTATTCAAGCTTATATAATGATCAAGAACTTGTGATGAAATTATAAATAAAATGTCTTGACTTTTTACAAAGATGAAATTAAAGAATTCAATTCACAAGTGAGATTTCTTTTTATGAACTGTAAATATCTTTACATAACAAACAATGTTCAGAAATCAATCTCCCTATAATACTTCCTTGTTCAATTTTCATGGTACTACTCTGCTTGTTCCAAAGGTGCACTCCATAAGTTTCACCACTAAGTTGAAGCAATTTGGCTTCTATCCATCTTGAATGACTTCTTGTATTTGATTTCATGAAGAATCCGGGAATTCGAATCCAATCAACCGGATAAAATGATATTGGTGGTAATACAGTAAAGTTCAACTGATTTTTTTGTGTAGAGGTCATCAATCTCTCTACCACTCTTGAAACCAAATATGGTCCATTTTGTCCCCACTTATTTCCATCAAAAGAGAAAGCAAATTCCTCCATAAACTTGTACAGAAGTGGATGCTTTTTATCAAAGATCAGTACTGCATTATTCAGTCTTGTCCAATTCCCATTTGCAGATATACTTTGTGCACCAATCGAATTCCTGAGTCTCGAAAAATCCTTCAGGATGATAAAATCCGTGTCAAGATAAACACCGCCATACTTGTACAGAACAGCTAGTCTAATCAAATTGGACAAATTCTGAGCCAATGGGATTTCACCAGGGTCTTTTCTACCATTCTTGAGGTCATCAAACCATGATTCAACTGGCGTACTGTTGAACAGAAAAGACAGCTCTGGAGTCACAGCAACAACCTTATAGCCCAATTGAGTCAAAGGGCTCAAGATTCTAGCCCCACGAGGGGTGTCCAAAGTTCGCGAAAGAATTATCAAACAACCTTTTGGGTGGGACTTGAACAAAGTCTCCAACGCAAAAAATTCCCTTCTTCCAAAAGAATTTGCAGGGGAAATCCACGTCATGAATAACTGAACTCTGCAACTTTTCGTATTAAAGAACTTGTTCACTCTGCTACTAAATTGTCTTGACAATCTTGTTGACTTCAATATGCTAAATTCAGTCAATTTTTTCTTGAACCATGAAATTCTTTGCTCTTCTGTGAGATTAAAAAGAGGCATCAAATTCACATGATCTTCAATTTCTTCTTCTTCTTTGACTATTTTTTCCTTCTTTGACAAAATTGATTTATGTACAAAAGTGGACCTTAGTGGCTGTTCAGAACTATTTTTTGATACAAAAGCAATTGAATGGGATGATGAAAAATTAGATATGAGTCTATCAGAAAAAGTGATAACAAAAATAATCAAAGCAAAAGAAAGAATAGAAAAAAGATGAAAACTTTTTGTTCTACTTTTTTTGTAGTAATCAAACATCTTGAACATTGAATAGAACTAATACTTTCTCCTATGCTATAAAAAGGTGATGTGGTAACATATTATTTGCAGCTTTTTCATGGAGGAAAAAGTTGGAAGAAATCAAATAGAAGGTAGAGAAAAAGAATGAATATTTTGAAGTTTCTTGATCAAGAAAATTTATAGTAATACAAATTTGAACACTTCCAAGTTTATTTTGGTAAAGTTCTATCTATAGAATAATTGGCTTAGAGAAACTAATGGCAGCTACTTGGAAAGGGAAGAAAAAAGAAGAACGTTGACTTTGGAAAAGTATTATTGTTTGATTTTATTTTATTGAATGAATGAATGTTTCTTTTCTATTATATACAAGAGGAATAAGGAAGAATTTTGAAAAGATAATTTCATAAGTTAATAATAGAGGTTTTCGTTTTTAATTTGGGTTGATAATTGCACGTAAAGAAAACTCTATGCATAGAATGGTAGTCATGCTTAAATATGTCAATAAAGTTGAATTTACTTGTTGATTACAAAATTTACTTTCAATATTCTCTCCTGTATATATCATGTGACCAGGAGGTCACGGGTTTAAATCTTGAAAACATTACCCTTGTGATTGGGCCATTCCCCAAACACCGCATATAACGGTAACTTTAGTGCACCGGGCTGCCCTTTTTTTTTTTTCTTGTATATATCTTCTAAAAAGTAGGTCAAAGGCATTGATAGACACTCAAACTTGTTGCGAAAATTCACTTAGACCTTTAAACTAAGAATTGTTCCTATCAGACCCCTAAACCCCCGAATTTTGTTCCAATTGGACATTTTTTGCCTATGTGGCACTGCGCGTGCAGTGCCATCGTGGGAGGCGCGTGAGGAACATTTTTTTTTACTAATTTACGAATAAAAACTTGCCAAGTGGCATTGAGGGCCCCAAAATTTTTTTAATAACAATTTGTTTTTTAAACACTAAAGGTCCCACAAAGCATTAGAGGGCCCCAATTTTTTTTTTAATAAAACTGAATTTAAAAAAAAATTGTTTTTTATTTTCATCTTTTAAAAAATTTTATAATTTCTTTTTAATAATTAGTTTTTTATTTTTATTTTTTAAATAATTTTATAATTATTATTTCATAATTTGGATCCTCAATGCCATTTTTTATTTTCATTTTAAAAAGTTTTATAATTTTTTAAATAATTAATTTTTAATTTTTCATAATTTATTTCATTTTTAAAAAAAATTATAATTTCTTTTAAATAATCAATTTTTTATTTTTATTTTTTAAATAATTATATAATTATTTTTTCATAATTTATATCCTCAATGCCATTTTTTATTTTCATTTTTTTTAAAATTTTATAATTTTTTTAATAATTAATTTTTTTAAAAAAAAAATTAATAATTAATTTGATTTTTTAAAAAAATTTATAATTTTTTAAAAAAATTTATAATTTTGTAAAAATAATCAGTTTTTTATTTTTATTTTTTAAATAATTTTAGAATTATTTTTTAACAATTTCCTCAATGCCATTTCTATATACTTTTATAAAACAAATTATAATTAATTTTTAATAATTAGTGGACCCACAATGCCATGTGTCATCTTCTAATTAGCTCATTTTGCCACGTCATCGCGTGTATGTAACACACACTTTGACCTTTTTGCTTATAGGGAAAAAAATGCTCAATTGGAACAAAATTCGAGGGGTTTAGGTGTCTGATAGGAACTGGCCTTAGTTTAGGGGTCTAAGTGAATTTTCGTAACAAGTTTGAGTGTTTGTCGACAAAAAAGTATTTGTAAAAGATTTCAATTGTATAAGGGGATTGCGTAAAGATTCTCTTATACGTCAATAAATATTAACCATTAATAGTAGGTTAATTACCATTTTTTTCAGATAACCAATTGATGTTTATCATAGAGATTGACTTGTATTTAACCTATAAATTGCTTGATTGTGCAAATTTTTACACGTAATGCTAGGTTGTGTTTATGGTTCGATTTAGTCCTATTTTTATTCAAAAGAAAATAAACCAATTAAGTCGACTTTTTAAAGATTTAGACTAAATATAATCACACGTAACACGAATTTATCAATTTTGGTTTGATTGATTGAGTGGTTTGTAGAATTTGTCCATCTCTATATAATGATGTTCTTTAAACACAAATGTCTAAGATTTGTATGCCAAAAAGCTTAAAATCTTAGTAGCTTGAGTGAATAAAAAAAATTAGTAAAGACTTAATTAAAAAAATGTGAAAGCCGAAACACATAAAAAAAAAAGTAAATGAAAGAGAAAGAAATGACTTAAACATGTTATTAGAAAATAAAAATATAAAACGCCTATTATAAATTCAATACATTTCATGAAAATTTTGTTACATGTACATAGTTAAAAGGGTGGTATGTACTTAGTTAAAGGTAGGGGTGTACATTGGTCGGTTTGGTTTGGTTTTGCATATTATCGGTTCGATTTATCGGTTTTCGATTTTTAAATATACTATACCAATAACCAAATCAATAAGATATTTTTTATCGGTTTTTGGTTTATCGATTTTTAGTCCTTAACAGTTCGATTTTCGGTTTAACCGATAAGAAAATACTCATAAAATAGAAATAGTAGTAACTAACATAATAAAAATTGAATCATAGTTGCAACCAAAAATCTTACATGATGTGTTTAAATTTACAAAAATCTTCAAGTTTGAACTAAATATTGTTAGGAGAAATTAAGAGTTTGTACAATTGAAATAATAGGTTTGTTAATTTGTAGAAATAAAAGAGAAATATATAATAAGTCATGCATCTATATCTATAATCTATAATCTATATCTATAATCTATATATCTATATAATCTATATAATATATTAAAAGTGCGAAAACTCTTAGAAAAGTGATTTGACCTTTTTGCCCTTTATTAAAAGACTGCGCAATACACAAAATCGTCATTTTATTTATTTTTTAATTAATTATTATTTAATTATAATCTTAATATTTATTTTTACTTATTTATAAAAGGTAAAAACTCCTAATTGAACCATAATTTTCAAATATATAAGTATAAATATTTAATTATTTTTCCATATTTCGATATTTAATTTGAGAAATCAAACGGCATCACACCTCTAATTCCTATCAATTTTAGGAAAACTCCCCTTTTAACTTATTAAAAAAATACATAATAAAAAAAAATTCTATTATTTTACGAATTAATTCTCAGCAAATTCTACTCTATTCGGGATAGAAAAATCCATATTCTTAATTATAATAATATCTACAATATAAATTTGATGACAGAGATATTCTTATAAATATTTTTTGGATGAATTTTAGAGTATTTTCTCGATGAATTTTGGAGGTGTGTTTATGATAACAAAAAAGTTAGAATTAATCATATTATTCTAATATCTTGATTATCATATTATTTAGTTATAACTACTTTTTCAATTAGTTTTGGAGATGCATCTATGATCGCTAAAAAGTTAGAATTAATCATATTATTCTAATATCTCGATTATTATATTATTTTATTATAATTTCGATTCTATTCAAGTCTATATTATTGATAATAAATGTTTTGTTGGGGTTTAAAAAAAAAATTTATGTGAAAGTTAGTTTTAATAGTATTGTTCTAATATCTCAATTATTGTAGCTTCTGCTCTGTTACTATTTATTGTTTTTATGCTTAATACATGTGGTAGATGAATGTTCGGTTGAATTTTGAGGAATTTTTTTTGTAAAAGTTAGAGTTTAATCGTATTGTTCTAATATCTCGATTATCGTTTTATTTATTATAGTTTACAGGTGGTAGATGAATGTTTGATCGGTCTTTGAAGAAATTTTGTGTAAATATTAGGTTTAATCATATTGTTTTGTTATAGTTTCTGATCAATTACTTTTTTTTTTAATTATCTGTTATGTTATAGTACATGTCGTAGAAGACGGTCAAGATGTTGATACGTAATGCATGCCTGAATGCATAAAGCTGCCTATCTTTGATCTTTATATCAATTGATGGTTTGACGTGAAGCGCACGTGCAACACACGTACACTTGACTAGTATATATATATATATATACTAGTTTAGGTGTACGTGCCTTGCGCGTGTACCTCACTTTAATGAGTTCAAACATTACAATAAATAGGATATTTGTTTAAATAATAAAGATGAATATAATAATTAAATTTAATATCTTTTGAGTATGTAAAGATGGAGAATTTATTTATTAAACCTAACTTTTATCAAAAATATTTATAAAAGTCGACCGACATTCATCTACCATATGTAAATTGCAAAAAAATAATACAATGATAGAAACATCAAAATAATACAATTAAATCTAATTTTTACACACAAAATTTTTTTCAAAGTCATCTAACACGCATTTACCACCTGTAAACAATAACAAAATCATACGATAAAAGAGATATCAAAATAATACAAATAAACCTAACCTTTATATAAAAAAATTCCTCAAAGCCAACCAATATTTATCTATCACCTGTAAACTGCAACAAAATAATACGAAAAAAGTGATATCAAAATAATACAATTAAACTTAAGTTTTACACACAAAAATTTCTCAAAACCGATCGAGATTCATTTACGAACTATAAACTACCACAAACTAATAAACTAATAGAGATATTAAGATAATACAATTAAACCTAACCTTTACCTAAAAATAATTTTCAAAGCTGACCGATATTCATCTAGCATCTGTAAATTAAAATAAAATAATAAGATAATAAAGATATCAAAACAATACAATTAAACCTAACTTTTACACTAGGAATTCTTTAAAACCAAGCAACATTCATCTATGACCTGTAAACTATAAGAAAAAAAATATAAGAGTGATCACAAAGCTTCAATTTTGATCCAATTAATTCTTGTCTGAGCGAAAATTTTGACCCTAAAGAATGATTTTGAATGAAAACAAAGAAGATATATATATACACATATGTTGAATTCTATTTTGCTGACAAAAATAGTGAAGAATTTGAGGGTTAGAAAATCAAGCTCCCACCAATCTAGACATGCAATCGGATCAAGTTAGATGAGCATCAATCATATTCTCCCAATAGGCAAAACCTGGTTGAACAATAGAAAGGAAAATATTAATTAATTTTCCTACTATATATTTTAGGAAGTCTAGTAGAAAGAAAAATATTAATTAATTATCCTACCATATATTTTAGGAGTTTCATATATTTTAGGAAGTCTAGTTAATATAAAAATAATAATTAAATAATAAATTAAAAAAAATAGTGAAAAAATAGTTTTGTCTAAATGATAGTCTTTTAATGAAGGGCAAAAAGTTCAAATCACTTTTCTAAGGGTCTTCACATTTTTAATATATATATATATATATTCTTATTGGGTTATCGATTTACCCAATAAGAAAAAATCGAACTGAACCAATAACCCAATAATTCTTTTTATAAAACCATTAAAAAATAATTAACCCAATAATAATAAATCAATAATATTTTTATCGGTTCGGTTCATGCACCCTAGTTAAAGGCGGGGGGGGGGGGGGGGGGGGGGCGGGGGGGGGCGGGGGGCGGGTTCTGCTTCACTAAATATCAATATCTATTTGGATAGTTGTCGTACTGAACCTATCAATTTTAAAGGTTAATATATTTACTTTGGTTATGTTATTTATTAATTAATGGTAATGTATAAGGAAAATAATTGATTTGCCTTTTTTGAACTCATATTTTTCTTTTAATTGTAATTTTTTCATTAATTTAATTTGATTAAGTGTGATTTCTTCTATTTCTTTATTCAATGCCTTAAATCATCAAAAATATTATTTGTAATATGAAGGAACTGTTAGTATAAATATTTCTTTCCTGGGTGTACATAGGTCGGGTTGGTTTAGTTTTTATTAAAAAAAAAAATCAAACTAATCATGTCGGTTAAAACTATAAACCAAATCAAACCAACATAAAATTGATTTTTTCGATTTAGGATTTAGTCGGTTCTTTTATTTTTTTTGGTTTTTTTATAATCTTTAGTTTTTATAATTATATTGTGATCGAAGACTATATCAAATATATTTTCACTCATGTGCTAATGGAAAACCACAATTATAAAAAATGAGGAGCGAAAAACTCTCTTGAAACTAATAAGTGAGATGAAGAGTGAAAAATTTAGGTTTTAAGTTTATATTGAATTTTGGATCATTTAAGTTTATATTAATGGACAAATATTACAACTTAAAGGCCCAAATCTAAACATATATCTACATCTACTTTCAAATTATTAAAAATTACTAAAAGTAGTTGAAAAAGTATTTAAAAATTAGATTATAATTAATGTTTTATGTATAAAAAGTAGAATATTATACATACATATATATATATATATATATATATATATATATATATATATATATATATATATATATATATATATATATAAAAGTTAGAAAAGTAATTTGAACTTTTTGTCCTTTATTAAAAACTCTTCTTTAGACAAAACTGTCTTTTCACTATTTTTTAAATTTATTATTTAATTAATTTTTATTATCTTAACTAGACTTTCTAAAATATATGAGACTCCTAAAATATATGGTAGGAGATTTAATTAATATTTTTCTTTCTACTAGACTTTCTAAAATATATGGCAGGAGAAATAATTAATATTTTCCTTTCTACTGTTCAATTAGAAAAATACTACTAAAATAGGACTCTATTAAGCTAAGGAAATACTTCTATAAATATTGAGATGTACGTTAAACTAGAGAACAAATCGGTTTGCCTATTGGGAGAATATGATTGATGCTTATCCTTGATTCGATTGTATTGTATGTCTAGATTGGTGGATGCTTGATTTTCTAACCCTTAACCTCTTCAATATTTTTGTCAGCATAATAGAATTCAACATGTGTGTATATATATATCTTCTTTATTTTCATTCAAAATCATTCTTTAGGGTCAAAATTTTCGATCAGACAAGAATTAGTTGGATCAAAATCGAAGCTTTGTGATCATTATTATATATTTTTTATAGTTTACAGGTCATAGATGAATTTCGGTTGACTTTGAAGAATTTCATGCGTAAAGGTTAGGTTTAATTGTATTGTTTTGATATCTTTATTTTCTTATTGTTTTATTTTAATTTACAGATGCTAGATTAATGTGGGTCGGCTTTGAAAAAAATTAGGTTTAATTGTATTATCGTATGAGAAAATTTTTTTGTGTAAAGATAAAATTTAATTGTATTATTTTGATGTCTCTATCATTGAATTATTTTGTTAAGATTTTAGATGAATGTTGCTCGACTTTTAAAAATATTTTTGGCAAAGATTAGGTTTAATAGATAAATTCTCCATCTTTACATATGCAAAAGATATTAAATTTAATCGTTATATTCATCTTTATTATTTAAACAAACATCCTATTTAGTGTAATATTTGAACTCATTAAAGTGAGGTACACGCGCAAGACACGTACACCTAAACTAGTATATATATATATATATAATTCAGACAGAGTGAGCAAATCACAGGTAAAAGAAAATAAGAACACCACACAGATTTACGTGGAAACCCTTGCAAAAAAAAACCATGGGCAGAGGCAAAGGAGGTTTCACTATAATGGAGAGAGAGTATAATATAGAGAAGGTTGAATTTTATGAATACACAAAACAACCCACTAAATGAACTTATATAATATGTGCATACAAATAAGTCTTAGGCCCCAAAGCATAAAGGTCCATATCGGGCCTGTTGACCCGATCCCTACACTACTACCACAGTCCCCATTGAAAATCACCAACATGGGTCGCACCACGAAACTTTTTAGGCTGGATCAACAAAATTTGGGTCGCAACTCTAACAATCTCCACCTTGATACGAATTCTAATTCAGAACTCAAATCCATTTCAAGACAAACTCTCCACCTCTTCCACAAAAACTCCTAAGAGCACATCTAAACAGCTAACACTAACTAAGTCCAAGCAACGCTCAAATTTGGCACTTGGTAGTGTCTTGGTCATTATATTAGCAGGATTATCATGATTACTAATCTTGCTCATCACAATATCACTACGAGCAATAACTTCACGCATAAAATGATACAGAACATTGATGTGTTTTGTCCTCTCGTGAAACATCTGATCTTTCGTAAGGAAGATAGCACTCCGACTATTGCAAAAAACCATAATAATCTATAAGTCTTTGCTAAGTTCACCAAACAGACCCTTCAACCAAATAGCTTCCTTGAAAGCCTATGTAATAGTCATATACTCTGCCTCAGTAGTCGACAAAGTAATTGTAGTCTGTAAGGTAGCTTTCCAACTAATAGCACAACCACCAATGGTGAAAACATAGCCTGTAAAGGACCTCCTTTTATCACGATCTACTACAAAATCAGGATCAACATACCCTATTACTCCATCTCTATTTTGCTCAAACTGCAAAAAAACATCAGCACATCTATGCAAGTGTCCGAAAATCCACTGAACTGCTTTCCAATGTTCTTTTCTAGGATTTTCTATGTATCTGCTAACTGCACTGACGGCATAAGATAAATCTGGTCGGGAACACACCATCGCATACATAAGAGACCCGACGACACTAGAGTATAGAACTTGAGACATATAGTTATGCTCATCATCTGTCTTTGGAGATAAAGTGGATGAGAGTTTGAAGTGAGCTGCCAATGGATTACTTACAGGTTTGACATTTTGCATATTGAACTTGTGAAGCACTTTCTCAATATACATTTTCTGACTCAAGTATAACTTACACTTCTCTTTATCCCTCATAATTTCCATGCCTAGAATCTTTTTAGCTACTCCTAGATCCTTCATCTCAAACTCCTTACTGGGTTGAGCTTTGACTTTTAATATCTCTCTCATAGCTTTTGTTGCAATCAACATATCATCAGCATACAAGAGAAGATACGCGAACGAACCATCACTTACATCCTTGAAGTAGACATAACTATCATAACTACTCCTCCGAAATATATAAGAGGTCATAAAAGAGTCAAACCTCTTATACCACTGTCTGGGAGACTATTTTAAGCCATAAAGAGACCTTTTTAGCAAGCATACATAGTCCTCCTTTCCTGAGACTACAAAACTCTATAGTTGCTACATATAGATATCCTCCTCAAGTTCTCCATGTAAGAATGCAGTTTTGACATCCAACTGCTCAAGCTCAAGATCATGCATAGACACAATACCAAGCCAGGCTCGAATCGAACTATGCTTTACAACTGGAGAAAACACATCTGTGAAGTCAACACCTGGAACCTGACTGTAACCTTTAGCAACTAGTCTTACTTTATACCTAGCATCTTCAACTCCCGATGTTCCTTCTTTCTTTTTGAATACCCACTTGCAGTGGACAACTTTCTTATTTTTAGGTAATCTCACCAAATCCCATATGCCATTCTTATGAAATGATTCTATCTCCTCCCGCAGAGCAATCATCCATCAGCCAGAATCATCACAACTAACTGCCTCAAAGTAAGAAGAAGGTTCTTCACCGAAATCAATACCTTATGCTATATTCAATGCATAAGCAACCAAATCAGCTTCAGCATACTTCTGAGAAGGTCTAAAATCTCTTCTAGGCCTGTCTTTAGCAATAGAATATTGTGGCATCACTGATGGTGAAGAAGAAATAGTACCACTCTATATCTCTGGGCTAGACTAAGAAGTAGGCACTGGTGTAGACTCTGCTCTGATTTGCAATTCAATATGGGTGAATGACTTTTGCTGATTCATGTCACTAAGCTCATCTGAAGGTAAAACACTAGATTCGAAGAGAGCCGAAGCATGGAAGTTTCATCAAACATAGCATCCCTGCTAATTATAACCTTTCTTCTTTCTGGACACCAAAGCTTATAACCTTTAACACTAGGCTTATAACCCATAAATAAGCACTTGACAGATCTAGGCTCCAAATTTCCATTATCAACATGAGCATATACAGGACATCCAAATATCCTCAAATTAGAATAACTAGCAGGAGTACCAGACCGTACCTCTTATAGAGTCTTTTTATCTATCGCGATTGGGGGAGAGCGGTTAATAAGAAGGCAAGCTGTGGAAGCAAATTCAGCCCAAAAAGACTTAGATAAACCAGTATTAGAGAGCATACAACACACCTTCTCCATTATAGTCCTATTTATTCGTTTAGCCATACCATCCTGCTGCGGAGTATGACGAACTTTCAAGTACCTCACAATTCCTTCTGACTTGCACAGAGCATTAAATTCATTAGAATAGAACTCAAAACCATTATCAGTCTGAAGGCGTTTTACCTGCTTCCCTATTTTTTTTTAATCATAATCTTCCACTCTTTGAAAGTAGGCAACGCATCATTCTTTTGCTTCAGGAAGAACACCTAAACTTTTCTGGAATAATCATCAATAATAGTCAACAAATAATTCGCACCTCCTCTAGAAGGTACTCTAGATAGACCCCAAAGATCAAAATGAATGTAATCAAGTATACCTTTAGTTGAGTGAATGCCTTTAGTGAATCTGACTCTCTTCTGCTTCCCAAAAACACAATGCTCACAGAACTCCAGTTTGGTAATACTCTTCCCATAAAGAAGTCCTCTCTTGCTTAGGGGTTGTTTAGTATAGTGTATTGAAATGTTAATACATGAATTAGTTTAATATGTATTAGTAGTACCTTGTTTGGTATACCTTTTTACCTTATGTATAACTAATGCAAGCATTAGTTATACACTCTATTGTGTATTGAGGTGTGTATTACTAATACCTCAAAATCCATGGCATTAGTAATGCAATGGATCTAATGCATGAATTAACATGATTAAAGACCCTATTACCCCTTAAAAAAAATTTGCATCCTTTTCCAACATATATATTAAGGGTATTATGTAAAAAAATAATTTTTTTTTAGAAAATATGTAATTCATGTTTTTTTAATACACCGAACCAAACACTGTATAAGAAAAATACAAGCATAACTAACACAAGCATTACTAATACATTATATTTTGCATTATTCTTATACACTCTACCAAACGACCCATTAGTTCAACCATCCCGTTTTCACTCATATGCCCCAAGCGCATATGCCAAAGTTTAGCAACATCACTTTCTAATAGAGAGGAGGTAGAAATAGTTGCATCACCTGTAACCATAGAGCCTTGCAAGACATACAAATTTGCAGACTTTCTCTGTCCCTTCATCATAACAAGAGAGACTTTAGTAACCTTCAGGACTCCACCTTCACCAGTGTACCTACATCCATTCGAATCAAGAGTACTCAAGGAAATAAGATTTCTCTTCAGGTCTGCGACATACCGCACATCACCAAGTTTCCTCACAACCCCATCAGACATCTTAATTCTGATTGTTCCAATACCAGTTATCTTGTAAGGTGTGTTATTTTCCATTAACACAACACCTTTAGAGACTGTTTCATATGTTGTAAGCCATTCTCGATTGCGACACATATGAAATGTGCAAGCTGAATCAAGAATCCAATCCTTACAGGGTATGGAGTTACCATAAAAATAACCAAGAGTGCTCCATTACTACTGCCATCTTAAAAAAACCTACCTTCATCGAACTTATCTGGTTGGTTTCTTTATGGTTTTGGAGATTCTCTTTTCTCTCTATTCTGTAATTTCCAACACTCGGATTTGATGTGTCCCTTCTTCTTGTAGTAATTACAGGTTTTGTTTCTGTTTCTGAATTTTGATCTGTTTCTATCATCACTCCCAGATTTTCTCTCACGATTCCTTCCTCGAACAATGAGACCATATCCTTGAGTCTCCGACCCATCCATAAGATGCTTCATCTTTTTCTTAGAGAACAACGCATCATAGACTTTATCTATAGTCAGGGTATCACGACTATATAAAATCATATCCTTAAAGGTCATGTATGATACAGGCAGCGAACACAACAAAATCAACTCTAGATCTTTCTCATCGTACTTAATCTCCAGAGTCTCTAAATCAGAAATGATTTTCTTAAATACAGATAGGTAATCCTCCAAGGACGCACCCTCAGACATGCGATGGGAATAAATTCATTGTTTGAGATGCAAATTACTTGTTAGGCTCTTCGTCATACACAACGATTATAATTTCAACCACAGTAGTCTCCTTCAAAACATCCTGTAGAATCTGATTGGATAAATGAAGGTGGATCTGAGATAGAGCTTTTCAATTCTTACGTCATTTGTCCTCGTTCGTCCACAATGAGGGCATATTATCAAACCTTAATAGAGAATCATACAAATCCATCTGCGCGAGCATAGCCTGCATCTTAACCTACCATAACAAAAATCTGTTATTGCGATCCAACAATGGAATATCATACTTCATGATTGCCATCCCCGAGAAAATAATCGAACATGATCTAATACCAGTTTGTTATGATTCAGACAGAGTAAGCAAACCACAAGTAAAAAAAAATAAGAACAACACACAGATTTACGTGAAAACCCTTGGAGGAAAAACCATGGGGCAGAGGCAAAGGAGGTTTGACTATAATAGAGAGAGTACAATGTGGAGACGACTGAGTTTTCTGAATACACAAAATAACCCATTAAATACATTTATATAATAAGTGCATACAAATAAGTACTAGGCCTAAAAACATAAAGGTCTATATCGGGCCTGTCAGCCCGATCCTTATGCTACCACCACAGACCCCATTGAAAATCACCAACATGGGTCGCACCGTGAAACTTTCTGGGCTGGATCAACAAAATTCGGGTCACAACTCTAACATATATATATATATATATATATATATATATATATATCCTTAATCATAAAACAAAATAATATTATAATTTTATTACTATTAGAACTAGATACTTTTATCTTAAAATCTTGTCTACCCTTAGTTCGTCAGTAATATAAAATATTTGGGTTAAGTCTTCCCAAGAGGGGTATTTATAGCCATTTGTGGACTTCAAATATACTATATGGATTTCAAATCCTTTATTAATCTGCCAATATCTAGATTTAAAATCAAATTTACTAAATACTTTTCTTCCTTATGTTCTATTTATTAATTCTGTTTTGTCTGGTAACTTATACCTATCAATTACAGTATTATCAGTTAGTCTTTTGTAATTTATTACCATTCTAGCTTTTCCTCTTACTATTTCACTATGATATCTTACTATGAAAATTGCTGACCTATGTCTTGATGTAGATCTTCTAATTATTTCTAAGTCTAATAGTTCTTGTATTTGTATTTCAAAGTCTTTAAGGTCTTCATTTGTAGCCTCTGTAGATGTTGTTTTTATTGTATATTCTGGATTAATTATTTCTAATTTGCAGGTAATTTGATTGGAGACCCAACTGGCCTGTTGATCCAGTTATAGAATATAACGGTCCTGCTACTTTTCCTAAATCTTTTATAAAAGCTCTAGCATAATTTAGACTTACTAGCAACTCTAGAAACATCACAATTAGAATTTTTTAAAGAATATTTAAGTGAAATAACATGAGATTTACATGGACTTAGAACCGACATAACATATTACAATAGAAGGATAAGTTATCTCAAGAGACGGTGTAACATAGTAGATATTCCTTTAGGATAAAAATAAGTAGAAGTATATGAAAACATATCCTTTTGCGAGACAAATACAAGGAGAATATAATCAATAATATAAAGAAATAAGACTAAGAAACGAAATTTTGAAAAAAGAACCAATATTAATAAATTAAATAGAAATATTAGAAGTTATAGAATTATCAGAAGCTATTATAATCTCAGACCTTATAACATAGTAAACAATGTAGACCGTATAAATTTGTTTAAGTGTAAATTAGAAAGTATTAGATACTGTATAGACTACAAAAATTATAGAATAAAGACCATTAGAAACCACTGTACTAGCAAAATACCTTTAGGATAAAAAATAGTAGTGTAAAAATTGATAATTTAAGGAAATTAGATTATTTAGATCTAACAATCCAAGCTGAAAAGAAATACAGACGTTTAAAAGACAGCTCTCTTATTAAGTGTAATTTTAACAATGGAGAACATATATTACATGGAGATAATCCACAACTAAATAATATTACAGACTTTATAATAAACCTAGGTGAAAAAGTTCAAAAAAAAAATGCAAAAATATTAAAAACTCTAGAGATATTAGCAGACCCGCAAAACAAACAAAATAATTTGTTAAGTAAAATAGAATTAAATTTTGATTTCCTAAATAACCAACAAGCAGAATTAGACAAATAAATCAAAGTTTTAATTAATAAAGACAAGGGTAACCTAGAAATTCCTGAAATAAAGCTAGTATTACAAGAAGTACGAAAAGAAATTAACCAAATAAGACATATAATACTCTCATGAATGATATACTACAAGATAAACTTTATCTAGCAATATTACAAAAGGCTGCACAAATTACACCAAATCCCTAAGGATTATCAGATCATCAACCCCAAAGGAAAAATAGACTCTTTAATCATAAAATAAGATAATATTATAATTTTATTACAATTAGAACTTAATAAAAACATAAAAGAAGAAAAACAAAGAGACAGTCAAGATAAAACAATAGACAAATTAATAGAGCAACTAAAAAAGATAGAAATAACCCCTCAAAAATAATTAAAAGAAGCTAAAATAACTAAACTAAAACCATGGACCTTTTTTTAGCATCCCCAAGAAGATCAAGACCAAGTTTTACCCAAGAAAGATTAACAACAAACATGTTATCAAGAATCATAAATAGACCCAAAATAAATTCAAGACACCAGCTAGAAGAAATAGTAGATATAGACAAAGATATACAACTTTTTCAACAAAATAAATTAAAATTATTAAGTGCAAAGACTTTATACAATGAAGGAATGTTTTCAATGGCACAATTATATAAACATTATAGGAAAATGATTGTGCTGGTGATAAGTCCAGAATCTTTAAGACAAATTAAAAAATCACCAACAATAATAAACAGATAGATATAGTATATATAGATTATAATAAAAATGGATAGATATAATAAAAATAGATAATTAGAAAGATAATAGACAGATAATAATATATAATAGTAAATAGACAGGTAATAATAAAATAATAATAGACAGATAGATAATAATATTATAAGACAAATGTATAATAATAATAAAGCTTATATAATATATAAACAAAGGAAATAATTAATAAGCAAGCTTTAGTATATGTTATAAGCAAAGTAAATAAACAAGTTAAGCAAAGTAATATAAACAAGTAGGTAAGTGGATATGAGAAAATAAAGCAGCGTTAACGCTGATGTGTTTTATATGGTGTAAAATCCTACTCAGTACTCCTTCCTTCGTTGTCCTTAGTCCAGTGTAGTAGCAAAGTTATATAGATCAAAGTGTATTTTATCACAATTAAAATAAATTATTTTTTGCACTTTTTAATTTCTAGGTATTTTAGCAATATCTTCTTTAATCACACCTCGGAAGAATAACAACAGTCCATTTTTAATCTTTTGCGGATTTTTCAAATCCCTAGGAATTTACTGATTAATACATCATTATTGTTAAAGCACTGAGAGAAATAACCATATACTGGGGGTATGTTTATAAGTAATTTACTAATTCTACAAGACCAGAAAACTGGCGGTGAACCACCGGCAATCCAAATCTTATAATATCAAAGACACATCTACTAATAATTAAATATGTACACATCTACTAATAATTAAATATGTAATAATAAGTAATGAATTTTACAAGATCGAAAAACAGGCGGTAAACCGCCGGCGATCCAGATCTTATAATATTAAAAACACAACTGAAATAAAATATGAACTTGATTAATTCAAACATAATTTACAAACTTGGGAGAAAAATACAAAGATCTATGTAACGGCTACTCACATGTTTTAAGGAAGAAGTGAGGTTTACATTTCGGGAGTCCCCTGAAAACTTGACAGGTACCGGAAAATGAAGAACTAAGAAACTAATATAGACTTTTTTACACACTCTTTTTTTTCGAAATAACTTACAAACTTTTGAAACTAAGAACTTTTTGAAAAACTAAGAACTTTCTCACTCTTAATTTTTTCTCTCTAGCTTCTTATGTTTAAGTCTTCCAAAGGGGGGTATTTATAGGCATTTGTGGACTTCAAATATACTTTATGGATTTCAAATCCTTTTATACTTGATAAGACTTTTGGAAACTTGGGTGGGGTCCACAATCACATGGCTATGTCTTTACTTTATCTGTCCATTTATTTATCTACTAATTTTGTCTTTCGTAGATATCGTTATTGCTTACGTATCCAGATTGTGTAATGCTTCTAAATCAAACTCCATTCCTGAATCCTCATCAGCATTTGGGTCTTGTGCAAATTAATCCATGGATGAGTTGTAGTCTCGTTCATACTCGTCACTGTCTCCATCTGATAGTCCCAGTCTTGTTCCTGTTCTGGGTGATCTTGTCTCTTCTCTTGGAATTAAGGAAATTCTAGGTCTTGGCTCTGGCAGTTCTAGATTCATTGCTATTTCTTTGGGCAGTTGTTCTGCTAATAATTTTTTTATAGAGTTTGCTACCATTTTTTCTATATTTCTTTTTTCATTTTTCTTTTTTCTCAAGAAGAAACCTTTATTAGTCTGAGAAGGACTTCTTTCGTCTGTGGTCTAAGTACCTATGTTCTTGAAATTGGTTGGGAGTATTCTCCCTACACTTTTTGGCAAAGTGTCAGTCGTCAACGGATTTGATAAGTCTTTACCAGCTACCATTTGAGTTGGACTAGTTATATCATTACCCGATACAGTAGGTCTTTCTACATTCGTTAGGGAATACACACCCATTAACGAATTTGATAAGTCTTTAACAACTACCGTTTAAGCTGGACTAGCTGTATCTTTACCTGATACAGTAGGTTTTTCCATTTTTGAAGAAGATGGAGAATTTTTTGAGTCTCATAAATTGGCTGAGTCTGTTGTGAAAGTTCAAAATGAAATTTTTTTATACGGTCTTGTAAAATACTTATATGTTCTAACATTTATCGTTTTTTATTTACAAGATTTTCATTATCTTGTCTTAAAACCTCATTGGCGTAATTTAGTTTTTAAAAGCTTCAGTCATAGAGGAACAATGATCACAAAATATAATTTTATTTGTATCTTTTTTAATATTATATTGAGGAATTTTTTGCGTTTCTGATCTTAAAGATGGGGTAATAAAATAATTTAACCCTAAATTTATATGGGCATAATCTAAAGCTTCTGTTAAATCATCAAAGCCTTTGTAGAGAGGGGTTGTATAGTCTTTTACAAAATCCATTACCTCTGTCCACGTCTGAAATACTCCCTGTGTCTTTCCCCTAAGAACAACATGAAATTTAAATTTGTTAGTACTATTTTTCTCATTAAAATAATAACTTAAAGCATTCAGGAATGAAAAAAAGTATCTAATGTCTTTTGGTGTCTTGTTGTAGGAGATCCATAAATTGTCAATCAGGGAAATCTGTCGTTTGTCCACCCTTACATCTGGTTTCAATTTGAAAGTCAGATTGGATGGCTCATAACTAGCTATATTATGAGGTCCGAAGATCAGTCTTCAAATTTTGGATGTTCCAACATTGTAAGTGGCCTGTAACGAGTATTGCTTAGTAATTTGTTTAAGTAGTTTTGAGAGGACGAGGCTTCCGTCTTTCCTTTGTCTTTGCCTGTATACATACTGAAACAAAAATTATTAGTTGTCTTTTTTTATTAGTCTACTTAGCTGATCTACTAGGTTATTATCTTTACCTTTAATATGTTCTAGAACAATATTATAAATTGAAGTGGCATCTAGGAAATTTAGCCACCTCCTTTTACGACTATGCTTCTCTTTTATTTTCTGATAGAATTTTACTATGGCCTTGCAGTCTGTTCTTACTAATATTTTAGGTTTATTTAATATATAAAGTTTAAAAGTGTTCAAACCATAAATTACTGCTAGTGTCTCCGTATCTATGCTATTTAATTTACCCTTTTCTTTATATTTTCCACTTGAATAAACACATTTTTCTCATCCTTTTTGTCACTATATTTGTTAGGCTTTGCTTTTAATACTGCTCCATATCCTTGAAGGCTTTCGTCTGTCTCAACTATTAAATAATCCTTTTATAATGGTAACGTTAAGTCTGGGATGTCTTGTATCATGCTTTTAAGTTGTTGGACTAATTTTATGTCTTCAGTATTAAAGGGTTTTTGGCCTGTTGATCTTGTTTTAGAATATAACGATCCTGCTACTTTTCTTAAGTCTATTATAAAAGCTCTAGCATAATTTAATAGTCCTAAAATTTTGTGTAAATCTTTAGTCTTGTCTAATCTATCTGGCATTTTAAAGACTTTTTTAGCTATGTGTGGTTGTAATTTTATTCTACCATCTCCAATAACCACTCCTAAAAAATTAATACTATTTTTACATAATTCCATTTTTTTCTACTTATTATTATTTCATTATCTACAAATAATTTAAAGACTTGTTGTAAATGTCTTAAATGTTCTCTCATATTATTACTAAAAACTATAATATTTTCTACATAAACCAATACAAATTTTTTATAGTCTCTAAAAATACTATCCATTTTTCTTTAAAAAATTGGAGGAGCCGTTTTTAATCCGAACGGCATGATCAGCCATTCAAAATGTCCTTCCGGATATGTGAACGCTGTCCATTCTATACTATCTTCATGCATTTTATTCTGCCAATATCCAGATTTACAATCAAATTTACTAAATATTTTTCTTCCATGTATTCTATTTATTGATTCTATTTTGTCTGGTAACTTATACCCATCCCTTACTGTATTATCATTTAGTCTTTTGTAATTTATTAGCATTCTACCTTTTCCTCTTACTATTTCACTATGGTTTCTTACTATGAAAGTTGCTGACCTATGTTTTGATGTAGATCTTCTAATTATTCCTAATTCTAATAACTCTTTTATTTGTATTTCAAAGTCTTTAAGGTCTTCATATGTAGCCTCTCTAGATGTTATTTTAATAGTATATTCAGGATTAATTACTTCTAATTTGCAGGTAATTTGATTTGAGTCCAAATGTTGCAGGAGTTTTTCTCCGATAGCTCTAGCTTGTCTAGGATTTGTATTATTTTTCTAAGTCTTTTTGATCTTTTATTACTCCTATCTGTTGTATACCTTTCTTAAAATTGTATAATTTTGTCTCCATTTCTATTAAAGTATAGTCTTTTTCTATTTCTTCTACTAATAAATCTTGTAATTCTTCTTACATTGTTGCCTTTTTATTATCATTACATGTACAATTTTCTCCTTTATCACATTCTAGGTTTTCTTTTTGGTTGGGTTTTTTCTGGTTTTATTTGATCATTCGAGCTTTCGATTCTTTCTTCTGTCTTATCTTTAAGGAAACGATATTTAGTTAGCAGGGGTTGTGTCTGCACTGGTGAGTGAGTGATATTACTGACGAATATTACCCAATTTTTTGTGACAAGACATCCGCCATTATTTTGTATCATAAAATCTAATCCTAAGATAAATTCTACTTTTATGTTTAAATCTCTAACTAGTATTTCACTAAGTGTATAGGATGGTTGGCAGAATTTTTCACAAGTATTAATAAAACTTACCTTTGCTTTTGGTATATAGTCTGTATAGGTAGTATAGGTTCCGTCCATCTACATGGATAGTTGAGGTTTTGGCAATTTTTTAATTAATTTTGACGGTAAAATTCTACTATTTAAAATGCTTTTTGACCGTCCTGAATCAACTATAGCTAATGTCTGGAACTCATAGTCTTGAAATTTTATTCTTGCTAAAACTTTGACTGTACTTATCTTCTTTTCTTCATTACATACCATTCCTTCAAATGGTAAATTCATTGGTTTTTTCTGTTTAACTTTATTATTTTCAACAAATGTATTTAATAATTCTACTTCTAATAAGTCTTCTTCTGTAATTACCTCTTTATGTTTTTTGAGGTTATAAACTCTCATTTCTAATCTTTTTAGTCTTTCTTCTAATTCTAATATATTATCATCTGGTGTTTTAACTATTGGTTCAGGTTGTTTCTTGCGAAAATTACTTAAATTGTTTGTTATTTTTTGGATTTTTAGGATCTGTGTTTTTTCTATACATTTTATGCATCCTTTCTTATCACATTTCCTTCATTTTGCCCTTTTGTTTTTACTTGGAAACAACTTACAAACACAACACTGATTACTGTATAATCCTTTTCCTTCCTCAAATTCATGTTCACATTCTTCTATCAAATTTACTAAATCATAATAGTCTGAGTTTGTCTTTTCTAATCCCATTTCATTTATAAATTCCTCTTCTCCAGAGTCTGAAAAATCAGATTTATTTATTTTTTCTTTAAAGATTTTCATACTTTTAATAGAGTATATACTTTCATTATCTGACATATATTCGTATACATTTATTAAATTTTTATTTACATCTTCTATTAATTGTGCATTCCTATATCTATTATTGATTCTTTTTGGACAAATATTTTCTAAGTGCTCTATGCTACCGCAGGTAAAACATTCTAATTTATTTTATAGGTTCTACTGGTGTTATATTTTCTTACATGTTTATTCTTATCTAGGCATGGCTTCCTTGCAATTGATCTTCTTAAATAATATTTCTTCTTGGGGCGATAGTCTTTTTTATATGCCTTTCTATATTTCTTCTTTTTATAATCTTGGTCATAATGTTGTGTAGTATATATGTTTTTACAAAAATCTGTATCGCTTCTTTTTAATTATTTTTCTATCTGTATATTTGTACATTTTTCTTGTAATACATCCATAACATGTTATATTCTTTGTCCTATTGACCATAGGTTGTTTGAGTTTTGTATTACTCCTTCTCTCTTGGACCATTTTTCTTCTATCTCTCTTCCTAAAGCCCCTGGTAATTTATTAAATAATCTAGATCCTAGAGTCTGATCAAACAAGTTTCCACTAATTGTGAAATAATAAAAGTAATTATTTAGAAATTCTTTAATCCCTGACCAATTATTAATACTTAGTTTTTCTAAATTTATTAAGGCTTTTTTCTGCAATACCACTAATCCACTATTGGGATTTTCTCCTGTTAGTAGAGTATGTACTTTATTTACAAAATTGTATGGATTTGAGCCTAGTTCTACTAATTCTTCAAAGTCTTGTGAGAATATTATCTTATAAGCTTCCCAAAGTGCTTTAGTACTTTCTCCTAGAAATGTTTCTAAATATCTATACATAATTTCTGCATCTGATTCTTGATTACCCGGTATATGTTGTATGTAGTCTGCTACAACTATATTTTTCCATATGTCTATTACATTATTCCATGCCTGAGAGTCATGAGCTGGAAAATTTAGAATTTTTCCTTTATTACCACATTTTTGTAATCTAATGGGTTCTTCTATTGACATTCTTCTCCCTTTAGGTTTTATGTCTTGTTCTGATTGAATGTATGGGTTTGTTCTGAATACTCTACATCTTTGTAAATTTCCTGTTGTTACTGGTACTCTTTGCATACCGGTTGTTCTCTGGAAAGGGCTACCAGTGCTTGCTGCACTTTCCATAAATTCTTTTATAATTTCGTCTATACTGTAAATCGATTCTGAGTCTTCACCTTTTTGTTCCTCTTTATGTGTATAATCGTAATTATCTATTCATAAATCATATTTTATAAAATGTTCATTCATTTCTTCAAGTTTTAAGTTCCCTAATTTACAACCTGTGCATTTAAATATGCTATTGCTATTTATTTTGTATCGGACTTCTGCTTTCATTCTGGCCTTATTTACTTCAAAACCATCTTCTTTTATTATTTCTATATTCATAAAATTAGTGTTCTCACATTCTTCAATCTCTTCCTCAGTTTCTCTTTCATTTGTATATGTATAATCTGTAAATCTTACTGAGGTGTCTCCTTTCTTATTAATATACATTAAATGATATGATGGGTTTTAATATTTCTTTCTTAGTGAAATTTTCTAAATTCCATTCTAATCCTACATATTCTTCTGGATTTATCTTTAAAGGCTTCATTAATATAATTCCTTTATTTCCCATTATACATACTACATCATCTATCTTTAGATTAAATTTTGTACTACTATTAGTGGCAAGTTTCCCTATAAATCCTACGCATATTAAGAAATTATTTCCATTATTCATTTCTTCGTATCCTTTAGTTTGAATACCTATGTTTATATATTTTCCAAATTCAAAAGAATTTATCATATAATCTGAACTACAATAAAAAAGTCCTCCATTTGTCGACATGTCTACTTCTGTTATTCCTATTATGGATCTTTTCAAGTCTGACTATCTATTATCATATATTGTAATGAATACCTTAGTTTCTAGTTTTTTTCTAGTTAGGCCTTTTAATCCTACTAGTATGAGTCCCATATGCATGAGGCTCATGTTTGATTTTTCAATTTGTCTTAAAGATTCTGGACTTATTAAATTTACGCTAGCACTATCATTTCCAATTATGCATAATTGCTCTTCCCTATAATATTTATATAATTGTGCCATTGAAAATATTCCTTCATTGTATAAAGTCTTAGCACTTAATAATTTTAATTTGTTTTACTGAAAAAGTTGTATATCTTTGTCTACGTCTACTATTTCTTATAGCTGTTGTCTTGAATTCATTTTGGTTCGATTTATGATACTTGATAACATGTTTGTTGTTAATATTTCTTTGGTAAAACTTGGTATTGATCTGCTTGAGGATGCTGAAAAAAGGTCCATGGTTTTGGTTTAGTTATTTTAGCTTCTTTTAATTATTTTTGAGGGGTTATTTCTATCCTTTTTAGTTGCTCTATTAATTTGTCTATAGTTTTATCTTGATTGTCTCTTTGTTTTTCTTCTTTTATATTTTTTTATTAAGTTCTAATAGTAATAAAATTATAATATTATTTTGTTTTATGTTTAAAGAGTCTGTTTTTTCTTGGGGTTGATGGTCTGATAATCCTTCGGGATTTGGTTGAATTTGTGCAGCCTTTTGTAATTTTACTAAATAAAGTTTATCTTGTAGTATATCATCCATGAGAGTATTATATGTCTTATTTGGTTAATTGTTTCCGTACTTCTTGTAATACTAGCTTTATTTCAGGATTTTCTAGGTTACCCTTGTCTTTATTAATTAAAACTTTGAATTTTTTTGTCTAATTCTGCTTGTTTGTTCTTTAGGAAATCAAAATTTAATTCTATTTTACTTAACAAATTATTTTGTTTGTTTTGCAGGTCTTCTAATATCTCTAGAGTTTTTAATATTTTGTATTTTCTTTTTGAACTTTTTCTCCTAGGTTTATTATAAAGTCTGTAATGGTATTTAGTTGTGGATTATCTCTATGTAATTTATGTTCTCCATTGTTAAAATTACACTTAATAAGAGAACTGTCATTTAAACGTATGTATTTCTTTTTAGCTTGGATTGTTAGATCTAAATATTCTAATTTCTTTAAATTATCAATTTTTACACTACTATTTTTTATCCTAAAGGTATTTTGCTCGTACAGTGGTTTCTAATGGTCTTTATTCTATAATTTTTGTAGTCTATACAGTATCTAATACTTTCTAATTTACACTTAAAACAAATTTATACGGTCTACATAGTTTACTATGTTATAAGGTCTGAGATTATAATAGCTTCTGATAATTCTATAACTTCTAATATTTCTATTTAATTTATTAATATTTGTTCTTTTTTCAAAATTTCGTTTCTTAGTATTATTTCTTTATATTATTGATTATATTCTCCTTGTATTTGTCTCGCAAAAGGATATGTTTTCATATACTTCTACTTATTTTTATCCTAAAGGAATATCTACTATGTTACACCGTCTCTTTAGATAACTTATCCTTCTATTGTAATATGTTATGTTGGTTCTAAGTCCATGTAAATCTCATGTTATTTCACTTAAATATTCTTTAAAAAATTCTAATTATGATGTTTCTAGAGTTGCTAGTAAGTCTAGATAGTTACTCAAAACTATTTCTTCTGCTACTTTGTTTGCCCTTTTTTTTATTTCTTCGTTTAAAAGTCAATATCTGAATAGTATATCTTTAGTAAAAGGATGTCTTTTCATTTATTGTTATTGGTATCAGAGCACTAAGATTCTAGGAGACTTTACTATATATGTTGTTGTCAAGAATTGAGAAACGAAAACCTAGGCCCTAAGAACGTATAGTAATACTAAATTCAGAATATTATTGGTCCAATAGAAATTTAAGGAAAGAATATGTAAAATTATATAATATCTTAATAAAACAAAGGCAGTTAAATATTGAATTATTTCAGCTTTCACCAGAATCAAAAGAAGAAGTCTTAACAGAACTACAGGAAATAGACAATAGATTAAGAGAACTCAGAACCCAAATATTTTATATTACTGACGAACTAAGTGTAGACAAGATTTTAAGAGAAAAGTATCCTTTTTATTTAGCTTAATGAGATCAATTATGCGTAATTGGAAATGATAGTGCTAGTGTAAATTAAATATACTATCTTCATGCATTTTAATTTAAGACAAGGGTAACGTAGAAAATCCTGAAATAAAGCTAGTATTACAAGAAGTACGAAAAGAAATTAACCACTGTCTAATCCTTTTCCTTCCTTAAATTAATGATCACATTCTTCTATCAAATTTACTAAATCATAATAGTCTGAGTTTGTCTTTTCTAATCCTATTTCTTTCATAAATTCTTCTTCTCCAGAATCTGAAGAATCACATTTATTTATTTCTTCTTCTAAGATCTCCATACTTTTAATAGAGTATATACTTTCATTATCTGGCATATATTCGTCTACATTTATTACATTTCATTTACATCTTCTATTAATTGTGCATTATAACTACTCCTAAAAATTAATATTATTTTTACATAATTTCATTTTCTTTCTACTTATTATTATTCCATTATCTACAAAGAATTTAAATGATACAAAATAACGGCAGATGTCTTGTTACAAAAAATTTGGTTATATTCGCCAGTAATATCATTCACTCACCAGTTCAGACACAACCCCTGCTAACTAAATATCATATCCTTAAAGATAACACAGAAGAAAGAATTGAAAGGTCGAATGATCAAATAAAACCGGTTTGGACTTCTCTTAATCTATTATCTATTTTCTGTAGTTCTGTTAGGAGTTGCTAATAAGTCTAGATAGTTACTCAAAACTATTTCTTCTGCTACTGGCTTTTTGCTGCAATACCACTAATCCACTATTGGGATGTTCTCCTGTTAGTAGAGTATGTACTTTGTTTACAAAATTGTATGGATTTGAGCCTAGTTCTACTAATCCTTGAAAGTCTTGTGAGAATATAATCTAATAAGCATCCCAAAGTTCTTTAGTACTTTCTCCAAGAAATGTTTCTAAATATCTATACATAATTTTTGCATCTGATTCTTGATTACCCGGTATATGTTGTATGTAGTCTGCTACAACTACATTTTTTTCATATGTCTATTACATTATTCCATGCTTGAGGGTCATGAGCTGGAAAATTTAGAATTTTTCCTTTATTACCACCTTCTTGTAATTTAATGAGTTCTTCTATTGGCATTCTTCTCCCTTTAGGTTTTATGTCTTGTTCTGATTGAATGTCTGGGTTTGTTCTGAATACTCTATATCTTGGTAAATTTCCTGTTGTTACTAGTACTCTTTGCGTACCGGTTGTTCTCTGGAAAGGTCTTGCAGTGCTTGCTGCACTTTTCATAAATTCTTTTATACTTTCATCTAAACTATAAATCAATTCTGAGTCTTCACCTTTTTGTTCCTTTTTACGTGTATAACCATAATTATCTGTTGTTAAATCACATTTTAAAAAATGTTCTTTCATTTCTTCAAGTTTTAAGTTCCCTAATTTATAACCTGTGCATTTAAATACGTTATTGTTATTTATTTTGTATAGGACTTCTGCTTTCATTATGGCCTTATTTACTTCAAAATCATCTTCTTCTATTATTTCTATATTCATAAAATTAGTGTTCTCACATTCTTCAATCTCTTCCTCAGTTTCTCTTTCATTTGTATATGTATAATCTGTAAATCTTACTGAGGTGTCTCCTTTCTTATTAATATACATTAAATGATCAGTGAGCTTTAATATTTCTTTCTTACTGAAATTTTCTAAATTTTATTCTAATCCTACATATTCTTCTGGATTTATCTTTAAAGTCTTCATTAATTTAATTCCTTTATTTCCCATTATACCTATTACATCATCTATCTTTAGATTAAATTTTATACTACTATTAGTGGCAAGTTTTCCTATAAATCCTACGCATATTAATAAATTATTTTCATTATTCATTTCTTCGTATCCTTTAGTTTGAATACCTATGTTTATATATTTTCCAAATTCTAAAGAATTTATCATATAATCTGAACTACAATAAAAAAGTCCTCCGTTTGTCGACATGTCTACTTCTGTTATTCCTATTATGGATCTTTTCATGTCTGACCATCTATTATGATATATTATAACTAATACCTTAGTTCCTAAATTTTTTCTAGTTAGGTCTTTTAATCCGTCTTTCTCAGACTAAGAAAGATTTCTTCTTGAGAAAAATGAAAAATAAAAAAAAGAAATTTAGAAAAAATGGTAGTAGACTCTATAAAAAAAATGTTAGTAGAACAATTGCCCAATAAAATAGCAATGAATCTAGAACCGCCAGAGCCAAGACCCAGAATTTCCTTAATTCCAAGAAAAGAAACAAGATTACCAGAATAGGAACAAGACTAGAATTATCAAGTAGAGAAAGTGACGAGTATGAACGAGACTACAACTCATCCATGGATCAATTTGCACAAGACCCAAATGACGATAAAGATACCAAAAATAATAAACAGATATATATATAGTATAGATAGATTATAATAAAAATGGATAGATATAATAAAAATAGATAATTAGAAAGATAATAGACAGATAATAATATATAATAGTAAATAGACAGGTAATAATAAAATAATAATAGATAGATAGATAATAATATTATAAGACAGATGTATCCTAATAAAGTGTATATAATATATAAACAAATAAAATAATTAATAAGCAAGTTTTAGTATATGTTATAAGCAAAGTAAATAAACAAGTTAATTAAAGAAATATAAACAAGTAGGTAAATGGATATGAGAAAATAAAGCAGAGTTAATGTGGATGTGTTTTATATGGTGTAAAATCCTACTCAGTACTCCCTCCTTCGTTGTCCTTAGTCTAGTGTAGTAGCAAAGTTATATAAATCAAAGTGGGATTTGGCTGAATTTGTGCAGCCTTTTGTAATATTGCTAGATAAAGTTTATCTTGTGGTATAGACAAACGACAGATTTTCCTGATCAACAATTTATGGATCTCCTACAACAAGACACCAAAAGACATTAGATACTTTCTTTCAGTCCTGAATGCTTTAAGTTATTATTTTACTGAGAAAAATAGTACTAACAGATTTAAATTTTATGTTGTTTTTAGGGGAAAGACACCGGGAGTATTTCAGACATGGACAGAGGTATTGGATTCTGTAAAAGACTATACAAACCCTCTCTACAAAGACTTTGATAATTTAACAGAGGCTTCAATTATGTCCGTATACATTTAGGGATAAATTATTTTATTACCCCAGCTTTAAGACCAGAAACACAAAAAATTCCTCAATATAATATTAAAAAAGACAGAAAAAATTATATTTTATGATCATTGTTCCTCTATGACTGAAGCTTTTATAAAACTAAATCACGCCAATGAGGTTTTAAGAAGAGATAATGAAAACCTTGTAAATGAAAAAGGACAAATGTTAGAACACATAAGTATTTTACAAGACCGTATAAAAATTCTTCATTTTGAACTTTCACAACAGACTCAGCCAATTTATGAGACTCAAAAATTCTAAAGAATTCTCAATCTTCTTCAAAAATGGAAAAACCTACTGTATCAGGTAAAGATACAGCTGGTCCAGCTCAAAAGGTAGCTGGTAAAGACTTATACAGTAGCTGGTTAAGTAATTTTCACAAAAAAACCCTTTAAATGTCTTTATTTCTTTTCAGTTTGCATTGTTTGATCTACAAATGTATAAAAGAATTTATGGAAAGTGCAGCAAGCACTGCATGTGGGCATAATCTAAAGCCTCTGTCTATTATCTTTCTAATTATCTGTTTTTATTATATCTATTCGTTTATGTTCTCCATTGTTAAAGTTACACTTAATAAGAGAACTTTCTCGCTCTTGATTTTTTCTCTCTAGCTTCTTGGATTAAAAGGACTAACTAGAAAAAATGTAGGAACTAAGGTATTAGTTACAATATATGATAATAGATGGTCAGAAGTGTATATAATATATAAACAAAGAAAAATAATTAATAAGAAAGTTTTAGTATATGTTATAAGCAAAGTAAATAAATAAGTTAAGCAAAGTGATATAATAAAGTAGGTAAGTGGATATGAGAAAATAAAGCAACTCAGACAATTATGATTTAGTAAATTTGATAGAAGAATGTGAACATGAATTTGAGGAAGAAAAAGGATTAGACAGTAATCAGTGTTGTTTTTGTAAGTGTTTTCCAAGTAAAAATGAAAGGGAAAAATGTAGGAAATGTTAGAAGGAAGGATGCATAAAATGTATAGAAAAACCTCAGAGATCCTAAAAATCCCAAAATGAACAAACAATTTAGGTAATTTTTACAAGAAACAACCTGAACCAATATTTAAAACACCAGACGATGTTATTTTAGCTTCTTTTAATTCTTTTTGAGGGGTTATTTCTATCATTTTTAGTTGCTCTATTAATTTGTCTATAGTTTTATCGTGACTGTCTCTTTGTTTTTCTTCTTTTACGTTTTTATTAAGTTTTAATAGTAATAAAATTATAATATTATTTTATTTTATGATTAAAGAGTATGTTTTTCTTTGGGGTTGATGATCTGATAATCCTTCGGGATTTGGTTGAATTTGTGCAGCCTTTTGTAATATTGCTAGATAAAGTTTATCTTGTAGTATATCATTCATGAGAGTATTATATGTCTTATTTGGTTAATTTCTTTTCGCACTTCTTGTAATACTAGCTTTATTTCAGGATTTTCTAGGTTACCTTTGTCGTTATTAATTAAAACTTTGAATTTTTTTGTCTAATTCTGCTTGTTGGTTCTTTAGGAAATCAAATTTAATTCTATTTTACTTAAAAAATTCTTTTGTTTGTTTTGCAGGTATTCTAATATCTCTAGAGTTTTTAATATTTTTATATTTTCTTTTTGAACTTTTTCTCCTAGGTTTATTACAAAGTCTGTAATAGTATTTAGTTGTGGATTATCTCCATGTAATATATGTTCTCCGTTGTTAAAATTACACTTAACAAGAGAACTGTCTTCTAAATGTCTGTATTTCTTTTCATCTTGGATTGTTAGATCTAAATATTCTAATTTCTTTAAATTATCAATTTTTACACTACTATTTTTTATCCTAAAGGTATTTTGCTAGTACAGTGGTTTCTAATGGTCTTTATTTTATAATTTCTGTAGTCTATACAGTATCTAATACTTTTTAATTTACACTTAAATAAATTTATATAGTCTACACAGTTTACTAATGTTATAAGGTCTGAGATTATAATAGCTTCTGATAATTCTTTAACTTCTAATATTTCAATTTGATTTATTAATAGTTGTTCTTTTTCCAAAATTTTGTTTCTTAGTATTATTTCTTTATATAATCAATTATATTCTCCTTATATTTGTCTTGCAAAAGGATATGTTTTCATATACTTTTACTTATTTTTATCCTAAAGGAATAACTACTATGGTACATCGTCTCTTTAGATAACTTATCCTTCTATTGTAATATGTTATGTCGGTTCTAAATTAAATAGCATAGATGCGGAGACACTAGCAGTAATTTATGGTTTGAATAGTTTTAAACTTTATATATTAAATACGGCAAAAATATTAGTAAGAATAGACTACGAGGCTATAGTAAAATTCTATCAGAAAATAAAAGAGAAGAATAGTAGTAAAAGGAGGTGGTTAAATTTCCTAGATGCCACTTCAATTTATAATATTGTTCCAGATGACCAAATAAAACCTGAAATGCCACTAGAATGTGATAAAGGAGAAAATTGTACATGTAATGATAATAAAAAGGCAACAATGTATAAAGAATAACAATATTTATTAGTAGTAGAAGAAATAGAAAAAGACTATACTTTAATAGAAATGGATACAGAATTATACAATTTTAAGAAGGGTATACAATAGATAGGAGCAATAAAAGATCAAAAAGACTTAGAAAAATAATACAAATCCTAGATAAGTTAGAGATAATCGGAGAAAAACCGTTGCAACATTGGGACTCCAATCAAATTACCTTCAAATTAGAAATAATTAATCTAGAATATACTATAAAAAAAGCATTTATAGAGGCTACAAATGGAGACCTTAAATATCGTTTCCTTAAAGATAAGATAGAATAAAGAATCAAAAGCTCGAATGATCAAATAAAATCGAAAAAAACCCAACCGGGAAAACCCTAGAATGTGATAAAGGAGAAAATTGTACATGTAATGATAATAAAAAGGCAACAATGTATAAAGAAGTACAAGATTTATTAGTATAAGAAATAGAAAAGACTATACTTTAATAGAAATGGAGACAAAATTATACAATTTTAAGAAGGGTATACAACAGATCGGAGTAATAAAAGATCAAAAAGACTTAGAAAAAATAATACAAATCCTACACAAGCTAGAGATAATCAGAGAAAAACCCCTGCAAAATTGAGACTCAAATCAAATTACCTTCAAATTAGAAATAATTAATCCGGAATATACTATTAAAACAACATCTATAGAGGCTACAAATGAAGACCTTAAAGACTTTGAAATACAAATATTAAGCAACACTCGTTACGAGCCAGTTATGATCTAATTTTTAAGCCTCTTCCTCTAATTTTGGAACATCCAAAATTAGAAAGACTGATATTCGGACCTCATAATCTAGCCAGTTATGAGCCATCCAATCTGACTTTCAAATTAAAACCAGAAGTAAGGTTGGACAAACGACATATTTGCTTGATCGACAATTTATGGATCTCCTACAACAAGACACCAAAAGACATTAGATACATTCTTTCAGTCCTGAATGCTTTAATATTAAAGACATAGACAAAATTATATGTTTTGATCATTGTTCCTCTATGACTAAAGCTTTTAAAAAACTAAATCACGCCAATGATGTTTTAAGACAAGATAATGAAAACCTTGTAAATGAAAAAGGACAAATGTTAGAACATATAAGTATTTTCCTCGACCTTATAAAAATTCTTCATTTTGAACTTACACAACAGACTCAGCCAATTTATGAGACTCAAAAAATTCTAAAGAATTCTCCATCTTCTTCAAAAATGAAAAAACCTACTGTATCAGGTAAAGATACAGCTAGTGCAGCTCAATCGGTAGTTGGTAAAGACTTATTAAATCCATTAATAGGTGTGCATTCCCCAAAAAATATAGAAAGACCTACTATACTAGGTAATGATAAAGCTAGTCCAGCTCAAATGGTAGCTGGTAAAGACTTATCAAATCTATTGACAGCTGACACTTTGCCAAAAAGTGTAGGGAGAATACTCCCAGCCAGTTTCAAGAACATAGGTACTCAGACCACAGATGAAAGAAGTCCTTCTCAGACTAAGAAAGGTTTCTTCTTGAGAAAAAAGAAAAATGAAAAAAGAAGTATATAAAAAATGGTAGTAGACTCTATAAAAAAAATTAGCAGAACATCTGACCAAAGAAATAGCAATGAATCCAAAACCGCCAGAGCTAATACCTTGAATTTCCTTTATTCTCAGAGAAGCGACAAGATCACCCAGAACAGGAACAAGACTGGGACTACCAGACGGAGATAGTGACGAGTATGAACGAGACTACAACTCAGCCATGGATCAATTCGCACAAGACCTAAATTCCGATGAAGATTCAGGAATAGAGTTTGATTTAGAAGAATTACACAATCTGGATACGTAAGCAATGACGATATCCACAAAAGATAAAATTACAGACGTATGCAATGATGTAGCAGATAAATAAATAGACGGATAAAGTAAAGACATAGTCATGTGATCGTGGGCCCACCCAAGTTGTCAAAAGTCTTGCTAAAGTATTATCAAATATAAAAGAATTTGAAATCCATAAAGTATATTTGAAGTCCACAAATGCCTATAAATACCCCCCTTTGGAAGACTTAAACACAAGAAGCTAGAGAGAAAAAATCAAGAGTGAGAAAGTTCTTAGTTTTCAAAGTTTATAATTTAGTTAAAAAAAAAGGAGAGTGTGTAAAAAAGTCTATATTAGTTTCTTAGTTCTTCATTTTTCGGTAGTTGTCAAGTTTTTAGGGGACTCCTGAAAGGAAAACCTCACTTCTTCCTTAAAACATGCAAGAAGTCGTTACATAGATCTTTGTATTCTTCTCCCAAGTTTGTAAATTATGTTTGAATTAATCAAGTTCATATTTTATTTCAGTGGTGTTATTAATATTATAAGATATGGATCACTAACGGTTTAGAACCAGTTTTTCGATCTTGTAAAATTCATTACTTATTAGTACATATTTAATTGTTAGTAGATGTGTACATATTTAATTATAGTAGATGTGTCTTTGATATTATAAGACCTAGATATTCGGCGGATTACCGCCAGTTTTCCAGTCTTGTAAAATTAGTAAATTACTTATAAAGATACCCCAGTATATGGTTATTCTCTCAGTGTTTTAGCAATAACGATGGATTAATCTGTTAATTTCTAGGAATTTGAAAAGTCCACAAAAGATTAAAAATGACTGTTGTTATTCTCCTGGGGTGTGATTAAAGAAGATATTAATAAAAGACCTAAAACTGAAGATAAAGAGATGAACAACGTATGAATTAAAAAAAAATCTAAAAATAAAAAAATGCAAAAAATAATTTATTTTAATTTGGACAAAATACACTTTGATCTATATAACTTTGCTACTACACTGGACTAAGGACAATGAAGGAGGGAGTACTGAGTAGGATTTTACACCATATAAAATACATCCGCATCAACTCTGCTTTATTTTCTAATATCCACTTACCTACTTGTTTATATTACTTTGCTTAGCTTGTTTATTTACTTTGCTTATAACATATACTAAAACTTGCTTATTAATTATTTGTTTTGTTTATATATTATATACGCTTTATTATTATTATACATCTGTCTTATAATATTATTATCTATCTGTCTATTATTATTTATTATTACCTGTCTATTTACTATTATTATAAACAAAGCGTATATAATAATAAAATAATAATAGACAAATAGATAATAATATTATAAGACAGATGTATAATAATAACAAAGCATATATAATATATAAACCAAGCAAATAATAATAAGCAAGTTTTAGTATATGTGTAACGACCTAAAAATTTGATGAAATAGGTGAAATTTGTGATTTTGTTTGATTTAACTATTTTACCCCTCTCCGCAGTTGCATTATAATATTTCTGTGGTGTGGGAGTGATTGACATAATTTTTGATGCATTTTTGTATCATTTATGCAATATTGTAGTTTTTTATGGCTTCGAGAGCCTTATTTTGGACTTTTGCGGATATCTTTGATCTGTACGACGGATGGCTACATGGATAGCGCCAGCAGCTCCGGAATATTAATTTTACACTAGGTAGACCTTTGGTTCGGGTTCCGGTGCACCCGAGCTCGTTTCGACCTATTAGTCGGAAAGTTGAAAAATTAGAAATATGGGTGTGGCATCCACATTTGACCGAAACGACCTCAGATAGAAAATTTGACTTTCCAGCAATCCGAAATGTCAATTTTAGGGTGTTAGTATATTTGTTATGATTTTACGGCTTTTAAATCTCATTTCAACCCTCGGTTTTGAAAATTATGATTTCAGGTTTCGGGGATCAATTTTATGAAAATGACATTTTCTTAAAAATCTGATATTGCCATCGCGTTTGGAACGTCGAATTTAGTGTGGTTGTATAGTTCGTTTGCATAAATCGTACTCCGAACGAATCCCGGGCACCCCATTGAAGTCCGGATTGAGTTTTTTAAAAAAAACAGCTTTTCTTTTAGACAGCAGTGCAGAAGAATCTGCACTGATGAATAAACTTTTTTGACCTATTTTGCTCATTTTTCATCCTGTCTCTTGAGAGTTAAACTATAAATAGTTTGGGAGCTTAAAATTAAAGTTTGTGAGTGCTTGTGAAGCTAGATTAACATCTTTTTCTTGATTTTATTATGGATTTAAGGTAAGAATTCACCATTTTTCTTAGTAATTTCTTGATTAATTTATCAAAACTTAAAAAATCTTAGAGCATTATTTTAATTCCAAATTTTACCCCTTTCACTTGAATAATATTTTTATCTTATAATTACTAGTTTTCTTTTTATCAATTTAACCTTCAAAACAACTACGATTCTTGATTTTAACCCATATTTCAAAGATTTTACCTGGTAAAACTCAAAAATGATTTTTCTTCAATTTGAACCCCATTTTTACTCGATTTAACTTGGATTTTCAGCTGTAGGTTCCTAAAAATATGAGAAACATATTTTTGAAATAAAGTTCCAATTTTGCCCTTCTTTTTCGAAAATCCATTTTTGGGAGGCATTTTGACCACGAACTAAAAGTAGTCAATATGGGTGTCGTTGATTTTGCTGTGATGCATAAATTTCATATTTGATGTTTTTAGTAGAGTTTAGGACTTCGTGAAAAGTAAGGTTATGGATTCAAGTGTAGCGGACCGGTTTCGGCTTTGGAGGTGGGTTATGGCTTAACTCTTCAAACTGGGCTGGGTAGTAAATGATGGTACAAAATATATCTTAAGGGTGGGAACTAATTATAAAAAATGGTTATCTATGTGTTGTGCCCGTGTGGGGGCCTATATGTGATGTAATTATCGAAATTAAGATATTATGTGATATGTTTGACCGTATGGGGTCCTATATGATATTGATAGCCTTGAATACATGTGAATAATTGTATTGTGTTGTTTAATGTGGTACCATTGGTGTATTGTGATTATATTCATACTTTATTGGCATATGTGATATGTGGAAATTCATGGATGAAACGAAAATAATTAGTAGATATTGACTCATGTGGTTGTGGGAATGTATCATTGTGGTTGGTTGTGGAAATATATCATGTGAGTGGTTGTGAAAATACTCATTGTGATTGGTTGTGAGCATTACATCTTCATATCATACTCATTCATGAAACATTGGTACCACTGTGGCAACATTTGAGAAACACCGGCAAAATGTTTTTAAAAAAATATTGTTACACCTAATAAAAACCTTTTTGAAGGATATTCCAAAAAGGAGATATGAGATATGTGGATTATATATGGGTTGATGAACCCCCAATGGGTCCTACGTCGGGAAGCTTTTGCTCCGTAGGTATATACGGGGATTGTGCGACGACCCCAGAGGTTGTACGACGACCTCGTGCATCATCATCATCATCATATATATATTGTACCTAATTTATTGTGTTTATTCTGTGTTGTATTGCCTTATTGACTTGTCATCTACATATTTTTCTTACCTTCCTTTACTTGTATTTGATGATCTTGTATCTACATGTTCTCTCTTGTTCTATTTATATATGACATAATGTATACTTTTGTTAAATATCTTGATGTGTTATTATAATATATGTGAGATATATTAGAACTGTTAGTGCAAGCGGTGTGGCTACCGTTGTGGGACATTTTCTAATTGCAGGTGACGTACCCTTAGTGTATATTTTGTATGCTTTATTTACTACTTTGCTTGGTCGGCCTATGATACCTACTGAGTATAAGTAGACCATACTCATGCCTACTGCGCCCTTTTTGTGCAGGTCTTAGCTCAAGTGCGGCTTAGCTTGATTGACTCGGGTGATAGTTGGAGCTTCCAAGGTAGCGGTTAGACATTCATGCGTCCGAAGTTCACCTCTATCTTTTTATAGCTGTTATGTCTTTATTAGTATTTGGAGAAAGTTATTATTCCTTTGTGGTTATTTTTTTGGTGCATTTAACTCTTGGATTGTATTAGTAGTTCTTACACTGTTGACACCTGGTTTTGGGCATGATTGACATTTTGGATGAGTTCTTTCTGCATTGTTATGATTACTTATGTGGTTCGGCTTTATTCTAGAAGCCTTACCATGAGATATTTCTTTCTTTTTTTTGTATCAGTTTGAGTGATAGGCTTATTTGTCAAGGTACGCCGCGACAAGTGCCATCATGACCCTCATTTTTGGGTGGTGAAAAATTGGTATCAGAGAAGCCAGGTTTCATTGGTCTCAATAGTGTAAGAACAGAATGTCTAATATAGTCTCACAGATCGGTACGTAGACATCCGTATCTATCTTCGAGAGGCTATACGACGTCTTTAGGAAACTTCTCTTATTTCATTCTTTATCGTGTGAAGTTCTTTCATACCCTGTGTTCTGAGTTGCTTATGCTGCTATTAGTTGAGAGATATTTTAAGAAATTAGTGGATATCATTTGTCAGTTGTAGGCTTGTTGATGCTCCTGAGTTGTCATGGGATTAGTTTGTTGATGCCTTTCTGGAGATATTTATGCCTTTTAGTTTGAGAGATCATATGCAGGATGAGTTTGATCATTTGAAGCAGGGCTCCATTACAGTTGTTGAGTATGAGGCATGCTTCCATACCCTGTCCATATATTCCTATGATAGTATTTCCATCGATTTTGAGTAGATACAAAGTTTGTAAAGGGTTTTATTATCTCTCTTTAGTTGGCTACATCTCAGATAATTGTGATTAGGGATTCTTTTTAAAGTATTATGGATTATGCTAAGATGATAGAGGGTATTCTTAGTGCATCTCAGGGAAGTTCCAAGAGGATGCGTTGTTTTGGTAAGTTCAGGAGTCGTACCTCTCGAGGCAAAGATTTTAGAGGTTCTCATGGATATCATGGTAGGCCAGTGCAGGTGAATTTATAGAGTTTAGCTGGTGGATCTTCTAGTTTAGCAGTTCAGGGTGACCGTTCGGGCTCATTTATACTTTCTCTTGTTGAGACTGGTCATAGAGGTTGCTATGTGTGTGATGAGTTTAGCCATGTGGCCAAGGAATGTTCTTGCCGTGTGTTTAGAGCTATTCCTATTTCAGCTGTGAGAGGTAGGCATTCTACCAAAGGTGTAAGAGGTAGAGATGGTAGATTCCGTGTTGGTGTTTGTAGGGCTACTCAGCCAGTTGATAGTCACAGACAGTGTTATCCTATATTAGTCAGATTTGAGGCGGAGGCTTCAGATATTGTGATCACAGGTACCATCTCATTTGTTTCAGACCTGCATTTTATTATTTGATCCTGGATCGACATTCTTCTATATATATTTTATTTCGGGTTTTAATTCTGTTAAGGGGCCTCTTGCCATCCCTATTCGTGTATCTACTCTAGTAGGTGATTCTTTAGTGGTTGATCGGGCGTACCGATCTTGTGTTGTTACTTTTGCCAGGCGTGAGACTTTGGTAGACTTGCTTGCATTAGACATGGTCGATTGATGCTATTTTGGGGTATAGATTGGTTGGCTCCTTTTCATTCCATCCTAAATCATTATGCCAAGACTGTGACTTTAGCTTTGTTGGGTGTGCCAAGGATAGCTTGGAAGGGTACACTTCATTCGGGCCCTAAGAGGGTCATATCTTATGTTCAGGCTCGTAAATTGGCTGAGAGAGGATGTTTTTATTACTTGGACCATATTCGTGACACCAGTGTTATTTTGCCTTCTTTCTTGGATTTTGTCCGTGAGTTTATGGATGTTTTCCCTACAGACTTACCTAGTATGCCTTTGAATCGAGATATTGATTTTCTTATTGATATTGAGTCAGGCACCAAGCCCATTTTTATTCCTTGTTATAGGATTGCCCCAGTAGAGCTGAAGAAACTGAAGGATTAGTTGCAGGATTTGTTGGATAAGAGATTTATTCGACCTATATTTCACCTTGAGGTGTCTTTGTCTTGTTTATGAAGAGAAAGAATAGGTCTATGCGGATATGTATTGATTATCGGTAGTTGAATAAGGTGATGGTTAAGAATAAGTATCCTCTTCCTCATATCGATGATTTGTTTGATCAGCTTCAGGGTGCGATGGTGTTTTCAAAGATTAAATTGAGGTTTGGTTATCACCAGTTGAGGATTAGAGCTTTGGATATTTCAAAAATAGCTTTTCAGACTCAATATAGTCATAATGAGTTCTTGGTCATGTCTTTTAGATTGACCAATTCCCTTGTCGCGTTCATGGAGTTAATGAACCAGGTGTTTCGATTGTATCTTGACTCCTTTGTTATGGTATTTATAGATGATATCTTGGTTTATTCTAAGAGTGAGGTTGAGCATGATGAGCATTTGTGGATTGTGCTTTAGAGATTGAGAGATGTGAAGTTGTATACTAAGTTCTCTAAGTGCGAGTTTTGGTTGGAGTCAATTTCTTTCTTGGGTCATGTGATGACTAAGGAAGGTATTATGGTTGATCCAGCTAAGGTTGCAATGATTTGTGATTGGTCTATACCTACTTTTCCCACCGTGATTTGGAGTTTTATTGGCTTGGCCTGGTATTATTGGTGTTTTGTTGAGGGTTTCTCTTCCATTGCAGTCCCGTCGACCAAGTTGACTCAAAAGAAAAATTCCTTCTAGTGGTATGATGTAGTGAGATGAGCTTTTAAAAGCTCAAGGATTTGTTGACTTCAGCTCTATATTGGCTTTGCCCAAGGAGGGCGTGGGATTTATTGTCTTTTGTGATGCTTCAGGTATTAGGTTAGGTGTTGTGTTGATGTAGGAGGGCAAGGTAATAGTATATGCGTCTCGTCAAGATTGAAGCCTTATCAGAGAAATTATCCTACCCATGATTTGGAGCTGTGTGCAGTTGTGTTTGCCTTGAAGTTGTAGAGGCACTACTTATATGGAGTCCATCGTGAGATATTCTCAGATCATCGTAGCCTTCAGTACTTCTTTAATAGCAAGATCTTCATATGAGGAAACATCATTGGCTTGAGTTGCTTAACGATTATGACTTAACTATTCTCTACCATCAGGGAAAGGCTAATGTGGTTGTGGATGACTTGAGCCGAAAGTCGACTAGCTTGGGTAGCTTGGCCTATCTTTTAACCTAGGAGAGGCTTTTGGCTTTAGAGATTTAGTTTTTAACTAACCAGATGGTTAGGCTTGATATTTTGATACCTGGGCGTGTTTTGTTATTTATGGAGGTTAGATTTTCTTTGATGGAGCAGAATCGAGCTCATCAATTTAACGATGTTGGATTGCGGTTGATTCGAGATAAGATGTTGAATGGGAAGGTTAAGGAAGCCTCACTTGATTTAGATAAAGTTTTGAGGATTGGGGGTTGAGTTTATGTACCGAGAGTGGTGATCGAATTAGGTTGATCTTGGAGGAGACCCATTGTTCCAGATATTCTATCCATCCAGGTATGACTAAGATGTATAGTGATTTGAGGCAGCACTACTGGTGGGGTGGTATGAGGTGAGATATAGCGGATTTTGTGGCTCGTGGCTTATGTTGTCAGTAGGTGAAGGCCGAGCATATGAGGCCTGGTGGATTGTTTTAGAGGTTACCTATTCCCAAGTGGAAGTGGGAACGAATCACTATGAACTTCCTGACTGGGTTACCTCGTACATCATATAGAAGACAGTGTTTGGGTTATCGTGGATTGATTGACCAAGTCAACTCATTTTATTCTGGTTTAGGTCTCATTCAGTGTTGAGAGGTTAGCCCCTATCGTCATTCGTGAGATTGTGCGTCTTCATGGTGTGCCGGTGTCCATTATTTTAGATCGAGGTCCTGTGTTCACATCTCACTTTTTGAAGACTTTTCAAGATGAGTTGGGTACTTGGGTTTATCTTAGCACAACGTTTCACACCCAAACTGATGGCCAATCAGAGCAGACTACTCAGGTTTTAGAGGATATACTCCGCACGTACGTGATGGATTTTGGTAGCCAGTGGGAGAAGCATTTGGCTTTAGCAGAGTTTTTATATAGTAATAGCTACCATTCCAGTATTGATGTAGCTCCTTCTGAGGTGTTGTATGGTAGGCGTTGTCGCTCCCTAGTAGGTTGGTTTGATGTTTTTGAGGTGAGACCTCGAGGTACGGACTATCTTCATGAGTCTTTGGATAGGGTCCGAATCATTCAGGATAGACTTAGAGTAGCTCAGAGTAGGCAGAAATGTTATACTGATCGTAGACTTCGTGCCTTGAGATTTGGTGTTGGTAATCGTGTTTTCCTTCGAGTTTCACCCATGAAGGGTGTGATGAGGTCTGGGGAAGAGGGGCAAGCTTAGCACCAGGTATATTGGTCCATTTGAGATTCTTCAGACTATAGGTGATGTGGCTTATGAGTTGTCTTTGTCCCCTGATCTATCAGTCGTTCATCTAGTTTTTCATGTTTCTATGCTTTATTGCTATATTTCCTGATGTGTGTCATGTCATTCATTGAGATTCGGTTCGGTTAGATGAGCGGTCGTCCTTTGTTGAGGAACCAGTTTCCATTTTGGCTAGGGATGTTAGGCAGTTGTGCTTTAGAGTTATCCTATGGTTAATGTCTTGTGGCAACATCGACCTTCAGATGAAGATACTTGGGAGGTTGATTCTGATATGCATAGTTCCTATCCATAACTTTTCATTGATTTGGGTATTTCTTTACCTTAGTTCGAGGACGAACAAGATTTTAGTAGTGGATGATGCAACGACCTAAAAATTTGATGAAATATGTAAATTTATGATTTCGTGTGATTTGATTATTTTAGCCCTCCCCGTAGTTGCATTATGATATTTCTGGGGTGTGGGAGTGAAGGTCATGATTTTCGATGCATTTTTGTATCATTTATGCAATATTGTGATTTTTTATGGCTTCGAGAGCCTTATTTGGAACTTATGTGGATATCTTTTGATCCGTGCGATGGATGGCCAAACGGACTGAGCCAGCAGCTCTGGAATATCGATTTTAGGCTAGGTAGACCTTTGGTTCGGGTTCCGGTGCACCCGATCTCATTTCGACCTATTAGTCGAAAAGTTGAAAAATTAGAAATATGGGGGTGGGATCCATATTTGATCGAAACGACCTCGGATGAAAAATCCGACTTTGCTAGCAGATCCGGAATGTGGATTTTAGGGTGTTAGCATATTTGGTATGATTTTACGGCTTTTAAATCTCATTTCGACCCTCGATTTGGAAAATTATAATTTCGGGTTTCGAGGGTCAATTTTTTGAAAACGATATTTGTTTTAAAATCTGATATTGCCATCACATTTAGAACGTCGAATTTAGTGTGGTTGCATATTTTATTTGCATAAATCGTACTCCAAACGAATCCCGGGCACCCCGTTGAAGTCCGTATTGAGTTTTAAAAAAAAACAGCTTTTCTTTAGACAGCAGTACAGACAAATCTGCACTGATAAATAAACTTTTTTGACCTATTTTGCTCATTTTTCATCTTGCCTCTTGGGAGTTAAACCCTAAATAGTTTGGGATCTTAAAAGTAAAGTTTGTGAGTGTTTGGGAAGCTAGATTAACATCTTTTTCTTGATTTTATTATGGATTTAACGTAAGAATTTACCCTTTTCTTAGTACTTTCTTGATTAATTTCTCAAAACCCCAAAAATCTTAGAGCATGATTTTAAATTTAAATTTCACACCTTTCACTTGAATAATATTTTTATCTTATAATTACTAGTTTTTCATCAATTTAACCTTCGAAACAACTACGGTTTTTAATTTTAACCCAGATTTCAAAGATTTTACCCGATAAAGTTAAAAATGATTTTTCTTCGATTTGAACACCATTTTTTACTTGATTTAACTTGGATTTTCAGCTGTAAGTTCCTAAAAATACGGAAAATATATTTTTGAAGTAAAGTTCCGATTTTGCCCTTTTTTTTCGAAAATCCATTTTGGGGACACATTTTGACCCCAAACTAAAAGAAGTCAATATGGGTGTCGTTGGTCTTGTTTTGATGAATAGATTTCATATTTGATGTTTTTAATAGAGTTTGAAATTGTTTGTGAAAAGTAAGGTTACAGGTTCAAGTATAGCATATCGGTTTCGGCTTTGGAGGTAGGTTATGGCTTAACTCTTCATACTGGGTTGGGTAGTAAATGATGGTACAAAATACATGTTAAGGGTGAGAACTAATCATAAAAAATGGTTATCTATGTGTTGTGCCCGTGTGGGGGCCTATATGTGATGTAATTATCGAAATTGAGATCTTATGTGATATGTTTGACCGTGTGGGGTCCTATGTGATATTGATAGCCTTGAATATATGTGAATAACTGTATTGTGTTGTGTAATGTAGTACCATTGGTTTATTGTGATTATATTCATACTTTATTGACATATGAGACATGTGAAAATTCATGGATGAAACAAAAATAATAAAGGGATATTGGCTCATGTGGTTGTGGGAATGTATCATTATGGTTGGTTGTGGAAATATATCATGTGATTGGTTGTGTAAATACTCATTGTGATTGGTTGTGATCATTACATCTTCATATCATACTCATTCATGAAACATTGGTACCACCGTGGCAACATCTGAGAAACACTGGCAACACTTTTTTAAAAAAATATTGTTACACCTTATAAAACTCTTTTCGAGGGATATGCTGGAAAGGAGATATGAGATATGTAAATTGTATATGGATTGACGAAAACCCCATGGGTCCTACGTCGGTAAGCTTTTGCTCTGTAGGTGTACACGAGAATTGTGTGACGATCCCGGAGGTTGTGCGAAGACCTCGTTCATCATCATCATCATCATTATATACATTGCACTTACTTTATTGTGTTTATGTTGTGTTGTACTGCCTTATTGACTTGTCATCTATATATTTGTCTTACCTTCCTTTATTTGTATTTGCTGATCTTGTATCTACATGTTTTCTCTTATTCTATTTATATATGACATAATGTATACTTGTGTTCAATATCTTGATGTGTTGTTGTAATATATAAGAGATATATTAGAACTATTAGTGCAAGCGGTGTGGGCTACCATTGTGGGAAATTTTCTGATTGCAGGTGACGTGCCCTTAGTGTATATTTTGTATGCTTTATTTACTACTTTGCTTGATCGGCGTATGATACCTACTGAGTACAAGTGGACCGTACTTATGCCTACTGCGCCTTTTCGGTGCAGGTCTTAGCTCGAGTGCGCCTCAGCTTGATTAACTCGGGTGATTGTTGGAGCTTTCAAGGTAGCGGTTGGACATTCATGCGTTTGAAGTTCACCTCTATCTTTCTATAGTTGTTATGTATTTATTAGTGTTCGGAGATAGTTATTATTCCTTTGTGGTTATTTTTTTGAAGCATTTGACTCTTGGATTGTATTAGTAGTTCTTACACTATTGACACTTGGTTTTGGGCATGATTGGAGTTTTGGATAAGTTCTTTCCACATTGTTATGATTACTTATATGGTTCGGCTTCATTCTAGAAGCCTTATCGTGGGATATTTCTATTTTTTCTTTTTTTCATATCAGTTTGGATGATAGGCTTACTTGTCAAGGTACGCCGCGACAAGTGTCATCATGACCCTCATTTTTGGGTCGTGACAATATGTTATAAGCAAAGTAAATAAACAAATTAAGCAAAGTAATATAAACAAGTAGGTACGTGGATATGAGTAAATAAAGTAGAGTTAATGCGGATGTATTTTATATGGTGTAAAATCCTACTCAGTACTCCCTCCTTCGTTGTCCTTAGTCCAATGTAGTATCAAAGTTATATAGATCAAAGTGTATTTTCTCTCAATTAAAATAAATTATTTTTTTCATTATTTTATTTTTATTTTTTTTAATTTATACCCTGTTCATCTCTTTCTCTTCAGTTTTAGGTTTTTTAGCAATATCTTCTTTATCACACCCCAGGAGAATAACAACAGTCTTTTTTTAATGTTTTGCTGACTTTTCAAATCCCATGACACAAAAAAAATTATATTTTGTGATCATTGTTCCTCTATGACTAAAGCTTTTGAAAAACTAAATCACGCCAATGAGGTTTTAAGACAAGATAATGAAAAACATGGCTATGTCTTTACTTTATCCGTCTATTTATTTATCTGCTACATCATTGCATATGTCTGTAATTTTGTCTTTCGCGGGTATCGTCATTGCTTACGTATCCAGATTGTGTAATGCTTCTGTATCAAACTCCATTCCTGAATCTTCATCGGCATTTGGGTCTTGTGCAATTGATCCATGGCAGAGTTGTAGTCTCGTTCATACTCGTCACTGTCTCCGTCTGATAGTCCCAGTCTTGTTCCTTTTCTGGGTGATCTTGTCTCTTCTCTTGGAATTAAGGAAATTCTAGGTCTTGGCTCTGGCGGTTCTGGATTCATTGCTATTTCTTTGGGTAGTTGTTCTGCTAATAATTTTTTTATAGAGTCTACTACCATTTTTTCTATATTTATTTTTTTATTTTTTTTCTCAAGAAGAAACCTTTCTTAGTTTGAGAAGGACTTCTTTCATCTGTGGTCTGAGTACCTATGTTTTTGAAACTGATTGGGAGTATTCTCCCTGCACTTTTTGGCAAAGTGTCAGCCGGCATGGATTTGATAAGTCTTTACCAGCTACCGTTTGAGCAGGACTAGCTGTATCATTACCCGATATAGTAGGTCTAGTTGTCTTCTTTTATTAGTCTACTTAGCTGATGTGCTAGGTTATAAGAAGCTAGAGAGAAAAAATCAAGAGTGAGAAAGTTCTTAGTTTTTCAAAAAGTTCTTAGTTTCCAAAGTTTGTAAGTTAAATAAAAAAAAAGAGTGTAAAAAAATCTATATTATTTTCTTAGTTCTTCATTTTTTCGGTAGCTGTCAAGTTTTCAGGGGACTCCCGAAAGGAAAACCTCACTTCTTCCTTAAAACATGTAATTAGTCATTACATAGATCTATTTTACCTAATAATTTCTTTTGTTTGTTTTGCACATCTTCTAATATCTCTAGAGTTTTCAGTATTTTAGTGATTTTCTATGGAACTAAAACATTCCTTCATTGTATAAAGTCTTAGCACTTAATAATTTAAATTATTAGACGGAGACAGTGACTAGTATGAATGAGACTACACTCAGCCATGGATCAATTTGCACAAGACCCAAATACCGATGAAGATTCAGGAATGGAGTTTGATTCAAAGGCATTACACAATTTGGATACGTAAGCAATGATGATATCCGCGAAAGACAAAATTACAGACGTATGCAATGATGTAGTAGATAAATAAATAGACGGATAATCAAGAACCAGATGCAGAAATTATGTATAGATATTTAGAAATATTTCTAGGAGAAAGTACTAAAGCACTTTGGGAACCTTATAAGATAATATTCCCACAAAACTTTCAAGAATAGTAGAACTAGGCTCAAATCCATACAATTTTGTAAACAAAGTACATACTCTACTAATAGGAGAAGATCCCAATAGTGGATTAGTGGTATTGCAGCAAAAAGCTCTAATAAATTTAGAACAACTAAGTATTAATAATTGGTCAAGGATTAAAGAATTTCTAAATGATTACTTTTATTATTGCGCAATTAGTGGGAACTCGTTTGATGAGACTCTAGGATCTAGATTATTTAATAAATTACCAAGGACTCTAGGAAGAGAGATAGAAGAAAAATGGTTCAAGAGAGAAGGAATAATACAAATTTCCAAGATGCCACTTTAATTTATAATATTGTTCTAGAACATATTAAAGGTAAAGATAATAACCAGGCTTGCAGTGTTTGCTGCACTTTCCATAAATTCTTTTATACTTTCTTCTATACTATAAATCGATTCTGAGTCTTCACCTTTTTGTTCCTTTTTACGTGTATAACCATAATTATCTATTCTTAAATCACATTTTATAAAATATTCTTTCATTTCTTCAAGTTTTAAGTTCCCTAATATATAACCTGTGCATTTAAATACGCTATTGCTATTTATTTCGTATAGGACTTCTACTTTTATTATGGCCTTATTTACTTCAAAACCATCTTCTTCTATTATTTCTATATTCATAAAATTAATTTTCTCACATTCTTCAATCTCTTCCTCAGTTTCTCTTTCATTTGTATATGTGTAATCTGTAAATCTTACTGAGGTGTCTCCTTTCTAATTAATATACATTAAATGATCGGTGGGTTTTAATATTTCTTTCTTACTGAAATTTTCTAAATTCCATTCTAATCCTGCATATTCTATTGGATTTATATTTAAAGGCTTCATTAATTTAATTCCTTTATTTTCCATTATACCTACTACATATCTATCTTTAGTATAGTCTTTTTCTATTTCTTCTATTAATAAATCTTGTAATTCTTCATACATTGTTGCCTTTTTATTATCATTACATGTACAATTTTCTTCTTTATCAGGATTTCATTATCTTTACTTAAAACCTCATTGGCGTGATTTAGTTTTTTAAAAGCTTCAGTCATATAGGAACAATGATCACAAAATATAATTTTGTTTGTGTCTTTTTTAATATTATATTGAGAAATTTTTTGCGTTTCCATTTTCCTATAATGTTTATATAATTGTTCCATTGAAAATATTCCTTCATTGTATACAGTCTTAGCACTTAATAATTTTAATTTATTTTGTTGAAAAAGTTGTAATCTTTGTCTACGTCTAATATTTCTTCTAGTTGTTGTCTTGAATTCATTTTGGGTCTATTTATGATTCTTGATAACATGTTTGTTTTTAATCTTTCTTGGGTAAAACTTGGTCTTGATCTGCTTGGGGATGCTAAAGAAAGGTCCATGGTTTTGGTTTAGTTATTTTAGCTTCTTTTAATTCTTTTTGAGGTGTTATTTCTATGGATTAATTATTTCTAATTTGCAGGTAATTTGATTTTAGTCCAGATTCTTTCTTCTGTCTTATCTTTAAGGATTTTTAAGTGCTAAGACTTTATACAATGAAGGAATGTTTTCAATGGCACAATTATATAAACATTATAGGGAAGAGCAATTATGCGTAATTGGAAATAATAGTTCTAGTGTAAATTTAATAAGTCCAGAATCTTAAGACAAATTGAAAAATCAAACATGAGCCTCATGCATATGGGACTCATAGTAGTAGGATTAAAAGGCCTAACTATACAAAATCTAGCAACTAAGGTATTAGTTACAATATATGATAGCAGATGGTCAGACTTGAAAAGATCCACAATAGGAATAACAGAAGTAGACATGTCGACAAATGGAGGACTTTTTTATTATAGTCCAGATTATATGATAAAGTCTTTAGAATTTGGAAAATATATAAAGATAGGTATTCAGACTAAAGGATACAAAGAAATGAATAATGGAGATAATTTATTAATATGCGTAGAATTTATAGGAAAACTTGCCACTAATAATAGTATAAAATTTAATCTAAAGATAGATGATGTAGTAGGTATAATGGGAAATAAAGGAATTAAATTAATGAAGCCTTTAAAGATTAATCCAGAAGAATATGCAGGATCAGAATGGAATTTAGAAAATTTTAGAAAGAAAAAAATATTAAAACCCACAGATCATTTAATATATATTAATAAGAAAGGATACACTTCAGTAAGATTTACAGATTATACATATACAAATGAAAGAGAAACTGAGGAAGAGATTGAAGAATGTGAGAACACTAATTTTATGAATATAGAAATAATAGAAGAAGATGGTTTTGAAGTAAATAAGATCATAATGAAAGCAGAAGTCCTATACGAAATAAATAGCAATAGCGTATTTAAATGCTTAGGTTGTAAATTAGGGAACTTAAAACTTGAAGAAATGAAAGAACATTTTATAATATGTGATTTAAGAACAGATAATTATGGTTATACACGTAAAAGGGAAAAAAAAGGTGAAGACTCAGAATCGATTTATAGTATAGACAGAAGTATAAAAGAATTTATGGAAAGTGTAGCAAGCACTGGAAGCCCTTTCCAAAGAACAACCGCTATGCAAAGAGTACCAGTACAACAGGAAATTTATCAAGATATAGAGTATTAGAACAAACCCAGACATTCAATCAAAGTTGTAGAAGATTACATACAACATATACAGGGTAATCAAGAACCGATGCAGAAATTATGTATATATATTTAGAAACATTTCTAGGAGAAAGTACTAAAGCACTTTGGGAAGCTTATAAGATAATATTCCCACAAGACTTTCAAGAATTAGTAGAACAAGGTTCAAATCCATACAATTTTGTAAACAAAGTAGCTGCTCTACTAACAGGAGAGGATCCCAATAGTGGATTAGTGGTATTGCAGCAAAAAGCCCTAATAAATTTAGAACAACTAAGTATTAATAATTGGTCAAGGAATAAAGAATTTATAAATGATTACTTTTATTATTGCACAATTAGTGAAAACTCGTTTGACCAGACTCTAGGAGCTAGATTTAATATTACCAAGGGCTCTAGGAAAAGAGCTAGAAGAAAAATGGTCCAAAAGAGAAGGAGTAATACAAAACCCAAACAACGCATGGTCAATAGGACAAATAATACAACATGTAATGGATGTATTACAAGAAAAATGTATAAATACAAAAACAATTAAAATGAAGCAATACAGATTTTTGTAAAAACATATATACTACACAACATTTTGACCAAGCTAATAAAAAGAAGAAATATAGAAAGGTATATAAAAAAGTCTATCGCCCCAAGAAGTAATATTATTTAAGAAGATCAATTGCAAGGAAGTCATACCTAGATAAGAATAAACATGTAAGAAAGTATAAGACCAATAGAACCTGCAAAAATAAATTAGAATGTTTTACCTGAGATAGCATGGAGAACTTAGCAAATACTTATCCAAAAAGAATCAATAATAGATCTAGGAATGCACAATTAAGAGAAGATGTAAATGAAAATTTAATAAATATAGACGAATATATGTCAGATAATGAAAGTATTTATTCTATTAAAAGTATGGAAATCTTTGAAGAAAAAATAAATAAATCTGATTCTTTAGATTCTGGAGAATAGAAATTTATAAATGAAATAGGATAAGAAAAGACAAACTCAGACTATTATAATTTTGTAAATTTGATTGAAGAATGAGAACATGAATTTGAAGAAGGAAAAGGATTAGACGGTAATCAGTGTTGTTTTTGGAAGTGGTTTCCAAGTAAAAACAAAAAGGCAAAATGTAGGAAATGTTATAAGGAAGGATGCATAAAATGTATAGAAAAATCCTCAGAGATCCTAAAAATACAAAAATCAACAAACAATTTAAGTAATTTTCACAAGAAACAACCCAAACCAATAGTTAAAACACCAGACGATAAAATATTAGAATTAGAAGAAAGATTAAAAATGAGAGTTTATAACCTCGGAAAACTTAAAGAAGTAAGTAAAGAAGAAGACTTATTAGAAGTAGAATTATTAAATGCATTTGTTGAAAATAAAAGAGTTAAACAAAAAAAATCATTGAATTTACCATTTGAAGGAATGGTATGTAATGAAGAAAAGAAAATTAGTACAATCAAGGTTTTAGCAAGAATAAAAATTCAAGACTATGAGTTCGAGAATTTAGCTATAGTTGATTCAGGATGTACAAAAAGTATTTTAAATAGCAGAATTTTACCATCAAAACTAATTAAAAAATTGCCAAAACCTCAAGAACATATAATACCTGTACAAACTATATACCAAAAGCAGAGATAAGTTTTATTAATACTTGTTAAAAATTCTACCAACCATCGTATATACTCAATGAAATACTAGTTAGAGACATAAACATAAAGGCAGACTTTGTGTTAGGATTAGAATTTATGGTACAAAATAATGGAGGATGTTTAGTTACAAAAAATTGGATATTTTTTGTAAGTAATATTACTCACACACCAGTACAGACAAAATCTATTTTAACTAAATATCGTTTTCTTAAGGATAAGCCAAATGAAAACTCAGATGACCAAATAAAACCTGAAATGTCACTAGAATGTGATAAAGGAGAAAATTGTACATGTAATGATAATAAAAAGGCAACAATGTATGAAGAATTACAAGATTTATTAGTAGTAGAAGAAATAGAAAAAGACTCAACAAAACAAATTAAAATTATTAAGTGCTAACACTTTATACAATGAAGGAATGTTTGACTTATTAGAAGTAGAATTATTAAATACATTTGTTGAAAATAATAAAGTTAAACAGAAAAAATCAATGAATTTATCATTTGAAGGAATGGTATGTAATAAAGAAAAGAACATAAGTACAGTCAAAGTTTTAGTAAGAATAAAAATTCAAGACTATGAGTTCCAGACATTAGCTATAGTTGATTCAAGATGTACAAAAAGCATTTTAAATAGTAGAATTTTACCATCAAAATTAATTAAAAAATTGCCAAAACCTCAACTATCCATGCTAATGGATGGAACCTATACTACCTATACAAACGAAATACCAAAGCAAAGGTAAGTTTTATTAATACTTGTGAAAAATTCTACCAACCATCATATACACTTAGTGAAATACTAGTTAGAGATTTAAACATAAAAGCAGACTTTGTCTTAGGATTAGATTTTATGATACAAAATAATGGCGGATGTCTTGTTACAAAAAACTGGGTAGATATAGTATAGATAGATTATAATAAAAACGAATAGATATAATAAAAACAGATAATTAGAAAGATAATAGACAGATAATAATGCATAATAGTAAATAGATAGGTAATAAAAAAATAATAATAGACAGATAGATAATAATATTATAAGACAGATGTACAATAATAATAAAGCGTATATAATGTATAAACAAAGCAAATAATTAATAAGCGAGTTTTAGTATATGTTATAAGAAAAGTAAATAAACAAGTTAATCAAAGTAATATAAACAAGTAGGTAAGTGGATATGAGAAAATAAAGCAGACTTAATGCGGATGTATTTTATATGGTGTAAAATCCTACTCAGTACTCCCTCCTTCGTTGTCCTTAGTCCAATGTAGTAGCAAAGTTATATAGATCAAAGTGTATTTTTCCCAATTAAAATAAATTATTTTTTGATTTTTTTTTAATTTATACCCTGTTCATCTCTTTTCTCTTCAGCTTTAGGTATTTTAGCAATAGCTTCTTTAATCACACCCCGGGAGAATAACAACAATCATTTATTTTCTAATTATAAACTATATAAATTATTTTTGATTTCTTCTAACGATCAACCTGTGCATTTAAATACGCTATTGCTATTTATTTCGTATAGGACTTCTGCTTTTATTATGGCATTATTTACTTCAAAACCATCTTCTTCTATTATTTCTATATTTATAAAATTAGTGTTGAATGCACAACTAATAGAAGATGTAAATAAAAATTTATTAAATGTAGATGAATATATGTCAGATAATGAAAGTATATACTCTATTAAAAGTATGGAAATCTTTGAAGAAGAAATAAATAAATCTGATTCTTCAGATTCTGGAGAAAAAGAATTTATAAATGAAATAGGATTAGACAAGACAAATGTAATGCCCCAAATCTAGTACCCGGAATGCTATACGGTGCTCATGACCCCGAAGAACCACAAGCTAACCCATGACTGATATTTGTACCTATATACTGTATGACATCATGTAAAATGCGAAAATAATGGACTGGAATATGCCATAAGGTTCAAAATGGATAAAAATATTATCTGAGAGTATGGTATATCAATACCAAAACATGAACTGAAATAAACTGTCTGAACATACTGTAGTCTGAAATCCTTTAAAAATGAACTATCTGAATAGGGAGTTGATGGAACATGTCCCCAATTAACTCTAACTACTGAAATAAACTAAGTAATGACATAATAAAGTAGTGATCTTATCCTCGAAGGATGAGGACTCACTGCTAACTCTAACTGCTGAGACTGGAATACTACTGATGCTTTGGAGCTCGTTCTTTTGAACCTATGGTATAAAACACCATAACGCAAATGCGCCAGTATGATTGAATGTATTGGTATACAAGTGAGGTAGGCTGAATGTAAAGTTTTATATGAATGAACAATACTAGCTAACCGAATAACATGAATGTGAGAATACATGCATGAATACATGAACTATATCTCAGATCAAGACATCACTGAATCTGAATACTGATAACATAGGTTTCGTATAACTATTGTACTATTATCTGAATGACTGTGTCTGACAGTCCTGTTTCTTATGGAACTAGCTGAGTTCCATATTGAACTGGGTTACTATATCTGACAACCCTAAATTCTATAGAACTATATAATTTCTATTACTGAGACTGAAACTGAGACTGTAACTGTGGGAAGTAGTCATCTAACCAACATGCCCTAAATAAAGCACTTTAACTAAGTTTGGGTCCAATTTTTAACCCCAATTGGAAGAGTGTCAATATCGCACCACTGGTAAAGACAAGCTATGAGTGGTCCCTCATCTAACAGGTACTCTAAGGAGCATGGTGAGACCCTCATGTAACAGGTTAAGACACCTCACCAACCCTCATCTAACAAGTTAGATGTCTCAACATGCGCTAGCTACATAGTTCTGGAGAGCAAGGATTGCTTCTAAAAATCACACCCTCTACTCGCAGGTGAGTTCCCATCCTTGGGCTCACTCGGTGTTGAATCCTACTCCCATATGACTAGATACTAAATTAATTATACTGAACAGAATGGATTGAGTTTACTGAGTTTTGTTAACTGATGGAGTATCACTGAGATCTAATAACTGACTGAGATTACTGAGTTTTCCTAAGTCATGAGACTGACTAAATTCTACTGAACATGGCTTGACTGAGATATCTTGAAAACATGACACTGGATCTAGGAACACAGCTAAATTATCGGGTACAAGTACCCCCAGGACTCAACAGCATGAAACTGAAAAGACTTGACACTCTTTGACACATGCCCATAGTCAACAATTCATAGTATAATCATCGAGGATATTCACGAAGTATTTGAATGACATAAGCTCACACATGAATAGAAGTGCATGTAAACATGTCATAATTTCATAAGCCTAATCTCATGAGCATTACATCAATCCATCACAAAGCATAACAATAACATGGGAGTCATTTTAACTTAAGGGTGATACATAGGTTCATCATTTTGGTCACAATCGAGTCATAAGGCATTTTTCCTATTCTCTTAGGCATTTTATCAAACACCTTGCATGCATAACTATAAGCTTAGGCTTTGACATTAAATTAATTCATCATGGTTGCATAAATCAGCATAATTTAGTAGATTTCAATCCACATGCTAGCATAAATTAATGAAAACACATTTAATGATTCCAACTTGGGTATCATACACAACATCAACATGATCATAATCAATCCACAACATAAAAATCATAATTTATAATTTAAAATAGGATTCTTAGGCTTCATGGACGAAAGAAATCCATGAATGAACACTTGACATACCTGGGTGGATAATTTCTTAAAGATTTGGGGAGGAAACCTTGAATTCTTAACTTGGAATTAATCACCTAGGGTTTCTTGTTCTTGGGGATTGATCTTTGAGAGAAAACCTAATTGAATGTTGTGACTGAATAATGAAGTTAAGAGCTTTTGTCTGGTATAATTAGAGGTTAAAATGGGTGGAAAAAGACCCAAATACCCTTTTAAAATGGCTTTAAATTGATGAACGGGATCTGCGATGGCTTGTACGATGGTCTGTCGCTGGCGCGACGGTCCATCATTCTGGCCGTCGCACTTGGACCAGAATAGGGACTCACTGCCTTACTAGCGATGGCTTGGGCGATGGTCCATCGCTAGATCAATGGTCCGTCAACCTGTCTGTCGCACCTTAGCCAGAAGATAACTTACTGCCTTAGCTGTGATAGTTTAGGCGATGGTCCATCGCTAGCTCGATGGTCCATCAACCTGCCCGTCGCACCTGGGTGGTTCTGACAGCTCTCAGTAAAACATCAATAACTTTCTACTCTGATGCCAGATTTGGACGACATTGGTATCGTTGGAAAGCTAATTCAATTTCTCATATGATAAATAGTCGAAATTGGGGAAATTATAATTGGTTTAAATATTATTCATCTAGGAAGTCATCACTAACTCTTCTGGAGACTAGATTTGACTTAAAGAAAGTTTGGGGTATTACAACAAACTCAGACTATTATGATTTAGTAAATTTGATAGAAGAATGTGAACATGAATTTGAGGAAGGAAAAAGATTAGACAGTAATCAGTGTGGGTTTTGTAAGTGGTTTCCAAGTAAAAACAAAAGGGCAAAATGTAGGAAATGTTATAAGGAAGGATGCATAAAATGTATAGAAAAAACCTGATACTTTCTTTCAGTCCTGAATGCTTAAAGTTATTATTTTACTGAGGTGTCTCCTTTCTTATTAATATACATTAAATGATCTGTGGGTTTTAATATTTCTTTCTTACTGAAATTTTCATAAACATAAAATCAGACTTTGTCTTAGGATTAGATTTTATGATACAAAATAATGGCGGATGTCTTGTTACTAAAAATTAGGTAATATTCGCCAGTAATATCACTCACTCACCAGTACAGACACAACCCTTGCTAACTAAATATCATTTCCTTAAACATAAGACAGAAGAAAGAATTGAAAGCTCGAATGATCAAATAAAACTAGAAAAAATCCTAGAATGTGATAAAGGAGAAAATTGTACATATAATGATAATAAAAAGGTAACAATGTATGAAGAATTACAAGATTTATTAGTAGAAGAAATAGAAAAAGACTATACTTTAATAGAAATGGAGACAAAATTATACAATTTTAAGAAGAAGATAGGAGTAATAAAAGATCAAAAAGACATAGAAAAAATAATACAAATCCTAGACAAGCTAGAGATAATCGGAGAAAAATCCCTGCAACATTGGGACTCAAATCAAATTACCTACAAATTAGAAATAATTAATCCAGAATGTACTAATAAACAACATCTATAGAGGTTACAAATGAAGACTCTAAAGACTTTGAAATACAAATAAAAGAGCTATTAGAATTAGGAATAATTAGAAGATCTACATCAAGACATAGGTCAACAACTTTCATAGTAAGAGATCATAATGAAATAGTAAGAGGAAAAGTTAGAATGGTAATAAATTACAAAACACTAATTGATAATACTGTAATGGATGGGTATAAGTTACTACACAAAACAAAATTAATAAATAGAATACAATGAAGAAAAGTATTTAGTAAATTTGATTGTAAATCTGGATAAATCTGGATATTGGCAGATTAAAATGCATGAAGATAGTATAGAATGGACAGCTTTCACATGTCCGAAAGGACATTTTGAATGGCTAGTCATGTCGTTCGGATTAACGACGGCTCCTCCAATTTTTCAAAGAAAAGTGGATAGTATTTTGAGAGACTATAAAAATTTTGTATTGGTTTATGTAGATGATATTCTAGTTTTTAGTAATAATATGAGAGAACATTTAGGTCATTTACAACAAGTCTTTAAATTATTTGTAGATAATGGAATAATAATAAGTAGAAAGAAAATGGAATAATGTAAAAATAGTATTAATTTTTTAGGAGTAGTTATTGGAGATGGTAGAATAAAATTACAACCACACATAGCTAAAAAAGTCTTAGAAATGCCAGATAGATTAGACAAGACTAAATATTTACAAAAGTTTTTAGGACTACTAAATTATGCTAGAGCTTTTATAAAAGACTTAGAAAAAGTAGCAGGACCGTTATATTCTAAAACAGGATCAACAGGCCAAAAAATCTTTAATACTGAAGACATTAAATTAGTCCAACAAATTAGAAGCATGGTACAAGACATCCCAGACTTAACGTTACCATTAGAAACGGATTATTTATTAGTTGAGACAGATGAAAGCCTTCAAGGATGGGGAACAGTATTAATAGCAAAGCCTAACATATATAGTGACAAAAAGGATGAGAAAATATATGTTTATTCAAGGGGAAAATATAAATAAAAGGGTAAATTAAATTCCATAGATGCGAAGACACTAGCAGTAATATACGGTTTGATACCAGATCTCATAGTCTTTCGGGATTTGGTTGAATTTGTGCAGCCTTTTTTAATATTTCCAGATCCGTGTGACGGATGGCCAAATGAACTGCGTCATCAGCTCTGAAATATCAATTTTAGCCTAGGTAGACCTTTGGTTTTGGTCCCGGTGCACCCGAGCTCATTTCGACCTATTGGTTGGAAAGTTGGAAAATTGGAAATATGGATGTGGGACCTACATTTGATCAAAACGACCTCGGATAGAAAATCCAACTTAATCAGCAGATCCATAATGTCAATTTTAGGTTGTTGGCATATTTGGTATGATTTTACGGCTTTTAAATCTCATTTCGACCCTCAGTTTGAAAAATTATAATTTTGGATTTCGGGGGTCAACTTTGTGAAAACGATATTTTTTTTGAAAATCTGATATCTCCATCACGTCTGGAATGTCGAATTTAGTGTGGTTGCATAGTTCGTTTGCATAAATCAGACTCCGAACGAGTTCCGGGCACCCCGTCGAAGTTCGGAGTGGACTTTAAAACGAAAAAACTGCAGCTTTTTTATCCTTTTAGTGCAGATTTTCTGCACAATATTAATAGTTTTTGGGTCCATTTTGCTCATTTTTCATCTTGCCTTTGAGAGTTAAACCCTAAATAGTTTGGGATCTTAAAAGTAAAGTTTGTGGGAGCTTGAGAAGCTAGATTAACACCGATTTCTTGCTTTTATTACGGATTTATGGTAAGAATTCACCCATTTTCTTAGTAACTTCTTAATAAATTTCTCAAAACCCCAAAAATCTTATGGCACGATTTTGAACCCAAATTTCACCCCTTTCACTTGAATAATATTTTTATCTTATAATTACTAGTTTTTCATCAATTTAACTTTTAGAACAACTTCGATTCTTGATTTTAACCCGGATTTTAAAGATTTTAACCGGTAAAGCTCAAAAATAATTTTTCTTTGATTTGAACCCCATTTTTTACTCGATTTAACTTGGGTTTTCAGCTGTAGGTTCCTACAAATATGAAAAATATATTTTTGAAGTAAGGTTTCAATTTTTCCCTTCTTTGTAGGAAACTTATTTTGGGGGTTTGTTTTGACCCCGAACCAAAATTTGTATATATGGGTGTCGTTGGTTTTGTTTTGATGCGTAGATTTCATATTTGATATTTTTAGTAGAGTTCAGAATTGTTGGTGAAAAGTAAGGTCGCGGGTTCAAGTGTAGCAGACCGATTTCGGCTTTCGAGATAAGTTATGACTTAACTCTTTCAGACTGAGCTGGGTAGTAAATGATGATACAAATGCACATTAAGGGTAGGAACTAATCATGAAAAATGGCTATCTATGTGTTGTTCCCGTGTGGGGGCCTATATGTGATGTAATTGTCAAAATTAAGATTTTATGTGATATGTTTGACCGTGTGGGGTCCTATGTGATATTGATAGCCTTGAATACATGTGAATAATTGTATTGTATTGTGTAAAGTGGTACCATTGGTGTATTATGATTATATTCATACTTTATTGGCATATGAGACATGTGGAAATTCATGGTTGAAACAAAAATAATAAGTGGATATTGACTCATGTGGTTGTGGGAATGTATTATTGTGGTTGGTTGTGGAAATATATCATATTATTGGTTGTGAAAATACTCATTATGATTGGTTGTGAGAATTACATCTTCACATCATACTCATTCATGAAACATTGGTACCACCGTGACAACATCTGAGAAACACTGGCAACACCCTTTTAAATAAATATTGTAACACCTTATAAAACCCTTTCTGAGGGATATGCCAGAAAGGAGATATGAGATACGTGGATTGTATACAGGTTGACGAAACCCCTATGGGTCCTGCATTGAGATCCTTAGCTCCGTAGGAGTATACGGGGATTGTACAACGATCCCCGAGGTTATGCGACGACCTCGTGCATCATCATCATCATCATCACATACATTGCACTTACTTTATTGTATTTATGTTGTGTTGTATTGCCTTATTGACTTGTCATCTATGTATTTGTCTTATCTTCCTTTAATTGTATTTGATGATCTTGTATCTACATGTTATCTATTGTTCTATTTATATGTGACATAAAGTATACTTGTGTTCTATATCTTAGTGTGTCGTTGTAATATATGTGATATGTATTAGAACTGTTAGTGCAAGTGGTGTGGGCTACCATTGTGGGACATTTTCTGATTGCAGGTAACGTTCCCTTAGTGTATATTTTTTATGCTTCATTTACTACTTTGCTTGATCGGTCTATGATACCTACTGAGTACAAGTGGACTGTACTCTTGCCTACTACGCCCTTTTGGTGCAGGTCGTACGCCTCAGATTTCTTGACTCGGGCGATTATTGGAGCTTCCAAGGTAGTGGTTGGATATTCATGCGTCCGAAGTTCACCTCTATCTTTCTAAAGTAGTTATGTCTTTATTAGTATTCGAAGACAGATATTATTCTTTTTGTGGTTAGTTTTCTGATGTATTTCACTCTTGGATTGTATTAGTAGTTCTTACAGTATTGACACCTGGTTTTGGGCATGATTGGTATCTTGGATAAGTTCTTTCCACATTGTTATGATTACCTATATGGTTCGGCTTCGTTATAGAAGTCTTACCTTGGGATATTTTTTTTCTTTTCCTCTTTTCTTATCAGTTTGGGTAATAGGCTTACTTGTCAAGGTATGCCGCAACAAGTGCCATCATAACCCTCGTTTTTTATGTCATGACACATTAGATTACAAGAAAGTGGTAATAAAGGAAAAATTCTAAATTTACCAGCTCATGACCCTCGGGCATGGAATAATGTAATAGACATATGGAAAAATGTAGTTGTAGCAGACTACATACAACATATAAAGGGTAATCAAGAACCAGATGCAGAAATTATGTATAGATATTTAGAAACATTTCTAGGAGAAAGTACTAAAGCACTTTGGGAAGCTTATAAGATAATATTCCCACAAGACTTTCAAGAATTAGTAGAACTAGACTCAAATCCATACAATTTTGTAAGCAAATTACATAATCTACTAAAAGAAGAAGATCCCAATAGTGGATTAGTGGTATTGCAGCAAAAATCCCTAATAAATTTAGAACAACTAAGTATTAATAATTGGTCAAGGATCAAAGAATTTCTAAATAATTACTTTTATTATCGCACAATTAGTGGAAACTCATTTGATTAGAATCTCGAATCTAGATTATTTAATAAATTACCAGGGGCTCTAGAAAGAGAGATAGAAGAAAAATAGTCCAAGAGAGAAGGAGTAATACAAAATTCAAATAATCCATGGTCAATAGGACAAAGAATACAACATGTAATGAATTTATTACAGGAAAAATGTACAAATATACAGATACCAAAACAATTAAAAAGAAGCGATATAGATTTTTGTAAAAACATATATACTACACAAAATTATGACCAAGATTATAAAAATAAGAAATATAGAAAGGCATATAAGAAACATGTAAGAAAATATAATGCTAGTAGAACCTACAAAAATAAATTAGAATGTTTTACCTTCGGTAGCATAGAAAACTTAGCAAATACTTGTAATGCCCCGGGAAATTTTTCGTTGAAATTTTGTGCGTAAACGTGTTGGGTTCTATCTTCTAGAATGAATTATAAATTTTTCATGAAGAATGTCTTCGATTATGACCTACTATTGCGTAGAGTATCGAATAAGCTTTCCAACGATATGTGGATCATCCAAAACAGACACCCGAGCGACGAGTTATGAACATTCCGATCGAATCGTGAATAGTAGTGAACAGTAAAACGTGCAGGAAAAAGTACTGATGCCTGGCATATTTTTTCTCCAACTTTAAATAATCATAACTCCTTGTACATAATGATCTAGGTAATCTACTATATATCAACGGAAATCTCTACGAGTCTTCTCTCCAATGAAATTGGTTTCATCCAATTTGTCTATCGGAGCAAAACGTTATGGTCGATCTACTTCAGCCTACCAAAAGTGAATTTTTGGGTCAACTTCAAACGATTATAAATCCTCGTACACAATGATTTGGGTGAGATATTATATATTAATGAAAAGATATGAGAGTCCGCTTTCTAATGAAATTGGTTTTATCCAATTTAGATATCAGAGTAAAACGTTATGGTTGATCTACTTCAGACTATCAAAATAGTCCACCAAAGGACAGATTCAAGATTTTTTTTTATTTTTAGGGGCGTTTTCGTCATTCTCCCTCACCCAAAATCCGTCCAAACCCTATATTAAAGCCTATTATAAGCATTATATGTTATATTTCATCAAATTCCCTTAAAAAGAAAAACCTAAGCTCCAACATCCAACTTCAAGAACCTCCAAAGTTCACCATTAATTCTACAAATTTATTCATGATTCCAAGTTCCTAGTTCAAGAACTCCAAGAACCATCATTCAAAGGCACAATTAATATCTCAAAAATGAGTATCGATCTAAAGTTCATCATTCAAGGTATGTGGGGTTTTTCAACAAGAACTTTCTTTCGTTCTTGTGCCCAAAAGTAATTTTCTTTACAAAGGCATGATTTTTATTTGATTTTTACGAATTTGAAGCATGAACCCATATCTTATGATGATTATTATGAAATCTTGATGTTTATGATTTTGAAAGATGAATTTACATGTGTGGAGATATAAAACATGAATCTTGAATGATATTTATCATGATTTTGATATTCGGATCGTGAATCCCCATTGGAAATTGTGTTTTTTTTAGAAAGTGTGTGTTATAAGCACGTTGATGTTGAATATTTGAGATATTTTGAATGATTTGACCTTTTGGTCTTAATGAAGTTGTTTTGAACTCGAGTGTGAAAGAAATCCACAACGTGGTTGATTTTGATAGATGGGAAGCATGATGGCTCCCGATGTATATTTATATATTACTGAAATTGTTTTATTGTGGATTGTCTTTGAAATAATCTAAGCTAAGTTTGGGAGAAATCTTTAGCACCGAGTGGGAGGTATAAGGCGACCTTACTTCCCTAGAGCTACGTGCCCCCGTAGGAGTGAGCCTGAGGCTGATTTATATAGTGATCACTAGTTTATGTGGATTTGATATCGATAGTCCTACTTCGATGGCAAGGATAGGACGACTCCCCCCAACGTGGGTTGTATGTTGGACTCCATGTAGCTCACATGGTTTATGTCGGTTATAGGATCTCCCAGTGTGTGTGTGTTTCTTTGTGTCTGTGGTGAATGGTGAAGTGATTTGAAAGTGGAATTGTGAAAGTTATTATTTCGAAAGATTTAAATGATATTTACATTATGAGAATTGATATTCTTGATGAACTGAAAGTGATTGACAAATTATATGATGACTCATATATGTTATTGTACTTATTTCATCCTCTCATGATTATGATGATTTTCTTCGGGCTATATGAGTCTTTCATACATCCTGCATATTTCTTATAAATATTTATGATGATGATGTTTATACAACTGCATACACCCCTATATACTCGGTTCCTTTCCATGGTAATGACCCATATCTTCAGATGTGGGCTGCATTTTCTCGGAATGTAGGTTCAGGTGCTCAGTTCCAGGTTTGACTGGGATTCTTCGGGCATGCTGTTCTACATCCTCTGTTGTGGTGAGTCCTCATGTTTCGAGGATGTGATGCCTTATGTTGGTTTTACGGAATCGTTTACATTTGATAATTGAGTATGAGTCAGTTGGGGCATTTTGTTGAGAGTTTCTCCTCTATAGCGTCTCATATGACTCGGTTGACCCAAAAGAAAGTGAAGTTTTTGTGGTCCGAATCTTGTGAGAAGAGTTTTCAGGAGTTGAAGACGCGACTTACTTCAGCCCCTATTTTGACTTTGCCTGATGGTATTGATGGTTTTGTGGTGTGCTGTGGTGCTTCGAGAGTTGGGTTGGGTTGTGTATTGAAGCAGAAGGGTAAGGTGATAGCTTATGCTTCTAGACAGTTCAAACCCCATGAGAAAAATTACCCCACCCATGACCTTGAGTTGGCTGTTGTTGTGTTTTCTTTGAAAATCTGGAGACACTATTTGTATGGTATCCATGTTGATGTTTTCACTGATCATAAGAGTCTGCAATATGTGCTTACCCAGAGAGAATTGAATCTTAGGCAGAGACAATGGTTAGAATTGTAAAGCACTATGATATGAGTGTGTTGTACCATCCAGGCAAGGCCAATGTTGTGGCGGATGCCCTAATTAGAGTGTCAATGGGTAGTGTTTTGCATGTGGTAGAATATAAGAAAGAGTTGGCCCGTGATGTACATCGTTTGGCTAGATTGGGGGTTAGTTTGTTTGACTCTGCTGAAGGTAGTATAGGGGTTCAGAGTAGTTTCGAATCCTCCTTGGTTTCAGAAGTGAAGGAAAAGCAATACTTGGATGCTAGTTTGGTCAGACTGAAGGAGTCAATCAAGGACCAAAAAGTAGAGGTTTTCTCCCAAGGGGGAGATGGTGTGTTGAGATTGCAGGGTAGATTGTGTGTCCCGAATATTGATGATCTGAGATAGAGGATTATGGATGAAGCGCATGGGGTGCGATATTCTATTCATCCTGGTGCCACCAAGATGTACCGAGACTTGCGAAAAATCTATTGGTGGAGTGGCATGAAGAAATATATAGCAACGTTTGTAGCTAAGTGTGCAACATGCCAACAGGTTAAGGTTGAACACCAAAGACCTGGTGGTATGATGTAAGAGTTTAGTATTCCCACCTGGAAGTGGGAAGAGATAAATATGGACTTCGTGATTGGTTTACCTCCTTCCTGACGCCATCATGATTCCATTTGGGTTGTGGATGATAGGTTGACTAAGTCTGCTCATCTCTTGCTTGTTCATACTTCATATACTACTAAGGATTACGCTAGATTGTATATCCCAGAGCTAGTCAGATTGCATGGAGTTCCCTTGTCTATCATTTCGGATAGGGGTACTCAGTTCACTTTGCAATTTTGGAAAGATTTTCAGAAGGGTCTTGGTACCCAAGTGGTTTTGAGTTCTGCTTTTCATACGCAGATTGATGGTCAGGCTGAGCGGACCATCCATACCTTAGAGGATATGTTGAGAGCTTGTGCACTTGACTTTAAGGGAAGTTGGGATGATCACTTACCGTTGATAGAGTTTGCTTACAATAACAGTTTCCACTGTAGTATTGGCATGGCTTCGTTTGAAGCCTTATATGGGAGGAAGTATTGATCACCCATAGGTTGGTTTGAGGTGGGTGAAGCGGCTGTGAGTGCTCCTGATTCGGTATTTATGGCTATGGAAAAAGTTAAGTTGATTAGGGAAAGGTTGAAAACTGCGCAGAGTCGTCAGAAGTCATATGCGGATGTTAGAAGGAGAGACCTTGAGTTTGAAGTTGGTGACCTAGTGTATCTGAAAATTTCACCCATGAGAGGGGTGAAGAGATTCAGAAAGAAGGGGAAGCTTAGTCCTTGTTATGTTAGTCCTTACAAAATTCTTAGCCGTGTTGGTAAGGTAGCTTATGAGGTCGAGTTGCCTTCCGAGTTGTCCTCTATTCATCCAATATTCCATGTCTCCATGCTTACAAAGCATATTAGCGATGATGTGGTAGTGGATTCCTCTGTGAGTGTTGACATTCAAGAAAATCTTTCTTTTGATGAGATTCCTATTGAGATTCTTGATTTCAGTGTCCGAAGACTAAGGAACAAAGAAGTTCCCTTGGTCAAGGTGTTGTGGCGAAACCAATCTGTTGAGGGTGCAACTTGGGTAGCTGAGGCGGATATGCGATCCAAGTACCCACACCTATTTTCCGCAAACTCCGATCAAGCGGAAGGTACCGTTCTTTCCTAAATCATGCACTTTTGATAAAAGTTGAAGCAGTTCAGCTGTCATTTATTATGTGTTCAGTTGTAGTTTCTTGAATTTATGCATTCTATGTTGCATTCGCAGTGAGAAACAATGTGGTGATGAGTCTAACGAATGGTTTCAGCTGTATGCTCTATTCCCTATCTAATCTTGGCATATCTAGCATCATTCGAGGAAGAATTTTTTGAAAGGGGGGATGATGTAATACCCCAGGAAATTTTTCGTTGAAATTTTGTGCGTAAACGTGTTGGGTTCTATCTTCTAGAATGAATTATAAATTTTCCATGTAGAATGTCTTAGATTTTGACCCACCATTACGTAAAATATCGAATAAGATTTCCAACGATATATGGATCATCAAAAACGGACACCCGAGCGATGAGTTATGAACAATTCGATCGAACCGTGAATAGTAGTGAACAGTAAAACGTGCAGAAAAAAGTACTGAGGCCTGGTGTATTTTTGCTCCAACTTTAAATGATCATAACTCCTTGTATATAATGATCTGTGTGATCTACTATATATCAACGGAAATCTCTATGAGTCCTCTTTCCAATGAAATTGGTTTCATCCAATTTGTCTATCAGAGCAAAAAGTTATGGTCGATCTACTTCAGCCTATCAAAAATAAATTTTTGGGTCAACTTCAAACGATCATAACTTCTCGTACACAATGATCTGGGTGAGATACTATATATCAACGGAAAGATATGAGAGTCCTCTTACTAATAAAATTGGTTTTATCCAATTTGGATATCGGAGTAAAACGTTATGGTTGATCTACTTTAGACTATCAAAACAGTCCACCAAAGGACAGATTCAAGATTTTTTTTTATTTTTAGGGGCGTTTTGGTCATTCCCCCTCACCCAAAATCCATCCAAACCCTATATTAAAGCCTATTAGAAGTATTATGTGTTATATTTCATCAAATTCCCTCAAAAAGAAAACCCTAAGCTCCTACATCCAACTTCAAGAACCTCCAAAGTTCACCATTAATTCTACAAATTTATTCATGATTCCAAGTTCCTAGTTCAAGAACTCCAAGAACCATCATTCAAAGGCACGATTAACATCTCAAAAATGAGTATCGATCTAAAGTTCATCATTCAAGGTATGTGGGATTTTTCAACAAGAGCTCTCTTTCGTTCTTGTGCCCAAAAGTAATTTTCTTTACAAAGGCATGATTTTTATTTGATTTTTATGAATTTGAAGCATGAACCCATATCTTATGATGATTATTATGAAATCTTGATGTTTATGATTTTGAAAGATGAATTTACATGTGTGGAGATATAAAACATGAATCTTGAATGATATTTATCATGATTTTGATATTTGGGTCGTGAATCCCTATTGGAAATTGTGTTTTCTTAGAAAGTGTGTGTTATAAGCATGTTGATGTTGAATATTTGAGATATTTTGAATGATTTGACATTTTGGTCTTAATGGAGTTGTTTTGAACTCGAGTGTGAAAGAAATCCACAACGTGGTTGATTTTGATAGATCGGAAGCATAATGGCTCCCGATGTATATTTATATATTACTGAAATTATTTTATTGTGGATTGTCTTTGAAATGATCTGAGCTATGTCCGAGAGAAATCTTTAGCACCAAGTGGGCGGTATAAAGTGACCTTACTTCCCTAGAGCTACGTGCCCCCGTAGGAGTGAGCCTGAGGCTGATTTATATAGTGATCACTAGTTTGTGTGGATTTGATATCGATAGTCCTACTCCGATGGAAAGGATAGGACGGTTCTCCCAAACGTCGGTTGTACGTTGGACTCCATGTAGCTCACATGGTTTATGTCGGTTATAGGATCTCCCAGTGTGTGTGTATTTCCTTGTGTCTGTGGTGAATGGTGAAGTGATTTGAAAGTGGAATTGTGAAAGTTATTCTTTCGAAAGATTTAAATGATATTTACATTATGAGAATTGATATTCTTGATGAACTGAAAGTGATTGACAAATTATATGATGACTCATATGTGTTATTCTACTTATTTCATCCTCTCATGATTATGATGATTTTCTTCGGGCTATGTGAGTCTTTCATACATCCTGCATATTTCTTATAAATATTTATGATGATGATGTTTATACAACTGCATACACCCCCATATACTCGGTTCCTTTCCATGGTACTGACCCACATCTACAGATGTGGGCTGTATTTTTTCGGAATGTAGGTTCAGGTGCTCAGTTCCAGGTTCAACTGTGATTCTTTGGGCACGCTGTTCCACATCGTCTGTTGTGGTGAGTCCTCATGTTCCGAGGATGTGATGCCTTATGTTGGTTTCACGGAATCGTTTACATTTGATAACTGAGTATGAGTCAGTTGGGGCATGTCTCAATGACTCGCTGGTTTTATTGATTCTCTTAGAGGCTTGTCAGACTAGTATAGATTTTGGGAGTTGACTAATAAGTCATATTTTGTTGTCTTTCTGAAATTCTTTTAATCTTGGATGATGATTACTCTGTTTATATTTGAGGGTTATTTATGGAAACCTCGTTGATTTGTGTTGAACTGAATGAAAATGGCTCAAAGGGTTAACTTGGGGCTACTCGTAGCCTCAAGCATCGTGTGATGCTTCGGGATCCTTTTTCCAGGGCGTTACAATACTTGTCCAAAAAGAATCAATAATAGATCTAGGAATGCACAATTAATAGAAGATGTAAAAGAAAATTTAATAAATGTAGACCAATATATATTAGATAATGAAAGTATATACTCTATTAAAAGTATGGAAATCTTTAAAGAAAAATAAATAAATCTAATTCTTCAGATTTTGGAGAAGAGAAATTTATAAATGAAATAGGAATAGAAAAGATAAACTCAGACTATTATGATTTAGTAAATTTGGTAGAAGAATGTGAACATGAATTTGAGGAAGAAAAAGGATTAGACAGTATTCAGTGTTGTTTTTGTAAGTGGTTTCCAAGTAAAAAGAAAAGAAAAAAATGTAGGAAATGTTATAAGGAAGGATGCATAAAATGTATAGAAAAAACCTCAGAGATCCTAAAAATCCAAAAATCAACAAACAATTTAGGTAATTTTCACAAGAAACAACCTGAACCAATAGTTAAAACACCAGACGATAAAATATTAGAATTAGAAGAAAGACTAAAAAGATTAGAAATGAGAGTTTATAACCTCGAAAAAAACATAAAGAGATAATTACAGAAGAAGACTTATTAGAAGTAGAATAATTAAATATATTAGTTGAAAGTAATAAAGTTAAACAGAAAAAATCAATGAATTTACCATTTGAAGGAATGGTATGTAATGAAGAAAAGAAGATAAGTACATTCAAAGTTTTAGCAAGAATAAAAATTCAAGACTATGAGTTCCAGATATTGGTTATAGTTGATTCAGGATGTACAAAAAGCATTTTAAATAGTAGAATTTTATCATCAAAATTAATTAAAAAATTGCCAAAACGTCAACTATCCATGCAAATGGACGGAACCTATACTACCTATACAGACAATATAGCAAAAGCAAAGGTAAGTTTTATTAATACTTGTGAAAAATTCTACCAACCATCCTATACACTTAGTGAAATACTAGTTAGAGATTTAAACATAAAAGCAGACTTTGTCTTAGGATTAGATTTTATGATACAAAATAATGGCGGATGTCTTGTCACAAAAATTGAGTAATATTCGCCAGTAATACCACTCACTCACCAGTGCAGACACAACCCCTGTTAACTAAATATCGTTTTCTTAAAGATAAGCTAGAAGAAAGAATCGAAAGCTCGAATGATGAAATAAAATCAAAAAAACCCTAGAATGTGATAAAGGAGAAAATAGTAGATGTAATGATAGTAAAAAGGCAACAATTTATGAATAATTACAAGATTTATTAGTAGAAGAAATAGAAAAAGACTATACTTTAATAGAAATGGAGACAGAATTATATAATTTTAAGAAGGGTATACAGAAGATAGGAGTATTAAAAGATCAAAAAGACTTAGAAAAAATAATACAAATCCTAGACAAGCTAGAGATAATCAGAGAAAAACTCCTGCAATATTGGGACTCAAATCAAATTACCTACAAATTAGAAATAATTAATCCAGAATATAATTTTAAAACAGCATCTATAGAGGCTACAAATGAAGACCTTAAAGACTTTGAAATACAAATAAAAGAGTTATTATAATTAGGAATAATTAAAAGATCTACATTAAGACATAGGTCAGTAGCTTTCATAGTAAGAAACCATAGTGAAATAGTAAGAGGAAAAGCTAGAATGGTAATAAATTATAAAAGACTAAATGATAATACTGTAATGGATGGGTATAAGTTACCAGAAAAAACAGAATTAATAAATAGAATACAAAGAAGAAAAGTATTTAGTAAATTTGATTGTAAATCTGGATATTAGCAGATTAAAATGCATGAAGATAGTATAGAATGGATAGCTTTCACATGTCCGGAAGGACATTTTGAATGGTTGGTCATGCCGTTTGGATTAAAGATGGCTCCTCCAATTTTTCAAAGAAAAATGGACACTATTTTTAGAGGCTACAAAAATTTTGTATTGGTTTGTATAGATGATATTCTAGTTTTTAGTAATAATATGAGAGAACATTTAGGACATTTACAACAAGTCTTTAAATTATTTGTAGATAATGAAATAATAATAAGTAGAAAGAAAATAGAATTATGTAAAAATAGTATTAATTTTTTAGGAGTAGTTATTGGAGATGGTAGAATAAAATTACAACCACACATAGCTAAAAAAGACTTAGAAATGCCCGATAGATTAGACAAGACTAAAGATTTACAAAATTTTTTAGGACTATTAAATTATGCTAGAGCTTTTATTAAAGACTTAGGAAAAGTAGCAGGACCGTTATATTCTAAAACAGGATCAACATGGAAAAAAACCTTTAATACTGAAGACATAAAATTAGTCCTACAACTTTAAAGCATGATATAGGACATCCCAAACTTAAAATTACCATTAGAAATGGATTATTTAATAGTTAAGATAGACGAAAGCCTTCAGGGATGGGGAGCAGTTTTAAAAGCAAAGCCTAAAAAATATAGTGACAAAAAGGATGAGAAAATATGTGTTTATTCAAGTGGAAAATATAAAGAAAAGGGTAAATTAAATAGCATAGATGCGAAGACACCAACAGTAATTAACGATTTGATACCAGATCTAATAATCCTTTAAAATTTGGTTGAATTTGTGTAGGCTTTTGTAATATTGCTAGATAAATTTTATCTTGTAGTATATCATTCATGGGAGTATAAATCCTCTATTAAATCATCAAAGCCTTTGTAGAGAGGGGTTGTATAGTCTTTTACATAATTCATTACCTCTGTCCATGTCTGAAATACTCCCTGTGTCTTTTCCCTAAGAACAACATAAAATTTAAATCTGTTAGTACTATTTTTCTCAGTAAAATAATAACTTAAAGCATTCAGGAGAGAAGAGACAAGATCACCCAGAACAGAAATAAGACTAGGACTATTAGACGGAGATAGTGACGAGTATGAATGAGACTACAACAACAATAATAGATGATAGATATTATTTTGCAGAATCCATTACCTCTGTACATGTCTAAATTAATCCCTGTGTCTTTCCTATAAGAACAACGTAAAATTTAAATTTGTTAGTACTATTTTTCTCAGTAAAATAATAACTTAAAGCATTCAGGACTGAAAAAAAGTATCTAATACCTTTTGGTGTCTTGTTGTAGCAGATCCATAAATTGTTGATTAGGCAAATCTGTCGTTTGTCCACCCTTAGATCTGGTTTTAATTTGAAAGTCAAATTGGATGGCTCATAACTGGCTAGATTATGAGGTCCGAAGATCAGTCTTTCTAATTTCAAATGTTCCAACATTGTTTGTGACCTGTAACGAGTGTTGCTTAGTAATTTGTTTAAGTAGTCTTGAGAGGATGAGGCTTCCGCCTTTCCTTTGTCTTTTCCTGTATACATACTAAAACAAAAATTGTTAGTTGTTTTCTTTTATTAGTCTACTTAGCTGATCTGTTAGGTTATTATCTTTACCTTTAATATGTTCTAGAACAATATTATAAATTGAAGTGGAATCTAGGAAATTTAGCCACTTCCTTTTACTACTATTCTTCTCTTTTATTTTCTAATTGAATTTTACTATGGCCTCGCAGTCTGTTCTTACTAATATTTCTGGCTTATTTAATATATAAAGTTTAAAACTATTCAAACAGTAAATTACTGCTACTGTCTCTGCAACTATACTATTTAATTTACCCTTTTCTTTATATTTTCCACTTGAATAAGCACATATTTTCTCATCCTTGAAGGCTTTCGTCCGTTTCAACTATTAAATAATCTATTTCTAATGGTAACGTTAAATCTGGGATGTCTTGTATCATGCTTCTAAGTTGTTGGACTAATTTTATGTCTTCAGTATTAAAGGTTTTTTGCCATGTTGATCCTGTTTTAGAATATAACGGTCCTGCTACTTTTCCTAAGTCTTTTATAAAAGCTCTAGCATAATTTTATAGTCCTAAAATTTTTTGTAAATCATTAGTCTTGTCTAATCTATCTGGCATTTCTAAGACTTTTTTAGCTATGTGTAGTTGTAATTTTATTCTACCATCTCCAATAACTACTCCTAAAAAATTAATACTATTTTTACATAATTCCATTTTCTTTCTACTTATTATTATTCCATTATCTACATATAATTTAAAGACTTGTTGTAAATGTCCAAATTGTTCTCTCATATTATTACTAAAAACTAGAATATCATCCACATAAACCAATACAAAATTTTTAGTCTCTAAATATACTATTCATTTTTCTTTGAAAAATTGGAGGAGCCATCTTTAATCCGAACGGCATGACCAACCATTCAAATTGTCCTTCCGGACATGTGAAAGTTGTCCATTCTATACTATCTTCATGTATTTTAATCTTCCAATATCCAGATTTACAATCAAATTTACTAAATACTTTTCTTTCTTGTATTCTATTTATTAATTCTGTTTTTTTTCTGGTAACTTATACCCATCCATTACAGTATTATCATTTAGTCTTTTGTAATTTATTACCATTCTAGCTTTTTCTCTTTCTATTTCACTATGGTTTCTTACTATGAAAGTTTTTGACCTATGTCTTGATGTAGATCTTCTAATTATTCCTGAGTCTTGTCACGACCCAAAAATGAGGGTCATGGTTACACTTGTTGCAGCGTACCTTGACAAGTAAGTCGATCACCTGAACTGATATGAAAAGAAGAAAAGACAGAAATATCCCACGGTAAGGATTCTAGAATAAAGCCTAACCATATAAGTAATTATAACAATGTGCAAAGAACTTATCCAAACTACCAATCATGCCCAACTAGGTGTCAATAGTGTAAGAACTACTAATACAATTCAAGAGTCAAATACATCAAAAAAATAACCACAAAGGAATAATAACTGTCTCCGAATACTAATAAAGACATAACTAGTATAGAAAGATAGAGGTGAACTTCGGATGCATAAATGTCTAACTGCTACCTTGGAAGCTCCAACAATCGCCCGAATCAAGTAAGCTAAGGCACACTCGAGCTAGGACCTGCACCGAAAGGGCGCAGTAGGATGAGTACAGTCCACTTGTCCTCAGTAGGTATCATAGGCCGACCAAGTAAAGTGGTAAATAAATCATACAAAATATACACTAAGGGCACGTCACCTGCAATCAGAAAATATTCCACAATGGTAGCCCACACCGCTTGCACTAACAATTCTAGTATATCTCACATATATTACAAAAACACACCAAGATACAAAATACAAGTATACATTATGTCACATATAATAGAACAAGAGAGAACATGTAGATACAAGATCATCAAATACAAGTAAAGGAAAGTAAGACAAACTCATAGATGACAAGTCAATAAGGCAATACAACACTACATAAACACAATAAAGTAAGTGCAATGCATATGATAATGATGATGATGATGATACACGAGGTTATCGCACAACCTCCGGGATCGTTGCACAATTCCCATATCCACCCATGGAGCTAAAGCTTCCCGACGTAGGACTCATGGGGTTCGTCAACCCATATACAATCCACATATATCATATCTCCTTTCTGTAATATCCCTCAAAAAGGGTTTTATAAGGTGTTACAATATTTTTAAAATGATGTTGTCAGTGTTTCTCAGATGTTGCCACGGTGGTACCGACGTTTCATGAATGAGTATGATATGAAGATGTAATGCTCACAACCCATCACAATAAGTATTTCCACAACCAACCACATAATATATTTCCACAACCAACCACAATAATACATTTTCACAACCACATGAGCCAATATCCACTCGTTATTTTCATTTCATCCATGAATTTCCACATGTCTTATTTTCAATAAAGTATGAATATAATCACAATACACCAATGGTACCACATTAAACAATACCAATACAATTGTTCACATATATTCAAGGATATCAATGTCACATAGGACCCCACACGGTCAAACATATCACATAGTACTTTAATTTCGACAATTACATCACATATAGGACCCCACACGGTCACAGCACGTAGATAGCCATTTTTCATGATTAGTTCTCACCCTTAACATGCATTTTATACCATCATTTACTACCCAGCCTAGTCTGAAGAGTTAAACCATAACCAACCTCGAAAGTCGAAATCGGTCTGCTACATTTGAACCCACAACCCTACCTTTTACGAACAATTTCGAACTTCACTAAAAACATCAAATATGAAATTTATGCATCAAAACAAAACCAACGACACCTATATTGACTACTTTTGGTTCATGGTCAAAACAGATCCCCAAGACGGGTTTCTGAAAAAGAAGGGAAAAATTGGAACTTTACTTCAAAAATATGTTCTCCATATTTTTAGGAACCTACAACTGAAAACCCAAGTTAAATCGAGTCAAAAACGAGGTTCAAATCGAAGAAAAATCATTTTTGAGCTTTACCGGGTAAAATATTTGAAATCCGAGTTAAAATCAAGAATCGGAGTTGTTTTGAAGGTTAAATCGATGAAAAACTAGTAATTATAAGATAAAAGTACTATTCAAGTGAAAATAAGTGAAATTTGGGTTAAAATCATGCCCAAAGATTTTTGGGGTTTTGAGAAATTTATCAAGAAATTACTAAGAAAAGAGATGAATTCTTACCTTAAATTCGTAATAAAACCAAGAAAAAGATGTAAATCTAGATTTTCAAGCTCTCACAAACTTTACTTTTAAGCTCCCAACTATTTAGGGTTTAACTCCCAAGAGGCAAGATGAAAAATGAGCAAAATAGGTCAAAAAATATTATTTATCAGTGCATAAATCTGCACTGCTTTCTAAAACCAAAAAGCTGTTTTTTTTAAACTCAATTCGGACTTCAACGGGGTGTCCGGTATTTGTTCGGAGTTCGATTTATGCAAATGAACTATGCAACCACATTAAATTCAATGTTCCGAACGCGATAGCGATACCAGCTAAGCATCGGTCATCTTATCTTAGGCTAGCAGCTAAGCATCAGACAATAGACTGGACAGGCTAATACACTTGTTTTTGTACAAGATGAGCAACAAACAAAAAAGAAAACTACTTAGCCTAGGTCATCAACCATCAAAAAGGACTCTCAGTAAATCAGGGGTCAATTGTCAACTCTTCAATTCATGCAGCTTAGGTTTTGGCATCATCAAAGATCCAGTGGGTCCGAGCATCCATTAATCTCCCTTCCTTCAAGACTGATTCAACAGGAAGGTTAGTTTTCAGAAGGGAGACTAAAGTTAGTAATGACAATCTGGTAAGCTTACCTGCAAAGATTACCAAGCCTAAGCAGACTAGACCTATTTTAGTGCACCAAAAAAGCTTGTCATACACCTTAGTACTGGAGATCTCAGCTGGTTATTGAAAGAAAAAAAGGAGTTAAGCAACAAAGGTCAACCTCAGATGATTAAACGAAAAAGGAAAATTACTCTTGAAGCTGAAGATGTATAGACCATAGCTATACAAGGGAACGGTATTCACCACCCAAAGAAGCCGAAGTTGGAGCTGAAGATTAAAAAACAAATCCATGGAAACTCTACACTAAGAGCAGAAGATGTGGAGGGTACTAATGAGCTTCTTAGCTCAGTTAGGAAACCCTACTTACTTATATATATGTATTTTTTGGGCCGGGTTTCTAAAATTCGGTCCATATTTATTTTCTTTGCTACTTAGGTTGTATTTTGAATGGGTTAGACCATTCTTGTTTTTTTAACTTTTGATTATCAATAAAATACAGATTAAACCAAAAAAAAAACCCCAAAACCTGAAATCATAACTTTCCAAACCGAGGGTCGAAATAAGATTTGAAAGCCGCAAAATCATACCAAACATGCTAATACCCTAAAATTGATATTCCAGATCTGCTGGCGAATTTGGACTTTCCATTCGAGGTCGTTTCTATCAAATGTGGGTCCCACACCCATATTTCCACTTTTCCAACGTTTCGATCAATAGGTCGAAATGTGCTCGGGTGCACCGAGATCCAAACCAAAGGTCTACCTAGCCTAAAATCGATATTCTAGAGCTTTTGGCACAGTCCGTTTGATCATCCATCGCACAGATCAAAATATATCCATATTAGTCCAAAATAAGGCTCTCAAAGCCATCAAAAATCACAATATTGCATAAATGATACCAAAATGCATCAAAAATTATGTCAACCACTCCCACAACTCAAAAATATCATAATGTAACAATGGAGAGGGGTAAAATAGTCAAATCATACAAAATCACAAATTTCACATATTTCATCAAATTTTCAGGTCGTTACAATTCTAATAGCTCTTTTATTTGTATTTCAAAGTCTTTAAGGTCTTCATTTGTAGCCTCTATAGATGCGGTTTTAATAGTATATTATGGATTAATTATTTCTAATTTGCAGGTAATTTGATTTGAGTCCCAACGCTACAGGGTTTTTTCTCCGATTATCTCTAGCTTGTCTAGGATTTGTATTATTTTTTCTAAGTTTGTTTGATCTTTTATTACTCCTATCTGTTGTGTACCCTTCTTAAAATTGTATAATTCTGTATCCATTTCTATTAAATTAGTCTTTTTCTATTTCTTCAACTAATAAATCTTGTAATTCTTCATACATTGTTGCCATTTTACTATCATTACATCTACTATTTTCTCCTTTATCACATTCTAGGGTTTTTTTTATTTTATTTGATCATTCAAGCTTTCGATTCTTTCATCTGTCTTATCTTTAAGGAAACGATATTTAGTTAGCAGGGGTTGTGTCTGCACTGGTGAGAGAGTGATATTACTGACGAATATTACCCAATTTTTTGTGACAAGACATCCGCCATTATTTTGTATCATAAAATCTAATCCTAAGATAAATTCTGCTTTTATGTTTAAATCTCTAACTAGTATTTCACTAAGTGTATAGGATGGTTGGTAGAATTTTTCACAAGTATTAATAAAACTTACCTTTGCTTTTGGTATATAGTCTGTATAGGTAGTATAGGTTCCGTCCATCTACATCGATAGTTGAGGTTTTGGCAATTTTTTAATTAATTTTGACGGTAAAATTCTACTATTTAAAATGCTTTTTGACCGTCCTGAATCAACTATAGCTAATGTCTGGAACTCATAGTCTTGAAATTTTATTCTTGCTAAAACTTTGAATGTACTTATCTTCTTTTCTTCATTACATACCATTCCTTCAAATGGTAAATTCATTGATTTTTTCTGTTTAGCTTTATTATTTTCAACAAATGTATTTAATAATTCTAATTCTAATAAGTCTTATTCTGTAATTACCTCTTTATATTTTTTGAGGTTATAAACTCTCATTTCTAATCTTTTTAGTCTTTCTTCTAATTCTAATATTTTATCGTCTGGTGTTTTAACTATTGGTTCAGGTTGTTTCTTGTGAAAAATACTTACATTATATCACTTCTTTTTAATTGTTTTTGTATCTGTATCTTTGTACATTTTTCTTGTAATACATCCATTACATGTTGTATTCTTTGTCCTATTGACCATGGGTAGTTTGGATTTTGTATTACTCCTTCTCTCTTGGACCATTTTTCTTTTCTCTCTCTTCCTAGAGCCCCTGGTAATTTATTAAATAATCTATATCCTAGAATCTTATCAAACGAGTTCCCACTAATTGTGCAATAGTAAAAGTAATCATTTAGAAATTCTTTAATGCTTGACCAATTATTAATACTTAGTTGTTCTAAATTATTAGGGCTTTTTGTTGCAATACCACTAATCCACTATTGGGATCTTCTCCTGTTAGTAGAGTATGTACTTTGTTTACAAAATTGTATGGATTTGAGCCTAGTTCTACTAATTCTTGAAAGTCTTGTGGGAATATTATCTTATAAGCTTCCCAAAGTTCTTTAGTACTTTCTCCTAGAAATGTTTCTAAATATCTATACATAATTTCTGCATCTGGTTCTTGATTACCCTGTATATTTTGTATGTAGTCCGCTACAACTACATTTTTTCAAATGTCTATTACATTATTCCATGCCTGAGGGTCATGAGCTGGTAAATTTAGAATTTTTCCTTTATTACCACCTTCTTGTAATCTAATGGGTTCTTCTATTGGCATTCTTCTCCCTTTAGGTTTTATATCTTATTCTGATTGAATGTTTGGGTTTGTTTTGAATACTCTATATCTTGGTAAATTTTCTTTTGTTACTGGTACTTTTGCATACCGGTTAATCACTATAAAGGGTTGGAGTGCTTGTTGCACTTTCCATAAATTCTTTTATACTTTCATCTATACTATAAATCGATTCTGAGTCTTCACCTTTTTGTTCCTTTTTACGTGTATAACCATAATTATTTGTTCTTAAATCATATTTTATAAAATGTTCTTTCATTTCTTCAAGTTTTAAGTTCCCTAATTTACAACCTGTGCATTTAAATACTCTATTGCTATTTATTTTGTAAAGGACTTCTGCTTTTATTATGGCCTTATTTACTTCAAAACCATCTTCTTCTATTATTTCTATATTCATAAAATTAGTGTTCTCACATTCTTCAATATCTTCCTCAGTTTCTCTTTCATTTGTATATGTATAATCTGTAAATCTTACTGAGGTGTCTCCTTTCTTATTAATTTACATTAAATGATCTGTAGGTTTTAATATTTCTTTCTTCTCGTACTTGTTGTAATACTATCTTTATTTCAGGATTTTCTAGGTTACCCTTGTCTTATTAATTAAAACTTTGAATTTTTTGTCTAGTTCTGCTTGTTGGTTCTTTAGAAAATCAAAATTTAATTCTATTTTACTTAACAAATTCTTTTGTTTGTTTTGCAGGTCTTCTAATATCTCTATAGTTTTTAATATTTTTGTATTTTTTTTTGAACTTTTTCTCCTATGTGTATTATAAAGTTTGTAATAGTATTTAGTTGTGGATTATCTCCATGTAATATATGTTCTCCGTTGTTAAAATTACACTTAACAAGAGAGCTGTCTTTTAAACGTTTGGATTTCTTTTCATCTTGGATTGTTAGATCTAAATATTCTAATTACTTTAAATTATCAATTTTTACACAACTATTTTTTATCCTAAAGGTATTTTGCTAGTACAGTGCTTTCTAATGGTCTTTATTCTATAATTTTTGTAGTTTATACAGTATCTAATACTTTCTAATTTACACTTAAACAAATTTATACAGTCTACACAGTTTACTAATGTATAAGGTCTGAGATTATAATAGCTTCTGATAATTCTATAACTTCTAATATTTCTATTTGATTTATTAATATTTGTTCTTTTTCAAAAATTTCGTTTCTGTCTTATTTATTTATATAATCAATTATATTCTCCTTGTATTTGTCTCACAAAAGGATGTGTTTTCATATACTTTTACTTATTTTTATCCTAAAGGAATATCTACTATGTTACACCGTCTCTTTAGATAACTTATCCTTCTATTGTAATATGTTATGTCGGTTCTAAGTCCATGTAAATCCCATGTTATTTCACTTAAATATTCTTTGAAAATTTCTTATTTTGATGTTTCTAGAGTTGCTAATAAGTCTAGATAGTTACTCAAAACTATTTCTTCTGCTACTCTGTCTGCCCTCTTTTTTATTTCTTCGTTTAAAATTCAATATTTGAATCGTATATCGTTAGCAAAAGGATGTCTTTTCATTTATATTATTTCTATAACTAAGATGATTTATCAATTCGTACTCTAAACTGGATGTTATGGTGATTAAATTATCTAGTCTTCGCGGATCTTCTTTTGTATTATTTAGTATTTTATATTCCAAGTATAAACTATATAAATTATTTTTGATTTTTTCTAACGATCGTGTATTTCTATGAGGTGTGTTCATTAAGCTAAATAAAAAAGATACTTTTCTCTTAAAATCTTGTCTACCCTTGGTTCGTCAGTAATATAAAGTATTTGGGTTCTGACTTCTCTTAATCTATCATCTATTTCCTGTAGTTCTGTTAAGACTTCTGCTTTTGATTCTGGTGAAAGCTGAAATAATTCAATATTTAACTGACTTTATTTTATTAAGATATTATATAATTTTATATATTCTCTCCTTAAATTTCTATTGGGCCAATAATATTCCGAATCTAGTATTACTAGACGTTCGTAGGGCCTAGGTTTTTCCTTTCTCAGTTCTTGACAACACCATATATAGTAAAGTCTCCTAGAATCTTAGTGCTCTGATACCATTAATAATAAACAGATAGATATAGTATAGATAGATTATAATAAAAACGAATAGATATAATAAAAACAAATAATTAGAAAGATAATAGACAGATAATAATATATAATAGTAAATATACATGTAATAATAAAATAATAATAGACAGATAGATAATAATATATAATAGTAAATATACATGTAATAATAAAATAATAATAGACAGATAGATAATAATATTATAAGACAGATGTATAATAATAATAATAATAATAATAATAATAATAATAATAATAAAGCGTATATAATATATAAACAAAGCAAATAATTAATAAGCAAGTTTTAGTATATGTTATAAGCAAAGTAAATAAACAAGTTAAGCAAAGTAATATAAAAAAGTAGGTATGGATATGAGAAAATAAAGCAGAGTTAATGCCGATGTGGTTTATATGGTGTAAAATCCTACTCAATACTCCCTCATTCATTGTCCTTAGTCCGGTGTAGTAGCAAAGTTAAATAGATCAAAGTGTATTTTCTCCCAATTAAAATAAATTATTCACAGACAAAATTATATTTTGTGATCATTTTTCCTCTATAACTGAAGCTTTTAAAAAACTAAATCACGCCAATGAGTTTTTAAGACAGGATAATAAAAATCTTGTAAATGAAAAAGGACAAATGTTAGAACATATAAGTATTTTACAAGACCGTATAAAAATTCTTCATTTTGAACTTTCACAACAGACTCAGCCAATTTATGAGACTCAAAAAATTCTAAAGAATTCTCCATCTTCTTCAAAAATGGAAAAACCTACTGTATTAGGTAAAGTTACAGCTAGTCTAACTCAAACGGTATCTGGTAAAGACTTATACAGTAGCTGATAAAGTAATTTTCACAAAAAAAACCTTTAAACATCTGTATTTTTTTCCAGCTTGGATTGTCAGATCTACGAAAGTATAAAAGAATTTATGGAAAATGCAGCAAGCACTGCAAGCGGGCATAATCTAAAGCCTCTGTCTATTATCTTTCTAATTATCTGTTTTTACTATATTTATTCATTTATGTTCTCCGTTGTTAAAATTACACTTAATAAGAGAACTTTCTCACTCTTGATTTTTCTCTCTAGCTTCTTATATTTAATCCGCATTAACTCTGCTTGGGTTTTGGATTAAAAGGCCTAACTAGAAAAAATCTAGGAACTAAGGTATTAGTTATAATATATGATAATAGATGGTCAGAAGCGTATATAATATATAAATAAAGAAAATAATTAATAAGCAAGTTTTAGTATATATTATAAGCAAAGTAAATAAACAAGTTAAGCAAAGTAATATAAACAAGTAGGTAAGTGGATATAAGAAAATAAAGCAACTCAGACTATTATGATTTAGTAAATTTGATGGAAGAATGTGAACATGAATTTGAGGAAGGAAAAATAATTAGACAGTAATCAGTGTTGTTTTTGTAAGTGATTTCCAAGTAAAAACAAAAGGGCAAAATGTAGGAAATGTTATAAGGATGGATGCATATAATGTATAGAAAAAATCTCAGAGATCCTAAAAATCCAAATATCAACAAACAATTTAAGTAATTTTCACAAGAAACAACCTGAACAATTAGTTAAAACACCAGACGATAAAATATTAGAATTAGAAGAAAGACTAAAAAGATTAGAAATGAGAGTTTATAACCTCGAAAAACATAAAGAGATAATTACAGAAGAAGACTTTTTAAGACAAGATAAGGAAAACCTTGTAAATGAAAAAGGACAAATGTTAGAATATATAAGTATTTTACAAGACCGCATAAAAATTCTTCATTTTGAACTGTCACAATAGACTCAACCAATTTATGAGACTCAAAACAATTCTAAACAATTCTCCATCTTCTTTAAAAATGAAAAAAGCTACTGTATCAGGTAAAGATACAGCTAGTCCAGCTCAAGCGGTAGCTGGTAAAGACTTATTAGATCCGTTAATGGGTGTGCATTCCCCAACGAATGTAGAAAGACCTACTGTATCGGGTAATGATACAGCTAGTCCAGCTCAAATGGTAGTTGGTAAGGACTTATCAAATCCGTTGATGGCTGACACTTTACCAAAAAGTGTAGGGAGAATACTCCCAATCATTTTCAAGAACATAGGTACTCAGACCATAGACGAAAGAAGTCCTTCTCAGACTAAGAAAGGTTTCTTCTTGAGAAAAAAGAAATATAGAAAAAATGGTAGTAGACTCTATAAAAAAAATTGTTAGCAGAATAACTACCCAAAGAAATAGCAATGAATCCAGAACCGTCAGAGCCAAGACCTAGAATTTCCTTAATTCCAAAATAAGAGACAAGATCACCCAGAACAGGAACAAGACTGGGACTATTAGACAGAGTGCAGTGACAAGTATGAACGAGACTACAACTCAACCATGGATCAATTTACACAAGACCCAAATGCCGATAAAGATTCAGGAAAGGAGTTTGATTCAGAAGCATTACACAATTTGGATACATAAGCAATGACGATATCTGCGAAAGATAAAATTACAGACGTATGCAATGGTGAACTGTCGGCGATCCAGATCTTATAATATCAAAGACATATCTACTAATAATTAAATATGTACACATCTACTAAAAATTAAATATGTACTAATAAGTAATGAATTTTACAAGATCGGAAAACTGTCGATAAACCGTCGGCGATCCAGATCTTATAATATTAAAAAACACAACTGAAATAAAATATGAACTTGATTAATTCAAATATAATTTAATAACTTGGAAGAAAAATGCAAAGATCTATGTAATGACTACTTATATGTTTTAAGAAAGAAGTGAGGTTTCCCTTTCAGGAGTCCCCTGAAAACTTGACAGCTACCGGAAAATGAAGAACTAAGAAACTAATATAGACTTTTTTACACACTCTTTTTTTTTCTTTTGAAAAAACTTACAAACTTTGGATATTAAGAATTTTTTGAAAAACTAAGAACTTTCTCACTCTTGATTTTTTCTCTCTAGCTTCTTATGTTTAAGTCTTCTTGGACTTCAAATATACTTTAAGGATTTCAAATCCTTTTATATTTGATAAGATTTTACCAAGACTTTTGGCAACTTGGGTGGGGCCCACGATCACCTAACTATGTCTTTACTTTATCCGTCTATTTATTTATCTGTTACATCATTGCATACGTCTGTAATTTTGTCTTTCATGGATATCGTTATTGCTTACGTATCTAGATTGTGCAATGCTTCTGAATCAAACTCCATTCCTGAATCTTCATTGGTATTTGGGTCTTGTGCAAATTGATCCATGCTGAGTTGTAGTCTCGTTCATACTCGTCATTGTCTCCGTCTAATAGTCCCAGTCTTGCTCCTGTTCTGGGTGATCTTGTCTCTTTTCTTGGAATTAAGGAAATTCTAGGTCTTGGCTCTGGCAGTTCTAGATTCATTGTTATTTCTTTAGGCAGTTGTTCTGCTAACAATTTTTTATAGAGTCTACTACTACTTTTTCTATATTTCTTTTTTCATTTTTCTTTTTTCTCAAGAAGAAACCTTTCTTAGTCTGAGAAGGACTTCTTTCAGTTGTGGTCTGAGTACCTATATTCTTGAAAATGGCTGGGAGTATTCTCCCTACACCTTTTGGCAAAGTGTCAGCCATCAACGGATTTGATAAGTCTTTACCAGCTACCGTTTGAGTTGGACTAGTTGTATCATTACCCGATATAGTAGGTCTTTCTAAATTTGTTGTGGAGTGCTTACCCATTAACGGATTTGATAAGTCTTTACCAGCTATCATTTGAGTTGGACTAGCTGTATCTTTACCTGATACAGTAGGTTTTTCCATTTTTGAAAAAGATGGAGAATTCTTTAGAATTTTTTTAAGTCTCATAAATTGGCTGAGTCTGTTGTGAAAGTTCAAAATGAAGAATTTATATGGTCTTGTAAAATACTTATATGTTCTAACATTTGTCCTTTTTCATTTAGAAAGTTTTCATTTTCTTGTCTTAAAACCTCATTATCATGATTTAGTTTTTTAAAAGCTTCAGTCAAAGAGGAACAATGATCATAAAATATAATTTTATCTGTGTCTTTTTTAATATTATATTGAGAAATTTTTTTGCGTTTCTGGTCTTTACGTTGTGGTAATCAAATAATTTTTCCCTAAATTTATACGGGCATAATATAAAGCCTCTGTTAAATCATCAAAGCCTTTATAGAAAGGGGTTGTACAGTTTTTTACAGAATCCATTACCTCTGTACATGTCTGAAATACTCTCGGTGTCTTTCCCCAAAGAACAACATAAAATTTAAATCTATTAGTACTATTTTTCTCAGTAAAATAATAACTTAAAGCATTCAGGACTGAAAGAAAATATCTAATGTCTTTTGGTATCTTGTTGTAGGAGATCCATAAATTGTCGATCAGGCAAATCTATCATTTGTCGACCCTTACATCGAGTTTTAATTTGAAAGTCATATTGGATGGCTCATAACTGGCTAGATTATGAGGTCCGAAGATCAGTCTTTCTAATTTTGGATTTTCCAACATTGTTAGTGGCCTGTAACGAGTGTTGCTTAGTAATTTGTTTAAGTAGTCTTGAGAGGATGAGGCTTTCGCCTTTCCTTTGTCTTTGCCTATATACATACTTAAACAAAAATTGTTAATTGTCGTCTTTTATTAGTCTACTTAGCTGATCTGCTAGGTTATTATCTCTACCTTTAATATGTTCTGGAACAATATTATAAATTGAAGTGGCATCAAGGAAATTTAGCCACCTCCTTTTACTACTATTCTTCTCTTTTATTTTCTGATAGAATTTTACTATGGCCTCGCAGTCTGTTCTTACTAATATTTCTAGCTTATTTAATTTATAAAGTTTAAAACTATTTAAACCGTAAATTACTGCTAGTGTCTCCACATCTATGCTATTTAATAAACCTTTTTCTTTATATTTTCCACTTGAATGAGCACATATTTTTTCATTCTTTTTGTCACTATATTAGGTAGGCTTTGCTTTTAATACTGCTCCCCATCCTTGAAGGCTTCCGTCTATCTCAACTATTAAATAATTAGTTTCTAATGGTAACGTTAAGTCTGGGATGTCTTGTATCATTCTTTTAAGTTGTTGGACTAATTTTATGTCTTCAGTATTAAAGATTTTTTGGCTTGTTGATCCTGTTTTAGAATATAACGGTCCTGCTACTTTTCCTAAGTCTTTTATAAAAGCTTTAGCATAATTTAATAGTCCTAAAAAAATTTGTAAATGTTTAGTCTTGTCTAATCTATCTGGCATTTCTAAGACTTTTTTAGCTATGTGCGGTTGTAATTTTATTCTACCATATCCAATAACTACTCCTAAAAAATTACTACTTTTTTATATAATTCCATTTTCTTTCTACTTATTATTCCTCCATTATCTACAAATAATTTAAAGACTTGTTGTTAATGTCCCAAATGTTCTCTCATATTATTACTAAAAACTAGAATATCATCTACATAAACCAATACAAAATTCTTATTGTCTCTTAAAATAATAGCCACTTTTCTATACTATCTTCATGCATTTTAATCTGCCAATATCCAGATTTACAATCAAATTTACTTAATACTTTTCTTCCTTGTATTCTATATATTCATTTTGTTTTGTTTGGTAAGTTATACCCATCTATTATAGTATTATCATTTAGTCTTTTGTAATTTATTACCATTCTAGCTTTTCCTCTTACTATTTCACTATGATTTCTTACTATGAAAGTTGTTGACCTATGTCTTGATGTAGATCTTATAATTATTCCTAATTCTAATAACTCTTTTATTTTTCTTTTAAAGTTTTTAAGGTCTTTATTTGTTGCCTTTATAGATGTTGTTCTAATAGTATATTCTGTATTAATTATTTCTAATTTGCAGGTAATTTGATTTGAGTCCCAAAGTTGCAGGGGTTCTTCGATTATCTCTAGCTTGTCTAGGATTTGTATTATTTTTTCTAAGTCTTTTTGATCTTTTATTACTCCTATCTGCTGTATACCCTTCTTAAAATTGCATAATTCTGTCTCCATTTCTATTAAAGTATAGTCTTTTTCTATTTCTTCTACTAATAAATCTTATAATTCTTCATACATTGTTACCTTTTTATTATCATTACATGTACAATTTTCTCCTTTATCACATTCTAGGGTTTTTGCCAGTTTTATGTGATCATTCGAGTTTTCGATTCTTTCTTCTATCTTATCTTTAAGGAAACGATATTTAGTTAACATGGGTTGTGTCTGCACTGGTGAGTGAGTGATATTACTGGCGAATACTACCCAATTTATTGTAACAAGACATCCGTCATTATTTGGTATCATAAAATCTAATCCTAAGACAAAGTCTGCTTTTATGTTTAAATCTCTAACTAGTATTTCACTAAGTGTATAGGATGGTTGGTAGAATTTTTCACAAGTGTTAATAAAACTTACCTTTGCTTTTGGATATAGTTTGTATAGGTAGTATAGTTTCCGTCCATTTGAATGGATAGTAGAGATTTTGGTAATTTTTTAATTAATTTTGATGATAAAATTCTACTATTTCAAATGCTTTTTGTATATCCTGAATCAACTATAACTAAAGTCCGGAACTCATAGTCTATAAATTTTATTCTTGCTAAAACTTTGACTGTACTTATCTTCTTTTCTTCATTACATACCATTCCTTCAAATGGTAAATTCATAGATTTTTTCTGTTTAACTTTATTATCTTCAACAAATGTATTTAATAATTCTACTTCTAATAAGTCTTCTTCTGTAATTATCTCTTTATGTTTTTCGAGGTTATAAACTCTCATTTCTAATCTTTTTAGTCTTTCTTCTAATTCTAATATTTTATCTTCTGGTGTTTTAACTATTGGTTCAGGTTGTTTCTTGTGAAAATTACTTAAATTTTTTGTTGATTTTTGGATTTTTAGGATCTCTGAGGTTTTTTCTATACATTTTATGCATCCTTTCTTTTAAAATTTCCTGCATTTTGCCCTTTTATTTTTACTTGGAAACCACTTACAAAAACAACACTAATTACTATCTAATCCTTTTTCTTCCTTATATTCATTTTCACATTCTTCTATCAAATTTACTAAATCATAATAGTCTGAGTTTGTCTTTTCTAATCCTAATTCATTTATAAATTCCTCTTCTCTAGAATCTGAAGAATCAGATTTATTTATTTCTTTTTCAAAGATTTTCATACTTTTAATAGAGTATATACTTTCATTATCTAACATATATTTGTCTACATTTATTAAATTTTCATTTACATCTTCTATTAATTGTGCATTCCTAGATCTATTAATGATTCTTTTTGGACAAGTATTTGCTAAGTGCTCTATGCTATCGCAGGAAAAACATTCTAATTTATTTTTGTAGGTTCTACTGGTGTTATATTTTCTTATATGTTTGTTATTTTCTTGGTATGGCATTCTTGCAATTGATCTTCTTAAATAATATTTCTTCTTGGGGCGATAGGCTTTTTTTTAAATGTCTTTCTATATTTCTTCTTTTTATAATCTTGGTCATAATGTTATGTAGTATATATGTTTTTACAAAAATCTTTATCGCTTCTTTTTAATTGTTTTTGTATTTGTATATTTTTCTTGTAATACATCCATTACATCTTGTATTCTTTGTCCTATTGACCATGGGTTGTTTGGGTTTTGTATTACTCCTTCTTTCTTGGACCATTTTTCTTTTATCTCTCTCCCTAGAGCCCCTGGTAATTTATTAAATAATCTAGATCCTAGAGTCTGATCAAACGAGTTCCCACTAATTGTGCAATAATAAAAGTAATCATTTAGAAATTCTTTAATCCTTGACCAATTATTAATACTTAGTTGTTCTAAATTTATTAGGGCTTTTTGCTGCAATACCACTAATTCACAATTGGGATCTTCTCCTGTTAGTAGAGTATGTACTTTGTTTACAAAATTGTATGGATTTGAGTCTAGTTCTACTAATTCTTGAAAGTCTTGTGGGAATATTATCTTATAAGCTTCCCAAAGTTCTTTAGTACTTTCTCCTAGAAATGTTTCTAAATATCTATACATAATTTATGCATCTGATTCTTGATTACCCTGTATATGTTGTATGTAGTCTGCTACAACTATATTTTTCCAAATGTCTATTACATTATTCCATGCCTGAGGGGCATGAGCTGGTAAATTTAGAATTTTTCCTTTATTACCACCTTCTTGTAATCTAATGTGTCACGACCCAAAAACGAGGGTCATGATGGCACTTGTCGTGGCATACCTTGACAAGTTAGCCTATCACCCAAACTGATAAGAAAAGAGGAAAAGACAAAATATCCCAAGGTAAGGCTTCTAGATTGAAGCCGAACCATATAGGTAATCATAACAATCCGGAAAGAACTTATCCAAGATACCAATCAAGCCCAAAACCAGGTGTCAATAGTGTAAGAACTACTAATACAATCCAAGAGTCAAATACATTAGAAAAATAACCACAAAAGGAATAATATCTGTCTCCGAATACTAATAAAGATGTAACTACTTTAGAAAGATAGAGGCGAACTTCGGATGCATGAATATCTCACCACTACCTTGGAAACTCCAACAATCGCCCGAGTCAAGAAATCTGAGGTGCACTCGAGCTAGGACCTGCATCGAAAGGAAGCAGTAGGCATGAGTACAGTCTACTTGTACTCACTATGTATCATAGGATGACCAAGCAAAGTAGTAAATAAAGCATATAAAATATACACTAAGGGCACGTCACCTGCAATCAGAAAATATCCCACAACGGTAGCCCACACCGCTTGCACAAATAGTTCAAATACATATCACATATATTACAACGACACACCAAGATATAGAACACAAGTATACATTATGTCACATATAAATAGAACAATAGAGAACATGTAGATACAAGATCATTAAGTACAATAAAAGATCATTAAATACAATACAAGATCATCAAATACAATTAAAGAAAGATAAGAGAAATACATAAATAACAAGTCAATAAGGCAAGACAACATGATATAGACACAATAAAGTAAGTGCAATGTATATGATAATAATGATGATGATAATGCACGAGGTTGTCACACAACCTCCGGTATCATCGCACAATCCCCGTATACACCTACGGAGCTAAGGCTCTGTAACGCCCTGAATCTGGTACCCAAAACGCTATACGGTGCCCATGACCCCGAAAGACCACAAGCTAATTTATAACTGATATCTGTAAACTAAGAACTGAATAATATTAATAATATCGTAAATGCAGAAACATGAACTGAAAGGCCATAAGGTCCAATACTAGTACATAACTGAAAAATATGGTATAACAATACCAAAAGAACTGAGATAATTGTCTGAACATACTGTAGTCTGAAAGCCTCTAAACTATCTGAATAAGGAGTTAATGAGACATGTCCCAACTAGCTCCAACTACTGAAATAAATTGAAAACTAAAATATTAATGTGATTATTATGTCCTCGAAAGATAAGGACTCACTGCTAACTTTGATTGTTGAACTGGGATGCTACTTTTTCTCTGGAGCTCGTGCTTATAAACCTATGGTATAAGACACCATAGCATAAATGCGTCAGTACTTTGAATGTATTGGTATGCAAGTGAGGTAGGCTGAATGCAATAGGTTCATATGCATGAACAATACTAACTGACTGACTAACATGAATGTGAGAATACATGTATGCATACGTAATTATAACTGAGATTGTGATAGGACTAGATACTGAGTTCTGACTATTGAGTCTACTGATATTGACATCTCAGTCACTGATGAGTCAGAAACTGATACTATATTATTGAATACTGAGGGACTGATACCATGTTACTGATACATGGATAACTGTGTCTGACAGTTCTAATTATGAAGAACTGGTCTAGTTGACTGTATTTGACAGTCCTAAAGCTGAATACTAATGACATAAGTTCTGATAACTGATATAACTGATAACATGAATGATTTTATCTAATAGTCTTGAACCTGATGGAACTAGCTGAGTTCCGTACTATATCTGAGTTGACTGTATCTGACAGTCCTAAAATTTGAAGAACTATCTGAGTTCTTTTACTGAGGCTGAGACTGAGACTGAAAATGTAACCATGGGAAGTGATCAAATAAATGACATACCCTGGAACTGAACTGGTGGGGTCTAACCTGTAACCCCAGCTGGAAGGGTATCAATATCGCGCCACTGGTAAAGACCTACTGTGAGTATACCCTCTCTGACAGGGAGTTCTTCTATCAACCCCTTCTGGTAGGTAACTCAAATGAGATGTATATATGTCCCTAAATGCGTAGAGTGCATCTCAACCTATGCTGGCTACGTAGTTCTGGAACTTAGGGATTACTTTTAGGGATCTCAGTCCTATCTAGCGGGTGAGTCCCCATCCCTAGGCTCGCTCAGTACAGAATCCTACTCCCATCTGAAAGACACTGAACTGATTAACTGAGCTGAACTAATACTAGTGGTATTTTTTAGTAGAGCTAAACTAAACTGAATTTACTAAGTTCTGTTGACTGACGGAATGTACCAAATTCTGAGAACTGACTGATAATACTGAAGTTACTGAGATTACTGGTAATGCTGAGGTAATTGAGATTACTGAGTACTGAGATCACTGAGATTACTGAACTACTGAGATTACTGATATTTTTGGGTTTTCCTGAGTCACATAACTGACTGAGTTCTGTGGATCATAGCTTAACTGAGAGTATCGTGAAAACATGATATGGCTCTAGGCACATAGCTAAATTGGCGGGTACAAGTACCCCCAGGACTCGATGGAAAGAAACTGACATAGCATGACTTATGTGAATACATGACCAAAAACACAATGCATAATTCATATATTGAAGCACTTCATCAAACATGTGATATACATAAACTTGTACAAACATGGGGATTTCATAATATCATGCTAGTTGGGCATTTTTCCTTCATATCAGCATTTAATCAAACACATGATAGGCATAATATATGTAGACACCATTATACAACAATTACACATCATGATTCAACATCTAATTTTATCATCCTAGGGTTTAATCATAGGTTCACATGAATATACATCTATACAAATCAATTCCACATAACATTAATCACCCAACATGGATTTGAATTCAATTGATCATTCTCAACATAAAAAAAAATAAACCCAACATGAAGTTCATAACAAAAATCTAAAATCTTGACTTTAGAAAAGAGATTATTGGGTTTCATGGACGAAAAGAGTCCATGAATGAACACTATGCATACCTTAGTTCGTGATTTCGTGAAGATTGATGGTGAAACCTTCTTGAATTTGAATCCCAATAGAAATCCTAGCTTGTTCTTGAGAGAAACTAGTATATTTTGGGTGAAAAATGACTAAATCACGTGTTATTGGGTATATATATGGTGGGAAATTGACCCTTTTAACCCTGGATGCATCTTTAATTTCTGAGAAAATTTCCCAATTTTCATCCTTGGCGCGACATGCCACTATCGCGCTAAGTCACTGGAATGTGACAAATGGGAAATTACATGGTGGAGCGACACGGAGCTATCACGTCGCCACCTTGTCTGCGACCTGGAAGTTTGGTTTGACGTGCCACTATCATGGAGTAACACTGGAAATTGACAATTCCCATTTGAGCTATCTCCGCGATGCGCTGAAGGCTCAAGTAATACCCTGTCTCACTAAAAAGGCTCTAACTCTTCACCCGGGTGTTGGATTTGGTATCGATAGAAAGCTTATTCTATTCCCCACATGATAAAAAGTAAAAATCTTGAAAATACCATGAGTACAAAAGTGGATTCATCTTTCGAAGAAAGCTTCTAACATTCTTGGGAAACTTTTAAAGCTAGGAAAAGTACGGGGTATTACAGGCTCCCAACAAAAGACCCATGGGGGGTTCATCAACCGTATACAATCCACATATCTCATATCTCTTTTCCGGCATATCCCTCGAAAAGGATTTTATAAGGGGTCACAATATTTATTTAAAAAGGTGTTGCCAGTATTTCTCAAATATTACCACGGTGGTACCAATGTTTCATGAATGAGTATGATTTGAAGATGTAATGATCACAACCAATCACAATGAGTATTTCCACTACCAATCACATAATATATTTCCACAACCAACCACAATGATACATTCCCAAAACCACATGAGCCAATATCACTTATTATTTTCGTTTCATCCATGAATTTTCAGAGGTCTAATATGCCAAAAAAGTCTGAATATAATCACAATACACCAATGGTACCACATTAAATAACACAATATAATTATTCACATGTATTCAAGGCTATCAGTATCAATTTCAATATTTACATCACATATACTCCCCTACACGGGCACAACACATAGATAGCCATTTTTCATGATTAGTTCCCACCCTGAACGTGCATTTTGTATCATCATTTACTACCCAGCCCAGTCTAAAAGAGTTAAGTCATAACCTACCTCGAAAGCCGAAACCGGTCCGCTACACTTGAACCCACGACCTTTTTTCACGAACAATTCTGAACTCTACCAAAAACATCAAATATAAAATCTACGTGTCAAAATAAAATCAACGACACCCATATTGACTACTTTTGGTTCGGGATCAAAACAGAGCCCCAAAATAGGTTTCCGAAAAAAAAGAGTAAAATTGAAATTTTACTTCAAAAATATGTTCTCCATATATTTAGGAACCTACAACTGAAAACCCAAGTTAAATCAAGTCAAAAACGGGGTTCACATCTAAGAAAAACTATTTTTGAGATTTACCGGGTAAAATCTTTAAAATCCGGGTTAAAATCAAGAATCGGAGATGTTTTGAAGGTTAAATTGATGAAAAACTAGTAATTATAAGATAAAAATAATATTCAAGTGAAAGGGGTGAAGTTTAGATTTAAAATCATGCCCTAAGATTTTTGAGAATTTTGAGGAATTTATTAAGAAATTACTAAGAAATGAGGTGAATTCTTATCTTAAATTCGTAATAAAACCAAAGAAACCGGTGTTAATCTAGCTTCCCAAGCTCCCAAAAATTTTAATTGTAAGCTCCCAAAATTTTTAATTGTAAGCTCCCAAACTATTTAGGATTTAACTCTCAATAGGCAAGAAGAAAAATGAGTAAAATGGACCCAAAAATTATTCATATAGGGCAGAAAATCTGCACTAAAGGGATAAAAAAAGCTGCAGTTTTTTTGTTTTAAAGTCCACTCCGGACTTCGACAGGGTGTCTGGGATTCGTTCAGAGTCCGATTTATGCAAACGAACTATGCAACTACACTAAATTCGACGTTACAGACGTGATGGAGATATCAAATTTTCAAAAAACATCGTTTTCACAAAGTTGACCCTCGAAACCCAAAATTATACTTTTCCAAACCTTGGGTCGAAATAAGATTTAAAAGCTGTAAATCATACCAAATATGCTAACATCCTAAAATCGATATTCTGGATCTGTTGGCGAAGCTGGATTTTTCATCCGCGGTCGTTTCGATCAAATTTGGGTCTCACACCCATATTTTCAATTTTCTAACTTTCTAACCAATAGGTCGAAATGAGCTCGGGTGCACCGGGACCCGAACCAAAGGTCTACCTAGCCTAAAATCGATATTCCAGAGCTGATAGTGCAGTCCGTTCTGTCATCCATCGCACGGATCAAAAGATATTCATATAAGTTCAAAATAAGACTATCGAAGCCATCAAAAACCACAATATTGCATAAATGATACCAAAATACATCGAAAATCATGTCAATCACTCCCACACCCCAGAAATATCATAATGCAACTATGGGGAGGGGCAAAACAGTCAAATCACACAAAATAACAAATTTTACATATTTCATTAAATTTTTAGGTCGTTACATCATCCACCACTAACAATCAAGTCCGTCCTCGAACTAAGGCAAGGAAATACCTGAATCAATGAAAAACTGGGGATAGGAACTAGGCATATCAGACTCAACCTTCCAAGTAGCCTCATCTACAAGTCGATGTTGCCACTGGACAAAAACCACAAGGATCACTCTAGAGCGCAACTGCCTAACATCCCTAGCCAAAATGGAAACTAGCTCCTAAACAAAGGACAACCACTCATCTAACTGAACTGAATCCTAATGAATAACATGAGACTCATCAAGAATATAGCAACAAAGCATAGACATATGAAAACTAGATGAACAACTGACAGATCAAGGGACAAAGCCAACTCATAATCCACATAACTAATAGTTCGAAGAATCTCAAATGGACCAATATACCTAGGGCTAAGCTTGCCCCTCTTTCCAAACCTCATCACACCCTTCATGAGTGAAACTCGAAGGAAAATATGATCACCTACACCAAATCTCAAGGCACGAAGTCTATGATCAGCATAATATTTCTGCCTACTCTGAACCGCTCTAAGTTTCTCCTAAATAACCCAGACTCTATCCAACGACTCACGAAGAAAGTACGCACCTCAAGGTCTCACCTTTGAAACATCAAACCAACCTACTGGAGTGTGACAATGCCTCAAAGAAACAATATCAATATTGGAGTAGTAGCTATTACTATATGCAAACTCTGCTAAAGCCTAATGCCGCTCCCACTGGCCACCAAAATTTATTGCGCACACGTGAAGCATATCCTTCAAAACCTGGATAGTCCGCTTTGACTGGCCATCAGTCTGGGGTGAAACACTGTGATAAGATCACCCTGAGTACCTAACTCATCCTAAAAAATCTTTCAAAAGTGATATGTGAACACAAAACCTCGATCTGAAATAATGGACACCGAGGCACCATGCAGACGCATAATCTCATGAATGAATATATAGGCTAACCTCTCAACACTGAATGAGACCTGAACCGGAATAAAATGAGCTAACTTGGTCAATCGATCCATAATAACCCAAACACTATCAGAACTAAGACTAGTACGAGGCAACCCAATCACGAAGTCCATAGTGATTTGTTCCCACTTCTACTCGGGAATGGGTAACTCTAAAGCAACCCACCAGGTCTTATATACTTAGCCTTCACCCGCTGACAATATAGGCAACAATCCATAAAATCCACTATATCATGCCTCATACCACCCCACAAGTAGTGTTGTCTCAAATCACTATACATTTTAGTCACACCTGGATGGATGAAATATCTGGAACAATGGGCCTCCTCTAAGATCACCCTAATCCAATCACCACTCTCGACATACAAACTCAGCCCCCAATCCTCAAAACTCTATCTGAATCAAGTGAGGCTTTCTTATACACCCCACTCAACATCGTATCGCGAATCAACCTTAACCTAACATCGTTAAACTGATGAGCTTGAATCTGCTCCATCAAGAAAGATCTAGCCTCCACAAATTCCAAAACACACCCTGGTGTCAAAATATCAAGCCTAATGATCTGGTTAGATAAAAACTGAATCTCTAAGGCCAAAAGCCTCCCCTGGGTCATAAGATGCACAAGCTACCTATTCTTATCGAATTTCGGCTCAAGAGTTAGTGGTGGTAGAATGATTTCCCCTATAGATCCAGTTCCATCTAAATTTTCCTCATCATTATCAACATCAAACTGCACTGCTTAGCGGTCTAGTCTTCCTCTGAATGGATGATTTTGATTTACAGGTGCGACTACCCCTGCTGCACGCCTCCTATTAGCCGGGTTAATTAAATCATCATCTCCTAGGTCCTCTTCATCTAGATTAGGTACCTGACCTGGGTTATCTGCATTCTGTTGATTTAATTAAGCATTAGCCAAAGTGGCTAATCTTTCAGCTTTCTGTTGGTTAGCCATTCTTTCAATAAGATAAGGTTCAGGATTGAAAGGTAATAATGGTTCTCCTGAACTTCTGGTTCGTGGCATAAACAACAATGATCATGTAACGAACAAAAACAACAAATAAACGTAAAATAAGGAAACTTGACTAACGGTTAATTAACACATATAAACTCAATCGACAACCGTATTCCCCGACAATGATGCCAAAATTTGATACACCCAAATTATATCTTTCTTACTAGAGAGTAAGCGGTCTCTGTCAAATATAGAATCCAACTAAGTTGGGGTCGAATCCCACAGAGAATATGGTGCTAATTAAGTTGTATACAGATTAGTTGACTTTTAATCGTTCATTTCCGTAAAACAAAAAGGGGGAATTTGATTCAGTTCACAAATTACTGGTTTCAATTTAACAAGATGAAATATGTGTATTAGTATTCAAATTCAGAGAAATAGCAAGCTAGGGTAATGTCCATCTTGTAGCTTTCAATACTTTCTAACTATGGGCTTTACAAATTCATACATGCATCATGCTTACAGAGAACCGTATTGCTTTTAATAACATAATCCTAGTGTTTCTCAAACATCAAGGACTAATTCACTTCAATTCTCTCGAATCAAAAGTGTTTACAAAAACAATATGAAATCTCCAAATAGTTAATCCTCTTAAGGCATTAACATTTGAAATAGGGGTTGAAAATCCTATTTTCTTGTCACTACTCTATTTTTCGTACGTCAACCTTTCTATCAAACAAGTTGTGTTTTTAGGCATATTCTCTATGTTTGCAACCACGAGAATTCAAGATAAACGAAGTGAGTATGATGTAAACAACTCAATGCATAATGAATTCAAAATCCAAAGTAATAGATTGTATGTTACAAGTTTTCCATAACCCTAACCAATGAGCTTAGCTACTCATGGACAAAACAAAAATCATCATAAATATATTCATCATACCAAAAACTAGAAGATGATCTTGGTGTGCGAATCGTGAAAATAAGAGAAAAATATTCTCTCTCTCCAAGCTATAGTCGTTCCTCTCCTTGTTCCAAAACTAGTACAGAATAATACAAAATTGTAAAAATTCAGCATCAAGTCTTTTTAATAATGTTTTCTCTCATATTTGCCTTCTAAGTCCCTGAACTAATTATAAAGGATAAATTAGTCTTGGACATAGTTTCTAGGCACCACATTATGTCCAACAAGCTACTTTTCTCTTGTGTGATTTGTCATCCACAATTCGTAGTCCCATTATGTCTCCATCTACCTCATTAATACCTGAAATCATGCTAATCATACCGGTTAGCTCAATCATATAGAAGTAGAGTACAAATATAAGAAACCCACTTTGTTCTCCAAACTTAGCTAAAATATGGGTAAGTTATGGTGCTTAGGCATATAAATACACCCAAGATCAGCACCCCACACTTAAATATTTGTTCGTCCTCGAACAACTTATCCATTTATACATACTACACAAGTCTTAACACACACGAAGGAAAAACAAAATGCTCAAATAGGCTCAGACAACAATTATGAACAAGAAGTAGATTCATGAATCATTACTAGAGACAACCTACCCTCAAGAATAGACTCATTAAGTTGGAAAATTCATGTATACCATTTAAGCAAAGAAATCATATAAATTACCCAACCTTCATCAACCATGTGCCCTCCCAATAAGAAATTTACCCATAATCACTCACTATCATGCAATGTCTAACAATATGGGTATAAAAATCACGTTGCACTCACTCTCACAAAGAATTCTCAATTTACAACCGATGACCATATGCTTTCCCTTAGTGTAATGCTCCACTAATATCAGAATGCTAAGATTAGGATCAAATAGGTCTTTTAAGAGTTGTAATGCAGGCTAAAGGATGGGTAGGAACTATTTTGGCAAGAAATAGTAACTATCTTCCCTAAGTGCTTTAATACACCACATTATGCAACTAAGACCAATTTCTAACAACCAATTTACACCACTTTTATCTATCCATATCTTTTATTTTCACCCTATCCCATTAAACTCAATTAACAACGCTATGGTAGGAGTATACAACCCTTTCAAATATATATATATATATATATATATATATACATATATATATTTGCACCCATCACATTACGCACCCCTATGATAGCCACCCTCAACTTAGGCGATTTGCCTTAGTTGAGGTGCACAATGTCCAAGAAGGACCAGGGCCAAAACAGGTTCATTGTAACATGTCCGAGATAAAATTTGGAACTTTTTCAAAAAGTTTTGCTACTCCCAACTACATCAATTTCACACGCCAATAACTAGACTTTGGGGCATTAATTTAACCTTGTTCCTCTTATTGTCAAACTTCTAACTCAAATTAATTTTTCATTAAAGCGCTTAGGAGCTTTTGGATCAAATTACGATCTATTAAAGAACGGGTTAGGCTACATATGAGGGTAGCAAAAGAAAAAGATAAAGGCTCAATGGGGCTAGCTAAGATATGTGCAAAGGTAGGTCAAAAGAAGGCATAAACAATAATTGTCAAATAAATGCCTAAATCATCTCCTAAACTCACAATCTTTATTTCACTTTGTACATACACCAAGCAAGTTCTAGCATCAGTTTCAATAAGGAATATACAAAAATCTTACACATTCATGGCACATGGTCAACTCAATTAGGAGCATTATAGATTCTCGACCCAATAATTAAATGAATTAAACTAAAACCAACAATCACAACAAGAGTCACAACTAGAGCCTAGGTGTTTCAAACGTAATGATCCATCGCATACTCATGCGATAATTCCATGTGATCCACAAGAGCATTTACATGCAAAAAATGACTAATTTTCTCTTAAGACAGTCTTCATCCATTCATTATTGAGAAAAGCACCTAACTATGACTAAATCAAACAAACAAAGAAACAAAATAAACGAAATAACTAATCCTATCACCGAAGTTTACTAAGGAAAAGGTACTAATTTCTTACAAAACAAGCAACAAAGTAACTAGCCACCCCACACTAAATCTAGGCACTGTCCCCAGTGCAAATAACAAGCTAAAGAACCAAGCTAGTAGTACTCTTCATCCATATTAAGAGTCATGCCACCTGCATGGAGATCATCATTGGAGCCATTTTTCCTGTATTCATCACATCACCCATGTCAACCACACATAATAAAACTAACTAAAATTAAGATAAAGGTGGTGAAGTCACCACCCCACACTTAATTTGTTAGTATAAAGCAATTAAGTGTTATTATCAGGCATTAAGACTTCGCCGACATACACTTTGATATGGTGCACCAATATTAGTCACAATACAATTCACTCACTTCAATTCCACCAATTTTACTTCAATGAAATAATTTTTAAACAAAGTTATGCCTTAGAGCTTCAACATATCAATATACACAAAACACCATCCCTTTCACATGATTTAACCAACACCATGTTCCATCAAGTAAGTTATGAAATAACGGCCACACAACTAAACTACGTTAGTCATGAACAATTCAATCACATGTAAAAGCTCAAAGTACTACAGCAATGGTGTCTACTACACAATGATGTTTATCTTCTCAAGATGCTCAAAACCTCTCTTTGACATAGCCATGGCAAGAATTTAATCTATAACCCTCGAGAAATCAAGTAACTATACATAAAGTAACAATAACTAAGTATTAAGAAAGTAAAACTTACCTTTGAAGATGGAAGATTGAGGAAGAAAGGGGGGAATTCTTGAGATTATTAAGCAAAGAGTAATCTTGAAGGACAAAGAGAATGGTGAGGGAGAAATCTTGTATGACTTTGGGGTGAAATAAGGATGAATTTAGGCATTTAGGGTGTGGAGTCTATTGAAAGAATGAAATTCGGGTCGGGTTGACCCAATTCAAAGAAGGATATATATTAAAATTGGAAGGGTGTGCGGTGCATAAGTTTAAGTGTGGGCCGCATTGGTCATCGCACACCTGAAATAGTGAGCCTATGCGGTATGGTGTGCGATCCACATGTTATCGCATAAATGTAAGTGTGCGGCACATATGTTATCTCACAAGTTTAAGTGTGCGCCGCCCAAGGTATCGCACAAGTGAAATAGTGAGGGTGTGTGGTTGGGTATGTGACGCACAAGCTATTGCCAACATTAAGGTGTGTGCCGTACATGGTAACGCCTACTTGAGGCAATGGGATTAGGCTATGTCTTAGGTGACACCTTTTCCATGGCCTATGTAAACTTGGACACCACACACCCTATAGTACACTTAAACTTAGATACCATGCACCCTATTCTTCATATAAAGCATTGAGAAAGGTTCGTACCGCAAGGGCTTCGCCTCTGCACCCCCATCAAGGTCAATGGTGGGCTCCGAGATTGGGTTTATTGGCCTGATCCCTATGCTACCACTATAGACCTCCTTGAAAATCACAAAATAAAGTCGTACCGTGAAACTTTGAAGGGCGGATTAACATAATTTGGGTCACAACTCTAACACGAGTCATGAATCAAGCCTTACACATTTGGCCACTCCAACTTACCTGTAATGTTCCCATTGCTCCTAAACTTACCACTATTGACATAGCTCAATTCCAAAACAAATTTTGTACCGATCACCTCCTTAGTACTTCATGCACCTACACTTAATCAAAAACAACTAAAAATGATTAGAAGGATGGGTTGCCTCCCACCAAGGGCCGTCATTTTGGTAGTGGCTCAACTCTTATTTTTGTATTTTTATTTAACATGATAAAATAAAAATAAAATCATGGGTTGCCTCCCATGCAGCGCCTGATTTAACATCGTGGCACGATTCAATTATCTTGACTACTTAGACTTCGTCAAGATACATCGATGATATCAGGCGTACCTCATTTGTTGGATCAAGAAAATGCTTTATTCTAAGTCCAGCTACTTTGAAGTCACTCGCATCCTTGCTTGCAAGTTCAACCAAACCAGCTATGGTATCCACAGCAGGTCTATCCTTAACAGGAACATCACGTTCATCTTCATAGAATACATCAATAATTGAAAAGATACTCATCTCCTTTTGTTGTTTTATGGATTTACATACTTCAAAACTAACTTCTTTCCCATTGAGCCTAAATTTCAGCTCATTCAACTCCAGGTCAACTAATACTCTCCCGATTGCTAAGAACGGATTGCCCAAAATTATGGGTACTTTAAATTCCACTTTGCAATCAAGAATTACAAAGTCAGTAGGAAATATAAAATCAGCGACCTTTACAAGTACATCATGTAGAATTCTAACCGGCCTTTTCACAGATCTATCCGTCATTACAAGTCTCATGCTTGTGGGTGTGGAGTCTTCCAAACCCAACTTCATATAAATAGCTAGCGGCATCAGATTGATGCTAGCTAGCAGATCACAAAAGGCCTTATCAAAATCAAGAGACCCAATTGTACAAGGGATGGTGAATGCTCCTGGTCTTTCTTCTTCTGCACCAGTGACCTTGTAGAAATAGCACTACAATGATGGAGATTATCCATTGGTTCTTAGCTTACCTCTCTTTTCTTCGTTATAAGATCTTTCATAAATTTAGGATATCCTGGTATCTGCTCAAGTGCTTCAACTAAAGGCACGTTCATTGTCAATTGCTTCAACATAGCTATGAATTTGTTAAACTTGCCTTTATATTTTTTCTTCTTTAATCGTTATGGAAATGGGGGTGATGGCCTTGGGATTTAAGCTGGAGCAACTTTTACCTCCTTTCTTATGCCTTGCTCTACATCACTAACATGATTCGGCTTAGGTGGTTGTTCCACTTTCGCACTCTTCTTTTTGAAACCTCCCAACTCCACAGGCACCACTAAAGATTCATCAACCATCTCCCAATCCATTTAGACTGCATTAGTATGAGAGGATGCTCCCAATCTTGGACTAGATAACATCTTACTGCTCCTAGTGGTAATGGCCATACACAATCCATCAGTCCTCGAATTCTGAACTGTATCACTTGGTAGAGTCCTATTCTATTTTTAGTTAAATACTGTGGATAATTGGCTCATCTGCTGCTCCAGTTGTTTAATAGCAATTGAGTGCAAATTTACTAGTTGACTCATGGAAGATATGTCACTCTTCATAGTAATCACCCTAGAATTGGTTGCCTCAACTCCATTTAATAGTTTCTTCATTATGTCCTCCATGGACATTTTGCCTGAACTGGTGGCAGCATTATCACGGCTTCCAGGAGGTACATACAGTCCACTCCTGTCACTTTTATTCTTCCAATCTCCTTGATGGTTCCAAACCTTGTTTCCTTAACTACTGGTCTGTAAAACCCCTGGTTATGCAAGTAGTTAGCCTCTTTCTCAGTGTTTGATTCAGCTCCCTTACCATGGGACCCACAGCTTTTACCTTTTCTGTATTCCCTGATAGATAATATTTTATGAGTAGATCCATCTAGGTTTTTATGTGAGCCATATCCTGATCACGCTCTTCTTCTCTCCTATGCTACTCTGTTGATATTACACTAGACCTAGTATTGCTTGCTACCACAGAATCTCTGGTATGTCAAGCTCTACTTTTCTTAGTCATTCTTTCTAACATGTCCGCAGCCTCAGTAAAGGTGAGCTCCATAAAAGATCTTCCTGCAGCATTATATACTATTGGCTTTGTAAGTGAGTTCAAAGCTCTGTAGAATATTTCCATCAAGCGTTCATCAGTCATCTTATGATTTGGTCATTGAGTCAACTTCTTTTTAAATGTCACCCAAGTATCATGCAAAGCTCCATTAGCCAATTGCCTAAAGTTGCTGATTTTATCCCTCAACTGTAACATTTTGGAGGGCGGAAAGAACCTTTCTAGGAAAGCTCCTTTCAATTGCCTTCAGTTTGTTATAGAAGCAGGAGTCAGCTCATTCAACCATATAGTTGCCTCTCCAGATAGAGATAGTGGGAACAATCTTAAATGAATAGCATTTTGTCCCACTCTAGAATTATCAAATGACTTACAAATACTAATAAAATTCACCAAATGTAGATTTGGATCATCACTAGGTAATCCACCAAAGCATCCATTCAGATTCAGTAGCTGGAACATAGTACTGGTGATGTTGAATTTTACCCCAGGAGCTAGTGATGGTAGAATGATTGCCCCTATAGATCCAGTTCCATCTAAATTTTCCTCATCATTATCAACATCAAACTGCACTGCTTAGCGGTCTAGTCTTTCTCTGAATGGATGATTTTGATTTACAGGTGCAACTACCCCTGCTGCACGCCTCCTATTAGCCGGGTTAATTAAATCATCATCTCCCAGGTTCTCTTCATCTAGATTAGGTACCTGACCTGGGTTATCTGCATTCTGTTGATTTAATTAAGCATTAGCCAAAGTGGCTAATCTTTCAGCTTTCTGTTGGTTAGCCATTCTTTCAATAAGATAAGGTTCAGGATTGAAGGGTAATAATGGTTCTCCTGAACTTCTGGTTCGTGGCATAAACAACAATGAGCATGTAATGAACTAAAACAACAAATAAACGTAAAATAAGGAAACTTGACTAACGGTTAATTAACACATATAAACTCAATCGACAACCGTATTCCCCGACAATGATGCCAAAATTTGATACACCCAAATTACATCTTTCTTACGAGAGAGTAAGCGGTCTCTGTCAAATATAGAATCCAACTAAGTTGGGGTCGAATCCCACAGAGAATATGGCGCTAATTAAGTTGTATACAAATTAGTTGACTTTTAATCGTTCATTTCCGTAAAACAAAAAGGGGGAATTTGATTCAGTTCACAAATTAATGGTTTCAATTTAACAAGATGAAATATGTGTATTAGTATTCAAATTCAGAGAAATAGCAAGCTAGGGTAATGTCCATCTTGTAGATTTTAATACTTTCTAACTATGGGCTTTACAAATTCATACATGCATCATGCTTACAGAGAACCGTATTGCTTTTAATAACATAATCCTAGTTTTTCTCAAATATCAAGGACTAATTCACTTCAGTTCTCTCGAATCAAAAGTGTTTACAAAAACAATACGAAATCTCCAAATAGTTAATCCTCTTAAGGCATTAACATATGAAATAGGGGTTGAAAATCCTATTTTCTTGTCACTACTCTATTTTTCGTACGTCAACCTTTCTATCAAACAAGTTGTGTTTTTAGGCATATTCTCTATGTTTGCAACCACGAGAATTCAAGATAAACGAAGTGAGTATGATGTAAACAACTCAATGCATAATGAATTCAAAATCCAAAGTAATAGATTGTATGTTACAAGGTTTCCATAACCCTAACCAATGAGCTTAGCAACTCATGGACAAAACAAAAATCATCATAAATATATTCATCATACCAAAAACTAGAAGATGATCTTGGTGTGCGAATCGTGAAAATAAGAGAAAAATATTCTCTCTCTCCAAGCTATAGTCGTTCCTCTCCTTGTTCCAAAACTAGTACAGAATAATAAAAAATTGTAAAAATTCAGCATCAAGTCTTTTTAATAATGTTTTCTCTCATATTTGCCTTCTAAGTCCCTGAACTAATTATAAAGGATAAATTAGTCTTGGACATAGTTTCTAGGCACCACATTTGGTCCAACAAGCTACTTTTCTCTTGTGTGATTTGCCATCCACAATTCGTAGTCCCATTATGTCTCCATCATTAATACCTGAAATCATGCTAATCACATCGGTTAGCTCAATCACATAGAAGTAGAGTAAAAACATAAGAAACTAGGCACTTTGTTCTCTAAACTTAGCTAAAATCTGGGTAACTTATGGTACTTAGGCATATAAATACACCCAAGATCAATAGACCCATCCTTTTTCTTCACTAACAAGACAAGTGCACCCCAAGATGAAACACTAGGTTGGATAAATCCCTTATCTAACAACTCTTGCAGCTGATCCTTTGGTTCCTTCAACTCTGATAGGGTCATCCTGTAAGGAGGGATAAAAGTGGGCTTGGTGCCCGGCTCAACATCAATGGCGAAATCAATATCTCGATCTAGAGGCATACCAGGCAAGTCCATAGGGAACACATCCATAAACTCACTGACAATAGGGACAGAATCTAAAGAAGAAGGCGAAACAATACTGGTGTCACGATTATAGGCCAAGTAAGATAAACATCCTCTCAACCAATTTACGAGCCTGAACATAAGATATAATCCTCTTAGGACCCAAATGAAGTGTACCCTTCCAAGTTATTTTTGGTACAGCCTACAAAGCTAAAGTCACAGTCTTGACATAACAATTTAGGACGGTATGAGAAGGAGGCAGCCAATCCATACCCAAAATAGCATCAAAATCGACTATGTCTAATACAAGCAAGTCTATTAAAGTCTCACGCCCGGCAAAAGTCACAACACAAGATCGATGCACCCGATCCACCACTAAAGAATCACCTACTGGGGTAGATACACGAATAGACATGGAAAGAGGCTCAGTAACAGAATTAAAACCTAAAGTAAAATACACAGATGCATAGGAGAAAATCGATTTGGGATCAAATAATGCAGATGCGAGTCTAAAACAAATGGAGAGGATACCTATAATCAAAATATCAGAAGCCTCTGCCTCAGATCAGGATGGTATAGCATAACACTATCTATGACTACCAACTAGCTGAGTAGCCGTACGACCACCAACACAGGCTCTACCATCTCTACCTATTGCATATTTGGTAGAACCCTACCTCTCATAACTGAAATAGGAGTAGCTCTAAATACATGTCAAGAATAGTCCTTAGCCACATGGCCAATCTCATCATACACATAGCAACCTCTATGACCAGTCTCAACAAGAGAAAGTACAACTGAGCCCGAACAGCCACCCAGAACTGCTGAACCAGAAAATCTACTAGCTGAACTCTATAAAGTCACCTGCACTGGCGTACCATGATATCCACGAGAACTTCTAAAATCTCTACCTCGATAGGTTAGATTCCTGAACTCACCAAAATGGCACACCCTCTTGGCGCCTCCCTGAGATGCACTAATAATACCTTCTTTCATCTTAGCGTGATCCATAATATTCTAAAGAGTAACTCCAAGAACAACCATCTGAGATGTAACCAACTGAAGAGAGATAAACAAACCCTTTACAAACTTTTGAATCTTCTCAAACTTGATAGAAATGCTATCATAGAAATATCTGGATGATGCATGTAAGCACGCCTTATACTCAGTAACTATTATGGAGCCTTGCTCCAGATGATCAAACTAGTCGCGCATACGATCTATCAAACTGAAAGGCACAAATCTCTCCAAAAAGGCATTAACAAATTGATCCCATGACAACTCAGGAGAATTAACAAGCCTACAACCAACAAATGACATCCACAAATTTCTTACAGCATCTCTCAACTAATAGTACTATATAAGCCACACCATTGATGCAGAAAGAGTGAAACACAACTTAGAACACAAGGTATAAAAGAACTTTGCATGATAAAGAATAAAATAAGGAAAGTTTTCAAAAGACATCCTATAGCCTCTCGAAGATAGATACGAACGTCTACGTACCGATCTGCGAGACTCTATTAGACATTCTGTTCTTACACTGTTAAGACCAATAAAACCTGGCTGCTCTAATACCAATTTGTAACGACCCAAAAATAAGGGTCATGATGGCTCTTGTCGTGGCATACCTTGACAAGTTAGCCTATCACCCAAACTTATAAGAAAAGAGGAAAAGACAAAATATCCCAAGGTAAGGCTTCTAGATTGAAGCCGAACCATATAGGTAATCATAACAATCCGGAAAGAACTTATCCAAGATACCAATCATGCCCAAAACCAGGTGTCAATAGTGTAAGAACTACTAATACAATCCAAGAGTCAAATACATCAGAAAAATAACCACAAAAGGAATAATATCTGTCTCCGAATACTAATAAAGATGTAACTACTTTAGAAAGATAGAGGCGAACTTCGGATGCATGAATATCTCACCACTACCTTGGAAACTCCAACAATCGCCCGAGTCAAGAAATCTGAGGTGCACTCGAGCTAGGACCTGCATCGAAAGGAAGCAGTAGGCATGAGTACAGTCTACTTGTACTCACTATGTATCATAGGATGACCAAGCAAAGTAGTAAATAAAGCATATAAAATATACACTAAGGGCACGTCACCTGCAATCAGAAAATATCCCACAACGGTAGCCCACACCGCTTGCACAAATAGTTCAAATACATATCACATATATTACAACGACACACCAAGATATAGAACACAAGTATACATTATGTCACATATAAATAGAACAATAGAGAACATGTAGATACAAGATCATTAAATACAATTAAAGAAAGATAGGATAAATACATAGATGACAAGTCAATAAGGCAATACAACACAACATAAAAAAAATAAATTAAGTACAATGTATGCGAAGATGATGATGATGATGCACGAGGTCGTCTCACAACCTTCGGGATCGTCGCACAATCCCCGTATACACTTACAAAGCTAAGGCTCCCAACGCAGGACCCATGGTGGGTTCGTCAACCCGTATACAATCCATATATCTCATATATCCTTTCCAGATATCCCTCAAAAAGGGTTTTATAAGGTGTTACGATATTTATTTAAAAAAGTGTTGCCAGTATTTCTCAGATGTTGCCACGGTGGTACCAATGTTTCATGAATGAGTATGATATGAAGATGTAATGCTCACAACCAATCACAATGAGTATTTCCACAAACAATCACATGATATATCTCCATAACCAACCACAATGATATATTCCCAAAACCACATGAGCCAATATCACTTATTATTTTTGTTTCATCCATGAATTTCCACATGTCTCATATGACAATATAGTCAGAATATAATCCCAATACACCAATAGTACCACATTAAACAACACAATACAGTTATGCACATGTATTCAAGGCTATCAATATCATATAGGACCCCACACGGTCAAACATATCACATAATATCTCAATTTCGACAATTACATCACATATACGCTCCCACACGGGCACAACATAGATAGCCATTTTTCATGATTAGTTCCCACCCTTAACATTCATTTTGTATCATTATTTACTACCCAACCCAGTCTGAAAGAGTTAAGCCATAACCTACCTCGAAAGTCGAAATTGGTCCACTACACTTGAACCCGCGGCCTTACTTTTCACAAACAATCCCAAACTTTACTAAAATTATCAAATATAAAATCTACGCATCAAAACAAAACCAATGACACTCATATTGACTACTTTTATTTTGGGGTCAAAATAGACCCCCAAAATAGGTTTTTGTAAAAAGAAGGGGAAAATCAGAACTTTACTTCAAAAACATGTTCCCTATATTTTTAGGAACATACAGCTGACTACCCAAGTTGAATCGAGTCAAAAACGGGGTTCAAATTGAAGAAAAACTATTTCTGAGCTTTACCGAGTAAAATCTTTGAAATTCGGGTTAAAATCAAGAATCGGTGTTGTTTTGAAGGTTAAATTGATGAAAAACTAGTAATTATAAGATAAAAATATTATTCAAGTGAAAGGGGTGAAATTTGAGTTTAAAATCATGCCCTAAGATTTTTGAGGTTTGGAGGAATTTATCAAGAAATTACTAAGAAAAGAGGTGAATTCTTACCTTAAATCCGTAATAAAACCAAGAAATCGGTGTTAATCTAGCTTCCCAAACTCCCACAAACTTTACTTTTAAGCTCCCAAACTATTTAGGGATTAACTCTCAATAGGCAAGATGAAAAATGAGCAAAATGGACCCAAAAACTATTTATATAGGGCAGAAAATCTGCACTAAAAGGATAAAAAAAGCTGCAGTTTTTTTGTTTTAAAGTCCATTCAGGACTTCGACGGGGTGCCCGGGATTCATTCGGAATCCAATTTATGTAAACGAACTATGCAACCATACTAAATTCGATGTTTCGGATGCAATGGAGATATCATATTTTCAAATAAATGTCATTTTCACAAAGATGACCCCCGAAATCCGAAATTATAATTTTTCAAATCGAGGATCGAAATGAGATTTAAAAGTCGTAAAATTATACCAAATATGATAACACCCTATAATCGACATTCTGGATCTTCTGCAGAAGTTGTATTTTCCATCCGAGGTTATTTCAATCAAATGTGGGTCCCACACTCATATTTTTAATTTTCTAACTTTTCAATCAATAGGTCGAAATGAGCTCGGATGCACGGGACCCCGAACCAAAGGTCTACCTAGAGTAAAATTGATAATCCATAGTTGAAGGCACAGTCCGTTCGTCCATCCATGGCACAGATCAAAAGATATCCACATAAGTCCAAAATAAGGCTCTGAAGCCATAAAAAAACCACAATATTGCATAAATGATACCAAAATGCATCGAAAATCATGTCAATCACTCCACACACTAGAAATATCATAATGCAACTATGGGGAGGGGTAAAATAGTCAAATCGTATAAACTCATAAATTTCACATATTTCATTAAATTTTTAGGTCGTTACATAATGGGTTCTTCTATTGGCATTCTTCTCCCTTTAGGTTTTATGTCTTGTTCTAATTGAATGTCTAGGTTTGTTTTGAATGCTCTATATCTTGGTAAATTTTCTGTTGTTACTGGTACTCTTTGCATACCGGTTGTTCTCTGAAAAGGGCTTGCAGTGCTTGCTGCACTTTCCATAAATTCTTTTATACTTCCGTCTATACTATAAATCGATTCTGGGTCTTTACCTTTTTATTCCTTTTTACGTGTATAACCATAATTATTTGTTCTTAAATCACATTTTATAAAATGTTCTTTCATGTTTTCAAATTTTAAGTTCCCTAATTTACAACTTGTGCATTTAAATACGCTATTGCTATTTATTTCGTATAGGACTTCTGCTTTTATTATGGCCTTATTTACTTCAAAACCATCTTCTTCTATTATTTATATATTCATAAAATTAGTGTTCTTACATTCTTCAATCTCTTCCTCAGTTTCTCTTTCATTTGTATATGTATAATCTGTAAATCTTAATGAGGTGTATCCTTTCTTATTAATATACATTAAATGATCTGTGGGTTTTAATATTTTTTTCTTACTGAAATTTTTTAAATTTCATTCTAATCCTGCATATTCTTCTGGATTTATCTTTAAAGGCTTCACTAATTTAATTCCTTTATTTCCCATTATACCTACTACATCATGTATCTTTAGATTAAATTTTATACTACTATTAGTGGTAAGTTTTCCTATAAATCTTACGCATATTAATAAATTATTTCCTTTATTCATTTCTTCGTATCCTTTAGTCTGAATACCTATCTTTATATATTTTTCAAATTCTAAACAATTTATCATATAATCTGGACTACAGTAAAAAAAGTCCCCCATTTGTCTACATGTCTACTTCTGTTATTTCTATTATGGATCTTTTCAAGTCTGACCATCTATTATATGTGATAATAGATGGTCAGACTTGAAAAGATCCATAATAGGAATAACAAAAGTAGACATGTCGACAAATGGAGGAATTTTTTATTGTAGTCCAGATTATATGATAAATTCTTTAGAATTTGAAAAATGTATAAAGATAGGTATTCAGACTAAAGGATACAAAGAAATGAATAATGAAAATAATTTATTAATATGTGTAGGATTTATAGGAAAACCTGCCACTAATAGTAGTATAAAATTGAGAAAATACATCAAAACCCTAAACTTGTGGCCAAAAGTTACTTTAGACCCTAAACTAATCGGGCAATTATATACCCCCCCCCCTAATAACTTTAAAGTAAATTTTTACCCCCCGAATTGCCGACATGGCAAATTATTTAAAAATTTGCGCGTAAATGGCCCAAAAACATATAAAAAAAGTGGGGGCCACCTTCTAAATTTTATAAATTCTCTTTTTATATATATTTATATATATATATATATATATGTGTGTGTGTGTGTGTGTGTGTGTGTGTGTCTGTATGTGTGTTTGTGTAAAAATAAGAAGTCTTCTTCTTCATCATCTTCTTCGTAACCTCCACCCTCCCGTTCCCCTCACCCTTCCCCCCACCCTCCAACACATCATTTCTTTATCTTTTTCATACCCCCCCACCCCCACCCAACCCCATTTCTTCATTGAAGCAAATCCATGAAATGTTCCGTAAAAGGTGAAATTGAATGTTGTGAGAAGTTTGTGAATTGGAGCTTTTATGTTTTTGAGTTAAAAAATTATGAAATTTATGGTACTTGATAGGCAACTTGTGTCAAAATTGTCTCAAAGTTGACAACTTTATTGTTTTAAATGAATTTTTTTGAAATTGTCCTCCACTCTGATTTCTCCCCTTTCTCTAATCTGATTCTTGCCAATTACCCCCCTATCCGTCGTCTCTACGTGTGAGTGTGCTGTGTTGAATTGGGATTCTTTGTGGGTAATTGTTTGCTGTGACTGAGCAAAGAAAATTAGAGGCCCTCCTCTGTGAATAAAGAATCTCTATATGTATATCTTAGTGTGTGCGTATTGTGAAGGGATGGTGATGGAAGGAGTGGTGCTAATTCTCTTCTATGTGTGTCTATATTATGAATTGAATAGGTGGGGGGGGGGGGTGTTCAAAGAAGAAGGAAAATGGTTTGGGAAAGGGGGGCTAGAAGAAGGGGAAGGGTCGAAGGAATACATATATTTTTTTACCTTTTTAAATAAATATATAAAAATAGTATATGTATATAAAAATAGTATATGTGTGGGATTACTTTTTTTTCTTAAATAATTATAATTTCTTACGTGGCAATAACATGGCACTGACGTGGCTCAAATTAGGGCGTGTGTACTTCACTCTCCGCAGTGAAAGTGGTATAATTTTTTTAGGGAGGTAAAAAATTCACTTTAAAGTTATTAAGGAAGTAAATAATTGCCCGATTAGTGTAGGGTCTAAAGTATGTTTTGGCCACAAGTACAAGGGTGATTTGATGTATTTTCTCTATAAAATTTAATCTAAAGATAGATGATGTAGTAGGTCTATGGGAAATAAAGGAATTAAATTAATAAAGCCTTAGTATAGATAGATTATAATAAAAATGGATATATATAATAAAAATAGATAATTAGAAAGATAATAGACAGATAATAATATATAATAGTAAATAGACAGCTAATAATAAAATAATAATAGACAGATAGATAATAATATTATAAGACAGATATATAATATAATAATAATAATAATAAAAATAATAAAGTGTATATAATATATAAACAAAGCAAATAATTAATAAGCAAGTTTTAGTATATGTAATAAGCAAAGTAAATAAACAAATTAAGCAAAGTAATATAAGCTAGTAGGTAAGTGGATATGAGAAAATAAAGCAGAGTTAATGCGGATGTGTTTTATATGGTGTAAATCCTACTCAGTACTCCCTCCTTCGTTGTCCTTAGTCCAGTGTAGTAGCAAAGTAATATAGATCAAAGTCTATTTTCTCCCAATTAAAATGAATTAATTTTTGTATTTTTTGATTTTTCTTTTTAATTTATACCTTGTTCATCTCTTTCTCTTCAGTTTTAGGTATTTTAGCAATATCTTCTTTAATCACACCCCGGGAGAATAACAACAGTCCTTTTTTAATATTTTGTGGACTTTTCAAATCCCTAGGAATTTACAGATTAATCCATCGTTATTACTAAAACACTAAGAGAAAAAACATATACTGGGGTATGTTTATAAGTAATTTACTAATTTTATAAGACTAGAAAACTAGCGGTGAACCGCTGACGATCCAGATCTTATAATATCAAAGACACATCTACTAATAATTAAATATTTACACATCTACTAATAATTAAATATGTACTAATAAGTAATGAATTTTACAAATCGGAAAACTGGCGGTAAACCGCCGGCGATCCAGATCTTACAATATTAAAAACATAACTGAAATAAAATATGAACTTGATTAATTCAAACATAATTTACAAACTTGGGAGAAAAATATAATGATCTATGTAACGACTACTTACATATTTTAAGAGAGAAGTGACGTTTCCCTTTCGGGAGTCCCCTGAAAACTTGACAGCTACCGGAAAATGAAGAACTAAGAAACTAATATAGACTTTTTTACACACTCTTTTTTTTTTTAACTAACTTACAAACTTTGGAAACTAAGAACTTTTTGAAAAACTAAGAAATTTCTCACTCTTGATTTTTTCTCTGTAGTTTCTTATGTTTAAGTCTTCCAAAGGGAGGTATTTATAGGCATTTGTGGACTTCAAATATACTTTATGGATTTCAAATCCTTTTATATTTGATAAGACTTTAGCATGACTTTTGGCAACTTGAGTGGGGCCCACGATCACATTGCTATGTCTTTACTTTATCCGTCCATTTATTTATCTACTACATCATTGCATACGTTTGTAATTTTATTTTCACAGATATCGTCATTACTTACGTATCCAGATTGTGTAATGCTTCTGAATCAAACTCTATTCCTGAATCTTAATCGGCATTTGGGTCTTGTGCAAATTGATTCATGTCTGAGTTGTAGTCTCGTTCATACTTGTCACTGTCTCCGTCTAATAGTCCTAGTCTTGTTCCTGTTCTGGGTGATCTTGTCTCTTCTCTTGGAATTAAGGAAATTCTAGGTCTTGGCTCTGGCGGTCCTAGATTCATTGCTATTTCTTTGGGCAGTTGTTCTGCTAATAATTTTTTTATAGAGTCTACTGCCATTTTTTCTATATTTCTTTATTTATTTTCCTTTTTTCTCAAAAAGAAACCTTTCTTAGTCTGAAAAGGACTTCTTTCGTTTGTGGTTTGAGTACCTATGTTCTTGAAACTGGCTAGGAGTATTCTCCCTACATTTTTTGGCAAAGTACCAGCCATAAATGGATTTGATAAGTCTTTACCAGCTACCGTTTGAGCTGAACTAGCTGTATCATTACCCGATACAGTAGGTCTTTCTACATTCGTTGGGGAATGCACACCGATTAATGGATTTAATAAGTCTTTACCACCTACCGTTTAAGCTGGACTAGCTGTATCTTTACCTGATGCAGTAGGCTTTTTCATTTTTTGAAGAAGATGGAGAATTCTTTAGAATTTTTTGAGTCTCATAAATTGGCTGAGTCTGTTGTGAAAGTTCAAAATGGAGAATTTTTATACGGTCTTGTAAAATACTTATATGTTCTAACATTTGTCTTTTTTCATTTACGAGGTTTTTATTATCTTGTCTTAAAACCTCATTGGCGTGATTTAATTTTTTAAAAGCTTCAGTCATAGAGGAATAATGATCAAAATATATAATTTTGTTTGTGTATTTTTTAGTATTATACTGAGGAATTTTTTACCTTTTTTTGGTCTTAAAGCTGGGATAATAAAATAATTTAGACCTAAATTTATACGGGCATAATCTAAAGCCTCTGATAAATCATCAAAACCTTTGTAGAGAGGGGTTGTATAGTTTTTTACAGGATCCCTTACCTCTATCCATATCTAAAATACTCTCTGTATCTTTCCCCTAAGAACAACATAAAATTTAAATCTGTTACTACTTTTTTTCTCAGTAAAATAATAACTTAAAGCATTTAGAATTGAAAGAAAATATCTAATATCTTTCGGTGTCTTGTTGTAGGAGATTCATAAATTGTCGATCAGGCAAATCTGTCGTTTGTCTACCCTTACATCTGGTTTCAATTTGAAAGTCAGATTGGATAGCTCATAACTGGCTCGATTATGAGGTCCGAAGATCAGTCTTTCTAATTTCGAATGTTCCAACATTGTTAGTGGCCTGTAATGAGTGTTGCTTAGTAATTTGTTTAAGTAGTCTTGAGAGGATGAGGCTTCCGCCTTTCCTTTATCTTTGCCTGTATACATACTGAAACAAAAATTGTTAGTTGTCTTCTTTTAGTAGTCTACTTAGCTGATCTGCTAGGTTATTATCTTTACCTTAAATATGTTCTAGAACAATATTATAAATTGAAGTGGCATCTAGGAAAGTTAGCCACCTCCTTTTACTACTATTCCTCTCTTTTATTTTTTGATAGAATTTTACTATGGCCTCGCAGTCTGTTCTTACTAATATTTCTGGCTTATTTAATATATAAAGTTTAAAATTATTCAAACCGTAAATTACTGCTAGTGTTTCCACATCTATGCTATTTAATTTATCCTTTACTTTATATTTTCCACTTGAATAAGCACATATTTTCTCATCCTTTTTGTCACTAAATTTGTTAGGCTTCGCTTTTAATACTGCTCCCCATCCTTGAAGGCTTCCGTCTGTCTCAACTATTAAATAATCCATTTCTAATGGTAACGTTAAGTCTGGGATGTCTTGTATCATGCTTTTAAGTTGTTGGACTAATTTTATGTCTTCACTATTAAAGTTTTTTTGGCCTGCTGATCTTGTTTTAGAATATAACGGTCCTGCTACTTTTTCTAAGTTTTTGATAAAAGCTCTAGCATAATTTAAAAGTCCTAAAAAATTTTGTAAATCTTTAGTCTTGTCAAATCTATCTGGCATTTCTAAGACTTTTTTAGCCATGTGTGGTTGTAACTTTATTCTACCATCTCTAATAACTACTCCTAAAAAATTAACACTACTTTTACATAACCCCATTTTTTTTCTACTTATTACTATTCCATTATCTCCAAATAATTTTAAGACTTGTTGTAAATGTCCTAAATGTTCTCTCATATTATTACTAAAAACTAGAATATCATCTACATAAACCAATACAAAATTTTTACAGTCTCTGAAAATACTATCCATTTTTCTTTTTTGACAAATTGGAGGAGCCGTCTTTAATCCGAACGGCATGACCAACCATTCAAAATGTCATTCCGGAGATGTGAAAGTTGTCCATTCTATACTATCTTCATGCATTTTAATCTGTCAATATCCAGGTTTACAATCAAATTTACTAAATACTTTTCTTCCTTGTATTCTATTTATTAATTTTATTTTTTTCTGGTAACTTATACCCATCCATTACAGTATTATCATTTAGTCTTTCGTAATTTATTATCATTCTAGATTTTCCTCTTACTATTTCACTATGGTTTCTTACTATGAAAGCTGCTGACATGTGTCTTGATGTAGATCTTCTAATTAGTCCTAATTCTAATAGCTCTTTTATTTGTATTTCAAAGTCTTTAAGGTCTTCATTTGTAGCCTCTATAGATGTTGTTTTAATAGTATATTCTGGATTAATTATTTCTAATTTGCAGGTAATTTGATTTGAGTCCCAATATTGTAGGAGTTTTTCTCCGATTATCTCTAGCTTGTCTAGGATTTGTATTATTTTTTCTAAGTCTTTTTGATCTTTTAATACTCCTATCTTCTGTATACCCTTCTTAAAATTATATAATTCTGTCTCCATTTCTATTAAAGTATAGTCTTTTTCTATTTCTTCTACTAATAAATCTTGTAATTCTTCATAAATTGTTGCCTTTTTACTATCATTACATCTACTATTTTCTCCTTTATCACATTCTAGGGTTTTTTTGATTTTATTTCATCATTCGAGCTTTCAATTCTTTCTTCTAGCTTATCTTTAATAAAATGATATTTAGTTAGCAGGGGTTGTGTCTGCACTGGTGAGTGAGTGGTATTACTGGCGAATATTACCCAATTTTTTGTGACAAGACATTCGCCAGTATTTTGTATCATAAAATCTAATCCTAAGACAAAGTCTACTTTTATGTTTAAATCTCTAACTAGTATTTCACTAAGTGTATATGATGGTTGGTAGAATTTTTCACAAGTATTAATAAAACTTACCTTTGCTTTTGCTATATTGTCTGTATAGGTAGTATAGGTTCCGTCCATTTGCATGGATAGTTGAGGTTTTGGCAATTTTTTAATTAATTTTGATGATAAAATTCCACTATTTAAAATGCTTTTTGTACATCCTGAATCAACTATAACCAATATCTGGAACTCATAGTCTTGAATTTTTATTCTTGCTAAAACTTTGACTGTACTTATCTTCTTTTCTTCATTACATACCATTCCTTCAAATGGTAGATTCATTGATTTTTTCTGTTTAACTTTATTACTTTCAACTGATGTATTTAATAATTCTACTTCTAATAAGTCTTCTTCTGTAATTATCTCTTTAGGTTTTTTTCGAGGTTATAAACTCTCATTTCTAATTTTTTTAGTCTTTCTTCTAATACTAATATTTTATCGTCTGGTGACTATTGGTTCAGGTTGTTTCTTGTGAAAATTACCTAAATTGTTTGTTGATTTTTGGATTTTTAGGATCTTTGAGGTTTTTTCTATACATTTTATGCATCCTTCCTTATACATTTCCTACATTTTTCCCTTTTGTTTTTACTTGGAAACCACTTACAAAAAGAACACTGAATATTGTCTAATCCTTTTTCTTCCTCAAATTCATGTTCACATTCTTCTATCAAATTTACTAAATCATAATAGTCTGAGTTTATCTTTTCTAATCCTATTTCATTTATAAATTCCACTTCTCCAGAATCTGAAGAATCAGATTTATTTATTTTTCTTCAAGGATTTTCATACTTTTAATAGAGTATATACTTTCATTATCTAATATATATTGGTTTACATTTATTAAATTTTCTTTTACATCTTCTATTAATTGTGCATTCCTAGATCTATTATAGATTCTTTTTGGACAAGTATTGTAACGCCCCGAAAAACGGGTCCTGGAGTGTCACACGGTGCTTGAGGCTACGAGTAGCCCCAAGTTAACCCTTTGAGCCATTTTCATTCAGTTCAACACAAATCAACGGAGTTTCCATAAATAACCCTCAAATATAAACAGAGTAATCATCATCCAAGAATAAAAGAATTTCAGAAAGATAACAAAATATGACTTATTAGTCAACTCCCAACATCTATACTAGTTTGACAAGCCTCTAAGAGAATCAATAAAACCAGCAAGCCATTGAGACATGCCCCAACTAACTCATACTCAGTTATCAAATGTAAACGATTCCGTGAAACCAACATAAGGCATCACATCCTCGGAACATGAGGACTCACCACAACAGAGGATGTAGAACAGCGTGCCCGACGAATCACAGTTAAACCTGGAACTGAGCACCTGAACCTACATTCCGAGAAAACGCAGCCCACATCTGAAGATATGGGTTAGTACCATGGAAAGGAACCGAGTATATGGGGGTGTATGCAGTTGTATAAACATCATCATCATAAATATTTATAAGAAATATGCAGGATGTATGAAAGACTCACATAGCCCGAAGAAAATCATCATAATCATGAAAGGATGAAATAAGTACAATAACACATATGAGTCATCATATAATTTGTCAATCACTTTTAGTTCATCAAGAATATCAATTCTCATAATGTAAATATCATTTAAATCTTTCGAAAGAATAACTTTCACAATTCCACTTTCAAATCACTTCACCATTCACCACAGACACAAGGAAATACACACACACTGGGAGATCCTATAATCGACATAAACCATGTGAGCTACATGGAGTCCAACGTACAACCCACATTGGGGAGAGCCATCCTATCCTTGCCATCGGAGTAGGACTATCGATATCAAATCCACACAAACTAGTGATCAGTATATAAATCAGCCTTAGGCTCACTCCTACGGGGGCACGTAGCACTAGGGAAGTAAGGTCACTTTATACCGCCCACTCGGTGCTAAAGATTTCTCTCGGACTTAGCTCAGATCATTTCAAAGACAATCCATAATAAAACAATTTCAGTAATATATAAATATACATCAGGAGCCATCATGCTTCCCATCTATCAAAATCAACCACGTTGTGGATTTCTTTCACACTCGAGTTCAAAACAACTCCATTAATACCAAAAGGTCAAATCATTCAAAATATCTTAAATATTCAACATCAACATGCTTATAACATTCACTTTCTAAAAAAACACAATTTCCAATGAGGATTCACGATCCAAATATAAAAATCATGATAAATATCATTCAAGATTCATGCTTTATATCTCCACACATGTAAATTCATCTTTCAAAATCATAAACATCAAGATTTCATAATCATCATCATAAGATATGGGTTCATGCTTCAAATTCGTAAAAATCAAATAAAAATCATGCCTTTGTAATGAAAATTACTTTTGGGCACAAGAACGAAAGAGAGTTCTTGTTGAAAAACCCCACATACCTTGAATGATGAACTTTAGATCGATACTCATTTTTGAGATGTTAATCGTGACTTTGAATGATGGTTCTTGGAGTTCTTGAACTAGGAACTTGGAATCTTGAATAAATTTGCAGAATTAATGGTGAACTTTGGAGGTTCTTGAAGTTGGATGTAGGAGCTTAGGGTTTTATTTTTGAGGGAATTTGATGAAATATAACATATAATGCTTCTAATAGGATTTAATATAGGGTTTGGATGGATTTTGGGTGAGGGAGAATGACCAAAACGCCCCTAAAAATCAAAAAAATTCTCGAATCTGTCCTTTGGTGGACTATTTTGATAGTCTGAAGTAGATCAACCATAACGTTTTGCTCCGATATCCAAATTGGATAAAAACAATTTCATTAGTAAGAGGACTCTCATATCTTTCCGTTGATATATAGTATCTCACCCAGATCATTGTGTACGATGAGTTATGATCGTTTGAATTTGACCCAAAAATTCACTTTTGATAGGCTGAAGTAGATCGACCATAACCTTTTGCTCCGATAGACAAATTGGATGAAACTAATTTCATTGGAGAGAGGACTTATAAAGATATCCGTTGATATACAGTAGATCACCTAGATCATTAGATACAAGGAGTTATGATCATTTAAAGTTGGAGCAAAAATACACCAGGCCTCAGTACTTTTTTCTGCACGTTTTACTGTTCACTACTATTCACTGTTCGATCGGAATGTTCATAACTCGTCGCTCGGGTGTCCATTTTTTATGATCCCATATTATTGGAGAGCTTATTCGATATTCTACGTAATGGTGGGTCAAAATCTAAGACATTCCGCATGAAAAATTTATAATTCATTCTAGAAGATAGAACCCAACACGTTTACGCACAAAATTTCAACGAAAAATTTCCTGGGATATTACATCATCCCCCCTTTGGAAACATTCATCCTCGAATGATGCTAGATATGCCAAGATTAGATAGGGAATAGAGCATACAGCTGAAACCATTCGTTAGACTCATCACCACATCATTTTTTACTCCGAATGCAACATAGAATGCATAAATTCAAGAAACTACAACTGAACACATAATAAATGACAGCTGAACTGCTGCAACTTTTATCAAAAGTGCATGATTTAGGAAAGAACGGTACCTTCCGCTTGATCGGAGTTTGCGAAAAATAGGTGTGGGTACTTGGATCGCATATCTGCCTCAGCTTCCCAAGTTGCACCCTCAATAGATTGGTTTCGCCACAACACCTTGACCAAGGGAACTTCTTTGTTCCTTAGTCTTCGGACACTGAAATCAAGAATCTCAACAGGAATCTCATCAAAAGAAAGATTTTCTTGAATGTCAACACTCACAGAGGAATCCACTACCACAGCATCGCTAATATGCTTTGTAAGCATGGAGACATGGAATATTGGATGAACAGAGGACAACTCGGAAGGAAACTAGACCTCATAAGCTACCTTACCAACACGGCTAAGAATTTTGTAAGGACCAACATAACAGGGACTAAGCTTCCCCTTCTTTCCGAATCTCTTCACCCCCCTCATGGGTGAAATTTTTAGATACACTAGGTCACCAACTTCAAACTCAAGGTCTCTCCTTCTAACATTTCCATATGACTTCTGACGACTCTGCGCAGTTTTCAACCTTTCCCTAATCAACTTAACTTTTTCCATAGCCTCAAATACCGAATCAAGACCACTCACAGCCGCTTCACCCACCTCGAACCAACCTATGGGTGATCAACACTTCCTCCCATATAAGGCTTCAAACGGAACCATGCCAATACTAGAGTGGAAACTGTTATTGTAAGCAAACTCTATCAACGGTAAGTGATCATCCCAACTTTCCTTAAAGTCAAGTGCACAAGCTCTCAACATATCCTTTAAGGTATAGATGGTCCGCTCAGCCTGACCATCAGTCTGCGTATGAAAAGCAGAACTCAAAACCACTTGGGTACCAAGACCCTTCTGAAAAGCTTTCCAAAATTGCAAAGTGAACTGAGTACCCCTATCCGAAATGATAGACAAGGGAACTCCATGCAATCTGACTAGCTCTCGGATATACAATCTAGCGTAATCCTCAGTAGTATATGAAGTATAAACAGGCAAAAGATGAGCAGACTTAGTCAACCTATCAACCACAACCCAAATGGAATCATGATGGCATCGGGAAGGAGGTAAACCAATCACGAAGTCCATATTTATCTCTTCCCACTTCCAGGTAGGAATACTAAACTCTTACATCATACCACCAGGTCTTTGTTGTTCAACCTTAACCTGTTGGCATGTTGCACACTTAGCTACAAACGTTGCTATATCTTTCTTCATGCCACTCCACCAATAGATTTCTTGCAAGTCTCGGTACATCTTGGTGGCACCAGGATGAATAGAATATCGTGCCCCGTGCGCTTTATCCATAATCCTCTATCTGAGATCATCAATATTCGGGACACACAATCTACCCTACAATCTCAACACACCATCTCCCCTTTGGGAGAAAACCTCTACTTTTTGGTCCTTGACTGACTCCTTCAGTCTGACCAAACTAGCATCTAAGTATTACTTCTCCTTCACTTCCGTAACCAAGGAGGATTCGAAACTACTCTGAACCCCTATACTACCTTCAGCAGAGTAAAACAACCTAACCTCCAATCTAGCCAAACGATGTACATCACGGGCCAACTCTTTCTTACATTCTACCATATGCGAAACACTACCCATTGACTCTCTACTTAGGGCATCCGCCACAACGCCTTGCCTGGATGGTACAACACACTCATATCATAGTGATTTAACAATTCTAACCATCGTCTCTGCCTAAGATTCAATTCTCTCTGGGTAAACACTTACTGTAGACTCTTATGATCAGTGAAAACATCAACATGGACACCATACAAATAGTGTCTCCAGATTTTCAAAGCAAACACAACAACAGCCAACTCAAGGTCATGGGTGGGGTAATTTTTCTCATGGGGTTTCAACTGTCTAGAAGCATAAGCTATCACCTTACCCTTCTCCATCAATACACAACCCAACCCAACTCTCGAAGCACCACAGTACACCACAAAACCATTAATACCATCAAGCAAAGTCAAAACAGGGGCTGAAGTGAGTCGAGTCTTCAACTCCTGAAAACTCTTCTCACAATATTCGAACCACAAAAACTTCACTTTATTTTGGGTCAACCGAGTCATATGAGATGCTATAGAGGAGAAACCCTCAACAAAATGATAGTAATAGTCAGCTAAACCCAAGAAACTTTGGATATCAATCGGAGAAATAGGTCTAGGCCAATTTCTAACAGCTTTAGTCTTTTGGGGATCAACTCTAATACCCTCGGAAGAAATGATATGACCCAGAAAAGCAATTGACCTTAGTCAAAACTCACACTTACTGAACTTGGAAAACAACTTGTAATCTCTAAGGGTTTGCAAGACAATTCGGAGATGATCAGAATGTTCATCCTCACTACGGGAGTACACCAGTATATCATCAATGAACACTATGACAAATATATCCAGATATGGTCTGAACACTTACAGTAACAGCTTGCGCCAGCGCCTGAAAGGCTACCCGAAATTCAGCATGAGGCACGTTTTCATTCAATGGGTCAGCGAGTTGAGGTTGTTGACCATTATTATTTCTTCTCACTCAATGTGGAGGCATATTTCTAAAAGAGAAGAGCACGAATCAATAGCAAAGAGAGACATTTTAAGAATGATAGACTTCTGAAAGAAAGAATCACACTTTTTCCTAAAATGTCTTGTAGCCTCTTGCTAATAGATATGGCAGGCTACACACCGATGATCAAGAATCTACTTAACACGGCTTGTCAGACTCCCTAGGATACCTTAAAACCTTAGGCTCTGATACCAAGTTTGTAACGCCCTAAAAATGGGTTTTGTAACGCCCTAAAAAATGGGTCCCGAAGCGTCACACGGTGCTTGAGGCTACGAGTAGCCCTAAGCTAACCCTTTGAGCCATTTTTATTCAGTTTAACACAAATCAACGAGGTTTCCATAAATAACCCTCAAATATCAACAGAGTAATCATCATCCAAGAATAAAAGAATTTCAGAAAGATAACAAAATACTTCTTATTAGTCAACTCCCAACATCTATACTAGTTTGACAAGCCTCTAAGAGAATCAATAAAACCAGTGAGCCATTGAGAGATGCCTCAACTGACTCATACTCAGTTATCAAATGTAAATGATTCCATGAAACCAACATCAGACATCACGTCCACGGAACATGAGGACTCACTACAATAGAGGATATAGAACAGCATGCCCAAAGAATCACTGTCGAACCTGGAACTGAGCACCTGAACCTACATTCCGAGAAAATGCAGCCCATATCCGAAGATGTAGGTCAGTACCATGGAAAGGAACCGAGTATATGGGGGTGTGTGAAGTTGTATAAACATCATTATCATAAATATTTATAAGAAATATGCAGGATGTATGAAAGACTCACAAAGCCCAAAGAAAATCATCATAATCATGAGAGGATAAAATAAGTACAATAACACATGTGAGTCATCATATAATTTTTCAATCACTTTCAGTTCATCAATAATATCAATTCTCACAATGTAAATATCATTTAAATCTTTCAAAAGAATAACTTTCACAATTACACTTTCAAATCACTTCACCATTCACCACAGACACAAAGAAACACACACATACTGAGAGATCCTATAACCGACATAAACCATGTAAGCTACATGGAGTCCAACGTACAACCCACGTTGGGGAGAGTCGTCCTATCCTTGCCATCGAAGTAGGACTATCAATATCAAATCCATACAAACTAGTGATCACTATATAAATCATCCTCAGGCTCACTCCTACGGGGGCACGTAGTTCTAGGGAAGTAAGGCTGCTTTATACCTCCCACTCGGTGCTAAAGATTTCTCCCGAACTTAGCTTAGATTATTTCAAAGACAATCCACAATAAAATAATTTCAGTAATATATAAATATACATCAGGAGCCATCATACTTCCCATCTATCAAAATCAACCACGTTGTGGATTTCTTTCACACTCGAGTTCAAAACAACTCCATTAAGACCAAAAGGTCAAATCATTCAAAATATCTCAAATATTCAACATCAACGTGCTTATAACACACACTTTCTCAAAAAAACACAATTTCCAATGGGGATTCACGATCCAAATATCAAAATCATGATAAATATCATTCAAGATTCATGTTTTATATCTCCACACATGTAAATTCATCTTTCAAAATCATAAACACCAAGATTTCATAATAATCATCATAAGATATGGGTTCATGCTTCAAATTCGTAAAAATCAAATAAAAATCATGCCTTTGTAAAGAAAATTACTTTTGGGCACAAGAACGAAAGAGAGTTCTTGTTGAAAACCCCCACATACCTTGAATGATGAACTTTAGATCGATACTCATTTTTGAGATGTTAATCGTGCCTTTGAATGATGGTTCTTGGAGTTCTTGGACTAGGAACTTGGAATCTTGAATAAATTTACAGAATTAATGGTGAACTTTGGAGGTTCTTGAAGTTGGATGTAGGAGCTTAGGGTTTTCTTTTTGAGGGAATTTGATGAAATATAACATATAATGCTTCTAATAGGCTTTAATATAGGGTTTGGATGGATTTTGGGTGAGGGAGAATGACCAAAACGCCCCTAAAAATCAAAAAAATTCTCGAATCTGTCCTTTGATGGACTATTTTGATAGTCTGAAGTAGATCAACCATAACGTTTTACTTCGATATCTAATTTGGATTAAACCAATTTCATTAGAAAGAGGACTCTCATATCTTTCCGTTGATATATGATATCTCACCCAAATCATTGTGTATGAGGAGTTATAATCATTTGAAGTTGACCTAAAAATTCACTTTTGATAGGCTGAAGTAGATCGACCATAACTTTTTGCTTCGATAGACAAATTGGATGAAACCAATTTCATAGGAGAGAGGACTCGTAGAGATTTCCGTTGTTATATAGTAGATCACCTAGATCATTAGGTACAAGAATTTATGATCATTTAAAGTTGGAGAAAAAATATGCCAGACATCAGTACTTTTTCCTGCACGTTTTACTGTTCACTACTATTCACGGTTCGATCGGAATGTTCATAACTCGTCGCTCGGATGTCCGTTTTGGATGATCCACATATCGTTGAAAATCTTATTCGATACTCTACGCAATGGTGGGTCATAATCTCAGACATTCTGCATGAAAAATTTATAATTCATTCTAGAAGATAGAACCCAACAGGTTTACGCACAAAATTTCAACGAAAAATTTCCCGGGGCATTACAAGTATTTGTTAAGTTCTCTATGCTACCGAAGGTAAAACATTCTAATTTATTTTTGTAGGTTCTACTAGCGTTATATTTTCTTACATGTTTATCCTTATCTAGGTATGGCTTCCTTGCAATTGATCTTCTTAAATAATATTTCTTGTTGGGGCGATAGTCTTTCCTATATGCCTTTCTATATTTTTTATTTTTATAATCTTGGTCATAATTTTGTGTAGTATATATGTTTTTACGAAAATCTATATCGCTTCTTTTTAATTGTTTTGGTATCTGTATATTTGTACATTTTTCTTGTAATAAATTCATTACATGTTGTATTCTTTGTCCTATTGACCATGGATTATTTGAATTTTGTATTACTCCTTCTCTCTTGGACTATTTTTCTTCTATCTCTCTTCCTAGAGCCCCTGGTAATTTATTAAATAATCTAGATTAGAGAGTCTAATCAAATGAGTTTCCACTAATTGTGCAATAATAAAAGTAATTATTTAGAAATTCTTTAATCCTTGACCAATTATTAATACTTAGTTGTTCTAAATTTATTAGTGCTTTTTGTTGCAATACCACTAATCCACTATTGGGATCTTCTCCTGTTAGTAGAGTATGTAATTTGCTTACAAAATTGTATGGATTTGAGCCTAGTTCTACTAATTCTTGAAAGTCTTGTGGGAATATTATTTTATAAGCTTCCCAAAGTGCTTTAGTACTTTCTCCTAGAAATGTTTCTAAATATCTATACATAATTTCTGCATCTCGTTCTTGATTACCCTTTATATGTTGTATGTAGTCTGCTACAACTACATTTTTCCATATGTCTATTCATTATTCCATGCCCGAGGGTCATGAACTGGTAAATTTAGAATTTTTCCTTTATTACCACATTCTTGTAATCTAATGTGTCGTGACACAAAAAACGAGGGTTATGATGACACTTGTCGCGGCATACCTTGACAAGTAAGCCTATCACCCAAACTGATAAGAAAAGCGGAAAAGAAAAAATATATCCCAAGGTAAGACTTCTATAACGAAGCCGAACCATATAGGTAATCATATCAATGCGGAAAGAACTTATCCAAGATACCAATCATGCCCAAAACCAGGTTTCAATAGTGTAAGAACTACTAATACAATCCAAGAGTGAAATAGATCGGAAAACTAACCACAAAAAGAATAATATCTGTCTTCGAATACTAATAAAGACATAACTACTTTAGAAAGATAGAGGTGAACTTCGGATGCATGAATATCCGACCACTACCTTGGAAGCTCCAATAATTGCCCGAGTCAAGAAATCTGAGGCGTACGACCTGCACCAAAAGGGCGTAGTAGGCAAGAGTACAGTCCACTTGTACTCAGTAGGTATCATAGACTGATCAAGCAAAGTAGTAAATGAAGCATACAAAATAAACACTAAGGGAACGTTACCTGCAATTAGAAAATGTCCCACAATGGTAGCCCACACTACTTGCACTAACAGTTCTAATACATATCACATATATTACAACGACACACTAAGATATAGAACACAAGGATACTTTATGTCACATATAAATAGAACAATAGAGAACATGTAGATACAAGATCATCAAATACAATTAAAGGAAGATAAGACAAATACATAGATGACAAGTCAATAAGGCAATACAACACAATATAAACACAATAAAGTAAGTGCAATGTATATGATGATGATGATGATGATGCACGAGGTCGTCGCATAACCTCGGGGATCGTTGTACAATCCCCGTATACTCCTACGGAGATAAGGATCTCAATGCAGGACCCATAGGGGGTTCGTCGACCCGTATATAATCCACATATCTCATATCTCCTTTCTGGCATATCCCTCAGAAAGGGTTTTATAAGGTGTTACAATATTTATTTAAAAAGGTGTTGCCAGTGTTTCTCAGATGTTGCCACGGTGGTACCAATGTTTCATGAATGAGTATGATGTGAAGATGTAATTCTCACATCCAATCATAATGAGTATTTTCACAGCCAATAATATGATATATTTCCACAACCAACCACAATGATACATTCCCACAACCACATGAGTCAATATCCACTTATTATTTTTGTTTCAACTATGAATTTCCACATGTCTCATATGCCAATAAAGTATGAATATAATCATAATACACCAATGGTACCACTTTACACAACACAATACAATTATTCACATGTATTCAAGGCTATCAATATCACATAGGACCCCACACGGTCGAACATATCACATAAAATCCTAATTTCGACAATTACATCACATATAGGCCCCCACACGGGAACAACACATAGATATTCATTTTTCATGATTTGTTCCCACCCTTAATGTGTATTTTGTATCATTATTTACTACCCAACTCAGTCTGAAAGAGTTAAGCCATAACTTACCTCGAAAGACGAAATCGGTCTGCTACACTTGAACCCGCGACCTTACTTTTCACCAACAATTATGAACTCTACTAAAAATATCAAATATGAAATCTATGCATCAAAACAAAACCAACGACACCCATATTGACAAATTTTGGTTCGGGGTCAAAACAAACCCCCAAAATAAGTTTCCTACAAAGAAGGGCAAAATTGAAACTTTACTTCAAAAATATGTTTTTCATATTTGTAGGAACCTACAGCTGAAAACCCAAGTTAAATCGAGTAAAAAATGGGGTTCAAATCAAAGAAAAATTATTTTTGAGCTTTACCGGTTAAAATCTTTAAAATCCGGGTTAAAATCAAGAATCGAAGTTGTTTTGAAAGTTAAATTGATGAAAAACTAGTAATTATAAGATAAAAATATTATTCAAGTGAAAGGGGTGAAATTTGGATTCAAAATCATGCCATAAGATTTTTGGGGTTTTGAGAAATTAATTAAGATATTACTAAGAAAATGGGTGAATTCTTACCTTAAATCCGTAATAAAAGCAAGAAATCGGTGTTAATCTAGCTTCTCAAGCTCCCACAAACTTTACTTTTAAGATCCCAAACTATTTAGGGTTTAACTCTCAAAGGCAAGATGAAAAATGAGCAAAATGGACCCAAAAACTATTTATATTGTGCAGAAAATCTGCACTAAAAGGATAAAAAAGCTGCAGTTTTTTCGTTTTAAAGTTCACTCCGAACTTCGACGGGGTGCCCGGGACTCGTTCAGAGTCTGATTTATGCAAACGAACTATGCAACCACACTAAATTCGACATTCCAGACGTGATGGAGATATCATATTTTCAAAAAAATATCGTTTTCATAAAGTTGACCCCCGAAATCCAAAATTATAATTTTTCAAACCGAGGGTCGAAATGAGATTTAAAAGCCGTAAAATCATACCAAATATGCTAACACCCTAAAATTTACATTCTGGATCTGCTGAATAAGTTGGATTTTCTATCCGAGATCGTTTTGATCAAATGTAGGTCCCACACCCATATTTCCAATTTTTCAACTTTTCAACCAATAGGTCGAAATGAGCTCGGGTGCACCGGAACTAGAACCAAAGGTCTACCTAGGCTAAAATTGATATTTCAGAGCTGATGATGCATTTCATTTGGCCATCCATCACACGGACCTGGCAATATTAAAAAAGGCTGCACAAATTCAACCAAATCCCGAAAGTTTATCAGATCTGGTATCAAACCGTATAAGGTAAAGCCTGTAATGAGTGTTGCTTAGTAATTTGTTTAAGTAGTCTTGAGAGGATGAGGCTTCCGCCTTTCCTTTATCTTTGCCTGTATACATACTGAAACAAAAATTGTTAGTTGTCTTCTTTTAGTAGTCTACTTAGCTGATCTGCTAGGTTATTATCTTTACCTTTAATATATTCTAGAACAATATTATAAATTGAAGTGGCATCTAGGAAACTTATCCACCTTTTTTTACTACTATTCCTCTCTTTTATTTTTTGATAGAATTTTACTAGTGCCTCGCAGTCTGTTCTTACTAATATTTCTGGCTTATTTAATATATAAAGTTTAAAATTATTCAAACCGTAAATTACTGCTAGTGTCTCCACATCTATGCTATTTAATTTATCCTTTACTTTATATTTTCCACTTGAATAAGCACATATTTTCTCATCCTTTTTGTCACTATATTTGTTAGGCTTCGCTTTTAATACTGCTCCCCATCCTTGAAGGCTTCCGTCTGTCTCAACTATTAAATAATCCATTTCTAATGGTAACGTTAAGTCTGGGATGTCTTGTATCATGCTTTTAAGTTGTTGGACTAATTTTATGTCTTCACTATTAAAGGTTTTTTGGCCTGCTGGTCCTGTTTTAGAATATAATGGTCCTGCTACTTTTTCTAAATTTTTTATAAAAGCTCTAGCATAATTTAATAGTCCTAAAAAAATTTGTAAATCTTTAGTCTTGTCAAATCTATCTGGCATTTCTAAGACTTTTTTAGTCATGTGTGGTTGTAACTTTATTCTACCATCTCTAATAACTACTCCTAAAAAATTAACACTATTTTTACATAATCCCATTTTTTTTCTACTTATTATTATTCCATTATCTCCAAATAATTTTAAGACTTGTTGTAAATGTCCTAAATGTTCTCTCATATTATTACTAAAAACTAGAATATCATCTACATAAACCAATACAAAATTTTTATAGTCTCTGAAAATACTATCCATTTTTCTTTTTTGACAAATTGGAGGAGCCGTCTTTAATTCGAACGGCATGACCAACCATTCAAAATGTCATTCCGGAGAAGTGAAAGTTGTCCATTCTATACTATCTTCATGCATTTTAATCTGTCAATATCCAGATTTACAATCAAATTTACTAAATACTTTTCTTCCTTGTATTCTATTTATTAATTTTATTTTTTTCTGGTAACTTATACCCATCCATTACAGTATTATCATTTAGTCTTTTGTAATTTATTATCATTCTAGCTTTTCCTCTAACTATTTCACTATGGTTTCTTACTATGAAAGCTGTTGACCTGTGTCTTGATGTAGATCTTCTAATTAGTCCTAATTCTAATAGCTCTTTTATTTGTATTTCAAAGTCTTTAAGGTCTTCATTTGTAGCCTCTATAGATGCTGTTTGAATAGTATATTCTGGATTAATTATTTCTAATTTGCAGGTAATTTTATTTGAGTCCCAATGTTGCCGGAGTTTTTCTCCGATTATCTCTAGCTTGTCTAGGATTTGTATTATTTTTTCCAAGTCTTTTGATCTTTTTTTACTCCTATCTGATGTATACCCTTCTTAAAATTGTATAATTCTGTATCCATTTCTATTAAAGTATAGTCTTTTTCTATTTCTTCTACTACTAATAAATCTTGTAATTCTTCATACATTGTTGCCTTTTTATTATTATTACTTGTACAATTTTCTCTTTTATCACATTTTAGTGGCATTTCAGATTTTATTTGGCCATCTGAGTTTTCATCTGGTTTATCCTTAAGAAAACGGTATTTAGTTGAAATAGGTTGTGTCTGGTGAGTGAGTAATATTACTTATGAAAATTATCCAATTTCTTGTAACTAAACATCCTCCATTATTTTGTACCATAAAGTCTAATCCTAACACAAAGTCTGTCTTTATGTTTAAGTCTCTAACTAGTATTTCATTGAGTATATACGATGGTTGGTAGAATTTTTCACAAGTATTAATAAAACTTATCTTTATACGTTGTTCGTCTGAACAACATCTATAGAGGCTACAAATGAAGACCTTAAAGACTTTGAAATACAAATAAAAGAGCTATTAGAATTAGGAATAATTAGAAGATCTACATCAAGACAGAGGTCAGCAGCTTTCATAGTAAGAAACCATAGTGAAATAGTAAGAGGAAAAGCTAGAATGGTAATAAATTACAAAAGACTAAATGATAATACCGTAATGGATGGGTATAAGTTACCAGACAAAACAGAATTAATAAATAGAATACAAGGAAGAAAAGTATTTAGTAAATTTGATTGTAAATCAGGATATTGGCAGATTAAAATGCATGAAGATAGTATAGAATAGACAGCTTTCACATGTCCGGAAGGACATTTTGAATGGTTGGTCATGCCGTTCGGATTAAAGACGGCTCCTCCAATTCTTCAAAGAAAAATTAATAGTATTTTTAGAGACTATAAAACTTTTGTCTTGGTTTATGTAGATGATATTCTAGTTTTTAGTAATAATATGAGAGAACATTTAGGACATTTACAACAAGTCTTTAAATTATTTGTAGATAATGGAATAATAAGAAGAAGAAAGAAAATGAAATTATGTAAAAATAGTATTAATTTTTTAAGAGTAGTTATTGGAGATGGTAAAATAAAATTACAACCACACATAGCTAAAAAGGTCTTAGAAATACCAGATAGATTAGACAAGACTAAAGATTTATTTTTATTCTATAATTTCTGTAGTCTATACAGTATCTAATACCTTCTAATTTACGCTTAAACAAATTTATACGGTCTACACAATTTACTAATGTAATAAGGTCTGAGATTATAATAGCTTTTGATAATTCTATAACTTCTAACATTTCTATTTGATTTATTAATATTTGTTCTTTTTTCCAAAATTTTGTTTATTAGTCTTATTTCTTTATATAATCGATTATATTCTCCTTGTATTTGTCTCGCAAAAGGATGTGTTTTCATATACTTTTACTTATTTTTATCCTAAAGGAATATCTACTATGTTTCACCGTCTCTTTAGATAACTTATCTTTCTATTGTAATATGTTATGTCAGTTCTATGTCCATGTAAATTCCGTGTTATTTCACTTAAATATTCTTTGAAAAATTTTGATTGTGATGTTTCTAGAGTTGCTAATAAGTCTAGATAGTTACTCAAAACTATTTCTTTTGCTATTTTGTCTGCCCTTTTTTTTATTTCTTCGTTTAAAAGCATTATCTGAATCGTATATCGTTGGCAAAAGGATGTCTTTTCATTTATTATTATTATTTCTAGACCTAAGATGATTTATCAATTCGTACTCTAAATCGAATATTATGGTGATTAGATTATCTAGTCTTCTCGAATCTTCTTTTGTATTATTTAGTCTTTTATATTCTAAGTATAAACTATATAAATTATTTTTGATCTCTTCTAACGATCTTGTATTTTTATGAGGTGTGTTCATTAAGCTAAATAAAAAGGATACTTTTCCCTTAAAATCTTGTCTTCCCTTAGTTCGTCAGTAATATAAAATATTTGGGTTCTGACTTCTCTTAATCTATTGTCTATTTCCAGTAGTTTTGTTAGGACTTCTTCTTTTGATTCTGGTGAAAGTAGAAATAATTCAATATTTAATTGTCTTTGTTATATTAAGATATTATATAATTTTATATGTTCTTTTCTTAAATTTCTATTGGACCAATAATATTCCGAATCTAGTATTACTAGACATTCGTAGGGCCTAGTTTTTCGTTTCTCAATTCTTGACAACACCATATATAGTAAAGTCTCCTAGAATCTTAGTGCTCTGATACCAATAATAATAAATAGATAGATATAGTACAGATAGATTATAATAAAAATGGATAGATATAATAAAAACAGATAATTCGAAAGATAATAGACAGATAATAATAGTAAATAGACAAGTAATAATAAAATAATAATAGACAGATAGATAATAATATTATAAGACAGATGTATAATAATAATAAAGCGTATATAATATATAAACAAAGCAAATAATTAATAAGCAAATTTTAGTATATGTTATAAGCAAAGTAAATAAACAAGTTAAACAAAGTAATATAAACAAGTAGGTAAGTAGATATGACAAAATAAAACAGAGTTAATGCGGATATGTTTTATCTGGTGTAAAATCCTACTCAGTACTCCCTACTGTATCAGGTAATGATACAGCTATTCCAGCTCAAACGGTAGCTAGTAAAGACTTATCAAATTAGTTAATGGGTGTGCATTCCCCAACGAATATAGAAAGACCTACTGTATCGGGTAATAATACAGCTAGTCCAGCTCAAACGATAGCTGGTAAAGACTTATCAAATCCATTGATGGCTGACACTTTGCCAAAAATTATAGGGAGAATACTCCCAGCTAGTTTCAAGAACATAGGTACTCAGACCACAGACGAAAGAAGTCCTTCTCAGACTAAGAAAGGTTTCTTCTTGAGAAAAAAGAAAAATGGAAAAAGAAATATAGAAAAAATGGTAGTAGAATCTATAAAAAAAAATTTAGCAGAAAAACTGCCCAAAGAAATAGCAATGAGTCCAGAACCGCCAGAGACAAGACCTAGAATTTCCTTAATTCCAAGAGAAGAGACAAGATCGCCCAAAATAGGAACAAGACTGGGACTATCAGACGGAGACAGTGACGAGTATGAACGAGACTACAACTCAGTCATGGATCAATTCGCACAAGACCCAAATGCCGATGAAGATTCAGAAATGAAGTTTGATTCAGAAGCATTACACAATCTGGATACGTAAGCAATGACGGTATCTGCGAAAGACCAAATTACGAGCGTATGCAGTAAAGACATAGCCATATGATCGTGGGCCCCATCCAAGTTGCCAAAAGTCTTGCTAAAGTCTTATCAAATATAAAAGGATTTGAAATACATAAAGTATATTCGAAGACCACAAATGCCTATAAATACCCCCCTTTGGAAGACGACTTTCTAATGAACCTAGGAGAAAAAGTTCAAAAAGAAAATACAAAAATATTAAAAACTCTAGAGATATTAGAAGACCTGTAAAACAAACAAAAGAATTTGTTAAATAAAATACAATTAAATTTTGATTTCCTAAAGAACCAACAAGCAGAATTAGACAAAAAATTCAAAGTTTTAATTAATAAAGACAAGGGTAACCTAGAAAATCCTGAAAAAAGCTAGTATTACAAGAAGTATGAAAAGAAATTAACCAAGTAAGACATATAATACTCTCATGAATGATATACTAAAAGGCAAACTTTATCTGGCAATATTACAAAAGGCTGCACAAACTCAACCAAATCCCTAAGGATTATCAGATCATCAACCCCAAGGAAAAACATACTCTTTAATCATAAAATAAAATAATATTATAATTTTATTACTATTACAACTTAATTAAAACATAAAAGAAGAAAAACAAAGAGGCAGTCAAGATAAAACTATAGACAAATTAATAGAGCAACTAAAAAAGATAGAAATAACCCCTCAAAAAGAATTAAAAGAAGCTAAAATAACTAAACCAAAACCATGGACCTTTTTCAGCATCCCCAAGAAAATCAAGACCAAGTTTTACCCAAGAAATATTAACAACAAACATGTTATCAAGAATCATAAATAGACCCAAAATGAATTCAAGACAACAACTAGAAAAAATAGTAGATGTAGATAAAGATATACAACTTTTTCAACAAAACAAATTAACATTATTAAGTGTTAAGACTTTATACAATGAAGGAATATTTTCAATGGCACAATTATATAAATATTATAGGAAAGAGCAATTATTCGTAATTGAAAATGATAGTGCTAGTGTAAATTTAATAAGTCCAGAATCTGTAAGACAAATTGAAAAATCAAACATGAGCCTCATGCATATGGGACTCATAGTAGTAGAATTAAAAGGCCTAACTAGAAAAAATCTAGGAACTAAGGTATTAGTTACAATATATGATAATAGATGGTCAGACTTGAAAAGATTCATAATAGGAGTAACAGAAGTAGACATGCCGACTTGTTCCTGTTCTAGGTGATCTTGTCTATTCTCTTGGAATTAAGGAAATTCTAGGTCTTGGCTCTGGCGGTTCTAGATTCATCGTATTTCTTTGGGCAGTTGTTCTGTTAACAATTTTTTTATAGAGTCTACAACCAATTTTTCTATATTTCTTTTTGCATTCTTTTTTTTTTCTCAAGAAGAAACCGTTCTTAGTCTGAGAAAGACTTCTTTCGTCTGTGGTCTAAGTACCTATGTTCTTGAAACTGGCTAGGAGTATTCTCCCTACACTTTTTGGTAAAGTGTCAGCCGTCAACGGATTTGATAAGTCTTTACCTGCTACCGTTTGAGCTGGACTAGTTGTATCATTACCCGATACAGTAGGTCTTTCTACATTCGTTGGGGAATGCACTAACAATTTTTTTATAGAGTCTACTACTATTTTTTCTATATTTCTTTTTTCATTTTTCTTTTTTCTCAAGAAGAAACCTTTCTTAGTCTGAGAAGGACTTCTTTCGTCTGTGGTCTGAGTACCTATGTTCTTGAAACTGGCTGGGAGTATTCCCCCTACACTTTTTGGCAAAGTATCGGACCTCATAATCTAGGCAGTTATGAGCCTATATATATATGTATACACTAGTCTAATCGTACGTGCCTCGAACGTGTAATATTTGATTATTTAAAATTAAATAATTTTGTCTATTGCGGAGATTTTTAATAAAGTGGAAAAGTTCAAATCACTTTTCAAAAATCTTTCACACTTCAATATAATAATGTAAACATAAGCATATACACATATATGTTTTACCACCAGAAGTTTCAATTAGTTGATAGATCATTACTTTTGTGTTTGTCATATAGTACCTCTTTCCCTTGTTGTCACAGGCTATGAGACGCATCAATTTGAATCATATTTGAGTTATAATTATTTTTCTTTTTTAAAAAAATTTAAAATCTTTTCTTAATTTTAAAGTCAATTTTTTACAAAATCATTGATTACATTATTATTACGTACTTAAAACTTTTTAAAATATGACACTTCTTAAATTTTTCTTATTCTAATAATTTTATATTTATTTCTAGACTTTTCAAATTTTTTAAAAATCAAATTTAGTTGATTTAGAAATTTTAAACTAATGGAAAAAGTATCCATTGTCATTAATTTGATGACTTCTAATAAGAAAATTTTTATCGCAAATATATTTAATTAACTTTTAATTCTTAAATTAGGAAAAAATATATAAATTCTAATGATTTTTAATAAGGAAAGGTTTTACCATAAATATATTTAATTAATTTTTAACTCTTAAATATTAAAAAAAAATAGTGAAAAAAAGATTTTGTCTAAAGCAAGGACTTTTAATGAAGGAGAAAAAGTTCAAACAATATTTCTAAGACTCTTCACAATTTAAATATATTATAAATATAGATTATAGATATAGATTATAGATTATAGATTATAGATATAGATATAAATATAGATATAGATTATAGATAATATATTATAGATATAGATATAGATCGTAGATTATTATATAGATATAGATTATAGATTATTTATAGACTATAGATAAAGAAACATTGTGGAGTTATTGATGTGGCATGTCTCTAAAGCTAGCATTGAGATTTATCTTTTTGTGATTTTTTTGACATCTTTTCTAATTTTAAAAAATTGAAATTTCACCTAAATATTTATAAAATATTAAAAATAGTCACGTTTAATTCCTTTCATCATCAATACTATTATTACTAGCAATTATTAAAAGGTGAGTAGTTATGCACAATTTTAAACTCTTCACATTTCAACTTCTTGATCCGCTAATTACAGGTGTACATAGGAAGGGTTGGTTCGATTTTTCATTAAAATATAACCAAACCAATAATGTCGGTTTTCTAAATCGATTAACCAAATCAAACCAATATACAATCGGTTTTTTAATTTCGATTTTAGTCGGTTTTCTCGGTTTTCTCGGTTTTTTACAATTATAATGTGATTGAAGAAAAAAATTAAATGTTTTCACTAAAAAGATTAAAAAAATAATAATAATGATCATAGAGTAGTTTCAATTAAAATTAAGTTGGCAAATTACTAAGACGTCTAAACTATTATCTCTCAAAGTAATATTATGTGGATACCCAGTGGTTCAATTTCTTAGTCACTAGTCACAGTAGTTTGTCTGAAAGTTCCCTTCACATAAAATGTGAGCATACCAAAGAATGAAGAATTGGAGACAAATTATTAAAAACTTAACTCCATAAAGTAATTAACTATAACATAATTCCATAAAAAAAAAAAAAGAGAGAGAGAAACAAACCTAAATCACAACTTGACGAACGAATGAACAAAATGTAAAGTGAAGCAATGAAGAGTTTTAGGTTTTTATATGGCAAAAATTCAGATATAGGTAACTTTTAGTCCATAATTACAAGACATGGTTAATGTTTTCATAGTTACGAAACATAGATATACGTTAAATTCCTCTCTTTCTCTCACTCTTTCTCGCCTCTCTCCTCATTCTCTCTCCCTTCCTCCATTCTTGTCCCTCTATTAGTCCCTCCCTCCCCCCTTCTTTCTCATTCTTTTATTTTTTATAATTTCAAGAATTGTATATTTGTACATAAACTATGCAAAATGTATATGTACACACTCAATATAAATTCTGCAAACTGTATATATACAGATATATAGTTATTTAATATACACTATAATAATATACAAACATTCAGATATACAATTGAAAAAATAAATAAATGTACATATACAATTAGCAACTTATACATAGATGACTTATATAATTGACATATATGACTTATACAAATACGACTTATTCAATTGACTTATACATATACGACTTATACAATTATATCATATATACAATTAATATATAATTTATACATATGTGCATATATATACATATACAATTAACAACTTATACTTATATGACTTATATAATTGACATATACAATTGACATATATGACTTATACAATTGACTTACACATATACTACTTATACAGTTATATCATATACACAATTAATATACAACTTATACATAAACGCATATATAATTGACACATAATATATAATTGATAACAATTTAGTTGAATTGAGAAAATAATGATTGAACTAAGTTATCTCAATCAAAATTTATGATAGAAAGGATTGCAAAATATAAAAAATTGAAAAAAAAATTAAATCTAATATCAAAAATACTGAAAATTACTTCAAATCTTCAATAAATATTCTAAACGGATTTTATGTGGTGATAAATCCACAAAAAAGGTTCTCCAAAGTAAAATCAAGGATGATATCTTGTGATATTAAAGTGATTTTGAGAGAAAAATAAGGAGAAAAAAAGTTGAAGATGGTCTCTTAAAGAACACTATTATGATGTTATCAATGTTGTTTCTTCAATGTAAAATCAAGGATATTAGAGTGATTTTGAGAGAAAAATAAGAAGAAAAAAAAAAGTTGAAGAAGATATCTTCAATAATCGTGCGTTTTGATGTTTTCATTGTTGCCTTTTTTTTGCCAATAGAAAAAAAAAATTAAACTACCAAATAACTATGAATTGTAATTTTTTAAAATATTAATCATACCATGTAATAAATATAGTATTTTGTCTATAATATATAATTTTTTCTTTTTATATTAATATTGAGTTTTATATTAATTTGTTACTAATGGACAAATATTATAATTAAAGGCCCAAAAATATATATCTATTTTCTGAATATAAAAAAATAATAAAAATATTTAGAAAGTAAATTATAAATAAAATATTTTTACGTATAGAAGTTACAATTATATATATATATATATAATATCGGTTCGATTTGGGTTCAGTTTGATTTTAGTTTTGCTAATACCAAATCAAACCAAGAATGATCGGATTTTTTTTGCCAACATCAAACCAATCAAACCAAATCATAAGTCGGATTTTTTCATCGATTTGATTTGATTCATCGATTCGATTTGACTTAACAGTTCAATTTTTACACTCCTACCACTAATTACCAATAATTATTACAAGTTGAGTAGTCATGCGCAATTCTAAACTCTTCACATTTCAACTTCTTGTTCCATTCTTTGAGCTTTCATTAGTAATGACAATTATATATAGCAATTCCTTCGTCCCATTTTACCTTTCCCAACTTGAAATGATACAGTTATTAAAAAAAATAATAAATAATATAGCTAATTTATCATAATATTCTTATTAAATAATATTTATATTTTAATTTAAAGAAAAAGTAATTAATACAAAGAATAAAATGTGAAAAAAAAATTTATCTTATCTTGATAAATAAAAAAAATATAAAATAAGATATTAAATTAAAAAATTTAGGACAAATAAAATATGACGGAGAGTAGCTTTTACACGTTATTATTGCACTTTATAAAGGTGCACAATTTCATGTCACATTTCTCCATGTTGTCTAGCATGTCAGAAATTCTATCTCAATACGGCCAATGAATGAGAATTGACAGTATCATGGATACTGATTCACTTGATAAATTTAAACCCTTGGGGTTCTCTTCCAACAAGGACAAAATGTCAGTCAGTTTATTTTATTTTCTGGTGGCTTTCTTGTTTAAATCTTTTAATTGTTAGTGGACCTTACCTTCTCTTTTTTTTTTTTTTTTTTTATAAATAACATATATATCAATTTTTTTAAGGTAATTATATATTTTTTATTTTTTTAATTAATTTATTTTTTCTCTATTAATATACACAATATAGCTGATATATATAGCATTCTGTATATATGTTAAAATTTTTGTAATATATTTAGAAAGTTGAATTTTTTTGTAATATTAGAAACATAAATTATGTATTTATGTAATTTCAATAGAATATTACAAAAAATTTCAACTTCTTAAATATATTACAAAAATTTCAACATATACACAGAATATTGTATATATGTCAGTTATATTGTGTATATTAATAAAGAGAGAAAGTAAAGTAATTAGAAAAATGGAAGAGAGTGTAATTACTTTTAAAAGGTTGATATTTATGTTATTTATATATAAATAACATATATAATTACTTTACTCTCTCTCCCTATTAATATACATAACATAGCCGACATATATATAGCATTCTGTGTATATATTGAATTTTTGTAATATATTTAGGGAGTTGAGATTTTTTATAATATTGAAAACATAAGTTGTGTATTTGTGTAATATTTATTATTGATTTTTCCTTCCTTTATTAGTAAAAGAAAACACTACTTTGTTTTGTTAGAGTTTTTGCCCTAATTTTCTTACTATATTTAAGTTTTATTTTTTCTTAGAAGGAAAATAAAAGTTACCATAATTACTTTTACTTTTCCTGAAAGAAAAAAATATAATTCTTTTTCATATTTGACTAACCTCTTTCTTGAAGGAAAGGTTTTGGACATCTATAAATAGAAGACCCTTTCTCATATCATAACACAATAGCACTCACAATGTAGTCATTTAAATAGTCATTGTTTAGGGGGAGATTTCTCCTAATAGGTTTAATATTTTTTATATTAGATTTTATAATATGTAGGCCGATTGGCCAAAATATATAATAATTTAATGCTTTTTAGTATTGTTTTCTTTGTCTTCTAATTTATCGTCTCAAGGTTTACAACTAATAGCTTCCGCACGACGCCCTCTCGATTTTGAACCCAACAAGTGGCATCAGCGCTTACGGTTCAATGGTCCAATGGTGTGGTGAGACGAGATTAAACAGGTTCAAAGCGGTTTCAAAATCAAGCTGCAACAATTTGGATGATAATGAAGATTTTTATCGAACTACATGTGGAGAACGATTTTCAACCATATTTTCAACACGTTTGCTGCTGCATCTTTAAAAATGAAAATAAAATATTACTTTTAAATCAATTTTTAACCATGATATTGCAAACCTTATTTTTAACCATGGCAAGCAGCAGTTATGAAGATTATATCAAGAACGAAGTTCATGCACGTGATATGAAGAGAAGACAGATCAAGTGAAGAAAATCAAGCCAAAAACGGGAGATTTGTTAGGATTTTTGCCTTGATTTTCTTACTATAGTTAAGTTTTATTTTTTCTTAGAAGGAAAATAAAAGTTACCATAATTACTTTTACTTTTTCTGAAAGAAAAAAATATAATTCTTTTCCATATTTGGTTAACCTCTTTCTTGTTGGAAAGGTTTTGGACATCTATAAATAGAAGACACCCTTCTCATACCATAACACAATAGCATCCACAATGTAGTCCTTTAAAGAGTCTTTGTTTAGGGGGAGATTTCTCCCAATAGGTTTAATATTTTTGATATTAGGTTTTATAATATGTAGGTCAACAACAACAAACCCAGTGTATTCCCACCTAGTGGGGTCTAGGGGGGTAAGATGTACGCAGTCCATACCTCTACCTCTAAAGAGGTAGAAAGGTTGTTTCCGATAATATGTAGGTCGATTAGCCAAAATATATAATAATTTAATGTTATTTAGTATTATTTTCTTTGTCGTGTAATTTATCGTCTCAAGGTTTGCAACTAATAACTTCCGCATGACGCCCTCTCGATTTTGAACCCAACATGTTTCTCTTTGAGGTCAAGCACGCAGAAGTCTCATAAAATACTTCTACCCTAGGTAAATTGAAAAATATAAATTTTAATTTATATTTGTATAAGTAAATCCATTAGAATATATGTATGTGGATTTGAAATTTTAATTTATTTATATAAATGAATTCATACCAATATATCTAAATGAATTTAATCTCTTTATGTCAACAGAAATCGTTTTAAAATGCAATAAAAAAAACATTACAAAACCATATTGTTTCAAAGAACAACATATCAAAGATCGAAGATCAATTTATGAACCACGATAATAATTGTTGTAAAAAAGTGTAAGTTCTTTTTACAATATATTTTTTTAATTTTACAAACGATAAAAAACATAAAGGAGTGTAAATTCTTCTTTTCTACTCTTTTGATTTACAAAGAATGAAGAATGTATGTATCAAAATGATATGAGAAGTTATGTAAAAAACGAATTTATGATTTTTCTTCTAAAAGTAAAGAATATAGTTAGTATAATAATTGGAGAAGAATGAGAAGGCAAATTGCAAAGTAAAAGAAAACAAATACCGAATTAAATGACAAGATTATTTAAAAAAAAACATAGTAAGGAAAGGCAAATCTAAAAATATAATAAGCCACGACAACTAATAGAAAAGGAAAAACAACTCAAAAAGAGAGAGAATAACATAGGAGGATGATAATTATAGTGGTTGAAGAAAGCATAAAATATAAGTGTGGAGTGTTTAAAATAAGAAAAGCTATAAAAAGAGAAATTGTTCAAGATTTAATAAAAGTAGAACTAAAAACTAATACGAAAAGTTATTAAAAAGAATGATTTATGATTTCATTTAAAGATAAAGATTAAATCTAGTGTGATGATTGGAGAAAATTGAGGAGGCAAATAAGATAAATTACAAAACAAAAGGAATATATTGAATTAGATGGTAAGAAATGAAAAGAATAGAAATGAACAAGAGAAAGATATTGAATTAGATGGTCAGAAATAAAAAGAATAGAAAATGAAGGCAAGGAAAAGGAAAATCTATAAATATTAAATAAATAATAAAATATAACCAAACAAAGTGAATTAAATGTAAAAATATAGTCTTTTAAGTTGGGTTGCTTTTACTTTTACTTTCTCTTCTAATTACTTTTCATTTAATCTTTTCTATTTGACATTTAATTTAGAAAAAAACTATAAAATTCATAATTTTAAATTTCAAAAATACATTCACGCTTGTATATAAGAAATTTAAGAATTTACTGAATGAAAATTAAAAATATAATTGCATAATATGAACGTAAAGTATTATAATTATGTAAAAAAAAATTATATAAAATAATATTTTATTAATTTTTCAAATTGAGTTAACTTTTCTAAAATAAATTACGTTATATTTGATCTTTTACATTTTCTCTTACCTTTTTTTTTGGTACTTTTAATTTTTCTTTATTTGTTGTTCCAAACAAACCACAAATAATTCTAACTGCATACAGCATAACTATTAGAAAAGACACCATAGAGAGACAGAGAGCGCAAGAAGTTACACTATTTTTTTTTTCGTTTTTCCTTTTGCATATTTATTTATTTATTTATTAAACTTTAAATATTTATTTGCACATTAAATTACGAATATCAAACTAAACATTCAACTTTCATTATTTTTTCTGCTTTTTCTTTTTCGTTTTTATTTATTTTTATTTAGATTCGGTGATGTTGCACCTTTATATAACTTGCAATTACATTCTTCTTTTAATTCATTTTTTCTTTTCTTGATTTTTATATTTATATTTATGTGCGAATTATAGTGTTTGATTCTTACATTATGTAGGCAAAATAACAACAACAACAAACCCAGTGTATTCCCACCTGGTGGGGTTTGGGGGGTAAGATGTACGCAGTCCATACCTCTACCTCTAAAGAGGTAGAAAGGCTGTTTCCGATAGACCCCCGGCTCAAGACACACGATACCACACAATTATGTAGGCAAAATATGACTCTTTATTTTCTCTTGCTTCATTTATCTAGGTTAATTATGTGAAGAAATTAATTATTTTTTATTAGATATTTATTATACATTTATTTTAAATTATAAAATCACCCAAAATTCATTTGTGAGAATTATAAAGATTTATTTTATATTTTTATATTTTTTATTTATAATGTTTGACGGATTTTTGTGTCTAAAATTTTTTTAGTATATTCAATTTTTCTTCTTGTTTTTGTTCTTCCTTTTACTTAATATATTTAATGCACGAATGATTTTGATATTTCTTTTAGATGTTTATTATTGCGTGTATCTCCATGGCTAGGTTTATCTTTTTTGTTTTTTTAAAGATTATGAGTTTTTTTATTTTTTTTAAAAATTAAGTTTTGTAAATATATTTATATTTTATATGATAAATTTGTGTGCTTAGATTTGCATATCTAACACACTATTATTTATAATCAATTTTAGTAGTTTAATTTATTCAAACATATTTGTTTATTAATAAAATTGATTTCAACATTTCTCTTTTAACACGTAGGTACTTATAACTACTTTTAATCACTTCATTAGATATAATTTTATTTTATTTTATGAAACAAACTTAAAGAAGATTTTATATTTTATAAATATACTTTGCAATTATTTTCAATATTCAAGTGTAAAGAAAATAAAATTATAAATATGATTAGATTTATATGATCACCCGTGAAGCGCGGTCAAATTCACTAGTATATATATATATATATATATATATATATATATATATATATATATATATATTGGCCATCTTATAATTTTAAAAGATTAAAAAAGCTATTTCACCTTTATATTAATTATATATTAATAGGCAATAATGTCTACTCCACTTAAAGAAATACTAATGCAGCCTATATATATCATGGTCGTTTGCCTTTCCTGGTTGAAAATTTAAATAGTCTGACACAATCTTCAGTTACAACATTAATGCACGTATAAATACTGAAACTTAAAAATGAATAGCTATAACTTATCATTTAGAACTTGAAGGGTTCTTTACCAAATCTTGTACACCAGTATATATACAGTTGTTGCCAATCATCATATAGTCGTTTTTAGCATTTCATGATACTTAGTTTTAGTCTGATATTATGTCAGGACCCACGATACTGGAGTATGAGTACATAAATTATGAATTTTGATGTATTTATTTTTGTGATAAAAATAATAAAATATTTTTCTCTATTTTATTTTATTACCTTTTGCAAAGTACAAGCCATGATTTCATGCCCTGTCTAGATATTCTTATACCTGTATTGTCATCATGTTTGAGAAGATTTAGAAGTTCGTGAAGGGGTTAGATATTTCTCTTTAGGTTGTTATGCCTCAGATGCTAGTGTATAGAGCTTCATTTTAGAATATTATGGATCATGGCAAGATTACTGAGTATGTTCTTTGAGCGTCTTAGGGAGGTGCCATGAAGGTGAGCCATCAGGGCAAGTTCAGAGGTCACACTTCTTGAGTTAAATATTTTAGAGGTTATCGTGTATGCTCTATTTTATTACCTCAATTTATATTTTCGAGTATTTTAATGAGAATTTTTTTAATCCAACCCACTTAAGCAACTTGAAGATTAAAATTCGTCTGGTTTGAAAGATGTTTCTTAGTCGTTTGAGGTAGGTCTATATATAAACTATTACATATGTTATCATCATATAAATTTTTTTTGATAAATTAAATTTATTGAAGGGTGTCAAAATAGTAGAAGTAATAATCTGTAGAAAAAAAAATATATTGAATTTCTTATCAATTAGAAAGAACGAAAAAAAGAGACTTGTTTCGTGATTTATGAAATAAGTGCTTTTGAAAGAAGCTAATGTTAGAATTATTAATTTTATGTGAACTTAACATTAACTTTTTGTTACGTTAAAGTAAAATGGGTTGATGTTATTAGTTGTTGGACAAGACACAGATCGTGTATTAATGCGGATTTCATATGGGCATGTATCCATTTCATGTTATTGGTGTGGTCCGATAATAGTGTAGATTTGTAGTAGACCTGTAAGCCCATAATGGGGGTGCACTAGGTTAAGGCTTTTAAGCCTATAAATATAAGGCTACGCCTCAAAACATATTCTCATAAGTTGTCAGTCGTCATAAGTAAAGGAGAGGAAGACTTAGCCTAGTTCGTCTTCAGTTACGTGTTGCAGTGGCGGACAAAGGTACGCATTTTTTTTCTCGCATATTCTATTATTTTTATAGGTGTTCTTGGTTTATGTGAATCTGTGGTGTGTTTCTCTATAAACCTAACATTTGGTATCAGAGTTTTTTACATAGATCTTGAACCCTATTGCTCAGTTCATGAGAAAAATAATTGAAAATAATGATCGTGACACACTCCGTCTTGAACTTAAATCTGAAACGATTTTTCTTTTTCTTTTGGCTGTTGACTTCGCTCCGATTGCTGCACACTATTTTATTCCATATTAAAAAAGGTGTACATATGGTTAAGAGTCAGTCGATGGCCAAATCAATTGAGTTTGATTTTAGAAATTGTGGCATATTTTTCAGATTTTAAGGGTTATTGTTATGAGTAATGGAACGGTTGTTTTCGTTCGATGTGAAAATTAATCTATGAAGTGTTGTTAGTTTAAAAGAAAATTATCTAGAGTTGTAATTCCATAAAGGGTTGTTGATAGGAATTTGATAGGGTTATGAATTAGACTTTGGTAATATTATTGCACAGTAAAAAATTATGTTTTATGTAATATAATGAGAGGATTGAATTCGGGTTCTATAGTGTGATTAATAGATGAATCACTATTTCTTGTGGGATAGCTGCCCAGTACACCATGTCTGGTAATCCTGACCAAAATGGTGTAGCCGAAAGGCGAAATCGTACTTTAAAAGACATTATAGAAGTATGATGAGTAGATCTAACTTACTTGAGTTCCTCTGGGGGTGAAGCTATTAAAACATCCATGTAAATTCTTACTCGTGTCTCTTCTAAGTCAATCCCTAAAATTTCTTTTGAGTTGTGGGCCAATACAAAATCCAGTTTAACTTATTTTTCGAGTTTGGAGATGTCCTGCGGAGGTAAAGATATATAACCCTTAAAAAAGAAAACTGAATCTAGAACCTCGTGTTATTTTCTCATTGGTTATCCAGCTCATTCTAAAGGATACAAGTCCTACTGTCCTACAAAGGGAATCATAATAGTTGAATGTCAAAATGTAAAATTTCTTAAATTTAAGACTGTTGCATGAAACTAAGCATTCATTAAATAAAATTTTTGATATAAAAGATCTAGGAGAGGAATCATTTGTTTTGGGCATTGAAATTCGATGAGATAGATCCCGTAAGTTACTGGGGCTTTCGCAAAAGACCTATATTGATCGTATTTTAAAAAAACTTCAGATGAAAAATTGTAAGCCTGGAGATGTCCCTATGGTGACAGATGATAAGTTAAACTTAGACTTGTGTTCCAAAAATTATCATGAGAAAGATTTTATGAAAGATGTGCCTTATCCAAGTTTTCTTTTTTACATTGCATTTCTTGTTTACAAAGTGTTTATTTATTTATTTATTTATTGATATTGGCTGAAGTAAAGTCGGCTAATCTAAAGCCTTCTTAAGAATGTGTTCTTGCGGTTATGTTATTAAAGATTCATTCATTTAGTTAGTTTCATACGCTTAGATTAAATAATATAAAAAATTATTTATCTTATAAATTTTAAAAATTTAAGCTATTGTTTATAAAAGATATCGAATTGTTATTTATTTATTTATTTATTCTATTTGAATTTGATTTCATTTGAATTGTAACTAAATCAGATTTATATTATTTTTAATTATGTGGTTACTTACCGTGTCACGTGAGCAAATTAAGCAATGACATGTTGAATTTCTGAGATTGAATTTGTTTTGTAAATTAGGGTAAATAGTGTACACTAAAGTGACCTATTTGCTTTACTTTATGAGACTTGTTTAATTCATTTCGGGGGATATCACTAAGTTAGAACATACAATGATCTGCCTAAATGAGATTTATTGTGTATTTTAAATTAGTATTGTGATGATCCCCATTATGTGAAAATATTTTGATTTTAGCAAATTTATTTTTTCAAAGGGGATGGGTTTCTAATATTGAAAATATTTTCTCGCCCTGTTCAAAGGGGGGCTACTTGTTGATGTTGCGGGACTCGTCATTGTAATAAGATTATTATTCTTATGTCTTCTTATTTTGATAAATTCATTCATGTTATGTTGTGAAAAGTTACCATTTATTTGAACAATAACAATGCTGAAGTTGTGGTTTTATTGGGCTCTAACTTTACGCGATAGAAAGAAGATCTTGAATTTGCTTTGGGTATGATTGACATAGATCAAGCCTTGCGTGAGGATAAGTCCCTAGCTCTCACTGATTCTAGTACAGCTGTTGAATAAGAATTTTTTGCTAAGTGGGAGAGATCTAATAGGCTATGTATTCTTGTCTTTAGGAGGTTGATTGCTGAGCACCTCAAAAGTGGATTATTTGAAACTACCAATGCTAAAAAATTTCTTGCTCGAGTGGAAAAAAGCTATCTTGTATCCAATAAGGTTGAGACTGGAGATCTAATGAATAAACTTGCAGGGATGAGGTATGACTTTACTGGGGGGTGTTAGAGATTACATACTTAAGATGGTCCACATTCAAACCAAACTGAAAATTCTTGAAATAACTCTTCTTGATATTTACATTGTTCACTCTGATCTTAACTTTTTGCCTGCTGAGTTTAGCCACTGCCTATAATACTCAGGATGAATCTTGGTCAATCAATGATCTCATCTCCAAATGTGTTGTTGAAGAGAATTTTTTTTTTTAAAAAAAGAAGGGTGAGGTTGCTATGTTAGCTTCTCATTATTCGAAAGCAAGCTCTGACAAGAGACCTAGGAAGTTTAAAAGATCTAATAATCATACTTTTAAGAAGGGTCAGGACAACAAAAGGCATGGTAAAGATTAGACTGATTATCCTGGGACCAATAACATGATTTTTTTTAAAAATAGTAATTGTTTCTTTTGTATGAAATCTGGTCACAAGCAAAGAAATTGCACCAAATTTCATTCTTGGATAAAAAAGGAGTCAAAAGAAGAGAATCATCTAGCTCTTGTTTGTTTTGAGTCATACTTTGTAGATGTCCCCATTAACTTTTGGTGGTTTGATAGTGGAGCTACTGCTCATGTTGCCATTTCATTTTAGGGGTTCAAACACTAAGGAAATAGAGTCGCCACAGATGTCCAAGTTAAAGTAGAGTTCGTAGGAACTGTAGTTTTAGACTTAGAAACCGACTATAAGCTTGTTATTGAAAACATTCTTTATGTACCGTCTTTTAGACGAAATTTGATTTCTATTTCAGTTTTAGACAGATTTGTTATAGTTTTAATTTGCTTAATAAAAAAATTAATTTGCTTTTGAACTCCCGAGTTGTTGGTCATAGAATCTTATCTGATGATTTATTTTTTTTAATTCTGAAATTGTTAGGTCTAAACGATCAATTTTAAATGAAAAATTAAACATGTTGTGGTATAAACGTTTAGGTCATATGTCTAAAGATAGAGTTGATAGATTGGTTAAGTCTAATATTTTACCTTCTCTTGATTTTGGGGACATATAAATATGTATTGATTGTGTTAGAGAAAAGTTGACTAAAACAAGAAAAATAAGAATGCTACTTGTAGCTCTGATTTGTAGGAAATCATTCACACAGATATAAATGGTACGTATTCTACTACGAGATGTGGTTCAAGTTATTTTATCACCTTTATTGATGACTTTTCTCAGTATGATTATGTTTTTCTTCTTAAAGAAAAATCAGATTCTCTTGAAATATTCAAAGTGTTTAAAAGTGAAGTAGAAAAACAACTGGAAAAGGTGATTAAGATAGTGAGGTCTGATCGTGAGGGTGCGTACTATAGTAGATACACTGAGACTGGGCAACAGATGGGGCACTTTGACAAATTTCTATAAGATTATGGCGTCTAAGGATTCTTTTTGGATCATTATACATTGATAGCCCATTTTAATCTTGAGCTATATCAGAAGAATGTAAAGACAACTTTTTTTAATGGTGATCTTCTTTTTTTGGCAAATAAAGATTTTTATTGATATCAAAGTGAGTCCATTACAAAGCCAAACAAAGATCTAACCACTTGCCTCTCAGAAAAGAAAAAACAATCTATACACTAGCCCTTCTATCTATTACATATTCGGATTCTATCATGACACTAGCAGCACTTATGAAAAGTTATTCAATTGTTGAAGTTGAGTCTGCCAACGAGCATTTTCCCTACCAGTGATGTGCACATGTAGTGTAATTTCTCTGCATAATATGCCTGCATAGTAGTGTTTTAAATGGTAATCTTAATGAAGAGGTTTACATGCAGCAACCCCAAGGTTTTGTTGGTAAAGGCAGTGAGCATCTTGTGTGTAAGTTGAAGAAATTTATCTATGGCTTGAAGCAAGCTTCTCGACAGTGGTACTTGAAGTTCGAGGAAATTATCACTTCAATGGAATTTGTGGAGAATAAGATTGATCATTGCATTTATCTCAAGATCAGTGGGAGTAAGTTTATCATTCTCATTTTACTATTATTTTATTATATTAAGGCTTTTTGTCTTACGTGTTGACTATGTCTCATATTGATAAGATCATATTATTGTTTTATTGGATTTTTTTTAGACATATATGGTATATCATTATACCTTGTGGATTTTTCTGGTTGTTGCATCATGTGATATGTTGCACATGTTGAATCTTGAAAATCAAGATTTTCTGGTGGAGCACATGTTGTTTTAGTGCTCGCATATGTTGTAACAGAAAATCGTGGTGACGATTTTTCTATGGTACGCATGTTGATTTTAAGCGTACATATTACTATGAAAAATTGTTTGAAGGACTAACAATGAAATAGCCTCGATTTGGAGTCCATGTTGGCTATTTCTTGCTACCCTACCACATTATTTGGTTTATGTCTATAAAATTTAAATGTTTGTAATCGTTGACTGATCATGTGTCGTTGGTTAATGCAAGTACTGTTGCAGTTCCACGGTAATAATTTTGTTTGACTGAACTATGAATTTATGATCACTGTCTATTCATTTCGAGAGTCATTTTCATAAAAATGAGTTTTCCAAAATCTTTTCTTTAAACGTTAACGTTGTTCAAGTGGGAGAATGTTAGAATTATTTATTTTATGTGTACTTAGCATTAACTTTTTGTTATGTTAACGTAAAACAGATTGATGTTATTAGTTGGTGGGCAAAACACATGTCGTGTATTCATGCGGATTCTATATAGGCCTGTATCCATTTCACGTTATTGGTGTGGTCTGGCAATAGTGTAGGCCTATAGTAGACCTGTAAGCCCATAATGGGGGCGCACTAGGTTAAGACTTTTAAGCCTATAAATATAAGGCTAGGTCCCCTCTCCTGGCTTTACACATAAGACATATTTCCATAAGCTGCCAACCGTCATAAGCAAAGGAGAGGAAGACTCAGCCTAGTTCATCTTCAGTTACATGTTGCAATGGCGGACAAAGGTACGTACCTTTCCTATCGCATATTCCATTACTTTTATAGGTGTTCTTGGTTTATGTGAATCTGTGGTGTGTTTCCCTATAAACCTAACAAGTGATAGTTTTAAGAGAAAGATTTATCGATAAATGCAAACAATAGAAGATTTTATTATTTCGTTCTACTTCTTTCCTAATTATTTCATGTTCTTTAGATTTCTTTGGAGGAAATTCCATTGTTAGAGAAGAAAGTGCCAGTGAATGAAGAAGACAACATAATATTTAAGGTTGTGAGAATCAATAGAATTCTGAATATTGTTTGTATACTACTTTAAATGAGGTTGCTTTTGGGTTATGCTATGTATTCTTTCTTGATCTGTTTTTAAAATAGTCCCATAAAATATTTTTATTTATCTCATTTAGTATAAATAATCCTTGATGTATTACGTTTTTGTCAATAACTACAACAACTAAAATGAGATTTTCTTTTACTTTTAAATTTATATTAATATTTTTGTATTTTATATCTTAGTTTGATAGAGAGGACATATTTCATTACATTATTTTTCTTGGTAATATTGAATTACTTGACCTTTCAAACTTTAGTAACGTGATAGTGTCCATATTTATGGTCATGACCATTGATCGGTATTAAATCTTTGAAAATATATAGAAAAATTTTAATTATTCTTTTTTTTTTTTAATTGTTACTGTTAGTACATATAAGTCGTATAATTTAATAATCCTCTGAAAAGTGAAGGGATAAAAGGTTAAATATTACTTAATTATTTCTGGCTTTCACTTTTATGAAAGATGCACTTTTGTCTAGCAAATACAAGAGATGAGGCACTGATTTTTTTAAATTGAACTTTATTGTCTATTAGGTAGTTTTGTTGCATGAACTATCTCATGATCATAAGTTTAAATATGGCCATTTTGTAAATTTATTATTATGCATTATAATCGCATAAAGCACGAATGATTTCACTAGAGCTGTCAATACGGGTTGGCCCAACCCATTTGGACTAGCCCATACGGGCTTTGAGTTTGACGGGTCAGACTGGGCTGGCCCATTTAAATGACGGGTCAAAAAACATCAAGCCCACTCTATTACCCTATAGGCTGCGGGCCTCACGGGCCTGCCCACTTTTTAAAAAATGATATTTTATAATTTAATTTTACACTGTTAATAAACATAAATATTTATTACACAATAACACATAGTATTAATGTTTGTTAATCAAACGGGAGCCAGAGCTCGAATCACCCAAAGTAGGAAGAAAACGAAGAGGTGGCACTACTCAATCAGAAACATCACCGTTGAAAGACGATGGCGCGTTGAGGGAGATATAGTGAAGAGCTCGGCTAGCTGAACTAGGGAAATTTGGAAAGTGAAGAGTACAATGTACTCTTTATATTTTAGTGGTAGATATTTAATTATTTTATTATTTATTAGATAGGAAAGTAGGAAACTTTCCAGTTTTCATTTTCTTTGTTAATTGAATCAGTCAATGGTCATCATTGGACTTGATTGTTTTTTAACTCTTTTATTATTTTTCAGTATTTTATTTTATTTTTAAATTATTTATTATTTGACTGACTAGCCGGCCCACGGACTAGCTCAACTCACATTCCTCAAGCCCTACGGGCCATGGGCTTATCCGAATCGAGCTAAAAAGCTATGTTCTTAAATAAGCTGCAAAAATTAAAGCCCACCCCATTAAATTACAGACCGGTTTGGACTAGCCCACCGGGCCTTGACCCATATTGACGGCTCTAGATTTCACTAATATGTAAATAATTATAGAATGATTTGGAAGGATAAGAAGAGATCTTGGTTATAAAATTAAAACAAGAATTACACGTGCTTTTGTATTTTCTAAATATAATTTCTTTCCGAAATTAAGAAAAAAGATAATAATGATATCATACAGCTAAGCCACATGTCAGCTAAGCAAATGTCAAATTTCAAATTTAATCATTCTTCTGAAAACGTCTTCTCTTCTAAATTCTGCTAGGCTAATATACTTATTAATAGTCATTTGTCCTAAAGCATCACTGAAAGCAATAATAGCAACACCATATTCAATATATTTTCATAGGTAGAAGTTGAAAAGAATAAAATATATACTAATTTTATTTTATTTTGTGAAAGTAAAATAATTATTTCTAAAAAATCTTCGGTTCAAAGTAATATGTAGCAAAACAGTAACATAGATTAATAAATAATAAGAAAAGATTACATAACATTAAAGTATCACTAAAAGCAATCATTTCAATTTCTCAAGAAGAGAAACAGAGTTGATTTTTTTTTCTAACTACCATTATAAGATTAATAACAATTCTAGCCATAAACAAAGGAGAAAAGAAAAGTCCATAATTGTTAAACAGTTGAGCATCAGTCCCATCAAACCCACTTAAATTTATTTCTATACACTCTTTAGTATTTGGAGTTTGAACTTCACATAAATCTAAATTAGACGGACTTATGAAATTCGAATTTAAATACTTACATTGGGGAATATATTAAATTATATCAATTAGATATGTGTACTTTTTTTGAAAAAAATTCTTGTTAATTTAAAGAGACCAAATAATAATGATGTTAGTTAGTTGGGAACCAGCACAAATAAAGTTCCTCATTACCGAGCATTTTAATTATATTTATTTGCCATATACTTCCTATGTTTCGTATTAGTTGATCCCTACACTTATTAAGAATTTATTTTTTTTATTAGAGATCTATTTTATCAAATTAATCTTATTAATTATACTTTGAAAATATAAATTTGAATATATAACTTATTTAGTCATTTAATGATAAAGGTATTATTAGAAGAATATATTAAAATTCTATTAATTTTATTAGTGGAACAATTAAATTAAAACAAATATTTTTAAAAATAAGATCAACTGAAATGAAACGGAGGGAGTATACGTGTGTATGTTTTTGTAAAGCTAAGTGCTCCAAGAGTAGTCCACTTGTGTAATTAATTTCTTCACAAAAAATAAGGAAGGAAAAGACGTGCATCAATTGAGCCTGTAGTCAATTAATGTACCATCTATAATATTTTTCATAATTAATCTATAATGTTGTACCATCTATAATATTTTCTATAATAGTAATAAATTAGCCATATTACTAATTACTTATTCAAGCCTTTTCGTGTTTTTTTTAATACCCCTTCGTTCCTTTTTACTAGTTTCTTATAATTTTTATTTTGTTGTACTTGTCCATTTAATTATTAGCTAATCAAAACAGATTCAGTATATAAATATATTTTTCTAATATCGTTCTTATATTAAATAACTACATACACTAAATATATTTTTCTAATATCGTTCTTATATTAAATAACTACATACAATATTAGTAGTTAAATTTAAATTTTTAAAATATAATTAATATGAATAATTTGATAAAATAGATTCTTAATAAATGGTTTTTATTAGAAGGGAAATGTTAAGTCAGAAAGAGGACAAGATGGAGGGGATAGTGACTATTCTTCTTCCCATTCTAAAATTAAGCAAAGAATTTCGTGGAATCAAGAAAATAAAGAATTGACACTTGCAAAAGAAATTGTACGAGCTGTAGCCATGGAAACAAAAGAGTTTAAAATTGGTGAAGTTTATACCTATAGTATATTAAAGGGAAAAGAACAAAAGTAACACCTAAAATAAAATAATTCTAGAAAATTAACATCCAAAATTTGTAATACCCGTAAATAGCCATTCGCGAGTCACGTTATAAACCCACTAAATAGCCTCTCCTCACTCGCATATGATTAACTACATATAACGAGAAAATACAAAAAAATTCAAATTACAACTTTACCTTTTTTCCTTTTCAGTCACAAATTCTTTTCCCTTCAAACACCTAATTCTCTGTTCATTACCTTTTCTAATACTCATCTTTACCTTTTACATTCCACAACCTTCTGTATAAATCTCTAAGAATTTGCTCAAAATTGATACAAAAAATGGCTACAACTTCTGTTTTAGTACCAATAATGATCAAATATAGAGGTGAATGGACATCTGAGGTTGAATTTCAGAATTTCATCATCAATGGAGTTTTGTTTGATTCTGCCTTTACTTACGATGTATTTGTTGCTGATTTGTATAAGTAGTTGAATATAGATCCAACTAAAAGTTTATTGGATATCAAATACATTGTCACAGTCGGATCTATACCTATATACAATGACATGAGTATCAAATTGTATATGCAGATGAAGAAAAAAAGTCTCAATATCAATGAGTATCCATTGTGTATAACACTCATCCCTATCGAATTTTCAGCCAGTGAATTATCAGATCCTATACAGATTATCGAAGCAAATCACTTTCCTGCTATTGAAGATGATTTCTCTAAGGAACACTTGGAAGATGAGCCAAAGCCTATCATAATGGATCCTCTTTATAGGGATGTTGAAGAAGGGCAACTGTATTGGGATAAAAATACAATAACTAGCATTATGAAACATCATCCAATCCGACATAGATTTCAATTTAAGGTCAAAAGCTCATCAACATCAAGGTATGAGTCTACACAAAAACTGTATCGATTTAACATATATAGTATTATGTGGTATATGTACTGTCTGAATGTGGTATTAAACTATATCAAACTAGTATATAATAATATCAATTGAGTATCAATGTGGTTTTTATGTGGTATACGCACTTTCTGAATGTGGTGTTAAACTGTATCAAACTAGTATAAAATAGTATCAATTGAGTATCAATGAGGTTTTTATGTGGTATATGTACTTTCTGAATGTGGTGTTAAACTGTATCAAACTAGTATGTAATAGTATCAATTGAGTATCAATGTGGTTTTTATGTGGTATATGTACTTTCTGAATGTGGTATTAAACTGTGTCAATCTAGTATAAAATAGTATCAATTGAGTATCAATGTGATTTTTATGTGGTATATGTACTTTCTGAATGTGGTATTAAACTGTATCAAACTAGTATAAAATAATATCAATTGAGAGTATCAATGTGCTTTTTATGTGGTATATATACTGTATATGCATGCATATGTCCCCCCCCCCCTCCCTTTTTTTTTTGAAAAAAGTGTACTAATATAGTATAAAAGTGTATAAATCTGGTATAAAATAGTATCATTTGGTTATAGATACTACATATGCAAGGATGTGAGCTATCTGTTATGTAATCGACTAAAATTCAATAATTCTTTTTATTTCTCTTCAAATAAATGACATTTTTTTAAATCTTATTTGCAAGTAAGAAACGTACATTATCTCTTTATAAAAGAAAAGACTTCTTTTCTAGTAAGAAAATAGAATACATCAACAACTTTGAAGTAAGAAGGTCAAAAATTGATTTGCCCTGCTTACTGCTTATGATACCTTTGTGGATTTTTATCTACAGAGGGCTTAAAATGATAGATGTTGGGTGGGTTGCTGAGGATTTCATTTCCAACAAGGACGTAATGGATCATCGTGTGTGGATAAAAAGGTACAACATTGGTTTTTGCCTATTGGTCGGCTAAGGTTTGATTAGTAGCAATGTTGTTAGTGAGTTCATTTGGGACCATGACTGAAACTTGAAGGTTGGTGCCTTTAAAATCTTTAAGGAGTTCTAGATTTACTGTCACACCCCAAATCCCATTGGAGCGGACTGGCACCCGTAGCCGAGGAGGCCCGGGAGAACCCGTTCATAACCTATACTTTCACATTTACATTACTTATGAAAATTAAAAATCTGGGCAGCACTTCGTTATAAATAGAAGAAAACAGTACCTGTATCAACCCAGCAGACACGCATAAATATATATATGAACAGTAATTGGCCGTCAGAGCCATCACGTCTATCAACCAAACACTCCTATGGCTGTACAATATGTCTACAAAAGCCTCTACATAGATACACAACTGAGTTGGGGTCGGGACGAACTCCCGCCCACAAAAGACTTTTATACAAATACCAAAGGTACATATAGAGATGACTTGGGATGCCCCGAAACAATTGAAGCTCACCACTAACAATAGAATGTCCTGGCTCTTACTGCGGAGGTGTACGACCTGAAGTACCTGTTCCTGCAGGCATGAATGCAGGTCCGCCGTGAGGGACGTCAGTACGGAAATATGTACTGAGTATGTAAGGCAGGGAGTATCAACATGAGATACAAAAGATCAACAGAACCCAGATACCAGTGAATAAACAGTATGAGTAGACCACACTTAAAAGAACTGATGGGATACCTGCACATTACTTTCATATCATTACTTCCCGTAATCCTTATCAATACATAACATATGTCATACAATGGCCAACTGATCAGTGGTACTAATACAATACATCAGGGACCACCCCTGGAATAACATATATATACATAATCTTTATAATACAATGGCCAACTGATCAGGGGTACTAATATAATACATCATATCATCAATTTAAAATATAGACATTCCATTTCTTAATTCAATTAATCTTTGAGATTGGTTACTTTGTGGTCACACTTTATGGAACTTGAAACCGTGATACCTCAATAGGAAAAACATGTAAATAGGTAATCATTATCATGAAAATGAAGTAGAGAATCATGGATACCTCATTAAACCATTTCAGAGTCAAAAATAGTATATGGACATTTTTTTGACTAGCCGGAAATCTTAAAAGTGAAAACAAGTTCAATTGGTAGTGTCGAAGATCATATGATGTTATTATGTGTCATGTGTCGTAGGACAATGTTGGAAGCTTACTTGAGAGTGCCATGGGTCATTATTCATGCCAAAGATTAGATAGAGTATGTCTTACATACCTTGACATAACCACTTCAATACAAGTGACTTCCCGTACTCTTCGAACACTTATCTACAATAAGTCATTTGTGGCAAACTAGTATTAGCAACCAAACCTTACCATTTAGGTATTAACTTCACCAATTAACGTCTAGGAAGTAATCCTTTAGCTCATCAATAAGAGTACTACATACATCCTCTTATACTCTTATTACATTCACATATCATGCATTTTCATGAAATATCCCTCAACATCACTCTTAGCCTTTATTTCCCTTCTTAAAACCATCCAATACCAACATGATCACTAGGCATACATAACCACTAATATAATGATATATCACCACAATTCATCCTTCATAATCCAATACAGCAACTTCCATAATTTACTACTAACAATTTATACACAACAATTCATAACTATGGTTCTAGTTATCTTCCAACATCAAGACAATACTCATAATCCTTTATCAATACTTATTCATGGATAAGAATCAAGAATAAATAATATTCATACCTTAACAATGGACTCTTGTATTTGGAATCCTCCTTACATAACCATGGGGTGCTTCTCGAAGCTTTCGAGATGGTGAACACAACTACGGAACCAATTTGAATTTTCTACGGTTGAATCTTGAGTTATTTGGGATTTTTGTTTGGAACCTAAAAGGTGTTCTTGAGAGAATTTGAGAAAAAGGATTGTATTCTGCTGAATTTGGGCTAAATCTGGTGTTATAGACGGAATTGGGTGAAGTGAAATGACTTAAATGCCCCTAAGAAAACAAGAAAAGTCGAAACTATCCCTCAGTTGACAAACTGATAGGCTGAAGTAAAACGGATATAACGTCTTACTCAGATGTTGGATTTGGATGAAACCAGTTGAAGTGGAAAGAGGACTCAAATCTCTTTCGTGTGATATATTATAGCTCACACAGTTCATTATATACAGGGAGTTATGATCGTTTGAAGTTGACCCTGAAATGCTGAAAAAAACTGGGCAACAGGCTATGCGTTTTGCTATTGTTTTGAAATCCAAACTCAGCCTTATGCATTCCGAAAAATTCCAAAACTTATCCGAGATGTACTATGAGATTGTCCGATCGTAACGCAACTTGAAAATCTAAAAATGAAGGTCGATAAGGTCGAGAAGTTGTATCCCGAAGGTTGTCAGCTAAAATGACTCTAAGTTACACTTAGAAAAATTTTCAAGTTTTTAAGTCTAAGAGCACTCTATTAAAGGCTAATCCATGCACGACTTTTACGGGGTGTTACATTTACATCATAAATTATGAATCTTTTTCCTTTGAAACCTTTGATTAAGTCAACTGATTTTGTTGGTATAGTGAAATTGTTCCCAAGTTATCTGTAGCATATTCCAACCTCAGATGACATTTCTGCACCTAAAATTTACAAGTAGTAGAACTGACTGAGTTACTGTAAGTAAAATATTCAAATAGAACTAACATTATTTTGTATAAATGTATTAATACAGGTACTATCTGCAATGTGCGAATAAAAAATGTCAGTGGACTTTTTGATCTTCAAGTCAAAAAGAGTCAGAGGTCTTCATGGTGATAAGATTCTTTGATGTTCACACCTGTGCAATTTCAGATAGAATGCTTTCATAACTTCATGCTACTTCATTGACCATTGCTGAAATGGTAAAAAACAAGTATCCAAATCTGAAATCATCATTCACTCCCGCAGAGATCATGGATGAAATGAGAAACAGTCATGGGATTAGAATGAACTATAAAAAGACGTATAGAGCAAAAGAAAAGGCAATTGAACTAGTCAGAGGTCCCCTACGTGAATCATATGCTAATCTGCTAGCTTACTTGTATATGGTAAATACAATCAATCCAGGTTCGTATACAAGGCTACACAAGACAAAGGACAATCACTTTATATATGATTTTGTCGCATTGAATGCATCCATTAAGGGATGGGAATATTGCATGCCAACTATAGTTGTTGATGGTACTTTTCTTAAATCAGCATACCGGGGGACCATGTTGTGTGCTAGCGTGCTTGATGCAGCAGGTCAGTTTAATGATATTTTTTCAGATACAATAGTACTTCCTTAAAAGAAGTAGAAATTCAGCTTTTTAACACAATTACAAATTCCAAAAAGCTTAATATGTATTATTTATACTAGTCTAAGATGTTTGACTTTTTTCACTTGCATAATCAGGAAAAATTCTACCATTAGCATATTCTATTGTGGATTTTGAAAATGATGCTTCATGGGAATGGTTTTTTAGTATGTTTAAAATAGCATATGGTGAAAAAAAAATATGTCCATAGTATTTGATCGGCATAAAAGTATATTAAAGGCTGCTGGAAAGGTATATCCATACGCAACTCATTGTATATGCATCTATCATCTATGGAACAACATCAAAGGAAAATTCAAGAGGAATCAGAAGCAGCTAAAAGGAATCTTTTTTGCAATGGCTCGTACTTACATAAAGACAAATTTTGATCGACTAATGGAAGATGCAAACAAAATTGATGAGAGGCTGAGGCCTTACCTATTTGAAATTGGCTATGAAAAATAGTCCATAGCACATTCAAATGTCAATAGATCAATGGTGATGACTTCAAATATTGCAAATTCGCTGAATTTAGCAAATAGAGAGGCAAGAGAACTGCCAGTAAAGAAACTGCTACAATTTATAATGGATTTGGTAATAAAATGGAATAATAGAAATAGAATGAATGCATAGGCAACATTTACTGAATTGGGAAACAAGTACAACACAATAATGAGGGAAATTTTTTTTTATCAGATAAAATAAGTTAAAGAAACTTTATTGTTATTTGTATTTCATACTGACTAATAATTATTGTGGTATGGTACAGTTGCTTAATGTTTTATTGTATATTACAGGTAATGGCTTCTACCAGTCATGTGTATGTTGTGATTGATGAAATTCAAAAGCGAAGCATTGTGTGTATGCGTGAAAAAAGATGTAGCTGCCTATAATTTCAGGTTGATGGAATCCCATGTCCTCATGTTATGGCTATATTGAGTTACACTCATATGAATGTACAATCCTACTGTGCAGCTTATTACACAAAGGAAAACTATTTGAAAGCCTATAAATTTCCAATTATTCCACTTCCTGATGAATCAATGTGGCACATTCCAAAAGAAGTATTGGATATCATAGTAATACCACCAATCTAGAAGCCGGGGCCAGGTAGACCAAAGAATAGCAATCGAGGCAAAGGCATTATAGACTACATGTCTGCACAGAAAGTATCATGTGGATGGTGTGGAAAGGTTGGACACAATTAAAGAACCTACGTAAATGCCCTAACAAAAGTTTAACAAGACATTCTTATAGTTTCTCTTTTCTTTTTTCAAATAGGCCAGTTCATTCTAGATTGCAAAACATATTACAGGAATTGATTTCACATTTTAAGCTGAAATGTGAAAAGTTGTCTATTTTTACATGAAATGTAATAGCTAATGCCTAAGATCTTACATTTTAAGCTTCCTAGTTTGATTGCTAATGAAATATTTTGACATTATATGGATTTCAACTTCTATTTTTCATTGTCTTTATGCTATCTTTTTGAGGAATTTATTTAGTATTATGATGCGTATATATATAAGTCTATACGCGAGTTTTATTCAATGCATATTTTTGAGCGTCATCTGTATAATATACAATACTAGTTAAATGACATCATATAAAGGTGATGTGTATGTGTCCAGAGAGAAAGTGTTTCTCCTATTGTTGTTCATCATAGCATGACTATAATGACAGTCATTTTATATATTCTTCTTTAGGTTCCTAAGAGATATAGTTCAACTTGGTTTTGGTATTTGGTGCAATTTGGACTATAGCAACTCAAGGTTTGGATGTCCATTTCTTCAAGACCCAATGAATATCTCTATTACTCGAACTCTTTAATAATATCAACAAGAGCATGTTGGATTCACTAAAACTAGTATAATTTTGGAGAATGAGTCCCCGCAACTTAGGTGAATAGACCTAAAAGGTTCGATAAATCGATGAAATCTAACTAGTAACTTTATTTGTGGAAATGGGAAGAAAAAGAACCTTACAACAGCCAACCAACCAATAGGATGTGTAAGTTGCAACTTTTTTATGCAATCTGTTAATATAAAAGCATACAAGCACGTCTATCTTGTTGTCAACTTCAATGTAGGACTTAGGAAGAACAAGTTCAGTTTAGGGGCACCAAAAGAACAAAGTTCTCTTAAGCTGCTTAATGATGCAAGAAATCTCTCTTATGTTAATGATTTCAACTTGTGAAAGTTTCTAGATCCTGAAAATTGTATATCTAGTGTTCTGTCATTGTACTTGCAAAGTCTGTATAAATATTTGAGTTCATACATTATTCCCAAAAGGAGTTTCTTTGTATATAGTTTGAACATATCAATTTGCTTCAGAAAATTGAGTATCAGTTAAGTATCAATGTTGTTTTTTATGTAGTATATATACTTTCTAAATGTGGTATTAAACTGTATCAATGTAGTAAAAAATTATCCAATAATATATTATTGGGAGATGAATTTTTCAATAGTCTTTGATTCTTGATAGTGTATCTTTCTGAAACGAGGAAGTTGGGACTAATCGGGGTCCCTCCTTATCGAACATTTGTCTTGGATGAGCTTCGAGAGGCCACAAATAACTTTGATATATCAAATCTAATTGGTGCAAGCTCCAGTGGGCAGGTATTATGAATTTCCTTACTAAATACCGTAAGACCATTTGAACAATGTTAATTCACATATACTATTTCTTAGTTCATTCCTCAGTTCTCTTGCATCTATTGTGAATACTGATTGTGCTTTTCTGCATCCTGAATAATAGATTTACAAAGGATAACTTACGAATGGTGTTGTGGTTGCTATAAGAAGCATAAGAATGAGGAAGAGGCAGAGCATCCAGTCCTACACTAATCAACTAGGGCGTATTTCAAAGATCAGATACTACCATATAGTTAGTACTATAGGAAACTGCTTTGAATGCAATCAAGATGACTCGAGTGTTATCCAGATATGTTTGCTCCTGAAAATTGTATATCTAGTGTTCTGTCATTGTACTTGCAAAGTCTATATAAACATTTGAGTTTATACATTATTCCCAAAAGGAGTTTCTTTGTATATAGTTTGAACATATCAATTTTCTTCAGAAAATTATCCAATAATGTGTTGTTGGGGGATGAATTGCCCAATAATCTTTGATTCTTGATAGGGTATCTTTCTGAAATGAGGAAGTTGAGACTTCTTGGTGTCCCTTCTTATTGAACGTTTGTCTTGTATGAGCTTCAAGAGGCCACAAATAACTTTGATATATCAAATCTGAGATTGTTGGCCTCATCAAATGACCTCGTGCCTTTGTCAAGTGTCGAATACTTGAAGTTCAAGCTGATGTCATGAAGGATCTCTACTAGTTTATCAGCACCATTTTCACCTAATAAGATCGAATTTCCCAGGAAAGAAAAGCACGAGTAAGCCATAATGCCAGTTAATACTCTAAACCTGCCTTTGGTACAGTTGTGTGTGCATATCGTAAGGTATATCTGTTCATCGTTGATATTCCAATGACTTCTCTAACTAATTTTAGCACAAAAGTATTTACCTTTTCTCTTCTTCTGGATTTGTTTGTTCTTCCAGACACCAATAACAATGAAAGCACCTACTCTCAAAACGATAACGGAACTAACAACAATGACAATGACTACAACTTTTACCGTAATATGGTGATTTAAAATTATGCATTTAGTCGATAAATCACAGGCAAACAAGGACTAAAAAAGGAGGGAAGTACCTCTTGATGATGAGCCTACACTGGTCAAAAGAGCATTGAGAAAATTCGTATCAGAATACCTCATGAAACATCCAATGTATAGAGCTCTACTTTCTGACCAAGGTAAGCATCCCAACATAGAGGCAGATGAATTTTGCAAACATACTGTATAGGAGTTTGCGCTCAAAGTCTTACAGCAATTAGCGAGGACGTAAGCTGTATCTTTAGAAGAACCAGGCACTGATACTTGATCATGCGCGGATCATTATTACTCGGTGCATTTGCAAGTGCTTGTTGAACAATTCGCCTAGTGGTCTGTGGGAACAATGTACTCTTTGTGGTCCTGTTTCCTCATACATGCCTGTCCTCTGGACCTAAATACTGGTCATAGAAAGTGTAATCCTCCTTTTGCATAAAGCAGCCATCAAGATAAATTCACCCTCTGTTATAAGGGAAGCACTAGGGCAGAATCGTTCACGCTTCAGCGCAGCACAAGAAATAGTCGAGTAAGGAAAGATCACCATAGCATTGGCCAAGTCCATAGTTAGCGTTCGGTCCAGTACCTGTAACTGCAACTCCATATCCTCTAATTCTCATTTGTTGGCTTATAGTTTCCATAACTCCAACAAAATTTGGGATGAAAGTCATCGTATTAAGCTCGAGTTGAGTTCCACATGTGATCTTGACTGTCTGAGATCTTAGTTCAGCCACTGATATATTTGGTAGAAGTAGAACCAACATAATAACAAAGAGACTACATAAAATTGAAGAGGATGGTATCTTTGTTTTGCTAGATGGACTGTACAACATAGAAAACATTGTAAGAGGACTAAGAAACCAAACCCCAATAGCTACAAATCACTACGCGATAATCACTACCATCAGTCACTGTGATATATCACCAATCATAATTATCACCACCACCATCTATTAAATGAAAGAGTTTAAACATATGAGGCAATAGAAGTTTAACTAAACCGCTCTGTGGCAAATTAATTTGACAAAGTATGAAAATTACTATACTTTCTATAGCAGCAACTGAGATATGACTAATCCAAATAATACACAAGAGAAAGTACAAACAATATCTTCATTTCAATGAAAGAAAATATACAAAAACCCCAAATGCATTTGGAACAGGATCTTCAAATAAAACCAATTGGAAGACCAGTATATCAAAAACTTTAAAATATGTCAAAAAATACACTTGCAAGTTATCCCAAACTATTGCTGCTTTAGAAGATTAGTTTTTTTTTTCAGTCTTCCAGTAGATTCATCGTCGCTGAGTGCACCCTGCTTTTGTTTTATCTTTCCATATTGCCACAGTAATACACCATATCATCTTCGTATGCTATCAATATCATCTAACATTGCAGGAATTTGAATGCCTTCAATCATGTACTCTGCAAAAGCAACTACAAAAACACCACAGTTCCTGCAACATATTCCCAAATAAGTATAATAATCAAAAATAAAAAAAATAAAAGACTAGCAACAATATTAGCTTTTTAGTACTAATTTACGTGTTCTTTTGAGTTGACAATCTATCAACCATCCGAATATCAAACGAGTCAGCAGCTGCAATTCCATAACTTGTTTTGTCCCAAAAATCAATAGAAGAAAGCAAGTTTGGTATCAATTCTAAATATGTTGAAACAACTTTCTCAGCAACACGTCTATGCCATGCACCACACATTGAATTATAAACATAAATACATTGGCCTTTAAAAGATAGATGAGCCAAAATCCAGTGAAAGTTCTTAGAAATATTTATTCGGAACAAAACATTATCAACAGGATACCACGACACATTACACCTCATAACATATCCAAGGATATACTCAACAATTTCACTGCCCTCTTTAATAATGTCAACATCTTTCCTCTTACCCAAAAAGTTTTAGTACAAACTTTGTGTCAAGCAATTAAACCAACAATCAGGTGTTGTGAATGAACTTTCACTATCCAAAAGAGTGTACTTTGATTTCTTCCGAAAGTAGCAGAAAAGCACATCAATATGCTGAAAAGTAAAGATAAAAGATCATTTTAATAAACTACATTACGTTGTCAGAATCAATAAAGAATATTTCAGTACTACTAAACTAGTAAACCATGATGGATAATAGACTTACTGAATCAGTTAAAAATGCTCCTGCATATCCAAGCGTGTAGAACCATTCTTTTGTTTTAATCGTGACAACACTAAAGTCAAAAGCATTTGCCAGATTATTAACAGATTCCGAATAAATAGGGCTGTAACAAAAATATGACACAACGTATTAGTTATGACACAAATATGATAAAAATTTAAGCTATAAAAATTTAGAAAGAAAACACTTAATTTGAATTAAGTCGTAATGACTTTTCAACAAACTTGTTGAATGAAGACAACTTTATATCAAGAAATGACTTTGTAATACTTATGGTAAATGGATGTGTGATACTGAAGATGTGTTTTCTTGAATGTCCTTTATCTATGCACTTAGTTGGTAAACCTTGAACGTTGATACAACCAGAATCAAACTTGGACACGTATGGTGATTCACATATTACAGCTGGTTTTCTTATTCTACAAGGGACAACCGGCGTGTCAGCCAAGATGACAAATGATTTATCACCTACAAAAGTATTATCAACATTTTTTCTTAAGCTTCCAACATCAACAAGAACTTCTGTAGCCACCAATGCAACACTTGTAGAGCCTAAATCTGTATCAATCTTCCCAACAGCTTTGTCAATCACAGAATGTTTACCAATTTTATCAGGTTGAGTATACTTTGAGATTTCACTATCCGAAATAACTGACCAATCAATTTCCTGACTATTCTCAACCAAATCTTTCATATACTATACATTTTCCTAAGATATTGGTTGCGTAAACTTTGATACTTCATAATCAGGAAAGTCAGACCAACTATCCATAAAACTATTTTTAACCTCCTCTCCAATCTTATTACCACTTGGTGTAGATTTTAAAAAATCAAAATTTAGAAATGTACTCCATTCATCACTTGTAATAGGTCTATCACCTGCATCTGTATCGATGTGATCACCTACACCAACAGTTTTTTTTCTAATATCATCAACTACATTATCACTTAGGTGGTCTCCAGCTACTACATCTATGTGATCACCTACATCAACATTTTATTTTTCAACATCATCAACCAGATTAGCACTTAGTTTATGCCCAACTTCTACATCAATACAATCCCCAACCCCAATATTTTTTTGTCCGACATCATCAACCACATTATCACTTACGTGATCAACCTTAGGTGTACCATCAGTTTATCATCCCATATTGTCAGACAAATTAACCCCTATGGGATTTCCTGCATGTGTATCATCATTTTAAGCCCCACATTATGACCACTGTGATACTCGGCAGACTGTTTTAAAAAGTTCAACAAAAAAATATTAGTATAAAATTGTATATAAGTCTTATAAACCAAAAACAAAACAATAAGACAAATACCTTAGAACCCTCATTTATATGTAGTGCTTTAAAAATTAGGTCAAATGACGATGTCATCAACTGTTTTATCGACAAAACCTTATCTTTTAGCTGAACATTTTCAAAATGGCAAATAAAAAAGGATCAATTTTTCATAATACTCAACTACAAAAAAGGTGATATTAAACTTTTAAAAAACTTAAACATACCAAATTCAAATCACTTCGCAGAAGTTTCAACTTATTTTAAGAATTCACAGGACTGTCTTCTCTCATATGTTCTTTGCTCGAATCAGATGAACCATCAGATTTCTTGAATGCAGTATGTTTCTTTTGAGGTCCAGGCTAAAAAATAGGCAATTGAGGAATGCTTTTCTCAATACAAGTTGGTTCAATATTGGTTAAAACTGCCTATACAAACAAACAAAAATTTAAAAGTTTTAAAAAGTAAACTAATAAAATAAGAAAAAGACCATATATATAAATACAAATAATATAAGTACCTTCTCATAATTTATATCGCTAAAAGTATACTTCGCCTTCCTGGAGTTTGGTTTTATCATCACAACCAATTAAGTACCCGAAGCACACTATCTCCCACTCGAACAGAAAGTTTATCGTTCGCATATGGACAATATTCATCAAGCCAACATTGGAATGCCAAAGGGAAACCACCACACCGATGCATAGACTTTCTCTTATAAACCTGGTACTTCATTGAATTCAGCATATCACGAAAACACAACTTTCTCCAGGGAAATATGTCAAACTGACCAGAATCAACCAACAAAAAGTCATCCTAATTTATGAAGTCACCATACGTAATTGAAAATAGAAAACTATGAATGAAGTAAAGAATGACAATATGCAATGCGTCCCCATCAGATTGCCATTTTTCTCTCAAGATTTTTTTTTCAGCAAAAACTTTATAACTTTGGATTGATTTGGAAAATTCAAGTCCATAAGGTGACTAGACTGGCTCAGATTACATGCCAATGTAACATCACCTGTACACTTTAAGCCACTTATAACGGCAAACTCCGATAGACCAAATCACAACTTTGTCTCATTCACTTGAATCCATATCTCATCACTTTGGCTAGACAAAACTTCCCTAAGCAACATGCCATGTGTCAATTGATTTTGAATGCAAACAGGTGGAAAATCTAAAAAATATCCACAACAAGTGTTTCTGAACAAATCAAGTTGCACCTTAGTCAACTTATCTTTCAGCTCATTCACAATCGAGCAATTTGTATGCACACTAACATGAGTCATGTAATAATCACTTATTCAAACAACAAAATCCCAAACCTGAAAAAACAAATATTTCTAAATACATTAACTCTATGCATTACATTACACAAAACAACTACAATAACAGCAACATACAAAGTAAGGTCTCACATTGCACACATATACAAAAAAATACATTATATTTGCAAAAAAAAAAATAGAATACCTCAAGATCTGATAAACCATAATTTGGTTTGGCAAGCTGATCTGAAACTTTGTATTTTTTCTTTGATGATGCACCAACATCTTCGCCATTTTTTCCCTATTTCATTTCTTTTTTCTCTTCGCACTAACAAACACACATTCATCAACCTTCTTCTTTCCTTTTGAAATATCCTTTTCTTCATCTTTGCATGCACCTGAAAGCCTCTAACTCTGTGATAGAGTCATCCTATGAGATGAAGAAGGACTTTCCGACATAGATTTGATCTTAGGTTGAGACTCCATTCTATAAATTTTCTTCTTCTTCATGTTTGAAGGACTAGCACAGTCCTTCAATTGCAACGACATATATGAGGATTCGATAAAGTCATCATCTTTAATAGGAAATTTGGGGTCAAAATTGACTCCTTTACCAACTAATTTATGCTTGCCTCTACTACCCATTTTCTTTTTCATGTCCATACAATGAAAGAATCATCCAAAAACATAGATTTATGAAGAAAAGAGAAGAAAATTTATGAAGCAAAGAGAAGAAAAATTGGAAAAGTTCAGTAACTAGCCGTTGAGAGGGGTCTTTAATGTGTAAGAGATAATTTTGGGCCGTTTAATATGTAAGGAACAATTTTGGGACAAATTTTTATTTAGGGATATTAAATTGGGCTGACTGGCTACCCGTGTCCAACTTTTAAAAGGGCTGGCCATTTTTTTTCAAGATGGCCAGCCCATGTCCTTTCCCCTATATTAATATCTTTGTGTGAATGTGTTAGCCTTTGTGGAGCCAGGATTTCAACTAAGGGGGTTCAATATTCAAAAAAAACTTAGTAAAAGGGGGTTCAACACCTACTATAACAACATAAAAAATAATTTAAATCATATATAAATAGTATGTTTTTCCATAGAAGGGGGTTCGGACGAACCCCCCAAAGAAGGCTGGCTCCGCCTCTGCCTTTATAAGCAAAGACATTCTTCTGACATTTTATAGTATTGCATTATTGTTACTGTGTGTATATATATATATATATATATATATATATATATATTATATATATATATATATATATATGGCATCATCGTGACCACTTTTCACTTTTTTAAGCGTTATTTTGAATATTGTTGGATGTAATATTTTTTAGGCATACATAAATGTTAGATCCTTTAATTTGGTCTTGTTTGATATATGTCTTTTCTTTCGGTGTGCACAAATAGTCACTTAAACTATCATATAGTTGAATGAATAAATACACGCTTCCGACGGACAAATCATATAAGATACATGTATCCTCCATGTCAAATAGCCTGAAATGATCCCCTTTGAAATTGTGTTTTACCAAAGCGTAGAGACAATTAACTCCCTTTTGTCTTGTCTGTTTTGCTTTATTTCTTTTGGGTAATTTTTTCATGTGTCTAAGTTGTGCAAAGCCATTAAGACGAAACTCATTCCTGAACTTTGTCATATATCTAATTATCTTTAATGTAGAATAACAAGTTTTGGTGCTTCTTTTGCCTAGCTGTTGTATTATTTTAAATCAGTAGTTTTTTAAGCTAAACGTATTTCTAGCCTAGATACTTGTAATGATTTGAATTTGAGACTCTTTCATTTCTTTTTACTTTGATCATTTTGCCCTTTTCCACAGTTGCTACATGTTGATTTCGATGTTAAAAAATAGCTGACACAGATCCCAATGCGAATGGGAATGATTTGTATGAGTTTGTAGTTTTTTGAGGCTTGAGAATCCATACAGTTGACTTTGGTCAACATTTATTGTTATGAGTGTCGGATGGCAAAATGGACTATATCGACAGATCTAGAATGTTGAATTTGGGGTAGCAACGAGGTTGGCTCAATTTCAAGACTTTTATATCTCGTTTTGACCCTTCATTTAGAAAATAGTGAAATAGGGTTTCGAAAGTAAATTTAATGACCTTTCATTAAAATTCAACATCGACATTGAGTCTGAAATATTTAATTACCCTAATATAAGTCTAAAATATTTAATTACCCTAATAACAACTGTCAGGTCCCGAACAAATCTCGAGGGTCCATTGGAATATTCAAACCATGCAAAATCAGATGGTGTATATCTGATATCTGGTGCATGGATCCTTATTCGTGAATACGGGCCCCTGTCCACAAATGCAAACAAGAAAATCACCCTTCATCGCAATCGTGAGGTAGTGGCCACGATTGTGAAGGGCAATGGAGTCCTTTATCACGAATCAATGAGGCTATCGCAAATGGGAAGGCTTGATTCACCAATCTTCGCATTTCAAGAAGGCAAATTTTATGGCCGATCAAGCTTTGACCCTCGCGATCACGAGGTACACTGAATAGAATAAATACTCTATTGTTGTGATTTTACTTTATTTTGGACCTCCAAGCTACGAGAAAGGAGATTTTTGATGATTTCAACGTTGAATTTCATTGGGTAACTTCTAAACTTATAAACACCCTATTTCCCATTGATTATATCTTCAAAAACACATTTCAATCATGATTTCAAAGTGAAAAATTAAAATTTTCACCGATAAAGTTTTAAAAGAATTTTCTTCAATTTGGTCCTTGATTTTAACCTATTTTTGCATGGGTTTTATCATGTAGACTTCGATAACTTTGGGTAATGTGTTTAAATAAAATTTTAGTTTTGCCACTTTCATTTTCAAACACATTTTATTCTCGGCCCGAATATAGGCAATATGAGTATTGATAGCTTTATTTTAATGAATAGATGCTACTTTTGAATGGGTAGTTGATTATAAGGCCGTTTTCAAGGGTGGGTCTACGTTGAAGCACTTTAGACCTAGATTTTGTCATTTTAAGGTAGATTTTAACTTAAATTCATTTAGATTGAGCTGGTTGGTTAATGAGTAAGTAAAGTATGTTATTATTTGAGAAGGGTTTATTTTTGCGATTATTTTTACTTTTGTGTGCCCGTGTGGGGGCTCACATTCTGGTGTGGTTGATTTTTGATATCAAATTTTGTGTGTTGCCTATGTGGCAGCTTTATTTGACATCATAAACCTTATTTGTGCATCTACATGCCTTTTTTCTAGATATGATATTTTTGCAGGGGCTTATTTTGCTAATATCGTAGTTTAACATTGATTGCTTTTACCATGACAAAATACCCGAGTTAGGGGTTGATATGATATTAATGATGTCTTACATGCAAATTTATCCTTATGGTGCCTAATTGGAGTTGATAATCATGAATTATGAACATATTGAGTTGATTTTTGGACTCTCTTGTATATATCTTTCATATTGGATGTACCGGTATCATTATTGAGTTGATTGTGAGGGTTACATCCTCATCCCATGCCTATACATTTATGAGATACTGGTACCACATATAATCATTGTTTTTGAAAAAAAATGAGATACTTTTATGAAAACCCTATACATAAACACGAGTTGAAGAAAAGGGTTGAGATTGAGATTGAGATATAAGATACATGATATAGGTTATGAACCCCTAGTGGGTCCTACATGATAGCTGTGAAATCAGTGGGTGTATACAAAAAGTCATGTGATGGCTTTCATCATTTATCCCATCCATAGTGCATTGTATTGCATTTACATTTGCCTGTTGCCTGTTTTCTTAGTTTCCTTGACTTGTGCTCAATTTTTGTGTATTTTTCCTTTATATATATATATATATATATATTAGAACTACTAGTGGATATATATTAGAATTGTTAGTAGAGACTGTGTGAGCTACCATTTGAGACTTTTCTACTTGCAAGTGAAGTGCCTATTTTTACTTATCCTATTTTCTGCTTTGCTCAGTCTGCCTATGATACCTATCGAGTATAAGTGGACTGTACTTACCCCTACTATGACCTTTCGGTGCAAATACTAGCACCAGTACAACTCATGAAGGCTGATTTGTGTGGTGGAGCTGGTGACACTTCTGCATACTGGCCACTCTAGGCTTATCAAAGCTGACTTTAGCCTTTTCTATCTCTAAGTTGTTTTTACTCCTATTTTAGAGGAAAACTATGTGTTTTCAATTTCAGATATTATATTAGATGCTCTTATGCTCTGACACCAAATTTTGGGATAGGATTTTATGGATTTCTTTCATGTTCCATTGTATTTATATTTCTTGTTCAGCTTGACTTCATTCTAGAAGTCTCACCTAGATGTTTACTTCTGTATTAGCATATTTCTTTACCAGTTTGGGTGATTGACTTACTTATCAAGGTTGTTCCGCGACAAGTGTCATCTTGACTCGCTTTTTGGGTTTTAACAAATTGGCATCCAAGTTCACCGGCCTCATCAGTTTAAGAGTATGACATCTAGTAGAGTCTCATGAATGGTACGTAGATTTTAGTATCTATCTTTGAGAAGCTATAAGATGTATTAGGGGAAAACTTTTATGTTTTTATTCTTTATCGAGCGGGTTATTCATACTCTATGTTCTAAGTTGTATCCTACTCTTTTTTATGCATATTATGAGGACTAGATCTCAAAATGTTAGGAATATTGAGCTAGCATCCAGGGATGAAACCTAGTCTAGAGGGCGAGGCAGGGGTCGTGAACGGCCCAGAGGTAGAGGACAGGTATGAGGGGCTGCCCCTACCAGATGTGGTGCTAGGAGACCTCTTTTTAGCCCAAGATTGACTGGGCAGGAGGTACAAGGCCAACTCAAGTACCACGGGGTTCAATTGCTACCCCAATTCTGGAGGGTCCGTTAATTTAGTTATTGACTTGCTTGGATGGTGTTCTCTTAAGTGCATCTCGAGTTTCTCTGATTTTGATTCTGGCACCGCCGCTAGTGGTGGCATCTACGTATAGTATTCCTTTGACCCTGAGTGTATTTTTGTTGTATGTACCAATATTTGCTTTTGATATTCCTTAGACTTTGAGTGGTGTTCCACCTTCTACGCCAGTATCAGATTATGGTATTCCTAGTTTAAGGGTACAACCTTTATCTATGATACCCCCACATATATATTCTCAACCTGCCAGACTTACTATTTTTCTAGTTACTTCAGGTACACTTATGCCTTCTGATGATCAGAAAAGGTTTGAGAGGTTTATTCGCTTTGGTCTACCTAAGTTTACTGGTACTACTAGTGAGGATGCCTATGAGTTTTTAATTAATTTCCAGGAGAAGTTACATAATCTTGTATCCCCTGAGTCTCATGGAGTTGCTTATACTACTTATCAGTTAATTGATATAGCTAGGTATTGGTGGAGTTTTTTGCTAGTTGTAGACCATCGGGTTCACATGCTATGACTTGGACTCAATTTTCTAAGGCTTTTTTGGAGAGGTTTGTGCCTTATAGTTTTGAGGGACCAAATACATAACGAGTTTAATCATTTGAAGAAGGGCTTTATGACTATTGTTGAGTATGAAGCTTGTTTTCACACTTTATCTAGGTATTCATTCGCTAGCATCTCCATCGAGTCTGAGTGAATTCAAAAGTTTATGAAGGGATTGAGATGGTCCTTATCCATTGGTTAATACTCAGATGGTAGTCTTAGGGGCTTCTTTTCAGAGTATTATTAAGCATGCGAAGATGATTAAGTCGATTATCCAAGATACTCAAAGAGGCACCAAAAAGGTTCATCATCATGGTAAGTTTAGTGGACACGTCTTTTAAGGTAAAGACTTATATGGTAAAGGTTCCATTGGTTATCATGGTAGGCTGGATCAGATTATTTTGTGGGGATCAGGTGGTAGTCTTCAGGTTAGTGACTTTGGGCAGGCAAACTTTTAGCCAGCGTTGTCATTCTAGTTCAGTCGTATCCTCTTAAATTGAGTCAAGTTGTAGATGGTGTTTTGTATATGAGAGTTCATCCATATGGTAAGATTTTCCTCAATGTGTTTTCGTACCTACTCCTACATTAATAGTGAGAGGTGGTTCATAGAGTAATAGGGGTACAACTAGATGTGCTCAAGGTATAGGTAAAGGCACTCGCAATGGTAGTTGAGAAGTTACTTAGTACAAGAGCGAACGTGATTAGTGTTATGTTATACCTGCTGGGTCTGAGGCTGAGGAGTGTTATGTTATACCTGCTGGGTCTGAGGCTGAGGCCTTTGATGTTGTTATCATAGGTATCTTCTCAATTTGCTATAGATTTACTTTTTTGTTATTTGACCCTAGGTCGACTTTCTCCTATGTGTGATATTTTACTTCTGGTTTTGCTGTTGCGTGTGAGCCTTTTGCTATGTCTTTTCAAGTTTCTATACCAGTAGAAAATTCTTTAGTGGTGTATTGGGTGTATCGATCTTGTGTTATTACCTTTGCGGGTCGTGAGACTTGGGTAGACTTGATTATCCTAGATATGATTGATTTTAATGTTATCTTGGGTATGAATTGGTCAACTCTTTATCAGGGTATTTTGGACTGTTATGCCAAGATCGTGACCTTAGCTACATCGGGTATGCCGATATTAGGTTGGAAGGGTGTGCTTAATTCGGGTTTGAAGGGTATTAAATCTTTTTTGTGTGCTTGCCCATGATAAAGAAAGGGTGTTTGTCTTATTTAGCTCATATATGTGATACTAGTGCTTCCTCACCACCTCCTATGGATTTTAATTAAGTTGTTCATGAGTGCATTGATGTGTTTTCTATGATCTGCCTAGTATGCCTTTAGATTGATGATATTGATTTTGCTATTGATGTGGATCTAGACACCAAACCCATTTCTACACTTCCCTATAGGATGTCCCTTAAGGAGTTGGATGAGTTAAAGAAGTAGTTGCAGGATTTGTCGGGTAATTGGTTTATTAGACCTAGTTTATCTCCTTTAGGAGTGCCTGTCTTGTTTGTGGAGAAGAAGGATGGGTGCATTGATTATAGGCAGTTGAACAAACTGACGATTAAGAACAAGTATCCTCTTTCTCGCATTGATGGTCTATTTGACCAGCTTCAGGGTGCTTCAAAGTTTTTCAAGATTGATTTGAGGTCCAGGTACCATCATTTCAAGACTAAAGCTTTAGATGTTCCAAAGACAACTTTCGAACTCGATACGGTCATTATAAATTCTCGGTCATGTCATTTGGGTTGACCAATGCTCCTGCAACATTCATGGAATTAATGAATTGGGTATGTCGATCGTATCTCGACTCCTTTATGATCATATTAATAGATGACATCTTGGTTTACTCCAAGAGTGAGGCCGACCATATGGAATATTTGAGGATTGTACTTCAAAGATTACGTGATAATAAGTCGTAAGCTATGTTTTCTAAGTGTGAATTATGATTGGATTCTATCTCCTCCTTAGGTCATATGGTGACTAAGGATGGTATTATAGTTAATCTGGCCAACATTATGACAATTCGTGATTGGGATATACGTATTCCCCCTATCGAGATTCAGAGTTTTGTCGAATTGGCTGGTTATTATCAATGTTTTGTTAAGGGTTTCTCTTTTATTGTGGCCGTTTTGACCAAGTTAACTAAGAAAAAGTGATATTTTCAGTGGTCAAATGCGTGTGAGAAGAGCTTTCAAAAGCTCAAGAATTTGTTGACTTCAACTTCTATCTTGACTTTTCCAAGGAATGTGTGGGTTTTATCGTATTTTGTGATGCTTCAGTTGATGATTTGGATATAGTGTTGAAAGGTGATTTCTTATGCCTCTGTCGGTCGAAGAATCATAAGAGAAATTACCATATCCATACTCCGGAGTTGGCAGCCCTAGTATTTGTGTTGAATTGTGGCGTCATTACTTGTATGAAGTGCCCTATGAGATTTTCTTGGACCATTGATCTTAGGTAGATTTATGCACATAAGTTCATTATATATGCATGTTTAACCTTATTTTGAGGACTTCTCGTGTGCTTAATGAGTTGTTAATGAAATAATTGAGCATCCAAGTATTAAACTACTTGATTATAATGTATATAGTGTGTTTTAAACAAGTTTAGAATCAATTTGGTGACTTAGAGTTTAGACGAAAAAACTAGAGTTACTAGCTTGAGCTATGTCTTGTTCTAGTTTATCTCGATGGATACTAGCATGTGTAATGAGTTACTAAGGTTATAATTGCATAATTATTTGTGTAATAAATTATTTATGGGTCAATTGAAACAAGCTAATATACAAAAAGATCAAATAGAGTTTAGACGACGAAACTAGTTGTGCTAGCTTAAGTTATGCTTGGTGCTAGTGTATCTCGGTGGATTCTATTATGTTGTGTGCATCAATTCGTGTTATTTGATTTTATAGTATACCATTTATGATGTTAATATTAAATTTTGGAAGCTAACAAGCTTAAAGGGAAGTGGAAAGATACCCAAGAATGCAAGAAAATTGAAGGCAAAAAGAAGGAGTTCAAGAGGTCGAAATTGGATGTTTCCGAGCACAGGGGCGTATCACGCTCCATAACCTCTGAGATAAGAGAGTGACACACACTTCTACACATTATAAATGAAAATAGTGTTTCACCATGATAAGGGCATTCCACGCTCCCTATCCTCCACGATAAGGGTGTGGCACGCTGCTAAGACAAAATTGATAATCTTGGTTCTAGTATAAATAGGATACTTCAACTCTTGTGTAAATACCTTGGATGATCTTGGGGCTTCAATATAAATTGTATAAGGCTTAAATTAGGGTTTTTATTCCTTTACTTTAGTTTTTTTATGGATTATAACATAGATTCATCTATTGTGATTACGTGTATGTCCATGAGCGGCTAAACACCCTTTTTCCGGGGTTAAGGCCAAAAACATGATTACTCTTGTTATGAATTGAATTGGTTTTGGTTATATATCATTGTTGGTTGTATATTTAGTTGTGTGTAACTATTTTAAGGATTCAAACCCTTAGAATACATGCTTAATCCTATCATGAGCCCATAAGAAGGAACAATAATATAGACCGTGGGATAGATGGAATAGGATCATAATCTTTCAATTGAATGATGTTATGGCTTGCATTTAGGATAGGAATATACCTAACTGCCCTATTTGGTTCAAGTATGGGGTAAAATATGAATGCATTTAACTTAGTTCTCGCATCCCCTCTCAATGATGTAGTTGTGGGGCTAAGTTAGATAATTGATTAGAGGGTCGGATGGCCATAGTCATAATATCAACCCCGTAGACCAACAACCAAGAGAAATAACCTAACCAACAAATTTCCATAGCTTATTATGACTGTTCATAGTGCCTTAACCCTGGTTCTATACCTATTGTTGTTCAAGAACATTAAATTTACCATATTGTTTAATTTACTTCCAGTTTATAACTCTCAAACTCTTTTAATTACTTTAACACTTGCTTAATATTGATAGTTGAAATAGAATTGGATAATTGTTTAACACAAGTCACTGTGGGATCGATACTTGGCTTGTAAAAGGCCATTTTACTACTTGGTAGACCACGTACACTTGCGTGTGAACTGGGGCGACACAAGGTTTTGGCACCGCTACCTGGTACTCGTAAATTGATAACCATCTTAGTTTTAGTTTTTTTTTTATTTCTTAAGTGATAATTACTTGATCTTAGCTTCTGAATTTGCAGGCACAGGTTTTTAAAGCTAGTATGTTGGCAAAGATCAAAGAGTTGGTTGATCCTTATCCCAAACCTAAGCAATGTTTACACCAATTGAGGAGAGAAACAATCCTTTTCTCTACTGGATTCTGCAAATTCAACTAGAGAATGCTTTCCTACACCCATAGATAAAGATCCACCAGCCCGTAGGACAGTTCGTGAAGTGGCAATCCCATTCGCAACTAATGTTACCTCCGTCATCCACAGACCAAAACCTGGAGGTAGATTCGAACTTAAGCAGAATATGGTGAAGCTTTTGCACAACAACAGATAATTTGCTAGTTTGTCACATGAAAATCCATAGATCCACTTGCAGAATTTCTTGGAGATTAGTGACATATTTATACCCACGAGCATATCTATTGACTATGTGAGGCTAACACTCTTCCCCTTCTCACTGTTGGGGGAATCAAGAAAGTAATTAAATACAGAGCCGCTAGGGTTTATCACAACACGGGATAATTTGGATCGTAAATTCTTCATCCATTTTTTCCATCAGGTAAGACTGTGAGACTACACAGTGAGAGTTTGAGATTCAAGCAGAAGTCGGATGAGAATCTATATCATGCTTGGTCGAGGTTTAAATCACTTATTTGGGGACTGTCTACATCACCAGTAGTCCAATGCGGTATTATCTCACACTTTTGTAGAAACTCTTGATCACAACACAAAAATTTTTGCTAGATTCAGCTGCAGGAGGTCAAGCATCGAAAAAGACAATGATGAGTTGTATACCTTGTTGAACTGAATTGCACGAGGAAATCCTGACTGGCACTGTGACATGTCCGTAGGTGTAGTGAAAAAGTCAGTCGGTATGCTTGAAGTGGATAGTATCACAGCCCTAGCCTCCTAATTGTCAGCTACGCTAAATCAGATAATGTCTTAATTCAGCAAGTTGGGTGTGCACCAGTCTTAGGATCAGGTGAATATGGTACAAGAGGTTCCATTATGGTGTGAGATTTATGACAACAGTGGCTATTCTGCAGAATTGTGTGCAACAAATCTAGAATCAATGAACTATGAAGGTAATGCTCAAAATCCACATTATGGTAATGTCTACAACCGCAAGTGGTAGAGCAATCCAAATCACTCTTGGGGCAATAATCAACAGTTTCAATAGTAACAACACAATACACAAAACAGTAACATTGAGGAAACTTTAAAGAAGATCCTGGCTAAATAAGAAGAAATGGTTGATTAGATAAAAAATTAGCAAGTGGATCAGAAGTAGTTAGAGTAGTAGTTGGGGAAACTATCTTAGGCACGGAGTAACAGACCCCAAGGTGGATTGCCAAGTGATACAGAACATCCAAAGCAAGATATGAAAATCACCTTGAGAAGTGGTAAAGAGCTTAGTGATAGGCCTCCAAAGAAATATTTGGAGGAACAGGCAGAGTTGGTTTCTCAATAGGTTGCAGGTAGAGATGCTAAAAATTTAGGAAATTCTGAGTTCTCAAAAGCAAAGGTTGCTGAGGATGCACTAAAAAGACCACCACCACTACCATTCTCGTAGAGGCTCAAAAAGACTAAGGAGGATGCTTGTTTCAAAAAGTTATTTGACACATTGAGAAACTTTTCATTAATCTTCCTCATTTAGATATTTTATAGGGTATGCCCAAGTATGCTAAGTAATTTAAGGATGTGTTGACAAATAATACAAAGCTGCAGGACATTGAGATTGTGTCACTTACTAAGGAGTACAGTTCTGTGGTGATGAGGATAATGCCCAAGAAACTGAAGGACCTAGGGAGTTTTATCCCCCTATACAAATTAGTGATACTCATGTAGTCCACGCTTTGAGTGATTTGGGGGAAGGTATAAGTTTAATGCCCCTGATAGTGTTCAATACTCTAGTTTTAGGAAAGTTAAGGTCATGCTCTGTGGTGCTATAGATGGCAGACCGAACTAGATTCCAGCCCAAAGGAATCATAGAGGATGTTCTCATTAAGGATGGTAATTTTACTATCCGCACTAACTTTATTGTTCTTGATTATGATATAGATGATAGGGTACCGCTTATTTTAGGACGCCTATTTTTGGCAACAAGGAGAGCACTAATTAATGTGAGATAGGGTACCCTCAAGATAAGATTGGATGATGAAGAGGTGGTTTTCAAAGTCTATAATCTACTCAATCCACCTTCCCACTACAAATATTTATGTATGATAACAGCCTTGGAAGTGGATGAGTGTGGGGTGGAGTCCAAACCACTAATAACCTCTTCGGACCATTTTATTGAGTTTCCAAACCTGGAGTTATGAAAATATGGAGCCTAAAAAGGCTATTTTTGAAAAATATTATGACCTTAAAAGCACACACTCAAGAGGTCAGAAACGAATGAGAAGATGGCCCCCAAGTAGGAGGAAAAAGATGAAGGAAAATGGTTAAGATTTAGTAAAGTGGGTCGTTCCACAACACTAAATTAGGCGCTTCTTGGGAGGCAACCCAAGTTAAGGTAGGTATTTGTTTTCATATTCTTAGTTTTTACTACACGTAGTTTTTATTTTTGTTAAGTCACAGGTTGATGGAAAGTCTGAGTATCGAATATCTAAAGAGAGAAACATGGCAAAGACTGGGTGCGAGGTCCTCGAACCCTCTTGATGTTAAAAAAGTACTAGCTAGGCCTAGAGGCCTCATGGAGTATTTATATCCTTACTTTTGAGTATACTTTGGGAAAAAGTAGATTTTTAAAGTGTGGGGTAGGGAAGTTCACATGATTTCGGGTGAAGTGATGCTATAGGATATTAATTTTAGTTGTTTTCTAGTTTTTGGGTAAATTTAAAAAAATTACAAAAAGATTTTCCTTTGTTTTTAGTTTTGTTGGTGTCGGTTAGTAGGTTCACACTTTACTCACCCCATGGTTGTTCTTTTTGGTTCTTTTCTACGAGAGCACCCTTTGAACCCAGTATCCTATTTCATTTTAGGGGTAAATTTTAAATTTTTGTGTTAGGTAAGTGAGATGCTCTTGTTGGTGCTATGTATGATTGCATGATTCAAGTGGTTTTGTATGTAAAAGCATATTGTTGGTGATGAATAACTACTTTTGAGACTCTTAGGCTTAGTTTTATGACACTTGTGCATTGTTGGCTTAATTTTGAAGTCATGTGGTTGCTTGGTTTAGAGTCTATGATGATTCTATTTGATTTGAGCATGTGTCATGTGTCATATGAGTTTTTTTTGTATATTTCTTGTTGCATGTGGTGTCTAGAACTTACCTGGTGTGTGTGCAAAGCGAAATAAAGAGTGTGGATTTAGGAGATGATGTAGGAATTTCATTGATAGCCATGTTATATAGCCTCTTTTATCTACTCGTGTGCATAATCTTAGTTAGCCCATTGAGCCTTTAGCCTCTGTCCTTTGGTAGCCTCATACGCATCCCCTTCTCTTTCTTTGATTTGACCATAATTTGATCTAAAGTTCCTAAGCATTTTAGTTTAAAATTAATGAGGTTAAGGAGTAAAAAAAATAATAAGGGAAAAGGTGAAAGTGAAGCCCCAAGATATTAGATATTGGTGTTGAAATAGTGATAAGTTGTGATGGGGAGTGGTGTAATGAAAATAAAGAAAAGTGTATAAGAATCTAGGCATGTGTGATAGAGTATACTCCCTACTATGTATTTGTGAATGAGCTTAATGGGATGGGGCAAAACAAGATATGTGTGTAGATTAATGTGGTGGAAATTGGTTGTTAATAGAGAGATCTTAGTGTATAATGTGATGTATTAAAGCGCTTACGGAAGATAGTCACTCACTACTAGAAAACTGTAAATTACATGAGGATTTACCTAGAGAATAATATCGCCGAAAATACATGCGGATTTACCTACAAAAATATTAAATTTCTCAACATTAAAATATATTACCTGCGAACTATATATTTGCAACAAACTCTGCAAATAAATTTGGCACCATATTGCGGAAATTTCATACTTGCTGCATTACCTGGGGGAATGTATCGGCGGTTATTTTATCTCTAGGTAAATCCACAGGTATATGGACAAATATATATATTTTCTAAATCCATAGAAAAATCCCTAGGTAATTTCCAATGGATTTACATAGGGGTATTTTGGTGAAAATTTATGTGATGGATTTTATTACCTGAGAAACTATTTGGGGATTATTTGCTGCGAATTTTGCTGGAGATTTATTCTTGGGGATTTACCGGCGAAATTATTACTTGGAAAGTTATTGAATTTAGCTAAAAATTATTTCTTGGGGATTTACGTAGAATTTTTGTGACTTGAAAAATTTAAATAGGAAAAGGATGAACTTGAATTATAAATACATAAAATAAAAAAATTAGACATTAAATTGGTGGACACATATGATCAAGCAAAATATGCTCAAGAAATTTAAATTAGTTTGTTGACATAGATGGTATATATCACAAATGTATTCGAGCTAAATAATTCTTAGCCTGAATCGTGATGTTATCACCAAAGAATTAAAAAGGTAAAATTTTTGTTGGCCTAAGATAGGGCGAAGAACGACTTAGGGCTCAAATAGAGTGTGTTTTTCTATTATATTTTACTGATTAATTTTAATATAATTGTAAGGCATCATGCTACGCACGATAATATAATATCTCAACATAATGTACATTTAGGAGTCGTTTGGTGTGAGATATAAGGTACAATTATTACGAAATAAAATAAAAATTATTTTATTTTACAGTGAGTTGAAAGTATTAGGTAGTTGCAGAATTATATACATGATGAGATTTGGGGTGGGCATTCAGTTTGTTTTGGTTTGCTTATTTATCGGTTCAGTTTTTTGATTCTCGGATTGACGAAAATAACAACCGTAATCAAACTGAAATACAATAGCTCTAAAGTGACGGTTGTTTACGACAGTGACTAAAACCATCTCTATATTAGTACCTATCGCAACATTTATTATCTCATATAAATTGTGACATTTTATCAGCTGTTGTGACAGTTGTGAACCGTCCCTATATATACGTTATAGGACGGTTATAAGTGATGGTTGATAAGCTATTGAAACGGCTACCAACCATCCCAATAACACGTTTTAGGACGGTTATAAATATGTTATTGCGACGGCTTATAATTTGTTAGGACCACTACCAACCATCCCTATAACACATACTAGGGAGGTTATATATATATGTTATTGCGATGGTTAATACTCTGTTGACATGGCTACGAACCTTCCCTAAAGAACATGGTCTGTCAACACCCTATTTTGACCTCCCGATGCTCCTCTTAGGTTGTTATTTCAATCACATTATTAATTTTAAATATTAATATTTTTTATGCTTTATTTTGATATCAAATAAATATTGACGCGTCACATTCATGATTTGAAAATATACAATTTATTTTTATATTATTAGTTTTTATATTACATAATATTTTACATAATTTTGCTAATATTTATTAAATTATTTCCACAATTATACCTACCCATAATTTACAAATGCATTGTCTAATTTTAATATTTATTATTATGACAACCTACCTTATTTAATTTCCCTGTGTATTTAATTTCTAGCCACTTTTACACTCAATTTTAATCAAATTGATACCAAATTTTAAATTCCAAATTAAGGTGCAATTTAACCATCTTCTAAACCCTTTAAATCTCACTGATGAATCAAAATTAATCCAACGACTGAGATCCCATCAACATTGTCTTTCCCTTTAGACAAAACACAACCCTAATCCTCAATTTACTCAAAATAGTTGTCCGCCCCCTTCTTTCTTCTTTCTCTCTCAAAAACCAACAAACCTTCATAACCATCATCAACTGCCTCCATTGCTCGTCACCACCGGCCGACGAAGCCCAACACCCAAGTGTCGCTCCTTCGCCTCTCTCTCACACTGACCAACCAAACAAAACCAACCCCACTAGTGAAATCCGCCACTGCCGGTGAGGAATCCTCTGTCATCCGCCTCCCACCAATGCTACTGCCTAGCCGTCAGAGACCTACCTCTTAAACCAATGCATCAACCAGCACTGGCGTGCACCATCCATGAGCATCATCGCCATTTCCACCAACCAACAAATGTCATTCCCAGCCATCGATGAGGTCCGCACTGTCGCAGCTCTAGTGAATCATTACGCAATACAAAGATTGCATGCCACCATACCTTACTCCATCATCCCCAATGAAATCATCCAGCCAAGTACTCCGGCCAAGTTTTGTAATGATGGATTCGTAAAAGCCCATCCTAGATTTGATTTCATTTTTAATACATTATCTTATTCTACTCCTTTTCTTTTTCCTAATCTGATTCTTAGATTTGAAATTAGTGGATTTGACTTTGAATTTTGAGATGAACCTTTCAATCTCGTGTGTGTTTATGTGCTTGGATTGACATATGTGAAAATCCCTAATTTTTACAATCCTTTGTGTAACTCTGATTTTACGAATGAGTACTTATCATCTTTGTGTTATGTTGATATTGAATCGTGCATTTTTTGGTAAAATTAAGATTTGGTGTCAGTTGTTTACTGGTGATTCTCCTAAAATTAGGATAGAAAACCTTGTTAATTGATTAATTATGGTACTTTGGGTCAATCAAAGTGGATTGATATGCATGTATTAACTGTTAGTGTAGAACGGTGAGAGTATTAATTGAGGTAGAGTTGAAGAAGATACAATATTTTTAGGATCAAGATTGAGATGGCGGTGGTTGTATCTTATTCCTATGGTATTGGCAATCCAAACATCAAAGCCTTTGTCTTCTAAGATCATTGGCAGTGATTGTTCTGTTGAATTCATTAGCCATGTTACTTCGTCCTGCAAAACAAAATGAATTATCTGACAGATTTTCTACCTCATTACGTATGTACGCCCCACTTAACACCAATATCTTTATTTCTTAAATCGCTTTCTATAACTTGCCACTTGTCATCAAAAAATTATACTACTAAAGAGTAGTAAATGATAGACAACATAGTATTGGCACAAAGGTCCCCCTACTAAATGAAGAAAGATGCTAAATCCCACTCTTCTGTGCCTATGGTTTCAGTAAACAAAAATCCTCTATCATAATAATTATGATATCTTCTTCTTGAAGCTATACTGATTGTATATTTTTGGTATTAAAATACTCTTATTTTCTGCCTGATGAATCTACATTAAATTAACCTGCTAGGAAATAGATGAAGCTCGCATCCTAATGTTTCAATTCAATGTGACCAAATAATTAACTGTTCAAGGTGAGAATCCAAGGACCAAGACTGATAGGTACAAAATTAGGTGCTACTTTATTGATCATATATTACTTGTTTCTTATTCTTATTCTTCCAGTTCCTAATTTGAAAGGAAAAAAACTAATAAAGGGAGAACGAAATACCGGATTGAATCATTTCAACAGGGCATGATTGAGTGGCTAATTGAGTTTAGGAGCACACATTTCTAGTTGGTTCATTTAGATAGAATATTTTTGAATGGGGCGTAGAAATTCTTTCTGAAGAACTCAGCTTGGAATGGTGCATTATATGCTAATACATGTTGTTTGTATTTGTTAATTGTTATGCTTTTATTTTATACTATAATCTAATATAATTTATGCTAATAATATATTTTTTAGCACTTTTTATGACCTGAATTAACATATCCTTATGTAGAATGAGTTTGAAAGAAATTGATTAGATGATTAAGTCTCAGGTTAATGCTTCAAATACTGATTTGTATGCTCAGTTGCAGAATGAGCAACACAAAAATAAGAGGATGAGAAAGTAATTGGACTTGTTGGTGAAACATGTATACAAGAAATCATCTTAAAATATGAACGCCTGTAATACCCGTGCCTTTTCTTAGCTTGAAAACCATCTTAAGGATGTTAGAACTTGATTTGAATTACAAATCTATTTTTGCACAAATGGTATCTTTATAATTTTCACTTCCTATCATGTGAAAAATTGAATAAGCTTTTCATCGATATATGATTCACCTAAATCCGATAGCCGGGTAAGAAATTATGACTATTTCAAGTTCCCATCGTAAAACAGTGACATATTAGTCAGTGGCGCACCGCGCCACAAGAGGAATGGCATGCGGCAATTTCCAGCGGGTGTCCGCAACTATGGCGCATCGCGCCAAGGTTCCAGGTCACAAAAGGAGGGGCAACGTGATGGATCCGCGTTGCGTCATCCCTCAGTTTCCCAATTGTCAATTTCCAGTAACACGGCGCAATATCGCCTCGTCGCGCCAAGGGCCCAACTCGGGAAATTTTACTGAAAATTTAACGACGTGTCCAGGGTTAAAAGGGTCAACTTTCTACCCCTATATATTCCCTTTAACACTTGATTCAGTCACTTTTCACCCAAACATATTAGTTTCTCTCAAGTTTATCTCAAGAACAAACTAGGGTTTCTATTGGGGATTCAAATTCAGGAAGGTTTCACCATCAATCTTCACGAAATCACGATCTAAGGTATGCATAGTGTTCATTCATGGACTCTTTTTGTCCATGAAGTCCAAGAATCCTTTTTAACTACAAGTTATGGATTTTTTTTTTATGTTTTCATGCTTTGTATGTTCTCTTTCATGATGATAAATGAGGAATTGATTTCTATTCCATGATTTGATGATAAATTCTATGTGGGTTGATTAGTATAGATAAAGATTTACGAAATCTCATGACTAAAACCTTGTATGATGGAATTGGAATTGAAGCATAATGTTTAATTGTTGTATAATGTGCTTTACATGTACTATGCCTACAATATGTTTGATTAAATGCCTAGATGAAGGAAAATTGTCTAACTAGAATGATATCATGAAATCCCCATGTATGTACAAGTTTATGCCTATTACATGTTTGATGAAAGGCTCTTATGAATGTAGTATGTATTATGATGTTAGTCAAGTCTTCAAGTAAATCATGCTATGTCAGTTTCTTTCTATCGAGTCCTGGGGGTACTTGTACCCGAAATATTAGTTGTATGCCTAGAGCCATGTCATGTTTTCACGATACTCTCAGTCAAACTATGACATCTTAGACTTCAGATAGTATTATGACTCAGGAAAAATCTCCATGATCTCATGACTCTGTTAGTTTTCAGATATCAGTAGTATTCCGTCAACCACGGAAATGCAGTAACTCAGTCCTTTCTCAGTTCAGTTCAGTAAATCATGTTCAGTGTCCATTCAGATGGGAGTAGAAATTAGCACCAAGTGAACCCAAGGATGGGGACTCACCTATTATACGAGGGTGTGATTCTTAGAAGAAATCCTTGTATTCTAGAACTATGTAGCCAGCATAGGTTGAGACATCGTAGCCTGCTATATGAGGGTAGATGAGGTGGCTTAACCTGTTATGTGAGGTTTCCCACCATTCTCGCTATAGTTACCTGTTATATGAGAGTTACTCACATATTTTCCTTACCAGTGGCGCGGTATTGACACCCTTCCAATTAGGGCATAGATTAGACCCCAGCTCAGCTATCATAGCATCTTTGGGGCATATCGGTTAGATACTACTTCCCACAGTTTCATATTACAGAATTAGGACTGTCAGATACAGTCAATCAATCTCAGTAATAGAACTCAGATAGTTCATCAGATTTTAGGACTGTCAGATACAGTCAACTCAGTTACAGTATGAAACTCAGATAGTTCCATCAGATTCAGGACTATCTGCTACATTCAACCATGTTATCAGTTATACTCAGATACAGTCCTTCATGTTATTAGTCATGTCATGTTATCAGTATTCAGATTCAGTAGTCACGATATCACATTGTCAGTTATAGTTACGTAATTATGCATGTATTCTCACATTCATGTTAGAAAGTCAGTTAGCATATTTCATGCATGTGAACTATTGCATATAGCCTACCTCACATGTATACTTGGTACATACGTACTGACGCATTCGCGCTATGGTGCTTTATTTTATGTTACACCATAGGTTCAGAGACACGAATTCCAGATCAGCAGTAGATTCTAGATTCAGCAGTCAGAGTAGAAGTGAGTCCTCATCCTTCAAGGACATAATGATTTTCTAGTATCTCATGGATTAGCTTATTAGTTGGAGTTAGTTGGGGACATATCCCATCGACTCCTTGTTTAGATTCTTCAGACAGTAGAGGCTTTCAGACTAGATGCAGACTAGATACGATTTATCATGCTCAGAATTCAGTATTTCCAGTTTTGTTTTGGGTATTATATTACCTCACACAGATATTACGTTATTTAGTTATGTTCATGATCGAACCTTATGGCCTTTCAGTGCATGTTTCCGTATTATTATGTTATCTTATGTAGTATATAGGTATAGATATCAGTCATGGGTTAGCTTGTGGTCCTTCGGGGTCATGAGCACCGTGTAGCATTCTGATTCAGAAAATCAGGTCGTTACAAACTTGGCATCAGAGCCTAAGGTTTAATAGAGTCCTAGGAAGTATGAAAGCTGCATCTAGTAGAGTCTTGTGCATGGGTGTGTTGCGCACCACATTTATGTGCAAGAGGATATGAGATGTTTTAAGAATAGTTTTCCTTCTTTCAGTATTTATGTCATGCCTGTGAGCATAATCAAAAGTCAGTCTCTCAGTCTAATCCGCTTCTTCTCTTTATTTCAGAACATGCCTCCTAAGAGAAGAAATCAATCAATCCCTCAGCCCGAAGAACCTTTGGGCGATCATGTTTTTCATGCTGAGTTCAGGACCGCATTTACCACTCTTGCTCAATCAGTCACTGCTCATAATGAATGGCCAACGGTTATTCCGGCCAACCCAGTGGTCAACTCAGCTGCAACGATAATTTGGGACTTCACCCGAATAAATCCTCCAACCTTTCTCGGGTCTAAGGTAGATGAAGACCCTCAGGAATTCTTAGATCAAATTCAGAAAGTGACAGACGCCATGGGGGTGACTATTGTTGAGAGTTCTAAGCTAACTGCATACCAGTTGTAGGATGTGGCTCATGCTTGGTTCAAACTGTAAAAGTCCGAAAGATCAAATGATGCAGGTCCTATAGAGTGGGAGGAGTTTTTCACTGCATTCTTAGACAGATTCTTTCCCCAAAAGCTTAGAGAAGCCAAGGTTCTAGATTTCATCAACCTCAGGTAGGGCAATATGACAGTGATAGAGTATTCTTTTAAGTTTACTCAATTATCCAGGTATGCCCCTCATGTGGTTGTAGAAAGTAGATGCAAGATGAGTAAGTTCGCTTCAAGGGTGAACAACAACGTGGTTAATGAGTGCAGATCCGCCATGCTGAACTGTGACATGACCTTAGCTAGACTTATGACCCATGCTCAGCAGATAGAAGAGCATAATATTAAGAAGAGGGAGAAACAAAATAAGAAAGCGAAGACAGGTAGTTTCAACTTCACTCAGCCTAAGTCAGAAGGAGAAAACCATTCCCAATTTCATCCTAAGACATCAGTTCCAACTCCCTCTACAGCCAGTGCTCCAATTCCTAAGTTTAGAGAGGGTAACAAAGATAAAACGCTAGGCTCTAAGACCCAGGGCAGTGTTAGTAGTGTCCGCACCTATCCTCTTTGCCAGACTTATGGTAAGCACCATAAGGGTATGTGTAGAGTAGGTAGTGGCATTTGTTTTGGTTTTGGCAAGCCAGGACATAGAGTTAAAAACTATCCACAGCCGGTTCCTCAGGATCAACAAAATCGCTTCTCAGCTCAGTCCGATCACCCAAATCAGTAGGGTGCCACTTCCAGTGCTACTAGTGGCAACGCCCAAATAGTCTCTATGCTTTTAAGACTCGACAAGATCAGGAAAGTTCTCCTGATGTAGTTAATGGTACGTTACAGATCTTTCATGTATATGTTTATGCTTTGCTAGATCCAGGAGCTTCCTTGTCTTTTGTTACTCCTTATATAGCAGTTGATTTCGAGATCAGTCCTAAAATTCTAGCAGAACCCTTCTCAGTATCTACCCTAGTGGGTAAAACCATTATATCCCAGCAGGTATACATGAACTGCCCGGTTATGATATTTTAAAAAGTTATTTCAATAGACTTAGTCGAATTAGAGATAACTGATTTTGATGTCATTGTCAGCATGGATTGGATTCATTTCTACTATGGCACAGTTGACTGCAAAAACAGAATAGTTTAGTTTCAGTTCCCAAATGAAGCCATCCTAGAGTGGAAGGGTAACGTATCCACTTTGCGGGGTCAACTTGTTTCCTACCTTCGGGCAAGGAAAATGATATCTAAGGGATGTGTTTATCATCTAGTTCATGTTAGAGATTCCAGTTCCGAGGCTCCCAGTCTGAAATCAGTCCCAGTAGTGAATGAATATTCAGATGTCTTTCCCAAAGATCTTTCAGGAATTACTTCCAAAAGGGAAATAGACTTTGGTATTGATCTTCTTTCAGACACTCAGCCTATCTCTATTCCGCTATATAGAATGGCACCAGGAGAACTCAAGGAACTGAAAGAACAGTTGAAGGATCTCTTAGATAAGGGGCACACCAGTCTTATTCATGCACAAGAAAAACAGTTCACTGAGAATGTGTATAGATTACCGTCAACTCAATAAAGTCACGATCAACAACAAGTATCCTCTTCCCAGAATTGATGACTTGTTTGACCAACTTCAGGGTGCCAGTTATTTCTCTAAGATAGACCTTAGGTCCGGCTATCATCACCTCAGAGTTAGAGAATATGACATCCCGAAGATAGATTTCCATACGCGGTATGGTCACTTCAAATTTTTAGTTATGACCTTTGATCTTACCAATGCCCCAGCCGCTTTCATGGACTTGATGAACCGTGTGTTCAAACAGTACTTAGACATGTTCGTCATAGTCTTTATAGATGATATTATGGTCTATTCCTACACTGAGCATGATTATGTAGACCATCTCAGAATAGTACTCCAAACTCTCAGAAATCATCAGTTATTCACCAAATTCAGTAAGTACAAATTTTTGCTAAGATCAGTAGGATTCCTTGGACATATTATTTTTGGTGATGGCATTTGAGTATATCCTCAAAAGACCGAAGTGGTAAGAAAATGGACTTGCCCTATTTTTCCATTAGATATCAAGAGTTTCTTGGGTTTGGATAGCTATTACAAATGGTTTGTTGAGGGATTTTCTTCTATTGCATCTCCTATGTCCAGATTGACTCAGAAGAAGGTAAAATTTTAGTGGTCAGATTTATGTGAGAAGATTTTTTAGGAATTGAAAACTCAATTCACCTCAGCTTCAGTTCTACCTCTTCCAGATGGTTCAGATGGCTTTGTAGTTCATTATGATGCATCTAGAGTTGGTTTAGGTTGTGTCCTCTACAGCATGGTAAGGTCATAGCCTATGCCTCCAGATAGCTTAAACCCCATGAGAATAATTATCATACTCATGATCTTGAATTAGAAGCCATAGTATTTGCCTTGAAGATTTGGAGGCATTATCTATACAGTGTTCATGTATATGTCTTCACAGATCATAAAAGCCTTCAGTATGTCTTTTCTCAGAAAGATCTCAATCTTCGTCAGAGAAAGTGGTTAGAGATCTTGAAAGATTATGACATGAGTGTTCTTTATCATCCAGAAAAGGCTAACGTAGTGTCCGACGCTCTCAGTAGACTGTCCATGGGCAGTATTTCTCATGTTGATAATTGTAAGAATAAGTTAGCCCAGGAAGTCCACCAGCTTGCTAGACTAGGCATTCGCTTAGTCGACTCTTCAGAGGGCGGTGTATGTGTTCAGAGTAGTTCAGAATCATCTCTAGTTTTCGAGGTGAAAGAAAAGCAAGATAAGAATCCTAGCCTTGTCAAGCTAAAAAAGTCAGTTCAAAATCAAAAAATAGAGGTTTTCTCTCAAGGGGAGATGGTGTTCTTCATTGCCAGGGTCATCTCTGTGTTCCATACATAGATGACATAAGGCAACAAAATCTTGTAGAAGTGCATGGTGCGCGTTACTCTATTCATCCAAGGGCCACAAAGATGTATCGCGATTTATGGGAAATCTATTGGTGGAGGGATGAAAAGAGATGTTGCAGAGTTTGTGGCTAAGTGTTCTACATGTCAGCAAGTTAAGATTGACCATCAGAAGCCTAGTGGTCCTATACAGGAGTTCAATATTCCTACTTAGAAGCGGGAAGTTGTGAACATGGACTTTGTGACGAGTTTGCCTCAAACTCATCGTCAACATGATTCAGTCTGGGTCATTATAGACAAAATGACCAAATCAGCTCTTTTTCTTCCAGTTTATACCTCTTATTCAACCGAGGATTACGCCAAGCTTTAAATCAAGGAGCTGATCAGATTGCACGGTGTTCCATTGACTATTATCTCAGACAGAGGTACCCAGTTCACCTCTTATTTTTGGAAAGAATTCCAAAAGGATCTTGGTACCCAAGTTTATCTCAGTACAAACTTTCATCCTCAGAAAGATGGTCAAGCAGAAAGGACCATTCAGACTTTGAAAGACATGCTAAGGGCGTGTGTAATTGATTTCAAGGGTAGTTGCGATGACCACTTTCCTTTGATTGAATTTGCATACAACAATAGCTATCATTTCAGTATTCAAATGGCTCTATTCAAAGCTCTCTATAGTAGGATATGTAGATCTCCAATCGGTTGGTTCAAAGTTAATGAGGCCTCGGTCATAGGTCCTGACTTAGTATTCGACGCCTTAGAGAAAGTTCAGTTAATTAGAGAAAGACTCCGGGCTAATCAGAGACGACAGAAGTTTTATACAGATGTTCGTAGAAAGGATCTCGAGTTTGAGATTGGTGATCATGTCTACCTCAAGATCTCTCTCATGAAGGGAGTGAAGAGATTCAGCAAGAAGGGAAAGCTCAGTCCTCGATATATCGGTCCCTTCAAGATTCTCAGTCGATTCAGCAAGCTCCAGTATTTCATATCTCTTTGATCAAGAAGTGTATAGGTGATCAATCAGTCGTAGTCCCTATTTAGAGCATTGATGTTCAGAATAGTCTCTCTTATGAAGATATTCCAGTTGAAATCCTAGATTATCAGATCTAAGATTGAGAAACAAAAAGTCCCTCTAGTTAAAGTTCTTTGCTGAAATCAGTCCGTAAAGGGAGCTACTTGGGAAGCAGAAGCAGATATGCGTACCAAGTACCCTCACTTTTTCCCCGCTGACTCAGATCAATCTCAAGGTAACAGTTCTCCTTAAGCTTACTCAGTTTCATGATTAGTATGCATCACTAACCTAGTATTCAGTCTCATGCTCATGTTCTCATGATAAACTTGGTATCAAGTACCATCACATATTCAATCATGCACTCATGTATCAGTTTAGTTATATAATTATGCATCAGATATGTATTCTCATTGTGTGAAACTTAGTTCTTTAGAGCACTCAGTTATGCATTCATGAATCAGTTATGCATGCATCAGATCTGCATGTGCAGTCCTATATGTTCAGTATGTTATGTTCATCTTGTCATTCAAGTCATTCATGAGATCATGTTCCAATTATTCATGTCCAGTTCATATTCAGTTTATTATTTCCCCTCTCAATTAGTCTCATTCGAGGATGAATGTTCTCAAAGGGGAGATATTGTAATACCCGTGCCTTTTTTAGCTTGAAAACCATCTTAAGGATGTTAGAACTTGCTTTGAATTACAAATCTATTTTTGTACATATGGTATTTTTATAATTTTTATTTCCTATCATGTGAGAAAATTGAATAAGCTTTCCATCGATATTTGATTCACCTAAATTTGATAATCAGGTAAACAATTATGACTATTTTAAGTTCCCATCGTAAAATAGTGAAATATTAGTTAGTGGTGCGCCGCGCCACAAGAGAAAATAGTATTTGATAATTTCCAGTGGGTGTTCGCAATTATGGCGCATCGCGCCAGCGCTCAAATTAAGAATTGTCCTTTTTCCAGTGACTCAGCGCGATTACCCCAGGTCGCGCTAAGGTTCCAGGTCATAAAAGAAGGGGCAACATGATGGCTCCGCGTCATGCCATCCCTCAGTTTCTCAATCATTAATTTTCAGTGACACGGCGTGATATCACCGCGTCGCGCCAAGGGCCCAACTCGGGAAATTATACTGATATCAGTCATGGGTTAGCTTGTGGTCCTTCGGGATCATGAGCACCATGTAGCATTTCAGTTCAGCAAATCGCGTCGTTACAATGCCCATCTCAAGAAGACAACTAAGCTTATGAGGTGAAAGTGATGATGACTCTGACGATGTGAATGAAAGTGATTCTAATCGTGATAATGTTGATGAAACTGATTATGACCCTGATGGTTGGTAGTTTTATTGAGGATTCGAGTTTAAAATATTATGTTATGGACCATTTAAAAATCATACATTATTGATATGGATGTTATGAATTACGTTTTTTTGTTAGCTGTAATGGTTTACATTAGACTTGTATTGCATGATGCTTTTGAGAATTTTTGGAGGTTTTGAATAGATTTTTGACTAATTGTGAAATGTTTCTAGTAACTTACGTGTGAATTATTACTTGAAAATTTCCATGGGGATGTACATGGTAAATATTTATAAAAATTTTCTTGAGATAATTTGTTCTTGAGGATTTATTTGGGGCATCTCATATGAATTTTCTTGTGAAATAGTTTCATAAATTTCTACAAGAAATTTTCTTCTGTTAATAAGGAATTTTCACCTCTAAACTTCCTTCAAATTTACTTGAGAATCTTTGTGGGGAATAATTTGTGAATTTTTTCATAAAAATCCACAGGTAAAATCCTTTTTTTATGAAATTTTATCAAATAATTCATGCAAAATTTTGATAGTTAATCACAAATAAATCCACAAATAACTTACCTACAGATTTATTTTTGCAACTAAATTACCTAGGAATTTTCTAAATTCGCAGGTAATAATTACCTACGAAGATTTTTTCTTTGGATTATAATTGGCAAGAAAATCCGCAGGTAATCAAATTACTTGGGTATTTTACCGTATTATCTCTATGAAAGTCCCCATGTAATAAGCATTTTTCTTGTAGTGACTGTTCCTGGCCAAAAATGTTCTTACCCTTCCCTTAGCCTACATTACAACCCTCAAAATTCTATTTGATTCTGTCCCTTAACATTTCGATATTAGTGGAGTACTACACTAAGGGTAAACCTATGGTTCATCTTATGTAACTTATGAATTCACTGTGAGAGTGAGCGTAATTTGATTCTTATACACATTTTTATTATAAATTGCATCTATGTGAATAAATATGGGTAACTCTCTTGTAGTAAGGGCATATGTTTGATGATAGTTAGGTGACATATATGATCTCTTTGATTGAGTAATATGCATGAGTTCGCCAACTTGGGTATTCAATTATTGAGGTTAGGATGTTTTGAAGTAGTGTTCATAAGCTTTCAAGTGTGACGTGACATGCTTTATGTAAAACTTGATGTATGTGTAGTCATTGTAGAGCTAGATTGAGTTTCTTGCTTGTAGTATTAGTGTTGAAGTATTCCATGTTATGGTCCTTAAGGTAAATAAAGAGTTGTTCAAGAATAAACATAGCTTTAAGTGTGGGGTGATGATATTAGGTGGATTTATGCGCATAAGTGTCATTATTTATGCTTGTTTAGCCTTATTTTGAGGACTTCTTGTGTGCTTAATGAGTTGTTAATTATATAATTGAGAATTAAAATGTTAAAATAATTGATTATCATGTTTATGGTGTGTTTCAAACAAGTTTAGAATCAATTTGGTCACTTAGAGTTTAGATAATAAAACTAGTGTTACTAGCTTGAGCTATGTGTTGTTTTAGTTGGTCTAGATGGATTCTATTATGTGTAATGAGTAACTAAAGGTATAATTGTGTAATTATGTGTGGAATAAATTATTTATATTGTTTAAGGGTCAATTTAAACAAGCTAACAGATAAAAATATTAAATAGAGTTTAGACGACGAAACTAGTTGTGCTAGCTTGACCTATGCTTGGTGCTAGTGTATCTCGGTGGATTCTATTATGTTGTGTGCACTAATTAATCTTGTTTGATTTTATAGGATACCATTGAAGATGTTAATAGCAATGTTTAGAATCTAAACAAGCTGAAAGGGAAGTGTAAAGACACCCACGAATGCAAGGAAATCAAAGGCAAAAGAAAGGAGTTCAAGAGGTTGAAATCGAACATTTCTAAGCACAGGGGAGTGTAACGCCCCTTAACCTCCGAGATAAGGGTGTGACATGCCCTTAAACATGTTATAAATGTTTCCAAAATAGTGTGTCACCGCTATAGGGGTGTTCCATGCTCCCTACCCTCCACGATAAGGGTGTGGCACGCTGCTAAGTCAGAATCGGCAATCTTGGTTCTACTATAAATAGGATACTTCAACTCTTGTGTAAACACCTTGGACGACCTTAGGGATTCAATATATGATGTATAAGTCTACAATTAGCATTTTCTTCCTTTAGTTTTTTTATGGATTATAATATGAATTCATCTATTGTGATTACATTATGCCCATGTGCAGCTAAACACCCTTTTTCGGGGTTAAGGCCAAGAACATGATTAGTCTTGTTATGAATTGAATTGGTTTTGGTTCTTGTATATTTATCCTTGAGTTAACTATTTTAAGGATTCGCGACCCCATAGAATACAAGCTTAATTATATCATGAGCTCGTAAGGAGGAACAATAGCATACATGGAATAGGATCATAATCTTTCAATTGAATGATGTTATGATTTGCATTTAGGATATGACTATACCAAATTTACCTATTTGGTTCAAGTACGGGATGAAATATGAATGCATTTAACTTAGTTCTCGCATCCCCGCTCTACGATATAGTTGTGAGGCTAAGTTAGATAGTTGATTAGAGGGTTGGAAGGCCATAGTCATAATATCAAACCCGTGGACCAACAACCAAGATAATTAACATAACCAATGAATTTCTATAGCTTAGTATGATTGTTCGTAGTTCCTTAATCCCGGGATTCACCCTTTTTTTGTTCAAGAACCTTAAATTTACCGTATTGTTTACTTTACTTTCACTTTATAACTCTCAAACTCTTTTGGTTACTTTAACACTTGCTTAATCTTGATAGTAGAACTGAAATAGAATGATTATTTAACATAAGTCTCTGTGGGATCGATACTTGGCTTGTAAAAGGCTATTTTACCACTTAGTGGACCACGTACACTTGCGTATGCGCTTGGGCACAACAATCATAGTAGCCTTTAGTACTTCTTCAGAAAACAAAATCTTAATATGAGGCAGCGACGTTGGCTTGAGTTACTCAAGGATTATGACATCACTATTTTGTATCATCCAGGCAAGGCTAATGTGGTTACAGATGCCTTGAGTTGAAAATTGATTCCTAAGGGGATTTTAACTCATCTTTTGATCCAAGAGTGGCTTTTAGACATAGAGGTTTAGTCATTCACTCACCAGATGGATAGGCTTGATATTTCAACACCCGAATGTGTTTTAGCCTTTTTTAATGCTAGATCTTCTTAATGAAGTAGATTTGTGCTCACTAGTTTGATGATGATAGATTGAGGGTGATTCAAAATAAGGTATTGAGTGGCGCGGCTAAGAAAGCCTCTCTAGATTCTATCGGTGTACTGAGGACTGGTGGTTAAGTTTGTATGTCGTGAGTCAGCAATTGGGTGAGATTGATTTTAGTGGAATCTCGTGACTCTAGATATTTTATCCATCTAGGAGTGACGAAGATATATCATAATTTGAAGCATCTTTACTGATGGGGTAGTATGAAGAAGGATGTGGTGGATTTTATAGCTCGTTGATTGTGTTGTTAGAAGGTGAAGACCGAGCATTGGAGATCGGGTGGTTTTCTTCACAGATTATCTATTCCTGAGTGCAAGTAGGAGCAGATCACTATGGACTTCGTGGCTAGGTTGTCTCAGACTTCTTATAGTTTTGACAGTAGTTGGATCATTCTGGATCGATCGATCAAATTATCCAATTTCATCCCTATTTTTTCAGTGTTTATAAGTTGACCCATATCTATGTTCATGAGATAGTTCGTCCTCATAGGGTACCCATGTTTATTATTTCAGATAGAGGCTCAGTGTTCACTTCTATCTTCTGGAGGTTAGTTAGAGTAGACTATTTAGGTTTTAGAGGATATGCTCCACGTATGTGTTGTGGATTTTGGAGGTGGGGGGGATAACATTTGGCTTTGGCAGAGTTCGCTTATAATAATATTACCATTCAAGGCATTTGTGGTAGGCTTTTTTCGATTCTTATTAGTTGGTTTGGGACACCGGAGGGTAGGGCCCGTGATATGGACTTGCTTCGTGAGTCTTTGGATAGAGATTGGGTATTTCAAAATAGGCTCCAGACAGAGAGAAAAAAGAGTTATGCATACCGTAGGTTGTGTGTCTTGAAGTTTGGAATTTGTAATTGAGTCTTCGTTCGTGTGTTGCCCATGAAGGGCATAATGAGGTTTCGGAAGAGGGACAAGCTTAGACCTAAGTATATTAGACCATTTGAGGTCCTTCGGATAATTGGGGAGGTGACTTATGAGTTGATCTTATATCCAGATTTTTCATTTGTTCATCTAGTTTTTCAAATATTTCTGCTTCGATACTATATTTCGGATGTGTCATATGTGCTTTGTTGGACTCGATTAAGTTGGATAAAAGGTTGACCTTTGTTGACGAGCTAGAGCCTATTTTATCCAGGGATATAAGATGGTTACTTTCTAGAGATATTCCTGTGGTTAAGGTTCAGTAGAGCCACTGTCTTATTGCGGAGGCTACGTGGGAGGTCGACTCCGACATGTGTAGTAGTTACCCTCAACTTTTTACCGATTTAGGTATGTTCTTGCTTTTAGTTTGAGGATAAACTAGATTTTTAGTGGTAGAAGTTGTAATGACCTAAATTTGTAAGTATTCCATTTATTTGTGTTTTGACCATTTTTTCCTTTCCTGTCGTTGCTGCATGTTAATTTCTAGATTCAATAATTGTTGGCGAGATTTTCAATGTGATTAAGAATGATTTGTGTGAGTTTGCAGTTTTTAAAGGCTTAAGAATTCATATAGTTGACTTCGATCAACATTTGTGGTCCTGGGTGCCAGAAGGCAAAACGGACAATGCCAACAGATCTGAAATGTCAAATTTGAGTTTGTACCGGGGTTGGTTCTATTTTAAAACTTTTATATCTCATTTCGATCCTTCATTTGAAAAATAGTAGAATAGGGTCTTGGGGTTAACTAATTGATAAAGATCTTTTTTCAAAAATTCAACATCGCCAATGAGTTTCGAATATCGAAATTAGCCTAGTAGCATATATGATTTACTTTTGAAGGGTCCCAAACAAATTTTGAGGTCCGTTTGGAACCTTCAAAACTATGCAAAATCAGTTGTGCACAACTGATATCTGGTGCATGTATCCTTCTTTGTGAATACGGTTGTGAATCCAAAGAAGAAAATTACTCTTCATCGCGATTGTGAGGTGTTGGTTATAATCGTGAAGGGCAATGGAGTCCTTCATTGAGAACGCGATGAGGCTGTCACGAACACAAAGGCTTGATTCACCAACCTTTACGAACGTGAAACCTTACCCGTAAATGCAAAGGCCAATTTTATGGCTAGTCAAGCTTTGACCCTCATGATCGCGAGGTGGGATCTGCGATTATGGTGTACTTTTTACTAAACAATATAAATTCTTTATTTCTGCAATTTTACTTCACTTTTGGACTTTCAGGCTACAGAAAAAAATTTGAAGGTTTCAATGTTGAATTTTGTGTGGGTAACTTCTAAACTCATAATCCCACTATTTGCCATTGATTATATCTTCAAAAATACCTTTAAATTATGATTTCAAAGTGAAAAATTGGGGGGTTTACCAGTAAATTTTAAAAATAATTTTCTTCATTTTGGACCTAGATTTTAACCTATTTTTGCATGGGTTTTCTTCTGTATACTCCTACAACCTTGAAAAATGTGTTTTACAAATAAATTTTCATTTTTACTCTTTTATTTTCGAATCTGTTGTGACCCCATCTCAAATATGGGCAATATGAGTATCGATAGCTTTCTTTTAATGAGTAAATGCTATTTTTGAATATTATAGTTGATTTTGAGGCCATTTGCAAGGGGAAGGCTCCACGTTGAAGCACTGTAGACTGGATTTCATCATTTCTAGGTAGGTTATGGCTTAATTTCTTTTAGATTGAGCTGGGTAGTTAATGAAAATGTAAAGCATAGTTTGGATTAGGGAAAATAACAATGAGGTTTATATTTTGGGATTATTTTAACTGTTGTGTGCCCATGTGGGGCTCATATTATACTGTGGTTTATTTGTGATATTTGATATTGTGTGTTTCCCATGTAGGGGCTTTATTTGACATTATTAGCCTTATTTGTGCATCTAAATACCTTTATTCCAGATATAATGCCCATGCGGGGGCTTATTTTGCTAATATAGACCTTGGTTGAGCATTGATTGCTTTTATCATGATAAAATATCCAAGTTAGAGGTTGATATAATATTAATGATGTGTTGCATGCATATTTATACTAATGGCGACTAATTGGAGTTGATAATCATGAATTATGGACACATTTAGTTGATTTCTGGGCTTACTTATATATATACTTCATGTTGGATGGACTGGATATCATCATTTGAGTTGATTGTAAGCATTACATCCTCATTCCATACACATACATTTATGAGACCCTGGTACCACTGGGAAACACTATTGTTGAAAGAAAATAACACTTTTATGAAAATTCTCTCCGTGAACACAAGTCAGAGAGGAGAGTTAAGATTGAGATATGAGATATAGTATATAGATTGCGAAACCCTTATAGGTCCTACCTGGTAACTACAAGCTCGGTGGGTGTATATGGAAAATTATGTGATGGTTTTCATCATTCATCTCATCCACATTGCATTGCATTGCATTTACATTCACATCTTGCATGTTTTACTTAGTTTTCTTAACTTGTGTTTTGTTTTTCAGTATTTCTCCTTTATATCAGTGTTGTTGTTTTTGTGTACTTGTGTGTATATACATACATATATATATACTAGAACTGTTAGTGGAGACGTTGTGAGCTACCGTTTGGGACGTTTTGTTTGCAGGTGACGTGCTCATAGTATATTTTACTTATCTTATTTTTTAATTTTCTCATTCAGCCTATGATACCTAATGAGTGCAAGTGGACTGTACTTGCCCCTACTATAACCTTTCAATGAAGATCTTAGTACGAGTACGACTCACGGAGGTTGATTTGTTTGGTGGAGTTGGTGACAAGTCGAGGTACTGGACACTCTAAGCTTATCAGAGTCGACTCCAGGCCTTTTCTATCTATGAGTTGTCTTTACTCATTTTTCAGAGACAGACTATGTATTTTCAATTCTGGATATTGTATTAGATGCTCTATATGCTGCGACACCAGATTTTGGGATTTAATTTTATGGATTTATTTTATGTTCCATTGTAATTATATTTCATATTTGGCTTGACTTCGTTCTAGATGCCTCTCTTGCATATTTACTTCTGTATTTGTGTATTCCTTTATTAATTTGGGTGATTGGCTTTTACTTACTAAGGTTGTGTCACGATAAGTGCTATCATGACCTGTTTTTGGATCGTGGCACAACTTTGCTCCCAATTGTTACTTAGCGTCCATTTGTAACACCCCATATTTTTTAGCTAGAAATCAGACCATCGTTCCTACGTGTGTAAACTTTAATCCCATGACTCATATTTAAATTCATCCGTCATGATTTTTATCCTAGTGTGTTAAGTAATTATGAGGTGAAAAATGTTCATGGAAATCACTTAGAGCAAAGTTGATCTAAGAGCCTTTGAATTATCCAAAGTTTGGTATTCGATTCTACAAGGGTCAACTTTGAACGTGTGTAACTTTTGATGTATGTGGAATTTTTCAACTCAAAACCCATCAAATTGTAAATCATTTAGTTAGCTTTCTAACAATACTAATTTCGCATTAATCCGATACTCGAGCAAAAAGTTATGATCATTTTCGCCAGGGCTATTAAGCCACCGCGATTACACCGCATCGCGGTGAGATCCAAAAGCGGGATTTTGCTGAAAAAAATAATTCCGAAGGACAATTTATACTTTTCCCCTAACCACAAGTCGTGTAACAGCTTATTAAGACGTTATTAGGGCATAACATACCCAAAAATTACTCAAAATCCTCTCAAAACAAAACCCTAAACTTCCTTCCCAAAGATCAAGAATCCATCTTTAAGTTCAAGATTTTCAAGAAGCAAATCAAGATTCGAGTCCTATTCCTCGAACTAAGTAATCTAAGGTATGTGGGGGTTTTCCTAAACTTCATGGGCATGATGAAATTTTTTTAATAATGTTTTGAATGTTGAGAAATCATATATCATGAAGGAATTCGAATTACATTAAGAAGTATGCATTGCGAACGTTTTGGTCTTGAGGCCATCCCTTTAATCTTGATTTTTTTTCTCTCGTGTATATTTATATATATGTTTTCAGTTTTGAAACATGAATTGAGAGCATGAATAATGAATTTTCCCTCTCTCATGGTGTTACTTCTTGATTTACAAGTTATGGGTTATTAAATTGCATGTCTTAACGAATGAGTCAAGAGATTTACTATCTTATATGAACTTATGTTGGATGAGGATTGAAGAGAGGGATAATTTTTTATTTTTAAATGCTAAATGTGATAATCGAAGGAATTGCATAATTGTTTTGAGAAATTGACCACCATTTGTTGAAATGTTGAAAAGAAAGAATCTTTGCATGGTTTGACATATATTTTGATATATGAATCCTCTTGTACTGTTTGAATATTTTGGTTGTCTGAACATTATTTTAAATGAAAGAGTTGTACATGATATTTTATGGCTTAGAAGATATGACTTGTAAGTTTTGGTGTGATGATACCAAAACAGATAATGTCATAACAGACTCAGAATAGAATAGAAGTCAAATTTTATTCATATTTTTAGAATTTGATTTCAGAAAGATGCATGTTCTAAAATGTTAAAAATGGCCTTAAGATATGTTATGTGGTTACCTCGAAGAAGGTACGAGTTCAGAAAAATCATTGTCCAAAACCGTATTTTGTTGATACGGGTTATTATGTCCCCAAGAGGGACTATACGTTGTCCTAGTGCTCTGTGGCGTATCAAAATTAGAAACTCCAACCTTTGTGGAAAACTTGGGTTGGGGCTTAGCCGCTGAGTCAAGGACGAATTTCATAGAGCCCGTAGAATATCTGACTTGTAGGGTGTACCACCTAGGTTAGAAGTAAGATAAAGAGTGAGTTGTGATTTCAAAGAAATGTTTCAAAGTCTTTTAAGTATGCCCATGTGTTTTCCTATATCGTGTGTAAACTGTTTTATGAATTGCTCTCACTTATGTTGTATGAAAGTACATTATTTTGGATTGCTCTGTGTACCAGTACATTTGTATTGACCCCCTATATTTTAGGATCTGAGGCACAGTCCCGGGATCCCACTAAGTAATAGATTATTTGTTCAAAGTTTACAGTTGGTAAGGCTCCCTTATTCGAAAGGTCTTAGTTATTGAGCATTGCTATTTTATTTTTGCTTCATGGTCTGACTGGGGGCCTTGTCCCAGTATTTAGATAGATGTTGGTTTTCGTATTGCTAGAGATTTCGTAGACTAGTTCTCATGTGGTTTCGAATGTTTATGAATTAAATTCTGTATTGTTCAATTGAACTCAGAAAATGACCATGATTCCATTTATCTATTTTTTCCTGCTTTTACTTATAGTATGAATGGTGTGCATGATTGATGGATAGAAATGGGCGCTCAGGACTTCAGGGTTTGGGATGCTTGTCACGGCCAGGGCCTCGGCTCAGGTCGTGACAAACTTGGTATCAGAGCACGATTCATGGTCCAAGGTGTCCGTGAAATCACGTCGGGTGGAGTCCTGTTTATGGGTGTGTAGTGCACCACACTTATAAGTAGGAAGCTACTAGGCATTTAGGAATGTTTCACTTTTCTTCATGTTCTAGATCGTGCCATTGTATTGTCCATATGGGAGTTATCCAGATTCCTTATTTACCCTGACTTTATTAACCATGTCTCATTGTTGATTCAGTTGCAGAATCTTAAGTGTAAATGAGGTGATCCCTTCTAATTGAGTCATAAAAGATTATGAAATTGCACAAGGACTTGAGAGGAGTCCATAAGCGCGTTAAAATGCATTGATTTAAGCTTATACCCCTATCTACATCAATCGTGCATTTGAGCCTGAGGTATGAAGTGTATTCAGTCTCCTTCAAGATTTTTGTTGCAAATGTCATGCTTAAGAATAGTGATATATGTCAGAATGTTGGAATAATATTTCCACCCAAGTAGTAGTATGTGCTACGGTGTCATACCCTATTGGTAGTAAGATGATCCTAAAGTTAGTGATATGACGTCACAGCTTAGAATTCAGAATGGGCGTGACTTTTGCGTAAGAAAGCTAGTTTAGTTGTATAATCGTTGATTGAGGGATGGGTTGCCATTTGATAGTAATAGACTAATATGGTAGCAATATTTGTAGATTGTATGGCAGTCTGTGGAGAAAGTCTTTGGCTATGATGTTATCTATTCAAAATAGGGAAGGAGCCTAGAGTGGATAGTTATGATGGTTATAGAAATCCCTTATAGGCTGTGAATGGAAACGGTTAGATTAGCTAATAAATTATATGTATAGACTCATTGTTGTATATGAAATTTTGAAGGTAGTTTTGATCTATGTGTGGGTAAGTAACTATGATGTGAGAAAGTGAAATATGTTGATAAGATAGTAATGGGTTATATTATAAGATTAAGATCGACTATCTTTAGTATGTGACTTTACCTCCATTGATTGTCTTTCTCTAGTAGTTGTAGACTAGTACTACACGGGAGAAGGTAGATAGTAGATTTTTGAGGTGTAGTAGTAATTTCATGGAAAGGATGAACTTATGGGCCATAGTTGAGAGAAATAAGAGACTTAGATTGATATTTCTATTCTGACTTAACTCTTAGTTGCATGCATGGGATGTATAGGACCTGAAATTTTTTCTAAGTATTGGGAGACTTAGGCATATTTTAAGCCTCTTAACTTCATAGATTTTTTAAATTAGTCTTCTCGAACACGAGGCATAGATTTTTTAGTTTATTTATGTTCACGAGTGTAAGGAGCATGTCTCGGGGAAGTTTAAGATTTTTTGGATGAGGATTGGGTCATGTTTGGATTTTAATTCCATAACCTCACCGCGATAGTGGCGCGTTGTGGTGGTAATAGCGATGAGGCCTTTACCGCATCGTGGTGACTTGTCATCGGCATTCCAGTTATGAATTTAAATTGCCAGAAGGGCAATGTAATCTTTTTCTCTCATTCCAATTCATAAATGAATGAAGTATATCATCAGTTAGGGCAAATATTTCCTATTAGTATAGTATATGGCATGCTTCATATGATTGGTGTTGCTAGACTATAGGCTTGAACTGTAGATGGGGATTGTGGTGATAAGAATAGTAACTTAAGATTCATGATGCATGCTTTGTGGGAGTAAGTAGTAGGCTTGATTTGATGTGTGCAATAGCCTAGATTTGGAAACTTATGGATTAATAAGTGGACAGTTGTGATGTATATATATACACATGAGAACAAGAGTAAAACAATGAATTATGGTTGAATCATTAAATGGATAAGAGCATGAGTATATAATGATAATTTGAACCCCCAGGTAGCATATTGTTAGATAAGGTTTATATATTTATAAGTGTCATGTGTACTTAGTTCACATTTTTGAATTTTGTAGTATGGAGAAGTTTAGGGAGTTGTTGTATGGTGATTTTTAGAGTTGAATAAAGGAAATATGGGTAGGCAAAATGTGCCTTTGGTATAATCTTACAAATTTTGTTAAGATTGTAAGTATGCGAGTAGAGGTCTAGCATTGGCGTGTAAAGTAGTGAAGAATGAGTTGATTTATTATCTGATAAGGAGTATGGATGTGTATGCTCACAGGACTGGGAGTGATAGGGTGATAAATATAGAGGCTAGCGAAAGTTAAGAGTAGCATTTTCAGAAAGCAATGCCTTCAGAGTATAGTTTATTACGGGGAGTTTAGCGGTTACGTGTATGGAGATACACCATTGTGTTGAGTGTTGTGCTCGTAGATTTAGTGAGAAGATATGTCCTCAAGTCTAGGATTGTGACTTTGGTCTAAGGGGGAGATGGCGAATTAAGGTAGTTTCCGAATATTCTTGAGGTGTCCAGTTTAAGGAAGGAGTCATGACAAAATCTATTCCTATTCAATCAAGCTTCTCCTATTTCAATTTACTGAGGATATTCTACCAATGTCTTATATATTGAAGCCGTGCCTATGCCCAAGGTCCGAGTTATCTATGCAACTTATGTTATGATCCGACTGCCAAACTAGAATCAATGATGTCTTAGTAACCCAATCTTTCAAGTATTCAAGCCCTATGCTATGTTGCTCATGATCCATTAAAAAAATCCATGTCTCACATCATGCTTGAACCTAAGAAAATATGTTTCTATGTGTCACCAAATCATCCTATGTCGGGTTTAGCTAAAGCGATGAGGTTTATACAAACTCATGGCTATCATAGCTCTAAAAATGAGAAGCAATAGCTTCAAGTGGTAATACTTGTCTCAATCATTGACCCCTTGACTTTCGCCTTCATGTTATACCGCCCATGATATATGCTCATATGTTTCTCACTGTGCTCAGTCCTTGGAACTCATGTTGTGTAAGATTACGTCCAAACGACTCTCTGTTTATGATCCAGACACTTTATATATAGAGCACTTCATGTCTATTGTATTTTATTTTTATCTCATATCCTACCTTGAGTATTGCAATAAGTATATGTTATAATCGAATAGTGTTACTCCTTTCCTTGAGGCATATGCTCGGGTCCCTCAATGACCCTCCGAACGATAGTATAATAGTTGTTATGGAAGAGTAGTAGTGACTTAGGAAGGGGGTAGATGTTCTTGAATGTGAAAATTTTGATTTGATCTCTTTAGCTAAGGTTATTGGTGATGGGGGAGGGGGGGAGAAGGGGATGGACCTTCATTATGAGAAATAGTTAGGAAGGAGATATATGGCGAAAATCTTTGTGAAAGTGATTGAATTTGCTGGCCTTAGTAGGGGAAATCCATGAAGTGGGTGTAGTAATGATAGGCTTGAATGTTGTGATTGATGAAAACACAACCCGTGTACTATGTGGTTAGTATTCCCTGAATTAAAATCCGATGGTGCTTGATGGTAGTGATAAGGTAAAGTAATATTCTTGTATGGAGTCCTATAGCTTAAACTAGTACCTCTTTTCTCCGAGTTACGCTTCAACCTAGAAGTACCATGCAGTGGGACTCAAACTCTTGTGGTTAGATGCGTGATGGTAGAAATGTAAGATGGAAAGCACAAAGTATGTTGTTTAATATTGGGCCATAGCCAAGTAGGGTCTTTAGGTTTAAGTCGATTCATTATATCATGAAAGGTGGAGAATGCTTCTATCCCAATCTTCTGCGAAACCTAATTTCATGATTAGTAGCAATGTAAATCAGGCCTACTACCACCAAATCAACTCATGCCTTATGTTGTGATGATTATGATTCATAGAACTCATATGCAAGATCATCCCTATGTAAAGTTTCATTACTTCATGCTTCGTGCTTCCACATTTCACTAGGGGTTATCATGAAGCTCGTTTGATGCCTTTGCATATTCTATTGAGGAAAAATGTTCAATGCATTATTATGTTCTTTATTCTACACTTTTAGAGCTTCAAAAAGTCCCTACCCATCATTCGGGGACGAATGATCTCAAGGGGGAGATAATGTAACACCCCACATTTTCGAGCTAGAAATCAGACCGTCGTTCCTACGTGTGTAAACTTTAATCCCATGACTCATATTTAAATTCATCCGCCATGATCTTTATCCTAGTGTGTTAAGTAATTATGAGGTGAAAAATGTTCATGGAAATCACTTAGAGCAAAGTTGAGCTAAGAGCCTTTGAATTATCCAAAGTTTGGTATTCGATTCTACAAGGGTCAACTTTGAACGTGTGTAACTTTTGATGTATGTGGAATTTTTCAACTCAAAACCCTTCAAATTGTATATCATTTAGTCAGCTTTCTAACGACACTAATTTCGCATTAATTCGATACCCGAGCAAAAAGTTATGATCATTTTCGTCAGGGCCATTAAGCCACCGTGATTACACCGCACCACGGTGAGCTCCAAAAGCGGGATTTTGCTGAAAAAACTAATTCCGAAGGACAATTTAGACTTTTCCCCTAACCAAAAGTCGTGTAACAGCTTATTAAGATGTTATTAGGGCATAATATACCCAAAAATTACTCAAAACAAAACCCTAAACGTTCCTCCCAAAGATCAAGAATCCATCTTTAAGTTCAAGATTTTCAAGAAGCAAATCAAGATTCGAGTCCTATTCCTCGAACTAAGTAATCTAAGGTATGTGGGGGTTTTCCTAAACTTCATGGGCATGATGAAATTGTTTTAATAATGTTTTGAATGTTGAGAAATCATATATCATGAAGGAATTCGAATTACATTAAGAAGTATGCATTGCGAACGTTTTGGTCTTGAGGCCATCCCTTAAATCTTGATTTTTTTCTCTCGTGTATATGTATATATATGTTTTCAGTTTTGAAACATGAATTGAGAGCATGAATAATGAATTTTCCCTCTCTCATGGTGTTACTTCTTGATTTACAAGTTATGGGTTACTAAATTGCATGTCTTAAAGAATGAGTCAAGAGATTTACTATCTTATATGAACTTTATGTTGGATGAGGATTGAAGAGAGGGATAATTTCTTGTTTTTAAATGCTAAATGTGATAATCGAAGGAATTGCATGATTGTTTTGAGAAATTGACCACCATTTATTGAGATGTTGAAAAGAAAGAATCTTTGCATGGTTTGACATATATTTTGAAATATGAATCCTCTTGTACTATTTGAATGTTTTGGTGGTCTGAACATTGTTTTGAATGAAAGAGTTGTACATGATATTTTAAGGCTTAGAAGATATGACTTGTAAGTCTTGGTATGACGATACCAAAACAGATAATGCCATAACAGACTCAGAATAGAATAGAAGTCAGATTTCATTCAGATTTTTAGAATTTGATTTCAAAAAATGCATGTTTTAAAATATTAAAAATGGGCTTAAGATATGTTAGGTGGTTACCCGAAGAAGGCATGAGTTCAGAAAACTCATTGCCCAAAATCGTGTTTTGCCGATACGGGTTATTATGTCCCCAAGAGGGATTATACGCTGGCCTAGTTTCCTGTGGCGTATCAGAATCGGAATCTCCAACCTTTGTGGCAGACTTGGGTTGGGGGTTTGGCCGCCGAGTCAAGGGCGGATTCCATATAGCCCGTGGAATATCAGACTTGTAGGGTGTACCACCTAGCTCAGAAGTAAGATAAAGAGTGAGTTGTGATTTCAAAGAAATGTTTCAAAGTCTTTTAAGTATGTCCATGAGTTTTCCTATATCGTATGTAAACTGTTTTATGAAGTTCTCTCACTTATGTTATATAAAGTACATTATTTTGGATTGCTCTGCGTACCGGTACATCTGTATTGACCTCTTATATTTCAGGATCTGAAGCACAGTCCCGGGGTCCCGCTAAGCAGTAGATTGTTTGTCCGAAGTTCGCAGTTGGTGAACCTCTCTTATTTCGGAAGGCCTTGGTTATTGGGCATTGCTATGACTGGGGGCCTTGTCCCAGTATTTAGACAGATGTTGATTTTCGTATTGCTAGAGATTTTGCAGACTGGTTCTCATGTGATTTCGAATGTTTATGAATTAAATTTTGTATTGTTCTGTCGAACTCAGAAAATGACCATGATTCCGTTTATCTATTTTTTTTTCTGCTTTTACTTATAGTATGAATGGCGTGCATGATTGCCGGATAGAAATGGGCGCTCGGGCCTTCATGGTTCGGGATGCTCGTCGTGGTCATAGCCTTGGCTCGGGTCATGACACCCTTCTACATAAAATGAAACAGGACAAGATTAACCTATGAAAAAGCAATATTTTCCAACTCCAATTGGAGCAACAGTAACTTGTCTATGTGAACTATAGGTCACGGGTTAGAGCCATCACAGCCCTTGAGGTACGGCCATTCCCCGAACCCAGCTAACATGGGATGCTTTGTGCATCAGTCTGCGCTTTCTTTTTCCAATTGTTGGTAATTGCACTGAAAAGCACATTTTCTGAATATTGTTCTGTTAACTTTCCATTATTAGTTTAAGGTAGATATTTTCTGGTTAAAGGTGGTAAATTTTCTAGCTATGACCAAAATAGGCTGTTTGTCAGCTCACTTGAGGGCCTTAAGCACGCCTCAAACGAGCTCCATTTGACAACACTGTAAGGAGTACCATGTTGCAGTGAGGCAGTTACAGATCATGTGCCATATCTACTGCCTCCATATGACCTCAAGGCTTAAGCTACTGCAGCACAGCAGAAACTTAACCTGTAAAGCAGTTATCTTTTGACAGTTGCTATAACATTATAGTATCGAGCATCTACTGAAAATACGTTACCTGGATTTGCCCCTTAAACATTTTAAATTTATATTTAGCCGATGCCAAATTTAAGGTCCCATTTGAGAAATTAGGTAACAGAGTTGATGAACAATACTGAGAGATATCATAATATCAAACTTGGACGATAACTCTTCTTAGATATCATAATATCAAACTTGGACGATAACTATTCTTAGTCATCATAAATATTGAATGTATCTAGTGGAACTCTCAGACCTTCCAACTAATATGCAACTAGGATATCGGTAGTAAAAATCGAACCACTACTATCCGTCCTTCTCAGCTACTCATAGCTCTATCTTACATGAGAAGTTAACAAATGGCTACTCTAAGATCTAAGGAGGGCCAATACATGCATTCTTTCCAATGCCATGAGTTTAGTGGGACTTCCCATCTATCTCACTTTGCATTTCCCAGGCTAGTAGAGGATAATTTACAAATGCTAAAGAATGTGAGAACATAGAAACATTAGAATGGAATAGTATGTCGCTGCACTTATCTCGGTATCATCTCGGAAACACTCTGAAAACTATGAAAATCTGTTGTTGCAGAATGATTTGTGGAGTCTACACCTTTTTTCTTTCCCTTGGAGGATGTAGTGAGACTGCCATAACTCGATTGTTTAGAGCTATGTGGTCGATAGACTCCTGGCTTGGTTAACAACTTCTCATTTAGCTTGACCTCTTTAGACAGCATGTCAATCACTTGCTTCATGTTAGGTCTTTGGTTATAAGAAGATTGAATACAAAAGAGAGCAACTTTGATGAAGCGCAGCACTTCGGCTTCTGGATACTCTGTCAGCTCCGGATCAACAAGATCAAGAAGCCTCCCTTCTTCTCTAAGTTTCCATGTCTGCAACAGTTTAAGTTCATGAAATCAGTATAATAAGATAGGATTTCTATGTAAAATTGTAGTGATATGCTGTGTATTTAAACCAGTGTGAGGAATTAGTACTTTTCACATCCCGTTAATATACAAACTATGCCTATAGGACAGTTTCCAAGCAGAGGCAGAGCCAAAATTTGAAGCTTATGGGTTCAGAATTCTAGTCCTTTTAATTTACTACGTTATAAATCAATAATATGTTCATATTCAATTAATTTCTTAAGACAAATACGGGGTTTGGACCAAAAGGCATTGGGTTAGGCCAAACCCGTAACCTGTATTCTAGCTCTGCCCATGCTTCTAGGGAGATTCGAGTGATGGTAGGCTGATGGCCGGCTGAAATAGGCTATTGAAGGTAAGCCACTAATGGATACAGAAATTTGTATAGCCAACTCCAACTAGTTTGGCACAGAGGCATAATTGACTAATATAATGCCAACTAGTTCTTAATGATCCAAATAACTTGTTCAGAGGTCCAGCAAATGCAAGACTCACATAACCATCTCACAAGAAACAAACTCAGCCATTTTTAACTTTCTTTATTTTTCACTTAAAATGCATTGCAGAAGCTACTTGCTTTTCAGAACTAGATATCAACAGTTATTGTTCCTGAGGGAACCTACCCATTCCACTAGTACCAAGAGATCTTCTCCAAATGCTGCATTGCTACTGCTTCTGCCACTTACAATTTCGAGAACAAGAACTCCGAAACTATAGACATCGGCTTTTTTTGTGAGCTGGCCTAGCAAGGCATACTCGGGAGCAAGATATCCTCTACACAAAGAGAAGATAACTGATAGTAAGAACAGGAAAAAGTGAGATGGTCTGCATATAAACGAATGGATGCAATGTAAAATTGCTTGGGTGTTCTCTCTTTAAGAATTCAATGTACACTCACATTGTTCCAGCAACTCGAGTACTAACATGAGTGATATTGTCAGGGAAAAGCTTAGCGAGTCCAAAATCTCCAATTTTAGGATGAAGGTTTTCATCAATAAGGACATTACTAGCCTTAATATCCCGATGAACAATTGGTGGTTCTGCTTCTTCGTGAAGAAACGCTAGACCAGCTGCTATACCCAAACATATGGCAGCTCTCTTGGTCCAATTTAACGGAACATGTTTCCCTCTAGAACCTGCAAGGGTAATCGTATATGTTGTTTACCCATGCTCATGGATAACATCCTTTCCAATAGTAAAAGCAGATGATCTAGAGAAATTGGCTAACAGAAATATCAAAATATGGAAGCACATTATATCAGCTACTTGGCCTTATGTAACCGTATTGTTCATGCACGAGCTAATGCAGACTCGTTTGCTATTGTCTATATATGCATTTTTTGTTCAAACTAGCATTGAACTTTGTGAAAAGTACCTAGTAAGGCACTTGCAAGGCTGTTATTCTCCAAGTATTCATACACCAATATTCTATTTGCATCTTCGACGCAACAACCAATCAACTGAACAAGATTTGGATGTCGGATATTTGAAATCATATTAATCTCGGTCAACAATTCACTGGTCCCTTGTTTGGATTCAGCGGAAAGACATTTGATAGCTACAGTCCTTCCATCCCTCAAAACTCCCTGCGATCAAACAATCAAGTTGCTTAAGTAATTAATTAGTACACAATTCATTTTTCTCTCTCAAAATTTTCACTATAAGGATATTATATATGTGGAAGCATTGTAAACAATACAAGATCAACACAATTCTCACCTTATAGACAACTCCAAAACCACCTCCTCCTATTTTCTTTGATGGATGGAAATTCTCCGTTGCTGATCTCAAAGAGTTATAAGAAAACAGCCTCACATTGTTCGTGGCAATCTGTAATCCTTCAGAGCAAAATAATAAAAGAGCTTTCAGTCTTGGAAAATGAAAATGAATGAAAAATCAGCAAGAGAATGGGAAAATACATCCAAAGAATCTTGAGCAAGTACTTAAAACAAATTAAATCCCTTATAGTTCATACAATACAGAACTTGGCATTATTTTTAATGTTCTATAATCTAGGCGAAGTATTGAAGCGTCGAAATATTCAGCATTGTAGCTTCGACATGAGGATGGCATTGACATCGGTCTCTAAAATACTGCGTATTGGATCAAATTAAGGTCAAATCAAAATGAAACTAGAGATGAGAAGAAGATCACCACAACTAGTCATGTCTTTGCAGGTATCCTAACATATGCCTCAATCTGCTAATGCCCATGTTATTCAAGGGTCAACCTAAACGAGCTCCGCTTTCCATTGTATCAATTGAGCAAAAAGCGACACATAAAAGTGCTTAATCTATGATAACTTAAAGGGAAGTGATTAACATGGTTCACTTATTCAACAAAATGGGCCAAAAATTAGTAGATTGAGACCAAGATTTTGTACTAGACAAAACTAGATTGTTCAGTCTAATTCACATGGAGATAAAAAATTTCAATCTGAATGGGAAACAAATTTATTTTCAACCTCTTGTTACAAATCCAGAAGTTCAAATATCATCACTCTCCATTCTGTAACAACAATTTGACAGGGGTGTAACAACAATTTGTCCTTCTTCTTTTTTTTGCATGAAAGAGGAAGATGATTTTATCAACAAACAGAAAATAACAGAAGGTACAACAAATGCTAAATTCTAAAGGGTACAACATAATCGATGTTAAGGAGTAACACAAAAATGGTAGTTTGGGGGCCGCAGGGAGGGGAGGGGGGTTTGGGGGGGGGGGGGGGGGGGGGGAGATCTTACCTTGTACCTGAGTTCCTCTGTTGGCCCTGCACTGTCTAAAAGAACCAAAACAACTAAAAGCCATTCTTGACATATTCAAACTTTTTAACACTAAAACAAAAACTAAAAAAGTAGAGGAAGACAGAAAAAAAGAATTGAACTGGAAAGCTCAACTATTCAATGTGAAAACTGAAAAGAGAAGCATTTTGAAATACATTTAAGTTGAATTAATTCACTATAATTGGAGTATATTGTATGTAGTATAAAGAATTGTATATGATGAGGAATGATATTTATAACATAGGAAGGAAAAGAGACGTGGCAATTTATTCATTTTAATTTGTATCATTCATCTGTGATAACAATTGACATATTCCTCTTGATTATTATTATTGTTATTAATATATTACTATTATTAGTTTTTGGTGATTGGGCCTTCGGGCTCTACAGTGTCTTGAGACAAATTACATCAATTTGGGGAACCACACGAAAGAATTGGTCCACGGTGAAAGTCATCTTGATTTTTGTAAATACATATTTTTTCTGATGTATTCATGACAATTGTGACGATTTATAAGTACAAGAATCTAGCAGTTATGTCCACTTAAGTTTGAAGTAGATGAGCCAATATTTTCTGAAAAAAATTTTATTACTATTTTTAAGTTTGATTGGTAAAAATTTTCTAAAAATACTTTATTTAGAAAAATAAATCCATTAAATTCATTGAAAATAAGAAAAAAGACTTTTATGATAAAAATAAAAATAAATAAATCTGCATTATCTCCTCCCCGCCCTGACAACCATCCAACCCTTCTTCGCCCAGGCCCCCCTAGCCCCCTGCCCTGCCCACTCTTACACCCTATTCATAATTTTTGTAATAAATAAATATAAATATTTTAAGGATAATATTTTTACTTGCATATCAAATAAAAGAAAATAAGTACAAAATCATATTTATTTTCCTTGAAAATATTTTCTTAAAAGATGTTTTTGATGAAAAATATTTTCATTCCTACTGAACACACTAATGTTTCAATTGGGTTCAAATATAGAATGCCGGAATTTTTATTCCTATTATCCTATAGCTTAATCACTCGATCATTTACTTTGAGGTCCACACGTTTATTTGATAAAAATAAATCTAAGATCGATATACATTTTATCCTTTTTGAATTTCAGCTAAAATATATTAGGGTAGTGCTAAACAACTCGAGGGCCCTCGACTCGATTTACTTGAAAATTGTGAATTGACGGGTTTGCCCTTTGACCTCAAAACCGCCTATCCTTCCCTCCAAAATTGTAAAATCACTTTTAAATTTTTTTAATTTTTTTTACTAGACCAAACTTCTCCTCTACTCTTTTAACTTTCCTCTTTTACATTTTGTGTTCACTAATCATTCTACTTTACTCAATTAAATTTTCTTAACCATTTCATTGCACTTGGGCATTAATTTTTCAATCCTCTTCCATTTAATTCGGGCATAATGGATGATAATGAATGTAATAACCAATTAAGAGCAACATTACATGACCTTTTTGGCTTGGAGGACAGTGATAGTTTGCATGGTAATGAAGATTCATGTAGTGGATATGTTGAGGGTCCAGATCGATAGTTGGACACCGACGACAAAGACCTTCAAAACCTGGCTGATGAGGAGACGAATAGGTCTCATCAATCGGTTCAAGATAAAGATTTAAGTATTTTTTACGGCAAAGAAGATCATTACGGGGAGAATGATTTTGAAGAAGAGGAAGGCCCAATACATGATGATAGCTACACCGAAAAGCAATATATGGCGGGCCCTGTTGAAGGTATGTGTTTTCGTTGTGTAAAATCTGCATTCGCATTTTATAAAGAACACAGTCGTTTGAGTGGTTTTGGAGTTGTCAAGAAAAGTGCTAAAAAAGAGGCTGGTCAATTAAAGTATGTGACCTTTGGCTGTGATAAGTGCCAAAAAACAACAGCTAGGAATCAAAGCAAGAGGGTGAATGCAAAGGTAGGGTGAACTGTCATGTGATGAATGATGGTTCGTGCATAGTGACAAAGGTTATCCTAGAGCACAATCATGATTTAGAACCTGTACTGTCCCGATTTTTGCCCTGCCACAGGGATTTGCGCAAGACTATGAAGAAGAGTCTCGTAGCACACGACATTGCAAGTCTAAGGCCGTCAAAGAGCATAAGGCTCTTGGAGGTCGAAGATGGAGGCCCCGAAAGAATGAGGTGCACTCCCAAGGACTATCATAACTACATTCTTCAGTAATGGAGCTCCAAACACTTTCCAGCGATGCTGCCGCGTAGCACAAATTTTTTGTGGATATGCAGTCTAGGGACGAAAATTTTTTTATTCAATAGACACCGACAATACTGGCAGACTTCGAAATGCTCTGTGTGTGCACACATACTGTAAGGCTGCCTACCGCGACGTTATATGCTTCGATACAACCTACCTCGTGAATCAGTGGCGCATGTCATTTTCTTCCTTCATCAGTGTTAGTCACCACAACCATTCCATACTTTTGGGATGTGCTTTACTCACGAGCGAGGACATAGAAACATATGTTTTTGTATTCAGAACTTGGCTTACGGCCATGGGCGAAATCCCTCCAACGGCTATTCTCACAGACCAATGTGAGAGTATTAAGGCAGCCATTCGCGAGGTGCTGCCAAATACCGTCCACAGGTATTGTAGTTGGAACATCTTTACCAAGCTACCCGTAAAGCTTAAGGGGGTAACCAATTATAAGCCTGACAAGGCTCGCTTCAAAGTGATCATCTTTGACAGCATTACAATTGGTGAATTTGAGGATAAATGGCAGGAATTCATTGAATAATACGACCTGGGTCGACGGATTTGGTTTGAAAGTCTCTACTCAGAGCGGTCCAAATGGGTTCCCATATTTCTCAAGCACTTATTTTGGGCTGGTATGATGTCCACGTAAAGGTGTGAGTCAATGCATGCCTTCTTTGATGGCTACATCAGCGGTCAAAGCTCTCTGAAGCAATTTGTTGAGCAATATGAGATTGCCCTCAGGTTTAAATACGAGAAGGAATTAGAGAGCTAAGCCAGCGAAAGAAAGCAGCTTGTACGACCTACCATCGCATTCGATTGGGATATGCAGATATATGGCCACTACACCCGTGCTATTTACGATTTCTTTAGGGTGCATGTTGTAAGGCTACCACACTGTGAAATTGAAAGACATGTCGATTTCAATGCGGTGGAGGGAGTTGAGGTATATAACGTGACAGACTATTTCATATGAAGTGATTATCACGGTGATAATTTTGTCTTCACCGTAGAGTACTGTCCCGCCAATCAATATATTGAATGCAATTACAAGACCTTTGAAAGTGAAGGGATTGTGTGCTGCCACATTATGAGGATGATGACTTTCAAAAAGATTCATCTGTTTCATGATAGATATATACTTCGCCACTGGAGGAGAGACATAATCCGCCCACATCTGAGTAAATTATTTCCAGGAGGGTACCCAAAAATGATGGGCAAGTATCGAATGTACAATGGGATCAAGAAATAGTTTGATAGAAACTGCGACCTCGTATTGGACTGTCCCGTTAGACGCAGAGACCTGAAGAATGTTTTGAAATCTCGTTTCAAAACATACATGGCCTGGAAAGATGTCATGGTTGTCCCTAACATTCCTGATTCAGACTCCAATACTTATTCAACAATCGTAAGAAATACGAGGGAGGTTCATTCACGTGAAAGAACCCAGATCAACAGAAACAGATCATCGCATCAATATGCATGCCGCGGAGATGCTATAAAATAGGGATCTAGATACTATAATGTATATGAGGAGGGACAAAGCAGTCAAGGTAGGAGTGACGGCGGGAGACGAGGTTGTAAAGGTAGTAGAGGGGGTTGGGTGTGTGGTAGTAGAGGAGGTAGAGGCAATGATGCAAACGTAAGTAATCATCCCACAGTACATGAGTTTTTGTAGTACGGTGTGCCTTTTCTTTCCTTAATCTGTATTGTATATTTGTATTTAATTCTACGACATTGTATGATACTCATAAATACTTCTCTACTTATGTGTAGGTGTTGAAGTTGTTTAATATTTGCGAATATGTTATCTTAGCTAGGTGTATCCCATTTAACCAAATCGTAGTCCACTTTATTACACGGGATTAAGATTTTTCAGCCTCATCATGCATCATACAGAAAAAAATATGTTGTTGTTGTTGTACATTTTTTAAAACACCGTAATAAATGGCAAAAGTTTATTCAATTCACTTGCTTAATTGTTTTGTAACAAGACGAATGACAAGGCGATTCTTGTCATTCTCCATCAAATTTGAAGGGGTTAGACAAAACGATCAATGATATGCAAGCTAGTAAACAAAATGATCATTAAATAATTCAGAGCAATCAACTTTAAAATAATCGAGAACCACTACGTCGGAACTAGAAAGGCAAAAATTAGACAAACAAAGATTGGTAAAAAAATTTGTAGTGACATATATGGAATGTTATTGAACGCTACAGTACTATAACTAGAATCACTCTTATGTCTCTAATTTATAGGCATCACGTCGTTTTGCTCATCCCATTGATCCTTGGCCACTTCTATTAATGAACAGGTCGCGTTACTTCAGTCGCCACGCAAACTTCAGTCCTCCAAATCGATCCCTCACTGCAGCTACTTCCTCTTTGAAAACCAACTTTGTTTACGTTTTTCGGCCGTAAAAAACATCATACTTCTCACTACCATTTTTGTTGGTCGAACAACGTAAATAGAGATGGTTTTGGAAGAGGAAGCGGTTATAGTGAGGGTCCGATTTGTAGGTGTTTGCATGGCGACTGGTGAAAGATCACCTGTTTGTTAAGAGAAGTGGCCAAGGATTAATGGGATGAAGAAACACGATGTGATGCCAATAAATTGGAGACATAAGAACGATTCTAGTTATACTACTGTAGCATTTAATAACATTCCATATATGACGCTACAAATTTTTTTACTAATCTTTGTTTGTCTAATTTTTTCCTTTTTAGTTCTGACGTAGTGGTTCTCGATTATTTTAAAGTTGATTGTTCTGAATTATTTAATAATCGTTTTGTCTACTAACTTACATATCATTATTTCTATTGATTTGGGATCTTCAAACTCCTTCAAATTTGATCCACAAACGTTAATTGAAAATCACGCATTGTTGCCAATTTGAGCTGATGAGACTTTAGTAGAATTCCTCTTCTAATATTTTCCTAGAAATTAATGTAGACATTTATTTGTACGACAATGCAGGCAATGTAGTTTGATTGAAATTGAAAATAGTCTTTAAACATGAAGTTACCTACTTCAATGTTTTTCAACACTAAACCATATATGTTTAAACATGTCTATTTTATTTTATTTTTATATATAGTATTTATCAATGCCTTGTCAATTTGAAGTTTTATTTCCAAATCTCTTGCTGGCAGTATTAAAAATGCTTTAATCTTTGAATTATTAGTATCATTAAGAAGATTTCAACTATCACTTACATCTCAGTAATAATTAAACTAATAATGTTGTGCAACATTGAATAGAGAGGCTGCCTGTAAAGGGTAATATTGGAACATAAACAAAGTAAAAACATATGAACAAAGAAAGTGGACAATTATCTGTTTGATGTCATTCGTGGGTCGGAGGTTGGTTACAGTGGCTTCGTCGCTTTATCTACCACTGTTTCCATGTAACTTATAAGCAGCTCCTACCTTCGGCCAAAACTCTCCATGCCTATACTCATAGCATCAACCTATTTTCTGACCTCGGTCATTTGAGAACACAGCGACAAGAATTAATTATGGGGAGCCAAAAAGTGTTTGGTGGTAAAAGGGACTCCAGAATTGGAAGCTGTGGGATTATTTTCTTGGGAGCTCATTTTAAGTATGAATCCTTTTTTCGTTAATTCTGTAGATGATCTCATATCCACAGATTTAAATAGAAAGACATTGAAGGCTTTTAAAATAAGAGAAAGTTAAGGTAATAAATGTGGTAGATGGAAGGTCAAAGAAAGTGTTATATTTCCAAGGAATGCAGTTGAAAGGTCGAAAATATCTCAATTTTGAACAATTTCCAACATTCAGCATTCAATAAATCAAATTCAAAAACTCAAACTTTTCAGTTAATAATAGTTATTCTTTTGTGTAGTTACTCTTTCTAGTTATTTTAAAGTATTACTAATATGGAAAAGCTTTTTGAAATAAAATACGTTATAAAATTTAAGCAATTCGCTCTAGTTAATTTGTTGATAATTCAAACATTTGTTCTCAACGAGATGGACATATCTTTGAGGGTATTCATCAGACACTTATAGTTTGATGACTCTTCATTTCGTTTTCTTCTTAGTAATCAGTGTAGACAATTGTTGGTTTAACAAAAAAAAAATTCGTAATATCATTGGGTAGGCGTGCTTTGGCAAACCAAAAACATTAATTCGTTCATCTTTTAAATCGTATGGTGCATTTTGAATTCATGTCTTTTAGAAACATTTGGTTTTCATTTTCATTTTTTTTTTCAAATTCATGCCTTTTAGAGACATTTTGGTTTATATTTGTCAATATTTATATTTGAAGTTACATGATCGTCCTCTATGGATGGGATAAATGACTTATCATGTATTTATAGCAATGAGTCAATAAAGCTGAAACATAAGCATACATTTCATTAAGATTAGAAAGTAAAATTAACATTAAAACATTGATATTTTCTTTACTACATTTCTATTTTCTCTCTACAGTGTTGGGTGCGTCGGAGGAAGTTGGAGGTAAATGGGAGGATCTTGGAGGCGACATCAAAATTTTGTCCAATATTTTTCCAATGATCTTGATCATGGAATCCTGCTTACGCTCAAAACTCTTCATGCATCAAGTTAAGGCATCAAGCTCTATTTTGATGTAATGAAGCTGATAGTACAATTCAAGAAGTAGGCGAAGTTCCTCATAACTTTGTTGAGGGTTGGAAGAGACTCGGGCATTGGAAGAGGCCGATTACTAGGAAGACATTTTTGGCGACCTTTGAATGTCAGAAATTGTAGGAATATGTGACATGTTATATAGTTTGTTTACCTTTACTTGTATAATGAATGGTTGCTTCAATGGTTGTCCGTATTTATACAAGTGATTTGATTACTCCATGATATATTAATTAATATTTATTTTTAAATTTAGAAGAAAGAAATGAAATTAATGCTAACGTTTGAGCTATTTTAAGATGAGTGTAAGATTGAAATTTTGAAAATGACTTTGAAAAATTTTCAATCCTAAATCATATTGTTTTCCCACACTCTTTGAAAAATGTCACTCATCTAACCTCAATGGACCCTACGCATTGGATATTTGGACCCTAACCTACCCATAGATCTTGTTCACGATGTCATATAATGAAATAATTTTTGTATTTTATTTTTTAACAGCGGAATGAAATTCTTCCCCTCCATTCTAATCCGAGAGTCCGAATGATTATTAAGACAAATAATATTTTTCGTGGACGATTGAAGTATTAAGAAAGATTACCTAATGAGTGAAAAGTTAGAACATTAAACATACGCCTTAGGTAACTTAAATCATATTTGGAATGTAAAAATTTACTTTCCAGTAAAAATTAAAGTTAATAGTAACTTGTAAAGTAATGTTTGGCTCGTCTACATAATCTACCAATTGGTTAGGCGTGCACATTAATTTCAACATTGATAGTTTACATCTTTTCCCTTTATTTAAATCATGTGACCACATAGGAATGATGGAGTTAACCATATCAATTTGAAGAATAAATTTATTATAGTTGCAGTTGTTGAAGATATGAAGGTATGAGTTGAAACGACCATCCATTGTTGTATTCCTATCATTTTTTGCATGTATGTTTAACCCCACCAATTATCTTATGTATTTACGTCCATCCTACCAAAGAAAGCTCTGATGGCGTTCAACGTGATACCAAACAAGTATTCAAAGCAATGGCTGAGCTAGATGAACAAATGAGAAGGTCGCAGGATCGTCTAGAGTTTATGATGATTTGGATAAATGCTATGGAAGAGAGGTTTGAGGTGATACAAAAGGAAATTTTTTATCAATATCGCAAGGATCAAGCTAACTTCCTTTGTCCTTAAACTTAAGCAGCACCGACATATTCTCTGTAGTTGAAACCTCCTCTCTGCATGCTAAGCGTTACTTTTACAAAAATTAGTTTCGAAGAATTTTCTTATCTTTTTTGGTGTTACTATTATGTTTTGGGTTTTGAATGAATGTTGTAATGCAGTATTTGATTTTAATTATAAATCTTTCTTATTTTGAAATAGTAAACGTTGAAACTGAAAAAATTTGCCAAGGGATTAGCTGTAATAGTAGCAACTAATTCGGAAGCTAAACTAACGTTGTTATAAGTATATGTCTGTCTTATTTTATTTTCATGTATTGTAATTATCAAAGCCTAGGCATTTGGACGATGTATTTTGTAATCTCTTGCGGGCGTTAGTAATTGAAAATCGTTTATTTTTCGCAATATTAGCATCATTAAGGCGATTGCACATAGCATTAATATTTCAATTAAAAAAAGTTTAGATTCACAATACTTCAATAAATACAAAATGATGCGGTTAAACTACCTAATGAAGTAGAACACTAGAACGGGACCTCTTTGTTGGTCTAGTTCCTGAAGCTGCATCGCTTGTGTCGACTTGGTTGACCCCCCTGAATGTTGTGGTTCATCAGCGTCGGTGTCTCTTCTAAGGAAGCGAGCAAGGCGGTAGTCACAAACTATCTTCTGATAGATTTCAAAAGATTTAGTCAAGGGATCGTGTTCGTTAAGCAGGAGCTTTTCAACATACGGGCCTCCTTTACATTTGAACAAACGCTTAATGAGCTCAGTCAGCTCATCCTCAAGTACTTCGCATTTCCCTTTGCGTTCTTATAAAGTGTCTCTAGAACACTAGGGAAATCACAACCTCCTAGGAAAGTCGATCCTCTAACGGGTGTTCTGTCCATGTTGCAAATTAATTTACCTTTGTTATTATTTGAGGATTACAAATGAATGCTTTGGTACGTGATGTTGAAGATGTATATATAGACGGCTTGGCATGCATTAACAACCATTTAAACTAGTGTACATTTATTATAGTTAGTTAATGTGCTTTATTTGAGTGGTTTGTTCATATGTTTGGCAATAAATATATGAATCACACAGTATAAATAAGATCTATGATTGATAATGCGGTGCAATTGTAGTTATTGAACTTAATAAATCATGTATCGGATGTTGCATAAAAATATGGGTCACAACTTCACGTATTTTCACGTATCGGATGTAACCACCTACTATCCCTAAATCCTATGTCCACGATTGGAATTTTGAGGCTTCCTTTTGCGAAACTCACAGTTGCATGAATGACACAAAATACACCTTATGACCTTGAAAATTTTTGAAATGTAAACCCGCTTCCTAAATGATTTCGTAGTAAAGATGATACAAAAATATGGGTCACATCACAGCGTATTTTCTATTGGAATCGAATGATACCGACACAATAAAAATTAACCTTTAAAAATAACGTTACTTGAAATCGCAAATCGTTGGGTAAGTAGTTGGAAGCATTGACGAACCTATACCATGATGCCTACCCTATAAATGAGAATGACCTGTTGTCATAATCTTAACTATGCAAATGGCATTGCATTAATGTTGAAGTGGCCCAAAACAACTCAATCTTCCAACTATAGTTTCCTCGGGAACGATGGAGGTTGTGGGTGCTCAGTTGGTTTAGGAAAAAAGTTTGTTGCAAGAAGGAGTAGAACCCACATCACTCGAGGGATCATCAAGGTTCTTAGCTTTCACACCAAAGCCAAAGCTCTGAACAACCATTTTACTTTTGTGGTGCTCAACAATTAATTAATAACCAATATTACTGTATTTTCCATATAAACGATGACGTGATAATTTTATGTCCTAATCTTTCATTATACAACAAATTAAAATAATCATATAAATATATTACATCATTTCGTATGTTATATTGGACCTGAATTAAAATGCATAAGAAAAAGTAACTCAAAAGTGATAAAGAGATAGTAGTTAAAAGAGTAGTTGGATACAATTAACTTGGTAGGTCATAATGATAATCTATATGTTGCTTGTCAAAAGCCATCACTTTGTAAGGCCATCACGATGGATGTGACAAATAAACCCGTCCAAGTTGCTCTACTCAAGTTTGAGCAAAGAGCTTGCATAAAGTCGAATCGCTTGAAAATCACATAGTAAATGACTGTGTAGAAAAAAATGATCATATAATATACCACATCGTTGCGCATTTTCCAATTGCACCGAACGAAATTGGTATTAAAGAAAACTAATAGTACGCATCTTTTTTTAAACGAAAAAGGGTCAAAAATATCCCTGAACTATTTGAAATGGATCAAAAATACTCTTCATTTATTTTTTATCTCAAAAATACCCTTCTATTTGATTTTTTGGCTCAAAAATACCCCTCCATTAATTTTTTGGCTCAAAAATACTCTTCTCTCTAACGGAATGCCACCAAACAAGCGACATGAATAAAAAAAAGTCACTTGATCAGTCCATATCAACATACACAAATGAAACCTGATTGTAGTGAGAGGAATGGTAATTCAAAAATGAAAATGAAATTTGGAGGGTGAAAATTTAGTGGCAATGTAGGACAACCACAAATTGATGAGGTCAAGAATTGCTCGAGTGAGTCTCGTAACTTTGAAAATGTAAAATAATAAAATATAAGGTGGTGAAAGGGATGATATGAGAAAAAATTGAAGAATTGAATTTTGCCTCTTGGTTTGGGTTTTTTGAATATGGATAGGATTGAATTATTAAATAGAACAAAATGGGTTGATTGTTAGGTGGATTAAATGGACTGATTTTTCATGTGTATGCTGATGTGGACTGATTAAGTGATTTTTTTTTATCTACGCGGTGTGTTCGGTGGCATTCCATTTGAGAGAAGGGTATTTTTGAGCCAAAAAATTAATGGAGAGGTATTTTTGAGTCAAAAAATTAACACAGGGGGATTTTGAGCCAAAAAATAAACAAAAGGGTATTTTTGAGACAAAAAACAAATGAAGGGTATTTTTGATCCATTTCCCATAGTTCAAAGGTATTTTTGACCCTTTTTCGTTTTTAAAAAAAAATAGAAGTCGCAAGTTCTTGTTTGAGTAATGGAAAGCATTGAGGACCCTATGTCATGATGCCTACCCCCTCCAAAATCACAGTGACTTGATTTCATAATCATTTTCAATGCAAATACATTAAAATGAAGCGACCAAAAATAACTCAACCGTCCATGCAACTCTTCTTATGCGGAATGACTCTTGCTAAACGAGTCCATAGTGAAAAGTGAGGATATGACTAGGCTAATCCGTAATTAAAATAATCATATAAATATACTACAATGTTACGTATTATCTATTCGACCTGAATAGAATCTGCGTAGTAAATAGTGACTTAATAAACTACAAATAGTGAGAACTAAGTGGCAGTAGTTGAGTGAGTACTTGATACAATTAATTTGGCTTAACTGGGTCAAAATGATGACCTTATATCTTGCTTTGTCAAAATGTAGCTGTGTGTATGTCCATTAAGATGGATTTGACATTTAAACCCATCCAAGTTGCCCTTCTAAAGTTTGATGAAGGAGCCTGCAAATCTATTTTGCATGAATGACACAAAATCCACATGAGATACCCTTGGTAAAAATTGTCTCGAAAACAACATGGTAAATGAGAAAGAGCATGAGTAGAGCAATTTTTTTTGGATTGGTAATTACATAACATAAAGTAAAGTAATTATGTATACGAGTAATAATTCTCAATTTTTTAATAGTTGTAATGTTGAAGAGTCGTGGCTTTGTGTGTTCTAGGAGAGTTGACACGCATGTAACAAAAATATTTTTATTTTTTAATTAAATTAAATTAAAATGCTACATGTTGTTGTTTGATTATTACGTAACACTCGAAAGTATCATGAATTAGGTCTTAACTACGTTTCCTAGGTTAATGAGTAGTTCTAAATGAATCAATACATAACTTAAACAAACGTTAGCCCGACTATACGCCATAGAGTTAAAATAAAGGAACCTTCAGAGGCAGGATAAGTAATTACACAAATAATCAACATTTAACAACTTGAAGAGAAGAAATATCACATTTAATAAATTAAATCAGCTGATAATTGTTCACCGACTAGGAAGAAAAGTAACCCCACACACAAACCTAACCGCCCCAACCACCCGAAGCCCCACACATACTAGTATAGGCGGTCTTCCGTCAGGACCTTCTGGTAGATGTCAAATGCCTTTATTAGGGGCATCGGTTCATAAATCAAGAAAAACTCGATCCATTAATCTTTCTCCTTGTCCAAGACATCGCATTGATCTTTTTTTTTGGAGTACAGCTTTTCCAGGATTTTAGGCGACGTGGTTGGTTGTAGAGTTTTTCTCATGGAACTTGAGGGTGTTTTATCCATTGTAGTAGTGGTCAAAGATAGAAATGTGAGAAATAGCCAAGAATTTTTAGAGAAGCTCAGAAATGCAGTATCACAAATGGATTAAGATAAGATAAGGAGATATAGATGTTGTAGGAAACCTTTATATAGGGCCTAAAATAAGGTAGGGATCTCAATGTACATGTTATTTTACCGTCCCTTTCCTAGTACACACGTTTGTACAGTTACGTAAGTCTTTGCATGAAATGATTTTACTTTTAAGTTAGATTTGAAACCTAGGTGCTTTATTTTGTTAAGGAATACGTCCAACAATTGCGTAGAAAAGAACATCATAATAATAAAATGTTAGAAATACATTCGAAAATCGACTACATAAAGGATTTAATTCATTTAAACAACAACTACAAATGAAAAACAACCAATACATCATCGAGAAAGGAAAATATGGGGGGGGGGGGGGTGGTGATAGGGATGCAGAGGGTGATAAAGTAGTCGTTGAAGGAGCCGACGAAGGTGGAAAAAATGGAACACCGGGATCAATGCCTAATCCTACAAATATAGCACTCATCCTAGTATACAAAGCATCGACTTGTACATCAAACGTGACATGGTAGCTTTCCAGTAATTCAAGCTTCTCTTGAATCACACCGATGCGTGCAGATAATTCTTGGCAAAGACCATCCAACTTACCATCAATTTCCATTAGTTTCGCATAAATCTTATCTATTTTGTCCTAGGGATAAGCAAAATAATAGGTTAGTGTTGTAATATGTTAGCAAGTATTGAATGAATAACTAAATATTGAGATTTGTTTTTACCATTGAACTTATCAAAATTTAGTTAAGCAACTCTCTAGTATTACTTAACACTAGAGAACCATTAAAAAGAAGTCACCCATTTGAAATTGATATTCAATGTTGATGAAGCCTTTTCAACGACCTAGGTTTATTAAATTGTTATCTTTTCAATGCTTTCAATGTAAATTCTATGAATCCTTATTTATTTTGAAGGGTTTACATTCTTATATCTTTTCAATGCACATTATTTGAATATTCTCCTTTTTTCATTTCAATCATAATTCTGTTGTGTTTCTACATGTGCCACTAAGGAAAATATTTTTTGAGTTATGTTAATAAATAAAATAACGAGTTATTCATTAAAATACGATATTTGCAATTTTAAACATCGTTTGACTAACAAATATCTAGTGCCACTCGAAAGACTGCAAATTACGTTACTTTAAAAGCATAAATTAATACAACATAAACTAACGCTCATAACTTTGGAACCCAATTTATACCGTGAGTTTTCATACTTCAGTGATTTTGCGAAAGCAAAGTAGTACTGCTCTGCATGGGTGAGTTATTAATTAAACAAAAAAAATAAAATCAGTAGGAGCAAATATAGATAATCTTCATTAATAAAAGCGAAATAGGGTACCCACACTACAGTCGACGAAAAGTATTCCTTACATAATACTACATACTTCAAAATCTACTACATAAAAAGTACTACATAAAACATCATATTACTTTTTAAAAAAAAAACACTCTTAATTATTATTATTATTATTACTATTCTCATTATCTTTCGGAGGTCCATTGGGTTGATGACCTGCAATTCTACACATCTCCCTAATCAGCCTCACTCTAGTAGCGGCCAACTCCCAGCGTAAATCATGCACTGTCCTCTATAGATCCCTAACCGCGTTCACCAACACGGTCGCATCCCATACTGGATCTTCCATTGCTACATAATAGATGAACAAAATACTTTAGCACAATAAAAAAAATCAAAACTAAATCTAAATTAGTAATGAAATATGAATTAAATATTACCCAGATAATATTTAGAATGCAAAACTTAAATCTAAATCAGACATGCAATATAGAAAAACATTGTCTCGAATAGTATCCCTCAATTATTAACGAGAAATAAAAAGAATACAAAGTTTACAAGAAAAGAAAGCTAGTTTAACACTTGACATGTTAGGAGAAGGAAAATAAAATTACTTCAACTCACGTACAGATTATGTTTGCTGGAAAGAAATTATTTTTTCCTAGAAAGAGCTCTCTGCAATTCTTGAGGAGAAGGTGAGTGATTTGGTGCAATGGTGATCTATTTATATAGTGGATAAGTGATAGTTTAGTTGAGGTATTTGTAGTACGTGTTTGGCAGTGATAAAAGGTCATATTAAAGGCACAACCATTTGAGTTTAATTTTTCAGTTGGTGATTTATTTTGCTGAACAAAAAAATATTGACATTGCATAAAATATGAGGTGCCCCTATACCAAGTTTGGCTTGGGCAAATCACAAGTATTTATTACCTGAACTAAATGCTTGCTGATAGAGATGACTAAATTAATTTAGTGAAGTAATAAATCAGATTTCAATGAAAGATTAAGGGTTGGTAGGGTAATATGGCGCCTGACTGACTGGACCTCACCTACTGGACCTTTTGTTTCTAACAGTGCAATTTGATGTTTGGCAATGCAGTGGAGAAAAATAAAGAACATGTTCTAATAAGATGAACGCAATAATTTCATTAATCTTCAAACTACAGCAATCTTTCATTATCTTGGGGGTGAAGGTGGGGTATGAATACATAGATCAATATCAATGCCCAAACGCACAAGTAAACAGCGAAGAAAACTGTCTAATGCATGAATTTGATTCGATAAATTCAATAATTTTTCTTCAATTTATTCATGATCTGGGAAAGCTTCAACGTTTTCTCTAATTCTTCTAGGCTCGTGCATATCGGATCGACAACGTCCACTTCCAAACTAATAAGTAAGTAAATTTGATGATGAATTATTGTGACACGGCAGCAAAGATGGGGAAAATAAAATATATTAATGACGGTACATACCTTAGGTAAAGTTTCTTCAGAAGATGATAAAAATAATAGACTGGTACGTCTGAAATAAAAGCAAGATTGCCTTTAAATAGCACAAGCACATTAAATTTCTATTCAAATTCTGATGCCCACTTTCCTCCATATTGCAAAGTCTAGGTTCACGCAAACAGTTTGAAAATATCACCATTTCCCTCCTATGACTTAATAGGGTTAAGTTCATAGACCCTAAATTGATGACTTGTCAATAGTCTTAATACGGACGCATGTATATTCTGACTAATTTTTTTAGTCTGGCCAAGGATTTGAAAAGTATTTTTTGTTCGATCTTTGATTTCACAGTAATATGAATTTACTTAACGGAACCATATAGTTAAGCATTAACGTGCGTATAATGAATTTTTTTTACTACATTCCGAACATACCTGTCAAATAAAATGAAATTAAACAACCATAACACTGCAACTACAACACAACAATTTTATTAGTCATTTACTTGTCAAAAGAAAACCACACAAAAACTACCAACTACTCCATGATGGGCGTAGGGTGCTAAGATACCCACTTTACTAGGGGAGTGAAGGGGGAATGATATCATTGTCATCAAGGCCTGAAGCACGAGTTGTCGCCCTCAACAACGCCGCCAAACTATCTACTTTTTTACGAATTTGATTTTGTTGTGCCAGTATGACGTCCATCTTAGAGATAAAGTTGATGTAAAGACAGTGTAGATCAACTAAAAGGTCCTTCTTCATCTTCTTTATCAGTGCATTCGCATACTTCTCGCAGATTTTTCCTTCCATGTCTGTACGAATCTAAAAAAGTCATTTTATTGACGAAGATAAAATAATAATCCAAAATAAATATTTAACATCAACACATAATGGAGAGAAGATAAGCATTTGGTAGTTGAATAGTTAACCTATTCAATTCTTTCCTGATTAACCAAGATTATACTAAACGGAAAATATAAGTTTGGGAGTTCTGAAATGTGTAAAGAATAATTTTGTGCTAATGTTAATGTCATTTAAATAGGTCTTTGTTCGAGTAAAAGTTCATTTATGAATAGTTGCATCCATACGATGGGTTGAAATCCTTCGAAATGTTGGAAACAATTGATGAACCAAAATTGTTACTTCCAATTCTGTGAGTGAAAAATAGGTTTTTTTCGCCATGAATACAACTTCACTATTTGGTAATCAATTTATTTCTTTTTCCAGCCAAACAACCCATTAAAATTAGGTTAGGGTTTTAAATGGAGAGGTCTATGCATGACTTAAATGAAGGGACTCTTTTTCAACCGACGGCTATGGCATCATTACTTTTGGATTGGATAGGCAACCATGCCATTTCCCAAGATAGCATTAAAGAGTGTCACGCTTGCCTAATGTAATAGCACTGCAGCCATCCTTTCAACTTACAATTTCCAGTCCTTCCAAATCTATCCAAAATCTTCCATATGATACGAAACCCCATGTAATAATAGTCTCTCTACGCATAGTATGGTAGAGTAGTAATTAACACAAGTTTGCAATTACAAATGGTTTGCTGTTTAAGAAGTCAGTAGTAAATTTTATAAATAAAAAATTAAGCTTAGCTAAATAATATAATAGTCTAATATATATATATATATATATATATAACATAATTATAACATCCGGGATGCTTAATCTAATATCTCCACCCCAATTGCATTTACGCAATAATTTTATGAATTTTATTTTGGTGCACGGTTTGTGTATTTTTTATCCCACAGCAATCACATAACTTTTACCTGTTGTATTAGTTTATCAATTTATCAGCTAAAAAATGACAACTATATGCAAATTTTAGACAAATAAAATGGGATCGAGGGAATACATTTATTCGACAATAAAATCCTTTTACAAATCTAACCATCTTCCTTTGTTTTCAAATGGTAGTACTATATGTGTAGTTCAGCGTCGATCATTGTAGCGAGTTATGTAAGTGGCGTGTTACTTCGGCTGCATAGTTTAATATTTGAAGTGATAAACCATAGAACTAACTCATGTTTTGATCTGCAACTATAGCGTAACAGACGAATGCATGAGAAATTTATTTAAATTTAAATATTTGTCATTACTTTTCATCGTAAGTTTAGTTTAGATATAAAATTTACGCTTCAAATATTACAAAGAATTTGCAAGTGCGACGTGTATATAAGCTCACTATCAATATTGTCAGCAAAAGGCAAAGGTTACTTTCCTATGATAATTTTCTTATATAAATTGAGAGTTTGTATTATGATATAACACAACATAGGCATATTCTTAGCAGCTTCGTGCAATAGAACATAACATAAGGTTGGAACAGAACACACGTCCTTTCTTTTTTATATTACCATCTTTCTTCTTAGTTTTTAATTTTATTATTACATTGCAGGTGAAAATGAGTAACCCACCCAACAACCCACATGGATCTCACCCTTCACATGCCCTGCCTCAATACAGGTATGTTTCCATTAATCCACTTCAATCGTTGTACACTCAGGTTCACGAAATGTGAGTAGAGGTGGCTGCATTAACACACTACGTGGACAACTTCGGTGACAAGCAAGAGGCAATGTTCAGGCGTATTAAAGTAGCTATATGTAGAATTGAGAAAATGGTGCAACAAAAGCAGCATGAAAGTTGTCCCATCCGACCCCCCGAACTCAAATTAAGTTAAGTATGGTCTGTGTAGAAGCTTTTCTAGTGTCACGTTTCTTGATGAATCAATGGAAAAATATACTATTTTAAGTATTTACGAACTATATTAACAAGACATGCATTCATACGAAATTGTAACCCAAATATAGACTTATCTTCAATAATTATCAAAGACTTTTCAAGTTAATTCGGCAAAATGAAGCAACATGATCAGTACTTTCACTGACGTTTCAAACTATTTAAAAAAAATGAATAGTCGCATTCATAATTATAAAAGACATTTCAAATTTAATTCAGCAAACCAAAGAGTCGTGTTCATTGGATCTAACTTTCAGAAGGTGGCCTATAGGTTTCATGGGTTTGATGATATATAACACAAGCCAGACTCGTCATTTTTTTATCTTATCGTTCAATACAAGTTTTCAAGAACTTGAATAATCATTGGAAAAAATGGACTATTCACGCACAAACAATCATGAAAACGGTCATGCAAATGGCTAACCACATAACCATTGCCGACCAACGATCGCAGAATTTGCTGTTGTCGAGGTATCATACACGAACCTTGAAGCTGCTGATCTTAGAAGAGACGTCGAACTTTTGAGGGGACTTGTGGATACTCTCAGTCGAGAAAATAATGAAATTTAATAGAAAATTATTACATCAGGCAGAGGTTATTTCAATACATGAGTGAAATAAATGGCGAGGATAGGAACGACGGCCTGTGGTGATATGTCATGCTTAGTTAGTTATCCTAATTTTCGGTTTTTTTTTTGTTTGTTTAAATTTTGTTATGTTGACTAAAATTCTTTTTTTTATCATTCAGCAGCAAAGTATGTGTAATATTTATTTTCTGATTTTTTTATCATATAGTTATTTGATGATTGCTCATATAGTAATATCATTTAGCAACAAAGTTATTTGAAAATCAAAATGATTTAAATTTCAAACTATTTAAATTCTTTCATAACATCCGCGCATCGCGCCTGTACGTGTACTGGTAACGAATAAATAACAAACAGAAATTATTGGCCTTTCATATTACTTAACCCTAATACAAGTCTTGTTCAATAATTGCCGCAAACGGTTCAATTTTGTGTACAAAAAAATGAAGAGTCACGTTCACTACTTCTCAAAGACGTTACAGAGAAAAATGAAGAGTCACGTTTAATGGATGCAACTTTCAGATGGTGTCCCATGGCTTTCGTAGGTTTGATGCTATATAACACAACCCTAACTCTTCAATCTTCATCATCAGAAAAAAAAATTCAAGAAAATAAATAGAGTTTGAAAACAATGGACAATTTTGGCGTCAGCAATTATGGTAGCGGGCACCCAATAGGTCATGCAATTGGCCAACCAGATAACTATCATCCAGTCCGAGTCCGTAAGTTTGCACCAAATCTTGTAAGAGACGTGGAACTTATGAGGGGAATTGTGGATGCTCTCAGAGTAGAAAATGATAAACTTCGACGACAATTGCGATACCTCAGGCAGGATATATTTCGGTACATGGGTGAAATCGACGACGGGGATAGTTAAGACAAATGTGGTGAATTTTAATGTTTCATTTAGTTATCTTAGTTTTGTTTCATCTATTTTTTTTGTATGTTTAAATTTTGTCAGGGTCATGGCTTAAGTAATTTATGAGATTGAATACTACTAGTAGAAAATGCTTTCAATGTTATGCTACATTGTTCTAATCAACATACTTTTGATTCAAATAATTTGATTAGCGCAAATCACAGTTAATATATCAGGACAAAAATAATTCAGTTCGCCTTGAACAATGCTTCGATAAATCAAAAAAACAACCGTAGCAGTCGGAGCTGATCAAAATAGCCTTAGCACATACCATCCATTATTCATTGAGGAGGGGTGATGATGGAGGAGTATGGCATTCATCAGCATCGCAGCCCATGCGACTGAGTAAACCCCTTAGCATTCTATCCAAACTCTGAATTTGGTCGGACAATATCGACTATTTTTTTCAAATTCATCACGATCTGGCAGACTTTTAATTCTTTGCTTTAAAGATTCAACTCAAAAACGTATCTGTTCAATCTCCATTTTAAGTCTGTGAAAATAAAAATTAAACGGGAAAGGTCGTTATTTTAATATAAAGAAAGATAACACACGAAGGCAAAAAATAGAATTCATGCCAACTCATAACCTTTTGAAGTAAAGACTATCAGAACTTTGGATATTAGTAACAAGTTAAACTCTATCACAAGCAACGACGCTTTTATATAGTAGCAACAAGTTAACCATTTTTAGATGGTCAACAAAAATTTTAAAGTTTTGAGGTTTTTCCTCCAAAGTTTAATTGCCAAAGTTTCACTATACTCGCATAAACTTTGGAGAGTTTTCCGCTCCTGACCAAAGTTTTACAATTTTAGATTTTAAAATTTTCAATTCATCATGGAAAAATTAAACACTTTGCCACGACTTTCCAGCCCATAATGCGTCGGTCACACTTTGACATCTAATTAAATTTATTGTTGGTCTTGTGAGAATTGGTTATTTAGAATGTTTAATAATAAAGAGTACCTTTTAATTTATTAACTATCGAATAGTACTAAATTTTTAGAGTCCAAACCGATTTAACTGTACTAGACTAAGGAACCAAACTCTTGAAATGGTAGACAGATTTCATAGTTGATTACTAACAATACGCTGACATAATCGATAAAGAGTTTAGGAGAAAATACATTTTTTCTCAGTTCTAGTACATACCCATTACAAATTTTCAAAAAACAACGCAAACACCATAACATACAACAAATTTTTAAAGGAATTCTCTTTTTCTTAGGCGAAAATCAATTTTTCTTTTCGCTGATCCCTCTCCTGTTCGATTTTTTTTAGCAATCCTTTTAAGTGATCCCTTCGCCCTTCGGCTTCTAACAACAGTGAAGTAAGAAGCTCCTTATTTTCATCGGATTCACGAAGCTCTCGGAGGACTTCAAACTTGGCAAATCCTTTCAAATTGCACATGCAAGGGCTGCTCCTCGGTGCATCCTCTTTAAGCCATTTGAAAAAAGAGCAACCGTTGTTATACTGTAACAAATTACTTACAAGAATTATATTGCATTTTAAAAAAAAAAAAAATTATAATACGGTAAATAAAACGACCAACCTGGCCAACCGCACAGTTAAAGAACAATCGACCTGGATTTGAATCGATGCGTGACTTTCTCAAAACAACTGAATTACCGCAATAACATAAAATGAGACTTATTTCTTGCATTGGATGTTTGAGAGGCTTGAGACATTGTAAATGACGACAAACTGAATAAGAATACGCGGAGTTACAAACCACAAAAAAAAACTAAAAAGGTAAGAAACCACTTAGATGTATGGATTTTTTTTGACAATCCACTTTAAAATTTGAAACAGTCAATAGGCAAAGTTGACAACCAGGTTGAACTAATGAATCCCCTCAGTACGTAGTCAATACTCCACCCCATGTGATGACTCGTCGAAAAAGTAAGTAAAATAGATAGATTTGCTGCCTAACTCCACTTTTAAAGCAAGATCATTAATTTGGTGTGATGTGAATATTGAGTGTGAAGCATGTCATATTTTGCACCGGGGTTCACACCGCACCGTTGTTAGATCACAAGTCTTAAACCACCTAATGCTCCAGCCAGTCTAAAATTATGTGTTCTCATAACCCATTCTTTTTTAGAACGTTCAATAATTACGGAATTAAAATGTTTAGTCATACCTTTCATAAATATTTTTTAGATTGACTTGTTACAGACTATAAATAATTTTTAAAATTCTTTACACCTTTTTCATGAAAATTTTAGCTATCTTTAATAGGATAATGAACTTTACATCTTAAGCTCATTTATTAAAAAAAACCATGAATTCAAACTCATATATATATGTGCCGACTATAATCAATTGCTTAAACCAAATAGATATTTACATATTTTTTTCATAGAAATGGCAGACACCGCTGTAAGAGGTTAACAAATAAAAAAATATAAAAGATGAAATTATCATCGTATTTTAGAAAATTTTAAAAAAGTTGTGCTAAGCATATCATGGTAATATTTTAAATACATGACATATTTTGGTAATTTTTTTGAATTTTATGGCATATTTTGGTTTCAAAATCATTTTATTTCGTTTAACATTGCACTAGGTTTAAAGTTGGGGTCCGTTAAAGTTGAGAGATTTACCACCAAAAAAGGACAATCGGTGATTGATTGACCATTAAGCTATCTGATTTCATGGCTCTCTGTAAATGCATATCGGAATCCAATGCATGTAGAGTGATGCATGTAATAGTGTGAATGATTTGACCCTTATTTACCCTAGCCTTGCCTAGCCTACCTAAGTAGAGTCACCTAAGTACAAGTTCATCGCCTTAGTTGACTGCACACGGCAGAAACACAGAGGATATTAACGACGATCATTGCATTACTAAAGAATCGATATTATGATTTCAGTTGGGTTACCTAACCACTTCCTTTTCTTTACAAATGGATTTTAAATCAAATTGCAAATCGCGTATTGCATTACAGGATGTCAATTTACCATCTTCGACCTAAATACCCTACATCTTAAATTAATTTTGGTGGACATAGACCGTCTTCATATTTTTTGCAGTGGTGTAAAATATTTTAATATAGTTATTTAATATATTTAATACAGTGGTGGACAAAGACCTAATATAGTTATTCATTACTACGTACATTCATTATTCGACCATCCATTGTTGCTATTCAGTTTAAAAAAGTTATTTCATATAATGTTGACCAATTGAGAGTCGACGCGATTCATTACTACGCACATTCATTATTCGACTATCCATTGTTGCTGTTCAATTTAATAAAATTATTTCATATATTGTTGACCAATTGAGAATCGACGCAATTTATTTTTACGTACATTCAAAATTCGACTATCCGTTGTCACGAGTTAATTTAGTGAAGTTTATGCACATAATATTGATCAATTGAGAATCGATGCAATTCATTAGTACTCATATATGTTATTCGACCATCCATTATTGCTATTCAATTTTTAAAAAGTTATTTCACATAATGTTGACCAATTGAGAGTCGACGCGATTCATTAGTACACACATTCATTACTCGACCATCCATTGTTGTTATTCAATTTAAAAATATTATTTCATATAAGTTTGATCAATTGAGAGTTGACGCGATTCATTACTACGAACATTCATTATTCGACCATCCATTGTTGCTATTCAATTTAATAAAGTTATTTCATATACTGTTGACTAATTGAGAATTGACGCAATTCATTTTTACGTACATTCAAAATTTGGCAATCTGTTGTCACGAGTTAATTTAGAGAAGTTTATGCACATAATGTTGATCAATTGAGAATCGACGCAATTCATTAGTACGTGCATACGTTATTCGACCATCCATTGTTGCTATTCAATTTTAAAAAGTTATTTCACATAATGTTGACCAATTGAGAGTCGACGTGATTCATTAGTACGTATATTCATTATCCGACCATCCATTGTTGCTATTCAATTTAAAAAATTTATTTCATATAATGTTGACCAAGTGAGAGTCGACGCGATTCAGTACTATGCACATTCATTATTCAACCATCCATTGTTGCTATTCAATTTAATAAAGTTATTTCATATACTGTTGACCAATTGAGAATCGACGCAATTCATTTTTACGTACATTCAAAATTCAACAATTCATTGTCACGAGTTAATTTAGTGAAGTTTATGCACATAATGTTGACCAATTGAGAATCAACGCAATTCATTAGTACACACATACGTTATTCTACCATCCATTGTTTCTATTCAATTTCAAAAAGTTATTTCACATAATGTTGACCAATTGAGAGTTGACGCGATTCATTAGTACGCACATTCATTATTCGACCATCCATTGTTGCTATTCAATTTTAAAAAGTTATTTCATATAATGTTGACCAATTGAGAGTCGACGCAATTCATTACTACGCACATTCATTGTTCTACTATCCATTGTTGCTATTCAATTTAATAAAGTTATTTCATATACTGTTGACCAATTGAGAATCGACGCAATTTATTTTTACATACATTCAAAATTCGACAATCTGTTGTCACGAGTTAATTTAGTGAATTTTATGCACATAATGTTGACCAATTGAGAATCGACGCAATTCATTAGTACACACATACGTTATTCGACCATCTATTGTTGCTATTCAATTTTAAAAAGTTATTTCAGATAATGTTGATCAATTGAGAGTCGACGCGATTCATTAGTACGCACATTCATTATTCGACCATCCATTGTTGTTATTCAATTTAAAAAAGTTATTTCATATAATGTTGACCAATTGAGAGTCGACGCGATTCATTACTACACTCATTCATTATTCGACCATCCATTGTTGCTATTCAATTTAATAATGTTATTTCATATATTGTTGACCAATTGAGAATCAACGTGATTCATTATTACGTACATTCATTATTCGACCATCCATTGTTGCTATTCAATTTAATAAAGTTATTTCATATATTGTTGACCAATTGAGAATCGACGCAATTCATTAGTACACACATACGTTATTCAACCATCCATTATTGCTATTCAATTTAAAAAAAGTTATTTCATAAAATATTGACCAATTGAGAGTCGACGTGATTCATTACTACGCACATTCATTATTCGACCATCCATTGATGTTATTCAATTTAATAAAGTTATTTCATATAATATTTACCAATTGAGAGTCGACGCGATTCATTAGTACGCACATTCATTATTCGACCATTCATTGTTGCTATTTAATTTAATAAAGTTATTTCATATACTGCTGACCAATTGAAAATTGACGCAATTCATTTTTACGTACATTCATTACTCGACAATCCGTTGTCACGAGTTACTTTACTGAAGTTTATGCACATAATGTTGAGCAATTTATAATTGACGCGATTCATTATTACGTGCATTCATTCGATGATCCATTGTTACGAGTTAATTTAGTGAAGTTTATGCACATAATGTTGTGCAATTGATAATCGACGCAAATCGTTATTACGTGCATTCATTCGACGATCCATTGTCACTAGTTAATTTAGTGAAGTCTATGCACATAATGTTGTGCAATTGATAATCGATGCGAATCGGTATTGCGTGCATTCATTCGGCGATTTCTTGTGCACGAGTTGATTTAGTGAAGTTTATGCACATAATGTTGACAAATTGATAATCCACGTGATTCATTATTCCATACATTCAGTCGACGATCTCTTATCACGACTTAATTTGAGTAAAGTTTATGCACATAATGTTGACAAATTGATAATCAACACGATTCACTATTCTGTGCAATCATTCGATGATCCCTTGTCACGAGTTAATTTAGTGAAGTTTATGCACATAATGTTGAGCAATTGATAATCGACGTGATTCATTATTCTGTGCATTCATTCGACGATTCCTTTTCACGAGTTAATTTAATGAAGTTTATGCACATAATGTTGAGCAATTGATAATCGGCGCTTTGAAATACCATTTTCTAGGTCACCTCTTAAGATTACAAAGCCTACTTCTGTTTTTCAAATACAATTCAATTTCCTAGGTCACCTCTAAGAATACAAACCGTCAGAGTAAAAAACATTCTCTTTCCCTTGCCTTTATTAATCTATAATCTCCTACAATAACCAAATCCCTATTCTTCCCCACCGACCCCCAAAGAAAATGACAACATTCATTCAAGTAAGCGGCTACCCTACTGATTACAGGCCTGAATTGAGTATTACATTGACCAAATCATACATGAATCTTGATGGAGTGGTAATATTTCCTCATTTTTTCTTCCTTCAATGAGGATTCTACGTATCTTTGTTAGTTTAATTTAATTTAATTATTATTTGTTTTGATTTAATTCATCCATCTTTTACCCCCCGCCCCCCTTTTTAGTGGATATCACAAGAGGTTAGTCGGTACTTCCCCAGCAACCCGAAGCCGTTAACCATTCTTCATTGTGGTACAAAAGAGGCATATAAGGATAAAGTCTCCTGCTGCGGGTATCAGAAAAAGCAAAAAATATATGACGGGTGGAGATATTTTGTTTACGGTGCGGGTTTTCAGATGGGAGACGAATTGGACTTGGGGATCTCCTACAGTTTTCACAAACACATCTTCGTAATTGTTCATCACATAATCGATGTGTGAAGTAGTTTTCAGGGTGTACATCTTTCAAATATGTGAAGAAATCCGTAGTTTTATTGCTTCGATTATGCATTCGTTTTGAAAGTTTTTTTTAATAAATTCATATATGTACTCTTTAGTTTATTTTAAAATAATTTAATTTGACTGCTAAGCCAAGTGAACAAGGCAATTAAAATAAAATGAAATAAAATAAACATCTCAATACATTCCTGGCATTTATTATATACTCCTGTTAAGAAAATAGATCAATAACTAATTAAATCGAAAATCAAATCGCAACGAAGATAAAACAATAACCAATATAACTAAGATTCATTTTTTATACATGTTATAACCAATATAACTCCAATAATTAGAAGTTATCATTATCTTATGGAGAAGACAATAACAACCAAGCAATATTAGATATATAACTACGTACAAATATTATACTGTAATCAACAAAGACATATAATAATATCCGTCAACATACACCATCTTAATTTAGTAATTACGTTTGATATAAGTACGACAAATTGAGAATTGTCGTACTTCATGACGTGCATTCATGAGACAATCGCGTGTCGCGAGTGAATTCGACAATGCTTGATATAACATTGATAAATTGATAGTCAACGCAACTCATCACGTACATTCATTCAACAATCACGTATCGCGGAAGAATATAGTAAATTTTTATATAATATCGACAAATTGATAGTCAACGCAATTCACGACGTACATTCATTCAACAATCACGTATCGCGAGATAATTTAGTAATTGCATTTGATAAAATGCTGATCCATGGTCAGACGTACAAGTTCTTTGATGGATTCATTATTATGCCGCACGCGTTGTACTAAAAGTTTTTATAGCATATATGGTCAATCATCCTGTTAATACTCCTTACGACGCGTGTTCGATTCTCCCTAATACATTATTTTAGATTATTTATTTTGCATAAGAGCAATAAGTGTTGTAGACCCTAAATGCTGACCAATTACCAATGTCACCACTTCCAAAACAAACCCTACCAATTCCTCTCCTCTTTAAAAGACACCATATGCACGCCTCAACTGTACTACTACAACTTTCAAAAAAAAAATATCGCCTTTCATCCCTATTCACACGCAGACAGGCCCCCATCATCTCTTTTGAGTTAATCTACGCCGCTCCTATGTGGAGAAGGACGCTCTGGTAGATTTATTTATTGTTTTTTAAATCTATTCTTTCTATATATCTTAGTTTAATACATTCATCACCTTTTTTTCTCGAATTGTAGTGGCTGCCATTATGCGTCAACGACTACTTCCCCTAAATCCGGCGTCGGTTACGATATTTCATCGTGAAACAGAGGTGTATATAGCTCAGATTGCTTCTACCGGCATCAATAGCTATCGTAAGATCAACAAGAGATATAGGCAATTTATTAGACCTACGAATTTTACAGAAGGAGATGTTTTACATATGTTGTTATTACGTAGTTCTGGAAACTCTGTTAAAATTATTGTTCTTAATGAGGACCCGCACCTATGATTTCTCATTGCATTCCAAGAACCTTTCCCTTATTGATCAGGCATTAGTAATACCTTGTTGTTTTGATTTGTTTATATATATGCAATACTTCGTGTTCATCAAGTTTATTCGTCTTTATTTATCCTGATGCTTCAATTTTCTGTAAGTCTTAATTTCAATTTTCGAGCAATGAATGCAAAACTGATGAAACAAAATCGTGTTTCATAAAATAAATTGTGGCAAATGCATTGGCTAGGGGAAAAAAGGCAGTAACCCCTAAACCATTAAGTAATTGGGTACACTTGAAATAAAAAATAAATTATTACACGCATAAAGCATCTAAAAATAAGTAGTAATACAACACAAAAAAATAGATTAGTTTTTATTTTGCAATACAACAGTTAAATTAATAAGTCATAGTATTTTGGTTCAGAAATTACATTTCAATTTTGGCTTATATTATGACAATTTGTAATATTAAGTAACAACAGTTCGCTATTCATGACGTACATTCATTATACAATCACTCGTCAAGAGTTAATTTAATAATAGCATTTGATATAAGTATGACAAATTGAGAATTATCGTACTTTATTTCATGCATTCATTCGACAATCGCGTGTCACGAGTGAATTTGACAACGCTTGATGTAACGTTGATAAATTGATAGTCAACGTAACTCATCACGTACATTACTTCAACAATCACGTGTCGCAATAATTTTTATATAATATTGAAAAATTAATAATCGACGCAATTCATTACGTACATTCATTCCACAATTCCTCGTGAAGAGTTAATGTAGTGATAGAACTTCATATAAGTATGCCAAATTAAGAATGATCGTTCTTCATGACGTACCTTCATTCAACAATAACTTGTCATGTCTGAATTCAACAATGGCTGATATAATGTTGACAATTTTAGAGTATTCCCACATTGATTCAGCAATCACATGTCACAAGTGATTTTAATAAATTTCCATATAATGTTGACAAATTGAGATACGAGAGTCGATCGAATTCATTATAACGTGCCTTCATTCAGCTATCCATTGGCACGAATTAATTTAATAATAGTATTTCATAGAATGTTGATCCCTTGTCAAACGTATGCGTTGTGTTGAAAGCTTTACTAGCAAATATGGTCAATCATCTATTTAATACTCTTTAGCTCGCGAGTTCGATTCTCCCTGACCCGATCTTTTTTGAGAGTCGACGCAATTCGTTACGTATATTCATTCCACGATCTTTCATCAAGAGTCAATTTAATAATAGCATTTGATATAAGTACGACATATTGAGAAATGTCGTACTTCATGACGCACTTTCATTCAACAATAACATGTCATCTGTAAATTCAACAATGGTTGATATAATGTTGACAATCTGAGAGTATTCCCAAATCATGACGTGCATTCAATCAACAATCACGTGTCATGAGAAATTTTAATAAATTGTCGTATAATGTTGACAAATTGAAAGTCGAGAGGTGACCCAATTCATTACGTACATTCATTCAATGATTCCTTGTCACGATTTTAATTTAATAATAGTATTTGATAGAATGTTAGTACCTTGTCAAACGTATGTGTAGTGTTGAAAGTTTTTGTAGAAAATATGATCAATCATCATGTTAATGCTCCTAAGGTCGCGAGTTCGAATCTCCCTGACCTGATCTTTTTTTATTATTTTTTGTATGACATTAAATACTGCCAACATTAAATGTTGACCTCTACCAATACAAATTCTATCCATTTCTCTCCTCTTCAAAAGACAACACAGAGCACACTGCATCCACAACCAACTACTGTATTCCTTTGTAAATCTCTAAAAAGGAAATAGAAAAAATATCGCTGTTTATCCCCATTCAAACGCAGATAGGACCCGTCCATCAGTTCCGAGTTAATCTGCGCTGCTCCTACTTTGAACAAGACTTTCTGTTAGATTTATTTATTGTTTTCTTGAAAAAAATTTCTATTTATCTTCGTTTATTGCATTCATCACTTTTATTTTTCTCAGATTGCAGTGGCTGTCACTATGCATCAACTACTACTTCCCCCTAAATTTGATGTCGGTTAAGATCTTTCATTATAAAACTAAGGTGTATCTTGCTCAGGTTGGTGCTTCCGACATCAACAACTATCGGAGGATCAGCAACAGATGGCGCGAATTTATCAGGGCTACAAATTTTAGGCAAGGAGATGTGTTACATATGTTACTCATTCTCAATTGTGAAAACTATGTTAAACCTGTTCTTAATCAAAACCCAAACCTACAATTTCTTATTACAAGCTCAGAACATTTCCCATATTTGATCAGGCATTAGTGCATTACTACTACCTTGTTGTGTTGGTTTGTTCTGTTAAATAAATTTAGTAGTCCGTGCACATCACATTCATTCATCTTTATTTACTGGTTGCTTCCAAATTGTTATGTTGAAAATTTCTAAGAGTAACCGAAATCATTAACCAATTTTCTGACGACTTAATTTAGTAAATTTATTGCATATAATGCAGCCAGATTAAGAATCGACACAATTCATTACCACGTACATTCGTTCAACAGTCACGTGCCATGAGTCAATTTACTAATAGTGCTTGATACAACGGTGACCAATTGAGAGTCGACGCAATTTGTTATAACGTACATTCGTTCAACAATCCATTGTCAGGACTTACTTTAGCAAACTTATTGCATATAAGGTTGACACAGTGAGAATCGACACAATTTATTTCTGCGTACATTCATTCAATAAAAACATGCCACGAGTCAATTGGTTAATTGTACTTGATACAACAATGACTAATTTAGAGTCAACACAATTCGTTATAACGCACATTCCGTCAACAATCTATTGTCGCGAGTTAATTTCATAAAGTTATTGCATATAATGCAGACAAATTAAGAATCGACGTAATTCATTACGGCCACACAAGTTCTACGTAATACATTAAAATCAAATTGGGCAATATTTAGAAATAACAATTCACAATATGGCAGACAATATTAGCGGTCCATGCATACTTACGATTGAAATTAATTTCTTAATTGTCACAATAAAAAGTTTTATCTACTTAAAAATGCCGTTTTTTAATTAATTAATGTTTTCAATGCAGTTCTGCAATGTTTTCAATTCCCACCAAAACTTTACATGTAGTTATTTGAAGGGAAGCTGAAAATATCCCTTTATATTAAGGGTATTATAATCGACACTCTCTTTCACAATACACCGCTGAATCTCAACCAAAACCCTATTCTTCTCTCCACCAACACCAAAAATGAGGTTCAGACAAGTAGGTCTTAACCCTACTTCTCCCTTGCCAGAATTCAAAATTACGTTGAACATAACAGAGGTGACACATGACGAAGTGGTAATTTCTAATTTTTTTCTTCATTAAGAATTCTATGTTTTATTATTACATTTATTTAACTTTTCTTCTCTTTGAAATTTCAGTAACTCGGCCATCTTTTCTCCTTGTCAGTGGATACCAATAAAGGCAAGCAACTACTTCCCCATCGGCCCAGCGCCAGTAACCATTACCCATTGTGGTAATGAAAAGTCGTATAGTGCTAAAGTATACTGCGAGTATCGGAACAGGCGGAAGATATATGACGGGTGGAGAGATTTCATCTGTAATGGGAGTATTTTCAAAGGAAATGTTTTGGTTGTTCTGATCACCTATTGTAATTTCAGATCTGTCTTCTAAGATGTTAAACATGTAATCCCTGTGTGAAGTATTTTTTAGGTTATGGAATGATTTGAATGTCTTTTATAATTCCCCTTTTACTTATGAATGAAAGTGATATCTCTATTCTTACTTTTCCTTAACACTCTAACTTTTATTTTTCTTTAGTTGCGCTATTGAATGTCCGAAAATGATAAAGAAGTAATCTAGATTTACCAACCAAATATTTTTGCTAGATTTTGAAGGAGAGAGGTAAGAAACTCTGTTGGTAGGTTTGGTTGAATTTTGGATGGGACTTGGCAAAGGCAAACAGTAGAGACTTTGTCAATGACAGCAAAAAAATTAAGTTTGAATCTTTTGGATACGTTTCAATTTACATTCTATGTTTCCAAATATGTTTGATTAAAAATTATAAATGTTTATTTATACCTATGAATATGGGAATAGGTTTCAACTGGCTGAGGAAAATTGAAATGGAAATACGTATTTTAAAATAGCTAAGGGAAATTGGCAAACACTTTCCATTGAATGTGGGAACTAATTATAATTAAGCTCCTTCCCAATAATCAATGCATTCAAAATGAGATAAAAGGTCGAAATGTCAAAGAAATAACTGATCTATAGTGTGAATTAAACTTTTTATTATTACGGCCACATTATTGCCAAAATAATTTTGTCATGACAAAAATCTAAATGTTGTAGGTCGCAATATTATGAAGGGTTATTTAAGATTGCAAGTATTCATAAATAAACGAGAAATTTATGGCAACACAAGTTCTACGTAAGACATACATTAAAATCACATTGATCAATATTTAGCTATAATAGTTCGCAATGTGGTGGATAATATTCGCGGTATAAGCCTACTTGGGATTGAAACAAATTTCATAATTGTGACAATAATAAATTGAATCTACCTAAAACAATCTTCGCGGTTCCTATTTCCGTGAATAAATCAAAATAATTTCAATTACAATGAAATGTTAAATCAATAATTATGGACACAAATCATACATTAAGTTAATATTATGACTATACGTCAATCTAACTATCTTGCTATTGTAGATTCAATTAAAATTGATTTGATGAACATTGTCATTCTCTTTGCATGAACGAAGTCTGTTCACTATTGCCCTGTCATGTTCATATTGAAAAAATGAACAAGTTACATTACATCTATAGTTATCGATTATAAATCATTCAGTTGAATTTAGTATTCTCGGCACGATTTAGATAATCAATTGAATATTCCATAATGCCATTTTTTGTTACATACATGGAATCAACTTATAATACATTTAAATTATTAAAATGAGCCCCTTAATTAGTGTGTTAATGTAAATAAATTGGGTTCCTTAAAGATAAGTAAATAGAGCATCACATCAATAAAAATATAATGCATGCCAACTATCACTGAATGCTATTGCAGCGACTTTGTCAAACATCAACTTTAGATTTTATAGGTCTCGAGTTCAAAACCATTGCTCTCCCACTATTTTTTTTATTTACTTATTGTTTTGAAGATGCTTCCCCAAATGTTTTTCGGAAATTCAAAAACTGTTTCATAAAGATAAACTAAAACTTTTCCTTTGCCTATTTATTTGGAGGGAAGCTTAAACAATTTCACCACTCATCTCCACAAAACACCACAGAATCTCAACGAAAACTCTATTTCCCTCCCCCCACCGGCAAAAAAAATGAGTTTCAGACCACTACGTCTCAACCCTAATCAACACGGGCCAGAATTCATTATTAGGTTAGACGCAAATGACAAGGCATATGACGAAGTGGTAATTTCTAATTTTTTTACCCATTAAGGATTTTATGTTTCTTTATTTATTTCATTTAACTTTTGTTCTCTTTTAAATTTTAGTAAGTCGTCCATCTTTTTCTTCCCTTTTTAGTCGATACCAGAAGATGTATGTATACACTTCCCCGTTGGTCCAGTGCAGGTAACTATTCGTCATTGTGGTACTAGAAAGACGTATACTGCTAAAGTGTTCCACAACGGTCTGAGAGGCCAGAGGGTATATGACGGCTATAAGTTTTTCATCCGTTGTGCGGGTATTGAATTAGATGACATTTTGGTCATCGAGATAGCCAACAGTACCGACCGATCTGTCTTATTAAATGTTAAGTATGTAATCTTTGTGTGAAGAAGTTTTCAGGTTATGGATTGGTTTGAATGTATTTTATTATTATTATTATTATTATTATTATTAATAATAATAATAATAATAACAATAATAAAGTCATAACTGTACTCTTTAGTTCCTATTTTCAATTTTCTGTTCCCATTACTAAGTTTTAATTTTTCTTTACTATCATTGCATTAACAACTGTCACAACACCACTCCTTCTTTGGGTTTCGTATTTTTTCTGTGATTTTTTTTGCCAATTGAATGTCTCAAAGATGGAAAAGAAGTCATCTAGATTTACCAACCAAATATTTCTGCTAGATTTTTGATGAGAAAGGTCAGAAAAATCCTGCAGACAATTTGGTTGATTTTGGATGGGACAAGACAAAGGCAAACAGTAGAGCAAAACCTGTATCAATGACTGCATACATGTACACCATTATGACTGACTTTAACACTGCTCAAGGCTTTTGGTAGAACCTAGGTGACGTTACCATATCCAAGACCTAGTATGAATCAGCCTGTAGGTTGCTGAAAGGGCAAAACAAACAATTTATTTCTCATTTAATTCTCCAACAAAAACCTTTGCCTATTTATATACATACATATGTATCCTCTTTTCTTTGTGATTTTGTTCATCTTTTATCTTATCTTATAGATTTTCCTCAACAACTTTTCAAACGCTTCTTTTACACAAAAAAATATGTCTTCCTCAAACAATGGAAATAGTCGTGTGGTTTGAAGAAGAAGACGTTATCACACTATTTTGGAGATTGAGCTACTGAGAGATGAGGTGAGGGACCTTAATCAGTGTGTAGAACAGCTTAAGCGAGATCTGTGGGAGTTGTGGCATCGTTTCCACACCGATATACGAGAGGTTAACAATGAGAGGATTGAAGAAGGTGATGAGGCTGCTGAGGGTATTGATCCAGCTGCTTAGGCTATTGTTTATTTATTTTCTTTTTCTGTCTTTTTAATTTGTTGTTTCTTCTTTTCCGTTGTATGTTTGTTCTTCCAGTTGGACTTAACAAATGAATGTCTTCTTTTCATACTAAACATGCCTTAACTTTATTGAAACAAAGGAACACACAAGTTAATTGAATGACTAGGGATTCATACGAATTATCGAATATATTGATACAAACCATAGATTAGTCATTGAACATATTTAACATTGATTAGATTAAACTGAAGAAAATTATACAAAAACGAAGACTGTTATTCAGATTCCTTACAAATTCATTTCTTCTTGTCACTATTCGGGTATATGAAAAGTTGTCCAGATCAATCTACGTGGACTGAACAAGGTAAAATATTTTGTTGAAGCCAATTACTCTTCATCAAACTAAATACAAAAATAAATATCTTCTTTCTAATTGCGTAATGAACTGCAACTAACAAATAATAAGCGTCTAACACAAAATCACTCCGACAAGACCACTGAAACAAAAGACTATGAACTTTCTGTTTGACGCTTCAATTGAATATGTTAATGTCCAAATCTTTAACTCTAAACGTCCTATTGTCCAAGAATAACTTACAAATGTTTAAACATGATCGTATGTGGATGGCTTAACGAATACATTGATGAATACATTCTCACCTAATAGTCTTCCTTAATTGAACTAGGATATATGAAAATTTGCTTCAAATTATACTTGAACATGGGAGGAGAAAATTCAAAATTGAGGAACTGGGTGCTAATTAACTATTTAGTTGATATACGTGCTAATTCATACTGCAACGAAATGTATTATATAAATTCCTAATTATCCGTGGTAGCGTTCACTAAAGAAAGACATAATGTATATACTAGAGATGTCACTTAGCATGCAAAATAGTTATTTTTTTATTGTAATAAATTTAGCGAAACCACAAACGTTTACTAACTTTACAATATGTTTATGTCTGTCAATGCTTTCATTCACGAAGTGAAAATAATAAATAAAAGGATTCCACAGACCTTGATGGGTGGAACAATGTCAATACGCGACACACATCAAAACATTGATTGCAACCATTCCAACAGTTATCACTAAAAATATTACATTACTATTTTGTACCTAGTAGTCCATATTGTAAAAATTAATTCAAAATTAATAACTTGTGAATCAGTGTAGTAAATTAATAAAGATGATGGGGTGTTATTTGTGACATAATCATAAATTGTAGCTTTACACTTCAACAAAAAAAAAATTCTATGCAGATTTTTTTACTTTTCCAGATTAACATCAACTTCACCCCAATCCTAATTTGTATTTAAGGCCCAAGAAATGACCAATGAAGACTTTACACATATGCCCATCAAATTAGACCTAAAATGAGGACAATTTTAACAATGAACTTAGTTGGATTGAGCCCAAACAAAAGGTTCTCAAAATCGGGTCACAACAATAAATGGGCCCAACGAATAGTTCCCAAATTGGAAGGTCTCAAACCCTAATTTACTATAAAAAACAAAAAAAAAAGCAAATAAAAGTTAAATAAATGAGAAAGATAAAGGGTAAGTGGAAAGAGATTGTGGGAGACATGACAAGATAGGTGTGGGGAATGGTTTTTATACAAAACCTAGTGGTTTTGATATGGGAAGGGTAATTTGGGTAGGAAAAAATGTGAAATGTCATTAGCACCCTCCCTTTTCACTTTAATTACAATAAAACTGGCCATACAGGACATTTCGAATCCTTCGAGTCACTCGGCATTGAGTCAATTATAATTTCCGAATATATTATTGTTTGACTTTGAGGTCCACAAAAATGGTCATTTGTACATACATGACTTAACGAGCTTCCTGTATCTCCCCAGCTATAATTACTACAGTACATTTGCAGTTTAGTGGCAGGAAAAAACCAAAAAAATCTATAAAGGGAAGTGTTAAATAGTCACAAATTTTTGGCCTAAATTTGGCTACAATTGTGAAATGACTTTCATAGCCTTTCTTTTTCAAAATAAATAATTTGTTTAAAAAAAAATAATCAAAGGGAGTTAAAGTTTTGTTATTTCCTAAACTTAAAAGTCAAAAGTTTATATTGGATGAATCATAGTTATAACTATCATTAATTATGCAAGAAAGCATTTAATTGATTTTATAAAGTGAATTCCACCATATAATTCCACTTCACCTTTTTCTCTTTCTCCTCAACTAACTATTATTGTTTCCCTTATTTTTAGCTCGTTCGTTTTCATCTGTTTTTATCAAATTATAAGGCTACCTTTACCATATAAAAAATAATAATTCATTAAGATGTTTTTTATTTAGTTATCTAATTTTAAATTTATAATATAATTTTTTAAATTATTATGTACACTTCATCCAATTATAAAATTTATAGTTTAATTATTATTATTATTATTATTATTATTATTATTATTGTAATTTATTTTACATAGAAGTCATTCAAATTTAAAAATTTGCAACATAAAAGTATTTTTTTCTTAATTTTCTATCACTTAAAAGTCATTCAACTTTGATCAAGTTAATTAAGAATTAAATTTCATCTGAATTTTGATATATCATATAGAAAATATGGCAGGGATCTAAAATAAATTAATTACATTTAGGATGATAGTAGAAACATCTCTGATATTTTACTTTTTAACACATAACTTGTTGGGGGTATACAATATTATACTTGATTTCCTTAGTTTGATTTCTTTATAATAATTTTAATCTAATATTAGTAATATTGAAGAAAATATAATTTGACTATTTTTTGCACTAATATATGTATTTGTATGGTAAATTTTGTAAACACCTGTTGAAAAAATAAATGGAATAATTTGTACTAAATTTTAAAGATAGGATACTTTTATGTCACAAACTAGGAAAGTACTTTTTGTATATCAATTTTTAAAATTAAATGACTTTTATGTTAAAAAACTTGAAACTAATATTTTTGTATGATAGACTAAATGTTAGGTGATCGCCGATAAATTTGACCTATCTTTGATTTCAGTTATTCAATTTTTCAATTCTTCTAGTTTTCACCTACAACATGCCCAGTGTAGTTCCACAATTTTCACATACCTCAATTATTTTTAAAAAATTATAAAAAAAAAAAAAGAATTAATTGCTCATCAAAAATATTGATTTAATTTCATAATAATTGTAAAAAAAAAAAAACATAGGAGGAGGAAAAGTGGTAGAGAAAAATTATATATGTGAATCTTTAACTACTTGAGAAGTGGAATCAGCTCTTATCTTTTTGTCAGTAAAAAAGATGCTCTCGCATAAGTATAACTTGACATGTCTCTGACATAATAAAATTACTGCAACAATACTAAATCTCTAAGTACAATATACTACCTTAAGCAAAATATTGTAACTAAATGAGTACATTTTGTTTCAAATTCCAAAAAATTATGGCAATTGTTAAGTTTTTGGTTTAAGTTCCATAACTATTTGTTATGGCGAAATGAATTTGGACAGAATTTTGTAGCCAATGATGCGATTCAATTTTATATCTTTATCGGTCTAGTGTTTGTCAATGATGCGATTCAATTTTATAACTTGTAAGTTTGAAATATAATTTTCTAAAAAATAAATGATTATCTTAACTTCAATTAATTAATTATAAAGAATTTAAACAAAATTTTAATATGATTCACTCAAGATTCATCATGATCAAGTGTTTTAAGAATTATCATTTGATTGGAGGTGTTTATTATTCGGCTTAATTCAAATTTACAGGATCTTATTTATAAGTTTTAAATATAATTTGAATAAATAAGTTATTATATCTAAATATTTTATTAATTAATATACATAATCTAAAGCAAATTTTACAAATTCTCGCTAATTATATGAAGATAGATACAAATTATTTATCGTGAATAAAATAACTTACTATACATATATATCTTGTAAAATAAAATTTTCTTTATAACTACAGTCTGCAACATAATAAAATTTCGTAGAAATAATTACAAATTCTTTTTCATGGACCATATAAAATATGTATATAAATTTTAGCCAGACTTATTGCTACAAATGTTACGAAAAAAATAATTGTGGTTAGATTATTTAGCAAAATATTTTTTTACATTTAACCACGACGTATTTTGTTAGGATATATATTTATAAAAAAATATAAAATAACAAAATTTTAAGCATGTCAAAACATGTTATTATTAAATCTCTTAGTGAATTTCCTAAATAGTCACTCAAGTTTTGATAATTTCTTCCAAATATCACTTATATTTTATTTAGGATCACAATATTACTCAGCTATCACTCTTTTCCTAAGAAAAAAATACTAAACACCTCAAAAGTATCATTCTTTCTTAGTTGGCATATCATGCCATTAAAATCACATTCTTTTAAATAATAAATCATTTAATTCATCAAACTCATTTACTCAAAATTATAACTTTGTTCTTTTTTCTTTTTCTTTTTTTAAAAAAAATCCATTAGTTTAATTTTCATGCTTAGGGATTCTTTCCCAAAACTTAATCTTTACCATATTATTTTACATGCAAATTAAAATCTTTAGGTAACTTATTTACTTTACTGATATTATTTTCTTTAGAAAACAACTGATCTTTGTAGGCAATTATATATAAAAACTTGAATGATCATCTATAAAAATAGTATGAGAATTTCTTCTTAATAAATTAATAAATTTTTATAAAAATAAAATTATTATTTTGGTTAAATGAGTTTGTTGAGTTAATATGTTTATTATTTTTTTAAAAATGATGGTTTACTAGTATGACATGCTAATTAGAAAAGGAGAGAACTTTTGAGGTATTTAGTGATTTTTTGAGAAAAATATTAATAACTGGGTGACATTATTATCTTAGCAAAAACAAAAAGTGATTTTTATAAGCGACTCCAGAAACACTGATGACAATCCAAGAAAATAACTTTAGAAAAAACTAAAAGTGTAAGTAATTATAAAAGATTTCTAAGCCTGAAAATTTCTTCTTAATAAATTAATATATTTCTTTTAAAGAAAATAATAAGAATATAATTTTGACTAAATAAGTTTGATGATTTAAATAGGTTTATTACTAAAGAAATAATTTAATAACATAGCCCGTCAATTAGAAGAGAAAGAGACGTATGAGATATATTTATATTTTTTAGGATAATAATGATAACTGAGTCATATTATTATCTCTAAAATGTTAAAAATATTTTTTTGTCGCGAATTCAAAAATATGAGTGACCATTTAGAAAAATAACCTTTGAAAAAATATATGTCAAGTTTTAGTACCGATAAAGTTTTTCTAAGTATAAAAGTTTCTTTTTAATAAACTAATGCATTTTTTCAGAAAAAAAATAGAATTATAGTTTGATTAAATGAATTTGAAGAGTTAAATAGGTTTAGTATTTTTTTTAGAAAAAAAAGTTTTAATGCCATGCCATGCCAACTAAGAGAGAAGAAGATTTTTGAGGTGTTTAGTATTTTTTGAGGAAAAAAATGATTGTTGAGTGATATTGTGATCCTAAATGAAACATAAGTGATATTTGAAGAAAATTTTCAAAACTTGGATGACTATTTGGGGAATTCACTTTTAAAACTCTATTTTCATACACTAATTTTCATATTCATTAAAAAAATCATAAACTCGAACTAGATAAAAAATAAAAGAACTTAATTAAATTTCTCAAAATATGTATAACGTATAAACTATACATAATTAAAAATTGAACTAAAATTAAACAACTTTAAACGCAAAAAAGAAAAAAAATAACTAACAATTAATTAAGAAATTTGTACCAATTAATTTTTATTTTCTTAATTACATACTACTACATTTAACAATTATTTAATTATGTAATTGCCAATTAAAAAAATTAAATAATTAAAATAGTATACATAAATTGTCCATTCTCATGTATTGGGATAGTTTTCAATGTATTGGAAAATGATTAATAAATAAAGTAATGTTAGAAATTTAAATTTAGGATGAAAAGGACAAAAATGTCTAAAAACTAACTAGTTTATAGTGTGAATAGGACTTTTTACTATTTTGGCCAAATTTGGATCATATTTTTGTGGCCAAAAAGTTTTTTCCAGCTATAAAATGGGGGCGGTTAATACTTCCTCAGTCCGGAATAGATTAACTTTGATTAATATTCTATATGTTATAAATGTATTTACATTATAGTGAATGTCTATCAAGATCTATCAAGATCTACTTTGATATCTATTAGGATTTGAAGCATCCGTCTTTTACTCAGACTAGGAGTAAATTTCTCCTATAAATAGAGGGGTTTTGTTCATTGTATTGATAATCTTATGATCTCTCATCCCTCAAGAGAAGAAATAAGAATCACTCGCTCTATTCTCTCTACTCTTCTTCTTGTTCTTTATAATTTTATAACATGTTATCAGCACGAGACTCTGCCAAATAAGGTGAGATTATAAATATAAAGGTCGGGGTTAGTAATTCCTTATGTTATTTGTATTTTTCTATTAATGATATAATTATTGTTGGATTTGAAGAAAAATAATTGGTTTGGAACCATTTATATTTTAAATTCATTTCTCAAGAACAATATTATCAAAAGGGATGATAATATTTGGGTTCAAGTCCCATCGATTTATGCCTAAGACGCCTTTATATGGATAAAATATTGAGTTTGAATCTCAATACACCATATTGATGATATTGTGATGGCTAAGGCAAAATAATGGGTATTAGGTGAAAATTCATGAAATTCGACCCATTGAATATGCTCCATTCCATGAAGTGAATGTGGTAGCAATATATAATAAGTCTGAAATATGACAACTTACTTCATTCTTGAGGTGTATGTGGTAGCAGTACATAATATGTCTGAAAGAAGACAAGTGATTGAATGCACGAATATAATAATGATCATCAAAAGTGATGATATTTTCACACGCTTATATGATTATAAGATATGCTAGAGAAAAATTCTTTACATCATATGTATGCCTCGATTTGCTTCTGAAGTAGAAAAATCTTGAAAGAGGTTATAAGCTATCATAATTTTATAGGCTTAAGGCATGATTATATTCTATTCCTGGAGAATGAGAAACTTATTAATGCAAACGTGCACTTGATTGTGATTGTATCACAACTCACTTTCGAAAGAGGTTGAATAATTTTGAAATCTACTTCTGAAGTAGTAAATCTGAAATTTATTCATGTAATAGTTAATCTGAAATTTACTAAAGAAAAAGTACATGTCATGGTAAACTTGAAGTTTACTAGAATAAAAGTTCATAAATTAATATGAACGATTGTGACATCTCGAAGATGTGCATGTATTGAAGAACTAGAAGATTCTTCAAGAATTGTTTATGTCATTTGTTCTCATGACAAGTTGGTTGGACCAACTAATATTTGGATTGGATCCCTTCAAATCTGAAAATTATAAAAGGTGAATAAGGGCCTGTTCACATATCATGTGATATGTTGAAAAGATGCATCAATAAGATGATCACATATACATTCATGGTCAACCTACGTTTGACATTCATAAATTTACTTGTTCAATATAAATTGAGCATAATTTTTAAATTGTGTAATCAAGATAATTCATCTTGATGGTGATGGTTTAACATTGAATGTCTTCAATAAATATCTAAATCATTGTTAATGAGAACAAAACTTAATGTATTGGTCTGAAATATGATATATTGCAATAGCATTTGTATGCATTAGATCAATAAATTATGATTATTTCTTCCCTCTCAATTGGTTCAAGGTCGGAAACCAATTATTCCATCTAATAATTTTGATTTGCGGTATATGATTAATGAATATACCATAATGCACAACGATGGATTCCTCAAAGAAGTAGAAGATGTATGTTGGTTTTCCTAACATAAGGGGGAGATTGTAAGAGCTATGAAATATGTTAGGAATTATCACCAGATCCTCATCCAAAAGATAATTCAAGTCAAATGTCGAAAACATCTCATATTAAGCGCAAGTGCTCTTATTTTGTGTTCCTAAAGGACAGAGTCTATGCAGGCGTAAAGCATGGTAGACTAATCGGTTCCAAATGAAATAGTCCTTGAAAAATAAGGAGCAAATAATCATAATAAGAAGGCAATGAACTCTTGAAGAACCTACGACATAACACTTCATGAAACCTTATGTAAGGTTCATGTGCCTGAAAATAATGAAGTGATGAGATCTCAAAATGTTATTTCGCATTATCAACCGATACAAAATGATATATCATTAACGATGTCTTTGATACGATATTGGCGCAATATTGTAAAAGATTACGAGGATTTGAATTCTACGTTTATTTAAGCATGCTGACGTAGAAACATTTATCAAGTGACATGAAAGGATACATCTTGGTAAGTGTAAAACTTATTTGATTTGTAGTCCAGACACTTGAAGATGTCACATATGACATGTTGAATATTGTCACTTGACAAAATTCATATGAAACTTTCTAAGGATTCAAAATGTTTGAAGCATATAAAAGTTTTTGGGAAACTTATTTAGAATCATTATATTGTATAAGCTTATAGCTTGAAAATCATTAAAACTCTTGGAGAGTTTTCAAAAGCAATAAAATTATTTGCCGAAATGCGTATTATTAGAGATGTGTACTCCTTTTCCTTCACTAGATTTCTTTTCCTACTGGGTTTTTTCTAGTAAGGTTTTAACGAGGCACATTATCTACCAATTAGACATTCAAGGGGGAGTGTTATAAATGTATTTACATTATAGTGAATGTGTATCAAGATCTATCAAGATCTACTTTGATATCTATTAGGATTTGAAGCATCCATCTTTTACTCAAACTAAGAGTAAATTTCCCCTATAAATAGAAGGGTTTTGTTCATTGTATTGACAATCTGATGATCTCTCATCCCTCAAGAGAAGAAATAAGAACCACTCTCTCTATTCCCTCTACTCTTTTTCTTATTCTTTATAATTTTATAACACTATGATTTTTATTTTTATTTTCATAATATTGATATGAGAAGAATTGTAAGAAATTTATAATAATTTTTGTATGGTTTGTGAACATCCAAATTTTAATTTTAAACTATCAAACATAATTAATCTAATCGAATATGGTTCTAAAAATTAGCAAAATGTGATAACTATTTTGTCGGATAAAGGAGAGTACTTTTGTTTATTTAGATACTTGGTACTTATTTGGGGATTCAACAAATTCAAATTCACGGTGCAAAGTTTTATTTGAGAGATAAAGCTCTCCTGACCAAAGGTATGTTAGTTAAAATCATACATAGCATTTATTTTTTAAAATTTAAATTTGTACAAAAAAGTTTTCCCTCGAAAGAGAGCGCTCATTAGTCTTTACCAAAAAATAATTTTACTCCAAGGATTTAAACTTGACACAGTTTTATTAAAACAATTTTGTTCAAAAAAAAAAAAAACTTGACACCGTAAAATTCAGGATGAGAAATACGTATTAAACCATAATCTTTAAATGGTATACATAAACATGCATACATAGATTTTCTTGAACCAAATAAAATGTACATGACTCAACGCGTCAATTTGAATCACATATATTCAAGTGTAACATCTTATTAAAGTCAATCGAAATTAGATATAAAAAGTTGGAATAAAAACAGAAAGTAGTAATTAAATGATCGGTTCATGAATCTCATTTTGCTTGACAATTGGCTCATGTAAGTAAGAATATAGAGAAGGTTTATATCTTCAGAAAATATGTTTGAATGCTATGTGAACTGTTAGTTGATGTCATGAGTCAGTGCATGCATGTATTAGCTAGCTCTAGTTTTGGCTAATTAGAAATCGTAGAAGTTCTCTAGAATTGATTTTGATTCATGCACGTACAATAATCAATAATGAAAGGTGAATTTAAAATTTAAAACTCGATGACTCCAAGTTAATATTATATGATTATAATAATAAGATTTATAATTAAATATTTTTAATATGTGGTAAACTTTTTAATCTAAAAGAAATGACTTAGTATATTGACAACATTTTAAATTTGTCAGTGAAATTCATTTAGACAGTTGAATTAAGATTTCTTTTGATTAAGGATATGGACACATGATAATATGTTTCAATTAGATACCTTCAATTTAAATTTTGAAAAAAAAATTATGCGTCATCTCAAGTATCCATTACAAAAATAAGTTAATTCACAACATCAGAAAAGATATTTAGTTATCAACAATAGTTTAATTGTCGTTAAATTATATTTTTAGAGGTAATTATTAGTGACAATTACATGTTAGTACTCTTTGTAAATGTCCTTAAAGTTTATAACAATATTGAATCCGATGATAATTAACTAATGTCTATAAAAAATTTTAGTGCTCTTTTTTAATGTTCATATTTATTACTGCTAAAAGCCTTTATTTTATCTTTTTTTGCAATGGAACAACCTAAATATGTCAATTTCTCTTAATCATCATTTACGGCTTATTGAGGCATATCTGTATAATTAAAGAATGTAACATATATATTAAGAATTTAACCTATCTACGTAATAGATATATTTGACCAGAACACCCATAAAAAATTAAAACTTTAATTAAAAATATCTAATAAAAATATTTGATTATGTGTTCAAATATTGAATTGAAACAAATCATAATATAAGTATAAAAATAAATTTGTAAATAAATGTAAAAGATTCCAATATGCTGAACTAAAACAAAAACTAACTTCTCGCTAATCCATAAATTACGTGTATATAGAAAATTTTTATGATGTATCAGATATGTGACGTCATACTTATAGGAGGGTCTTCGTTGCTTGACGAGTGTACTATGAGTCTCACTTATTTTAATATTAATGTCTTCTTTTAAGATTATTATCTTCTCTTTTTCTCACCCCTCTCCAATCCCAACCCACTGGCCACTGCCCCCTCAACTCAATCCCTCCCCCCCCCCCCCCCCCCCCCCCTCTCTTCCCACCAAACCCCCCAAATTATAATTTCTTTTTGGCTCAATTAAAAAGAGTAGTACTTTTTATTTTTTATTTGACTGCACAAATTTAAATCACTCAAGAAAGCACAGTGAGAATTAGTAATGTTTTGTAAATTAAAATATAATAATTAATTAATTAATTAATTAAGATCATTAATGATGAAGAAGAATACGAATAAAAAAAGATACTATTGATTTATTTTAATTCTTTATTTATATTGAGAAATAGTAAACGTTCATCAAAGTAATTTTTTTGTCATTTTTCACTACGGGTGTGTTTGGTATGATGGAAAATATTCTTCATGAAAAATATTTTCTATTTTTCATAGAAAATAAGTTTGTGTTTTACTTATTTTCTTATGTTTGTTTTCTGAGTGAAAAATATTTTTCAAAAATATTTTATGGTGTTTGGTTGGTGAATAGAAAATATATTTTTTTCTACCTAAATTTTAACTTTACATGAGCGTGTGACCCTTTAATTAAAAATATAATATATTTTCTAAAACATAATATTTAACTACACATTTTTAATCATTCGATCAGTTTGTACGCAGTGGCGTATCTAGACTTTTTACTAAGGCATAAAATAATTTTAAAAAAAGGCCCCTACAGGGACTCGAACGCGAACATATGTGTTAACAATTGAACCACCTACCACTAAGCTATGTACTTCTCTTGTTTATAATGGGTTCAATATATAATATATATCTTTTAAATTTATGCTTATATATACTATATATGCAGTGTAATTTTTCGATGAAGTGGATTCATATGAACCAAATTAAACCTATGTGGGTCCGTCCATGTTTGTATGAGATATGACATCAACAATTATACATTCATCTGACCAAATTTAGAAAATAATGTAATTGTTATAAATATATTTATATTATAGTGAATGTCTATCAAGAATCTAGATAAGATCTAGTTGATATCTATCAGGATTTGAAGTATCTGTCTTTTAATCAGAAACTAAGAGTACTTTTTCCTATAAATAGAGGGGTTTTGTTCATTGTATCCTCAATCTCATGATATCTTATCCCTCAAGGGAAATAAAGATCTTCTCTCTTTTTTTCTCTCTACTCTTCTTCTTTATTCTTTGTTATTTGATAACATGTTATCAGCACGATACTCTAGCCAACATATTAAGTTTTAGTTATTCTTTGATTTATGTTCTAGTTAGTCTTGATACTCTAACCAACTTATATTAAGTTTTAGTTATTCTTTGATTTATGTTCTAGTTAATCTTGTTACTGAAAGCAATTGAAATCAAGAATATTGGTGCAAACTCAGGTACGCTTTTTTATAATCTTTTTCATAACTTTGGAAACAAATTCCAATCAATACTCTACGGTGCAATAATGATCAATTACCAACAATATTTACCTGGAACCATGAGTATTTAATATTTATGAATAGTTATGTTCATCACATGGTAAAAGATTTTCTTTAAGCAATATCTATTGTTTTTACGTTACTGCTTCTACGTAGAAACAAAACATAATACCATTTGATTAAATATAGGCTACTGCCATCATGTGGTAAAAGAATGTTCTTATTTTGAAATACTTGAGGGTGAGTTTCATGGTAATTTGGTATATTATATTATTAATTGAGGGTAAGATGGTGGATTCAAATTTTATCACACAGAGAGGGTATTACATCGGACTTAAGTCCTGATAAATTATTTTGAAATACTTAAGTCCTGATGCACTTAATGATAAACTGTTGGGTTCAAGTCCCATTGATTTATGCTTAAGACGCCTTTATAAGACGTTGAGTTTGAATCTCAATGCACCATATTGATGATATTATGATGGCTAAGGCAAAATAATGGGTATTTGGTGAAATATGTCCCATTAAATACGCTTCATTCCTTGAATTAAAAGTGGTAGCGATAAATCATATGTATGCTTCAATTTGCTTTTTAGTAGCTATCATAATTTGATATGCTTAAGGCATGATTATATATATTCCATTCTTGAGAATAAGAATTTTGATTATTATAAATACAAATCTATACCCTGGGAGTAAATGTGACTGTATACACATTCGAACGTGCTCTTAATTGTGAAGATATCACAATCCACCTTCAAAAGAGATGGAATAATTGGAAGACTGAATATCTCCAAGTTATCATGATAAGAAACACGAATGTGAAAAGTTACCCAAGCATGATGAAATCACATGCCATAATAAACTAAGAGTTTATTGTTTATTGATACGAAATTCAGGAAATAGTAAACCTGATGTTTACTAAAGAATTTTTGCACATGTTATGGTAACTTGGAGTTACTAATACAAATCATTTAATCTATTGACATAAATGATTTGTCATCATGAAGATGTGCATACTGAGTATTAGACATATGTTGAAAAAATAGAAGATTCTTTAAAAATAATTTTGTCGCATGTTCTCATGATAAGTTGGTTGGACCAACTAATTTTGGGATTGAATCCCTTAAAATCTGAAAAGTATAAAAGGTGAATATGGGTCTGTTCACCTATCATGTGATATGTTAAAAAAATACATCAATAAGATGATCGCATATACATTCACTGTCAACCTACGTTTGACATTCATAAAGTTGCTTGCTCAATAAAATAGAGTCAAGAACATAATTTTCAAATAGTGTAATCAAGACAATTCATCTTGATGATGATAATTTGGCATTGAATGCCTTCGATAAATAGCCAAATCATTACTAATGAGAACAAAGCTTCATGTGTTGGTCTGAAATATGATATATTGCATACAATAGCACTTGTATGCATTAGACCAATAAATTTTGATTATTTCTTCCCTCTCAATTGGTTCAAGATCAGGAACCAACTATTCCATCTAATAATTTTGATGTGCGGTATACGATTAATGAATATACCATGATGCACAAAGATGGAGGATGTATGTTAGTTTTTCTAACATAAAGGGAGATTATAAGCAGCTATGAAATATGTTAGGAATTATCATCAGATCCTTATTCAAAATATAATTCAAGTCGAATGCCGAACGCATCTCATATTTAAGCTGCAAGTGCTCCTGTTTTGTGTTTATAAAGGACAAAGTCTATGCATGCATGAAGCATAGTAGACCAATCGATTTCAAATGAAATAATTCTTGAAAAATAAGGAGCAAATAATCATAATAAGAATGTGCTCTTAAAAAGCCTACGACATAACACTTCATGAAACCTTATGAGAGGTTCAGGTATCTAAAAATAATGAAGTGATGAGATCTCAAAATGTTATGTCACATTGTGAACCGATACAAAATGATATATCATTGACGATGTCTTTGATACAATTTTGACGCAATATTGTGAGAGATTATGAGGATCTGAATCATACGTTTATTTAAGCATGCTGACGTAGAAACATTTATCAAGTGGCCTGAAAGGATGCATTTTGGTAAGCATAAAACTTATTTGATTTGCAGTCCAGACATTTGAAGATGTCACACTTGACATGTTGGATATTGTCACTTGCCAATAATCTATATGAAAATTTTGAAAGGATTCAAAAATGTTTGAAGCATATAAAGTTTCTGGAAAACTTGTTTATTATCCTTATAAGGGATAAATTAATGATTTGAAAATCATTAAAACTGTTGGACAGTTTTCAAAAACAATAAGATTATTTGCTGAATGAGAAACATACCGAATTGGATTGGTCCTGAAGTATCATATCTTAGTCCAATTGGTGTACTAATATATCTTGCAAATACTACAAGGCCTGATATAACCTTTTCAGTCAATTTGTTAGCAAGGTATATTTCTACTCCTACTAGGAGACATCGAAATGGGATAAAAGACATGAGCTTATTTTATTCTAAAGCTTGCAGTTCCGATCTTGTTGGCTATGCTGATGTTGGGTACTTATCTTACCCACATAAATCTCGATCTCAAACAAGCTATGTGTTCATATGTGGTAGTACTGCCATATCTTGGAGATATCCAAAGAAGTCTATCGTAGCCACTTCGTTGAACCATGCTGAGATAATCGTTATTCATGAAGCAAGCCGAGAATATGTATGATTGAGGTTTATGATACATCTCATTCGAGAAAAATATGATTTAAAATGAGACAATAAGCTAATAATTTTATACAGAGATAATGCAACATGTATAACATATCTTAATGGAGGATTCATTAAAGGAGATAGAACGAAGCACACTTCATCAAAAATTTTCTACATACATGAGCTACAAAAGAATAGTGATATTAACGTGCAACAGATTCGTTCAAGTGATAATGTGGCTGATTTATTCACTAAGTCTCCTCCAATTGCAACTTTCAAGAAGATGGTGCACAAGATCGGGATGCAAAGGTTTAAGGATGTTCTCATTAAGGGGAGTTGATACACGTTGTACTATTTTTCCCTTATGAGGTTTTGTCCCACTGAATTTTCCTTGTAAGGTTTTTAATGAGACAACCTACATGTGTATTGTTAGAGATGTGTACTTTTTTTTCCTTCACTAGATTTTTTTTTCCATTGAATTTTTTCTAGTAAGGTTTTGACGAGGCACATTATCTATCAATTAAACATTCAAGGGGGAGTGTTATAAATGTGTTTACATTATAGTGAATGTCTATCAAGAATCTAGATAAGATCTAGTTGATATCTATCAAGATTTGAAGTATCTCTCTTTTAGTCAAAACTAGGAGTATTTTTCCTATAAATAGAAGGATTTTGTTCATTGTATCCTCAATCTTGTGATATCTTATTCCTCAAGAGAAATAAAGATCTTCTCTCCTCTTCTCTCTCCCCTCTTCTTCTTTATTCTTTGTTGTTTCATAACAGTAATTTTTTATTACGTATTAATAAAATAAATTTATAATTACGTATTTTTTATTTTTTTATTTGTTAAAAAGTAACTTCTTAATATGATTTATGAAAGAAAAAATAAAAAAGAGTGAACTGGGTGGTACTTGATTTGACAAAACGAAGCAATAACTTTTCAAAAAAAAAATTGGTAAGAAACGTAATAAAAAGTTATAATTTATAAATTGTAATAAAAAGTTTTAATTTATAAAAGTTATAATTTTATAAAGTTTTAATTTATAATTTTTTTTAAAAAAATTCAGTGTACTGTCACTTCACTTCTTTATGTCAAATCATGTAAACGTAATAAATTATTACGTTTTACAAAAAATTTTGTAAAACATAATAAATTATTACATTATATAAAAGAGTTTTGTAAAATGTAATAAATTATTACTACGTTTTACTAAAAAAATTTTACAGTACACATCCGCTATCAAACCACTATAAAAAAGGTATAAAACGTAATAAATTATTACGTTTAGCCTATTTTGATAACTTATTAAATAGGTGACCTATTTTGATCATTTTATTCATATTTTGATTTATTTTGATTCCAAGTTCCCATAAGTAACATCTCAAAAAGGAACACTATAGTTTCAACTAAGCCAAAATAATATTTCTTCAGACAAATAAGAAAAATAGTTGGTCCTAATATAATCTTAAATCAGACAAGATCCACCATTTAATTTTCTGTGGATGATATTATAGTCAAGAAAAGTAGTATAACAATATTTTCTAGAAAATGACTTGCCTTGGTCCATAAGGGAAGTCATTTTCTTTTGGAAGATAAATTCTTTTGGAAAATATTTTTCCAAAGTTATATTACAACCAAACAAGGAAAAATAAAAAAATGTTTTCCAGAAAACATTTTCCATCATACCAAACACACCCTACAATATACAAAAGTGTCATTGACCTAAGTAAAAGTACAAATTCTTCCAAATTGATAAATCGAATTAAATAACAACAATTAATGACTTGGTATCGAAAAAAATAGTCCAATCATAATTGATGTATTTTATTGTAATTTAAAAAGTTAATTGAGACCGAACTCAAACTGATGTTATATAAACATATTTTTAAAAATTTATTTTTTATCTATAAATAATTATTATAATATAATTTATGCTTCTTAACATTTTAACACTATATTTTACCTCTTAGTTTTATTTCATTGTCCATATATATGTTCGCTTAAATGAAACAATTACACCTACATTGTTTTTCTGTCTTATACCGATCCATCTATTTTTAATTAAAAATTTTCATATATTACGCAACTTATAAAGTTAGTAAAATCCCAATTTATAGAAATTGAAATTTCCATGTATGATACGTTTTTTTTGTCTTATGATTGATAGTTCTATTTGTAATTGTTTATAACGAACTGAATTAGATATAAATTATAATTCTATGATAGTGTGGTATTTTACTGTAATTTAAAGCAAATTAATTTTGTTGTAATATGCTTCAAAACATTTTATTAAAAAAAGAAAAAGAAAACTCAAAAGAATTGAGAAAATTTAAAAACCTAATAATCAAAAAATTGATTTTATTGAGGGAGTGTGGTTTATTGGTATAAGAAATTATTGTAATAAATTTGATTTGACAAACAAAAGACTAATCAATGAAACAGTGCTTTTAATCCTCAGTTATCACGTTATTTTAATTTTATTCTCTATAATATTCGGCTAGCCACTTTTAACCTTTAATTAAGCAATGCGTGTTATTTTGATTCCGGCTAACGGATCTCATCAAATAAAACAAAATGATAGCTATCAATGAGACACTTTTAACATTCAATTAACTACTTATTGTTCAAACAACTAACGTGCAAATGAAAGCTTGTATGCACTAAGTCGAAGGGGTCTTATTAATTGATATCATTTCGTTTAATTTGTTGAGATCCATTACTTAGGAACCAAGATAGCACGTATTATTTAGTTGAAGGTTAAAAATATTTATTCAAATATTACAAGAACTAAAATTGAAATAACACATAACTTAGAAACTAAAAGCATCATTTCTCCATCAATTAAACTTACATATACATATCAATTATTAGCTGAAGGAGATAAAAATATCCAGAACTCGAAATCAAAATAAGTCAAGTTATAAATAAAGTGAGCAAAATAGGTCATCTATTTAATAAGTTACCAAAATAGGCTAAACGTAATAAATTATTACGTTTTTCACTTTTTTCTTAATGGTCAACTAACGGAGTTGACTTTTTATAAAACGTAATAAATTATTATATTTTACAAGTTTTTTGTAAAATGTAATAAATTATTACATTTTATCAAAAAAATATATAAAATATAATAAATTATTACGATTTGCACGAAAATTTAAATAAAAAAGTCAGTATTTTATCACATCATCACTTTATGTATATTTTTTAAAAAGCTGACAAAACATAATAAAAATATACGATGTATACTTTATGCCATATGGTAGTTCACCTTTTTACCGTCAAATTAGACTTTCCTTTTTTTTTTTTTTACTAAAAAATTAGACTTTCTTTTCTGTTTGACTAAAGAATTATATTTTTTGTGTGTGGATTAAAAATATAAAATTATTTTTTTCGATTAGTTTCATAGTAGTTTTTTATTAGTATTTCAATTAGGATTTTAAGGAGGTATGCATAAATACGTTTCTTATTATAATTAATGGAGTAAGAATTCACAATTTAATTAGGGGTGTACAAAAATCGAACCGATAAAAATATTATTGAGTTATCGTTATTGGATTAATGATTTTATTAAAAAATTATTGTGTCATTGATTCGATTTTGATTTTTTTATTGGGTAAACCGTAAATCCAATAACGATAAATCAATAACATTTTTATCGATTCGATTTTTGTACACCTCTAACTTAAATTGTGATTTCTTACTCCATTAATTATAATAAGAAATGTATTTGTGCATTTCTCCTCAAAATCCTAATGGAAATACTAATAAAAAATTACTATAAAACTAATCAAAAAAAATAATTTCATATTTTTAACCCACACAAAAAAATATAATTCTTTAGTCAAACAAAAAAGAAAGTGTAATTTTTTAGTCAAAAAAAAAAGTCTAATTTGACTGTAATTAAAAAGGTGAACTATCATATGACATAAAGTGTACATCGTATAGTTTTATTACGTTTTGTCAGTTTTAAAAAAATATACATAAAGCGATGATGTGACAAAATACTGACTTTTTATTTAGATTTTCGTGCAAATCATAATAATTTATTACGTTTTATAAAAAGTCAACTTCGTTAGTTGACGGTTAAGAAAAAGTGAAAAACATAATAATTTATTACGTTTAGCCTATTTTTATAATTTATTAAATAGGTGATCTATTTTGATCACTTTATTTATAACTTAACTTATTTTGATTCCGAGTTCAAATATCCATGACTAGAAAATTTTAGTAAAAAAAGAAATTCATAACAAAAAAATGGATCGAAAAATCAGGCGGTAAAAAAAAATTTAAAGAAAAAAGTAAAAGAAAAGAAATGGAGGAATGAAAAGCTGGCTGACAAGAGATCCACATATTTTTTTTTAGGAAAAAGGACATGGGTTGGCCATTTTGAAAAGAAATGACCAACAATTTTAAAAGTTGAACAATTGGAGCCAGTCGGTTTAATTTAAATGCGGTTTTTAGCCATTTGGCCCTCGGTCGCATGCAGTGTCTATACCCAATTGATACACTTTTATACCATATTGATACACTTTTATACTACATTGATACACTTTGATATCATATTGACACACTTTAATACTAGATTGATACATTTTTATACCACGTTGATACAGTATATGTACCATATAAATACACCTTTTACAGAGAAAATTTGTGTAAGCATATACAGTAATTTGTTATTCGTGAATTTGTTAACTTCACCTAAAATTTTGTGAAAATTTATGCAACAACATACCCAATGTATTCCCACCTAGTAGGGTCTGGGGAGGGTAGAGTATTCGCAGACCATACCACTACCTCAGGAGAAGTAGAGAGGTTGTTTTCGATAAACCCCCGGATTAGGACCAATAACAGTATAACAAACATAAAACGTAAGCGCATATAAACTAGTATGGTATGCAAAACAAACTAACAGTATAATAAACACAAAAGATACGTGCATAATAAACTAGTACGAGATGCAAAATAAACCAACACCACTAGCCCCAAGATAAAATAGGCACAACACTTCGAACCAGAAACTCCAGCCCCAAAGGAGCGCTCTTCTACTACTACCGACGCGCTCCCATCCCCTAACCTTTTACCCTAATACGTGTCCTCCACACCTTCCTATCAAGGATCATGTCCTCTGTAAGCTGTAACTGCTCCATATCATGTCTAATCACCTCTCTCCAATATTTCTTCGGTCTACCTCTACCTCGCCTAAAACCATCCATAGCCAGAGTCTCACATCTCCCCACTAGAGCATAAGGACCCCTCCTCATCGTGCCCGAACCAACGTAGCCTCCATTCTCGCATCTTATTCTCCACTGAGGCAACTCTCACCTTCTCCCGAATAATTTCATTCCTCACCCTATCTTTCCTGGTATGGCCACACATCCATCGCAACATCCGCATTTCTGTCACCTTTAACTTTTGGATGTGGGAGTTCTTAACTGGCCAACACTCTGCTCTATACAACATAGCCGACCAGACTACCACTCTGTAGAACTTACCTTTAAGCTTCGAGGGCACCTTCTTATCACAGAGGACTCCCAAAGCGGGCCTCCACTTCAACCACCCTACCCCAATACGATGCGTGACATCCTCGTCAATCTCACTATTACCCTGAATTATAGACCCCACATACTTGAAACTCCCTCTCTTCTGAATGGCATGAGAGTCCAGCTTCACAACCTCTCCATCTTCTTGCGACATATCACTGAACTTACACTCCAAGTACTCCGTCTTGGTTCTACTTAGACGAAAAACTTTAAATTCAAGCGTTTGTCTCCAAATCTCCAACTTATCACTAACTCCACCCCGAGTCTAGTCAATCAGAACCACCTCTTCTGCAAATAACATACACCAAGACACCTCCCCTTGAATATGTCGCTTCAAAACATCCTCCCCTTGAAAATTTGTGCAAGCATATACAAAATTTATTAAACCCTGTCCCCTCACTGTCCAAACATTCCTTAATTTTTTCACTCTACAATTCACAAATGCAAAACTACACTCATCGGAGCTCCAACAGAACCTGAACGGAGAAGAAGAATAAACAATAAACAATAAAAAATGAGTACAGTAGATAAAATGCAAAACTTCCTCATTTTTTGTTTGTTCTTTTTGTTGCTGTGAATAGAAAACAGGAAATAGACCTTTTTTTCTAGCAAATTTTGATGGATTAACATAAACAAGCGGATCAACTATATTACTTTTTACAGCAAGTAAAATAGAGGTCCCTATTTATTTATTGGAGAAGTTACCTTTGACTAAACGGTAAAGAGAACTCCTTTTTTCTATTAAGTTGACAACAAACGTGAACAACCAGATCATTGTCTACTCTCTTTGGCGAGAAATTGAAAGAATTTTGCGAGGGAATGGAGAAAAGTGGGGAGAAGAAGAAGAAATGATACATGGTTTATACTGAGAGCGACTATTTATTAGGTATTTAATTATGAGTGCTATTTTTGTGATATTATTTTAATTTTAGGTATCATTTTTATCTTTTTTCCTTTTTTTATTTTTAAAAAGTACCCTCAAAATACTTGTGTCCCGTTCACCATAAAATTTCTCCGTGTACCTATACCTCTGACAATAACTATTCCAAACTCTCATTTATTTCTCCATCCTTGTTCGTATTTGAATTATTGGGAAAGGACAAGTGACCTGGTGAGAAGGCAAAGAGGACATAAGACTCCATCAAAGGTACCATCCAAATTATGGTCAATGTGTTACACTACTATTTATGGATGATATCACCAGGTGAAGAATTCCAACTGTTTTTTGTGACACTTTATAGTTGAAAAAGATGGCTACTACAATTATTTTACTGGCAAACTGTCTGCTTGGTCATGATTTAAAATTAAAATTATGTTTGAACATATAATACGAGGTTGGATATACAATTTTATGTCATGATTTTAAATTAAAATTTTTAAATACGTAATTTGAGATTATGATATGAAATTTAATTTTTTCAAAAAGAAATCATCATTTGAGATTTCAACTCTTGATATCAACTTCTTTACATACAAAATTTGATTCATAAATTTATATTTTGTAAAAAGAAAAAATATCATTTTAAATTTTGTAAAATAAAAAGAGGCTCATATTCCGCGTGAAAAGATTGTGACATGTGAAATGATTTATTAAAAATTTGGATTTGAGAATTGAATTATGCATTTGACTATTGATATCACAAAGAAAATTGGATAAATTATATAAAATCACAAACCTAACAAATCTTATTATTCAAAATTTTTATTACCTTTTAAACAATTATTTAAAATTCCGAATTTTATATTTTATTCTTGATGCGTATGAATAAAAATCTCACACTACTTTTACTCCACAATTAATGGATGCAATCTCTTTCTCTTTGAAGATTTTTTTTCTCCAAATATTTCATCCCCTAAAATCTCTTTCAAATTATCATCAATTGATACAACTTTCATCTCCTTTACTGTAACTTCTTCATCAATTTCATTATCTTTTTTTAAAAAAAAAAAATCTTTTTATCAACTTTTCTTTTATCAATTTTGAATTCTTTTTCAACTTTTAAATCAGTACCCATTAAGGAAAAGAGAAGAAATTGAACAATATGATAGTGACATGTACTTTGTGATAGTGATTCATATTTTAAATTTATTTATAAATGTTTGATATATTTAACATATGTTTGACAAATGTAAATTATTTATTTTGGTGTGAGATTGAATTATTAATAGCTAGTGAGTAATTTTACGAAATGTATCATTATCATTTCCACGATTTGTGCCTAATTTTACTCCCTGTAATAATTGAAAATTAGTTACTTCCTTATTTAACTAACCACTAAATTACAAATGTATCACAATACATATATATCAAGGTTAAAAATATGTATCACAAATTTAAAAATCTGGAATATCATGTAATTTAATGAATTGTTGAGATAAAGTGTTATAACTCTTAAACATTCCGAGATTTATTTAAGTTTTGACTCCACTTTAAACACATGGTTGAAGTTTTAACCAATTCTTATACGTAAAATTCGAAAAATAATTTTTTTGGTGGGTAGAAAACACTCAACTACATTTTTAATACACATGAATAAAATTTTAGCTAATTTTTACATGTCCTTCAATTATAAATAGTTGCAATTTGAATAATATTTTTTATTTTGACAAAAAAATGCAACTACACTTAAGACATGAATGATTGTATCAATTTTTATTACACTATAAGAGTTAGATTTTTATTATTATGTCGAATTGGTCTCTACAACCTCAAACAAAAAATATTTGAGTTAGCCTTAGTAAGATAGGTAAAAATTCAGTTAAAATTATTTAAAATTTAGTCGTGTCTCTATAACTTAGTCTAAAATGTTTGAAATTTATCTTAATAAGTCATATCAAACTTTAGACAAAAATGTCCAATATTTAACCTTCGAAAAAATACAGACAAAAATATCTGCAATTAAATGTGAATTTTTAACTCTCATCATATATGTATAAAGTCCATCGCAAAATGAATAAATTTATAACAGATTTTATAAATGGATATAAATTAAATAGGAACATAAATTAAAGCGGATATTTGTGCGCTTCCTCCAACTTTGCGCGTTGACACACAAATTTCTCAATACTTGAAAGGACAAAACATTCAAAGTTTTCGACTTACCTTTCTTATTTGCAAAAAAAAATAAAAAAATCTTACAATAGAGAAAGAAAATTCACCTTATTTTCGAGAAAAAGGGGGGTTAATTGACCTACAACACGTAGCAAGAGACCATGAAATGACACAAATTCAAACTAGAGATACAATAGTCCAACCCAAACAAATTAAGTATTTGGCTATCCAGTTGAACTGTTGAAGGCATATTCGATCTCATTCCAAGGGTAATTCCTTGTGGAGGATTAATTAAGTAGGTAGCATACGATTATCTCATACATTGAATTTCTATCATGTTTTGTGACTAATAGACAATAGTGGCTAGTCACATTTTTAAACGTGTGACAATTGAAGTTTATAGAGAAACAGAAAAGTAAAAGCAAGCCACAAGACCCATGAAATTAAACATTCCGACCATACAAAATTGAGGAAGATTAATTAAACAAATAAACTACACGTAATTAGGAATAAGTCAAAGTAGAACGCCCGTATAATTCCATTTCTATAAAAGAAAAATACACTTATCATTGTTGCTAATTTTTTTTTACTTTCTACATGGAGAAATTTTGACTTTAGTCACTTTTTTCAATGTCTTTAAAGAATTATGTATTCTCTAAATGAATTTTTCTTATCCAACCACATTCCACCACGAAAATTAAAACTTAAAACTATATCTTGAAATTCGTAACATGATGTGTAGGTTTTACATGATCCTCACCACATTTTTTATTGAAATCTTTCAAAATATTAATCTCTTCAAATAATTGTATCTTGTATCTATGAAAGTATCAGCTAGAATAGGTCGATGAACCAAGATGCCAAATTTAAAACATCATATTACTAGTTCAAATATCAGTAATTCCAAAAAAGCAAATTTACCAACATTAGAAGACAAAAGGGGTGAATTGAACACCTCCCGTCGAAATATTATACCGTCTAAGTCAGATATTATTTTTAATATATTTCTTAGTGAAATTTTCAATTTCGCCCGCCACAACTGATTGCTGTTACTAGTGTTTGTTATTCTCCATCTCTTTGTCGTAAGAATTTATAATTGGACTAAGCTCTAGATGTTCTAATCTCTTTTCTAGTGTATCTTTTTAAGAAAAACTTATTAAAAGTCTTTTGGGGTGACTTTAGGAGAAAAGGACAGGCACTAAAAAAGGCTTTTCAGAAGAATAGTTAAAAAGTTCAAAATCAAGGCCTAATCTAATACTACTTAAACAATATAAGTAATCGCGTTGAAAGATATAAAATGTAACTTAGGGGTGTTTGAATTGACATTTAATAAAGAACTTATACTTAAAAATAAGTTGATTAAAAACACTTTTTTACTTTGCTAAACACCACAAAACTGAAAAAATGCTTAAAAGCTAAAAATATCTAAAAATAAATCAATTCAAACACCCACTTAGTGCCTGTTTGGGATTGCTTATTTCCCAAAGAAAAGCACTTATTTTGATGAAAATACACTTCTATATTTTGAAAAGAAGAATGTTTAGTAAACTTGCAAAAATGCTTTAAAAAAAAGCAGAAGTAGAAAATTTTTGCTATTTTTTTTTTTAAAAAAAGAAGCAGAAAATTACTTTTTTCATAACTAAAATATCTCTATCACTCTGTGCCTGTTTGAGATTACTTATTTACCAAAGAAAAGCACTTATTTTGAGGAAAAAAGAAGAGTGTTTAGTAAACTTGCAAAAATACTTTAAAAAAAGCAGAAGTAGAAAATTTCTGCTTTAAAAAAAAAATAGAAGCAGAAAATTACTTTTTTCATAACTAAAATATTCCTATCACTCTGTGCCTGTTTGAGATTACTTATTTCCCAAAATAAACACTTATTTTGAGAAAAAATTATTATTATTTTTTTAAAAAAATGACGTTTGGTAAACTTTCAATAGTGTTTAAAAAAAAACAGAAGCAGTTTTTCTGCTTCTGAGAAGAAGGAGAAAATTTCTGCTTTAAAAAAAAAACAGAAGTAGAAGAAGAAAATTATTTTTTATGTCACAAATACCCCTATCACTCACACACTCTCTCTCTCAAACACATATATATCTGTTATTAATTAATTAACATATCTTATAAGTTTGATTTTAAAACTTTATACTTCATATTTACATCATAATTCTTTATTTTTGTTATGATTTATATATTATTATTATTATTATTATTATTTTATTTTCACTCATTTGGTTTAAATAAATTTAAAAATATAATTAATGATGATGATCAAAGAATATATAACTTTTATTTTTTATTATTAATGATAAAAAGTGACAAATGAATTATGTTACAAGCTTAAATAGTATTTTGACAGTATTTGTAAAAAAAAAAAAATGAATATTTAATTTTAAATAACTAATTCATGACCATGTATTGTACATATATGAACATGATGATTGCTTATTCATTTTTGTTTGATATTATTAATCAATATTTAAATTATTTAAGCAATATATAATTATTTAGTATTTTTAATGAATTTATGTATATAAATATTGATTGAAAATTTTAGAGTACATACTTTTTAATTAAATAAAAATAAAATTTTAATTAAAATTATTATAATAGATATTTAAAATAAATTTTCTATATAAATTAATTTTAATAGTAAAAGTCTATTAATACATGTCCTTTTTGGTCATTTGTCTCAAAAAACACTTCTTGAAAAAGATTATCCAAACACAATCTGTTTATTAAAAGCACTTTTCAAATAAATTTATCAAACAAAATTGTTTTTTTTAAATGCACTTTTCTAAAAAATTATTTAAAAAAAATGATTATCAAATAAGCAGTTTTCTAACAGCAATTCCAAACGGACTCTCTCTCTCACTATATATTAGTGTGTTTGTGAGAGAGAGTCCGTTTGGGATTGCTATTAGAAAACTGCTTATTTGATAATTATTTTTTTTAAATAATTTTTTAGAAAAGTGCATTTAAAAAAAGCAATTTTGTTTGGTAAATTTATTTGAAAAGTGCTTTTAATAAACAGATTGTGTTTGGATATATATATATATATATATATATATATATATATGTATATATATATATATAAAGTTTGATTTTAATATTTTATGAGTATGATTAAAGTTTGATTTTAATATTTTATACTTCATATTTATATCACAATTCTTTATTTTATTTATGATTTATATATTATTATTTTATTTTCACTCATGTTCTTTAAATAAATTTTAAAAAATCATTGATGATGATCCGAAGAATATATAACTTTTTATTTTTTTATTATTAATAATAACAAATGACAGATGAATCACGTTACAAGAATAAATGATATTTTGATAACACTTGTAAATTTTTTGAATATTTAATTTTAAATAAATAATTAATGAAAAGTGACATATTTGTTATCATGTAGTTTACATATATGAAGAAAGAGATGAGTCTTCTGGTAACCTTTAGAAATACAAGACAGATTTTCTACTAGTATGGAGATATTACATAATAAAATTAGGAATGAAATCATTGAGAATTTTGTGATGTATGAAGGACTAATTGTTTTTGTCGTTAATTTTTCATAAATAATGATTTAATTTATGAAATAATTTTTATATTTTTTTTTGATATTTTAAAGTGATATTTAAATTATTTAAGTAATATATCATTATTAATATTTTAATGTATTTATGTATATAAATATTTATTGAATATTTTAGAGCATATGCTTTTTAATTAAATAAAAATAAGATTTTAATTAAAAATATTATAATAGATATTTAAAATAATTTTTTTCTATAAATTGAATTTATTTGTAAAAGTCTATTGATACATATACTTTTCAGTCATTTGTCTCAAAAAAACACTTCTTGAAAAAGATTATCCAAACACAATCTATTTATTAAAAATATTTTTCAAATGAATTTACCAAACACAAATTGCTTTTTTCAAAAGCACTTTTCTGAAAAGTTATTTCATAAAAGTACATCTTAAATAAGAAATTTTGTAACAACAATCCCAAACGAGCTCTTAGTAGTTTGAGGAAATTGTCAGCTGCCTAAGACGTGTAGAATATTTAGTAGCCGTTTGGCCATAAAAACTAAAATTTTTCGAAGTTGGAGTTGAAATTGGAGTTGTGGTTGGCCATGTCTTTTTTGATTTTTTTTTTTTACTTTTGAGAAAACTTTTTAAAATATGATTTTATGCCCCAACTTTTACAAACTATCAAAATCGCTCAATTAAAATTTACCTACTAACGAAAAAACAACACAATTAGCCACTTTTATAAAAATAATTACATATACATGACCATATTTAATGAATTTCAATTATGACATATATAATATTTACATTAATAGTCGTTTTCTCATATTTGAAAATTTTAAATATGGATGTTATATTAACAGATCACTGCTTTTTATTTTTAGGTAACAAATATTATATTTCAAACAAATTTATTTTTTTCGAAATTTATTTCCTTTATTTTCCGTTCCAAAATAGGAAATGATGAGTTGTTATTAAATTTTAGGGTACTGCTATTTTATTTCTTTAATTTTCTTATACATGAAAGATTTTACTCTGTGTGAATAAATTATTTCTATGTAAAACATACTTTGCATATTTATGGTATATTATATCATATACCATAAATATATAAATATGCTTAGTATGTTTCTTTATACTTTGTATATTTATATATGTGTGTATATGGTATCTATATGATATAAACTTCATATATTACATACTTTGTATATTTATGTTATAAATATGCTTAGTATGTTTCTTAATACTTTGTATATTTATATATGTGTGTATATGGTATATACATGGTATAAACTTTATATATAACATACTTTGTATATTTCTGTTATAAATATAATATTTTATATATTTATGGGTATAAATATAATACTTTGTGTATAAAGATACCAAGTATTATGGTATATAAAGGCAGCAGTTGCAATTTAAGGTATAAATTTGTTAAATTGGACATATTTTTTTATGAAAAATATGTATCACCGATTTATATTTTTAGCATATATATGGTATAAACTATTTATATTTGAATAGTATAATAAAGATGTACACAATATAATATATATAATCAAATTAAAAATGAGAATAATTTGTGTCAGTGGTAAACTAATTTGCTACAACTTTATTAATTCCATAAATATAGAAACGATTATCCATTATTAATTATACGACTATAATTCCTCAAACATCTGTATCACAACAGAAAAATTATTATTATTATTATTATATTATACTAATTAGGATCATTAGCAGTAAAATAATACCTTAAATAAGGGAGAAAATTAAATAAGAGAGAAAAATAATGATGAGAGACAAAAAGAGATATATATTAATTAGGGTAGCATTAAATTTGAAATTATAATTATCTTATTTTTTAAAACTGCTGTATACATAATATTGAAAAAAGTAATGTTATAAGGAGATTTATGTAAAAATTTAAAAGATTGAGGTTATATGTAATAATAATAGAAATTGAAATTGGAGATGAAAAATTGTGAAAACACCCAAAACCTATTTTCCCTTTTCAGAAATTTTTTTTGAAATTATTTTCCGAATTTTCATGACCAAACACTACAATTTCCAACTCCATTTTTTTTTTTGAAAAATAAAATAAAATTTCATAGCCAAACGGGCCCTTAATTAATCAAGTTCCCTGTAACTCTACTTTGTAAGTAGACCATTAATATACATATGCTAGGATGATTTTCATTTTCCCACATAAAGAAATGGGAACTGCCTAGTGTCCTCTAGATTACATAAAAGTTTATGGTCTCCTCCGCACCCATTCAACGCACCGTCACGCCTTGACCACCCCATCTCCACCCTCAAATCCCACTTTTCATTTTGTTCCACTTCATAAATATTTTATTAAATTACGTATAAATATTTTTGGGATATTTTCTTCTTGTTTACTTACAAAATTAACATTAGAAAAATAGGTAAGAAACTCTATCATTTTTTGAAATTTTTTTCACTTCATATCAAACACATCCTAGATGTTTGATATCTTCTTGTGGTCCGATTAATTTAAATTGTTGTCATAAACATTTATTATAAAGGTAAAATGTTTTCTGTCAAATGTGAATCCGTCCTCGAGGCTATAAGATTGAATGAAAACATAGTTACTTCTCCTCACAACTTTTAAAATATACATGAGCTTGTTGAATCAACTTAAATGTATGCGACATGACTCAATGCATCAATTTGAATTACATATTATTTAATATGATATTAAAGTCTAACACCTCATTAGAGATAACCTTATATATATATATATATATATATATATATATATATATATATATATATATATATATATATATATCATAAAAAGTTAAAAATAAAAAATAGAAAGTAGTAAAATGACCGGTTCATGAACCTCATTTTGCTTGACATTTGACTCCATCAAAATAGGAAAATAAAGAAGGATTTATATATCTTCAGAAAATAAGTTTGAATGAAATTTGAACCGTGAGTGATGACATCAGTGTATGCAGCAAGCTAGCTCTGGTAAATTTTAGAAGTTCTCTAGAACTGATTCTGGTTCATATACGTAAAATAATCAAAGGTGAATTTGTGAATATAAAATGAAATCCTCAATTACTAATCCGCGAAAATAAATCAAGTTAAAAAATTCTATTAAACCGAGGTAAGAGTTAGACATATCTCAATGCCTGTGATTACCGAAAAAAAGAAAAACATATCTCAATGCCTGTGATTTTAGCCAGAGGCGAATTCAGGATATGAAGTTTGTGGGTGTATCAGTGTTGTCAAAGGTGCGCATAAGCCCTGAAGCAAGACTCAAAATGTGTTGAACGCTTGCCTTGCTTAGTGTGCCATTTAAGTTCTAATTTCTAAGACATACTTTCCCTTGTGAATGGATTTTTATAAAGAGACGAACACTAAATAATTGATATTTCACTTTATTAAAAAAAAATCAATTTCTTTGTTTATATATTTGTCATTCATACTTATATTATTAGTCTTGGACTAAACATAAGTATTCATATTTTTCTCCCTTTATGCCTTTCTTCGTTAAATCTCATGTTTTATTTGTACTTTGTATTTAAACACAATGGACCTTGAAACTTTTTTGCTCTTTTTGCTTTTGATAATACTGTGGTGTACCAATATTATCTTAACGTAGATGTTAGCAAAACCTTCAGTGTCGATTAAGGGATTATTATCATATTCGATTGGTTGCCAATGACATGAACAATACTGAAAATATGAATATATAGAACAAATATGAGTTCTAAGCTAATAACTTTATTTTCTTAAAATGTGAAGTTCAACTAATATGTTGACTTTTAACATTTTTGAGCAGTTGATTGTGGTAGCTTAATGATCAAGGTGTGTTCATCATATAGGATGTTTGCGGGTTCGAATTCCTAATCTAGAAATTTTGATGTTATAAATTTAGTACTAAGCCTTTAAATTTGAAGTATTAAAAATAAAAATGAAAATGTGGCGCTACCCCGAGATTGATCCCAAGTCACATGAACAAAATTTGTTGGATCCAACCAGCACACCAAGATGCACTTCCAATCTTCTTTGGGTGTACTATTACCTATATCCCAATTTCTTAAAATATATATATACAAATTTTTTCACATTAATGGGTGCATGTACACCCACCTATACATGTAGGTCTGCCTCTGATTTTAGCATAATCACTGTTATTATCATACATTCGACTTAAATTGATTATTGGATAGAATTATGCTTATGGCCCTTGGAAGTACTTCTTAATTCTTATGGTCTGCTTTTTGATTTGTTTTTGAACTTTTTAGACTGTCTTTATTTTTATTTAAAGGGAAATATACTATAGCAGCGCTGCAAATTTTGATTTGTATTAAAGCTCTACCCATCCCGTTAAATTTGGCTAGAATATGACGAGTAAATTTTACGAAAATCATTTATCGATAGCAACACTTTCAAAATTCACCGTTTGGTTATCATTTATTAATTAAAACTAACGATAATTAACTTTATTTGGGTTTTGATCAAAACCTCACCTCCCTCTCTTTCAAATATTTCTTTTTCTCTCTTCACTTTTATTTTATCCCGAAACCAACAGCTTGTTCATTGAAACAATTTATAGTCCATATTCTTTTAATTAGTATTCAATAAATTCCCACAATCCATTTCGATTCACCAGCAATATATATGATTATATACTTTAACAAAGCTAATATTTCAATTTTAGTATGCAAACCACGGTCTTAAGCCATCTTAGAGGGTGACACAAATGAAACAAAATAGCAAGATAAGAATTATTGATCCGTTGAAATTGTAAAGAACAATTAGCATAAATAGTTGTTCTATACAAACTTCAAATTAAGTTTAACAATAAGTTTTCAAGAATTACAATGAAGTTCAACACCATCAAACACAAGTCCAAATGAATAATCAAAATGAAGTGTTTGTCAACTTTAAGAAAGAAGATGAAGCAGAAAATTATAGAATCAAGTTCAACGAATGCACTGTGTGTCCTTAAGAAATTTATTCCCCTCAAGTACCCGAGGTTATGAAATCTTTCCTCCCAGGATAAAATGATTCGCTTTCTGAAAATAGAAGTACCTCAAATTTTCAGAAATTTTGAACACACTCAATGATTTGATGATCACACGACAGTTTTTAGAAGAAGAAGGAGATTATTTTTCTACTCAAAAAATTGTCTTTACCTAAGGAAAAATTCAGGTATTTATAGCCATCAGGGTGTTGCTTCATGAAGAAAAGCAATAGTTCAGAAAGGTGCACCTCTTCATAAAGGCGCAACTCTTTGAAAAAAGGTACAACTCTTCGGAAAAGTCACAACCATTGGAAAAGTCATAACCATTCAATCCAGAAAGGTGCCTATTCAAATTGCATTCTTTCTTTTTGTGTCTTTCCAAAAAAAAAAACACCACCTTTTCATTTTTCATTTACACCTCTTAATAACCCAACAATCCCCCACATGAATGGAAAATGACTATCTTATAAAAAATTTATGAACAAGTATCTGATCAACAAGCAAAGACTGATTACATCTAGATTAGTGGGTTTCTCTTTGAACTTTCCGTAGTGAACATGCATCGGATGCACTCGGTCAATCGGTAGATTTGATATCTTTAAACCGTCGAACTTTAATGTACACCTAGACAACACATGTCACACAACCAACCTTTTACCATTTATAGTTCTCACGATTTTATTCGTTTCATCCATGAACATGTCTTGGTTTCATGAGAGCGTAGAGAATAGGCCTTTACTAACATTCTCCTTGAAGCGGCTTCTGCTTTATCCTCACATAAGTGATTTCTAAACATTCAATCCTATAGATTAAACTATTTGGTCAAATCTGTCAAATTTAGATAACCATTAAAAAGTTTCACACCATAAGCCTTAACCTTGTATCCTAAACATTGTCTACATCATGAGAATGAGTTGAGTAAATTGACAATGTTGAACCATCAGTCACAACTTTGTTTGATCTCCTTGAACCTAGATCTTGGGATCTCCAGCCTTCTAGGTAGAGTTACTGCCATGCTGACTTGTCCTAGGCTGTAAACTCATTCCCTTCGATGTTCTCTCAATTCCCTCTTTAGATAGACCTTTTATAAGTGGATCCGACACATTATCCTTTGACTTCACATAGTCAACAGTGATAATTCCACTAGAGAGTATTTCTCTAACGGTATTATATCTCTGTCTGATATGACGAGATTTACCTTTATACATCATGCTCCCTGCCCTACGTATCACCATTTGGCTATCACAATCTATACATACTGGTGCCAATGGTTTAGGCCAATAAGGAATATCTTTCAAGAAATTTCAGAGTCATTCAACTTCTTCACCGGCTTTATCTAATGCGAAAAATTCAGATTTCATTGTAGAGCAGACAATACATATCTGTTTGGACTATTTTCAAGTGACTGCTCCTCCACCTAAAGTAAATATATATCCATTTGTGGATTTTACTTTGTTCGATCCAGTGATCCAATTTGCATCACTATATCCTTCAATTACTGCTGGATATTTATTATAATGCAAAGTATAGTCTTGAGTGCATTTAAGATACCCCAAAAATTTTTTCATTACAATTCAATGAGTTTTATTGGGATTACTCGTGTACCAACTCAATTTACTAATAGTACATGCTATGTATGGTCGTGTACAGTTCATGATATATATTAAACATTCCAACACTCTTGCATAGTCCAACTGTGAGTCTCTTTCACCTTCATTCTTTTGAAGTGCAAAACTCACGTCTACTGGATCTTAGCAATACCAAAATCTAAATACTTGAACTTGTCAAGTACCTTTTCATTGTAATGAGACTGTGACAACGCTAATCCCTGTGGAGTTTTATGAATTCTTAATCCTAAAATCATATCTGCAACTTCAAGATCTTTCATATCAAACTTGCTCTCAAGCATCCGTTTCATAGTATTTATGTCAGAAATGTCTCTACTGTTGATCAACATATCATTCAAATATAAACAAACAATGATCTTGTGATTTGGAGTGTCTTTGATGTAAACACATTTATCACATTCGTTTATTTTAAATCCGTTTGCCAACATAGTTTGGTAAAACTTCTCATGCCATTGTTTGGGTGCTTGTTTTAGACTATAAGGCGGCATAATAAGTTTACACACCTTCTTTTCTTTATTAGAAACCACAAAACCCTTGGGTTTTTCCATGTAAATTTCTTTCTCTAATTCTTCTTTTAGGAATGTTGTTTTCACATTCATTTGATGGATTTCAAGATCATATACCACCACCAAGGCAACTAATATCTAAATTAACGTTATCCTTATTACATATGAGTATGTATCAAAATAATCAAGACCTTTCTTCTGTTTGAAGCTTTTTACTAAAAGTCTTGCCTTGTATTTGTCAATAGTACCATCCGCTTTCATTTTCCTTTTTGAAGATCCATTTAGAACCTAAAGGTTTATTTCCTGTAGGAAGATCAACCAACTCCCAAGTATGGTTGCTCAAGATTGAATCAATCTCACTATTGACTGCCTCTTTCCAAAAGGATGAGTCTGAAGACAACATTGCTTCTTTAAATGTTTGAGGCTCATTTCTTAGGAAAAATGTTATAAAATCCGACCCAAACAAAGTTGACGTTCTTTGACGTGTACTACATCTTGGATTCTCAACATTATGTACATTCTCTCTTGGTTCATCTCGAGGTTGTTTAGACCCTCCACTAGACTGTACATGTCTAGTTCTATATGGATAAATGTGTTCAAAGAACTCATCATTATCTGATTTAATTACTGTATTTTCATTGATATTCAGATGTTCGAATTTATGAACCAAAAACCGATATGCTTTACTGCTTCTAGGATATCCTATAAACACGCAGTCTACAGTCTTAGGTCTTATCTTCACCCTTTTAGGCATATGAACTTGGACTTTCGCTGGTCACTCCCACACTTTAAAATATTTCAAGTTGAATTTTATTCCTTTCAATTTTCATATAAAATTGATAGTGTCTTACTATGGGGAACTCTATTGAGTATTTGGCTAGTTATAAGGATAGCTTCCCCACACAAGTTTTGCAGTAAACCTAAACTTATAAGCAAGGCATTCATCATTTCCTTTAAGGTTTGATTTTTTCTTTCAACAATTTCATTCGATTGAGGTGAATATGGGGAAGTAGTTTGATGGATAATTCTATTTGATAGACATATCTCCGTAAAAGAAGATTCATACTCTCCACCCCTATCACTTCTTGTCGTTTTGATCCTTTTCTCTAACTGATTTCCAACTTATATTTTGTATTACTTTAACGCATCTATTGCTTCATCCTTACTATTTATAAAATAGACATAAAAGTACCTAGTGCAATCATCAATAACAGTTATAAAATATTTTTTTTCACTACGAGATGGTATTGCTTCATATCACAAATGTTTGTATGGATTAAGTCTAAGGGACTGAAATTTCTTTCAACAGACTTATACGAATGTTTGGCATACTTAGATTCCACACATATTTAATACTTTTATTTTGTTGCACTCAAAGTTAGCCAACACTTCCAAACTAATTAGTTTTCGCAAGATTTTATACTTGGCATGTCCTAAACGACTATGACATAAATAATTTGACTCTAGCAAGTAAGAAGAAACCGTAACTTTCTTCATTTCAACAACTATTACATAAAGTTTGAAAAGACCCTCATTGAGGTAGCCCTTTTCTACATACGTTTCATTTTTGCTTATTACAACTTTCTTCGAAATAAACACTTACACTTATTTTTAACGAGAAGTGTTGTCGACACTAAGTTTTTCGTAATAGTAGGAACATGATGAACATTGTTGAGAGTCAACACCCTGCCAGAAGTTACTTTTGAGAATATCTTCCCACTTTCTTCAATCTTGATTGTTACATTATTTTCCATGAATATCACTTCTTTGGGACCAGCAGTATCATAAGTAGCAAAAGCCTTTTTGTCCACTCAAACATGTCTAGTGGTTCCTAAATTAAACCACTATTCATTTGGATATCCAACTAGATTGCTTTCAGTGATCATATCACATAGATTTTCAATCTTTCTAGTTGTTTCCAACATGTTTATCTAATCTCTTTTTCCGTTTTTATTTAAAACTTGACTATTTAGAGCTTTATGGCCACATCACTATAAATATAGCAATTGCCTTTGAATATTTTCTTATTCTTCTCTTTCTCTTATCCAGAAGACTTCTTCATCTTCTTATTATTTTGAGCATCATCCTTAACAGGATTTGCAACCATCATTGATGATTTTTCATTCAACTCATTATCCTCGTCTATCTTGGAATGACTCACACGATCTTTCAAATCAGACAATTGATTCTCAATCAATATTTTTTTTTCTAGAAAATGAGAATCCATACTTGTGAACATTTGCATTTCAAGTTTGGTTAGCCAAAATGACACCATTTGCTTCCATTCTTTGAAGTTCACAACAAATATTTTTTTAATTTCTCTGCCATTTTTATTGCTAGAGCAATACTTGAACGGCTTAATGATGCAACATTGATTGTCGTTGCGACAACACAATTCACAATCTAATCAATTTATTGTTCAGTTTCATTCGTCATTTTTCTGTCAATCTTTGACATACTCTTTAATATTTCAGAATACTAATAATAAAGAATTTAATCTTTAGCCAACTTGTTTCTAGTCAATGATGAAGTTTTTATATCTTCAAATCATCAACCGAATGAATTATGAAATATGACAGAGTTTTTATGACTTCAAATCTAATCAAATTCAAACAGAGCGAAACCCCACACATTTTAAACTTCAAAAATGAATACAGAGAGTTTAACAAATTGGTAAAGTTTTTATAATCTTCGAACCGAATTTTCATACTGATTTCTCGATGAAGTTTTTATATTCTTCTAATCAAGGGAGTAGAAATCAAAAGATTTTAGTCTCCACAAAATCAGACCCAATATAGATTAACCAAATACTTGATTTATAAATGGCGATAATTTTTTTTCCTTTACCAAACAAGCACAAAAATAAATATTTTTATAGTTTTCTTAAAATTATTGTTTTTCTCAATTTTGATAAAATCTGTATTTTTCAACAATAACTTCAAACACATGTTCAAATTAACATATGAACAATCAAATGAAGCTTTAAATCTGTATTTACAACTTTGAACTTTTAACAATAAGTTCAATCCAACTTATGAACATCAACAAAATGAATTTCAAACTATTTTCTGGAAAATAGCAAAATCAAATGTTAAGAACTTCAACACAAGTTCAACCAACTTATGAACTATCAAAATGAAGTTTCAAGAACTTCAAACACAAGTTCAAAAAGTTGAAGAACTATCAATATGAAGTTCAAACTATTTACTAAAAAACAATAAACAAAATAATACAGATTAGTATTAATTTTCTTAAGATTGTTGTTGCAGGCACAAAATCTGTATGTTTTCTATACAAACTTAAAACGAAGTTCAAGAATAAGTTTTCAAGAACTACAATGAATTTCAACACCTTCAAACACAAGTCCAAATGAATAATCAAATGAACTATCAAAATAAAGTGTTTATCAACTTTAAGAAAGAAGATGAAGCAGAAAATTATAAAATCAAGTCCACCGAATACACGGTGTGTCCTTAAGAAATTTATTCCCCTCAAGTACCCAAGGTTATGGAGTCTTTCCTCCCAGGATAAAATGATTCTCTTTTTGAAAATAGTGGTACCTCAAATTTTCAGAAACTTCAAACACACTCAATGATTTGACAATCACACGAGAGTTTTTAGAAGAAGAAGAATATTTTTCTACTAAAAAAATTGTCTTTACCTGAGGAAAAATTCAAGTATTTATAGCCATCAAGATGTTGCTCCATGAAGAGAAGCAATGTTTCAGAAAGGTACACCCTTTCATAAAAGTGCAACTCTTCGAAAAAGTCATGATCATTCAATCCAAAAAGGTGCCAATTCAAATTGCATTCTTTCTCTTTGTGTCTTTCCAAGAAAAAATAAATCACATTTTTATTTTTCATTCACACCTCTTAATAACCCAACATAAATCAAATAAATCAAGGCAAACAAAATATTTTATCATTGTGTGTATCGATAAAGAACAATGATGTCTTTGTGTCAGTATACAATTGAAATTGTGTGTCTGTTAAGTTTGGTGGACCTGAAATCAATATATATATATATATATATATATATATATATATATATATATATATATATATATATATATATATATATATATAAAGGAGAACCATAGAGAAGGTGACATGGCACCTCTCTATGGCCTCTATTGTTATTTATCTTTTTGTGAGATTTTTGCCTATTTTTAATAATTTCTCTCTTCAAATTTTATTTAATTAAAAGGTTATTAATTGAAAATGAATGGTTAATTTATTACATCATTTTTATTACTACTATCAATATAGCCTCTTCAATTATCTAAATCAGTTACAAGATTATAATAGCTATAATTATAATGTAATCAATAATGGCTAATGTTTAGAGAAAAGAAAAACTAGAACACAATTTTGGCCTTTTAATTTCATTTTTTTTCATTTATTACGTGTTATTTTTAAAAACAACTCAAAAGTCACTTTAAAATCATCTTTTAAGCCCTCTTAATTATATTAAATGTGATATGCAAAGTTTATTTCTTTAATTCTCTTAATTAAGATAAAAGTCCAACCATTTAGCTCTTTTTAACTCTAAAATTTCATTGTGTATATTACTCCGTGTATGTGGTATTTTTGGTATCAATTTTTTTTTGCATTTTATTTTCTTTTTGTTTTTAGTTTCTTGTTGGATGTTGCTTAACTTGTATAAAGAAAATTTACAAGATTTATGAGAAGGGTGATGTCATTGAAGAGCCCAAGCTAAGAATTATCTTAAGGCTCTTTTTAATTCTTTAGTAAGTTTTCTTTTTATTTGTCATTGAAGATTGAGATTGTTTTTTGTGTTCATGACTTTCATATTACTATTGATTACGCTTTAAAAGTTAAAACTGATCAACATTTTATATTTTCAGAAACCATACACATATGAGGATGAGCCATTTTTTAAGGTTTCAGATAGGCCTTTCTTTATTGTTTAGCCTTCAGTCTACTCTATGCAAACTAACTGTCATAGCATCATATATGACTGTCATTGGTACATTTTAAGTATGGTAAACCAACTTTAACCTTTAAGTAAAGTGCTGAAACTCGAAAGTTATTTTGCTAAGGGCTCCTTCTACAGATTAGGGTAATCAACTGGTGACATGAAAAAAATTCCTATATTTTTAATGATAGATTTTTTTTTATTCAAATCTTAAATATGAAAAAAATCATGTTAGGGAATACTTACCCATTGAATGGATAAACACTAGACACATGGTGAGAACAAAAAAAAAGTATCTTCGATACTACCTCGTATAAATTAGGATGAAGAGAACAATTTTTTTTTTCAATTTTAATATTGTATACATTGACAAATGAAAAGTGATAGAATCTAATCATTTGTTTGTGTTGCAGAATTGTTTGAAATTGTAACTGTCATGTTGATTGACTTGATCTTGAACCAATGTTGAGGGCGATGATGCGAATGAAGTGGAGCAGAATGTGTGAGGTAGCCAATTTGGTTCTGCTTTCACATGATTGTTATCCGTGTAAAAGCTCAGAACGTTTATCAAAACTGATCATTATATGTATACAAATACATTTGAGAATAATTCTAAGAATCTACCACTATCCACAACAAGATGCAATCAGGTCCAAAAATTGAAAGGTATCATAGAGTTAACTACAAAGGATTTAGGGTTCACGTATCATTAATTTTTCCACTACACAAGATTAATTGTCTTTTTAGTTTGCTTCGTGAAATTTCTGTAATCCCAAAATAGTGATTTGATTGAAGTTTCAATATATGACTTATAATTTTCAGAATATTATTTTCATTTGTAATATATTAATACATATTTAAGCAGTGTAATAGTCACTTTCGATTAAAGATGTCAAAAATTAATCTAAAAATTTAATTACTTCACAATAACAAAGAAAATAACATCCTTTAGTAAATTGATCAATTCACTTAATCATTTATGAAATTTATTTTAATATGCACATTGAGACTTTTTTAGTATCAATCTTGATTATTTTTAAATATATATAAATATTATTAATTTGTAACCGCGCGAAGCATGGCGACATACCCTAGTTTCATAATAAGTAGATACTTTCTCGGAAGTATAATTTATTCTCATTAAATACATTATGAGTGTGTGTTTCGTGCGTGGAGTGTGCATGCAATATTTTTTGTCCCCCTCCCCCTCGCTCCCTCGCCCCCTTTTTTTCTTCATTTTTTTGTTTTGGGATTTTCTCATAATAATAAAGTTAAACACATTAGTAAATATTTTTAAATTAAAAAATATATAGAGAAACTACATAAAATGTAACTAAGAAACAAAATGCAAAAATCACTAGTCTATTTATTAAAAGTACTTAAATTAAAGAAAAACATATGTTCTTTTGAAAATATGAAAATAAATACGAATTCCAAAATGTTACTAGATTTTTGTAGCTTTTGATTTCAAAATAAAATATATTAAAAATGACATAAATTTAAAATATCTAATTTAAATTTAAAATATATTTAAATGCTAAAATGACATAAATGATAAAACCTTAAGTTCGGTAAAAATAAATAAATTAGGTGCTCAAAGTAGCCCCTCCTCTTTTTTTTTTTTGTTTTTGTAAATGCAGAGAGTTTTAGGTAAATAAATGAATAACGTGATTAATTTTAAAAACGAGGTGCTCAAAGTAGTCTCTCTTCCCTCTCTCCCCCGCCCCACCCCACCGCTCTTTTTTTTGGGAAATGTAGGGAGTTTTAATAGGTAAATAAGTGAATAATGTGATTGATTTTTAATCACCCCCCTTATTTTATTTAAAAGATATATATATATATATATATATATATATATATATATATATATTTTAAAAAGAGTATCCTAATTTTAAACAACATATATATCATGTTATTAGGAAACCATTTTATGTGCAGTTCAAGTGGATGGAAGAATTGAAGAGTTGAATGAGGCCATGTCTAAGTTTTGTTTCATGACTTTTATAGTTATTAGGTTAAACACATTGTTAGATTCTTAAATTTGGTATAAATTTTTACTTTGATATTTTAAGTAAACGTTGTTCATTTTAAGCATAGTAGGCTTTCGTTGTATCATTTTAACATATTTTGTTGATATGGCAAAGTGAGTATCACACTCCCTCGAAGCGTCTGGACGTTTATTTAGATAATTTTTCTCTTCTTTCATATATTTTGTTGCCACTATTCATCAATGGTCTCTCAATTGATAGCTAAATTAAAAGAAAGTGAGTTTATTTGATAAGAATTAATCTATAATTTTACTTTTAGCACATAAAGAAAAGAGCAATTTACTCAAAAACTGGGACATATCCAATTCATATAAAAAATTGAATGTGCAATGATCCTCGTAATAAAATTTAAAAATTTCTATATTTTGACCATTCTACCCTATTCCGTAGTTGCTATATGTTGATTTTGGGTTGTCGGGATGGCTGACACGACTCCCAAGGCCTTCAGTAAGGATTTGGGAGAGTTTGAGGTTATTTTGAGGCTTTAAGAGTCAATAGTTGACTTCGATCAATATTTTTTGATCCGAGCGCCGGAATGTCGAATTTGAGTTAGTAGCGGGATTGATTCGGTTTCAGGACCTTTATATATCCTTTGTTTGAAAAATAAAAAAAAGGAATTCTATGGATTAATTTTGTGAAAATAATTTTTTTTCAAAAATCCAACATTGCATTGAGTCCGGAATGTCGAAATTAGCCTAGTAGCATTACTGATTTAGTTATGTGGGTTCCGAACGAATCTCTAAGGTCCATTTGGAGAGTTTTGACTTGTGTCTTTACTGGTTTTCACTGTCATCTGGTGCATGCTCCTTTCCTCTTTGTGGTCGCGACCTTAGGCTCACATTAGCGAAACTCCATTGTCCCTATCTTTGCATTCGTGGGCAGAGGCTCGCGTTCTCGAAGGATTGTGCTGTTTTTAGTTTGTATTTGCAGCCGGAGGCCCACTTCGCGAAATTTTGATTTGAGAATCCTCGCGATCATGGTCAAGGGCCCCCATTCACGAAGTCCAATGACATGGACAAATTAAACACCCTATTTTGGCTCTAAATCATATTTTATCTATTTTTGGACTTTTTGAGCTAGGATTAAGGTGATTTCAAAGGGGTTATCATGATTTCTTCTGTTAGTAAATTTCCAAATATTTATTCCATCATTCCCCAATGCTTTCATCTTCAAAACATCTTCAAATTCGTGAGTTTAAATATGTTTTTGGGGTTTTATCTTATAAATTATTAAATAGATTTTTCGTTGATTCGAGGTCCGATTTCTACCCGATTTTACGTGGGTTTTCAACTATATACTCCTTTTTGATATGGAGAACATAATTCTTAAATAAAATTTTAGTTTTATTCCTTTTATTTTTAGACTCATTTTTTAAACCCATTTTGAACCCGTCATAAATAAGGCCAGTATGGATATCATTAGCTTTTTTTTATTTACTTGTAGAGTCATTTTAAAATGGATTGAACGCATTTGGTGTTGATTCAAAGGAGTTGAGATTTCGTGTTTGGGCTTATGGATCTTTGTTTAAGGCAAGTTAAGATGAACCTTGATTTTTTCTTAAGTGTTTATTTGTTATATGCTTGTTTGTTTGTATGCTGTGATTCGCTTAGGATTGGAGGTCCCGCTTAGATGAAATGATGAGTATCTCTGTAGGTACCAGAGTGTTTGATGGATTGTAGTTACATTATTGCCTTGATTAGTTAGTATTACTACTTGTAATTATCCTTAATTAGAATATATTGTAGATAGATAACTTAGTTCTTTGAATAATCTATATTAGATACCTATATTAGATCTTGAATCTTATCTAGTAAACTTTATTGTGATGATTGGGGTTTAGTGACCTCTAAGGGACAATTATGTCAAACTGATAGAAATGGAATAATCGAGTTATAGAGAATATTTAATGTATAAACGAACTTGTATTAGTTGATGAGACTAAGTATATGGAACAAATTAGGCATGGGTAGTTCCACGATATATTATTGTTGGGACTGTTGTTTATTTTGTGTTTCCCATATAGGGCTTATGTGAATGCATTTACGAACTTGAGTAACTATTTATGATAATGTGCCGATGTAAGACCCCACAAAATTCTCTCGTAGTCTGAGCCTTAGAGCGTGTCCAGTAACGTGTTAATCCGGCCCTAAAAGGTTGAAAAGTATCTTTACAAGTGAGAAGTATTTAAAACCATTTAGAATTTCCCTAATATCGATTTTTTGTCATGTAGAGAATTGAATAAGCTTTTCATCGATACCAAATTCGCCCAAATTCGACACTCGAGCAAAGAGTTAGAGTTTTTTTAGTGAGACAGTGTGCCACCTGGCACTTTAGCGCGTCGCGGAGCCAGCCAAAATGGCAATCGTCAAAATCCAGTGAGCCTCCGTGATTATGGCGCATCACGCCAAGGCTTAATTTCAGAATTGTCAATTTTCAGTGCACCAACGCGATTCCTCCTCGTCGCGGTTCCTTTTCAGTTTGCAACCAAGACGGCAACGCAATTTTCACCGCGTCGCACCATCAAACAGTTTCTCGATTGTCCGATTTCCAGTGGCTGGTACGATTATGGCGCGTCACGCCATAATGTAAAATCAGGATTTTTCAGTTTAATTCCAGAGGCAAAAAAGGTCATTTTGCTATCCCTATATATACTCCTTAACACGGGATTTAGTATCATTTTAACCTAAAAATACTAGTTTTCTCTCAAAGTTGTTCAAGAACAAGAGCTAGGGTTCCTAAATCAAGACCCCAATCATCAAGATTCCTCCGTTAACATTTCAAGAATCAAGAAACTAAGGTACGTAGATGTTGATTCTTGGGTCCCTTTCACCCAAGAAGCTCAAGAACTCTTTTCTAAATTTCAAAGCTTTTATGTTTATGAGTTTTCATGATTCATGTGAGTTGAAATTGATGTTCATGCTATTATTGAGTTGTGATTTATGTTTGTTTACAAGGTTTTCAAGTTTTGACCCTAGTATGTGCTATTCATGTGATGTTCATGATAAACCATCTTCAAGTTGCTTGTTAAGTGGTGTGTTTATGTCAATTAAGTGTAGAAATTATTGAATAAGCAAAGCATACTCCCCATATGTTTGATAAAATGCTTATGTGAAAGAATTAGAGTCATTATAGCATGTTGCCTAGAAATCCCTAATTGTGTGCAAGCCCATGCATGCCAAGTGTTTATTGAAAAGCCCTAGTGAATGAATTGTGGCATGATAGCATAAAATTCTCCAATTATGTGCTCTCCAATACATGCTAAGACTTTAATACATGCTAAGTGTTTGATGAATAAATTATGGCATAATAGCATGAAATTCCCCAATTATGTGCTCTTCGATACATGCTAAGACTTTAATACATGCTAAGTGTTTGATGAATGAATTGTGACATGATAGCATGAAGTTCACCAATTATGTGCTCTTCCATACACTCTAAGACTTTAATACATGCTAAGTGTTTGATGCAAGATCTTGGTGAATAGAGTATGAGCCAATAACACGTCTCCCTATACTATCACATGTTTATGATTTCTAAATACTTGAAGAGATGCTTTAGTGATTGTGATGGTGAATGAATGTCCATAGTCTTGATTATTCAAGAATGATATGTTTTACTTTTATGTTATCGAGTCCTGGGGGTATCTATACCCGATAAATTAGCTGTAGTCTAGAGCCCGTGTCAGTTTCCTCGGTAATCTCAATCAAGACACAACTCTCAGAACTTAGTGAGTTATAGAACTCTGTACTCTCAGAGAGATACAAAACTTAAGAAATCTTAGAAATCTCAGTAATCTCGGTATCGCTAGTAATCTAGCTTCAGTTCTATACTCAGCTCAGATCTAGTAGTATTCAAGTGATCAATTCAGTCCTCTGTAGTATTCGAGTAATCTATCTCGAGCTCAGTATCATTCAGTTAGATAACGAGATTCAGTAGTATTCCATCAGATACAGAACCAAGTGAATTCAGCATAACTCAGTCATATTAGTCGAGAAATATGATCAGTAACAGATTCAACTTAGTTTGTGTTCAGTTAAGAATCAATTCAGAGTCTTTCAGTTGGGAGTAGGAGTTAGCACCGAGCGAGGGCAGGGATGGCGGCTCCCTACCAGAGAGGTAGAGTCATTAGGAGTAATTCGTGAACTCCAGAATTGCGTAGCCAATGCAGGTACAAGAGTCACCCATCAGAAAAGGCTGGTCACCCATCAGATAGGCTTGACTATTATATTTCCTTAGGCTTGACTTCCTGCGAGGGTCACCCATCATATAGTCTTGACCATAGAGGTATTTACCCATGGCACGGTATTGACACCCTTCTAGCTGGGGTTACAGGTTGGACCCCACCAGTTGAGATTCAGGGCATGTCGGTTAAGTGACTATTTCCTTCAGTTACAGTTTCAGTATCAATCTTTAGAAATCAGGACTGTCAGATACAATCATCTATCTCAGTGAGGAACTCAGATAGTTTCATTGATTCATGGACCACCCGTCAGATAGGATTGGTCCTATATAAAGTTATTTAGTATCAGATCCCAAGATCACCCATTAGATATGGTTGATCTCAGTCTCATATTTAGTTGAGTAATCTCATTATCAGATCCCGAGATCACCTATCAGATAGGCTTGATCTCAGTCTCATATTCATTGAGTAATCTCATTATCAGATCCCGAGATCACCCGTCAGATAGGCTTAATCTCAGTCTCATATTTAGTTGAGTAATCCTATTATCAGATCTCGAGATCACCCGTCAGATAGGCTTGATCTCAGTCTCAAATTCGATTGAGTAATCTCATTATCAGATCCCGAGATCACCCATCAGATAGGCTTAATCTCAGTCTCAGATTCAGTTGAGTATTCTTATTGTCAGATTCGGACATGATCATTTCTTATCATTGATAGTAGATTCTGGAATCATCCGTTAGAGAGGTTTGATCTCCGATGCGGTCAGTCAAGAGTAGAAAGATCAAAATTCATTCATTGATATGATTAGATTCAGTTAATCCATTTCAGTATCATCAGTTTTTGAGATTACTCGCTAGATAAGACTGATCTCAACTCCAGTACCTAGTTATCAGTATCAGATAATTTATTGTTCAGTATCTCAGGCATTAGTAGTGAGTTCGAATAATAGTAAACCAGTTTCCGAGTTTTAGTATCTCGAGTCATGATGATTTCAATTATGGTTTGTGTATTCATGCATATGTTCTCATTCTGTACTCTCATGATTATTCAGTTAACTGATTGTTCATGCATAAGCCCTTGTATTTAGCTTTACATCATCTTCATACTTGGTACATTCCCGTACTGACACATTTGTGCTATAGTATTTTATTTGACACCATAGTTTCAGAGGCACGAGATCTAGAGTACCCTTAGCAGCTTAGTCCCAGTCAGCAACAGTAGATGTATCAGTGAGTCCTCTTCAGTCGAGGATGATCCTTATTTTATTGTCGTATCAACCTTAGTTTATTTTCAGTAGACAGAGTTATTTGGGGATATTCCCATTAACTCTACAATTCAGACAGTTTAGAGGCTTTTCGGACAGATGTATCAGTATTCAGTTTTCAATTTTGAGTATTTTTAGATGTTTTGAACCTTATGGACAATTTTTGCATTTATTATCTATATTATGCAATGTTCAGGTACAGATATCAGCAGAGGGTTGGCTTGTGATCCTTCGGGATCATGAGAACCATGCGATGTTTCAGTTCTAAAAAATTAGGTCGTTACAGTCGAGTGGGGGCTTATATGCATATTACTTGTTGATTTGAGATGATATATTATTGTGATGTCTAAGTGAGAGCTTTGACTTGATGTTATTGGTTATGTTTGTGCATTAAATGCATTATTTATTATTATGTTGCCCGATTAGGGGCTTGACTTGTCATCATAGGTTTTATTTGTGCATTAGAATGTCTTATCTATCATTGAGTCGCCCAATCGAGGGATTGGCTTGACATTGTAGACCTTTTTTGAGCATTTAATTGCATTATAATTATAGTGATGTCTGAGTGAGGGGTTAGAGAAGATAATATTGATGACTACATAACTATTTATTCTAGTGTTTCCAAGTGAAAACTGGAATCATGAATTATTGATACATTGAGTTAATTTTGAGCTCACTTATACACGTATTGAATGGATTTTGATCTTCATAATGATTGATTGTGAGCATTACATCTTCATATCACGCATGCATATTCATGTGACATTAGTACCATTATGGCATTCTAATTTTTGAAAGAAAATGAGACACTTTTAAAAGTCCTTGACAAAGGTCATTTTTTGACAAGGTTGATCGTGATAAATTGAAAACCCTTGGCCGAGGTCATTTGCCGGCAAGGTTGATTGATATTGTGAAAGTATATGGGTTATGAATCCCCATAGGTTCTACCTGAAAGCTTTAAGCTCGGTTGGTGTATAAGAAAAGTCACGTGATGACATTTACCATACATCATCATTCCCATACTATGTTAGTATTTACTCTTGTACTATATTTCTTTGTTAGGACTTTGTTTGTGATATTGTGTTTGGGCATTCATTTCACTTCATTAGATTATTTTATTTCATCATATATTAATTTGAAGGTTGAAACATTATGAGATGTAGGTTATGACTGAGGCTTGATAAAAGAGATAGATGTATAGCCCTACTCGTAGTATGAGATCTACTCATTTATACCTGCAATCTTTCCCTATTTTCATCCCATATTATTTGGTTGATTATAAATGATTAAGTTTGCTATATCGTGCTAGTGAGTCTTTTTCATGATAATATTTTTATTTTACTGATTATGGCTTGAACAGTATTGTCTCACCTAGATTAATGTGTCATCATGTATGTGGTAAATTTGTGGACCATTGTGATGGTTTAAGTTAATAGGATAAAAGAATGTAATTGCGAGATAGAGATTATCTGGGAAATACCTTTGGTTGTCGGGATAATGGTTCTTGTCATCATTTTAGATTAGGGTCGATTATCAACGATGCTTGTTGAGTACAAGTGATTTTTTACACACCCTTGCTTTTTTCATTTTCTTTATTTTTCTGCATCCCGCTTAGGTGTTAGTTTAATTGGTAAATGGTAGACGACGTTCCGTCGGAGTTGACATTGCGGCAAGGTAGTGGTTTATGGACTTCAAAACATGTCGAATCTCTCTATTATATCTTATGTTTTATTTCACATCTAAGATATTTTAGATGATTACTATTAGTTGAATCTGTATTAGAGGCTTGTAATAATGACGACCAGATCTAAAATATATATTTGAGGCTCATGTCTCATATATATATTTATACATACATACATACATACATATATATATAGATAGATATGTAGGAATCTTTTGTTTTTTCTATTTTTGCTCTTAAATTCTCTTCAACTCTCGTTCTTTGGGTTGGGTTAGGGTTACATGTCGAGTGAGTGTTATCACGTGCCTATGTTTGGACAGTGATAAATTAGCACAAGTGTTTGGGTTTATTGATCTAATTAGTACAAGTTGAATCTAGTAGAATCTTACAGATCGATGTAGAGACGTCCATTATCTATCTTCGAGAGGCTATGAGAATTTAGGATATTTGATTTCTTCACTTTATTTGGGGCATTCAGAGCTTTGTGTAATTCAAAAACTTCTTATTCACTCTCTCATATATGATGAGCATGCATTCTTTCGTAGTTAGAAATTTAGAGCCAGTGTCTCAAGTGTGCCAAAAGAAATAGGGTTTGAGCAGGAGGTTGGATCAGGATGATTAGGCTTGCTAAAGTTCAGGTTATAACATCCCCTTTAGGTTCTAGAGTTGCTAGTGGTGGTAGGTCTAGTGAGTTAGAAGGGTTGGGGCTACTGCAAACACCGCATATGTCCATACCTATGATTGAGTTTTATTTGATCTGGGCGTTGAGATATCCTTTAGAATGCCGCTCTTATTTTAGTTTAGCATGTCGTTTTAGTTCTTTAGACTCTATATGCATATGTGACTACTAGTGGTTCTCCTAGTGTTGATGAAGTTGCCAAGATTTCTCTGCATTCAGTGACCTTACCCTTTATATTTACTAAAGGACAAAGTAGATATGTAGAATTCATGAGGACCAATCCACCTTATTTTGGTGGGAGATCCTAGATTCGATGCTTATATGTTATTGCTTTGTTATCCTAAGAGGTTGCACAAGTTGGGTTTGGTGGATTCTAATAGAGTAGACTTCACTTTCTTTCAATTCTTTGGGCTAGCTAAACTGGGTGGATGACATTTCTAGATGGTATACCAATTGGATAACCTCCTCTTTCAGTTTGCATAAGTATTTTTAGAGGATTTTATATGGAGATATGAGAGGCTTGTGTGCTAGAGGACCAATGAATTTGATGATCATAGTGGTATGTATGATGAAGGACAGGATCTTTATAGTTATGCTTAGAGACGGTTAGATCAAGGTGGTCTTTTGAGTCCTTCAAGTTTGGCTCAACGACCTCTGAATTCTTTGGTTTGATTCTGGTGTGGAGGTCTCAATCACAGTAGAAAGGATTGGCCATAACTTAGACAAGGAAATAATTCATTATTTTTTTAGGAGAGATGACATGTCTTAGTATCATGTTCCACAAGATAGACTCGATGCCGAAGCTTCTCGTATAATAGTCACAAGTATGGTTTTGGTATTTTTTTAATTTGTCTTGATAACATTTGATTATGGTTATGAATTCTACTATGTGTTCACTTTTTTGACATTAGAATTTAATTTGATTTGTGAGTTTTATTGGGTCTGTTGATATTGCTTTCCCAAAGATAATTCCTTAGCGGTGGATCAGATTTACCTATCTTATATCGTGACTCACTTAGAGTGCATAGTGGGATTAGGCATGATTTCTTGAATTTGATGGATTTTTAATGAATTTGGATGTGATTTTTTTTATGGTTATATTATAGACTAGTGCTGGATCAATAGTGGGTTTTGACATATTCAGGTTATAGAAGGTGACCTAGAGGTTCTCTTGAGAGTCATGGGTGAATTGGAGTTGAGAAAGCATTTTGATTATTGGGATGGTGAGTTGTGAGTAAAGAGAGTTACAACTGAAAAACTTGTGTAGAATTGTATGAAAGTGTTACTGATAGTGTGTATGCTTGAGTTGGTTTTTATAGGGAGGTTACTTCAATGTATTTCTACTTTGGGTTAATACCATGTTAAGAATATCGACTTTGTGGTATGACGAATAGTGCTTACTAGATTGTGTAAGAAGACCTTGTGGTGGGTCGAATTTGGTACAATCAATATGGAAGAATTGCCTTTAAAAGATCCTAGTTGGATAAGAAAAGATTTTCAGGCGTCTATGCCTTGCATATTGCCCCATTTGGTGGGAATATACTGGGTATGTTCTTGTTGTTGTTGTTGTATGCCTTGAGTGTTGATTACATCCTTAGTTATTGGCCTTTGTTGTATGAGGGATTCAACGATTTTGAGACACCTCTTGATTAGGTTTGAAGAATTTCAGCTTATGAGATGTCCTTGCTATGTTTTGGGCAGAGTTTCAAATGGAAAGGAAACAAACTTGCTTACAGAAAATGTTACTTCTTTAGCTAAGTGGCCTAATAGGATATTTTTGCTCATGATTTTTGATTTTTGGAGTATGTGTCTTTATTCCATTATTCTTATATTGAACAAAAACTGAACGAAAAATTATTTTAAAGAGATGTTAAGGAAATTATGCATAAAGAGTTTTGATGTATTCTAAGTTTAACAATGGGTTTGGGTTGTGAATTTGAGGTCCTAACGGTATGGTTTAGCAGTAGCTTATGCAGAGTATTGCTATATTTTTTTTGTTTGATCCATGATTTGGGCATCCATTGGTGAAATATAGTGATTGTTTTACCTCTACTATGAGCTAATTGTTGGTTGTTATGATGAGTTGAATATGTGTGTAAGGTCAAAAAGACTCTTTGTTTACCAGGTTAATAAAGACTCCAGGTTGTTTGATGGTTGTTGCGTATTGAGGACTGCACATGTTATTCTGATGAGTAGCTCAAGTTTTTTTTTTTCATTTAGAGATTTTATGCTTATGATTTATAGAGTGTTATGGTGATCCTGAGTTGTCTCAAAGGGTTGAGTTGTAGGTTTTGGCTATTAGGTGGTGACCTAGTGTGCTGAGCGTGACTTTTAAGGTTTTGTTTAGCTTTGATATCGATTTCTGGCCTAGTAGTTATAGCCTAGACTTGTGGTGTGGTTTGACTTGTTAGTTATAGCATCAACCTTAGGAGGGTTTATTAAGTGCTTTTGTGGGTAGATATGTGATTTATGGGTTCCTTGGTTTTTGATGGGTTCGAGAATAATTTTTAGTCTTGTGGTTATAGCTAGTGTCCTATGGTGTCTTGGTTAGATTTAGTTTATCCAAGTATATTTATGCCTTTTATTATGTTCGACTTAGTTTTTAGGTATAGAGGAAGCTAAAAAATATAGAAATTTGGCTTCTTCAATGTTTTGGCTTTAAAGTCTTGTGATGTGACCTGGTGAGTCCTTATGTTATATATTTTTGTTTCTATAGTGAGACTGATAGTTCTATGGTTGTGACTCCATGTTGGAGTGCTTGTTTGATGTTTCTTAAGGGAATTTTCTATCCTGTACCTATTTTTGGCATATTCTTAATTGTATGTTCGAGGACGAATGTGAGTTATAGTGATGGATACTATGATGACCCTTGTAGTGAAATTTAAAAACTTCTATGTTTTGATCATTCTATCCTTTTCCGTTATTGCTACATGTTGATTTTGGGGTATGTGGATGGTTGGCATTTCTCCCAAGGCGTTTGCTTTCGGGAAGGTTTTGAGAGAGTTTGAGGTTATTTTGAGGCTTTAAAAGCCAACAGTTGACTTCGGTTAGTGTTTCTTAATTTGAGTGCTGGATGAAAATTTGAACTGTGACAACAGATCTAGAATATCGAATTTTGGTTAGTACTAGAGTTTGTTCAATTTCGAGGCCTTTATATCTCTTTTCAATCTTTATTTGAAAAATTATAAGAAGGGGCCTCGAGGGTTATTTTTATGAAAAAAATTCCTTTTAAAAAAGTTTACATCGCCATTGAGTCTGAACTGTCAAAGTTAGCCAAGTGAAATTATTGATTTAGTTTTGAAGGGTCCCAAACATATCTTGAGGGTCCATTCTAAGAGTTTTGACTTGTACCTTTACTGGTTTTCAGCTGTCATCTGGTGCATGATTCTTTCCTTTTTGCGTCCACAGCCTTAGGCTTACATTCATAAAGCTCCATTATCCCTACCTTTGCGTTTGCGGCCAAAGGCTCGCATTCACAAAGGGTTGCACAATTTCTTCTTTTCATTCACGAATAAAGGCCCGTGTAATCGAAGGTCTGGGGTGGGCAACCTCGTGATCGCGGTCAAAGGCCTACTTCCACAAAGGCCAACGACCTAGACAAATTAAACACTTCTTTTCGATGTTAAATCATATTTTCTTCATTTTTGAACTTCTAGAGCTCGAATTAAGGTGATTTTAAAGGAGTTTTTATGATTTCTTTCATGGATAAGCTTTCAAATTTTTATTCCATCATTCTCCCATGATTTCATCTTCAAATCCATGATTTTAAATGTGTGTTTGGTGTTCTTTTTTATAAATTATCAAATGAGTTTTTCTTTGATTCGAGGTTCGATTTATGCTCGATTTCTAATGGGTTTTCTACTATAGACTCCTTTTGATAGGGGAACATTATTTGGAAACAAAAATTTGATTTTATCCTATTTATTTTTGGACTTATTTTTTTAACTCGTTTTGAACCCCTCTTAAATAGGATAAATATGGGCATCATTAGTTTTCTTTTGTCTCATAGATGTCATTTTTGAGTGGATTGAATGTGTTGGTGTTGATTTGAGGGAGTTAAGCTTCCTATTGAGGCTTTGCATGTTGTTTGAGCTTGTGTATCTTTATTTAAGAAGAGTTGAGGTGTACCTTGACTTTTTCTAAAGTGTTTATGTGTTATATGCTTGTTTGTTTGCATGTTGTTATTCGTTTAGGATTCGAGGTTCCTCTTAGGTGAAATGGCGAGCATCTCCATGGGTACCAAAATTTTTGATAGACTACAGTTGGATTGTTGCCTTGATTAGTTAGTATTACTACTTGTAATTATCCTTAGAATAGGTTGTAGATAGATAACTTAGTGTTTTGAATAATCTTTATTGGATGCCTATTTTAGAGCTTGAATCTTATCTAACGGATTTTATTGTGATTATTGGGGTTTACTGACCTCTAGGGGACAATTATGTCAAATAAATAGTGACGGAATAATCTAGATTTAGATAATACTTAGAGTATAACAGACTTATATTAGTTGATGTTACTTTATGTATAGAACAAACTAGGTTTTGGGTGGTTCTGGGATATATTATTGTTGGAATTGTTGTTTATTTCGTGTTGTCCACGTGGGGCTTATGTGAATGTATTTATGGACTTGAGTAACTATATGTGATCGTGTGCCGAGTATGGCTTATATGCATATTGATTAGTAATTTGAGAGGATATATTATTGTGATGTCCGAGTTTTTTTTTGGGGGGGGGGGCTTAACTTGATGTTATTGATTATTTTTGTTCATTAAATGACTTATTTATTATTATGTTTCCCGTGTGGGGGCTTGACTTGTCATCATATGCCTTAGTTGCACATTATAATGCCTGATTTATCACTGTGTCATCTGTGTGGGAGTTTGATTTGACATTATATATAATACACCACAAGTATCAAGATAAGCTTCCAACTATTCACATATGATTAAAGACCTTGAAGCTATGATGTTAAGCCATAATTAAGGGTCATGACCATTCATATAGTGTATAAAGTATCTTCGATGTGAATCATGGTCATAGGAAGCACTTACAGTAAGTCGAGTTGAGAACACATGTATCAATTGAGTTCTAGTAGTGGATCCTACAAGGGTCAACTTTAATCGAGTGTAACTCTTAGAAATTAACAATTCAGGTGTCCTACTATATACCAAGTGAAAGATCTTCGAAACTTCTTTCTAACTAAACTGGTTTCACCTTAATTTGATATCAAAGTGGGAAGTTATGCTCATTTTTATTCCTGTGTGTTCGTCTGTCAATGAGGTGACGACTTGAGGTGATAAGCCATCAACAAGGTGACGAGCTATCAGTCTCATCATCAACTTTAACCCGAATGTGATCAAATCCAGCTGCAAGGTGATGACTTAAGGTGATAAGCCATCAATAAGGTGACAAGCTATCAACCTTGTCGTCAACCTGAACTAGAAAAAGGTAATACTCATCTAGAATTGACGACTAGGGTGACAAGACGACACCAAGTTGATGTCTTGTCAACCTAGTCGGCAGTCAAGGAATTACTGCATTTTTTATTGGTTTTGTTAGGGGTATTTTGGTATTTTCCTCGTATTAAACTCCTCTCCTACGACTTAAATCCTCCAATAAATGCTTTTGCCCATAAAAATGATTAGTTTCCAAGGCTTATTATTCTCTCCACTCTCAAGAAGAAAAGAAGTAGTGTTTCTCTCTAAAGTTCAATCCAAGGCTCCAATTCGAGTTTTCTTCAAGATAATCACTAAATTTAGGTATGTGGGGTTATGAACAAGGATCTTCTTCTATCCTTGTTCCCAAAATATGTTTTAAGCATTCAAGTTATGTGATTTAGAGATTAGGGTCCATACCCAAAATTTCTTTGTTTTAAATTTATGGAAGTATCATGTGAGTGAAAGTTTTGAATGCATTATAGTTTACTTATATCCGTGTTTTGACTCATATTGTGAATTGCTTCCATTATATTGACTAGTATATACCTGAATGATTTCAAGTAGATGATTTAGTATGATGTTTTAGTATGAATTTCAAGAAGAAAATCATGAATCCAAGTCCTAAGTATAAGTTTAAGTTTACAAGAAAGCTTTTGAAGTTTCATTTTTACGTAATACTCTTGATTTCAAGAAAAGATGGATCTTTTGATCCCACGTTAAGACATGAAATCCACATTGTTCATCCTAATTATGATTTAAAAGAAGAGCATAATTGGTTTTAATTATATAAACCCTTATTCTAATTTAAGGTGAATTTTCCTAATACAAGAGCATATGTATACCGAAAGTAGTATTTAGCACCGATATGAGAATGCAGATGAGCGTATCCAAAATACCAGAGACATGAGCCAACATAGGTTAATCTTTTTCCCAATATGGATGAAGTAAAGTATAGTGATTGCTAAGTTAAGGTTCTATTCCGATGGCAAGGGTAGAACAACTCTTCCCATTATGGGTAAAACATTGGACTCCATGGTAGCTCTCATAGTTTATGTCGGTTAGAAGAATCTCTCATAATTAAGATTTAAGGCAAATACTTTAAGAAACTAAGTGTTATGGCTCACAAAGTTGTTTGATATGATTTATTACCTATATTCTTTATGATCTTTCAGTCTTAAGTTTTAGTCAAGTCTAAGGTGAGTCATTTACACTTGGCATGCATTGTTTCAAAAGCTTATATAGTTGATACTATTGTTTTAAGTATGCATTCACCCCTATATGCTCAGTACATTCCAGAAGTACTGATCCACATATATGTCTGTGTGCTGCATTGTCTTATAATGTAGGTCCTGGTATCCGTATCCAGTAGCGTAACTGATTTCAGCATCACTACCTGTATCCTTACTTGTGGTAAGTCCTCATAGTTCGAGAGCCTGGATTATCAAATTTCCTTATGTTTGATAGTACTTAGATTTTAGTTTCAGTTTGATGCTCGGTTCAGCTGTGGTCTATCGCAGTGGCTCTCTAGTCATTAGTAGAGGCTTGTCTAATGGTGAATAGTTAAGTTTGTGAAGTTGTTTAAGGTTTGAAGTTTAAGTTTTGCTTACAGAGTATAGAACTGCTTACTATTAGTTCCTTATATTTCATTTCCATCTTATCATGTGAATTTTTGATCTAAATAAGGCATCATGGGTTAGCTTGGGGCTACTCGTAGCCTTAAGTACTGTGTGATGTCAAGGGGTTCTCCCGGGGCATTTAGAACTTGGTATCAGAGCCTAGGATTTAAACAGTCCTAGGGAGTCATACAAGCCGCGTTACGTAGAGTCTTGATCATGAGTGTGAAGTATGCCACATTTATGAGCAAGAGTCTATAAGATGAGTTAGGAATCATCCTTTCTTTCATGATCTATCGTGCTTAAAAGTTGCCATTATCTGCTCTAATTCATGCTCTTACGTGATAGAATATGCCTCCTTGTCGAGCCAACACACATAGAGACGGTGCTCAACTACCCCTGTAAGCTGACCCCGTGAATGAGAATATATTTCATGCAGAGTTTTAGTCTACTTTTTAAGCGTTGGACCAAGCTGTGAGCGCCAACATTTAGGGGAACCAGCAAGAAATGATCCTACTTTAGGAGAATGGCAATTTAGTTACGGCCCAGATTTAGGACTTCATGAGGATGAATCCATCCAAATTTCATGGGTCAAAGGTGGATGAGGATCCATAATTCTTTATTGATGAGGTGAGAAAGATAACTTAGATTATGCATGTTACTAAAGAAGAGAGTATGGAGTTAGCATCTTACAGGTTTAAGGATGTTGCTTATGATTGGGTTGCGATGTAGAAGGATAGTAGGGGTAAGAATATAGCTCAAATGAGTTGGTAGGTATTCCGCAATGCTTTTTTGGACAGGTTCTTTCCTCTTAAGATGAGAGAGGCTAAGGTGGAGGAGTTCATGAACCTGAGGCAGGGCTCTAGGACAGTGAAATAGTACTGCCTCAAGTTTACTCAAATTTCTAAATATGCTCTCGAGTTGGTGGCTGATACTAGATTTTGTATGAGTAAGTTTGTTACTGGGGTGTCTGATTTGGTAGTCAAAGAGTATAGGACTGCCATGTTGCTTGGACATATGGATATTGCTAGGTTGATCTAATACCCCGCATGTTTCTAAGATAGGAGACGAACCATTTTTCCTATTTATGAAATCTCCTATCCTGTGATTCATACTTGAGTACATGACTTACAATGAGTATCCTGCGATAAGATAGCTTATGATGCGTTAAGCATGTTTATATGAGTCACTTAAGGTAATACAAGCTAAGAGTTTTTGAATCCATCAAGTTTTAGTATTCGATTTCATAAGGGTCATATTTTAACGAGTATAACTCAATGTTAATGTGTTATTTCTGCATATTTCTACCCACCAAATTATAGAGAATCGAATTAGCTTTCCAACGATACCAATTTCATCAAAATTCGACAGCCGAGCAAGGAGTTATGGCTTTGCGAAGTAGAGTGCGTCGCCTAACCAATCGCACATGGCCACTGGAAAACATATGAGATAGCATATGCGACGCCTATGTAAATATAGGCGATAACATATATGGCACCTATGTAGATATAGGCTATATCATATGCGGCGCCTATGTAAATTTAGGTGTTATCATATGCAGTGCCTATGTAAATATATGCGATATCATATGCGACGCATATCTTATGGTTTCAAGTGACTTAAACACTCCGTTTTGAGTTATTTTGAGGGTAATTAAGTTTTTTAATACTCCTTACACGTCCCTAAACTTAACCCTACGAAATATATAGCTCCTAATTACATTACATCCCTACTAACATCTTAAGTTCATCATCCAAGAGTACTAAAAGAGAAAAACCAACTAGGGTTGCATAATTAAGCTTGAAGATCCAATTTCAAGGAAATTCCTTCGTCTATCATCAAGAATCTTCCTTCTAAGGTATGCGTGAGTTGATTCATGGACTTCTTTCGTCCATGAAGCTCAAGAACCATTTTTTAAATTATGTATTATGATGTTTATGTTGTTGGTGGTTGATATTCATATGGTTGAAGTTTGATGATGCCTAAGGTAGGATCTTTGTATGTTTTGTATGAGGATATGGTGGTATTTAATGTATAAATATGTGAAATTGGTGGTTGAATATTTGTAATCTTGATGAATCCACCTATGCCTAAGATGTGAATCTAAGGTATTTGTGAAAATACCTAAGGGAATAGAAATCATGCTTTTATGACATAATAAGTCCTAAATGACTATTCCATGTTCTAAGTTTATGTTCAACGTGATCCCCATGCTATTGTCTTAAATTGAAGATGTTGTATGAGATGTTCATGATATTGTTGTGATATGGAATGACCATGTTATTGAAGCCATGCAATTATATAAATGTTGTGTGCATTCCTGATCATGTGATGGTTTGTTGAGAATCATTCTTATTATGAAATCCTTACTTATGATATTATGAATTGTGGACTCTACTCTTATGATCAAGTCAGTCATGTGTGTCAGTTTCCTTCCATCGAGTCCTGGGGGTACTTGTACCCAAAAACTATAGTTGTGTGCCTAGAGCTAGTGTCATATTTCAAGACATCCTCAGTCAAGCTATGCTCCATAGATTTTAGTTAGTCACGTGACTCAGAAAAACTCAGAAATCTCAGTGGTTCAGTAGTCCCAGTAGTTTCAGTACTCTCAGTCAGACCTCAGATCTCAAGTAGCTTTTCCGTCAGTCAATGAAACTCAGTGAATTTAGTTTAGTTTAGCTAAGAAAATATTATCAGCTCTGTTAATCAATTTATAAATCAGTTCAGTTCAGTTAGTCAATTCAGCGCAGTTAATCTTTTTAAAGTCTTTCAATTGTGAGTAAGGACTAGGACCGAGCGAGTGCAAGGATAGCGGTTTTTCTCGTTATAAAGGCAGAGCCGTTACCAGCAATCTTTGTACTCCATAACTGCGTAGCCAGCGTAGGACAGGAATCACCCGTCAGATTAAGGCTATACTTGACTATTATATTGCCTTAGGCTTGATTTCCTGTTCAGGGTCACCCGTTAGAGAGGCTCGACCATAGTAGAGGTCTCTACCCGTGGCCTGGTATGTACACCCTTCCAATCAGGGCAAAGATTGGACCCCACCAGTACAGTATTAGGGCATGTCGATTAGGTTACTACCTCCCACAGTCACAGTTACAATTACAGTTTCAGTATTAGTCTTCAGAGTAGAAATCAGGAATCAGGACTGTCAGATATAGTCATCAATCTCAGTAAGGAACTCAAATAGTTCCATTGATTCCTGGACCATCCAGTTAGATAGGCTTGGTCCCATATTCAGATGCTTATTATTAGATCTAGAGGTCACCAGGTAGACAGGCTTGATCTCAATCTCAGATTCAGTCGAGTATTCTCATGTTTATATTAGTCAGCATGCTCATGCATATAAACCCTATGCATTTAGCCTACCCCCACGTATACTCAGTACTTTAGTTGTACTGACGTATTTACGATATGGTGCTACTTTTTTATACTACACCATAGGTTCTGAGGTGCAGATTCTAGATCAGCAGTAGCAGTTCAATAAGCAGTGAGTCCTCATCTTTTGAGGACGTGATCGTTACATTTATTATTCTAGTATTTCAATTTAGGCAGTTAGTTGGAGACATGTTCCTTCAACTCCTTATTCAGACAGTTAGAGGCTTTCAGACGATTATAGAGTTTTCAGATTTAGACTTTAGTATTTCTAGTTTTGTTTTGGTACTGTGATACCACCTTATTTCAGATATTTTATTATTCAAGATTGAACCTTACGCTCTCTTTGTTCATGTTTCCGCATTTTATATGTATATTATGTAGTTACAGGTACAAATATCAGTCATGGGTTAGCTTGTGGTCCTTCAGGGTCATGAGCACCGTGTAGCATTCCGATTCAAAAAATTAGGGCGTTATAGTTGATGACTCATGCTCAATAGATTAAGGAAGAAAAGTTGAAAGAAAGAGAAAAGAGGAACAAGAGGGCTAGGATTGGACAGTTTGAGTTTAGTCAGCCAAGTTTAGGAGGAGGAAGTCGTTTACAGTTTTAGGGTCATTCATTAGTGGCTGCGCCATCTTTATCTAGTTCCCCTGCACCTAGAACCAAGAAAGAGCAGTGGGGCAAGACTTTGAATTACAGATCTCAGAATAGTGTAGTTAGGAGGCCCAATTTCCCATCATGTGTAAAGTATGGTAGAACTCATCCAGGTGAGTGTTTGATGGGCAAATGGGGTTGTTGTAGTTGTGGTAAGGTGAGCCACAGAATCAAGGAGTGCCCATATGCTATAAAAGGAAACAGAGATTCTCATCCCAAACTCAGGCTACTAGTGCAGCTCCTCAGCCAGGCCGCTCAGTTTCTCTGTAGGGCGCATATTTCAGTACTGATGATGGTCAGTTCCAGAATCGGCTCTATGCATTACCATCCCATCAGGAGCAGGAGAGTTCACTAGATGTTGTTACTAATATGCTTCGTGTCTTTCACTTTGATGTTTATGTGTTGTTAGATCCGGGATTAAGTTTCTCTTATTTAACTCCCCTGGTTGCTGAAAATTTTAGGGTTGGTCCTGAAAGTCTCTCTAAGCCTTTCTTAGTTTCCACACTAGTGGGTGAGCCAGTTATTGCCAGATGAGTTAATAAGGAGTGTCCTATTACTGTCCTTCATAAGATTTTATTAGCGGACCTAATAGAGTTAGAGATGGTAGATTTTGATATCATTCTGAACTTGGATTGGATGCATTCATGCTATGCATCGATAGATTGTTGCACTCGTATGGTAAAGTTTCTGTTTCCTAATGAAGCAGGTTTTAAGTCGAAGGGTAGTTCTGTATCTCTCAAGGGTTGTTTCATCTCTTATCTTAAGGCCAGAAAGTTAATATCAAAAGGATGTATCTATCATTTAGTTCTAGTCAAAGATACTAAGTCTGAAGTCCCGATAATTTAGTCAGGTAGTAAATAAGTTTCCAGAGGTTTTTCTCGAAGATCTTTTGAGGGTACCTCCAGATAGAGAAATCGAGTTTGGTATTGATCTTTTTCCTAACACTTAGCCCATCTCTATTCCTCCATACTGTATGGCTTCGTCTGAACTTAGAAAGTTAAAAGAATAGCTTAACGACCTCTTAGATAAAGGTTTCATCAGACCCAGTGCTTCTTCATGTGCGGATCCGATCCTATTCATGCACAATAAATATGGAACTTTTAGAATGTATATAGATTATAGATAGCTGAACAAGGTTACCATTAAGAATAAGTATCCCATTCCTAGAATCGACAATTTGTTAGATCAACTTTAGAGTGCCCGGTGGTTCTCCAATTTTGACCATAGATCGAGGTATCATCATTTGAATGTTAGGGAGCAAGATATTTCAAAAAAAGCTTTCCGAATGAGGTAAAACCATTTTGAGTTTGTAGTTGTGTCATTTGGACTAAAAAATGCTCCTGTAACCTTTATGGATTTGATGAACAGGGTCTTCAAGTAGTACTTGGACATGTTTGTCATTGTCTTTATAGATGACATACTGGTGTATTCCAGAAGTGAGGAAGAGGACGCGGATCATTTGAGAATTATACTACAGAACCTTAAGGACTATCAATTGTATGCAAAGTTTGGTAAATATGAATTTTGGTTGGAATCTGTTACTTTCTTGGGGAATGTAATTTTAGGGGTTGGTATTCATGTATATCCTTAAAAGACTGATACAGTTAAGCACTGGCCTAGACCCATCACTCCATCTGATATCAGGAGCTTTTTGGGTTTGGCTGGGTATTACAGAAGATTTGTTGAAGGATTCTCCTCTATAGCCACGCTGTAACTAAGTTGACCCAAAAGAGAGTGAAGTTTTTATGGTCAGATAAGTGTGAGAAGAGTTTCCAGGAGTTGATGGATAAATTAACTTCGACTCTAGTATTAGCTTTGCCAGAAGGATTGAATGGATTCATGGTATATTTTGACACTTCTAGAGTTGGGTTAGGCTATGTATTGATGCAGAATGGAAGAGTGATAGCCTATGCTTCCAGGCAACTCAAGGATCATGAAAAGAATTACCCAACTCACGACTTGGAGTTAGCTGCCATAGTGTTTACTTTGAAAATTTAGAGACACTACCTCTATGGTGTGCATGTTGATTTATTTACATATCCTAAGAGTCTCTAGTACATATTTACTCAGCGAGATTTGAATATTTGTCAAAGAAGGTTGTTGGAGTTGAAAGATTATGACATGAGTATGCTCTATCATTCGGGTAAGTGCAATATGGTGGCTGACATACTAAGTAGGTTATCCATGGGTAGTGTGGCCCATGTGAAAGAGGAAGAGTGCTAATTGGCCAAAGAGGTGCATAAATTAGCTCATTTGGGAGTATTTTTAATCGGCACTGATGATGGGGGAGTAGTAGTACAGAATGATTCGGAATCATCTTTGGGATTAAAAGTGAAAGAGAAGCAGCAACATGATCCAATACTTAGCCAGACATTGGAAGCAGTCCAGTAACAGAAGGTTGAGGCTTTCTCCCAAGGGAGAGATGTTGTGCTTTGATATCAGGGTAGACTTTATGTTTCAAATGTGTATGGGTTGAGAGAAAAGATATTAGCCGAGGCCCATGGTTCGAGGTACTTCATTCATCTAGGTGCTACTAAGATGTATCGAGATCTATGAAAAATTTATTGGTGAAATGGTATTAGGAGGGACATAGCTGAGTTTGTAGCCAAATGTCCCAATTGTCAGCAAGTTAAGGTTGAACACCAAAGACCGGGTGGTACGTTACACGAGATTAGTATCCATGCGTAGAAGTGGAAAGTAGTGAATATGGATTTCATTACAGGATTACCTCATACGAGACGTCAACATGATTCAATTTGGGTTGTAGTAGATCAAGTGACTAAGTCAGCTCATTTTCTACCTTTCAAGACTTCAGATACTGCGGAGAATTATGCTCGAATGTATATCCACGAGTTAGTAAGGCTTCATAGGACCCTTTATCTATCATTTCAGACAGAGGCACGTAGTTCACTTTGCAATTTTGTCAATTCTTTCAGAAAGGCCTTGGTACAAAGGTTAAGCTTAGTACTGCTTTTTATTCACAGACAGATGGTCAGGTTGAGCGTACAATTCAAAAATTAGAGGATATGTTGAGGGCGTGTGTCTTAGATTTCAAGGGAAGATGGGATGACCACCTACCATTGATCAAGTTCGCTTATAATAAGAGTTATCATGCTAGCATTCAGATGGCTCCGTTTGATGCACTGTACGGCCGTAGGTGTAGATCATCCATAGGATGGTTTGAGGTTGGAGAAGCAGCGTTGATTGGGATAGATTTTGTTCTTAAAGCTATGGCTAAGGTTTAGTTGATTCGTGAGAGATTGAAATTTGCTCATAGCTGTCAGAAGTCATATATTGATGTGAGAAGAAGCGAGCTTAAGTTTGAAGTAGGTGTTTGGGTATTTCTGAAGGTATCGCCCATGAAGGAAATACTGAGATTCGAGAAGAAATGGAAGTTGAGCCCGCGATTTATTGGTCCATATGTGTGTTGAATTACCCTGATAGGATGAAAATAATGTAATTACGAGATATAGATTTGTTGGAAAAATCTTTGGGTAGTTGAGATGGTGGTTCTTGCCATCGGTTTGGATTAGGATCGGTTACTGATGATGCTTGTTGAGCACATGTGGTTTTATACTCACCCTTGCTTTTTATTTCCTTTTTATTATTTTTTTGTACCCCGTAAAGGTATTGGTTCAATTAGCAAATGGTAGATGGTGTTTCATCGAAATTGACATTGCGTAAATCTAGATAGTGGTTGATGAACTTCGAAACATCTGAATCTCTCTATTTATGTATTATGTTTTATTTCACATATAAGATATTTTAGACAATTATTATTAGTTGAATCTGTATTTGAGGCTTGTACTGATGACAACTAGGCCTGGAATGTATCTTTGAGATCTGTATCTCGTCTATATATAGAGAGAGAGTGGAATTCTTCTATTTTTTTTATTTTTCGCTCTTGAATTTTTTTTACTTGTCCAGAGTCTGTGACAAGTGCCATCACGTATTTGAATCATAATAGAATCATATTAAGATTTTTTTTTCAAATATTAGAGAAATCATTCACAAAAATTGAATCATCCCCAAATAATTTTTTTGACAAGAATTAATTTGTAATTAAAAATTCTCCAAAAAACACACATAATATTTTGTCCGTAAACTTTAATTTCGCTACCTTTTTTTACTTTTTCTCAAATCAAGTTTCATGGTGATGGCTTCGCAGATGATTTTAATATGGACCAATTGCGAAATGAATTTGGTGTTTGATTCAAATTCAGACCATTACAATTTCATGATGATGGCTTCATCGATGATTTTGATGTAGACTCCAATTGTGAAAAGAATTCGATGTTAGAACCAAATCATGGATGTTTTATGGGACAACTTTATAGGGTTGAATGTGAGGGAACCATTGAAGGTGATATATGAAGCTTATGAAGGAGAAGAAGAATAATTTCTATTTTACATTTTGAGTTATTGTCTGGAGTAATTTGAAAAAAAACTTTAAATAAGTTATGTGGGGGTATCATAGAGAAGAAGACACCAGGCTGGGGTGAGGAATTAGTTTCTGCCAAAAAATGAAGTCTTGCGTATGTTAGAGAAGACAACCGCGGGGGGGGGGGGTAGTTTTTTTTGCTTATAATTTATTTTTAAATTATTATTTTTCACTCAAATGCCATATGTCCTGTTTTAGTTAGTCAAGATGCCATATCATTTGCGAGTGTATTATACTCTAGTTGTAATTTTAGTTGATTATTGGAAAGGTGTCAAATGACACAGTGGAAGCCCACATAAGGTGCTTAAAATGAAGGAAAAATTACCTAAATAAACAACACAAGTTTCTAAACTTCTAAAAATCCTCCCACTTGTAAAAAATTACTTAAATCCCAATATTTCATATTTATTGGTAAAACTGAGATACAAGTTAAACCTACAACTAACAAGTCGACTCTTTACCCAAAAATAATCCACTTCTCTTCTTTGTACGCTGCAATTTCTGGTATAGTTTCTATCCAACTTCTCCAGCTAATTCAAAACTTTTAATTAAGGTAATTTCCCCCCATAAAATCATCTTCAATTTATTCTATTCCTTTTTTACGTTTTTTTTTTCAAAAAAAATATTTTGCGCAAGTAAAGCTAAGTGAAATTTGAGTGTTTTGGTTGAGAAATTTCTCCGATTATACTTTTTTATGCTTCATTATTTGAATTATCATTATGAATAGATATTCTGGACATTCTTTTAGTCTTAGGTTTTCTCAATTAGAATGTATCAAAGAATCTCAAGAAGTTGTAAACTTCGTTCCTGGAAATTTTGACTATGAATTTGATGATTTTGATGAAAATAGATCAAAACATAGAAATGATCCCCTAACTATGAAGAAATTACGGCAAAAGTATTCTAAGAAGGACAAGAAAAAAGAAAACGATTCTAAGAAAAGATGATCCAACAGTCCTACAAGTAAAGCTCCCGCCAAGAGAAGAAGAAGTGTCGAAGAAATTTGTAGAGATGAGCTTCCTAAGGTAATTGTATGTTCAGATCTGTTGAATATTAGTCTGAGATACATATTTTGACTTGGATGATACGTTTAGAAATTCATTGTTTATCTGGTTCTTTGTTGCTAATTTTATATGTATCTTGTGATTTTTGTATATTGAAATTAATATAACAAAAGATACAAGTTTTTAGGTACATAGATACATGTTATGTTGACTTGTATCTGTGAGCTGTTGTTAATGCTTTGATATGTATCTATTGGTGTTTAAATTTTACTTAAAGTTTTATTATAAAAGATACAAGTTATGACTTCATAGATACATGTTGTGTTAACCTGTATTTGGGACTAACTGTTAATGCCTTGAAATGTATCTAGTGTTGTTTAATTTTTATTGAAAGTCGTATTACAAAAGATACTAGTTTATATCTACATACATACATGTTATATTAACTTGTATCTAAAGTATGATGTTCTTAGAGTTTTTGTTTATATTGTACTATCTTAATGTAGAGTTGTTGCATCTCAACTAATTTTATCATTATTGTTTCTTTTTGTTTTTAGGAATTGAGTTACGTTATAAAGGAAATTCCAACTCACCCTCTTAGATTTGTAAGTTCATGCAATTTAAGATTTAAAATAAAATTAAAGAAGTTGTCGGCCAAGAAGTTTTACACTTATTTGAGAAGACTATTTTTGAATGTTATCTCAACATACCTCTTTTCAATTATATTGGACAAATAACAAAATATCTTCTTATGCTCGAGATCGATCAACCAAATCAAGAAGAGATACATGTGTTTGTCAAAGGCCAGATTCTTAGATTTTTCATTTATGAATTTTCTTTGATAACTGGCTTAAACTGTTTTGATAATGTTGATGATTTCAAATATGAAGATTCTTAGCCGAGTCGGCTTATGAAAAGGTATTTTTTGCAATCAAGGAATGTGGTAGATAAGGAGGCATTAGTGGAACGTTTTCTGAAGTGAAATTTTGAAAACAAAGAGGATGCTCTCAGATGACAATCCTATACTTTGTCCACACATTCATCTACTCACAGCTAAATGCTTCTCCCGTGCCATTTTTTGATTTCAAAATGGTTGAAGATAGAAAATATTAATTCTTTCATTGGGGTAAAGTGTCTTTCTCCAGGTTGATGGCCTCATTAAGACAAGAATTTTCAATGGAGAAACAACTTTATAGGTTGGGTGGTATCCCTCAAGTTCTTAACGTGTGGATGTTTGAACTCTGTTCAAATGTTGATACCAAAGTTGCTGTGAAGGAGGGTAATAACATACCTCGTATATTGAATTGGAGGGTTGTTGTAATCCGGCCTCAATTCAATCAGTTTATGACCTGAATGATTAACAAGGTACGATACTGATTGAATTATTTTCATACATTTCATTATAGTATTTTTAGTTTTAATCATAATAATATTTAATGGATAATTTTTTTGTACATAGTGTTCATATGCCAACATTGTTCCTAGTACGGAGGAGTTTGAAAAGCTTGATTTGCCTCGACCTAGTTTTGCATATGATCACCCTAGTACATCTTCGATGCCATCATCAATTGAAAATCCAGATCAGAGGAGTTATAGAGTGAATTTACCCCAAGTTACCAAAGATCATGACAATTTTGATGACTTCAGTACGATGCCTCCATAATTTTTGATGAGAGAGTCGATACATGTATCTCGTACAGTATTTGCACCTCTGTCAAAGAGTTAAAAAGATGTTCCTATAGGACAAAAATCAGATAGTAAAGAACAAAGGAAGATTCAGAATGCAAAAGAAAAACAGACAGTAGGTATTTTCCATATCAACATATGTTATATTTTTCTCATAATGAAAATGTTTCTATATCGTGTTGTTTTTCATGCTTAACAAATACTGGCGAATCCAACAGATACAGAAGAAAAGAGTAAAATGGATACTGATTCAACATGCATAAACAGGAAAGAGCTTTTGGTTAAAATGGACCTAGATTCGTTAGAGTCCGAAATAAAAATATATGTGAAGACATACGTAAGGATCTATACTTTATTGCTGTATATTTATGACTTGTATGCATTTTAACTAATCAACTATGCATATTTATTAGATTGACCAAAAATTCAAAGATTTGGAGCGTGTGATGAATGACAAATTCTCTAAAGTTTTGAAGTTATTGCAGCAGAAAAATGAGACTGTGGAGAAGGTAACATGCTTTAAAACAACACACATTTACTAACGACTATATTGAATTTATTTCTGCTGTGCATCCTTATGTTGTAGGAAAAAATTACAAAACAAAGTCCGAAAGAGGGTTAACATTCAAATGATGTTGCTAATTTTGAAGGCCATAGTAATCCCATCAGTTCACATTTTATCTCGAAAAAACCAGAGGAAATGGAGATGGCCATGGATACATATTTACTATTTTAATTATCTTATAATGTTTATATATCTCAATGTTTACTTCCTTTTCATAAGTATTAATTAACTAATTATATTGTATTGAATATTTTTATTCTCTGATAAAAAATCTACAGAAAAATATTCTAAAGCAGAGTCGGCAAGAAGGTGATCCTTCAGATGATGTTGTTGATGTTCCAGAACCTACTACTAACAGTCTAGTGAAAGAAACTGACAAACTAGTTAAAATGGAGGAGGATAAAGCCAACCAAGCACCATCGCCTTTCAATAATGGTGAACAACATGAAAAGGTAATTGACATTCATTATGTATTTTGTAATTAACATGACTATTTTTGCATGCTTGAAATGATAAAATGTAAACTAAGACATATATGTAATAGGTTTGTGCCTATTTTATTTTACGGAATGAAAGATAAATATTTTTACTTTTTGTCTCCAACTTAACATTTAGGTATCTTGTACAATTTTATTAATTTAGTAATAAGAATCTAATTAACTAAAAAAATTTTTGAACAGACAATTATGTCATTCATATTTCAGATTTAAAATAATGTTTAGATACAAGTTAAAATAGGTTTAGATACAAGTTAGAATAAAGTTTAAAGTAAAGTTGAGATACAAGTTAAAATAAAGTTTAGATTAAAGTTAAAATAAAGTTGAGATACAAGTTAAAATAAAGTTCAAATACAAGTCAAAATAAAGTTGAGATACAAGTTAAAATAAAGTTCTGATACAAGTTAAAATAAAGTTTAGGTACACGTTAAAATAAAGTTGAGATACAAGTTAAAAAAAAGTTGAGATATAAGTTACTACTTCTTGGTAAAGTTGAGATACATAAATGGACATTGTTGTTACTATTTTGGTTTTAAAATAACTGGAATTTTTGATAAAATATGTGTTCATGTTTCAAATCATTTTCAGGATGATGGAATTGAGAAACTGAGTGACATTGTTGTTGAAGAAATGCAACCCCTTGATAGTATTATTTTAGGTGAAGAACATGATATGACATTGATAATTTATAAGCCTCCACCAGCATCTGCAGACGAGTATATGATTAGTGACACTACAATTTTGTCTGCCTTTCCTACACCAAAAAAGAATGAGTCAAATGATAAAAAGACATCCGGACCACCCTCAAGGAAGCCATCAAAGATTTATCGTTATCCTTTTTTAACCCATTTTGGATCAAGTTCTAAAGAAAAGGAAAAGTTGACTTCTATAGAACGAAAAAATACCCATTCGAAGGTTATGACGTTACTGGGGATTCACCAAATATAGATATAGAAATATTTGAAGAATGCATTAATAATAGCCTTTACAAGCAACACATGAAAAAGTAAGCGACACATATCTTATTCTAAATTCAAAAGTAATACACAACTTACTATTTTTTTAAATCGATTGTACTTTTATGTTACAGGAAAGATAAGGACGATAACTACAAGGTTAATTGTTCAACACTTGAATTCCGTCAACTAGATTTCGTAGTTGCTTTTCCAAAATCCAAGAATTGATTTTACTTGATGTATCAACAAAACAAGTGCTGGAATAATGGGGTATTTTCATAATGGATATCAAAAATCTCAAATTGTGACATCGTGAAAGTATATTTTCATTGGTATAAGCATTCCGTATTGTATGATATATATGATGTATTAAAGTCTTTAACATGAGGTTTTTAGATAGACTGCATAAATTAGATGAATTCTTTAATTAAAAATGCATATTAAGAAACTTGTTTCTGTCAATTTTGAATATTTATTGCATTATAGATGTTGATTTTTTTATTCTGTTCTTATGTTTTATTAGATACATGATAACAAAAGATGTAACATCATATATTAATATGTTTCATATTGAAATGTTTGTTTTTCAATTACCTTCATTTTTTCTTCAAACTTTGTTTAAGTAGATTTTCATTAGTAAATACATTTCAGATTGTGTGATATCTATGATGAAGTATTAAAGTCTATTACATGAGTTACATTGACTGCACAAGTTATAAGAATTGTTTAAGCTAAAAATCATGCAAAAGAAACTTTTTTCTGTCAGATTTGTTGATTTGCTATGAGTAAAGATATTTGGGATGTTTTAGTTGAATGTAATTTGTATTAGATACATAATAACAAAAAATATATCATTCTACATGAATATATATGTTGTTCATTTGTTGCTCTTATAGTTACCATAATTTTACATAAACTATAATCCATAATTTGTTGCTCTTATAGATGCATAAACTATAATTCATATCTCATTTCTAAGTATTACAGTTGATTGCTTAACATATATTCCAATTTATTCCAATTTGAACAATATCTGAATTTCATTATGTACTACTTGAGGAAGAAGTACAAGAACAAAAAATTTTCAATCACCAAAAACACTACCACAGATTATTTTTTCAAAGTGTACATTAATAAGACATATGTGAATTACTATAATGTTGACGTTGCTAAGGATCTCGCAACTCAAAATGTATCTGCCAGGACTGATGAGATTGCTGATATGGAGATGTCATTGATTAACACCATCAAGGAATTGAGTACGCGCTTAGGTCAGCCTTGGCATCTGGTTAATGAGGTCTTTGTTCCAATTAACTGTGACAGTGCCTTTCACTGGGTATTTGCAGTCATTGCTTCAAAGGATCGATGCATTTGTGTGTATGATTCAATGGCCTCTTCACGAAAATGAACACAAACAAGTGAAATTAAAAAGTTGGCAGTAATGATTCTGACTTACCTTCAGTACAGTGACTTTTTTAGCATAGGGTACCCACTGACTGGGCTGCACTGAAATCATACAAGGGAAAGACCGAATGAGATTCATTCTAAGTGGAATATGTATCTGAGATAACACAATAAGATAGTTGAAGCTTGTACGTATTACATTACCTTTTAGTTTATTTTTATTACCGTACTCATGTATATTGATGTTTTTAATTAAATTATTCATTGCAATACAGGGATTATGGTATATTTTTAACTGTCTATGCCGAGCATCTGAGTGAGAAATTAGGCATTTCATATTCGGGTATTGATACTCAATACCATCGTCTGAGATATGCTACTCTTTTGTGAAAGTACGAGTCTGAAAAAATAGAGAATGGCTACTTTAGTGAGAATGACAATCCACCAAGGCCAAGGAGCAAGTTCGTACCAAAAGAAACAGACCGTGTTTTGCATATTAAGTAGGTTTTTATTTGTTGGCTAGTTGGCTATTACAAAACGAGAAAGTTGTTAGAAACTTTAATGATGTTAGTAATGTTTAGATAATCATACATTATGTTTCTTTAACGATTAAATAGTTTTACTTTATTACCCATTATAATGCAATGCTCAAGCATTTAAGATATATTTATGTTTCGAAATACGTTTTTCTTACACTTTATAAAGACATTGTATTAGATACATATTTTATGATATTTTACAGTATCTAAAATAATGAAATATACATTACAATATAATGGTAGTAACCTTCACAACATTACATTATTTAGTATCTATAATAATTTTTTGTTCTTACTAACACATGTTATCTCTAAAATGCATAACAAATTATAGCACAACTTAATAGTACTATATCTTAAAACTATTGACATAATAGATTCTTCAACTAATTATTTAAACTTGTATCTATAAAATTATCTAAGAAACATCTTATTAAATTATATGTATCTTGTACAAGAAAACATATTTTACTATATAATAATTGTAAATAACAAAATATTGCATTATTATGTATCTATAACCGTTTTTTTTTACTCGAAATTCATGTTTGCCTATAACCTACATAACATATTATAACAAAACTTATAGTCCTACATGATACAATTATATTTTACAATTGATACAACTTGTGTAAACTTGTATCTATAAATTTATGGAAGATACATCCCAAAAAAATATAACTCTTTTCAATCATTTACTACAGCATAACAGGTAAAATAAAATTTAATAACATTATCAGTTCAATATATCTTACCTTCTATATGATGTGTCACGCTAATTTAAATCTTTAAAAAATATATAAATAATTAACAAAGGAGCAAAAAAAAACTATTTATTTCAAAAACAGCTTTTCTTAAAACTTTTAAAAAACAACAATGTCATCATTTAAAACGTCGCATAAAAAAGAAAAACAATCCAACTACAAGCTAAGAAATTATTTCACATTATTCATCAGTCAACTACAGTGTCAATCATTCTTTGAAAAAAAGTTATAAGTACGCCTGTTGTGACTTGCATAACCATATCTCCCGCAATAATTACTGCTCGATGTCATTGTTTCACTTGGTTTTTTGCACCAGTTTTTCTTTGACCTTCTGGGTAGACGTTTATATTTTCGTGGTAACACAACTTCATCCATAACTTCTTGTTGGCACAATCCAATTCTTCTTATCGAGCATTGAAAACATAGATTCTTCATACGTCTTCCTTAATATTTCAGGATAATAAAACTCTGAGCAATAAGGCTTCTTATCAACTACATGCTTGCTTTTTAGTACTGCAATCGCGTGTTCACATGTTATTGCGTCCAATTGAAATCTACCACAACTGCAAGTCCTCCTATTAAGACATACTATGTACTTCCTGCCGTCATCGTAAATAGAATATACATATGTTGACGATGCACTAACCTACAAGATTAATCATAATATGTTAACACATAAATACATATTGATCTTTTTTAGAATATTTTGTATAACTTCAATAAAAAATTGATTAAATTACTGTAACATTTTTCAAAACAAATTTTTAAAATAAATAGTATCCTGTAATATGAATCAAACATTATATAATATGTAAAACAAAACTAAACAACTAAACTAACCTTAAACCTTGAAGATTTTGAAGTATTTAGCTGAAGAATTTCTTCGAATCTACTACCCAGTGACGTATTTGCATAAGATGCTCTTTCTTTATTCTTGCAATTCCACTTTCCAAACAGTTTTCTCGCCTGTTCCAAAAATTCTATTATTGGCAACTCATGTGCTAGCTTCAGTTTATCATTTATACACTCCGCTATATTTGAAGTCATCATTTTACCATGGTTAATAGCTGCATACACGCGTGCCCACTTTTCAAATCCAGCATACTCAAGATAAGACTTTACCCTCTGATCAATCATCCCAACTTGATTTAAAAAAAAATCAAACTCATCTTTACGGTAAGTCTTCGCCATAGCATAGCAAATATCGCTAAGTCTATCTTTACTCTTCCTGAAGTTTGTGCAAACATTCTTTCACAAGTGCCAAACGCATGTGAGGTACGACACATTCAGATATACAACACTGACAACCTTTATTATGCTTTCATGATGGTCAGACACAACACACATACTATCGCGCTCTCCAAAAACAATTCTGAAATTCTCAAAAAACTAAGTCCACAAATTATCATTTTCACGGTCAACAACACCATACACAATCGACAGAATGCGTTCAACAATTTTGATAATAAGAAAATCAATTAAGCAGATACAAGTAAACTATTTCTCAAATAAAAAAACAATTACCACAAATTATGATCTGAATTACATCACAAAATAACTATACATACAAATAAATATAAATTACCTGCTCTATTAAGAGTGCTTGCGGAAACAAATGTACCTTATACGCTCTACTCAAATGCGCACAATCTACCACAACTACAGGCCTGCAATACTTGAATCCACTCTTCAAAGGTTGCAATGCAACGAACAAATACACAAATTTATTATCCTCTTATTTATGCATTCTAATATGTGAACCTGGATATACGAAATTTAACGTGTATATATATCTAGCCATTTATCGATAACCATCTGCAGGTTTCTCTCTTAACATCTCAATCGCAGGTTCTTCTTTTGATAGTTAATGTCTACACCGAAAGCATTTTTAATATCTTTGATTACATCATTCGGGGTGTATATTCTCTTATAATTGACAAGTTTTAGTGCAGCAAAACCACTAACAAACCCAACTGTAGCTTGAAGTTGAGTAAAGACTCAATCTTTCAATAGGCATGTGTGGACATCTTGAAAAATTATAACTTTAAATAATTCAGTCCCCCGACGACATGATGCTTTAAAGATCCAAACACAATTCTCCAAACAACATCGTAGTACATAGCTGAATCAATGAAAACAAAAGTTCAAATTATTTTTCTTTGCGCACTGACAAAAAAATAGATTTCTAGATATATTAACTGCACAAACTTGTACAATATGTATCTAAGACATTTTTATTATATAGATTAAACTAAAGCACAACAAGAAACATAATTAAACAGAACTTCATAAACCCAAATACAAGATGAGAAAAATGTATCATTATCATAACAAAATGTATCTCGACCTTCATAACATAAAGACAAAAAAATTTCTATAAAATAATCATCAATCAAACGTTGAATACAAAATTAAATTTACAACACCTGCTACATAAAAAACATAACATACCTTTTCTTGTCCGATCTTTTGGCATAGAAATGGAAGGAATGCTCAATTGCAAACTGTGCCATAACCGAAATGAGAGTACACTTGTCCTTGTATATTTGCCCAACCTTAACATCAGTATGTTTAGAATCAATAATGATCTTGTTCCCCTTCCTATCCAACAAAGGCAAAGGACAAGAAGAATTAGATTTATAACTAATTATTTCTGCAACTTTTTCTGCTAGACTTTCCAAACACATTACAGCACCAACTTTTCTATCAAATAGCATTTCACTAGCAGACTTATCTAATGTAGTGATGATAAGAGGATACGTCCCAAACCCACGCTCAGTTTTCTTAATTTCGACATACATCTTCACACTCATTTCGTTACGAATCAACAACAGACAAGCATTTCCTTCAAAAATGTAATGATCTTCAATTTTTTTCCTTGTTTCATTGATTTTCAGTTCTCCCACAATTGTCGAAATTAATTTTTCGTAAGTTACATGTTCACTGATCACGATTCACTACAAGAAATTTGATTATCAGTGATGAATTATTTTATCACTTAAGTGTCGTATACAAAGTATACAAAGACAATTTAGTATTTCGTCACTAAAAATATTATATTAACTACAAAAATAAAATTCATCACCAAATTCGTAGTATTTGTGACGAGCTTATTTGTCTTAAAAACGTAAATATTTTGTAGCTAAAAACATCGTATCGTCGCTAAAAGTATGATTAATAATGATAAATCTAATTTGTCACTAATTATAAATTTAATTAGTGACGATGTTGACTGTCTTTAAAGCAATGCATGAATTGTAGTTAAATGAATGTGATTATGTCTCTAAAAGATAATACTTTCATCATTGAAAAATTATTTTTGATATGAAATATGCGATATTAGTGACGAGTTAATTCGTAGATAAAAATATAATTATACTATAAATATTTATTTAATTAGTTTTAGTTTTGCTTTTAATATTATGCCATCAAAATGCGGAGGTCATTTTGGGATAATTTATTTTGGTATAGAATATGCGGTACTAGTGACGAGTTAATTCGTAGATAAAAAATATAATTATGCTATAATTATTTTTTAATTAATTTTAATTTATTTTTAATATTATGCCATCAATATATGAATCTAATTTTGGGGTAAATTATTTTTTTCATTAAATATAATAAATTTGTGAAGAATAAATTATAGCAATACAGATTACTTTTGGCCAATTAAGAAGACATTTTTGTGACCAAAATATGATTTCGTAAAGTGTATGAATATTTAAGGATCAAATTATTTATGAAAAATAATTGGAACTATTTAATGTTTTTTAGTAATACTATTTAAATTTGTACTTAAACTATTTTGCATTAATTACATGTATATTGCAATTTTTTACAAGTACGTAACTTATGTCAATTAAAAAAAAAAAATGAAGGAGAAATATAACACCTAAAATTCATACAAAATCAGATAACATTTGAGTTCAAATTCATTGGGTAAATAAAGTAAAATTACTCGCCTATAAAAAGTTTAATTAAGGCTTAAGAACAATAATAAATTTAAAAAGAAAAAAGTACGTTGTCTCCTTGCGTTTCAGTGTTTCTTTACCTATAATTTCCCTGAATAAGTCACTTTTTGCACCTTCATATGCCTATGGGAAAAGAAAATATATTAGTGATATCATGATTAGAAAAATATATATGTTCAAACCTTATTTCTAAAACTAACATTAATTAGAGAAACAAATAACAGAATTAGAAAGGAATAGTTTCTTTTTGACAAAATTATTAACTATTCAATTATTATAATCAATAAAAACCTATCTTCTTATCAAAATGATGTCAAAAATTCCTTCATTAAGATAAAACTTTGTGCAGAAATTTAATAACAACTCTATGAAATAATTGCTCCTTATGCAAACTGAAACAAATATATAGCTTCTTCTAGCTACTTATAGAGCATTGGTAAATGATGGTTGGACATCAACATGATAAAATAGATTGAAAAATAAGAAAGAGCCGATATACACACAGAAAATCTCTTTTATTTTCAAATATATTTGCATTTGAATTGAATGTGCGTGGGAAGGTGAGTGGGTAGTTTCCTGCTCATGGTTACTAGGATGGGAAATGGGTAATGGGTGAGAAGGAAATTTATATATTGAAAGAATGAAAGTGGAGGGAAGGTAAAATAATTGAAAGTTAAATTTTTGTTATTTTACCTCCCCTCTAATATTTTCATGTAATATGTTCTCGTAATTGATTTCCTTCACTTAATGACTTCCTATTATATATTATAATGAATCAAATAATACATAATTTAAAAATTATAACACGATATTTTAATAAAAATTACTAATAACATAATTATCAATTACTATAATTCGTTGAAGTGCAATCAATTGCAATGATTCATCAGTGAAAATGATTATTAACAATAATAGTAATTATCTTTTTTATTAATACTCTCTTTATCCCAACTTATGTGATATCTTTTGAATTTTTGGGATTCAAAGGAGTCTTTAGTTAACTCTTACTTATTTTTGTATGTGGTTTAAATATTTTGAATTTTTCATTTTTTATGACTAATAGTATTTTTTACATAGTTATTAAATATGTAAATTTTATTTCAAATGAGCCTTTCTATATGGTTACATTTTCAAAAAAATAAAAATAAAAGATAAAAATATTATCTAACTACCTTTAGATTGATAAGAATTAAACCAATTAACTATATACTACAATAAAAATAAAAAATAAAAAAATTAAAGTACACTAGCTTGTTTATTATAATCTTAACGGAATAGACTCAAAAATATCCCTGAACTATCTAAAATATCTCAAAAATACCCATCGTTAGATTTTTGGCTCAAAAATATCCTCCCCCCCCTCCCTCTAACGGAATTTGAAAAAGGATAAAAAATACCCCTGAACTATCTGAAATGGATCAAAAATATCTCTCGTTATTTTTTCGGCTCAAAAATACCCCTCTGTTAAATATTTGGCTCAAAAATACCCCTCCCCTTAACAAAATTCCACCAAACATGCCACCTAGATAAAAAAAAAAATACGTGGCTATGCCACATTACCATCTACATGTAAAATGTTATATTTTTTTAATTATATGACATTCCTTTCTTCTCTATTTTAATTTTAATTTTAATTTTTTTGCAAAGCAGTTTCATTGATTTGAAAAAAAATATGATCAGTAAAATTAAAAATTTCTAAAAATATTTAAAGAAAATAAATCAGTGTTTTTACTGGATTTAGTTTAACGTTTTTGGAATTTCTCGATATTGGGAAGGTACTAAATAAATTTTGTTAAAGAAGTACAAATTATTCATTTTTTTTCCATTATATGATAAACTTTTCACTTAGAGTATTAAATAAAATTATATCCATGTTTTTCTAATGATTAAAATATATTAAATGTCATTTACTTTTCTGAAAGTGAAATTTTCAAAAATTCTAAGAATACTTGACGATCAAACATAAAATTAGAAAAACTATCAACATTCATTGAGTTCAGAAAAATAAATCAACATCACTAAATATAATTTTTTTATTTAACTCTTTCATCAAAAAGAAAGGAATGTCATATAATTAAAAAATACTAACATGTTGCATGCTGATGGTAATGCGGCATAGTCACGTGATTTTTTTTTACGGAAAAGGCTCAAAAATATTTCGAATTTGATGATCCTAATGGGATTAGGTCAATCTTGTCTTGTAGGAAATCCCTGGTGCAACAGTGAAGTTGTAGTCATGTGATCAGGAGGTCATATGATTCGAACTCCTAATCATAGAAACCACCTCTTTTGTATAGTTGTGACTTATGAGGTGAAGTCGTGCATTTATATGATATGTTTCTTCCCTAGTCTCTGTTCATAGTTTGTGCCTTTAACTAACAATTCTCATCTTAACGTTTTTTCTATGTTTTGTTATAACCACTTCAGTGGTAATACTAAAACTATAGTTACAATCTACAATGTATTTATAATTTACTCACTATGCTATTGCGCTGCTGCTTCATGTGTTAAACTTTAATGTTCAAGAAATTTTAGAGGTCGATATAATAAGTTGGCTAACTTTTTCTGGTGAAGTGAAACAATTTCTTTCTACTATTATTCATTCCTTACGTATGATTAGGTTTTGAATTTCGTTAGGAAGTACTACAATGAATAATACATCAAGGTATTTTTGAGCCTTTTTCGTAATAAAAAATCACGTGACTATGCCACATTACCATCCACATATAAAATGTTAGTATTTTTTAATTATATGACATTCCTTTCTCCTTGATGAAAGATTTAAATAAAAAGATTATATTCAGTGATGTTGATTTATTTTTTCTGAACTCAATGAATGTTGATAGTTTTTCTAATTTTATGTTTAATCATCAAGTATTCTTAGAATTTTTGAAAATTCCAATTTCAGAAAAGTAAATGACATTTAATATATTTTAATCATTAGAAAAACATGAATATAATTTTCTTTAATAATCTAAGTGAAAAGTTTATCATATAATGAAAAAAATTGAATAATTTGTACTCCTTTAACAAAATTTATTTAGTACCTTCCCAATATCGAGAAATTCCAAAAACGTTAAACTAAATCTAGTAAAAACACTGATTTATTTTATTTAAATATTTTTAGAAATTTTTAATTTTACTGATCATATATTTTTTCAAATCAATAAAACTGCTTTGCAAAAAATAAAAAATAAAAATAAAAAAAAAAAGAAAGAAGAAAGGAATGTCATATAATTAAAAAATATAACGTTTTACACGTGGATGGTAATGTGACATAGCCACGTGTTTTTTTTTTATCTAGATGGCATGCTTGGAGGAATTTCGTTAAGGGGAGGGGTATTTTTGAGCCAAAAAACTAACGAGGGATATTTTTGATCCATTTTAGATAGCTCAGGGGTATTTTTGATCTTTTTTGGAATTCCGTTAGAGGGAGGGGTATTTTTGAGCCAAATATTTAACGGAGGGATATTTTTGAGCCAAAAATCTAACGATGAATATTTTTGAGTTATTTCAGATAGGTTAGGGGTATTTTTAAGCCTTTCCCGTAATCTTAATTAATGAAACACATACAGGTTATAATTTTTTGTATTTTTGCAAATAAAAACAAAACATATATTCCCTCATTTCAATTTGTTTGTCATGTTTTCACTTGGCACGAAGTTTAATAAAAGTAAAGAAAAGAAAAATTTGAATCTTGTGATCTATTAAAGGACTGAAGCATATGTCAATAATATCATGTCACCATTTAAATATATTATAATAGTATCATGAACGTCTCACTGATGGACTGAAGCAGGCATCAATAATACTATGACAATATATAGATACATTGTGATGGTATCATAGAAGTCTAACTAAATGACTGAAGCAGACAACAATGATACCATAACAGTAAATAGATATACTGTAATGGTATCATGGAGGTACTAAAGGACTAAAGAAGACATCAATGATAAGATGATGGTATATATTGATATACTGTGATGATATCACGAAGGACTGAGAAGTATCTCATTTGAAGAATGAAAGTAGTTCTCCATTATACCATACTAGTGTATAGATAAATTGTGATGGTATCATGAAGACTTGAGGAGTGTCGTATTAAAAGATGATATCATGCTCGTATGTAAATATACTATAATAATATAATAAGGAGTATCTCATAGAAGAACAAAAGTAGTCCTCTATGACACATACTAGTTTGTAGATATATTATCATTGTATCATAGAGGGAGCTCATGAAGGGGTGATACTATATCAATATATAGATATATTGTGATGATATACTGATGAATGTCTAGAAGGTATGAAGAAGTCCTCCATGATATCATGCTATAATATAGATATACTAGGATGATATGGAGGAATAGAGTGTCACATTAAAGAATATTACTATGCGGTATATTGAAATATGGTGATATCATAGAGGAGTGAGAAATGTCTCATTGAAGGACTAAAGCAGCTCTCTATGATAACATATCAATATGTATGTATATTATGATGGTATTCTGAGAAAGTCTCATTGAAGGACAAAATTACTCCTCTATGATACTACATCAGTATATAAATATATTATGATAAACATAAGTAGTCATCTACGATACAATGCCAATATATCGATATACAATGATTGTATCATAGAGGATTGAGTAGCGACTCAATGAAGGATGATACCACGTCAATATATAGATATATTATGCTGGTATATTGATGAGTGTCTAGAAAGAATGAAGAATTCATTCATGATATCATGCTAGTATATAGATATACTACGATGGTATGGAGAACTGAGGAGTGCATGTGATATTAAAGGATAATACTATGCAGTATATCGATATAATGCGATGGTATTGTGAAGGAATGAGAAGTGTCTCACTAAAGTTCTCAAGCATTTCTCCATGATAATATATATATATATATATATATATATATATATATATATATATATATATATATATATATATAATGGTATAACAAGGAAGTCTCATTGAAAGGACAGAACAATCTTTCATGATTCTACATTAGTATATAGATAGAGATAATACATCGAAACACTCCTAAACTTATAGCCAAAACTTACATTAGACCCTAAACCAACCGGGCAATTATTTACCCCCCCTTAATAACTTTCAAGTGAATTTTTTTCACCCTAAAAAAATTATACCACTCTCAATACGGAGAGTGAAGTGCACGCGCCCCACGTAATGCCAAATCAATGTCACATCAGTGTCATGTCATTACCACATAAGAAATTGTAATTTTTTTTAAAAAAATAATCCAATAAACATATTATTTTTATATATTCTTTTAAAAAAAGCAAAAAATATATTTGTACTTTATATATATATATATATATATATATATATATATATAAAAGAATCCCCCCTACTTCTTCTTCTTCTCCAGCCCTCTCCCCCCCCCCCCCCCGGCCCGTTCCTCCTCTTTCAATTCTTTAACAGCCCCTCAACCTTCTTTTCTCCTCCTTTAATTTCTTTTTCACCATTAACACTGATAACTTGATTCGAATTTAACAAGAAATTGATAAATAACTTGTTCATGTAGATTAAGCCATGACTCCTCTATCAACATTTAGAAATCAACAATTGTAAGTAGAAGAAAACCTAAACTCATCCATAATAATTCCAGATCTACCAAACGATTTAGCAGCAATAGTTCCTTTGTTCCGATCTGCCATGAAAATGCTTCCTGCTTTAATTTTTTTCACCATTAACACCACTATTTCAAACCTTCTCAAATGCTCCAATAAGCACACGGTGAGGAAGTGATAAATTGTCATAAGTTATTTATCATCATACGAAAAAATTAAATAAAAGTCAAAAAAAATTAATGAAGGGAGGGGTTAACGGAGCTTAGTAATGGTGTTCTTGAAAAAAAATGTAGCCTAAATGAAGAAGATGAAGAAATGGGGTGGGGGGTACGAAGAAGATGAATATATGGGGGTGTTGGGGGCGGGGGCGGGGGTGGGGGTGGGGGAAAGGGGTGGTTATGAAGAAGATAATGATGGAAGTGAATTTTTGATTTTTTTAATCTGATATATATATATATATATATATATATATATAAGGTGGGACCATCTGATATTATGAAGAAAACTTGTAAAATTAAAAGGTGGGACCCACCATTTTCCATTTTTTTTAAGCAAATTACGCGTTGATTTTTTAAGAAATTATCACGTCAGCAATTAGGGTGGAAAAAAATTCATTTGAAAGTTGTTAAGGGGGGTAAATAATTGTCTGATTAGTTTAGGGTCTAAAGTAAGTTTTGACTACAAGTTTAGGGGTGTTTTGATGTATTATCTCATATAGATATAATGTGATAATATACTAAAGAGTTTCTTATTGAAGGACTGAAGCACTCTTCCATGATACCATGCCAACTTATAGATATAATGTGATGGTATCATAGAGGAATGAATAGTATCAAACTGAAGGATCGAAGCATCCGTCAACAAAAAAGAGAAAAAAAGTGAATAAAATTAGATTATTGAGAAAAAATAAAAATAAAATTAAAAAATATGAAATAAAAAAAATCAAAATTGAGTATAGACTATGGTGAAAAAATAATAATAATATGATTTGTGAAAAAATAAATGAAAAAGAAAAAAAAAATAAAGAAATGAATGAGAAAAAAAGAAAAGAAAAGAAAAGAAAAGAAAAGAAAAGAAAGAAAGAAATAATATATATATATATATATATATATATATATATATATATATATATATATATATATATATATATATATATATATATATATATATATATATATATATATATATGAATGAATATTCTCTATATTAGTTATCTCTTTTTAGTTATATAAATAATAAATAAATAAATTAAGAAGAGCAAAAAAATTATTGTGAAAGAAAATATAAAATTGGAAAATGAACACGAAATAAAAAAATTAAAAAATAAAAAGAACAAAACACCTACAAATAGAAAAAATAAGGCAATCAAAACTATTTATGGTGAAATAAGAAAATAAAAAATAATACTATTTGAGCATAAAATAAATAAACTATAAAGGAGGAAAAAAAGAAAATAAATAAGACTAAAAAATGAGAAAAAAAGCAGATAATTGAATTAGTCGACAGTATAATTTTATAAATTAGAGAAAATTATGCTTGCTGGTGCATGTTTATTAACGAGTTAAACTTTAATTTTTATTGTATTTAGATCAAGATGTATCTATCATTGCTGATTTTTTCATCTATCACAATAATTTTACTGTAGCTAATAACTACACTATTTAACTACGAAATTTAAATCATCGCCATTTAAAAATTATTTGTACAAAAAAAATTGTGATTAAATAGAGACAATATAATTGTCAATAATTCTTCGATCAATTAGTGACAAAAGATAATGTCAAAATTTAATAAAAATTTTGAGGTTAAAATATACAAATTTTAAATCATCACTACTTAGCGATGGCATATTTTGTGACAAAATTATGTTGTCACTGAATCATAGATTAGTTAGAGATAATAAAATGAGCATCACTAATTCTTTATAGTATTAATGACAAAAATTGAGGTCACAATTAAATATCAAATTTTGTAGCTAAAACTTACGATATTAACTACGAACTCTAATTTGTCGCTATTGCGATAACTTATTTTTTATGATGATTTTTTTTTTTGTGTCTAAAACTATAACTAATTCAAGAAAAAAATAGTTTTTCACGAATTGGATCCATTATTAGAGACAATAAAATGAGTGTCACTAATTGTTTATAGTATTAGTGACAAAAATTGAGGTAACAATTAAATAACAAATTTTATAGCTAAAACTTACAATATTTAACTACGAATTTGAATTTGTCGCTATTGCGACAACTTATTTTTTATGACGATTTTTTTTTTGTGTCTAAAATTATAACTAATTCAAGATAAAAAAATAGTTTGTCAGGAACTGAATCCATTATTGGTGATAAAAAAAGGGTGTCATTGAAAACTTAAAATTCGTCACTAATGATACTTAATAAAATGGCGCCAAAATATTTTTTGGTGGGAAACTTTAGAGGACAAAACTTTTCTATGAAATTTTACATTTCTCACTAAAAGTATGTGCTTCATGTATTTAGATACGAAATATAATTTTCGTCATAAAAGGTGAACAATTAGTGACGAATTTCATCTCGTAGCTATATATCAAATTCCATCACTTTTATAACCAACATATTTGATTTTGTTAATCCAAACACCGAAATGACATAACAACACCAAAAATATTAATATCAAATACACAAACAAAATTAACAAATCAAAGAAAAAAATGTTCGTATGCATGTTTTCTCTGAACAGGACGAATGAAGATTTTTCAATTTTTAAAAAGATTATGAAAACATTTTTGGGTTAGCGTGGTGGAATAATAAACTGATTACCATAAATTGTAGGATTTCATTTTGTTTTTACCTTAATTAGTTAGCTTAAATGCCGTTTTAATGCAAAGTTATCTGTTAAATCTCTTAAAACGTGTTGATTTAGTTAATTAAGACTTGTATCCATAGTATGTATCTAATGTAATTAACATGTATCATCAAAGGTCAAAAGTTGGGATTTCATGAGATTGTGAAAAAAATTGTGATTTTTAGTAATTAATAGTAAACATGTCGTTATATATATAATTTTTTCTAAAATGAACAACGTCTACTTGAGGTAAAGTAAAAGTTCGTATCAAGTTTAGGGAGCTGACAATGTATTTGACCTAGTTATTATATTAAGGTGATCAAGTACATTAAAAATAAAGAAAAATATAAAACCCTATCTAAGTTGCTTGCCTTAGATCTAGACAATAAACATTCAGTTTGAGTCATAATTTTCATTATCACCCACCTTCTTATGGTGGGTGCCTCGATTTTAATTTTGATCTCAAAATTAGAATTTGAGATTTGAATTTTTTTAATAAGTCAACACCATGCGATTGTGAGTTTATTACATAGAGGGTTTGCTACTTTGTAACATATAAGTAGGAATTCTTACAAAGAAATTAAAGGAAATATGGAACCTTGTCATTTAAGTACTCCCCGATTTGCTTTAATTTGTCACTAATTTTTTAATTAAATTTTTACTTTTACTTGTCATTTTTGACATATCAAAAGAAGACAACTTTTTTTTTTCTATTTTGCCCTTAACATTATATTTAGAAAAAAAAAAAAATTTCAAGAAACAATGTAAGCATCATTTAATAGGGCTATTATGATAAAATAATCATATTATTAATTAATTTTCTTAATGGGTGTGCCAACTTAAAATGTGACAAGTAAAAGCGAACAGAGACGAGGAAGTAGCAAATAAGGTTGGCAAATCTATCTAAAGGAAAGAAAGTTTACTCTATATACAATTTTTTTTCATAGAAAATCTAAGTAATTACCTAACGAAAAAAAATTATATTTTGTATATATCTTCTTCTAGAAAAAAGAATTTGTCATTTATCAAGTTGAAACAACATTTTTGCCTCTCTCATAAGTAAGAGCTTGATTGAAGATCTTATTTCTACTTGCAATAACAGTTTTAGGCAAAAAAAAATGCTAATTAATTGACTTCTCTATAATCAATGAACGGTAATGAGATTAGTAGTACTATCTACAATGTGATTGAATTTCAAATTAAATTGTTAAGTCTTCTTATCGATAAACATGTTGGTAACTGATTTTCAAATTAAACTATTAAGTCTTCTTGTCGATAAACATGTTGATGACAATATGAGAATCTAATTCAATATGAATATTTCTATAACCGTGGTTAGCATACGAATTGATACCAAATTGACTGCAAGTACTTCTATCTGGTTGTTGCTGTTATAATGTATGAAATAGAGAACATAAAAATGGTCATTATTTTACTTTTCACAACGTCTCACACGCATGCTATATTATTAATATTGATAAAGCTCAAATCTATATTGATTTAAACCATACCACTTTGAGATCTATTTTTCTGATAACAAGCCAAAGTCTTTCGAGGCTATTACATACTTAATATAATTATCATTGGTATTAGTAAAAGAAAAAGCATCTTGAACATTGTGTTGATATTTCACATTGATGTATTTAGTGACCATTTTGTAATGAAAGAATTTTTTATTCTGACCATATTCACAAACAGTTCAAGCTTTTTATATATCTTAATAAATCAGTATACGAATGATTTGAAAGATCAATTTATGAACACTGTTAAGAGGTTTCTCTTCCACCAATTGTTGAGACAACTTCTAATATGTAATAAATTGACGAATAATTCATAAAGTTCTTTCAAATGATAGTTCGTCGAATGTTTTGGGATGCTTATTTTTAAGAATTTAGGAAGACGGATCTTGAGACACTACATCATTATAAGTATTAGCTCAAAGTTGATTCTGTCTTTTTTTTTAATCATTCATTTTATCTAACATGAACTGAAACTTCATTATATAGCAGTAAAATTGAGTTTTGTGGAAAAACCTGCAAGCCATCAAAAATAAATAAATGAATAAAATTTTTCATCTCAATTTACACTAGAAAAATATTGTGAGCTTTTAGCTAAGTTGCAAACTACCTGCATCAACTTATGTTCATACATTGCAAGAATATTTCACTTGGTAGATATTAGTTATTGTCTCATTTCACAATGTATTAATTCAAACGGAAGGATATTGACATTTACGTACATGTTCTTTTTTTTTTTTCCACAGCATTTATTTTAATTTTAAATTTTGCATTAGTGAGAAATTATTGAAATTATTCCTCTTAATCTTTGTTCTTTTGTTTTTGTAATGCAAAGACATTCTTTTGGGTCCTTGTTAGTTTCTTTATGGAAAAATTTCATAAATCAACAACTTAAGTTTCAAAATTACTAAAAATCCTTTCACTTTTAAAAATTTATAAATATCCCAACATTTACTACTTTTACCTTTATTTGAAAAAAAGTGAAGATAGATATTAAAACTCCCTTTTACCGCTCTTTACTTTTCCAAATTTATCAGCTTGCCTCCTCATTCCACGCCGTATTTAGGGTTGTGGCTTCCATTAGTTTTTCTGATCGATTTAAAATTTTGAATTAAGGTAAAATTTTTCACTAAAATCATATTCACTTTCTTATTATCATATTTTACAATTCCTATCAAAAGCGATTCTTTGATACTGTTTTCTACAAAGTGTTTATTCGATTTCATTGTTCAATAAGTCTTTGATTTACGTTTTTTCAATCTATATTGTTTGAATTTACATAATGAATAAAGTTTCAGTACCATCTTTTAGTTTTGAAATCTCTCAATTAGAAAATTAATGTCAACAAGTTGTAAACTTCCTGATATTTTTGAGCAAGATTCTGAGATTTTAATGAAAAATAGATCCGAGCACAGAAACGATCCATCTGTGATTAAAAAATTGCGTGAAAAACATGCAAAACAGGCTGCAAAAAAGGATAAGAAAAAAGAAGAGGTTGTTTCAAAGATCTAACAGTTCTGGTGTTAAAGTTGATGCCAAAAAAAGAAGAGTTGAAAAAGTGGCTTCCAGAGATGTGCTTCCAAAGATATTTGCATGTTTAGATATATGCAACATTATGTCGAGATACATATTTCTACTTACATGATACTTTTTCAAAATCTTGTATCTTTAGTGTTGTGTTTATGTATTTACCAAATTTTTTTTTTTTTTGTAAAACATCATACATTTATCAAATATATTTTTTTTTTGTAAAACATCATACACATTTTATATATGGTTATGTTTAATGTGGGTGTATGTATCTATGATATTTTTATTCAATTTATAGGTGTAATACATAAGGTGTAAAACAATAGATACATTTTTAAAATTTGAATCTATGGTTATGTGTTAATGTTGGTGCATGTATCTATGAAAATTTTATACAATTTTGTAGGCGTAAAACAATAGATACATTTTATACATTTTTGTATCTATGGTTTTGTGTTAATGCAGGTGTATGTATCTGTGCAATTTTTCTACAACTTTGTAGGTGTAAAACAATAGATACATTTTATATAATTTGTATCTATGTTTCTGTGTTAAAGTAGGTGTATGTATATATTAAAGATGTCTTAATACTGGTGTATGTATCTCTTGTTGTTTTCTTTATTTGATACAATTTATATCTATGATTATCGGTTACAAGAATATGTGTGTTTTTAATTCAATTAGTAATCACTATGCATGAATTGTGGTGTTTTTGTAGCTGTTTTTGTCGAGTATCTGAGGGAGGTGATTAGGCATACTATCTTCGGGTATTGATGCTCAATACCATCATTTAAGATATGCAATACTTTTGTGCAAGTATGAGTCTCTAAAGGCTGAGCGTGGATACTTTATTGAGAATAATGATCCACCGAGACCAAGGAGTAGCTTCATACCAACAGCAAAAGACCGTGTTTTGAATGTTGAGTAGTTATTTTTGTTGTAAATTAAAAGATTGGATGATGTTAGTAGATGCTTTAACTATTGATTATTTTGGAATGTTTACAAAAACATATATTAGTTGTTTTGATTATAAATAGTTTTGCTTTATCAGGGTTATTTACATATGGCTATTTCAGTTTCTGATATATTGTTATTTTGACATACGTTTTAGTTATATGTTACAAAGAAATGCTTTTATATTTTTTTTGCTACGTTACGTGAGATACATATTAGTTATTTTGTATCTCAAACAAATTATTATATATCTCTTTTAATAAATATATACAGATAAGTAATTCACGTATTTATAGTACATAGGCTTTACACTGTGCACAATATATATTTAATAAGAGATACAATCTATTTAAGCTTGTATCTATTATTAATTTCGTAACATTGACTTGTACAATCTAATAGTTTTTCTATCATGCAACGCTCATCTAACTCTTTTCATGTGAATTTGTTAAATTAAAATGTTATTATATTCACCATTTCTTAAGAAAGTACCTAAGATTCTTAATGTGCAAGTTTGTCAAACAGAATAAAAAAAAATTAAAAGTCGTTTTATCTGGAAATTGATAATGGAAAAGTTTTTGTTTAAAAATATGGAATAAGAAATAAATTACCTGTTTATGTGGGATTTTATTGATCCTTTACCATTATTAGTTAAGTTAATTGCTACATTAATGGAGATTTAGCCGTTACATCTCTTGATTTAAGCAAAATAGTCTACTAATTACATGTATCTGTAGAATGTATCTAACATTACCTAAATTGCCCAATATAATTTGACTGAGGAATGTTGAGATAACATCCAAAAATAGTCTTTACAAATAAGTCGATAACGGCTTGTGTTCTCTTATAATTGACAAGTTTTGGAGCAGCAAAATCACTGACAAACCCAACCATAGCTTGAAGTTGCATAAAGACTCGATCTTTCAACGGACATATGTGGACATCTTGAAAAAATCTAACTTTAAAGTGTTCAGTCTCTCGGTGGCATGATGCTTTAAATATTCAAATGCGATCCTCCGAACGACATCTTAGGACATAGTTGCTACAGTTAAAATAAAACTTCATCATATTTTTCTTCACCTACCGAAAATAAATAAATAATAGATATATAAATTGCATAAACGTGTACAACATGTATCTATAACAATACTATTATGTATCTTTCGTATGTTGATATACATAAAACTAAAACACAACGAGATACATAATTAGACACAACTATAGAACCTCAGATTCAATATTAGAAAAATGTATCACATGCACAGAAATATGCATCTCAACCTTACAATAAATTTGTGTAAAGTAATAATTATGCAACGTTAGATACATAATTCATTAAAGTGGAGTTAATTGACGATAACTGATATGTTAAAGACAAAGCATACCTTTTCTTGTCCAATCTTTTCGATAAGTGGATTATCCCAAAATCACGCTCATTTTTCTTAATTTCGATGTAAAGCTTCACACCCATCTCATTACGAATCAATAACGGTGTCGCATTACCATCAACTATGTAACGAGCCTCGATTTTTTCCTGCTTACGTCAATTTTCAGTTCTACAACAATTGTCGAAATCAATTTATCATAAGATACATGTTCACTAACCACAATTTGCATCGCTCTTATAGCCCTCGTAGTTGATATTGTTAACCCAAATGCCGAAACGACATGAAAATACTGAAATATTCATTGCAATTACTCAAACAAAATCAAGAAATAAAAAAAAGGTCGTCTGATTTTTTTGAACAAGTCGTATGAACTTTTTGCAATTTGAAAATGTTCTGGAAAGGTTATGCAATTAGATTATGGAAAGGTTCGTTTTAGAATGGTGGAATAACAAACTAATTATCATATATTGTGGGATATTATTTTGTTTTTACTATAATTAGTTAGCTTAATTATTGTTTTAATGCTAACTTAGCCGTTACATCCCTTAAAAAACGTAAAAATTGATTTAATCAAAAATATATCTGTAGGATGTATCTAACTTAAGTTATATGTATCATCAAAGGCTAAAAGTTGAGATTTTATGAAATTTTGAAAATAGTTGGAATTTTTAGTAAATACTAGTAAACATGTCGTTATATATATGTAATTTTTACCTTCTTTATTCTAGTAGGCCCTTTTCATATCTCACCTCCTGCTTGTCTTAGGCTGCATTTTTTTTTTTAAGATGCAGACGTCTGGATCTAAATGCACATCTGAATGATTAAGATGTTGTCTTTAGATCTGAAAACTGAATGATTAAGACTGTTTGTTTTTCAACATCTGAATGTGCAATTTTTTTTATATATATAATAAAATAAAAATAAAATTTAAATAAAAAACTAATTATATATCAGAAAAGTTATAATTTAATATATCAAAATTATTATTTAATTAAAAATAAAATATTTATATTTGTTAGTGATAGTGGAGATGGTTTATAATGGTAGTTGCGGTGATAATGATTGATGTTACTGATTAGTAATGTTAGTGGTGATAGTTGTGATGGTTGGTATTGTAGTGACTATTATGATGGAGGCGGATGATAGTGGTGGTGGTGGTTGTGATATGACATTGCTTGATGTTAGCCGTTGGAGATGTTAATTATGATGGCTGAAAAATGAATGCATGATGGTTGACGATGTGTTGGTGTTAGTTGGAGATGTTGTTGGTTATGATGGTGGAGATGATTGTTAGTAGAAATAAATTGTAGCGATGATAGTGATTGAAGTGATGGTAGAGGTGGCATTACTAGTGACAATGGCGGTGGCCGCCGAAGAATATATGGAGGTTGTGATATATTAGTGGTAGTTAGCGGTGGTGCTAGTTGTGATAGATGAGTTGGTCGATAGTAGGAATTGGTCGGTAGTGGTTGATGATGGTGGTGCTGTTGACAACGGTAAATATAATTAGAAAAATAAATGTAGTAGGTGTGGTAGTGACTGACAATAGTGATTGGTAGCGATATTTGTTGTCAATGGTGGAGGTGGTTGGTGGTGTTTGACAATGATGGCGGTGGCAGAGGTGGTGACTGATGATTATAAATAGGGTGACGGTGAATATTATCCAATACCAGAATACCTATTTAGACTTTATTCTAGATATGAATAATTAAGACCTATTCAAACCTATTAAGAGCTAAGATCTTAATAAAAAAATGCACTTAATGGTTTGAAGTCTGAACCATTCAGATTCAAACCTTTATTAAGTGCAAACAAATGGGCCCTTATACTTTCAGGTTGTCTTATATTAAAGATGAAAATCTATTATTTATTGGGAGAAACTTTTTCATCCTTATATTGAATTCAGGTGCATTATTGGGCTTGTAAAGAGCTAGTATAAGAGAGAGACCTTATGCATATGAGAAATGAATTTACAAGGCAAAATAGATCGATTTATTCCCTACGTGTGATATATATACGACACTAAATTCAAATTTAAAAATATATTTTTAACTTATCAGAAAAGTATCCTGATGCTTGCTTTAAGAATTGTCTAGATACACGTATGTCGTTTGGTTGAAAAAGAGTTATTTCAAAATAATTAATTTTATGTTTAGCTATCTTGAAATTAGTTATTCTACTATGTATATGGAATAACTTAACCCATCGCTATGATATAAATAGTGGGATAAATAATCTCGATACTAACTAATAACTCAAATCAAATGCGAGATAAAATAATCCTACATTCTATTTCAGGACTATTATACCTTATACCTCACATCAAACGATCATGCATATTTATTCCACTTGGATCCTGTAATATCAATGATGTGTTATTATTGAAGTTTATATTTTAATCAATTTTGGAACAAGTGCATCGGTTAAAATTTTTTTATTCATGTTTCAATTAATTTTTAAACGAATGCATCACTTAAAAGATTTTGAGTTATAAAAAAAATAAATGTGAATTTTACAATTCAATCATTTCGTTTTAGGTTCTTGAAAGAAAGACAATTTTTTGTTTTAAACTATTCAAGAACCTGTTAACTATTACTTAATTAATACTCATCTTTTACGTGAAACTTTTATCCTATAAATAGTATTTCTTTTGTTTGAAAAGACAAGCGCTCAAAAAACACTATCCCCTTCAAAAAATATTTGAGAGACATTGATCAAATGGTGAAATCACCAATTCAAGAATTGAAGAGCAACATTCTTGAATGCTACTTGTTTTGTGGCTTAGTTGAATTCCGAAGATAGAGTTGTTACTAGCTCTTCTATTTGCTCATGGGAGAGACTCCAACTATCTTCAAGAAGCGTATTATCATGCCTCTAAGCCAAACAAGTTTTATTTTGAATTCTTGTATGATTATCAATATTGTTCTAACAATTTAAAGATAGTTGTCTCAATGGATTCTACATCAATATCAAATAGTATTCCATCTTTGCCTAATCCTAATTTTGAAATATTTGATGACAAAGACTTTCCTAAATGGCGTGGAAAGATGAAATTCTTTCTAAGACGATTAAACTTGGCATATGTTCTTGAAGAACCTTGTCCTAATGCTCCTGGTTCTGAGGTAGCATTTGACAAGGCTACTTTGATTAAAGAACAAATTGCCAAGTGGCAATATGATAATTATTTGTGCAAGAATTATATTTTGGGAGGAATGTCCAATAAATATTATGATCAATATTATGTTAAATGTAAATATGCTAAAGAGATATGGGACACTCTTCAAGCTATTTATTTAGCAAAAGAGGCGAGTTCTAAGAAATTTCTCATTTCAAATTATATAGAGATCAAAATGGTTGATGACAAGTCAATCACTAAACAAGTACAAGAATTCTAACTTATAGCTAATAAAATTGCTATATCTAGAATTGCACTTAATGAAAACTTTCATGTTGGTGCTATTGTATCAAAACTTCCTCCATCTTGAAAAGAGTACTGAAGCAAACTCTTACACAAAAAGGAAGATTTGACTCTTGATCAATTATTGCAACACTTGCAAATTGAACAAGAGACACGATGGTGCGATAATAATAGTTTGAACGAACCTGTCATGAAATCTTATATGGTTGAAGAAAAATCAAACAAGAAGGAACCTGAAAATAAAAAAATTTCAAAGGCAAAGAAGACTATCAAGCGTAATGGTGCCAATTTTAAATCTGGTGAATGTTAACATTATCACAAAGTTGGTCACTATGCGCGTGATTGTAGAATTATCAAAGCCAAAAAGAAAAAAGAAAAAGAAAATAAAAAAATGATCTTGTGACAATAGTCACAAAAGCATTTTTAGCGAAAGATCAAGTGGAATGGTGGATAGATACCGGTGCAACTCATCACATATCAGGTAACCAAAATTCTTTTAACACTTATGAATTAGTGAGGGATGGTAAAATTGTATATATGGGAAACTCCTTCTCTGTTAAAGTTGTGGAGAAAGGAACTGTTGAACTAAACTTTACTTTCGGAAAGATAGTTACATTGATGGGCGTATTGCATGTTCCTAATATTCGAAAGAACTTGGTGTCAGGTACGCTTCTTTTGAAGCATGGTTTTAAAGTGATTTTTGAGGAAGATAAGTTTATTTTATCTAAAAATGGCATGTTTGTTGGAAAAGGTTATGTTGCAAATGGAATGTTTAAACTCAATATTAAAAATGAAAATATTTTTGCATATCTTGTGGAGTCTCTAGACTTATGGCATGAACGTCTGGGATTTGTGAATTTTAGATCCATTCAACTTATGGTGAATAATGGATTAATCAAAGATTGTGGAAAGAATCATACTACTAAGTGTCTTACTTGTAGTAAATGCAAGATTACAATGAAGCCCTTTAAGACAATTGAAAGGACTTCCATACTTTTGCAATTAATCCACACTGACATTTGTGAGATGGATTGTTTGTCATGCCATGGAAAAAGGTATTTTATAACTTTTATTGATGAGTACTCAAGATATACTTATGTCTTTCTATTGAAAATAAAAGATGAAACATTTGCGACTTTCAAAATATATAAAGCAGAATTTGAAAATAAATTGAGTTTAAAAATTAAATCAATTAAGTCTAATAGAGGTGGAGAGTACTTAAAGTCAGATTTTACTGATTTTATGAAGAAAAAAAATAGGCATTGAAAAACAATTGACCATGTCCTAGACACCATAACAAAATGGTGTAGCAGAAAAAAATAGGACTTTCATAGAAATGATTAATTCTATGCTTTATGGTTCTGGTATGTCTAAAAATTTATGGACTGAAGCCTTACTTTCAATATGTCATATTTTGAATAAAATTACTTTCAGAAATCATGATGAATGTCCATATGAACTTTGGAATAATTGAAAACCAAATATAAATTATTTTAAAGTATAGGGTTGCTTGACTCATGTTCGATTACCAGATCAATATTTAACTAAGATGGGCTATAGAGGAGTAGATTGTATTTTTATTGGTTATTTACAAACCAGTAAGGCTTATAGATTTTTAAATCTTGAGACCCTAAGTCCTTACACAATTATTGAATCTTTACATGCTTACTTTTCTTAGCATATATTTCCCAAGAAAAAATATTCTTTTGAACAAGATGCAAGTTCTTCTATTTCTCCTCTTAAAAGAAAAATAGTTGAGCCATTGGAATAAAATCAACCAAGACGTAGTTCAAGATCAGCTAAATCAAAAGACTTTGGACCTGATTTTCAAGCTTAGTTAATTGGAAAAGATCCTGGAAGTTATGCTGAAGCTATGTCTTCACATGATGCTCTGTTTTGGCGTGAAGTCGTTGATAATGAAATACATTCTATACTATCTAATAATACATAGATATTATCAGATCTTCCTCCTGGATGTAAACCAATTGGTTGCCGATGGATATTTAGGAAGAAAATAAAATTCGATGGTACTTTAGATAAGTACAAGGCCCATTTAGTAGCTAATGACTTTACTTAATTGAAAGATATTGATTATTTTGATATTTTTGCACCTGTAGCTCGAATGACCTCTATTTGTCTCTTGATTGCTTTAGCAGCAATTCATGGTCTTGTGATTCATCAGATGGATATGAAAACTGCATTCCTGGATGGAGATCTAGATGAAGTAGTCTACATGAAACAACCAGAAGGATTTGTCATTCCTGGCCAAGAACGTAAAGTTTGTAAGCTTCTTAAATCTCTTTATGGATTAAAACAAGCTCCAAAGCAATGGCATGAGAATTTTAGAAAAGTTATGATTTCTAATGGCTACTTAATCAATAGAGGAGATATCTGCATATTTAGTAAATTTCAAGAAAATTATGGTGTTATAATATGTCTTTATGTAGATGACATGTTGATCTTTGAAACTGATATCGAAAGAGTTAAAGAAACAAAATATTTTCTTGCTTCTCAGTTTGAAATGAAAGATCTTGAAAAAGCTGATGTAAATTTTGGCATCAAAATTGTAAGATCAACAAATTGTTTGACTCTTACTCAATCAAGTTATATTGAGAAGGTTCTAAAGAGGTTTGGACATTTTGACAACAAGCCTGCTCCTACACCATTTGATCCTAGCATCAAACTAGTGTGAAACTCTGGTGATATTCTTGATCAATTGATATATTCTCAAATTATTGGATGTCTTATGTATTCCATGCATTGTACCAGGCCAGATAATGATTATGCAGTAGAAACTTTGAGCAAGTTTACTGGTAGCCCTAGAGTTGAACATTAGAATGCCTTAATTCGTGTTTTAAGGTATCTAAAGGGTACAATTAATGTTGGCCTGCATTATTCTACCTTTTCAATGTTCTTGAAGGCTATAGTGATGCTACTTGAAATTTTGATCCAAATGAATCTAAATCTATTACTGCTTGAATTTTCACTTTAGATAGAGCAGCAATATCTTGGAGATCAAAGAAGCAGACATGTATTACTCACTCAACCACGGAATCAGAATTTATCATTTTGTTTTCTGCTGGAAAAGAAGTTGATTGGCTGTGGAGAATTCTAATAGATATTCCATTATGGGGTAAGCCAATACCACCTTTGACTATATGTTGTGATAATAAAACTGCTATATTTCGGGCTTCAAGTGGTTGTTATAATGGCAAGTCAAGACAAGTTCGTGTCAAACACAATCATGTGAGAAGATTATTGGAGGATGACATAATATCGCTTCAATATGTGCAGTCAAAACTCAATTTAGCAGATCCTTTGTCTAAGGTTAGGTAAGGAATTGGTGGTACAAACTTGTAATGGGATGATAATAAATCCTGTTGTAGATTGATTGTATTTTATGGAAACCCTACCTAATGATGTAATCTTGGGTTCAAAGGAAAAAACAAGTAAAGTTACAATTGTGAAGCATATCTATAAAATTTCTTTTTTCCCTAGAGAGTGAGTAGATGTGCATAAGTTGTGATTTTTTCTCATGATAAATCTATAAAACCGATCTCGGTTGTAGTAAATAATAACACTCTTGATAGATTTGACAGTATTTCTACAAAAGAGAAGAATGAGATTATATTCTCTTAATAAGTCTATACACCAATTTCGATTGGAGTGTGTAGGAACACTCTTGATAGATTTACTGATACTTTATTGTAAAGGAAGATGAGATTAATTTCTCTTAATAAAATTCATAGACTACTTAGTCGGAGTATGCAAAGTTACTCTTGATGAATTCACCGCACTAAGTGCGAAGTGGAGACTGATTTAATAAGATTTTAACAGGGAAATCTTAAAGCACTTAGCTAAAAGAATTCGGGACATATGGCCGTAAGGTGTTAAAGAATTTTTATTTTCACAGAAACATAGTAATATGCGTGGAGTATTTATCTACTTCATTCAATAAACCACTTAGTTCAAGATTTGTTCACTAAGTAGTCAATGATTTAGAAAGTCTTCACTAGCTAATGGTTCAAGTACAAAAAACACCATTATTGATGCATGTTGCTAGATTAACATCTCAAAAGAATTTTGTTTCTTAAAGATAAAATTTCTTGAAACAAGTAGGGGCTTGTTATTATTGAATTTTATGTTTCAATCAATTTTGGAACAAGTGCATTGGTTAAAAGTTTTTTATTAATGCTTCAATTTATTTTGAAATAAATACATCACTTAAAAGATTTTGAGTTATAAAAAGAATAAATGTGAATTTTACAATTCATTCATTTACGTTTTAGTTTCTTGAAAGAAAGTTAATTTTTTATTTTAAACTATTCATGAACCTATTAACTATTACTTAATTAATACTCATATTTTACATGAAACTTTTATCCTATAAATAGTGTTTCTTTTGTTTGAAAAGACAAGCACTCAAAAAACACTATCCCCTTGAAAAATATTTGAAAGACATTGATCAATTAGTGAAATCACCAATTCACGAATAGAAGAGCAACATTCTTGAATGCTACTTGTTTTGTGGCTTAGTTGAATCCCGCAGATAAAGTTGTTACTAGTTCTTCCGTTTTTCCGTGGGAGAGACTCCAACTATCTTCAAGAAGCATATTATAGTACCTCTAAGCCAAGCAAGTTTTATTTTGAATTAATGTACGAATATCATTATTGTTCTAACAGGATGTAATGATCTATTAATCACCATTACTATCCACTTGATAGTCTACATAACCTAGATTAGTTACTTTTAGCTTAACATTTACCTAAGAATTAAACAAGTTGCCTAACGTGTTTTGAAGAAGTGGTAAAAGCATAATTAAAGAACATAATATTTTTACGTGAAAAATGTCTGGCTCACAAAAGGTGTAAAAAATCACGACTTGTATCGCTACAAAATTTTACCCCAACTTCACTAAATCACATTGAACCTTTCAACAAAAGATTACAACCTATGTAACCTACAAAATTATAAACTCTAATTCCTAAGCAACATGCAAATCCCCCAAGGTATGTGATCTCAAGTCTTTGAGTTTCCCCAAACTTGAGGACTACAATCCTAAATCAGTTTATACTTCACTGTACTAATATTACATCAACTTACAAGTCGAAAACCAACTCCTAATACATATAGGATAAGACTCTTTATCTAACTTAGTACTAGGACCAGGTTTAACAATGTGTTTTTCCAAGTAGCACTACTGCAAAGTCAATTTGTCAATTGCCTTTTTGTTGTGAGTTACTCTGAATGACACTTAGTCTATTTAAGCACAAATCTCCAAAGATTTCTTCATGAATCAAACTCCTTCTTTCATCAGGACTCTTGTTTCTTAGAGTTGTACTTTAAGTAAGGCTGGCAATGGAACAAGAATTTTTCGTTTCGGTCTGTTTACTCTGTTTTTGGTGATGTTCTGGTACGGGTAACACAACAGTACCGGTCGGTATCGGTATACCAATATCCAACGGTCTGGAATATGGTACTGGTGTGAACCATCCAAAAATTTTGATTCCGATACCGGTTGACCGGTTCGGTGACGTGAAGACCGTTACTTTTTTTTTAATTTTTGTCATTTGAAATTGGACTGGTTGGCAGAAACGGATCTTTGGCCATTGCAATTGAGCCGTTGCACCCCCCCTCCTCCTCCCAATTACCCCACACCACCCCATTAAAATTTTCACTACAAATATCCTTTATTTCTATTCTTTTTGTACACAAATATTCTCAATTCTCATACTCTCTCTTAATATTCTCACACTCTCTCTAAATATTTATAATCTCTTAATATTCTCACACTCTCTCTAAATATTTATAATTATTGTATTAGTTGGAGTTGAAGATTTTTTGAAGATATTACAAGTGTCAATTATTATTTTTTAATTTCGACATTTGATATACGTCTGCTTTTACGCAGACGTTCGGTATATTCGTTCCAACTTTAATCTATTTTTATTTACTTTAATATCTATATTTTTATTTTTAGTATCTACATTTTTTTACTTACATTAATTTTTTAATCTATAATATTTATATTGCTTGTTTTAATATTTTGATTTTATTTAATTTTAATTATGGATTTCGAAAAAAATAGTAGTAGTAAAAAATCAATCTTTGATAAGTTTTTTCGTAGAAATAAAAAAAGTAAGGCTACTACTAGTTCATTAGCGCCTAGACTTAGCGAAACTTCTTTATCACAGCCTAGTGGTTTCGATGTTGGTATTGGTATGGAATTAGATCATGAGATCCTAAGTAAGCGTTATGATAATTTTGAGGAAGACTTACTGTAATGCCCCGCACTTTCCTAAGCTAGAAAATGAACCGTTGTTCGTATATGTGAAAACCCCAATTTTGTAAGCCATATTTAGGCACCTAAATTACCAAGAGTACCATAGTTATAAGAGAGCTTATGATGTGTTAAGCTCATCAAGTTTTAATGTTTGAATTCACAGGGGTCATCTTTGAATGAGCATAACTTGATAAATATGTGGTATTTCTGTATATTTCTACCCACAAAATTATAGAGAATCGAATTAGCTTTCCAACGATACCAATTTCACCAAAATCGACACCCGAGCTAGGAGTTATGGCTTTGCGAAGTAGAGTGCATCGCCTAACCAATCGCACATGGACACTGGAAAGCATATGCTATATGCAACACCTATATAAATATAGGCGATAGCATATGCGGCGCCTATGTAAATATAGGCGATATCATATGCGGCGCCTATGTAAATATAGGCGATATCATATGCGGCGCCTATGTAAATATATGCGATATCATATGCGGCACATATCTTATGGTTTCAAGTGACTTAAACACTCCGTTTTTGGGTTATTTTGAGGGCAATTAAGTCTTTTGGCACTCCTTACACACCCCTAAACTTAACCTTACGAATTTAATAGATTCTAAACACATCATAACCCTATTATCAGTCTAAGTTCATCATCCAAGAGCACTAAAGGAGAAAAACAACTAGGGTTACATAATCAACATTGAGGGTCCAATCTTTCAATGAATCCGTTACCATAAAGGTATGTGGGGTTATGAACAAGAACACCCTTTCGTTCTTGTGCCCAAAGTTTGCATTATTTTACAAAGCTACATGATTTTTACATGTTTTATCATGAATTTGAAGTGATAAATATTATCCTATCTTGTTGTTCAAGATACTATGATTATTTTGAATGTTTAGAAAATAAACTCTATGAGTTTGAGATTATTGTTATGATTAAAGGCTGAAATTTTTCAGATTTCCGTATAAATTATGCATGCTTGTGATATAAAGCATAAATGTTGAAATATTTTGATTAAGTATCGCTATAAGGGTCATTAACCCCACATTGAGATTGTTGTTTTGAGAATTTATGTGCTACATGTACCCATGTTTAGACTATTTTTGATGAAGTATAGAAAGATTTGACCTTTTTGTCACAACAGAGTTAAAATCCACTTTATGAAACGAGTTACGGATTTTATCATATATTTAACTTAAGAAATATGAGATTACCCTTAAAGTGAATTTTTCTTGAGATTTTTGAGCATAGTACTGGGAGTAATATTTAGAACCGAGTTGGGCATGTTACTACGGTTTCATACCCCAGAACTACGTGCCACTGTAGGTTGAGACATTGACTTTCACTATATGTGGAAAATTGAGATAGTGATCACTGAGATGAGATTGTTCTACACCGATGGCAAGGGTAGGACAGCCCTAACCTTACGGGGACAAGTTGTTGGACATCATGGGTGCTCATATGGTGTACATGTCGGTTAGAAGAACCTCCCAAAGAGTCGTCCCTCATTCTTAGATTGATTTTATTGATTTAAAAGAGATTTGAAATGCAGATTTGTGATGTATTCAATATTCCAGATTTCACTAAGATTGCTTGGTGAGAGAATAAGAAAAGAATCTTGATATTTGGATTAAGTGTAATGGATCATGATATCCAGATTGACATATTTTACCATTCATTGTGTATGATTTCAGATTTTAGATTTCTTTCAAGCTTTATGAGCCATTTACAAATGTTCTGCATGATTTGGAAAGAAAACTTATGACATAATTGTTATAAATATATATATATATATATATATATATATATATATATATATATATGCATATAAATATGTTTATTTCATGCACCCCCATGTACTCGGTACATATTCCATGGTACTGACCCACATGTTCGCATATGGGCTACATTTTCCCTATAATGTAAGTTCAGGTGCTCATTCCCAGGTTTGACCGTGATTATCCGAGCACATTGATCTACATCCTCTGCAGTGGTGAGTCTTCATGGTCCGAGGACTAGTTATTCAGATTTTCTCATTTACTTTGAGTCGTTCAGTTTATTTCCTGAGTTCGGGTCAGTTGGGGTTTGTCCCAATGGCTCATGGATATACAGTTTAGTAGAGGCTTGTCAGACTAGATGGATAGATTGATCAGATTTGTCAGAGATATCATATTTTGTTACTTTCCGTATTTCATTCGTATTGCAGTATGATATTATGGAGGATGTTTAGATGTTTTGATTATGATGACTTTGATTATAAGTGTTGAATGGTAGAAAAACGGCTAAAAGAGTTAGCTTGGGGCTACTTGTAGCCTTAAGCACTGTGTGACGCCTCGAGACCCGTTTTCGGGGCATTACACTTACCAGAAGAAGATAATATAGAAGAACAAGATTTAGGTGATACCCCTACCCCTACTAGTCCGGTTACAGAATTATCAAAATACGGTGAAGAACTTCCTCCTTTACCGAAATTTACTAGGGCCAAAGGTATCGGACGTACTAAAAGATCTTTAGTTTGGAAATTTACGGAGCATGATAGGATAAAAAGTACTGCTACTTGCAATAAATGCAAGAATATTTTTAAACATTTGATCGGGGGAAAAAATGGCAGGACAGGGCTGCTAACTTCGCATTTGCTGAAATGTAATACAGAATTTATTCGTCTAAAAAATAAGGCTAAGGCAAAAAAAAATGGTACACCATTTGTGCAAGAATCTGTAGGAGATAATATGGTTCAAACACGTTTAGACATGTTTAACCCGGCTGGCCTAAGTTCATCATCGACATATAGTGAAGATGTAGGTAGAGAAGAACTAGCGAAAATGATTGCTATTATGGGTTTGTATTTTAGTTTTCCTTCGCATTCCGGTTTTATTCATTATATTCAATGAGTATATAATTCCTCTTTTAAAAATTTTCACAAAATATAATTAAAAATTATATTTTTAAATTTTAAGCTGAACATTGCCATTTTCTTCGTTCCTTATTTGATAAATTTGATGGTAGAATATCTATTACTTCTGATATGGATCGTAGTGTTTTCGGTAATGATTATTTTACTCTCGCGGCACATCAAAAAATGCTTATAAATAAATTGACATGTCTAAAACCGGTATCTATATAGCTAATACAATAACGGAGAGCATGAAATATTTTAGATTTGTTGGTAAACCTATGGCATGCATAGTAGATAATGCTTCTAATAATTTGAAAGTTGTTGAAGAGTTAAAAACTAGATTATATCCTGTGGATGAAGATCATTTTCATGTTAGATGTACTGCACATATTTTAAATTTGATAGTACATGATGGTGTTCATTTGTTTGAAAATGGTTGTTGTAAAGTTCAAATTGCTTGTAGTTATACTTTTAAAGATAAAAGAAAGGATGTAATGGATGATTTTGAATATAAATGTAGACAATGTGACCTTCCGTATAGAAAAGTTTCAAAAGAAGTTCCTACTAGATGAAATTCTTTGTTCAAATGCTTGAAGTTGCTTTTATATATCGCAAACCTATACAATTAGTTCAGAATGCTTATAATTCGGATATTAATTTAATGTTAGATAAAGATGATTGGATTGAAGTAGAAGAAATTTATAAATTTTTGAAAACTTTTTATCAAGCTGCAAATACAGTATCTGCTTAATATACTCTAACTATTTCTTCTGTTTTAGTAACTATTACTGTTATATCTAAAGTACTTGCTGAATATAAAAAAAATATGCCCTTACAAAGAGGCAATTGAAGTTCTGATTGATAAATTTTAAAAATATTATTTTTCTATTCCACAGATTTATTTGAAAGCTACTTTATTCAACTCATTTATAAAGAATATGGTGCAGTGATATTGGTTCAAAAATTATACAACAATTTAGAAATTGGACCTCATAAAGCCATCAGTTGACACTTATTGTGCTAGCATAGTATCTAAAGTTAGGAGTTTATATAACTTGTATCAAGTAATAGAACAAAATATTGGGCCGGTCGAATCTCCTACTTCTAGACGTAGATATGGTGATTTTAGATGACGAGATGGGTGCAGAACTTGGTCTTCAATATTGTAGGAGTAATGATTTTGATTTGTATCTTTCTTAGGATTGGAAAAATATTAGAGATGAAACTGAAAAACAACAACTTTTATCATAGTGGAAGACCCGTGTAAGACAATTTCTAAAACTTTCAAGGATGGTTCGAGATGTGCTATCAACTCAAGCTTCTTCAGTTGCTTCGGAGCAAGCTTTTAGCTCAAGAATATTTGTAATTGGAGATCATCGATATTCGTTATCAAGGGATAGTTTAGAGATTTTGGTATTATTTAGAGATTGGATCAATGCCGAACGAAGAAATTTTGGGCTCCCAAAATTACCGCCCCATGTTGAAGACGAAATAGATGAAATTTTTGAGGAAAATAGTGATAATGGAATGGAAGCAATGGAGGAACAAGGAAAAAGATCAATTCCAAAAAATCTATCCGTCGAAGGAATAGAAAAGTTACGCCAAGAAAATTATACACAATTTAGATATTAATATAATTCTATAATAGAGATCTAATTGAAATAGAACCCTTCCTAGAAGGTGGTTGTGTAGATTAGGTTTTCTTTTAATATTTTTGTAATAAATGTACAACATATGAAATTTGAATAAATATAACGACTATCCGCCTAATTTTATTTTAAAATTTGTCTTTTGTTTGATGCAATTATCTTAGCTGAAATTACAAAGTTTATATTTATAACTTTAAAGTTATGAGAAAAAAAGTTTAAACCTTTTAACTTTATAAAGTTAAGGAAAATTTTTAACTCTACAACTTAAAATTATATAAATATAATTTAACTTCTTAAGCTTATTAAAAATATTGTGTTAACTTAAACTTAAGGATATATTTTTAAGTTTAAGATATATTAAAACATGTTATATTTATTAACTTAAACTTAAAATATATTTTTTAAGTTAAAATTTTAAACTTTTTAAGATATATTAAACTTAAACTTATTAAAAAAAAGTTAGTAAAAAAAATGTTATATTAATATATTATATTAATAAAATATAAGTTATATAAATTATATAAGTTAATATATATGTAATTTAAATTAAAAAGAAAAAAACGTGTCAAGAACTGTACATAACGTTACCAGCTCCGGCTTCTCTTCCGGTATAGCTCCGGTGTCGTTCTGGTCCGACCTAATTCCACACCGGCAACCAACGGACCGGTGCGTACCAAGCAAAAGATCCGGTATTTCAATTTCGGTAATACCGGTTCGGGCGATAAATTCGGTAAGGCAGTTTCGATACCGGTTTTGGTTCCGATCAGACCGGTCCAGCGGTACCGGTTCCGGTTCGTTGCCAGCCTTAACTTTAAGTGAGATTCCTTCTTCAATTGGAACTCATGATTCTTCAAGTGTTGTAGTGAAACTATAGCTCTTTAGTTCAGCACATGATAATTATTTTGAGTTTATCAGATCTAATTACTTATGCATTCCTTCAATTGTGCAACTAGTCCTCTCTTATCAGTAATCTCGCTATGAACTTAGCTACTTGTAACTGTGCATATGTGAATCAGCTTAACCAACATATTTTATTTACTCTATCGATCATCAAAATTTCATAGAATCCAACCCCACTAATTTCCATTACTCACCGTTATTCTCCTTTCTGCAACTGCAATTGTAATCTAGATAAGCAATATTATTTGTGATAAACAATATTATTTGTGAACATAGACACTGAAAAATTCTTGTCCTTCTCTTTTCTTCTTATGTTATTTACTGGGCATTTAATTTTGTGCAACTTTAAATTTTCAACTATAAGTGCATGTGTTTGAAAGTATCATCAGATTTTAAAGAGCAATTGACCACAACAATTTGCATCCCCGTTAGATTGAAATTGCTTTTAAGTAATACTTTGTCACAACATAATATTTATGATAATTTATTTATCAGAAAAAAGTGCAAAAAATATTTATATTTTGATAAAATTTGCAGTTATGCATGCTGAATTTTGTAGGGGTGCTATGACACCATAGATTATTTTTTATCGTATGTAACTGACATATATTTGGCACTTGGACCATTGTATGTATTTCATACACATTGAGCGCATTAGAAAAAAATGTTTGACAAGGAACAAATATCTACCAGTTAAATACGATAAAAATTGGTCTAGGAGGAGGTTATAGGACCCCGCAAAGTTCAGGGTGCGTAACTGCACATTTCGCCTAAGTACATGTATTTTTCACACATTTTTCTCTTTATTTATTGTTTTAAATTTAGAAGGGTAGAAGGCTAGTGTGGGTGTGTGGGTTGTAGCAAGCAGTCAGGAGAGATCTTGTGTAGCCGGGTTAGTAAGCCTAGCACTGTGTCCATAGGTATCTTTGGTATGTGAGTGTATGTTACTACTAGATGAGTGTCCTAATATTTATTTCTTAGTTCCTATTTTCTTATTTCGTGTTGCCCATATTTCTCGTAATTCGTATTTCTCTGATTTCTATTTTATTATTTCATATTCGTATTTCCGGTATGTCATCCATCCTGCTTCATGTGTCTTTATGACCTTGTGTACTATTTTTTATCTTGAGTCGGGGGTCTATCGGAAAAAGCCTCTCTACTTCTTCGGAGGTAGCGGTATGAACTACGTATATCTTATCTTTTCCAGACCCCACCTTATGGAAATACACTGGGTTTGTTGTTGTTGTATTTATTGTTTTAAATTTATGTCAATTATCAATATTGTATAAATTTCTCACAATGAATGGTGTATGCGACTTTATTTTATTTTAATACTCCCTCCGTTCCAAATTATCCGTCTCAAATTTTTTAATTTAATTTTTATTTTTACTTGTTTTTTTTCATTAATCAAGAAGAGACAACTAAATTTTTTCATGTTTACCCTTTGCATTAATTATTTTTTCTTCAAATTAAAATGTAAACATCATTTAATAGAAATATTATGGTAAACTAATCATGTTATTAATTATATTTCTTAATCAATGTGTCATCTCAATTTGAGACGGATAATTTGGGATGGATAATTTAAGACGGAAGGAGTATTTTTGTTTTTTCGAGAAATGGGATCTATGGCTTAGTGATCATTATATGGTCTATAGTTGAAACTGATGCCACTATATGCGTTGACAGAAACTCTCAAATCTTGAAAGGGGCAAAATTCAATGTTTTCAAGTTACCTTTCTTCTGGAAATTCTGACAAAAGTTTTCACTTAATTTTCCAGAAAAAAAGTAATGGGTCCTATTAATTGACCTACAACACGTTGCAAGAGACCATGAAATGACTATAATTCAAGCTAGCGATACAATAGTTCAAACCCAACAAATAAGCTATTTGGCTGTCCATTTTGAAGACAAATTCAATCTTATTGATTGAATTTATACCCATTTTATGGCTAATTAGTGTCTAGTTTAATATTATTGAACGCGTGATAATTGAGGTTAATAAAGAAACAAAAAAAGTAAAAGCATCCAACTGAAATCATGCCGCTAGATTCACGAAGTTAAAAATTTCCAACATATAAAAAATTGAGGAAGATTAAAAGATTAACCAAAGAAATAAACTACAATTAAGAACAAGTCAAAGAATGAACGCCCGTTTAACTCCATTTCTACAAAAGAAATTTAAATACGCTTATTATTGTTGGTGTGCAGAAATTTGACTTAGTCCCTTTTTTCAAATTCCTAATGTGAGGTGTAGGTTGATTTTACTTGACTTACATTCTTTATTTATAAAGTTTTCAATATTATTCTCTTCAAATAATTGTATCATTGGATGTATGAGTTAGAATGGGTCGATGGCCAAGATGACAAAATTTAGAGCTTCAAATTTAAATTCAAAAAACGCATTTCTCTTTAATTCTTAATAGAAATATAGATGATGAAGGGTGGTGAATTGAACTACTACCAATTACTGTTAATGTTTTTACTTTCCACCCTTCCAAAATTTATCATTGGACAAGATGTTCTAATCCCTCTTATAAATTCTTTTAAAATTTTTATAAGTCTTTTTGGGGTGCCTTTTAGAAGAAAGGGACGTGTACTAACAAAGGCCTGAAGAAGCAAAAACTAAAGGTCAAAATCAAGGCCGCATGCAAGTAACCGCGTTGAAATATAGAGTAGCCGTTTGATGGTGAGTATTTTTTAGTTTTTTTCTAAAAAGTTATTTCACTTTAATGAAAAAAAGTAAAAATAATCGTATTTGATCATGAAAATTTCAAATATAATTTAGAATTATATTTGAAAAAGTAAAAACAAGAAAAACTTATTTTCACTCCTACTTCTCTCACAAAATTTTAAAAACAACTTCAATTTATATTCATGGTCAAATACAACTCCAACTCCAACTCCAACTTTAATTCCAACTCAGAAATTTTTTTGTTTTCATGGCCAAACGACAAATAAAATTGACTCTCATATCACAAAATCATTGTTGTTTATGCTACCAACTCTCAGTTTAGTTCTACTTTTTGGTTAATATAAAACCCAACTTAATCAGGAAATGGTCAGCCACCTACCTAAGACGTTTGAAGTAGTTGTCAAGTTCCGCGTATCTCTACTAAAGGTGTCAAACGGGCCGGGCCGGGCCAATCCGGAACCGGTCCTTCCATTTTAACCGGGTTGAGGGCCGGTTTTGACGTTAGTCGGGCCGGGCCAAACAATAAAAAAATTAAAACCCATCCTAACCCGGCCCACTTAACCCAACCCGGTCAAACCCACCAAAACCCGGTCAAAAACCGGTCAAACTCATTTAAAAAATAAATAAATAATCCAATATACACTATATACACTCCAATATACACTATATACACTCCAATATACAATATATATTTTTAAAAAAATATATAAACAATTACACATATATACGTACCATTCAATATATAATTATATATGACTATACGTACTACTTTAAATAAAACATATGCTATAATAGTATAATATATATACACTACAATATATATATATATATATACTAATTTATAAAACATATACACATGTATACGTTAAATATATACTACTTTAGAAGATATATACACATATATATGCACCATTCAATATATATGTACTACTTTAAATAAAATATATACTACAATATACATATATATATATACAACAATATGTATATATATATAGTTACATACTAATTTATAAAACATATACACTTGTATACTTTAAAGATATACGTCTATAGAAGATATATACACATATATACGCACCATTCAATAAATATGTACTACTTTAAAAAAAGTATATACTACAATATATATACTAATTTATAAAACATAAAGTAATGTATAAGTTAAATATACACGTCTATAGAAGATCTATTCACATATATACACTCTATTCTATGTATATGTAATACTTTAAATCAAATATACTATAATATATATACATTACAATATATATTTGTATAGTTATATACTAATTTATGAAACATATACACATGTATACGTTAAATATACACGTCTATAGAAGATCTATTCACATATATACACTCTATTCTATGTATATGTAATACTTTAAATGAGATATACTACAATATATATACATTACAATATATATTTGTATAGTTATATACTAATTTATAAAATATATACACATGTATACGTTAAATATACACGTCTATAGAAGATCCATTCACATATATACACTCTATTCTATTTATATGTAATACTTTAAATGAAATATACTATAATATATATACATTACAATATATATTTGTATAGTTATATACTAATTTATAAAACATATACACATGTATACGTTAAATATACACGTCTATAGAAGATCTATTTACATATATACACTCTATTCTATGTATACGCACCATTCAATGTATATATACTACTACTTATAAAATATACTACATTATATATACATTGCAATATATGTAGATATACTTATATACTAATTTATAAAACATATACACATGTATACGTTAAATATACACTTCTATAAAAGATATATACACGTGTACACGCACCATTCAATGTATATATACTACTACTTATAAAATATACTACATTATATATACATTACAATATATATAGATATACTTATATACTAATTTATAAAACATTTACACATGTATACGTTAAATATACAGTTCTATAGAAGATATATGCACAAATATACAAAACATATGCTACTTAATATAATAAATTAATAATATTTGGTAGTAAATTAATAATATATTAGAAATAAGTTTTTAATTTAAAGTAGAAAACTAGAAATTCAATTTAAAATTTTAAATCATTAAATGAAAAAAAAAATAAGGACTAAGGAGTGAATGAATTTGGGGAATTTTATTGATTGCAAAATGATCCAAAATTTATAATTTACATGAATGAAAAATCTATAAATTATGCATCATTTTTTCCAACTCATTCATGTTAATATTAATGGGAACTTGCATAGGATAGTCGAAATCAACGGGGATAAAACCATGCATTGGACTTGATTCTGCTGAGTTTCCCCGTGAAGTCATAATTTCTTCAAGTTTCAGCTCGTCGCTCGGCTCCGGTTCCATTCCTTGGTTTCTTCTTTCCGCTCTAATCCAATCTCTAAGGCAAACTAGAACATTCATTGCATTGCTTCCCAATGAGTGTCGGTTGTCTCCAAGCTGCTGTCGTCCCTGACTAAAGACGCTCTCTGATGCAACGGTTGACATTGGAACATTCAAGATATCTCTAGCTAATCTTGAGAGCACAGGATATTGCGTTTCATTACTCCTCCACCAATCCAACGTGTTGATCCGTCGTCTGCGATCCTCTGGTGCCGTCTGAAGATAATATTTCAGCTCTTCCCGATAAGTTGATGTGTAAGTTCTCTCATCAACATTGTTCCAACAATTTAAATCATAAAAACCACTATGTGCCGGCCTTTTAGAAGATGATGGTTCCTCGGGAGGATGAGGAGTGACAGTTGGAGTGATATACGGCTAAATCAAATAAATCAGCATAGTGATTATATAATTTTTCTATGTAATCCTTTGCATCAGTCGTAGCCGTCCACAAATCAGGTTGTACTTGTTCAGAATCATGGTTAGTATTTATTTCTAAGTTAGTATAAATAAGAGTACTAAAATGACACATATGATTATATTTCATGCACGGATTTAGCATAGCACCAACCAAGGAAATAGGGGGAATCGGAAAAAAATATTTTTTAAATTTCGTAAACATAGCGCCAACAGCTTCTTTATAACCTTCTTTATTTTTATATTCTTTGAGCAAACCAAAAATATCGGCTATATATGCCAAAATATTACAAACAGTAGAATAATAAGCACCAGAAAATTCAACCGTAGCTACATAAAATTTTTCTAAAAACGTAACAAGATCATTAATTACAACCCAATCAGAATTATGTAGCATGCAATCAGCAGAATCAGCAAATGAACCGCAATGTTGGTTAAAAGCTAGTGTAATAGGAATTCTATATTTATAATAAGTTTTTAAAAATTCATACGTAGAATTTCATCTAGTATCAATTTCCTCAGGCATCAAAATCGGTGTAAGTCCATTTTCTTGACATTTAACTTTAAATTCTCTAATTCTCGATCTACGATTATTTCCTTGAATAAAACCAACGGCAAGACGAATTTTTTCAATATAAAGCTCAAAAAAGTCAAGACCATCTTTTACAATTAAATTATATATATGACATGCACACTTAATATGAAAAATTTCAGACAAGGGCGGAGATAGCATAGATTTTATTTTTGTTATAGCAGTCTTGTTGTCAGAAGCATTATCAAAAGCAATACATAAAATTTTATTTTCGATACCATAATATCCGGCAATTTTAACAATAGAATCAGCAATAAATTGTCCAGTATGTTTACAATCTTCATCATATAAAAAAGCAAGAATACGTTTTTGTATCACGAAATTACTATTCATCCAATGACAAGTAACGGTTAAATAATCATTTTTATTTACAGCACGACCAAGATCAGAAGTTAGGGACAATCTACATTGAATATTTTTTAACAATGTTGATAAATAAAAACAATATTGTGAATGGAGTCTAAAAATATCAGACCGACAAGTAGTTCTAGGAATACCGTTAAACATAGGTTTATAAATTGCTTGTATATAACGAATAAAGGCATCAGAAGAAGAAAAACTAAAAGGCAAACAACCCACAGCTACCATTTTAGTTATTTCTTCCCTGTCCCTCAATTTATTATACTTCTTCGCTACGTAACCGGTTGCTGGGTCCATTCTAGTTTGCATTGACCCACCAACATCCCCACCACCTTTTACAATATTTAACTCTCTTTTGTGATCTTCAGCTACATGTCTCATTAACGTACCCGTACCCCCTTGCTTGCCTCCACTTCTATGCTTATATATTTGTTGACAAATATTGCATTGCACCTCAATATCTGATATACGTTCAAAAAATTGTCATGCAATACTAGTTCTTTTACGAGGTTTTGGGGCACTGGGAGGACGGGAAGGGAGATTAACTGATTCAGATCTAACGTTAGCATCTCCTACTGCAGGTGTCTCAGCAATATTTTCATTATCTTCGTCTAAATTAACCGCATCTACTTCATTTTCTTCTTCTATACCATAATTTTTCTGAGCTTCTACATAATCCATATTGTGAGCACCTACACCTATTTCTTGCTCAAAAGGTGTACCAAGCGGTACCGGAGGCGAAGGCACATGGGTATATCTACTACTTGAACTACCTCTATCGCTAGTAATTCGCTTTTTACTACCACTACCGCTTTCGGGACAAAAATTTTTAACACCTTTAGTAGAGAGGTTTCTTAATTTATCCATAATATAAATTAAATTAAACTAAAAAGATTCAAAATACACAAATATAATAAAATTAAATATGAAACAATTAATACAATAAATAAAAATTAAACGTAAGAGATGAAACGACAATACCAAATTTTAGAAGTATCCGAAGATTGCGACTTTAGAAACTTCCGCTCGTACTTTGTAAACGAAAAATTAAAAAATTAAAGTGAACACTTTAAGAAATTAAATATATTGAATATTTGAGAATTGAGATTTGAGAGAGAATGAGATTTGAGAGAGTGAAAAATTGTGTGAAAAATGATTTGAAGTTGTAGGGTATTTATAGATTTTTTTGGGGGATTAAAAAATATTTTTTAAAGTTTTTTTTTTTTTTTTTTTTTAATAAATGAGCCCAAACTAGCCGTTTGGACCCAAAAACGGCTATATAGCCGTTGGGCCAACGGCTAGTTTGGCCCAAAATCCAAAATATCTTTTTTATTTTTTTATTCGGGCCGGACCGGTTAACCGGCGAGCCTGGACCGAGCTTGATCCGGGCCGGATTAGCCGGGCCCATTTTAACAAAATAACCGGCCCGGGATCCGAACCCCTAAATCCCTAGGACTTATCGGACCGATTAGGTACTAGGGCCGGGTCGGGCCGACCCACTTGACACCCCTAATCTCTACTTTGTAAGTAAAACCATCAATCAATACTAAATAAAAGCAATCACCATGTCCACTATGATAGAAAAAAAAATCACTTGCTGTTTCAACACAACATCTCATGGTTGATTTAATGAGAGTTTTAAATTTTGGGCATTATATAGTGTATAAAATATTCTACACCATTAAATAAATTTGACCTGTATAGATTACTCATTTTTTAATATAAAAATTTGAAAAGGAAAAATTGAGTAAACTGCAATAGCAGATCAGTTTACATGGTAATGTTAAATATTTTGTACACACTACTTGTCGCGCCTTAACTCTTTTTGAAATTGTTTAAAGAGTGAAGAGCACCATATTAAGGTGCATTAGAGCACCATCCTAGGTTAATTAAGAATTGTTTAGTTCGTCTACGTCACTAGAAGTCTGGTAAGGTTTCAAATTACCTTGAAAGAAAGGTGTTAGACACCTTTCGAGGTGCACAAATGTGGTTCCCAGCCGAATTCATGTATTACGTAGGAATTTTATGTGATAAACAAAAGTCACTTGTTGTACTAACTTAATGTTACCTAAGTGATAAAATAATGAATAAACAAAACATGTAATCTAATTATTATTTAAAATACTAATTATCTAAGTGATAAAATAAATAATCATATCAATTAGACAAGCGAGGAGACAGAAGAGACAAGATTTATAACAAAACATTTATATTAAATTAGAGAACCTAAACTACCCCAAGCAAATAAACATATAAAGTAAAGAAAAGAGAAAAAAAATGATTCACAAGATTGAACAAGAGTTTGTTTTGTTTTATTCGGATCAACACCTAGATTATTTATCATTACCTAGTCCATTAGCTAGCAACCGAGTTATTAACGGGTGACACTACCATATGTCGTATTATCAAAACATATTGAGTTACCATCATCTCCGAATGTCTATCCACTCCCACCTATGTTGGTTGTTAAAACTATGAACGTTCTAAAAATGAAATGATAAAACTAGCGTTCCTAACATGCTTATCCGTCCCATCTTATCATCCAAGAAGCATTGAATTTTTATATTTTTGAATTAGGAATCTAGATAAAGATACTAGGCTTCCAAATTAAACTCAAAGCACGACAAACAAGTCGGAAAAATATGTAGCTCATAAGAGTCTCAATTAAGCCTCTTAATTAATTAGGATAATTTAGCATGTTAAGACAAAAAATTATTCATTTTAGAACCTATAGGCGTGATACTAGAAAATGTCGAACAACTAATTCGTAGGTTGACAATTAATTAGTTGAATCATATAGAAATGATACTAAGCGATAAACGAGTCAATCAATATGATTAAAGGATTCAATGTGTGCCAAAATGTTAACCGATAAGATGTTAAAATTAAGTACATTAGAATACTTAACATGGTAAAATTTGGTGATATGCAGAAGAAACACGTGGGTAAAATTAATTATAGATGTTGTGCTTTAACAATTAAATACACTGAACATAAATAAAAGAATCGTTCGTTATACTGAAAATAATAGAAATAGTTCAATGAGTTGAAATAAATGATAACAACTTAATGTGCCGAAGACTACTTTTAAAAACTGAAATCAAATATTTATTATCGTTGAGAATTATTTAAGAGCTGAAAATGATTTATTTAAAATTTACAGAAAACTACCAAACAGATTTTTAACTAGCGGTATGGTTTTATTTTAGAGAGAAGAGAGAGAAAAGGTCTGGGGGTGCAGTTATGAGGGAGGAAAAATGATATTAAGGTTGAGGTTTGGTGTATAAAAGAAAAGAAATGAGAATTTAATCTTAGTCATTGAATCAATTTTGATCAACGACTTAGATTAAAATGAAAGTGGGTTACAAAATTAGCTTTTCATTTAGGGTCAAAAGTAATGTTCATTTTGGCTAAAATTGACTTTAATTGAGTATAATGACTAAAAATTAAACAAACGAAAAAATTGAATGAAAGTGGCAGCCAATTTAATAATAATAATAATAAATAAATAAATAAATATTATTATAATCAGATTGTGTAAAAATAATGTCACGTGACTTATTATTTGATGTTCTACAATATACTATTTTTACGAAATGTTGCAAATAATATTAATAATAGGAATAATAATAATGATAATAATAGCAGTATTATTAATAATAATGATACTAAAATTAGGTGTACATTACGGGTGTGAGCATTAAATAATTTAAATATTACCAAATTATGTAAATATTATACTTAAATTAATAAATTGTAAGAAAATGTTAATAAAAAGTAATAAAATAACTTGTATATTTTTAAATCATGAACGTGACACGTCGAGATTTATTTGATATCAAAATAATGCGTAAAAATAATAGTATTTAAATTTAATAAAATCGCAGCCTAAGTGGAGTATCAGGAGGTTAAAATTGGGTGTCAACAGCTGTCCCTTCGTTGCTTGATAATGATAAAAAAATATCGAGCAATGAAAGTTGATGTAGTAGCTAATTTTGTTTGTCCTAGATGATGATTTGTTATAATGAAAGCAACGAGAGTTGATTTTAAAAATAGTGTATCCGAGACTTTGGTTTTAAGTCGTCTATATATCTCTGGTTTTACGAGAATCAGGACGTGTGTATTTCTAGATTTAGGAACGAACAATATTCCTAAAGAGTGTTAATGATAAAGGATGGACACTAACGACGATGTCATGGGTCAGTAAGATTGGCGTGAGTAGAACTTGAAACAATGATGAGCTGAGAGGTATGAAAACGAAAGGTAGGTGAATTTCGAGTTGAGTTTACACGGCATATGGATAAATAGGGTGATATTTTAAAAACAGGAGCAAAAATTATTTCTGTTTGTTACTCCTCCTTTCATTACCTGCATACTTTTCAATATACTAGATAATAAGAGTTAGGACATCTAAAAGATAAACAATTGATAAACATAACATAAATATGGGAACAAGGAAAGCATATTCGTTGTATTATTGGACAAGCTGTCGGGCTTCTCTATGCAATGTGGGATCGACTGTCAGTCTTTTCGATGCAATATAGGATCAATTATCGGGCTTCTCAATACAATACGGGATTAGCTGTTGGGCTTCTTGATGAAATGTGGGATCGATTGACGATTCTCTCGATGCAATGAGGGATCCACTGTTGGTCTTATCGATGCACTGTGGATCAACTGTCAGACTTCTCGATGAAATGTGGGATCAATTGTTGGAATTCTCGATGCACTTTGGGATCGGCTGACGAGCCTCTTGATGCATTACGGGATCGACTATTGGGCTTCTTGATGCACTGTGGGATCGGCTGATATGCTGGCTTATGGGTCTCTCGATGCACTGTGGGATCAACTTTTAGGCTTTTTGATGCATTGTGGGATCAAATATTGGGTTTCTTGATGCATTGTGGGACCATCTGTTAGGCCTCTCATGATGTAACTATTCGAGTTGTTGTGGAATGATTCATGCCACCTGTACCGTTAATCCTGCACTTAAAGAAAAATTGTGAGTTTGTAAAAGGGGGAAGTTGATTTGTGCCTTTGCCTCGACGGAAGTTTCTTCTTCTTGATGTCGCCGTCCGATGATGAGCCTCGTCCACGTCTTCACTCGAGTAGAAAGAAAATAAATAATTTTAGAATCATGTTTGCCAATAGTTGTCTTTTGAAAGTTATAAGTAAAGTTTGTTGTGAAAAATATGAAATGTTGTTGAAGGATTGATTGTGACATGTTTTGAGATAATACAACACTCACTAAAACTTGCTTTCTCATCAAGAAATTATTTAGGACCACCCAAAAATTTTTGCCCCAGTATAGAGTTATCTTGTTGCAAGGATCACAAATGACTGCTTGTAAGATTTTGTAGGTCTCAAAAATGCTGCCCTAGTTCATAATTATGCCAATGTCACGCTCATATAGAATTTTTTAGGCCCTTTAAAAAATTCTGCCCCAGTTACAATGCTCATAGTGAGGGGGAAAGAGAATTTATTATAATGCGACCGAACTCCATAGGAGCACCTACATATCCCTCTTAAATGGTAACCAGGTCAAACGTAGTTCTAATTACAATTTAGTAGGGCATAAAATAAAGATTAAATATAGTATTTCTTAACAACATCTGAATTTATGAGTTTGGACCAAACTATGCCATCCATTTCTGCAAGTATGAGTGCTTCTTCTGTCAAGACTCAATGGACCACATAAGGACCTTGCCAGTTGGGCAAGAATTTGACTTTTGCTTTGTCTTGATGTGGGAAAATTCGTTTCAAAACTAATTGTCCAGGCGTGAAGTATCTTGGCTAATCTTCCAAATCGTCAACTTTGCTAACAAATTCCTTGGGGCTCTCATCTTCTTCCGCTTTTTCTAATTTTTATATGATCTCGTTATGTGTCACAAACTCAGATTCAACAATTTTAAAAGTTATTTTTTTTGTAAAAAAAAATAAGGAATATCAATAATTCAAAAATAAAGCCTTTATTAATGATGCTAAAATATCTCAAAGCATAATTTCAAAAACTAAAATTGCAAGCTAGCTCGAACATCAAGCCTATTTATTTCAAAAATCATGAAAACATAAAATATTTGTCAAGTCAACCCAAGTGCCCGACAAGTCCTGGACGGAGTAGTCTTCTATCCATTGCTTTGCCTAGGAGTTTCTCTGTACTCATTGACGGTGACAATATTTTTTCTTGGTCAAAATTGTCGTTGTTCCAAGTCAACTTGCTCATCAACATCGAGTATATTCACGTGATGGTATGGAAGAAGATTATTGGTAATACTCAGGGTTGGGTCCTTCAACTGAATAACCTTGGTGTCGATTCACCTTTTGAATCTTATTCTTCAGAGCAAAACATGCCTCAATGGGATACCTTCTCATCCCAGAATGGTAGGCACAAGTCTGATTATGTTAATACCACGGAGATTTAGTATCAATTTGCATGATAGGAATGGTTATGATGTAGTTTTCTTCTTTGAGTTGTTCATATAATTAAGCTATGGGTTCGACTAAAGGTGTATATTGTTTTTTTTAGAATTGAATTTAGGTTTGAGAAGGCTCGGTAGCTGGAACATGAGCGGGTCAAGATATTTGGACATGAGCTAGTTGTGTCTGGTATACAAAATAGGAAGGGCTTGAGAATTATGGCTACATTTGATAAGGAGTAGGCGTTTGGTATATTGGGGTTTGATATGGCATTGGGGGGTTGTAGTGGATAGGGAGATCTCGGGTACGATGTTGGAGTTTGTGGGTAGAATGGCAGATGTGGAGAAAGTTTAATAGCTCAGAACGCTCTCTGAAGGCTGGGCTGCCATCATTATAGCTATCTCTTTTTTCTTCTAGTTTTCTATAGTTCCTCCAGATTAGGAAACTTTGTTGGTAGTTTGTAGAGACTCCAAATTGATGATACTGCCATTCTTGAGACAATCTTCAAATATTTCTCCTATCTTAATGATATCAGGAAAGCTTTTATCAATGACCGTTGGCAACTTATCAAGGTACTGTGGCTCTTGTTCTATAACGAAGCACACCTTTATTTGAGACTCCTCATTCGGGGGTCGAGCTCTTGCAGCCTCGACCCTCTATCTCATGGTGTAGTCTCGAAATGACTCATTCAGATTCTTTCTTAATCTCCACATATAAAATTAGTTGAGAGCAACGTCGGTGTTGTATCTTAATCTCTCCATAAAATGAGAGGCCATATCAATCCAGCTAGCCCATATTTTCCCATCTTTTTACATGTAACACGTGAGATCCTCCCCAGTGAGACTTCTCATGAATAGTTTCATTCTTATCTTTTTGTTTTTTCCCACACCTTCCAGTTTATCACAGTATATTTACAAGTGTGCCTTGGGATCTTTAGTCCCTTTATACAACTCAAACTTAGGAGGTTTGTACCCCTCTGATTGTTCCACGTAGGGGTGAACACAAAAGTCTTCGTAGCTAAGTCCTTTTGATCCCTTACTTCCTTCTAATTACCTTAGCCTCTCAACCATAGACTACATTGTATATTCATTTTTTGAAGGCTCAAATGTAAGTTGAGGGTAGTGAAATACCTTGGGTTTTGACATGTAGAAAATTTCTCAATTTTTGGCTTCTAGATATCATACGAATTGGGGTATTTCTCGTGTGATGTGGTACATTTTAGCTGGTCTCGGTCATATGGTAACCATTGTGGGTTGGTTGGTTTCTGTCCAAGGTACGATTGAGTCATACTAGTTGTATCTTAGGATACTAGTAGTATGTTGCCTTATGTTTAACTTAAAGGATTCTATTCTGCCTAAGGTGCGATTTTAAGGTACTGATCATATACTTGGGTATGGTTTGTCCATGGTGGTCATATTTTGGACATTGTTGGGGTCCAAGAGGAGGTCTAGGGTCAGAAGTAAGGGTATGATTTGGGGGAGGGTGGTTGTACCTTCCTTTGGGAATTTTATACAGTTTAAGTTGAGGATAATCTAGACATTATTGGGACATCATTTACCCTATTTTCTAATCTAAAACACTTTAAACTCTCTCAAATTATCTCAAGGCTCTTAGGTCAAGAAAGGCTAAGGTTTCATTAATAGGATCAATTTTGGGCTTATAAGGGTGGTTTTCCTCTCTCATCTTCGTAATCAAAGGTATGTTACTCTTCCCTCATTGTTAGTTCAACTAAAAGCATGATTTAACATATGGTTTTCATGGCATAATTGTGGTATGGTTTTGGGTTTTTCAAATATATGTTGGGTTTTTTTGGTTATAATGGTTGTTTATGGTTTTTCATGTCTTTTATTTATGGGTTTCATGATTATAATGGTGGTTTAACCCTTGCTTTCAAGGGAATGGTTAATTGGTACTTGCTTTTGATTTTGGAAACTATATGCCCCCAACGTGTTTGTTAAAATGCCTACGAGAATGCTTTTATTACATAGTTGGACTTTAATGAAATTATTGCATAGTATAACTTGGTAATGGAACTTAAATTAGATTAGATGGTTTTAAATGGCTAGATGGTAAGGTTTTGATGGTCATGGTTTGGTTCAATTGAAAGCCTTATGGGGTACAAGAGAATCCTTCAAGCAAACAGAAAAATAAACTACTTATGAGGTATATGGGAATCCCCCAAGTAAACTTAACAATGTAATCTATGGGTGCATGGGAATCCTTTTTCTTTAAAAAGGTTGTCTAAGGACATTGCTTGGAAGCTATAGTCAGTATGACGATACCACTACTTGTAGCCTTGGTTAATAATAATTGCAATGATGGTTTGGTTGTGTGATAATGGTTTTAATTGAGCAATAATGGCGGGTTATGATAGCTAACCATGAAGGTGTGAGTCCAATGGATGGACACTGGAAACTCATATTTATCGACATGAGGATTGGTCATGACGACCATATAGTTGCGGGGTACACGGGAATTCCTTAAGTTAAACTTGTATATATGTATCATGGAGAGTGAAGGGTACACGAGAATTCCCTACCCCTATGGTATCTCCAGTTTGTGTGGCTACACGCATCGGGGCACGTTCAGGGGGTAACACTGGACCTATATAGACCTTGGGTGATTCTAGGATGGTGAAGCTATTCACATACCCAGGTTAACGATTTTAAAGGCATGCTAAACTCAGTTTCCTTTCCCGGCATGGATTATGTGTATATATATATATATATATGTTTGTAAATGCATATGGTTGATTACTTGGTTTTATAGGTTGGTATTATTTTATGCTTATACTGAGTGCATGTTAGCATTCACCCGCTAACCCATCTTTGGGCGCTGTATCCCCACACGATGCAGGAACCGACCATTCTACTTTTCCCATTCAGTGATAGGATTTGGGAACAACTTGTGTTGGATTGAAGTGGCGAGCTTCCATATTCTGAAAGGCTCTATTTCATGTCATGGATGTCTTTACATACTTTGGTCATTTTATAGACTATGGTTTTGGCTATGGTCGAGGGCATGCCCTGATCATATATTATTTTACTTTCGATTAGATGCTTTGTGGGACTACTTTAGGTTGGTATGAGCGGTGTCGGTATTGGTTTCAGCCTTGGCATTGCTATTGGTATTATGACTGATACCACTGGACTATATTTGATTTATGATTGTTCAATTTGGTTTAGCATTATATATATAAACATATTAGGTTATTTTCTTGGTTTTGTTGGTTATTGGAGGATTAACTTGGTTGGGTTGGTCTAGGAAGTATACTTATCCCAAAGTCATTATATCTTCATATACGTTATCTTGTTATATGTTCAGAATTCATTCAACTCAGGGTATGTGCTTGGAGGTTGTATCGGGGGTGGTCCACGGTCCTGATTAAACTTGGTATGCCTATTACAATAAAGCCTTGATTCGGGTAATGTCAATTTGGTATCAGAGCTTTAAGTTCATGGTCAATTAGGAGTTCACAAACCCGTGTCGAGTAGAGTCTCTTTTAAGGGTGTGTAGTGCACCACATTCATAAGGGAGAGGCTACAGGACATTTAGGAATGTTTCTCTTTCTTGTGTTCTGATTTTAAGTTATAAAGTTAAAGGTCCTTAAATCTTCTCTAATCCTAATTTGTTTACTTTTCAAATCATGCCTCGACGATCTGGTACATACGAAAACTCTTTTGTCCCAACTGGTGACTATGTTTATGGGACATATTCTACTAATGTGATTCATACTCGGTCAAGGGATCCCATCCCTAATTGTTCTGGAGTTCCACCAGTTCCCTCTAGTCCTCCTCAGAATCCTTAGGCAGACGTAATGAATGTGGAGTTTCATTAATCGATTAATATGATTTCTTTGGTGGTAGCTTCTCAGGCTGAGCGTTGTGTATCTGGTATTCCATCTTTTGAGTCCACAAAGGTTGTCCAGTTCATGATATTGGGTCCTCCAACTTTCACTGGTGTTAATATGGAGGAGGATCCTCAAAGTTTTCTAGATGAGATAGAAACGATCTTTAGGGTGATGCATGCCATGAATGTGGAAAGGGTGGATTTTACTGCCTACCAATTGAAGGATGTGGTGTACCAATAGTAAGAGGAATGGGATAGGACAAGGGGTAAGTTTGAGGAGTCATCTCCGTGGGAATTTTTTTTTGATATTTTTCTGGACCGCTTCTTTCCCCAGGAGTTGAGGAATGAAAAAAATGAGGAATTTTTTAATTTGAAATTGGAAAGATGTCGGTCAAGGAGTATGCCTTGAAATTTCACTTGTTGTCTAGGTATGCTCTAGAAATGGTGTTCGATATGAGGTCCAGGATGAGAAAGTTCACTTCAGAACTGTCTCGTGTGTTGATCCCTTATAGTAAGACTGCCTTACTTATTAAGGGTATGTACATTTCTAGGTTGGTTACGCATATGTAACAGGTGGAGGAGGAAAAGAAAAAGCAGGCTGAAATAGGAGAGAGGTAGGAAAAGAAGTTTAAGTTCTTTAAGCAGGGTGGTGGGCAACAACAAATTGGTAGGGATGGTGGTGAATGGCCAAAGAAGAAGTGGGGGACTTCTAGTTCTTTCTCCATAGCTAGTGCTCCTTACTCGAAGTCGTCGGGTGATAGGAGTTAGTACGGTGGCAACAACTTTCGGGCACAATGTGCCCAATCTCAGGCTAGTGGGGTAAAGTCGGCTTCATCGTGTCCTCCTTGTATGTTCTGTGGTTGGTTGCATCAGGTTTTTGTGATGAGAAGTGGGACATGTGTTTTTTAATGTGGTCAGCCAGGCCAAACACTTAGAAATTGTCCGATTGGTAAGGTTGGTTCGGGAGCGAACAAGATTTTGGTTTCCTCTTCATCTACTCCTACACCAAAGGGTGTTGCTTCTGCATCCATTTCTGCTTTTAGTATCGACACAGGCTGGAATCAGTTATATGCTTGATGATAGGCGAAATTACGCGCCTATATCAATATATTTTGCCCATATGTTAGCCTAGTTTTGAGAACAAATTATATATTTCATGCACTTTTAGTCCTTTTTCCTGTAAATGAGCTAACGAACATGATTAGGAAAGTTTCAGGTATAAATGATGCAACATACAGCATTTTATGGCTTACTTGACGCAAAAGAAAGCTCACAAAGGAAGGGAAGGAAGTCTACACGCCTAAGGACCAAAACTGCTGCATGGAAAATCTGTCCCGGGCTAAAACAGCATTTCTGAAGACTTTGGGGACTTACAGATACAAAGCTGAATTTTGACAATGATACATTAACCTAGTACAATTGGGTTATGTATTTCATTAGTTTATTTGGATTAGGAGAATGTTACATTAACCTAGTACAAATGGGTTAAGTATTTCCTTAGTTTAGTAGGATTTGATTATTTATTTCATTAGCATAGTAGGAGTAGGATAGGAGTATTATAAATACCCTATCATGCTAGAGATTTTTAATTAAGTCCTCCCTTAGTGGAGAGGCAAGTCCTCCCTTAGTGGAGAGACACATTCTACTTCTCAATTACAACTCTTCTAATCTTTCCATTAATTCTATTTTTCTTCTTCTACTCTTCTATTCTTAAATTCCACAACAAGAGAATCGTTACCAAGCCAAGGAAACACGCCTAACGCCTATCACTTGATCTACACGCCATTACTCAATATTGTGATATAATAACAATGTCAATCGTGATCTCCTTCGCACTCATGGGTAACTAAACTTCTCTGTTGGGGTTATGGAAGCCGAATGAGATACTATCTATTGCTGTGAGTTTGTGAGTTCGAGACACGTATATTGCTTATATCATTATTCTCTTCATCTTAATGCAAATTCTTGTGGCTGCAGACGCATAGAATAACGCCAGTCTAACATTTAACTTGTTCGAGAGAAAGGTTATTTGTCTGGAAAAGAGATAATGTCAAGGTAGTAGGACACCCTTTCCTATTAAAAAGCTAGTGCCGTAACTGGACTAACCTCTTGGAGAATTCGTACCGTTAGACACGCTTTAAGCTCGAGAGAGTTAAAGTGAAATAGTCCTTGTTCAGGTCGAGAGACGCTTGGATTTACCATCGACTACAATTCTCTATAAGCAATTGCATGTCAAGACTCTACACACCCATAGCCAATAGAGACGTATACCTCAGAAGGTGGACATAACCCCAACGCCTCAATTCTCATTGTCTACAACCAACGTGACAATCTTCCTCTTTTTACTTTGCTATTTTCAGCTTTTACTTTATTGTTTTGGTTACATATTACAATCCCCCCTTCTTACGAGACTTGCACCAAAAGTTTAGTAATTTTGCTTACTTGTTGGCCAAGCTATTCCCTGTGGGATCGACACCCAACCCAGGTTGGGTTCTATATTTGCTAACGACCGCTTTACACTCCCACGAGAGCTGTAGATTGAGCGTTATCGAAAATTGGCGCCGTTGCCGGGGAATACGAGTGTCAATTAAGTTCGTGATAATTACTAGACCCTTTGGTCAAAGATTCTCGTACTTTTACTTTTAGTTTTTGTTTTTGTTTCTTGCAGGTTTTTACTTTAGTGCATGCCCCATACTAGAAGTTCTGGTCAACCGTTATTACCAATCAATCCTGAACCACAACGAATTAGAAGAATGGAAGTACAAGCTGAAATCGACAGGATGGCTGCTCAACACGAGCAAGCAAGATTAGCTGCTCTTGCCGCTGCTCAAGTCCAACAACAAAACATTGATAATCCTGGGCGAGCAACAAATCCTGATGATGAAGATTTAGGTGATGACGAGTTACTAAACCCTAGGCGTGATGCTGAAATTATAACACCTGCCAACAGAAGAGGTCGACAAGCTCGGTATAGGTATGATCGCCAACCTTTGCATCCAGCTTTCGACGATGATGATAATGATCTTGATGGTGCCGGAGACACTGGAGCTATAATTCCACCACCATTAGCGCCCGGAGCCAAGTTCAACATCACAAGCACCATGATTCAGTTATTGCAACTCAAGGGATTATTTGGTGGACTAGCAGGCGACGATCCGAATATGCATCTCATCAACTTTATTTCTACATGCAAGTCTTTTGACAATCCTGGTGTTGGTCAGAATGCTATTCGATTACGTCTATTTCCATTGTCTCTGTCTGGGGAGGCAACACTATGGTTGAATGGGCTGACTCCTGATTCAATTACAAATTGGAGGCAATTGAGAGACGCTTTCCTAGAAAGATTCTTTCCGCCATCCAAAAGGGCTCAATTGAGAGATGAAATCAGCAACTTTCGTCAGCTTCCCTCTGAAGCTCTTCATGAAACATGGGAGAGGTTCAAGACAAAGCTAGCGAGATGCCCAAACCATCACATGACTAATGTTCACCTCATGGAGATCTTGTATAGAGCCTTGAATTCAATAACTAAACCAGTGGTGGACAACGCAGCTGGAGGTTCTTTCATGGACCTCACCTTTGGTCAAGCAAGCAATATGCTAGATCGCATGACAAAGCAAAGTAGAGCTTGGCATACCAGGGATTCTGAGGTAGCAAGCCCCACTTTATCTATTGGCATGTCTGCAGACCAAAGAAGAAGAGAAGAAGAACGTGAGCAAGACATGGCGCACATGAAAACACAATTGGATCTTCTGACAAAGCTCTTATTATCAGGGAAGACCGAAAAAGTGAAAGCTGTAGCGCTAAAAGGAAGAGACGAATCTGATTCTGAAGAGGAGGCCAACTACTTGAACAATCAGGGGGGTTTCCGTGGGAATGCCCAAGGAAACCAAGGTCGGAACTATTATGATAAATCTGGAAGCAAAGACCAAGGTAGTTGGAAGAAAAATAATGAAAAGAGTGGTTTGTACGTTCCCCCTGGTAGACGTGATACCACCACATCTAATTCTGGGAGTATGGAAGACATGATGGCTAAGTTATTGAAAGGAGTGGAAGCAACGAGCGCAGGAGTTAAGGAGGTGATTGGTGATTTGTCCTCCATGAAGCAACTAGTTGATTCTCATTCCACTTCTATCAGGAAAATAGAGCAGCAATTGAGCCAACTTTCAGCAGCATTCAATCAAAGAAAGGCTGGCACCTTACCAAGCGATACTGTGCAAAACCCAAAGAATGATGGGTCATGCATGGCCATCACTACCAGAAGTGGTAAGGTGCTAGAAACTTCAGTAAAAGGCAAGCAAGTGGTTGACGAAGTTGCGGACATGGACATTACACCTAGTGACGTTACAAAAGGAGAAGAAGCCACAATAACTACTCCCAACGTCAGGGACGTTTCACCTAGTGACGTGCAGCCTGAAAAAGTGGAAAAACAGAAGCAAGAGGAGAAAACAACCGTGGAGAGAACACTTCCATACCCACCACCACCTTTTCCCCAAAGATTGAAGAAGGTGGCGGATGACACAAAGTTCAGCAAATTCATGAATATGTTAAAGCAGCTCACCATTAATGTTCCATTGGTGGAGGCACTTGAACAAATGCCTGGGTATACGAAATTTATGAAGGATCTCTTGACAAAGAAGCGGGCAGCAAGTTATGACTTGGCGGATAATGTTCATCATTGTAGTGTAATCGCTACAAGATCGCTAGTTCAAAAGAAGGCAGATCCTGGAGCTTTCACTATTCCTTGCACAATTGGATCGTTGGATTTTGCTAAGGCATTGTGCGATTTGGGAGCTAGCATCAATTTGATGCCACTATCTATCTACAGAAAGTTGGGGTTGGGAGACCCTACACCAACCAATATGAGGCTCGTGATGGCTGATAGGTCAGTAAAACGACCTGTGGGTATCTTGAATGATGTGTTGGTGAAGGTTTCTTCATTCATCTTTCCTGCAGACTTCGTTATTCTGGATTGTAAGGAGGATTCTGAAGTTCCCATCATCGTGGGATGTCCCTTCCTTGCAACTGGAAGTGTGCTTATTGACATGAAAGATAATGAGCTTTTGTTTCGAATTAATAACGAAGTGGTACGGTTTGATATATGCAAAACAATGAAGCAGCCCAGCGATATGAATGAGTTATATGTTCATCATGAGGATACGAAAGAATTATCTATAGAGAAACAGCCTACTGTTGAGCCATTGTCTGCTGTGCCACTGAAAGTTGAGCATGAAGATAATGAAGGTTATGAAGAACTTATGAGTGCTCTAACAGAAATAGAGCCTTATACTCCTAAGCAACCAGATTGTGATCTCAAGAATCAACCAACAGCGAAGACTCCCATTGACGAGCCACCAATGCTAGAATCGCAAGAGCTTCCCGATTATCTAAGGTATGTGTTCTTGGAAAGTGGAAGTATACTTCCGATAAGTGTGGTGGATGATTTAAGTGAACAGCACGTGGAGGCTCTCATCTCTGCTCTGATGAGGTACAAGAGAGCTATGGGTTGGACTATTGATGATATAATTGGTGACTCTCCGGAGAAACGTAGGAGCCATCTCGAAGAAGATCGCATGCCCACAGGTAAGCCTCATTGCCGTCTAAATCCTTTCAGAAAACGATCCATCACTTACCTCGACGAAGTATGAGTACTCGAGGTAACTACGTCGAGCCATGATAATAACTAAGGCGCTAGATGGGAGGCAACCCATTGTTTTATCGTTTTATCATTTTATCATTTTTTTTTCTTTCGTTCTAGTACTTGTTTTGTTCTTGATAAATGAAAATCCAAAAATAAGAGTCGTGCCACGACCAAAACTAAGGCGCTTGGTGGGAGGCAACCCATCGTACTAATCATTTTCATTTGTTTTGAGCAGTAAAAGAATTATCAGATGTGTTTTCTGAAGATCTTCCCAGAGTTTCTCTCAAAAGGGAAATCGACTTTGGAATAGACTTTCTCCCAGATACTCAACCTATATCTATTTCGCCACATAGAATGGCTCCATCTGAACTGAAAGAGTTGAAAGAACAGTTAAAGGATCTCCTAGATTAGGGATTCATCAGGCCCAGCATCTCCCCGTGGGGGGCACATATTCTATTCATGCGTAAGAAAGACGGTTCTTTCAGAATGTGCATAGACTACTGCCAGTTGAACAAGGTCATAGTCAAAAATAAATATCCATTTCCTAGAATCGATGATTTGTTCGACCAACTTCAGGGTGCCAGTTACTTTTCCAAAATAGACCTCAGATCAGGCTATCATCAACTTAGAGTCAGAGAATGTGATAATCCAAAAATAGCTTTCCGAACCTAGTATGGTCACTTCAAATTTATAGTCATGTCCTTTGATTTTACATATGCTTCAGTAGCCTTCATGGACTTGATGAACCGAGTGTTCAAAAAGTACTTGGACATGTTCGTTATAGTCTTCATCGATGACATCCTTATTTACTTCCGTAGCAAAAATGAGCATGCAGACCACCTCAGAGTAGTGCTTTAGACTCTTAGAGATCATCAGTTGTTCTCTAAATTTAGTAAGTGTTAATTCTGGCTAAGATCAGTACCTTTCCTTGTCCATATTATTTCTGGTGATGTCATTAAAGTTGATTCTCAAAAGACCAAAGTGGTAAGAAACTGGCCTAGACCCATCTCTCCATCAGATATTAGGAGTTTCTTGGGTTTAGCAGGCTATTACCATCGTTTGTTGAAGGGTTTTATTCTATTGCATCCCCCATATCCAAATTGACTCAAAAGAAAGTTAAGTTTCATTGGTCAGATTCATGCAAGAAGAGTTTTCAGGAGTTGAAGACTCGACTCACCTCAGCCCCAGTTCTTACTTTACCAGATGGTTCAGATGTTTTTGTTGTTTACTATGATACATCCAGAGTAGGTTTGGGTTGTGTCCTTATGCAGAGAGGTAAGGTCATAGACTACACCTTCAGATAACTTAAGCCTCATGAGAACAATTATCCGACTCATGATCTTGAGCTAGCAACAGTAGTGTTTGCCTTAAAGATTTGGAGTCATTACTTGTATGGGGTGCATGTAGATGTGTTCACATGTCACAAAAACCTTCAGTATGTGTTCTCTCAGAAAGATTTAAATTTACGTCAGAGAAGATGGTTAGAGTTATTGAAGGTTTATGACATGAGCGTTCTGTATCATCCGAGAAAGGCCAATGTAGTGGCTGATGCTCTCAGTAGAATGTCTATGGGTAGTGTAGCTCAAACTGAGGATGGTAAGAAGAAGTTAGCTCAGGAAGTCCATTAGCTTACCCGACTAGGTGTTCGTTTACTCGATTCAGCAGAAGGTAGTGTATGGGTGCGGAGTAGCTTAGAGTCATCTCTAGTTTCCGAGGTGAAGGAAAAGCAGGATAGAGATCCCAGTCTAGTTAATTTGAAAGAATCAATCAGAGATCAGAAAGTGGAGGTCTTCTCCCATAGGGGAGATTGTGTTTTGCATTGTCAGGGTAGATTGTGTGTGCCTGGTGTTGATGAGTTGAGGCAACAAATTCTTGTAGAAGCCCATAGTGCGTGTTACTCTATTTATCCAGGGGCCACTAAGATATACCGCGATTTATGGGAGATCTATTAGTGGAGTAGCATGAAGAGAGATATACAGAGTTTGTAGCTAAGTGCTCTACATACCAACAAGTTAAGATTAAGCACCAGAAGCCTAGTGGATTTATGCAGGAGTTCAGTATTCTCATGTTGAAATGGAAGAAAGTGAACACAGACTTTGTGACAGGTTTGCCTCATACTCGTTATCAGCATGACTCTATTTGGGTTATCGTAGACAAGATGACCAAATAAGCTCATTTCTTGCCAGTACATACCTCTTACTCAATTGAGGACTATGCCAATCTCTATCTCAGAGAGTTGGTTAGGTTGCACGGTGTTCCCTTATCTATCATCTTAGATAGAGGTACTCAGTTTACCTCTCATTTTTGGAAAGCAATCCAAAAGGGTCTTGGTACCCAAGTCCACCTCAGTACAACCTTCCACCCTCAGATAGATGGTCAAGTAGAATGGACTATTCAAACTCTTGATGATATGTTGAGAGCATGCGTTGTTGATTTCAAGGGTAGTTGGGACGACCATTTGCCCTTGATTGAATTTACATACAATAACAACTATCATTCCAGCGTCCGTATGTCTCCATTTGAGGCTCTTTATGATAGGAGATGTAGATCTCCAATTGTTTGGTTTAAAGTAGATGAGGCTACAGTAGTAGGGTCTGACTTGGTGTTTGATGCGTTAGACAAGGTTCAGTTAATTAGAGAAAGGCTTAGGGCTACCCAGAGCCGACAGAAATCATATGCAGATATGAGGAGAAAGGATCTCTAGTTTGAGGTCGGTGATCTTGTGTTCTTGAAAATCTCTCCCATGAAGGGAGTGAGGAGATTTGTCAAGAAAGGAAAACTCAGTCCCAGATATGTCGGTCCCTTCAGAATCCTCAGTCGTTTTGGAAAAATAACTTATGAGCTAGAGCTGCCTTCAGATTTATCCTCAGTACACCCAGTGTTCCATGTCTCATTATTGGAAAAGTGTATTGGCGATCCAGTTATAGTTGTTCCCTTAGAAAGTGTAGATATTTAGAACAGTATTTCCTTTGAGGAAGTTCCAGTCGAAATTCTTGATCATCAACTTCATAGACTAAGGAACAAAGAAGTTTCACTAGTCAAAGTTCTTTGGAGGAATCAATCCATTGAGGGAGACACTTGGGAAGCAGAGACAGATATGCGGACCAAGTACCCTTATCTCTTCTCCGCGAATCCAAATTCAGTATAAGGTACCAAATCTTCTTAAGATTTTTTCTCTATCATGCTCAGTTTCAATTGCACATCATGTTCATGTCAATTGTACATTCATAAATCAGTTCAGTCATGCATTCCATGCATCAGACATGCATATTTAGTGTGTTAGCTCAGTCCATCAGTTCCCTCAGCTTAACCTGTTTCACTTGCGGGCAAATGATCCCAAAGGGGAGATATTGTAACACCCCGTATTTCCTAGCATAATCTAAGTCCCAATATATGAGTATTCTATATAAAATTTTTGAAACACTCAGTATTTTTCAGTTTAGACCCTGTCATTGTGTAGGAAATTCAATTAGCTTTCCAACGATATAAAATTTGCCAAAATTCGATAACCGGGTAAGAAGTTATGGCAATTTTAAGTTTCAGACGCAAAACACCGCCATTTTAACCTTGAGCGCGTCGCAGAGCAGGACAATCTCCCATTTGGCAAATTCCAGTGAGGGTCCGCGATCACGGCGCATCGCGGAGATGGCCAAATTAGCATCCACAGGCTTACCACGATGGAGGCGCATCGTGGCGTTTGTCCAGGTCCCAGTTGTCCCTTTTTACTGGCTTGGCGCATCGCGCCATGGCCAAAAATAAGGATTTTCAGCTTTCAACTTGTGTTTTTAAATTCGTTTAAGGGTATTTGGGTCCTTTTCCTAAGCCCTAAACTCACCCTAAACACAAAATTTAACCCTTAATTGACGTAAATACTCATCATTATTCACTTTCTCTCAAATTAAAATCCCCTTTTTCAAGAACAAGAAACACTAGCTCTCAAGAATCAAGGTCATATCTCAAGAACTCTCCATCAATCCTTCTAAATTCATCATCCCAAGTATGTTAGATGTTCATCTATAGATTTTTTTTCATCCATGGAGTCCAAGTATCAATTTCAATTACAAATCTATCATCTTTTTAAGATTTATGATATTAAATTGTGATTTAAAACTATGAATCTCCATGAAATTCCATGAATATTGATTTTGTACCATACTTTAATGGAATTATCATTTTTATCAAATTCCCCATATTTTAATATTGTCATTCTTTGAATTAGATCATGATTTAGTGTTATAAATGTTGAAGTCATGCTATTATTTCATATTTTATACCATTCCCATGAATTGACTAAACTATGAAGTACAAGTGTTTGATAAAATGCCTACAAGAGTGATTTATTTAATAAGAGCCTTAATGTTTTGGCCTTCAAGATTTAGTGTCTTTTCAGTATTATTGTTTTGAGTCCTGGGGGTAGTGAATACCCGAAAATCATAGTTGTTTATTTAGTCTAGTCTCAATACATTACAGAATAGTCTTCAGATTATGCTATGAGCATTCTCAGAATAATCAGATATCAGTCATTAAACTCAGAACAGTCTAGTATCTCAGTGTCATTCAGTTAGGAGTAGGATTTACCACCGAGCGAGTGTAGGGATGGCAGCTTCTCCTTCAGATAGGCAGAGTCGTTAGTAGCAGTCCCTATACTCCAGAACTACATAGCCACCGTAGGATACGAGTAGTCTCCCATCATATTAGGGTGTCAAGCCTGGACATTCAGATTAGTAGATCCACACAGCCATGATTAGTACCCGTAGTATGATACTAACACCCTTCAAACTGGGATTACAGGTTAGACCCCAATTAGCTCAAATTAGAAAATGTCAGTTAGATTATACCTCTAACAGTCTCATATATAGTCTCAGTTACAGTCCCAACTCAGTTATTCAGTCTTAGTGTTGTTTGACCAAAGTTTACATATTTCAGTTATCTCAGTATATCAGTATTTATAGATTTTACTTAGTTCATGTTATATGCTTGGTCATGCATCCGCAGTATTTACAGTTTTTTATGCATTTTCAGTATCTACAGATTCCATGCTCTTTATTCAGTACTCCATGCTTTATATATATGTCCAATTAATTATTATCATTCCTATTCATGAGACCATGCATATCAGCCAACCTCATTTAGCATACCTGTACATTCAAAGTACTGATCGCATACCTTTTCTTTTGTGCTATGATGTCTCATATCATAGGTACTGACGCTCAGTTCCCAGATCGCAGCTAGACTCTCAGATTATCAACAGTACAGTAGCAACGGTGATTTATCACCATCCGAGGACAAATTATATTACTTCATGTTTTTATCTCAATAGTTAGTAGAGTTAGTTGGGGCCTGTCCCATCAACTCACAGTATCCAGTTTAGAGGCTTTTCAAACACTACAGTTAGCTATTTAGACTATTCAGATTTCAGTATTTTTATCAAATTCATAATTTAGTAGTTATTTCATTATTAAAATATTATGGCGCTTTAGTTATTCTTCCTCATTCATGATTATATTATCCAGTGCTCATAGCAGGTACCGGCTCATGGGTTAGCTTGTGGTCTCTCGGGACTGTAAGCACCATGTAACGACTAGGGGGTAGTCTCGTGTCATTATAGTTAAGCTTTACATACCCATGTTAATAATTTTAAAGGCATGCTAAACTGTATTCCCTTTTTTGACATGGATTATATATATATATACACACATATATATAGATATATGGTTGATTACTTGGTTTTAAATGGTTGACATTATTTTATCCTTATCCTAAGTGTATGCTAGCATTCACCCGCTAACCCATCTTCGGGCATTGTATCCCTACACGATAAAGGAACCGGTCATTCTACTCCTCCTACTCAATGATCGAATTCAGGATTGGCTTATGTTGGATTAAAATGGTGAGATTCCATATTCTGGAAGGCTCTATTTCATGTCGTGGATGTCTTTACCTACTTGGATCATTTTATAGACTATGGTTTTGGCTATGGTTTGGGCATGTCCCGACCGGATATTATTTTACTTTCGCTTAGAGGCTTTGTGGGATCTACTATGGGTTGGTATGCGTGATGTCAGTATTGGTGTCAGCCTTGGCATTGGTATTGATATTATGGGTGATGCCGATGGACTATATTTGATTTATGATTGTTTTATTTTGTTTTGGATTATATATATAAACATATTGGGTTATTGTCTTGGTTTGATTGGTTATTGGGTGGATTGACTTGGTTGGGTTAGTTGTAGCACCACGCATTCTTGAGCTAGAAATCAAATAGTCATTTCTACGTGTGTAAACTCTAATCCCATGATTTATCTTTGAATACATATTTCATGATATTTATCCTAGTGTGTGAAGTTCTTATAAGGTGAAAAATCTTCATAGGAATCACTTAGAGAAAGGTTGAGCTAAGACCCTTTGATTCAACCAAAATTTTGTATTCAATTCTACAAGGAGAAAATTTGTACGTGTATAACTTTTTATATATGAGAAATTTTTCAGCCTAAGACCCACAAATTATAGATAATTGAATTAGATTTCCAACAATATCAATTTTGCCTTAATCCAATACCCGAGCAAAATATTATGATCATTTTCGTCAGAACCAGGAAGTTGCCTCAATAGTGTTGTGATGTGGGACTAAGTTACCGCGTCTATCTCTGCGACGCGGAGTAATGTTTTCCTACATCTGTAAATACAATCCCAAAAGGCATTTTAGTCATTTCCCCTTACCCCAAGCCCCCAAGTGATGGATTAAAACACCAAAGGGACATTATTTTCCCACTTTTATCATTAAATCCTTATGTAAACCCTCCTCATCCCCAAGAACAAAATCTTAACTTTTTCCCCAAGAAATTAAGAGTTTAAGCTTCCAAGTTCAAGAATCTTCAAGAAAACATCAAAAATAGGGTTTCTTTCACAAGTTCATCATTCAAGTCCCAAGATTCAAGCTTTCTTCCTCCAAAATTCAAGGGTTCAATTTTCAATTTCAAGTTTCTTCAAGAATTCATTCAATTAAGGTATGTGGGGTGTTCATCTATGGGTCCCTTCTACCCATGGAGCGCAAAACCCCTTTTTAAACTAACGTATGGATTTTTCTCTCATTATGGTGTTTTTGTACATTCAAGATGGTTTAAGTTCATGTATTTCCTTACTAATTGAACTCAATTCATGTCCATGTATGATTCAATGAAAAGTCAAGTTATTCCATGCTTTAAGTTTCAATCTACCATGTTATATTCAAGTGAATTTTAGATCTTTCAAGTAATAATTCAGTGAAACCATAATTCTTGTTATTTACTCAGATATTTATGATCATGATGAGCACTATTAGTTATGTAATAATGTTTAGTTAAACTTAGTTCAGTTCAGTACCATTGTCAGTTTAGTTGGGAGTAGGATTTAGCACCGAGCGAATGTAAGGATTGCGGCTTCTCCGTCAGTTAGGCAAAGTCATTAATAGAAGTACCTGTATTCTAGAACTACGTAAACAGCGTAGGATATGAGGGGTCATCCGCCAGTTTAGGCTTAACTTCCTCTCAAAAGTCACCCGTCAGTTTAGGCTAGACATCCCGATCCTTTGGGACATCAGCCTTGTGGATCCACAGCGTCAGCCATGTGTTAATACTTGTGGCATAGTACTAATACCCTTCCAACTAGGTTGCATGTTAGACACCGATTATCTTAGATTAGGGCATGTCGGTTATATGATATCTCCCATAATTTTAGTCAGTATTCGGTATGTCTCAACTCAATTTTGCTTGACCAAAGCATACAGATTTTCAGCTATTCAGTTATTCATATTTTATAATTTCAGATTACAATTTATCTCAGAAACATGTTTATGCTTGGTCTTGCATTCTCAGTTTTACATGTTCTTGTTTTTCATGATCAGTATCCATACAAGATCTTCAGTCGAGTTTTACAGCATGTTCAACTTTATATGAGATTTACATACAGTATTCATGTTTTATTACTTCCCAGCTTCAGTTCTACTTATTTTACAAAAGTAAAGATCTTAAGAAACTAAGTGCAGTGATTCACCAGCTTGTCAGATTATGTTTGTTACTCATGATTTAAAATACTTCATATTTTAATTTATTTCAATCTCTTAGTGAGTCTACTTGCACTTAGCATGCATGTTTTAAGATTTACTTGCACTTAGCATGCATGTTTGAAGATTATATATGAAATCAATTTTACTTATTGCATTCACCCCACTTACTCAGTACATTCTAGAAGTACTAATCCATATATATGTCTATGTGCTACATTGTCTCATAATGTAGGTACTAGTTTACAGCTTCCAGCCAGCAGGTGATGAGTTCTTTTATTTTGAGAACTCCAGTCAGTAGTAGTTCATGTACTTTTCTTTGATTATTCCTATGTATTGATTTGTGGTAGTTAGAGGCATGTCCCAACTATTTACAGTTAGTATCGTAGAGACTTCATAGATAGTCAGTTAGTCGTTGTCATGATATTGGAAATCAAGTTCTTTCTTCAGATGTATCATGTCGTAAACTTATTTAGTATTACATTCAATCAGATTTTCTCATGATTATGCTTCCACTCAGCACATTATGTTTTGTTATATACATATTAAATCAGTTGCTTAACAGTATGCCAGTTCATGAGTTAATTTAGGATCACTTATGGTTTCAAGCACCATGTTACGATTAGGGGTAGTCTCAGGTCGTGACATTGGCCTAGGATGTAGACTTATCCCAAAGTCATTATATCTTCAAATACGCTATCTTGTTATATGTTCAAAATTTATCCAGCTCAGGGTATGTGCTTAGAGGTTAAGTTCGGTATCGAGGTAGTCCCACTGGTTAGACTTAGGATGCCCATTACGACAAGTCCCCGATTGGAGTCATGTAAGGTAGGTAGGTGGAAAGGTTTCAACATATATGAGGTTTAGATTATGGCTACCAAATGGATGGTGGTGGTACACGTTTGGGATTGAAGGCTTTTGTGGTGATGGATAAGTGGAGTGTTTGGGATCTTGAGTATGCTGGGTAGGCACATATATAGGAATTGGGATGTTTTTGTTGTTCTGGACGGGATTTGAAAGGCTTTGGATGCTTGAGGGAATTTAAGGTTGGGGGGGGGGGGGGGCATTAGATGATTAGTAGGAGTTTGAAACATTGGTATGGCATAACTGTCGGCTGTAACTCAGGAATATTCAGGTTGAGAGAAAGCTTGGCTAAATTGCGTACTTGCGCCAATTCCATATGTAACTCTAAAATCTTTTGTTCCATTTTCAACATTATTTTATTCTGCCCAGTGACACTTTCTCCCTCGAAACTAGTATATCTTTGTCCACAACATTATGCCAATCTCCATCACTTCTTTACCCTTGAGACTTGTAGGTAGAGGAGGGGGAGAAGAAGGAGCCCATTTCAACCGAGTGTGGCAGGCCATAGTGCACAAAACAACCTTTTAGGAAGGGGAAAACGAAGACAAAAATAACAAAGATTAAGAAATTAATGTGTTAGCGGTATAAGGAGGTAAACAAATTAGCATATAGTAAGCACGTTGTTTGACGTTTCCTATTTTAGGAGTCTTTTTTTATCCAGAGGTAGGCCTAGCATTGTTTGAGAGATAATTATGCCATAAAATAATGTCATTTTCTCATAAATAAATTCCACAATATTAAAAAAAATATTGAACTAAATTGTTTCATAAATTGAAAGAGAGAACATTTTTAAGGAAATCATAAGAAACATAAAACAGTCTTTACTCGATTTGTCAAATTCATAAAGTTGGGGCACCATTAAACCTGCGAAACAAAGTATTAGCCTACCCCATCCCCAAAGCGCAAATGACATCATTCAGGCATATTTAACTCTAAAAATGCACATAAGTAATAAGGTGTTCTTTTCGGGACTATGAAATCCCTTAAAACTTAAGATCAATCTTTCTAACACAACATCCTAGGCTTTTGGAATATTTATTCCTTAGGAATGGGGTAAATGGTTAACTCTAGGAATCAGAGTGGTTGCATGACATGATCCCGTCAAGCGAATAACTTGAGAGTGGAAAAACTTGTGACTGTCAACGCACCGCTGATCGATCGATTCATAAAACATTTCTCGAAGGGCATTTTAGGAAAGAACGTCTGTGTACCCACGCAATCATTCGTAAAAAATAAAATAGATTCCAATTGAAGAAAAATATGAGTGGAATGACAACATAAAAAAACACAACATATAGCCAAATATCAAGCAACAAAGAGAAAGGAAATAAACATAAAGAGACATAAAAATATATAAAGGGAAAGGGAAAAAGGTTGACATATAGAAACATAAACCATGATGCTAAAAACAAATAGTATCACACAAACATAAAATTTAGACAAATAGAGAGAATCCCACATAAAGCATAAATTCGTAATGATAAGAACCTAAGTATCACTAGCAGAGTCGCCATTTTGTCGCGCTTCATTTTTCTCACGTTCAACATGACAACTCTTTTTGAAATTGTTTAAAGAGTGAAGAGTCGACACCTAACGAATTAAGGTGTGTTAGGGCACCATTCTAAGCTAATTAAGGATTGTTTAATTAGTGTACGTCATCACAAGTTGGGTAAGAGTTCAAAATTACCTCGAAAGAAATGTGTTAGGCACATTTCGAGGTCCACAAATGTAGTTTTCAGCCGAATTCATGTATTGCGTGGGGATTCTATGGAATACGCAAAGGTCACTTATTTTTTTAACTTAATGTTAACTAAGTGATAAAGTAATGAATAAACAAAACATGTAATCAAATTATTATTTAAAATACTAATTATCTAAGTGATAAAATAAATATATAAACTAGACAAGCGAGGAGACAGAAGGGACACAATTTATAACAAAACATTTATATTAAATTCGAGAACCTAAACTACCCCAAGCAAATAAACATATAAAGTAAAGAAAAGAGAAAAAAGATAGATTCACAAGATTGAACAATAAGTTTGTTTTGTTTTATTCGGATCAACACCCAGATTATTTATCATTACCCGACCCATTAGCCAACAGTCGGATTATTAATGAGTGACAATACCGTATGTCGCACTGTCTAAACATGTTGGGTTACCATCATCTCCGAATGTCTACCCACCCCACCTAGGTTGGTTGTTAAGACTAAGAGCATTCTAGAAAAGAAAGGATAAAACTAGCATTCCTAATATGCCTACCCATCTCATCTTAACATTCCAGAGGCATTAGATTTTTCTATTTTTGAATTAGGGGTCTAGATAAAGAAACTAGGCTTCCTAATTAGACTCAAAGCGCGACAAACACGTTGGACAAACATGTAGCACATAAGAATCTCAATTAAGCCTCTTGATTAATTAAAAGATAGTTACGGTAATTTAGCATGCTAAGACAAATAATTACTTATTTCAGAACCTATAGGCATGATACTAGAAAATATCAAACAACTAGTCAGTAGGTTGGCAATTATTTAGTTGATTCCTATAGACATGATACTAAGTGATAAACGAGTCAATGGATACTATTAAAAGATTCAATGCGTGCCAAAATGTTAACCGAAAATATGTAAAAATTAAGTACATCAGAATACTTGACATGGTAAAATTTGGTGAGAGGCAGAAGAAACATGTGGGTAAAATTATGTAAAGGCATGTTAATGTGCATTATCAATTAAATACACTGAATATAAATTTAAAAAATCATTCGTTATACTGAAAAAAATAGAAACAGTTCAATGTGTTGAAATAGATAATAACAGTTTAATGTGCTGAGGACTACTTTTAAAAACTGAAATCAAATATATAGTATCGCCGAGAACTATTTAAGAGCTGAAATTGATTTATTAAAATTTGCAGAAAATTATCAAACAGATTTTTAACCAGAAACTTATCTATGTCATCACAGAAAATTATCATTTTAAATAAAAACAGATTTATGTCGTTGTAGAAAATAGTCATATAACCATAAACTGATTTGTATTATGCAGAAAAATTGTGTGACTGTTATTTAAAACTTAATTGCCTCGAAAAATATTCTGAAAGTAAAACTAAATGCTGAAAACTAACTTACATTTTTTTTAATGCGCTTTACAAGTTAATTTACATAGTCGAAGTTGATTTTCATTAGTGATTAATCCTAAAAAGACGATCACCTCATCACCTTTCGGAGCGCGATGGCCAGGACCCAGATTGACTTTATGTTGATCAGGAAAGGGGATAGGGTGTTGTGTAGGGCTTGTAAGGTCATCCCGAGTGAGAACCTTTCGACCCAGCATAGGCTCTTGGTCATGGACTTGGGTATAAAGACGAATAGTAAGAGGAGGAGTAAGGAGTGTAGACCTAGAATTAAGTGGGGCGGTTTGACGCCAGTGAATGCGTGGGAGATAGGGGAGAAGTTGGCGGAAATGGGAGTGTGGGAGTGTAGGGGAGACGTGGATAGTATGTGGGATAGGGCGGCTAGGTGCATCAGGGAGAAGACAAGTGAGGTGTTGGGTGTTTCTAGGGGCCGGGCCGGGCACCATCAGGGGGATTGGTGGTGGAATGAAGAGGTGGAGAAGAAAGTGCGGTCCAAGAAAGAGGCGTATGCTAAGTTGGTTGAGAGCAGGGACGAAGAAGAGAAGCGGGTAAACAGGAAAGAGTACAAGCTAGCTCGGAAGGAGGCTAAGTCAGCAGTCACGGCAGCTAAGACGACCGCGTTTGAGAGCCTGTATGCGGGGTTACAGGGGAAAGGAGGAGAGAAAAAGTTGTTTAGACTCGCTAAGGCTAGGGAGAGGAAGGGCTGTGACCTCGATCAGGTAAGGTGCATTAAGGGGGAGGACGACAGAGTGTTGATGGAGGACAGCCATATTAAGAATAGATGGAAGTCGTACTTTCATAGGCTCTTGAATGACGAAGGGGATAGAGCTATTGTGTTAGGGGAACTGGAGCTTTCAGAGGAGTGTCGGGAGTTTAGTTATTGTAGACGTTTTAGGGTAGAAGAGGTTAGACAGGTTGTTCGCAGGATGCGGAGGGGTAGGGCGACGGGGCCGGATGAAATACCGGTGGAGTTTTGGAAGTACGTTGGAGAGGCTGGGGTAAGGTGGTTGACTGGTCTATTTAATGAAATCTTCAAGACGGCAAAGATGCCCGAGGCATGGAGGTGGAGTACCATGATCCCTCTTTATAAGAATAAGGGTGACATCCAGTGTTGCAATAACTATAGGGGGATTAAGTTATTGAGTCACTCTATGAAGATTTAGGAGAGAGTGGTCGAGGGGAGGCTGAGACGGATAGTGTCTATTTCGAAAAATCAGTTTGGATTTATGCCTGGGCGCTCGACGACGGAGGCAATTCACCTGATACGGAGGCTGGTGGAACAGTATAGGAAAAGGAAGAAGGACCTGCACATGGTGTTTATCGACCTAGAGAAGGCTTACGACAAAGTTCCCAGAGAGGTGCTTTGGAGATGCTTGGAGGTGAGTCGAGTCCCGATGGCTTATATCAGAGCGGTTAAAGATATGTATGATGGAGCGAAAACTCAGGTAAGGACGGCGGGAGGAGACTCAGAGCATTTCACTGTCTTGACAGGATTGCATCAGGGATCTACTCTTAGTCCTTTTTTGTTTGCTTTGGTGATGGATGTATTGACGCGGCGTATTCAAGGGGAGGTGCCTTGGTGTATGCTTTTTGCAGACGATGTAGTTCTGATTGATGAGACCCGAAAGGGTGTGAATGACAAATTAGAGGTGTGGAGACAAACTCTTTAGTCTAAAGGGTTCTGAGCAGAAGCAAGACAGAGTATTTGGAATGCAAGTTTAATGACGTGAGGTTGGAGGACGAGGTGGTCGTGAAGCTGGAATCGCAGGAGGTATGTAAGAGGGATAGTTTCAAGTATCTCGGGTCCGTGATACAGGGTAACGGTGAGATTGACGAGGATGTCTCACACCGTATCGGGGCGGGATGGTTGAAGTGGAAGCTCGCGTCGGGGGTGTTGTGTGATAAGAAGGTGCCGCCCAAGCTTAAAGGCAAATTCTACAGGATGGTAGTCCGTCCGGCTATGTTGTATGGAGCGGAGTGTTGGCCAATTAAGAATTCCCACATCCAAAAAATGAAGGTGGCGAAAATGCGAATGTTGCGCTGAATGTGTGGGATGACTCGAGGGGATAGAGTTAAGAATGAGACTATCAGGGAGAAGGTTGGTGTGGCTCCAGTGGAGTGCAAGATGCGGGAAGTCCGATTGAGTTGGTTTGGACACGTGAAGAGGAGGGACACGGATGCCCCAGTTCGTAGGTGTGAGAGGCTAGCGTTGGATGGTTTTAGGCGGGGTAGGGGAAGGCCGAAGAAGTACTGGGGTGAGGTGATTAGGCGAGATATGGAGCAGCTACAGCTCACCGAGGACATGACCCTAGATAGAAAGGTAGGGCAGAAAACTAGGGTCAGTTTGGGACGTTAGGGTAGGGAAGTTTTTGGTGGGGGTTTTATTCCTATTATTCTTCCTATTCTTATTTTTATTCCTATTCCTATTCCTCTTCTTGTTATGCTTTCGGTGTTCCTTGTTTTATTACGAATCCGGATGTTTTCCGATGTTTCCTACTACTTATGGGTGTCGTATTTACGTTATGAAATCCTGTTCTGTGTGTTACTTTATATTTGTGTGGTGTCTCACGTCTTGAGCCGGGGGTCTATCGAAAACAACCTTTCTACTTCTTCAGAGGTAGAGGTATGGACTGCGTACATCTTACCCCCCCGACCCCACTAGGTGGGAATACACTGGGTTTGTTGTTGTTGTTGTTGATTAATTCTAAAACATGCTTTCTAGATGCCCAAATAAATTGATTAATCATCCTAAATTATGTTTGCCTAAATGATTTACATAGCACATAAAACCCACCCCCAAGCAGTCCCAATAATTATTATTACATCATTAGTGTTTGTACAATAACTTTTACATGAAAAGAAAAGATAAACTGAACTAAATGGGCAGCCCCTCCCAATTTCGGACGACTCTTCAAATCCCCAAAACTATCTGTTTATACTTGTTAGACACAAGAAAATAACAAAACAAGCCCAAAAAGAAGAAAGACATAACAAAATTTTAGCAAACCAAAACACTGAATAGTTCTTATAGGCATGTTTTCTAGCATCATTAGATAAGGTATACGAATTGCATCGACAGAAAATTACTGGTGGACAATAACAAACAATAATAGGTAAATCAGGCAGCACAAAGTCTGAGCACGAATTGCCACGAAAGAATGAAGATCGATTCTCCGAAAGTGAGTTCGAATCCAAAAAATAATAATGTAATTTTTCTTGTTTTTTTAGAGAGCAATGCTCAGTATGGAGAATGTAGAGAGTGTCCGTTGTCTTAAAATTGAAAAGTGGTTGGCTTTATATAGGCCAAGGATTGAAAATTTATCAAAATTAAAATGGCAGCATAATATTTCAAATTTGTCATGAAAGTTAAAAAAGGAAAAAGAATATTTCAGCATCCAATGGTGAACATAAATCAATTAACTTAAATCAATTAAGGGGGAATTTTCCTTAAACGAAAAAGGTGAATCAACTACTATAATCAATCGTGCCATGGTTACCATAAATAAGTAACTAAAATCAGTTCAAATCAAAATACAAGCGAGTAACAGAAAATCTTTCTTTTAAATTCATTTACATTGATAAAACAACGGTATTATATATGGAAAGAAATTAAAATATATCTAGCCAATCAAAATTTGAGTACAATGTCAAATAGTCAAGTCGTTACATCTTTTCACAACTCAACTAAACAAACAGACCGAATTCAATACTCTCAATTTACTAAGCACCAAATTCGCCAAGCAAAAAAAGAGATAGGAGCAAATTATTTTTCCAGATTGTGGATGTCATACAAAATCACCCAAATTCCAAGTCACAGGATTAAATTAATGAACATGACTACAAATTTCTAAATTTGAATGAGTCAATCTCCAATTATGAAATTAGGGTTAGCCCCAATTTAATAAAAATTAGGGCTTTTACCATATAATAGTCTAATCATATAAATAAATGCAAATGACAAAGAATCGAACAAAACACAATCAAACTTCATTAATTTCAAGTCTAAAGTCTGTCAAAGAAAGGATTAAAAGAGGTAGAAGATAACTGAAATTAAACTTATTCAACACTTGGTCAAACCTGCGGATGGGTTTTTGAGAACCTATCACGCGAGACGGTAGTGTCATGCGGATGCGTGGGGGAATAGCAGTGGCGACTGCATATTACGAAGAGCGGAGCCAATATCTGGTTTGCCGATGGTAGATACAGCAGCTATTGGTTTGACTGGTTGGCCAGCCTATTTTTCGTCGGCCAAAAAAATGGGGTGGGGGATGGAGGTGGTTGCGGCTGGTGGTATGCGTGATGCGGTGACTGGCTGGTGGCGTCGGGGAAAAGAGCATGGAACGGCGGCGGCAGTTGCCTGCTTTTCCGGTGGAAGGCGACAACGTGGTTTTATTTTAGATAGAAGAGAGGGAAAAGGAGTGGGGGTTACGACTGTGAGGGAGGAAAGATACGATTTGGGTTGAGGTTTGGTGTATAAAAGGAAAGAAATTGAAATTTGATCTCAGCCGTTCGATCAATTTTGATCAACGACTGACATTAAAATGATTTAAAAGTGTGTTACAAAATTAGCTTTTCATTTTGGGTCAAAAGTGATGTCAATTTTGGCTAAAATTGATATTAATTGTGTGTAATTTGATTAAAAATTAAATACATAGGGAAATTGGATGAAAGTGGCTTCTAATTTAATAATAATGATAAATAAAAAATTATTATTATAATTAGATAGTGTAAAAATAATATACGTGACCTATTATTTGATGTTCTACAAAATACTACTCTTACGTAATGTTACAAATAATAACAATAATAATAATAGTAATAGTAATAATAATGATACTAAAATTAGGTGTAAATTACGGGTGCGAGCATTAAATAATTTAAATATTACCAAATTACGTGAATTGTAAAAAAATGATAATAAAAAATAATAAAACAACTTGTATATTTTAAATCCTGAACGTGACATGTCGAGATTTATTTGATATCGAAATAATGCGTAAAAATGATAGTATTTAAAATAAATAAAATAGCAGCCTAAGCGGAGCATCGGTAGGTCAAAATTGGGTGTCAACACTACTGACAGTGCACAAAACTTAAATTCTTTAATAAAGTAAAAAACACAACATCTCATGGTTAAGTTATCTATAAGGGGTCGTTTGGTTTGCGGGACTAGAGTCAATAATCCCGGGATAAAAATGTAACTCACTGATTTAGTTGTAAATATTTGGAATAACTTATCCCGGGACTAATAATTAGTCCCGGGATAAGCTATCCACCCAAATGCTGGGATAACAATCCCAAGACTATTTTTCTTTGGTATAAAATTATACAAAGACAAAAATACCCTCATTTTTATTTCTCTCTCTCTGTCTCTCTGTCTCTCTGTCTCTCTCTCTCTCTCTCTCTCTCTCACACACACACACACACACACACATATATATATATATATATATATATATATATATATATATATATATATATATATATATTTTATGTATATTCATAAATAATAAATTATGTTTAATTAACGTATAATATATTCATAAATAAATTATATATATATATATATATATAATAATTAACGTAAACTGATAAACTGTATAATAATTATGTTTTGAACGTATAATATATATTATGAACAGTATAATATATTATGAACATAAATATATTTTATGAATAAAGTATAATATATTCATAAATTATGTTTAATTAACGTATAATATATTCATTAATTATGAATATAATATATTACGTAATATATAACGTATAATATTATGAATATATATACGTTAATTATGTTTAATTGTATATATATATATATATTATGTTAATATATTTAATTATAATATATTATGTTAATTATGTTTAATTATATATAATTTAATAATATATAACATAATATATTCTCACACACACATAAATTATGTTTAATTAACGTATAATATATTCATAAATAAATAAATTTTGAACAGTTTACCGTTCAAAATGGTTGTAAAATATATAAATTATGTTTATTTATATATTTTAATTTCTCTAAAAAATAATAAAATTTTTTAAGAATGTATATTTAAAGCTTAAAAAGAAATATATATATATATATATATATATATAAAAGTTAAATAAGATGGAGGGTATTTTGGTAATCAATCAATTTATTCCTAGAAATTATACCATCCATATTACTTTGAATACAACAAACCAAATACTCAGTAAAAAATAATCCCAGTATAACTTATTTCATCATAACTTATCCCAACATAACTAATCCCGGTATAACTTATTTTCAAACCAAACGACCCCTGAGTTTTAAGTTTTATGCATTGCTAGTGTACAAAATATTGTAACTATTAGATAAACTTGACCTTCGCAAATTATCTAATTTTTTTAGATAAAATTAAAAAAAAAGAAAATCAAGTACCATACAATAGCAAGTCAAATTTACATGATAGTGTAAAATATTTATATACTACCGACAATGCACAAAACTTAAATTTTTTAATAAAGTAATTAAAAATTAGTTAAATAAAAATTGTGTATGTTTAAATATATGTCATACATTCATTGATAGGCTAATCAACAATGCTTCAAAAATTAAACGGGACTGAATGATTAGCCATGCTTATACTGCATACTTGAATACCAACAGATAAGTGAGTTTTATGATCCAAATAAACATTTGATTGACAACATGCTAAAGAGGCATTACACAAAAGAAAAATGACGTAAATATAAACCTTAACTTATCATATTTACATAAATTTTCATTCTTACAAAGTAATTACAAAAACCTGAACTAATTATGTATCTACGTTGGATGTATCGTAAACTAATCATGCATCTCGACAGATCCAAAATCAGAAAAAAGTATCGAGAGCCTATTATGCATCTTTACAAAGAAAAAATGTATCTTCATTGGATGTATTATATATCTCGACAAACCCATAATAAAAAAAAATATATCAGGAGCTAATTATGTATCTTTACAAAGACAATAAATAATGTATCTTCGTTTGATGTATCGGGAGATCATTATGTATCTCGACAGATCCAAAATCAAGATTTTCAGTAATTGTGCAAAATATCGAGATTATCTGTAATTAAGCTCTAAACTGTTAGAACTTATGTTGTTTGCCCTTAGATAATTCCCAATTAAAATATGTAAATGTAATTAAACAATCTGTTAAATATTTCATACACGAAGACATGGGCTCAAAACACATCAAAGGGAGCTAAGATATAGTGAAGGATAAAAGAAAGGAAAAAAAATAATTCCAAATATACAATCTTAAATTGTTTACTGCAACTCATAACAATACTTCTTAGATTACAAGTCATAACAATTTTTTTTTAAATGAATTTTCTGTTTTTGTAAACATAAAAAAAGAAAGAAGCCACCCTTAAAATAAGTCATCAGTTACCAAATGATATCAATCACCCTAATTTCTCTCTTAAATATTTTTTTTTTATTTCAAATGAAAATATTATCTATACAAAATAAAAATGTCTCAATATTTCTAATGATTTTCAATATATATATATCAATTTTAGTATTTTAAACATAATTTATAAATAATTCATATATATATTACTTAAAAAAAAATTCCAACATTTTTGTGTATGAAATCTTCATAAAATTAATATGAAATATCAATATTCCACTTAAGGCTTACTTGTACATATTTTAGTGTATAGAGAATGGTACATTTAACTTGCTTGGGTTTGTTTTTATTTGTTACGTGTCTAAAACTTATATATAAATTGATGTATCTTTAATTTTTCTCTGTTTATACATGTTTGTATGTAGAAATTCGTATATAAATTGATACGGATCATGAATGCATAGTTGTTCACTGAATTTGCTATTTCATTTTAAAAAATTTATGAATGTATACAAACATATTTTATGTATGAACTGTATCTAAAATATGTTGAATTTAACTAGTTGAGGTGTAGTTTATTTTCTGGGTTTTGAATTTTATATAAAAATTGGTGTATCTTTTACTATTGTTAGTTTCTTATCAAGTTTTATTGTTTGTTGATAAAGCTATTCCATTTTAAAAAATTTATGAATATATACAAACATGTTTTATGTATGAACTGTATCTAAAATATGTTGAATTTAACTAGTTGAGGTGTAGTTTATTTTTTGGGTTTTGAATTTTATATAAAAATTGGTGTATGTTTCACTATTGTTAGTTTCTTATCAAGTTTTATTGTTCGTTGATAAATACACATAAAAAGGTATAAACCATGATTTTTCAATAAAACTTCAAACAACGATTTTGTATCAGCTGTATATGAAAAGTTATTTATTGAACTCGCTATTTCCTACAAAAAAATTAAGAAAATCATGTATGAAAACATGAAATTCACATTCTCAAGTAAAAAATTTGATTCACGAATAAAATTTATATCGCAAAGACACAAGAAAAATAAATAAATATTAGTATATGAAAAAATTAAGGATTAAATATAAATGTCAACAATATGATAGAAGTTTATGCGGTGAAAGTAATTTAAAATTAGAAAAATTTCATAAAAGAACAATTTAAGTTACAAAACTATTAAAAATTCATTCACTTTAAAAATATTACAAATATCCCAATATTTACTACTTTTACCTTGCGTGGATATATTTTAAAGACTTTCTTTTACAGGTTACAACTTTACCAAATTAAGCAACAGTTTCCTCCTCATTCAACGTCTTCTTTTCTGCTGCAGTTTCAATTCATTATTTTGCTCTAATTCAAACTTTGAATTAAGGTAAAAAAATTTCCTAAAATCATTTTCAATATCCTATTATCATATCTTACAAGTTTTTTTTGAAAAAGCAATAATTTGATACCATTTTTATCAAAGTGCTATTTTGGTGACATTGTTTAATTGAGTCTTTGATTATTGATTTTTTAATTCTATAATGTTTGAATTAACATAATGCATAGAGATTCGGGACCATCTTTTAGTCTTGGAATCTCTCAATTAAACAATATCAAATAATATAAAGAAGTTGTAAACTTTGTTCCTGGTATTTTTGAGTAAGATTTTGTTGGTTTTAATGAAAATAGATCAAAGCATAGAAACGATCTAGCTACAATGAAGAAATTTTGAAAAAAGCATGCGAAAAAGCCTATGAAGAAAGAAGTGCATGTTTCTAAGAAAAGAGGATCTAACAGTTTTGGAGGTCAAGTTCTTGATAAAAGTAGAAGAGTTGTTGAAGTTACTTCAAGAGATGTTCTTTCATAGGTATTTCCATGTTTAGATCTGAAAAATTTTAGGCCGAGATACCTATTTGGACACTAAAGATACCTTTTTTCAATTTCTTGTATCTCTTGTTCTCTGTTTATGGTTTTATATGTATCTCTTGTTTTTAAGTTTTAGTGAAATAAACATATCAAAGATACATGTTAGTAAGCTTAAAAATACATATTGTGTACGAGGGTGTTTTGTATATATCTCACATTATTTTTTTTATTCAATTATTTATACCAAAAATACATATTCTGTAAAACACCAGATACATTTTAAGCTTTTTATATATTGATTTTGTGTTATTGTGGATTTATGTATATCATGTTATTTCAGATCTAGGTAATTTTAGGTTTAGATACATATTTAGACATACATGATACTTTTTCAATATCTTATATCTCTTGTTATCTATTTAAGTTTTATATGTATCTCTTGTTTTTAATTTTTAATGAAATCACCATACCAAAGATACATGTTAGTAAGTTTAATTTTCAGGATGGATGAATTAACTAAGACGAATTCTGCACAATGATGAGAAGTGGAGATATACAGCCAGGCAAGCTCTTCTAATTGCACGAGTTTCCTTCTCGCGGGCAAGTTGCAGAAGATCTATTCTTAAAAATTTGAACTATGAGCTCTGGTGTTGCTTCCATAAGAACTATTAGGCATGCATGTATGCATAACAAATTATTGCTAGTTGAGATGTTTGGTCGTTCTCCAGTAGAAAAATATGTATTATTGTGATCATCTCCGTTCAAGACAGTCTTTGCTGAGTGTATCTGTTTTGTATTGTGGCGCGATTTTTCCTTTCTTTTATAAATTGCATCAGTTTGGGACTTGTAAGGTGTTGATTTAGGTCACTCCTAAGTGAATGAAGTATTTCAGTTGTCGAAGATTTCATCACATTTTCTGTTGAATGAGTTTTGTGTTTATTTTAGTGAAGATCATTAATCAACTTCAATTTCCTAATGAACTAGCAAACTCAGGATAAACTATCTGCAACATTTCTATTTTTGTGCTCTTTGGTGCTTGCCAACAAAGATAGAATCAGCAACTTTGTTAGGAATAGAGTTTTAGCTTGTTCATTTCTTAATTGTTGGATAAGTTTAAAAATATTTCTTTTTTAATACATAGTAAAGCTTTCAAAGTTATCATGTGGTTTTGTTATAAGAAATTGACAAGGTGAAATCTAGCACGATTTTAAATTTGCAAGCTTTCAAAAAAAACATGAGTCACAAAGCAAACAATATGTGTCATGAGTTTAAATATGTTGGTTACTTCCCGTTAGTCTAGATTCAGTGAAATCTCGCAATATTATGCCAAATCGACACGAGATATTCTTCTAAGTTCGATCAATTCAAGAAAAGTGATTGAGGTCTGTGCTTCACAAGTTCTTTAGTTTCTTCACACAATAGAACATAAATAAAAGCATAGGTAGCATTTTTTTCAACTTCTGCTTAGACAGCTGAATTGCTTATGCATTTGGATTCAATAAAAAAATAAATAAAACATACCACATCCTAAACCAATTCACTGTGATTGAATTATTGCTCAACAACAAGATCAACATACCTCGTGTAGTTTCACGAGTGAGCTCTGAACACGAGTAAAAAGCATAATTCCACAAGTGGAGTTCATAAGGAATGAATGTTTTTTCAAGATCTACTAATCTCTAGTCATTTATGTTCATCATGTTGATATTAAGAACTATGCAAGTTCAGGAATCAGAATAAAGATAAGCACAATAAAATTAGTTCAAGAAAATCAAATTTATTATGATCTGAAATAAGAGTACGACCAAAATTCAGAAGAAACCCATGACAAGATCTCATAGGCATTAACCAAAGACCAACCCCTTGGAACAACAAATGCAAATAACTTATATATTACTATGCTTCAATAACCCCAAACCCCAAATAGCCCAAACAACTTAGAAATCATGAATCTTGATCTGATCCTTCTTGACAACACTAACAGTCTCAAGGAAATTAGAAACATTCTTCTTTTGATCACCTTGAAGTTGTATCACTTTACCAAGCTCCTTATCCTACACAACATTTTCGTTGCAACAAAAATCTTTCTTCAGATCCTTATTTATCGTAAAAAAATAAAATTAACGAGAGATACATACATGTACTATCGTGCACAATATGTATATTTAACACTATTAGTATGTATCTTTGATATGCTTATATCACTAAAACTAAAATACAACGAGATACATATATATACATAACCAGAACTAGAGATACAAAATGAAGAAAAAATGTATCTAATTAGACCAAATATGCATCTCGGCCTACGTAACATAACAAAAATAGAATTACGTAAAACAACAATCAATTTATGTTAGATACATAATTCAATAAACAAGAGATAAATAACTACTTTTAAAACGTTAAACAAGATACAAATATTTTTTTATCAGATTTTTTTATATAGAAATTGAAGGAATGCTCAATGGCATACCCTGCCATAACTAAAATAAGAGTACACTCATCTCATTATGAATCAACAATGGTATCACATTACCATCAACTATATACCGAGCCTCAATTTTTTTCTGCTTTCGTTAATTTTTAGTTCTACAACAATGATCAAAATCAATTTATCATACGTTACATGTTTACTAACAATGATTCCATCACTCTTATAGCCCTGGTACTTTATATCATTAAATCAAACGCCAGAATGACGTAATAACACTGAAATATTCATTGCAATTACTTCAAACAAAATCAAGAAAATAAAAAAAACTCGTATGAATAGTTTCTATTTGAAAACTGATTATGGAAGAGATTTTGTTTAAAAAGATGGAATAACAAATAAAGTACTTTTTTCGTGAGATTTTATTGAGCTTTTATCATTATTACTTAGGTTAATTACTAAACTAATGCTAGTTTAGCCGTTACATCCCTTAAATTATGCAAATTAGTTTAATTATTAAATATATCTGTAAGATGTATCTCACATTAGTTATATGTATCATCAAAGGCGAAAATATGGGATTTTCTAAAATTTAGAAAATAGTTGGGATTTTAGGTAAATAGTAGTAAACATGTCATTAAATAGGTAATTTTTACTTAACATTATTATGGAGATTACTACCAAAGAAAAGAAAATATGAAAGGATTAAGTAAAATATATGAGAGAAATTTTTGAAAAGATGGTACTGTTAAAAAATTTGAAAGGACTAACTAATACAAAATAAATTATTTAAGGAAATGAAAGAAGGAGAAGTTTAGAATTTCTTATAATCCACTGTATTTTCTTATTTTGTCTTTGTTAGGTAGAGAATTTGGGAGGATTACATGGTAAAAAAAATGTAAGAAATATCAAGGAAAAAATTAAGAATTTATTGTCAATCCATTGTTTAAGGAACTTGGAGAAGGAGAAAGATAAATGCAAATATTTAGAAGAGATTTTAATTGATATATTTTAATAGATAATTTTTTTTGAAAAAATGCTTTTAAATAATTTTTTTTAAAAACTACTACAACTTGCGATTAAAAATTTAATTCAATAATTATAAAAAATACAATTACAATTTGGTAAATAATCTAAAAAATTATATCTAATATAATTTTAACTAAAAGAAATACACTTCTATTATTTTTTAACAACAACTCATATATGAACTACTCATAAACATAAGGTAAAGACTATATTAAACAAGGGGGTGTGGGAATAGGAGAAATTTGAAGTATTCCGTGGATGAAGGAGAGGCAGGAATTATGAAAAATGTAGGTATTTGTTTTCTAACTTGTAATGCTCATAGAAACATTCTTTTGCCTTGTACTTCTTGTAAACATACCAAAATCGAGATAGAAAAACCATGAAACTTAGCAATGTTTATTCATGAACTTAGAGAGAGAAAGTTAGAAAATATCTGTACGCTCCTTTATTGAAAAGCCGAGCTTCTAGAATATACTCCTCCTTAATATACACTAACTCATGTTTTATTTAAAACAATCTGGTCCTATATATTTAAATTAACCAAAGAAACTAATCATCTTGGGCTTTCGAATAACTGGGTTGCGGGATCATTTTTATTATGTGGTCAAACACCCCCCTCAAGATGGAGTGGGGAAGCACACCCAGCTTGGAAGAATGGAATGGTGATGAAGCCCAGTAAGAGGCTTCGTGAAAATATCAGCGAGCTGAGCCATAGTGGAGATATGATGCAAGGAGATAAGACTAGCAAGAAGTTGTCGACGAGTGAAATGGCAATCGATCTCGATGTGCTTGTGCATACATGGAAAATGGGATTGCAGGATATATGAATAGTAGCCTGATTATCACAGTAAACAGGGACAGAAAGATCAACAGGAACACCAAGGTCATCTAACAAACTAACACTCCAAGATAGCTCAGCAACAACATTACTAAGGGCTCCATATTCAGCCTCGGCAGATGAAAGCGATATGACAGGCTATTTCTTAGCCTTCTAACCCACCAAAGAATCACTAAGAAAAATAAAAAAACCAGAAATAGAACATCTAGTATCAGGGTAAGCAGCCCAATCACTATCACAAAAAGCTAAAAGAGAAAGAGAAGGAGCAGCACTGAGAAAAACACCAATATCTGAAGACCCTTTAAGATACCGCAAAATATGTAGAGCAACATGCATATGAGTAATGAGAGGTGACTGAAGTAATTGGCTTAGGTGTTGAACAACAAATCACAAGTCAGGCCGAGTATGTGTCAAGAAATTCAACTTGCCCACCAAACTCCAGTAAGCTTCAGGAGAGTTCTCCTGATGTGGCCTGCAACTTTACATTAAGGTCAATAGGACAAGTAACAGTAGTGACAGAATCACAACCAAATTCCAAGAAAAGATCATGCATAAATTTTTGCTGATGCAAAAAAAGACCCTGCGTAAAGTAAGTAACCTGGATGCCCAAAAAATAGCTAAGAACCCCCAAATCCTTGATTCGAATTTGAGTATCCAAAAACAATTTGAGATTGGAGATCTCAACCAAATCACCACCAGTGAGAATAATGTCATCCATATATACAACCAAAATAACAATAGAAGAGTCTGATTTTCTAGTAAACAAAGAATAGTCATTCATGAAATGTGTGTACCCTCTTGAACATAAATCTGCAGACAACTTGGCGTACCATTGCCTAGATGCCTGTCAAAGACCATATAAAGACTTCTGAAGAAGACAAACCATAGGAGAAGAAGCTACATATATAGTAGCAGAAAAATAGGTGGCAATTTTATGTAGACTTCCTCCTCTAAATCACCATAAAGGAAGGCATTATTAACATCCAACTGAAAGATAAACCATTTCTTGACGACTATAGAAATCAAGCATTTAATAGTGGAAAACTTGATAATAGGAGAGAAAGTCTTGGTGAAATCTACACCCTTAACCTGGGTATCACCTTTATAAACTTGCCTGGCATTATATGTTTCTAAAGACCCATCATCTTTGTACTTGACTTTGAAAACCTATTTACAATGAATAGGTTTCTTGCCAGGTGGAAGAGGAACCACAAACCATGTATGGTTGGCCTCAAATGTCTCAAACTCTTTTTTCATAGCATCTTGCCAAGCAGGTATGGAGGCTTCCTGAGAATAAGAAGTAGGTTCTAAAACAACAGTGTTAGTAGGAGCGTTAGTGCTAGCAAAAATAGAAATAGAACCACACAAGGAATGAGGTAAAGTACAGACATATGGACGAAGATAAGAAGAAATAGAATGAGGCCTGAAAGATCTCTGAGGAGCAAGAGGGGAGGTAGAAGTAGAGGTAAAAGAAGTGGAAGGAATCGAAGGTGGAGAATAAGTAGGGGGAGGCTCAAAATCAGAAAATATAATAGGTGGGGAAGAAGATGTAGAAGAAGGAAGAGAAAGAGGAAGAGCAAAAAGAAATATGGATTCATGAAAAACAACATCCCTAGATACAAGAGTGAGTTTAGTATGCAAATTATATAGCTTATAATCCTTCTTACCCAACAGATAGCCTATGAAAACACACGGATCAACTTTAGGTTGAAATTTATCCCTATTAACCTTAGGTATAGTTTTAAAGCAAAGACAACCAAAAGTTCTTAGATGTGAAAAGGAGGGAGCCTGGTTTTGTAAAAGTTTAAAAGGGGATTTGTTTTTAAGTAAAGGGAAAGAAAATTTATTGATTAAGTAGGTGGTTGTGAGAACACAATCACCCCAAAATGAAAGGGGTAATTTGGACTGAAAAAGTAAGGCTCTAGAGGTTTCAAGGAGGTATCTATGATTTCTTTCCACAACACCATTTTATTGGGGTGTGTGGGAACGAGAGGTCTAATGAATAATTCCATGATCTAAGAAATACTGGCTATTAAAGGTACTAGAACCTAACTCGAGGGCATTGCCACTTTGAACAGCCTTGAGTGAAACACCAAATTAAGTTTTGACCATCAAAAAGCAAGCTTTTAACAGTGGAAGATCATTACTTTTGGAACCCATAAGGTTAGACCAAGTGGCCCGGTTGTAGTCATCAACAATAGTTAGGAAATACTTACACCCACCATAAGTTGGGGTGCTATAAGGACCTCAAGAATCCACATGAATCAATTCAAAAGGGGAAATAGTTTTAATGGAGCTTACAGGAAAAAAAAGTTTAACTTGTCTAGCCATAGGGCAAATAGAGAAAATAAAAGATTGCTTAGAAGAAAAAACACAAGGAATAGAAGAAATATCCTTCATTCTGGCAAAAGGAATATGACCTAAACAGTTATGCCATAAAATCTCCATTTTATTAGATGTAAAATAAGATTTACAATGGTCAGATACAAGATGATTTGTACAAGGCAAAGAAATAACAGTAGGTAATAGAGAGATAGTAGTGGATGGTACAGTAGAAGCACATGCAGGAATCGAAATAGTAGAAATGGGGGCACATAAGTCAGCAGTATGAGAAATCTAAAATTTATAGAGTCCAACATCTAATTTACCAAGTTCCACTGGCCTATTCAGTGAAGGGGCCTATAGAAAACAAGTATTTTTAGTAAAATGGATGGAGCAATCTAACTGAGAAGTCAATTGAGAAAGAGATATAAGATTAAAATGGAAAGAGAGAAGATACAAAACATTATGTAGTGTAAAAGAAAGATAATTAAGAGAACCAATGCAGGTGACTTTAACTTTGTACCCATTAGGTAGGTTGACTAGGTAGGGTATAGTTAAGGGATGAATATCAAAGAGAAGATCTTTATTGTAAGTCATGTGGTGTGTGGCACCGAAATCTAAAATCCAAGAGCAACTAGATAAATCTCCTAGCAACCACATACTGTAACTATGTTCAATATCAACAGAAATAGAAAGAATACCTGCAAAATTTGCAGAAGCCATGAGACAGAACTGAGAGTCAGAAATATGAGTGTTCTAAACAGAGTAAACCAGCTGGTAGTATTGTTCCTTTATCAAACTAGGAATCACAGACCAAGGTTCAGTGGACTGTGCTAATAAACCACCCTGTACATCAGGTCCATGGGAATTGACTGGCTGGACTTCTACAGCTGCAGCAGACTTGTTACTTTTGGTGAACTTGAAATGAAGAGGATACCCATTGAGCTTATAACACTTATCAATCAAATACCCAGGCTTCTTACAGTATTTAAATAAGAAATTGAGCTTCAAAGAAGTGTGCCTTGGAGTTGGAGAATACTTAGAAGGCGTACCCTTTGGAAGAGCTTGCCTAGCAGAAGAATTAAGATAAGCATAGAAAGAAGATGAATCTGGAGCGAACTGGGTCCGAGAAATCACTTGTCTCTACCTCTCATCTTGTCAAAGGATACTTTAGGCAGTATCAAGAGATAGGAGAGGATTCATCATGAGGAGATTCCCTTGAATCCCTACATATATCTCATTGAGGCCCATAAGGATTTGGTAAAGTTTATTCTCTTCATCTTTCTAAAGAAGAGTAGTCCTATCTGTGCAGGTACATCTATTGACACTCCTACTACTCATAAAAGCTAGTTCATCCTATAATTTCTTAAGTTTATTGAAGTAGGAAGCAATATCCAGGCAACCCTGACTAGTAGAGGCAATCTCCTTCTTAAGTTCAAAAATCTTAGTTCCGTTCACAGTTCCATACCTTTTATCTAACTGATTCCAAATACTCTCTATAGTTTCTGGGTATTGAACACTTTTGGCTATCTTAGGGGAAAGAGAACTAGTGATCCAGGAGATCACTAAATGGTTACACCTATTCCATTGTCTAAGATTAGGTGAATCATCAGAAGGTCGAGGAAAACTACCATCAACAAAAGCAATTTTGTTCCTTGCTGAAAGAGAGACAACCATATTTCATCTCCATCCTCCAAAACCAGTACCCAAAAAAGAATTCAAAACTAGAGAAATCCTTGGTATATTAGAAGACAAAAGCTGTAAGGGACTTGAATGTTCGGGTATGAAGGCAGTAATAGTAGCAGTATCTGATGATGTAGTGGAATCCATAATCGAAGATTTCAATAGTAAAATGGACCGCAACCGAGAATGGCAGAAAATCAAAATCAAGTATCAAAAATAAACTTTAAAAATACTAGTTTCTCCTTATCACCAAAAGAAAACGACCTTCATTGCAACAAAATCATCAAAACCAAAAAAAACCCTAGATCGATGATCTGAGCACTTCCAAGATAACTCGGTGACCATAACTTCGAATAACTGGATAAACCTCAAGTGGACTGGATGCTAATTTGAGCACTTCCAAGATAACCCGGTGACCACAACGTCAAATAATTGGATAAATCTCAAGTGACTAAATGCTTAAAAAATTGAATTTGACTTCGGCTAACCTAGAACTCAAGAATGACGTCAGGAAATGGGTTCCCTGCTTTGATACCATGTAAACATACCAAAATCGAGATGAAAAAACCATGAAACTTAGCAATATTTGTTCATGAACTCAGACAGAGAAAGTTAGAAAATACCTGTACGCTCCATTTTTGAAAAAACAAGCTTCTAGAATATACTACTCCTTTATATACACTACCTCATGTTCTATTTAATACAATCTAGTCCTATATAATTAAATTAACCGGGGCAACTAATCAGTTTGGGCTTTCGAATAACTAGGCCGCGGGATCATTTTTATTATGTGGTCTAACACTTCTTGAAGATTAAACAAACTAACTTGAAAAGTACTTAACCATTATAAGCTATTTCATATTAATCATGCCCAACTCATCAATATATTGAAAATAAAATAATGGCTGAAATCTTAAAACTCGGCCAAACATGTTAACCAATAACTCTGCCAAATTGAAAAAGGGAAAAGGGTCAAAATACCCCTTTACTTTAGTTTAATACTTACATTTACCCCTAGTTATACTATGGAATTAGAAATACCCCGTCTGTTAAGAAACTTAACAAACATACCCTTGTATTTAACGGTTTTCCACTATGGACTTTTTAATATCTGATGTGTCATATACTTGAGTGAGGTGGCTGCCACATGACATTTCATCTCACCACCATTGTTTTAAAAAGAAAAATACCTATAAAATCTTCACTCACTCCATTTTCTGTCCATAAACCACACATCACATTGTCACCTCTGGGTTTGATACACTGATATACACACGGAGAAAGCACAATACACATAAAAAATAAAAAAGAAAAACAAAGAGAGGAATTTTGGAGGGGGTTAGCATGACAAATAAAGAGGGGAGAGAAATCAGGGGAAATTAAACACACTATCCAGACACTACCCGACTATTTTTACCAGTAATTCTATCACCATGAAGCCACCACTGAAGCAACCAAAAATCCTATATTTAATTTTTTTTATAGATGTGTGTATTGGTGTGATTTATGATAGTTAAGAATTAGGGAATTTTAAAATTTAGAGAAGAAAATAAATTATTATAAAATAAGTCATCTGGTTGTTGTAAAGAATGGAGCTGCCAACGCTTCTGAGTAGCGATGATTGACGTCGGACATCTACCAAAACTACTATTATTAATACGAACTATTCCTAACTGGTGATGGGCAAACTCTTCAATTAATTCGGAATCCGTAATAAATAAGGAGGTGGACAACTTGAATTTCTTTGATAAACAATTGTAGTTGGAGCCATTAGCTCAATGGTCATCATAGTTAGCCGATTTCATTTTGAGATTAGGGTTAGTGTTATGGGTTACCAGAATAGAAGAGTGACAGGATGTGGAGGTAATCGGAGAACACTGCTACATTTCAAAATGATAAATTATCCTATTTCTTTTAGAGGATGGAGAGAATGAATTTTGGCAAACTTAGAAATGCAGTAATATTGAAAATTAATCAACAGTTATTGGGTATTTCTTTTTGTTTCTATTAATGGTATATTTCTTGTGAGAGTAGATTTCTTGTGAGAGTGTGATATGTGGTTTATGACCAGAAAATAGAGTGAGTGAAGAGTTTGTAGGTATTTTTTTTTAAATAGTGTTGAGGTAGAATGCCACGTGGCATCCACCCCACTTAAGTTGTAACGCCTCGAAGTTTTTCCTAGTTGAATTTTTGTCCCTAAAGTATTAAACGTTGGCTTCTAGAATGATTTATACTTATTTCCCTGGGGAATTAATTAAATTTCAACTTTTCATTACGTAGATGATCAAACAAGTTTTTCGTCGACATAAGGTTCATCCAAAATGGACAGTTGGTAAAGGAGTTATGGTTAATTTAAGTCCTAATCATAAAACACTATCATTCCTATCCTTGAGGCATCGCGAAGAGGGTTTAAATGATGATGGTCAATTTCTAGTGAGACTCTGCGATCATGGCGCATTGCGGAGTGGGTCAAATTCCCATTCGTTAATTTCCAGTGAGCCATCGCGATAGTGGCGCGTCGTGGTGGCCCATGAAATTGGGCTCCCAGTTATATTTTAATACCGGTCTCATTAAGGGTATTTGGGGTATTTTTCAACCCCTTAATATCTTGAACACGGGATTTGATCCCTATTACACTAAAATTCACCTACTCTCACCAAAATCCATCAAGAACTCTCTCTAGGGTTTCAAACAAGAATCCCAAAGAACTCAAGACTTAATCGTGGATTTTCAAAATAAATTGGACATGTGGAATCCCTAAGCCATAGGCATCAAGAAGCATCCTTTAATTTCCAAAATAGAGGCACACAGTGTTTTCCTAAAAATCTCATGGGCATAGAAATCATGATTTTAAGAAAGGAGTTTTTAGATTTATGAATATAATCATATTTTAGAATACTTGATGGAATTGTTTTGGTCTTTAGGCATTCCCCAAAATTGATTTGAAATTATATATATATATATATAGGTAAGCAGGTGTTTTAGGGTTGATGATTGAATTGAGAGCATGACTCACGAAAAAAATTCCTCTCTTGTTACTATTTTTCCTTTACTTATGATATGCTATGAATTGTTTTGAATGCATCTTGAAAAACATGTTATGAAATGTCTTGAATAATGTTATATTTGAATTATGATTTTGATTTCAAAAGAGAGAGGGTTGTTTATGTTGATGAATGTTGAACATAATCATATAATGAGAAGAGTTGCATGGTTTGTTAAAGATTACATGACCACTACTTATTTATTAAAAGTATGGAAATTTTGCATAGTTTTGACTTATATTTTTGGAACATGAATTCTCTTTGTTAAATTGCATGTTTGGGTGGCATGAATTATGTTTTTATGAAAGATCATGATTAATGCATTATGGCTCGGAATTATCACTTGCAAGTCTTGGTATGACGATACCAAATCAGATAATGCCATAACAGACTCAGACTAATACAGAAATCAGACTTTATCAGATTTTCATGATTTAGATTTTGGATTGACTCATATTCAGAACAGGTTAAAATTGGGCATAAAAAGATGTTAGGTGGTTCCCCGAAGAAGGCATGAGTTCAGACAAGTCATTTCCCAAAACCATGGTTTACCAATCCGGGCATATTATTATATGCTGGCCTAGTGCCCTGTGGCGTATCAGACTCAGACACTCCAACCCTTGCGACACATTTGGGTTGGGCAATTCCCTATCGAGTCAATGACAGATTCCATATAGCCCGTGGAATATCAGACTTTTAGGGGAGTGCCACTTTACTCAGAAGTAATACAAAGGTCAGACATTGCATTGACAAGAATGATTTATGATCTCAGAAAATGCCCATGTATTTTAGAACTATTTTATGTATGATATTTTAACAATTTGCTCTTCAACTATTTTATATATATACAAGCTTTATTTTGGGTTACTTTGTGTACCAGTACAACTGTATTAACCCCCCTCACTCTACCTCTTAAGTTCTCAAGTTCAGTCTAGGGGTACAGATAAACAGTAGATCTCATCAGTTAGAGTTGCAGTGTTTAGTTGGTGAGCCTTTTATATTTCTAAAGGCCTTTTTATTTTCAATAATTTGTTATAAATTATGGTTTTGGTCTACTGGGGGCCTTATCTCAGTTTTTAGAGTGTTGTCAGATTTTCATGTAGTAGAGATTTCAAAGATGATTTTCAGATGTTGTTGATGGTTTTGGATTTTCTTTTTCTATTATTGAATTTATATCAGATTTATGACCATGATCCCATTTTGTTAAAATTTCCGCATTTTCTTATTTGGGTATGAATGGTGTATATGATTTCAAGTTAGAAGGGTGTTCGGGCCTTCATGGTTTGGGATGCTCGTCACGGCCAGGGCCTCGGTTCGGGTCATGACAAACTTGGTATCAGAGCACTGTTTATGGTCCTAGGATGTCTACGAAATCACGTTGGGTAGAGTCTTTCCTATGGATGTGTAGTGTGCCACACTTGTAAGCAGGAGGCTACTAGGTGTTTAGGAAAGTGTTTCCCCTCTTTGTGATTTAGTTCGTGCGTTAGAGTCTGAATTAGAATTGTCCCCTAATTAGTGATCTATTGTATTTTAGAAAACAGTCATGCCTCCTCGTTGTTCCTTCAACCAGGATACTCAGGATGATGAAGTCTGCCCCACTCATAGCATGCGGACCCATAACAGAGTCCACACCCCAAAACCTATTCCCATTCCGGCAATACCTCTAGTCCCGACCAGTCTCCCTCAATATCCAAGGACAAATATTAACCATCCTCAATATTCTCAGAGGGACAAATCGAATGTAAAATTCAGATAATCCATTCACATACTTGCACAGCTGGTAGCCGCACAGACTCATAGGTCAAAGGATACTGGGTCTGCATCTGCTACTTCGGAGGCTACTAGAGAGGGACAGTTTATGGGAATGAACCTGCCCAAATTTTTGGGCACTAAGGCAGAGAGGACCCACAGGAGTTCATGGATAAAATGGAGAAGATTTTTCGAGTAATGCATGTGGATTAGGTGGAAGGGGTTAAGTTAGCAGCGTACCAACATAAGGATGCAACGAACCAATGGTATAATGAGTGGAAAGAGATGAAGGGTGAGAGTGTTGAGTCCACAGTTTGGGGCGAGTTTGTGGAAGCTTTTCTTGACCGATTCTTTCCTCTAGAGTTGAGGGAAGCCAAAGAAGAAGAATTCATAAATCTTAAACAAGGGAAAATGAGTGTCCAGGAGTAAACTTAGAAGTTTAACCAATTGGTTTGTTATGCACCATAAATGACAGGTAATATGAGAGCCCCGATGAGGAAATTTGCATTTGGCCTTTCAGATGATTTAGCACTTGAATGTCAAGGGGCGATGCTAAATAGGGATATGGACTTTACTGGGTTGTTAGTCCATATGTAGCAGGTAGAAGAGAAGACAAAAAAAATTACCGAATCTAGAGAGAAGGATAGACAAGAGAAGAGAGCCAGAACAGCGGATTAGAACCATAGTCAGCCACAGAGCGGTAACTGGGGAAATAGGTGGCAAAAGAAGAAGTTTTAGAGTAATGCGCAGTCTGAAGCTAGTGCCCCAGTGCCCAGACCCCCAGTTGATAGATAATCTCAGAGTTTTTAGACTAGTCATAAACCCAGATCTCAGGATACGCAGTCCCAGGGCAGTATGGCTCAGCAACATCGTACTTTTCCATAGTGCAAGACTTGCGGTAAGCATCATCCAAGAAGGTGTCAGCTGGGCTTGATGGTATGTTATTCATGTGGTTAGGTGGGTCCCTTTCAGAGAGATGCTCCTTCCACTAGGAGGAATGTTGGTGGAGCTAATTCACAAGAAAATTCTTTCGCACCACCACCACCTCAAAAGGGCACCACTTCAGCTGCCGGGAGCGGTCGCAACCGGCTGTATGCTTTGTCCCACCGTCAAGAGATAGAGTCCTCACTAGATGTAGTCACCGGTATGTTGCACGTCTTTTCTCATGATTTTAATGTGTAACTAGACCCCGATTCTAGCTTATCCTATGTGACCATTTATGTGGCTGTTGGTTTTGGGTTTGAGCTTGATGTGATTACTGAACCTTTTTCCATTTCCACCCCGGTGGGAGACACTGTTGTGGCTAGGAAAGTGGACAAGAATTGTGTTGTGTCTATTTTTAGCTGGGCTACGGTGACAGACCTTATAGAGCTTGATATGGTAGGTTTTGATGCTATCCTAGGGATGGAATGGCTCCATTAGTGTTATGCCACACTAGACTGTAGAACTCGAAAGGTTACCTTTTCTTTTCCAAATAAGCCAGCAATAGAGTGGGAAGGGCACTATTTATCACCTAGAGGGCACTTTATATCTTATCTCAAAGCCTGTAAACTTATTTCCAAGGGTTGTTTGTGTCATTTTATTCAGGTTAAAGATTCTAATATCGAATGTCTTCCTCTTCAGTCTGTCCCTATGGTAAATGAATTCCCAGAAGTTTTTTCCTGATGATCTCCCAGGAATTCCACCTAATAGGGAGATAGATTTTGGCATTGATGTGTTTCCAAATACCCGTCCTATTTCTATTCCGCCATATAGAATGGCTTCTGCAAAGCTAAAAAAGTTGAAAGAACAGCTAGCAGATATTTTAGATAAAGGTTTTATCAGACCTAGTATTTCTCCCCGGGGTGCATCTGTACTTTTCGTGTGAAAGAAAGATGGATCCCTGCGTATGTGCATAGATTACCGTCAGCTGAATAAGGTTACTATTAAAAATAAATATCCTCTTCCTAGAATTGATGATCTCTTTGACCAACTTCAGGGTGCTAAGTGTTTTTTAAAATAGACCTTCGATCGAGATATCATCAGTTGAAAGTTAGGGAGTCAGACATTCCTAAAACAGCTTTCTGAACTAGATATGGTCATTATGGATTCTTAGTTATGTCCTTCGGGTTGAATAACGCCCTGCAGTTTTCATGGGCCTAATGAATAGGGTCTTTCGTCAGTTCCTAGACTTGTTTGTCATAGTTTTTATTGATGACATCTTGATTTACTCCAAAAGTGAGGAGGACCATACCAATCACCTTTGAATTATTCTTCAGACTCTCAAAGATCATAAGTTGTATGCAAAATTCTCCAAGTGTGAAGTCTGGCTGAATGCTATTGCTTTCTTGGGGCATATAATGTCTAGTGAGGGGATTCGGGTAGATCCCCAAAAGGTTGAGGCAGTGAGAAAATGGCCTAGACCTACGACTCCAACCGATATTCAAAGCTTCTTAGGTTTGGCGGGATATTACAAAAGGTTTGTTGGGAGTTTTTCTTCCATGGCTGCACCACTTACTAAGTTGACTTAGAAAAAGGTAAAGTTTTTGTGGTCTGACTCTTGTGAGAATAATTTTGAGAAGTTGAAAGACAAGTTGACTACTGCTCCTGTTTTGACTCTATCGAAAGATACAGAGGCTTTGTTGTGTATTGTGATGCGTCCCGAGTGGGACTTAGTTGTGTACTTATACAGCACGATAAGGTAGTAGCTTATGCATCTCGGTAGTTGAAGGTGCACAAGCGGAACTACCCCACGCATGAGTTGGAGTTAGTGGCTATGGTTTTTGCACTTAAGATCTAGCGGCACTATTTGTATGGGGTACATGTTGATATATTTACTAACCACGAGAGTTTACAGTATGTTTTCTCACAAAAAGAATTGACCTCAGGCAGAGGCACTGGATGGAATTCCTAAAGGATTACGACATGAGCCTGGACTATCATCCGGGCAAGGCAAATATGGTAGCCGATGCCCTCAATAGGTTGTCGATGGGTAGTCTTTCTCATATTGAGGAAGAGAAGAGAGAGATGGTGAAGGATATTCACCGGCTTGCAAATCTAGGAGCACGACTCTTGAATTCCGAAAATAGGGGAATGGTTGTTCATGAGATAGCGAAATCTTCCCTTTGTTCAGAAGTTAAAGAGAAGCAGGTTAAAGATCCCATCTTGATGCAGATCAAGAAAGATATGGGTCAACAGAAGGTGATGTCCTTTGAAATTGGTGGTGATGGTATTTTGAGGTATCAGGGCAGATTATATGTGCCATATATTGATATTTTACGAAAGAGAATCCTTGACGAAGCTTACACTTTAAGGCATGTTGTTCACCCAGGCTCTACTAAGATGTACCATGATTTGAAATTTATGTATTGGTGGAATAATATGAAGCGTGATGTGGCTTACTTTATTTCCAAGTATTTGAATTGCCAACAAGTTAAAGTAGAGCATATGAGGCCAGATGGTTCTTCCCAAGAGATAGCTTTGCCCTTGTGGAAGTGGGAGATGATTAATATAGACTTTATTGCCGGACTCCCGAAGTCCTGAAACCAGTATGATTCTATATGGGTAATTGTGGATAGGCTGACGAAGTCAGCCTACTTTCTGCCTGTCAGGACTAACTATTTGGGAGAGGATTATGCTAAGATATTTATTGCAGAAATAGTTTGTTTACATGGGGCACCTGTGTCCATCATATCCGACCGAGGTACATAGTTTTCTTCTCAGTTTTGGAGATCTTTTTAAGTGGTTTAGGTATCCAAGTGAACCTAAGCACTGCTTTTCACCCTCATACTGATGGGCAGGCTAAGCACACCATTCTGACCCTTGAGGACATATTGTGGGCCTGTCTGATTGATTTTAAAGGTAGTTGGGTGGAGCACTTGCCCCTGATAGAGTTCACGTATAATAACAGTTTCCATTCCAGTATTAAGATGGCACCATTTGAGGCAATGTATGGGAGAAGATGTAGGTCACCAATAGGGTGGTATGAAGTAGGTGAGACGCAGATGTTTGGTCCTGATCTTGTTCATAAAGCAATAAGGGATGTGAAATTCATTAGAGAACGACTTAAGACAGCTCAAAGTCATCAAAAATCCTACGTCGATGTTAGGAGAAGAGATCTAGAGTTTGAGGTCGGAGATTGGGTGTTTCTCAAGGTTTCTCCCATGAAGGAAGTTATGCGATTTGAGAAGAAAGGTAAGATGAGTCCTCGCTATGTAGGTCCATACCAAATTGTGAGAAGGATAGGTGGTGTTGCGTATGAGTTGGAATTAACTGTCAGTTTGGGTTCTGTTCATCCGATATTTCATATATCGAAATTGAAGAAGTGCACGGAAGACCATTCTTTAGCATTGCCTGTCGAAGAAATCAAAGTGACAGACTCCTTATCTTATGAAGAAGAGCCTGTAGAAATTTTGGATCGCCAAGTTAGAAGATTTTGGAACAAAGAGATAGCCTTAGTTAAAGTGTTGTGGAGAAATCAGAAAATTAAAGAAGCAACTTGGGAATCAGAAGTTGACATAAGAGATAGATACCCAAACCTTTTTGATCCAATGGATGGCGAATTGGAAGGTACAATCCTTTCCTTATTCTTTCTATGCCTTAGAATGCTTGAAATTATGTTTTTCTGTGTCCCGCGTCAACATTTGGGGATAAATGTTCCCAAGGAAGGGATATTGTAACGCCCCGAAGTTTTTCCTAGCTGAATTTTTGTCCCTAAAGTATTAAGAGATGGCTTCAAGAATGATTTATACTTATTTCCCTATGGAATTCCTTAGATTTCTACTTTTTGTTACGTAGATGATCGAATAAGTTTTCCGTCGACATAAGATTCGTCCAAAACGGACACTCGATGAAGGAGTTATGGTTAATTTAAGTCCTAATCATAAAACACCATCATTCCTATCCTTGGTGCATTGCGGAGAGGGTTTAAATGATGATGGTCAATTTCCAGTGAGACTCCACGATGGTGGCGCGTCGCGAAGTGGGTCAAATTCCCATTCATCAATTTCTTGTGAGCCACCGCGATAGTGGTGCGTCGCGGTGGCCCCTGAAATCGGGCTCCCAGTTATATTTTAATACCAGTCTCATTAAGGGTATTTAGGGTATTTTCCAACCCCTTAACATCTTGAACACGGTATTTAATCCCGATTACACCAAAATATACCTACTCTCACCAAAATCTATCAAGAACTCTCCCTAGGGTTTCAAACAAGCATCCTAAATAACTCAAAACTTAACCGTGGGTTGTCGAAACAAATTGGAGATGTGGAATCCCCAAGCCGTAGGCATCAAGAAGCATCCTTTAATTTCCTAAATAGAGGTACGCGGGGTTTTCCTAAAAATCTCATGAGCATAGAAATCATGATTTTAAGAAAGGATTTTTTAAATTTATGAATATAATCATGTTTTAGAATACTTGATGGAATTGTTTTAGTCTTTAGGCCTTCCCCTAAATTGATTTGAAATTATATATATTTGTAAGCATGTATTTTAGGGTTGATGATTTAATTCAAATCATGAATCATGAAAAATCCCTCTCTTGTTACAATTTTTCCTTTACTTATGATATGCTATGAATTGTTTTGAATGCATCTTGAAAAACATGTTATGAAATATCTTGAATAATGTTATATTTGAATTATGATTTTGATTTCAAAAGAGAGAGGGTTGTTTATGTTGATGAATGTTGAACATAATCATATAATGAGAAGAGTTGCATGGTTTGTTAAAGATTACATGACAACTACTTATTTATTAAAATAATGGAAATTTTGCATATTTTTGACTTATATTTTTGGAACATGAATTCTCTTTGTTAAATTGCATGTTTGGGTGGCATGAATTATGTTTTTATGAAAGATCATGATTAATGCATTATGGCTCGGAATTATCACTTGCAAGTCTTGGTATGACGATACCAAATCAGATAATGCCATAACAGACTCAGACTAATACAAAAATCAGACTTTATCAGATTTTCATGATTTAGATTTCAGACTGACTCATATTCAGAACAGGTTAAAATTGGGCATAAAAAGATGTTAGGTGGTTCTCCGAAGAAGGCATGAGTTCAGACAACTCATTTCCCAAAACCATGGTTTACCAATCCGGGTATATTATTATACGCTGGCCTAGTGCCCTGTGGCGTATCAGACTCAGACACTCCAACCCTTGTGGCACACTTGGGATGGGGGCTTCCCCATCCAGTCAATGACAAATTCCATATAGCCCGTGAAATATCAAACTTTTAGGGGAGTGCCACTTTACTCAGAAGTAATACAAAGATCAGACATTGCATTGACAAGAATGATTTATGATCTCAGAAAATGCCCATGTATTTTATAACTATTCTATGTATGATATTTTAACAATTTTCTCTCCAACTATTTTATATATATACAAGCTTTATTTTGGATTACTTTGCGTACCGGTACAGCTGTATTGACCCCCATCCCCCCACCTCTCTGGTTCTGAGGCTCATTCTAGGGGTACAGATAAGTAGTAGATCTCATCTATCAGAGTTGCAGTATTCAGTTGGTGAGCCTTCTATATTTCAGAAGGCCTATTTATTTTCAGACAATTGTTATAGATTATGATTTTGGTTTACTAGGGGCTTTGTCCTAGTTTTCAGATAGTTGTCAGATTTTCATGTAGTAGAGATTTCGCAGACGGTTTCCAGATGTTGTTAGATGGTTTGGGATTGTCATTTTCTATTATCGAATTTATATTAGATTTATGACCATGATCCCGTTTTGTTAAAATTTCCGCATTTTATTATTTGGGTATGAATGGTGTATATGATTTCAAGTTAGAAGGGTAGCCGGGCCTTTATGGTTCAGGATGCTCGTCACGGCCAGGGCCTCAGTTTGGGTCATGACACAAGTATAAGTCACATCAGATATTAAAAAGTCTATGGTAGAAAACTATTAAATAGAAATGTATGTTTGTTAAGTTTCTTAAAGGGAGGGGTATTTCTAACCCCATAGTATAACTAGAGGTAAATGTAACTATTAAATTAAAATAGAGGGGTATTTTTGACCCTTTCTCCCCCAAAAAACTTAAATACTAAACAACGCTATTTAAAAAAATGAAATTAATGAATGAAGATATGCTACTAGGAATGAATCGATGATGATCAATTTCAACACCACTGCAAAAGATGAGTATTAAGAAAGAAATAGTAAGAGCAAGGCCAGTAAGTCGGAAATCGAAAAGAAAAGCAAATAGAGAATTTTGCAAATGAAAGGGTATGAAAACTCCATATATTCCCCAAGTTCTCTACCACTTACACACTGTTTGGATGGTGGTTGTCTATGGTATGGTTACTAAAAGAACGTGTTTGTTTTGATTATTATTTAAAATATATGGTATGGTATGATTTAATTTCATGGTTTGATAACCCTGAAAATCCTCAGTTTATGGGTTTATGTAACCACCGATTTGATGGTATCCCATGGTTTGATTATTTTTTCCAATTATTTTCTTATTTAATCTTATATAATTCTATTTTACTTTTATTCTATATTATTTAACTCCACCTCCTACCCCTTCCCCCTTCCCTCACCCTCCCAAGCCACCCCCTCCTCTCCCATCTCCCCAAAATGAAATTATTTTTTAATTTTTTTTTTAAATTTTAAACTTTTTTCTTATCCCACCTCGGCCTCACCCCGTACCAAACGCCACCCCAATTTTTTTTAAAAAATTTTTTTTAAAAAAATTTCAAATCTTTTTCTTACGTCACCCTCACCCTCAACCACCCATCCCCCTCCACCACCAATTAGTAGTCCCTCTTTCGAACTAATTTTTTAATCTTTTAGAAGATTTTAAAAAAAAATCTTACCCCACCACCTCCTGCCAGCAACCCCCATTCCATCCTCATGAACCCACCCAGAAAAATATTTTTTTTTAATTTATTTTTAAAAAAGTCAAAAAAATTCTTACTCCACCCCTACCCTACCCTCGATCCCTCACTCCACTACCTCACCCCCAAATATTTTTTTAACAAAAAATTCATAACTTTTTCTCATCTCATTCCCCCTTATCATATTCGTTCTCACTGATTTGTGTTAAATATACACAAATATTTTTTAAAAATATTTTTTTATTTATGTGATACAAGAAAATAAGTAAAAAATAATTTTATTTTCTAGATTTTTTTTTTTACATTTCATTCCGATACACCCATAACATACACAAAAGATGCATTTAAACTTTGTACTTGCCGTTGGTAGTCACGTTTCAAAATACCAAAAAAAAAATAATTTATTACAATAAAAAATAAATTTGATTATATTTATTTTGATCTACTCTTGTATTGATTTTCTTAAAATTTACATGAATTTAACAACTTTATATATTTACATGGCATAATTTGTGACAAATTATTAGGAAGACAATTATTTTACTAACAATTATTGATATATTTAACATTTATAATAATTAAGGGCATTTTCGTAAACTTACCAGTTATGATACAGTACCATATCATCAAATCAAATAATAAAACTATTATTAAATAGCAGTGGACGATTGTAACAACCCGTAAAATTTTCGAGTCCTTAGAGCTTCTAAAGCATGCCAAGAAAGGCTTAACACTTAGAAAATTTGGCTAAGTGTTGAAACTTTTTCATTCCATCAGCCTTCAAAAGTTTGACAAATTATTTTATGACCTTCCCGACCTTCGTTTATTGATTTTCTTATTGAGGTGATATGGAGCAAGTCAAGAGTACATCCCGGGCGAGTTTTAAAATTTTTAGACGAGCCTAAGATTGTGTTTGGGTTGGAAAAATAGTAGCTAAAGGCTACAGAGGGGCGCCGCCCAGCTTAGAGCCTTAGCTCCCTCCCTCAGTAGCAAGGCGCCGCCCAGCCTACAAAAGTCTCTGGGAAACACGCCGCCTTTCCATAGCCCTTGTGCTCAGTTTTTCAGCATTTCACTTTCATGTTTCCAAGGGCAATTTGGTCAAATCCCACCCCTATATAAGCTTCTCTAACACAAGATTCATCATATTTTCACCCAAAATATAAGATTTTCTCTCAATTTTCCTCAAGAACAAGAATAAGGGTTTCTATTGAAGGTTTAAAATCAAGGAAATTACATCCTTAATTTTTCAAGAATCATATAGCAAGGTATGTTGGATGTTGATTCTTGGGTTTCTTCCACTCAAGAAGTCCAAGAATCCCTTTTTAAATTTAAGATTTTATGTTTATGAGTTTTTCATGATTTATGTGGTTTGAAGTTGAAGCCCATGTTAAAATTAAGTTTTAATTCATGTTGTGATCATAGAGATACAAGTATGGACCTTAGCATGTGTTGGTTATGTGATGTTCATGATAAAGTCCATTCAAGAAGCATGTTGAATTATGTAATCATGTTAATTATATGTATTGAATATTGTATGATCAAAGTATGCCTTCCACATGTTTGATAAATTATTTGTGTGAAGAAAATAGAGTCATTATAGCATGTAGACAAGAAATCCCTAATTTTGTGTAAGTCAATACATGTCAAGTGTTTGTTTTAATGCCTAGAAGAGTGAATTATGATATGATACATGCATTCCTATTCATGTTAATTCCTTATTTAATGAGTTATGAGACAACAACATGCATCCCTATACAATTACATGTTTAAGATTCTCCAAGTGCTTGAAATAATGCTTCATTGGTTATATTGGGAATGATAGTCTATTGTTATGTTATTACGCAAGAGTTTTCATGTCTTATTTATTTATGTTATCGACTCCTGGGGGTATTTATACCCCAAAACTTAGCTGCTTGTCTAGAGCCAAGTCAGTCTCAAGATAATCTCAGTCGTGCTATGATCAGTATATCTTAGTTAGTGACAGAAGTTAAGAAAACTCAGTAATCTCAGTATTCAGTCTAATCAAGTTTAGACCTCAGTATTCTTTAGTAATCAGTCTAGATTTTAGTAAAGCTCAGTAAGTTATGAAACTCAGTTGTATTCAAACAGAAAGTAGAATTCAGTAGTATTCCGTCAGTTTTTGGAATCAAGTGAACTCGGCTTAACTCAGTTACTTAGTATAATCAATAGCAGATTCAGCTCAGTCTAAGTTCAGTTAAGAATCAGTTCGGAGTCCTTCAGTTGGGAGTAGTAACTAGCATCGAGCGAGTGCAGGGATGATAGCTTCCCGTTAGAAAGGTAGAGTTGTTAGCAGTAATCTCTAAACTCCAGAACTGCGTAGCCAGCGCAGGACCAGGAGTCACCCGTTAGATTAAGGCTTGACTATCATACTGCCTTAGACTTGACTTCCTGTCCAAGGTCACCCATTAGAGAGGCTTGACCATAGCAGAGGTCTTTACCCGTGGTACGGTATTGACACCCTTCCAGCTGGGGTTATAGGTTGGACCCTACTATATCATATTCGGGGCATGTCAATTAAGTGAGAACTCCCAAAGTTATAGTTTCAACTTCAGATTCAGTCTCTTTCAATATATCAAATAGTTCTTCAGATTTAGGATCATCAGATATGGTCACACAGCTTAGTAAAGAACTTAGATAGTTTCACAGATTCAGAGATCACCCACTACATAGGCTTAATCTCAAACTCAGTCAATTATTATTATTATCCTTATCAGTATCAGAAGATCCAGAGATCAGCCGTTAGATAGGCCTGATCTCAAACTCAGTCCATCATTTATATTATTAAAAGATTCAGAGATCTTCCGCTAGATAGGTCTGATCTCAGATGTAATCATTCCTTATCATTATTAGTAGATTCAGAGATTATTCGTTAGAGAGGTTTGATCTTAGATTTAGTCAGTCGATAGTAGCAAGCTCAGAACTTAGTTATTAGTAAGACTCAGATGTTCAGTCTCCCAGTGCTAGTGAATTCAGATGTCAGTAATAATAAGATCAGTTGTCAAAAGCTCAAGTGTTCAGAAGTTAGTATTCAGTGTTTTCATTATTTTAGTTATGATTTATGCATTCATGCATGTATCCTCATTCAACATATCCAGATTATTCAGTTAGTATAGTTCATGCATAAGCCCTTGCATTTAGGCTTACCTCATCTAGCATACCAGTACATTCAAAGTATTGATGCATACTTTCTCTTGAACTATGGTGTCTTATACCATAGGTTTCAAAGTGCGAGATCCAGAGCACCCATAGTAGTCCAGACTCACTTAGTAGCAGTAGACGTAGAAGTGAGTCCTCTTTATTCGAGTATGATCCTTATTTTATTATGGCATTAGACTCAGTTTATTTTTTTATAGACGGAGTTAGTAGGGGACATGTCCCATTAACTCCACAGTTCAGACAGTTTAGAGGATTTTTGGACAGATATATTAGTATTCAGTTTTTGTTTCGAGTATTTTCGACGTTTTGAATCTTATGGCAAGTTTCTGCCAATTTTCTGTATTTATTATATTATATTATGCTGTGCTTAAGTACAGATATCGGTAGAGGGTTAGCTTGTGGTCCTTCAGGATCATGAGCACCGTGTGGCATTTGGGTTATAGAAAATCGAGGTGTTACAAACTTTGTATTAGAGCCTAAGGTTCAATAGTGTCCTAGAAAGTATAAAACGCCGCATCTAGTAAAGTCTTGTGCATGGGTGTGTTGCGCGCCACATTCATGTATAGGAGACTATAAGATGTTTTTAGGAATAGTTTGCTTTCTTTCAGTAATTTCAGTCGTGAATTTATAAGTCAAGTATCCATGCATTAGGTATGCATGTTCATTATGAGAATTTCGCTTATCAATAGTTTCAGTCGGGTATTCTATGCATCAGCTATCCATATCCAGTAGAAGATTCAGTATATCAGTAGTTCCAGTTGTATAGATATGTTTTAGATGTTCTCATCCCCTAAGTAAGTTCGGTCGATCAAAAATCTCAGTTTAGTCAGCCACATTTTAGAATAAATGTTCCCAAGAGGGAGATAATGTTACACCCTGTAAAATTCCCGAGTCCTTAGAGCTTCTAAAGTATGCTAAGAAAGGCTTAACACTTAGAAAATTTGGCTAAGTGTTGAAACTTTTCCATTCCATAAGTTTTTGAAACTTTGACGAATTATTTTGTGACCTTTCCAACCTCCATTTCTTGATTTTCTTATTGCGTTGCGATGGGGCAAGTCAAGAGTACATCCCAGGTGAGTTTTGAAATTTTTAGACGAGCCTAAGGTCGTGTTTGGATTGGAAAAATAGTAGCTAAAGGCTACATAGGGTCGCTGCCCAGCTTAGAGCCTTGGCTCCCTCTCTCAGTAGCAAGGCGCCGCCCAGCCTATAAAAGACTCTGGGAAAGGCGCCGCCTTTCCATAGCCCTTGTGCCTAATTTTTCAGCATTTCACTTCTGTATTTCCAAGGGCAATTTGGTCAAATCCCACCCCTATATAAGATCCTCTAACACGAGATTCATCATATTTTCACCCAAAATATAAGGTTTTCTCTCAATTTTCCTCAAGAACAAGAATAAGTATTTCTATTGAAGGTTTAAAATCAAGGAAATTCTACCGTTAATTTTTCAAGAATCATATAGCAAGGTATGTTGGATGTTGATTCTTGGGTTCCTTCCACCCAAGAAGTCCAAGAATCCCTTTTTAAATTCAAGATTTTATGTTTATGAGTTTTTCATGATTTTTGTGGTTTGAAGTTGAAGCCCATGTTAATATTAAGTTTTAATTCATGCTGTGATCATAAAGATGCAAGTATGGACCTTAGTATGTGTTGGTTATGTGATGATCATGATAAAGTCCCTTCAAGAAGCATGTTGAATTATGCAATCATGTTAATTATGTGTATTGAATATTGTATGATCAAAGTATGCCTTCCACATGTTTGATAAATTGCTTATGTGAAGAAAATAAAGTTATTATAGCATGTAGACAAGAAATCCCCAATTTTGAGTAAGTCAATACATGTCAAGTGTTTGTTTTAATGCCTAGACGAGTGAATTATGATATGATACATGCATTCCTATTCATGTTAATTCCTTATTTAATGAGTTATGAGACCACAACATGCATCCCTATACAATTACATGTTTAAGATTCTCCAAGTGCTTGAAATAATGCTTTTTGGTTATATTGCGAATGATAGTCTATTGTTATGTTATTATGCAAGAGTTTTCATGTCTTATTTATTTATGTTATCGAGTCCTGGGGGTATTTATACCCGAAAACGTAGTTGCTTATCTAGAGATGAGTCGGTCTCAAGATAATATCAGTCGTGCTATGATCAGTATATCTCAGTTAGTGACAGAAGTTAAGAAAACTCAGTAATCTCAGTATTCAGTCTAATCAAATTTAGTATCCAGTTCAGACCTCAGTAGTATTTAATAATCAGTCCAGATTTTAGTAAAGCTCATTAAGTTACGAAACTCAGTGGTATTCAAACAGAAAGTAGAATTCAGTAGTATTCCGTCAGTTTTTGGAATCAAGTGAACTCGGCTTAACTCAGTTACTTAGTATAATCAATAGCAGATTCAGCTCAGTCTAAGTTCAGTTAAGAATCAGTTCGGAGTCCTTCAGTTGGGAGTAGTAACTAGCACCGAGCGAGTGCAGGGATGATGGCTTCCCATTAGAGAGGTAGAGTTTTTAGCAGTAATCTCTAAACTCCAAAACTGCATAACCAGCGCATGACCAGGAGTCACTCGTTAGATTAAGGCTTCACTATCATACTGCCTTAGACTTGACTTCCTTTCCAGGGTCGCCCATTAGAGAGGCTTGACCATAGCAGAGGTCTTTACCCGTGGCACGGTATTGACACCCTTCCAGCTGGGGTTACAGGTTGGACCCTACTAGATCATATTCGAGGCATGTCAATTAAGTGAGAACTCCCACAGTTATAGTTTCAGCTTCAGATTCAGTCTCTTTCAATATATCAAATAGTTCTTCATATTTAGGATCGTCAGATACGGTCACACAACTCAGTAAGGAACTTAAATAGTTTCATAGATTCAGAGATCACCCACTACATAGGATTGATCTCAAACTCAGTCAATTATTATTATTATTATTATCCTTATCAGTATCAGAAGATCCAGAGATCAGTCGTTAGATAGGCCTGATCTCAAACTCAGTCCATCATTTCTATTATTAAAATATTCAGAGATCTTTTGCTAGATAGGTCTGATCTCAGATGCAATCATTCCTTATCATTATTAGTAGATTCAGAGATTATTCGTTAGAGAGGTATTATCTCAGATTTAGTTAGTCGATAGTTGCAAGCTTAGAACTTGGTTATTAGTAAGATTCAGATGTTCAGTCTCCCAGTGCTAGTGAATTCAGATGTCAGTAATAATAAGATCAGTTGTCAGAAGATCAAGTGTTCAGAAGTTAGTATTCAGTGTTGTCATGATTTTAGTTATGATTTATGCATTTATGCGTGTTTCCTCATTCAGCATATTTAGATTATTCAGTCAGTATAGTTTATGCATAAGCCTTTGCATTTAGCCTTACCTCATCTAGCATACCAGTACATTCAAAGTATTGATGCATACTTTCTCTTGAACTATTGTGTCTTATACCATAGGTTTCGAAGCGCGAGATCCAGAGCACCCATAGTAGTCCAGACTCAGTCAGCAGCAGTAGACGTAGCAGTGAGTCCTTTTTATTCGAGGATGATCCTTAGTTTTATTTTAGCATTAGAGTCAGTTTATTTTTTTTGTAGACGGAGTTAGTTGGGGACATGTCCCATTAACTCCATAGTTCAGACAGTTTAGAGTCTTTTTGAACAAATGTATCAGTATTTTATTTTTAGTTTCGAGTATTTTAGACGTTTTGGACCTTATGGCAAGTTTCCGCTAGTTTTCCATATTTACTATATTATATTATGTAGGGATCAGGTACAGATATTGGTAGAGGGTTAGCTTGTGGTCCTTCAGGATCATAAGCACCATGTGACATTCCGGTTATAGAAAACCGGGGCATTACAACGATATAGTCCATTCAAACATTTTATGATACTATACTATACAGTACAATATCATACCATGTAGTATTGTACACTATGAAACCATGGCAAACCGACATCCAAACAAAGTGTTAACCTCCTTCCCAAGAGATCGTTGGTTTAGTTTATTTATAAGGGATTACGAGTGTTTGAGATTTAGGCAGGTTCAGTGTTTAATTGGGCCTTAAATTGGTTGAGGGAATAGAGTAACTTAGCCCAAAAATGTATAAGATGCTAATTTCAATTAAGAAAAGCACCAAAATGTAATTAAAGTCATAGCCAAAACACCAACGAAATGGCCAAATTGAGGCCAACAAGAGACAAAATTGAAACAAATTAGTAATTCAATTAATCAATTTAGATCCCTTGTATCTCGGGTCCGTGATCCAGGGTAACGGTGAGATTGACGAGGATGTCTCGCACCGTATTGGGGCGGGATGAATGAAGTGGAAGCTCGCGTCGAGTGTGTTGTGTGATAAGAAGGTGCCGCCCAAGCTTAAAGGCAAATTCTACAGGGTGGTAGTCCGTCCGGCCATGTTGTATGGAGCGGAGTGTTGGCCAGTTAAGAATTCCCACATCCAAAAAATGAAGGTGGCAGAAATGCGGATGTTGCGCTGGATGTGTGGGCTGACTAGAGGGGATAGAGTTCGGAATGAGACTATCAGTGAGAAGGTTGGTGTGACTCCAGTGGAGTGCAAGATGCGGAAAGTCCGATTGAGATGTTTCGGACATGTGAAGAGGAGGGGCATGGATGCCCCGGTTCGTAGGTGTGAGAGGCTAGCGTTGGATGGTTTTAGGCGGGGTAGGGGTAGGCTGAAGAAGTACTGGGGTGAGGTGACATGGAGCAGTTACAGCTCACCGAGGACATGACCCTAGATAGGAAGGTATGGAGGACGCGAATTAGGGAAGAAGACTAGGGCCAGTTTGGGTCGCTAGTGTAGGGAATTACTTGGTGGGGGTAGTATCCTTGTTATGATTCCGTGTTCCTTGTTTTAGTATGAATCTGGGTGCTTTCCTCTGTTTTTTTTACTTATGGGTGCCGTATTTATGTTATGTAATCTTGTAATCTTGTTCTGTGCTTTACTATGTATTTGTGTGGTATCTCGTGTCTTAAGCCCGGGGTCTATCGGAAACAGCCTTTCTACTTCTTTAGAGGTAGAGGTATGGACTGCGTACATCTTACCCCCCCCCCAGACCCCACCAGGTGGGAATACACTGGGTTTGTTGTTGTTGTACTAATGAAGTAAAACTTTTGAATGAAAAAAAATAAATATTCTAATGAAACTCATAACAATTCAGACACAAACAATTTCACATTAACAAATACGATACATAAATAAATAGAAAGCTTTTTATTTTGGATTTTGATTATCAATCGATCTGATTAATATTTCAAAATTATATACATTATGTATATTAAGATATTTTTTCAAACGGAATGACAAAATAACCCCCTAAATATAATTTATAAAATATTTTGGCTATTATAAATGAATATTTGCTCTGTTTCAAGTTCTGGAAGCTTGTCTTATTAATTGACATAATCAAAATTGGGTGTCAACACTCACATATGATGCATAAAATGCACTTGAGACATATAAGATGCACGCGAGACGCACAAGATGCATGTGATATGCACATAAAATTTATTGCTTAATTAAAACACTCGTTTTACCCTATACTCTTCTAAGCAGCTATAAAGAGAAAATGGTCAAATACCCCCCAACCTTTACCCCAAATCTCAACTACACACTTATACTTTGAGAAGGTCCTATGAACCCCATGAACTATTTTAAAATGAAATTATTACCTCTCCAACGCTGACATGGCAAGAGAGTGTGTTTCACTCTCTTTAAAGAGAGTGAGAATGAAAATATTTTATTAAAAATTTATTTTTAATATTTCTTTAAATAAATATATATAATTTTAATTATTATTTTTCTTTCTTCTTCTTCTTCTTCTCGAATTCTTCCATTCTTCTTCTTTTCCAATTCTTCTTCTTCTTCAATGGCATCCAAGAATGGCAATTAATTTTTTTTTTCTTCTTCTTCTTCTTCTTCTTCTTCTTCTTCTTCTTCTTCTTCTTCTTCTTCTTTAATGGCATCCAAGAACCCATCAATGACAATTAATTTTATTCTTCTTCTTCTTCTTTAATGGCATCCAAGAACCCATCAATGACAATTATTTTTTTTCTTCTTCTTTAATGGCATCTAAGAATTCATCAATGACATTTATTTTTATTCTTCTTCTTCTTTAATGGCATCCAAGAACTCGAATTATGTGAGAATGTTGAATCAATTCAGATTGAAAAATAAAGTCATCGGAATTTTGAATTTTTCGGCGCCATCACTGTTGCGGCGCCATCACTATCGCGATGCCATTTTGTGAAATTCGAATATTTTTTGGACATTAATTGTTGATTTGATTTTGATAAGATTATATATCGTGTGAATTTCATATGATTTATTATGCCATTGAAGAAGAAGAAGAAGAAGAGGAAGAGGAAGAAGAAGAAGATGATCATGACATGGAATTAATTTTTATAGTAAAAAAATGATATATGACGTGGAATTATGCGTCATGACACGTGGCAGCGCATGTAGACCACAAATCAAAATAAAATCTGGGTATGAATTTTTAGAAGGGTATATATTCTACTTTAAAATAGTTTCGGGGGGGGGGGATAATAATTTCATTTTAAAATAGTTCAGGGTGGTCATAGGACCTCTCAAAGTATAAGTGTGTAGTTGGAATTTGGGGTAAAGGTTGGGGGGGGGGGGCATTTGACCATACAAACAACTTGACTAATCCTTTAATCAAGTTTGATCAAGAAACTAAGGGCCCGTTTGGCCATGGAAATTTTTTCCTTTTTTCTGAAAAAAATTTTCGGAGTTGGAAATTGTGGTGTTTGGCCATGAAAATTCAAAAAATAATTTTGGAAATTTTTTCTGAAAAGAATAACAGGTTTTTGTTGTTTTCACAATTTTCCAACTCTAATTCCAACTTTTATTATTATTACATATAACCCTAATCTTTTAAATTTTTACATAAAGCTCTCCTTATAACATTACTTTTTCAATATTACGTATTTAGCAGTTTTAAAGACTAAGATAATTATAATTTCAAACTTAATGCTATCCTAATTAATATATATCTCTTTTTCTCTCTCATCATTATTTTATCCCTTATTTAATTTTCTCCCTTATTTAAGACATTATTTTACTGCTAATTTATATTTATACCCATAAATATATAAATTATTATATTTATAATATAAATATACAAAGTATGTTATATATAAAGTTTATACCATGTATATATCATATACACACATATATAAATATACAAAGTATTAAGAAACATACTAAGCATATTTATAATATAAATATACAAAGTATGTTATATATGAAGTTTATACCATGTATATACCATATACACACATATATAAAAATACAAAGTATAAAAAAACATATTAAGCATATTTATATATTTATGGTTGATGATATAATATACCATAAATATGCAAAGAATGTTTTACATAGAAATAATTTATTCACACACAGTAAAATCTTTCATGTATAAGAAAATTAAAGAAATAAATTAGCGGCACCCTAAAATTTAATAACAACTCATCATTTTATATTTTTTAGGAATGGAGAATGAAGGAAATAAATCAAATAAATTTCTACAAAATTAAATTTGTTTGAAAAATAATATTTGTTACCTAAAAAATAGGAAACAATGATCTGTTAATATAACATCCATATTTAAAATATTCAAATATGAGAAAACGACTATTAATGTAAATATTATTTATGTCATAATTGAAATTCATTAAATATGGCCATGTATATGTAATTATTTTTATAATAGTGACTAATTGTGTTCTTTTTCCATTAGTAGGTAAGTTTTAGTTGGGTGATTTTGATAGTTTGTAAAAGTTAGGGCATAAAATCATATTTAAAAAAGTTTTTTCAAAAGTTAATTTTTTTTTTCAAAAAAGACATGGCCAAACATAACTCCAACTCCAATTTCAACTCCAACTTCGGAAAATTTTAGTTTTCATGGCGAAACGGCTACTAAAATATTGTAAAACTCAGAAATCTTTTTGAATCTACCGCTAATGCTTGTCCCTAAAAGACTAAGAGGAAAACTCTATTTATAGACCTCAAATATAGCAAAAAGGAGGGGATGGGCTTCATATCCAGATCAGATATCAGTTTTTTAAAAAAATTTCAAATTCAAGTTGAGACAAAGAACATAAATGGTCTTTGTTTATAATCCTATCTCGAAATTGAAATAGAGGTGAAGAAAACAAAAAGGGAGAGAGGAACGTTATCTCTACCGATCAACTATGGAGATAGTTTATTGCGGTGCAACACCTCTCGATATGATAACTCGGGCTTGACAAATAACACAGTTGATACAATTCTTGGATTTGATCAAGAAGGTATCTCAATAATTTCTCAATTATCTTTACGCGACATTTCTCCATAAGCATTTTTCTCATTGCTTGAAGGAAGAGGGCAACAGTGGAAGTATACTGGTGCTCGGTAGACTAGGCGACAAAAATATGTCCACACTTTAAACACAGAGTTTAAGTTTGGTGCATCGTCGGTGTATTTTTTTTACTCTGTCAGGTGACTTTTACCTATTGTTGCAGGTCATCCATTTTTCTATTTTTACCTGACAAATGAATGACCTACTACAACAGGTAAAACTTACATAATGTTGTAAAAAAAACTACACCAACGGTGCACCAAACTTAAATTGACACAACTGTTATTGGATTCGAAATCGAGAGGGCGTCATGCGAAAGCTATTAGTTGCAAACTATTGAGATAATAAATCAGACGAAAAGAAAAACATACTAAAAAATATATTATAGATAGGATTTGGACAATTGGCCTACATATTAAAACTAATATTAAAGAAAAATATAAAACTATTGGGAGTAAATCTCTCCCTAAACAAGACTCTTTAAAGACTACATTGTGGATGCTATTGTGTTATGGTATGAGAAGGGGGTCTTCTATTTATAGATGTCCAAAACCTTTCCTCCAAGAAAGAGGTTAGCCAAATATGGAAAAGAATTATATTTTTTTCTTTCAAAAAAAGTAAAAGTAATTATGGTAACTTTTCTTTTTCCTTCTAAGAAAAAATAAAAATTAAATATAGTAAGAAAATCAGGTCAAAACCCTAACAACTATGTCATGGATATAAAAAGTAACCAAAATAGGAGTAGTGTACTTTTTGTGTGCATCATATACTTTTTGTTAGCGGAATGAGGTTAACGACGTCAAATGTGAATAGTGCAATCATTTTTTTTTCATATAATGAACTATTTTTGTGCACTATGTAATTTATTTCATAGAGTGCATTGTTTTCATGAACTATTCATTTTTGTCATATAGTGCACTATTTATTTTTTTAATTAATTTTTTTTTATCTAATTATTTCATATGTTGCTATGCTTATTAACTATTGTTTGGAATCTTGTCATTCTATCCATTTTAATCATGGATTAATAAAGATCTTGGAGTCCTTACTTAAGTAGAGAGAGCCACTAAGAAAAAGGGGAATTCAGGTTAGACATTGACACCTATAGTTCTATATGTCATTTTGATTGTGTCCAGTAATTGACATGAATGTGTTGCAGTGGACTAAGGAAGAGGAAGAAAAGTTTAAGGATGAAGTTGTAGAGGAATATGACAGAGAAGGCAACTCATATTATGCTAAATCAAGGCTTTAGAATGATGACATAATTGATACAACTAATACAAGGAGATTATTGACCCTTTGCATCTCTTCTTCCTTGAATTGTGAACCCGAAGCTATAAAATATGGTGTCTTCAGAATGTGATACAACAAACCATACCTGAAGAAAGATGTTGCTGGCCAAGGCTTGTTTTGATTCTGTCTCCAATAGAGGAAACAACAACTACATAATCAGCTAGGTTGCAATAAGTTCTAATCTGTGAAAGCAAAGGTAAATTGGTTCCCAGCCAAGGACGAGAAACTTGATGATTTATGAAAAAAGAATAGTTGGATTGCAGCGTGCAGTCATAGATCGATGAAGCTATATTTCTGTATTACTATTGTACTTTGTTCTGAAAGCTAATAACTACGCGTCTGTGGTTGCTGCTATTGTTATTGACTTCATTAAGTGTAAATGAGAAACACTTAATACAAAAGTTCCTACAATAAAACATGGAAGATGAGAAAGCTTAATCCCTTCAATTTTCATGCCTCAATGATCATAAACAATTTCATTTTATTTTTCATAGTATAATCTAAAAATAAATCAGATTGTGAACAAAAATAATGCACTATATGAAAAAAATTGATAGCGCACAAAAACAGTGTACTATCCACTTTTGACATCGTTAACCTCATTCCATTAAAAAAAGTATGTCACAACCTAATTTCTCAAGTCATGATGGCGCTTACCTTATCCCACCAGTAGGCAAGCCAAGCCATAGCCCAAAATAATAGGTAACGAGATAATAGGCAGAAACCAGAAACGATCACATATAATGATAACAATAGTAATATTAAGTGAAAACCAGAAAGGAAAGATATATAATATACCAAAAATAGATAAGGAAAAAGGACCAAATATACAAACGAATCCCTCCCAAGACCTGGTAAGGTTAGTACTAGAGTCACTACTAAAAGATGCCCAGAGTGCTAGACTGAATCCAAAATATACCTAGCATATACAAGCAATTTTGAGAACAAAAGACTAAACTGGAATAGGTAGAGGAGGATTATCCTCGAATGACAGTAAGCTTACGCTGCTCTGAATTAGTATTGAAAGGTAGGAACCACATCAACACCGACTATTAGTACTCAAATCTATATTGGGAAAAGATGTAGAAGTGTAGTATAAGTACCAAAGAAACGGGTGCTCAATAGGCATCATCAACCGACTGAGCTCAATACAGGAAAAGTATAACTAAAATACGAGGGTGTAATCTAAGTCAACAATAAATAGGGATAGAAAAGTAAACAACTACCAAGACACGAAAATGGGGCGAAGAAATAAATATAAGCGATACGAAAAATAAATAATTTAGTAATAAAAGACAAATCAAACATAACCTAACTGGGTCCCCATAAGCCCGCTAGGCACACTGAAGAAGAAAATTAATTAAACTGTGTCCCCAAAAGCCAGTGGGACACACAAGAAGTAATTAAAAAAATAAGCATAAATAATTCATAACTGTGCTGATCTTAAGAAATTATAGTAGTCATCCGGATGTGCACCGGGATTAAACCGGCACCAATGGGTATTGACAAGACACTAGACATCGGTCTCGAACCAGTAGTGATGGATAATAACAAGAGGCCATATGGTGGATTCGAACCGGAGATAATGCGTAATAACGAGAGGCCACATATATGATATAAACAGAACACATAATCAGATGTCGGACTCGAATCGAAACTCAAATGAACCAGAACTCCCAGAATATAAGAAATCAGTACTAGAACTCCCAAGTCATCATAACTAGATACCGGACTCGAGATGAAACTCATAATAACCACACCCAACTGTAACATTAAAATCCAACTCATACTATAACCAATGCCAACGTGGTACCAAAATTCACAAACAATGACAGAAATAAAGTACATGCTGAACATATATAGAAACTAAAATACATTTAATTAACCATTCGTATATCTTAATTAAAAAGGGATAAATCCAAGGTTTCACAACTTAATTTCACTTCCTAAAGTGATAGATGCTATATCAAATTAAAAGATAAGATATCAAAATTTATTAGAACGGGGTCGTAAAATAAGGCATGGCATGTATATTAATTGATATACAAACTACAAGCACTTATCCGAAACTAGCACAATAGTACATAATTACTGGAAATAAGCTCAATCTAAAGGTAGGAAGCCTTGCACTTGGACGCCAACACTAAAGTGTCTTTTCGCGTAGCCTCCAGATACTGCCACTAAAATTCGAGATTAAATAACTTGATGTGGATGATTAATTTCTCTCTCAATGACCAACTATAATATTAGTGGATATCTCGCAAAAACTACTCTTAATAATATAAATTTGTACAGATTCTGTATGTGTATAACAATATATCATACAGTGGTAATAGTATATAATGAACCTCTATACATAAGTAGAGAATTACTTATATATCAGTGTAAAGTCCGCCGAAATATTTAAATTAAAGATGCCACCTAGTTGACTTTGTGTCCTAACCTACTATCCTTAACAACACCTATAATTGCCACTTAAACAACTTATTTTGACACTTATGGGACATATGTCATGTATGTATACACATACATACATACACACACACAAATATATATATATATATATATATATATATATATATATATTAATTCTCTACTTTAATTCTGTTACGTATATACTTGAGTGTTGCATAGGTTCCTGGTAAAATAATTATAATATTTTGAATATATCATAGTATATAAAAAATTATTTCTAATAAAATCTTTATTATATTATAATAATAATAATATTTTAACATATCTAGATTACTATCTCTGCTTAAAATATTAATAGACGATAAAAAACTATTATAAAGTAATATAATTATACCATAACTTAAAGAATTTAGCCAATATCAGAAATATTTTAGAATGGTAATAAATTACATTTCTATCAAATACCAGTTTAAATTATATATTCCATAGTATATTTGGTATTACTAATATTCTCAAACCAACCGCCTTAAAATCGAACTACCAGTCCCAACAAGTCATAAATAACTTGGGGTGGTTATAGAAAATCCTAGACACCAAAAATGTATGACAATGAGAAAAATGATCGTGAAGGTCATTACAACATCCACTACTAAAAGGACTTTCATCCGCGAAAGTAAAGCATAAGGAAATAACTGAGGTTCAAACAGGTAAGGATACTGGGCACACATATCACGCTCGATCTCGCAAGTGGAATATTCAACTGGACAGTGATGCCACTGAACCTTAATTATTGGAATGTCCCTGGAGCGCAACCATTTGACATCTCTTGCCAAAATGAAAAAAAGGTTCTCTAAAAACTCTAAACTCTTATCCAACTGGACTGAGTCCCACTGAAGCATGTGCGACTCATCTGGAATACACTGTCATAACATAGATATACGGAACACCGGGTTAATAGCTGAGAAGGCAAGAAGAAATGACAACATATAAGATACCTCCCCAACTGTCAGCAGGATCTCAAAGAGTTAATATTGATGGGGCTAAGTTTGCCCCTCCTCCTAAACCTCATCATGCCCTTTATGGGCGATACTTATAGAAAGAGCCTATCACAAACTTTGAACCTTAATAGATGATGTATGCGGTAAGCATACTTGTACACTATGAGCTGCTCGTAGCCTGTCCTAAATCACCCAAACCCGGTCCAACGACTTACAGAGCAAATTTATACCACGTGGCCTAGCCTCAGAAGTCTCAAAGAAACCAATAGGAGATCGACGCCGCATACCATACAATGCCTCGAATAGGGCCATCTGAATACTAGAGTGAAAGCTATTATTATATGCAAACTTTACCAAAGCTAGAAACTGGTCCCACTAACCCTCAAAATCCAACACAAAAGCATAAAGCATATCCTTCAAAACCTGGATAGTCCACTCTGATTGCCCATTAGTTTGAGGGTGTAATACGGTGCTAAGATCAAGACCCTAGTGGTAATGAGTGAAGACCATGAGTTGTATGGTCAAGATATGACTCATGAGGATGAATCATAAGGAGAACAGAAAGTTAAAGCCCAGAAGATTAGCTACTCCAATGCATAGGACTAGTACAGAATGACTAATAAGAATACCTTATGAGTGGACAAAATGAGTCGTACCTTGTGCCAACATACTTTTCCTATTCAGTTTAAATTAGGATTTTTGGGTTATTTTGAGGTACTATAAATATCTTAGGGTTATTTCCTTATTAGGTTACACACTTTTACACTATTTTTACTTATTTTTACATACTTTTATCATTGAGATTTTGTTCTTGAGATTTTTGGATTTTGATTCAATTAAAGACTTCTGATTTACTTTCTCTTATTTTTGTGCAACTAATTACATGCTTTCATTATTGATTATCATGGATTGTTACATAAACATGAGCGACAAATTTCCTTAACTAGGGTTGTGGGAACCCTAGTGGATTAACTATCTAAAGGAAGTGGGAGATTCATCTGTTCTAAAGTAGTTGCATGTATCTTTATCTTCTTCATATTAATTGACCTTAGAACTACTGTAGAAGCTTGAGGATTACCTGTATTCGAGAACGTCCTTACAAGAGAGTTTGAGATTAGGAAAAGGGGATTAAGATAATAATTTGAGATTCATATCCATCTTATTATTCTTCCATCTCATCTAATAAACTTGAGACTCAAAAGGTGAAAGTTGAACTGAGGTCATAGACAAGGATCAATAAGACGACGCCCTGAAACTCACAAGATAAAGTATGAGATTTGTCAACGCATTCGTAAGACGGTTGATAATACATTGCTTGTTGACTTTACATGTAGAGCAGCAGAATAGGTGGGTTAAACACAAGAAGTTTATAGAGTTGAGAACCCATGGAGACACCAATCCTAGTGTTAGTCTTCTATTATGTAAAAACTTAAAGCATTCAAGTTCGGTTACTACTTACGATTGATTTTCAAATTCCCCCATTTACTTTTCTGCACTGCTCATGGATTTCCATAATTTAAGCAATTTTTCAATGTTTTACCTATGGGTTCGACCCTAACCTAGTTTGGGTTACTATATTTGAAATTGACTACAACATACTTATTTGGATGTGAGCTTTGGGCGATATCAAATTTTGGCGCTGTTGTCGGGGAAGACTGTTTGAGTAGTTAATTAAGTTGGTGAAGTTAACGAGTTTTATTTTCTATTCTAGATTTGTCATATATTGTTGTATGCCCAACACTAGGAGTAGAGGTAATTCCTTACTCCCTTTTGATCCAGAGCATAAAAAAATTCTTCAAACTTCACGAAAGATGTTGGAAGAAGTTTGTGATGGTGTTTTTACTAGGGTTTGAGACCCTCAGATTATACCCCCTCATCCACCTATTGATCCTAATGCGGCACTTCTGTATGCTTATGGTGATCCACCAAATATTGCAGATAGACAAACAGAGCACATACTAGCGGAAGAGCAGTCCTAATTGGGGAAGGCTAGGTGAGCTCAATAATAAGAACTAGTCAAGCCAATACAAGTGGCTGAGCATCATGACAAAGTTCAGAGAGGTAGAGCTCTAGTGATCCCTGCATATCAACATCTACAACTCTACCCCCAATGTGAAATTTGACATTATTAGTTCTATGATCCAACTGTTGAATTTAAAGGGTGTGTTCTTAGGATCAGAGAGTGATGATGCAAACCTGCATCTTGCTACCTTTACTGAGATTTGCACGTCGTATACTATTTTGGGGGAAGGGGGGACCAAGAATCTTTGAGGTTGAGGTTGTTCCTATTTTTGCTGACTGGAGAAACATTACTATGGTTGGGGGAACTTTTGAGAGGTTTAATCACTACTTGGTATGATTTGCGGAGATAATTTCTAAATAGATTCTCCCCTCCTACAAGGATGCTACAGTTGAAGGATGAAATTTATAATTTCAGACAACTCCCTACAGAATCCATGTATGAGGCATGGTTTAGATTCAAAAAAAAGCTGAGCATGGTACCTAATCACAAAATCACAGGGTCCAATCTACTGGAAATCTTCTATAGATCATTAAATGTTAGTTCGAGAGTAAAGCAAATACTATTTTAGGAGGTGCATTTGTGCATCTTCGGTGGCAAGCTGTGCAAGAGAGGCTAGATGATATTTCAATGACAAATCGAGAATGAAATACTAGTGATGTGTGTGTGGTATAGGTACATATGCTATTGGAGAAACAAGTTATTATAGAGTGGGTTATGATTCGATAGCACATGAGGTTGCTCAACTTCGGCAGGCATTGGGCTTCTTACGAAGTAATTCACGATAATGAGTGCTGAAAAAGTAATTATAGTTGGGGCATAAGGGTCTACTTCTAGGACTTTCGAGGCTGAATCTGATGAGGAAGTAAGTATCTTCATAGGCAGTTGGTAGGTTTTCGAGCCTAAGGGAAAAAGAATCAAGGTTGAAACTATTACAATGATAGATACAAAGATAGAAGTAGAGAGAGAGAGATGGTGATTGGAGGCGGAAAGATGATTAGTGGGAGAAGAGTGATAGGTATGTTCCCCTAGGTGTTCATGATTCAGAATCCAGAATAGAGGCACTTTTGTCAAAATTAGTCAAAGGACAAGAAATTCAAGAAAGCAGTCTTAAGAAGATTAAGGTAGATCTGTCAAGGCTAAACCATAAAGTTAAATCACATGCTACCGCAATTAAATAGATGTCATCCATAATAAATCAAAGACAACCTGGCATTCTCCCTAGTAACACGATGGTTAATTCAAAGAATAATAGTCAATGCTATACCATTACCACTCAAAGTAGTAAAACTACCATAGACCCACCTGTTCCCATTGTAGATGAGTAAAAGAATAATGATGATCCTATTGATGTAGAGAGAAGTAGCAAGAAAGGTAAAAAAAAAGATAAGGTTGAGGAAACTGTGTTGAAGTCCATCCTTAGACCTCTTCCTCACTTTCCTCAAAGGCTGAAAAAAATAAGAAGAGGGTAAGTATAAAAAATTTCTATGTAGAGGAGATGTCAGTCAACATACCACTTGTAGAGGCATTAGAGCAAATGCCAGGATATGCAAAATTCATGAAGGATATAATCACCAAGAAGAGGTCAGTCAGTTATGAGCCAGTCGACAACATTTATCATTGCAGTGTTGAAGCAACTAGATCTTTGTAGAGAAGAATGAGCATCCTGGTGCTTTCACCATTCCTTGTACTATTGGATCTTTCAACTTTACTCGGACATTATGTGATTTGGGTGCTAGTATCAACCTCATTCCATTAGTAGTTTTTAAACAATTGGGGATGGGAGCTCCTAAATCGACCAACATGAAACTAGTGATGACAGATCAAATGGTAAAAAAACCAGTTGGTATTCTATATGATGTATTGGTAAATGTGGCTATTTTTATCTTTCCTTTAGATTTTGTAATATTAGACTGTGAAGTGTACTTTCAAGTTCTAGTTATCTTGAGAAGACCATTCTTAGCCACAGGTAGGGTGTTGATTAATTTAGAGCTAGGACATTTGATGCTGAGACTCAATAAGGAACAAGTGATATTCAATGTATGCAAATCCATGAAGCAACCGGATGATTTAAGAGTGATATCCATAACTGATGTGTATGATGAAGTGATGGATTCATTCTATGATGTTGATTTAGTGACTATTTGGGATGATGCTTCTAATGTTGTTCCTATTGAATAAACATTGGGTATTGAATCTTTGGTAGCCTTGATCATCAACTTCGGCAATAATGATATTGATGACTATGATGAGATAGTATGTGCACTCTATGGGAGTGGTTCTTATACTTATGCACCAACAAACCTTGATTTGGACTTGATAAATAGAACTACTTCACCTTCTTACCCATCTATTGAAGAGCCACCCGTCTTAGAGTTAAAGGCCCTCCTTTCTCATTTACGATATACATTTTTGGGGGCTAACAATACTTTATTGGTAATCATTGCAACTGACTTGGTGGAGACAGAAGTGGAATTATTATTATCAGTGCTATAAAGATTCAACAGAGCCATTGGTAAGTCCATTGCAGATATTGTGGGTATCCCACCTGGTCTTTGTACTTATAAGATCCAACTTAAACCAGATTATGTCTCAAGTATAAAACATCAACGCCGACTTAATCCTCCTATTCAAGAGGTGGTTTAGAAAGAAATAATCAAGGGGTTGGATGGTGGTGTCGTGTATCCCATTGCTGATAGTAAGTGGGTCAGTCTGGTACAATGTATTCCAAAAAATGGCAATATTACTATTGTCCCTAATGAGAAGAATGAGCTACTGATGAGGCCAGTTGCAGGATAGAGAGTGTATATGGATTATAGGAAATTGAATGGATGGAATTCGAAGGACCACTTCCCATGCCCTTCATAGACTAGATATTGGATAGAATTGTGGGAAGAGGGTGGTACTTTTTTGGATGGGTACTCAGGCTACAACCAAATCACTATTGCCCATGAGGATCAAGAGAAAACAACCTTCACTTTTTCTTATGAGACCTTTGCATTCAGATGTATGCCATTTGGGTTATCAACGTTCTAACCATATTTTAGAAATGGATGATGTCAATCTTTTTTGATATGGTAGAAGACACCATCAAAGTGTTTATGGATGATTTCTTAGTCATTGGTAATTCTTTTGATGACTGCCTGGTGCACTTGGCAAATTCTCTTCAAAGGTGAGAAGAATACCGCTTGGTACTTAAAATAGGAAAAGTGCAATTTCATGGTTAAAAAAGGTATAGTACTTGAATAGAAAATTTCAAAAAAGGGTATCAAGGTAGATAGAGCAAAGATTAAAGTGATAGAGAAATTACCTTTTCCAATTTCTGTAAAGGGTGCTCGAATCTTTTTAGAACACGCTGGATTTTATAGGCGATTCATCAAGGATTTCTCAAAGATTGCCAACTCTCTTTGTAGGCTTCTTGAGAAAGAGGTAAAATTTGATTTTACACAAGCATGCTTGAAGGATTTTGAGTATCTGAAAGAGAAGTTATTGACTTCTCCTATTATCGTGTTCCCAGATTGGTCTTTGCCATTTGAAATTATGTGTGATATAAGTGGATCAGCCTTAGAGGCTTATTAGTACAACGGAAAGAAAAGATCCTTCATCCCATCTACTATGCTATCAAGGCACTAAATTTTGCTCAAAAGAACTTCACTGTCACTTAACAAGAATTGTTGGCAGTGGTTTTGCCTTTGACAAGTTTAGATCCATTTGATTGGGACAAAGGTGATTGTGCACACTGATCATGCAGCATTGAAGTACTTAATGGCAAAAAATATGCAAAACCTAGACTGATTAGGTGGGTTCTATTGCTGTAAGAATTTGATTACTAGGTCAAGGATAAAAAAGGCAATGAGAATCAAGTTGCAGATCATTTGTATACACTTTAGGATGAAGCTATGAAGAAAGTTAAAGATGGGATCGAGATTGATAATAGTTTTCCAAATGAGCATATACTGGAAGCTTTCTAAGATCTAATTTCATGGTTTACAGACTATGCAAATTATCTAGCAAGTGATCTAGTCAAAGATGACCTCTCCTTCCAGCAAAGAAAGAAGTTTATGCATGAGGTAAGGAGATTTTTTGGGATGAAGCTTATTTATTCAGAATTTGTATGGATCATATTATTCGTAGATGTATACCTTAGGTGGAGATGATGATCATACTTGAGGCTTGTCATTCTTCACCACTTGGGGGTCATTATGGAGGAACCCGCACAACCCATAAAATCCTGCAATGTGGGTATTATTAGCCAATAATTTACAAAGTTGCACATGATTTTGCTTCAGCTTGTGATCAATGTCAAAGACAAGGTAACATCTCTAGATACCATGAACTTTTGATGACTCCTACTTTAGAATTTGAATTGTTTGATGTATGGGGCTTAGATTTCAAGGGATCTTTTGTAAGTTCGTTTGGCATGAAGTATATTTTTGTGGCTCTGGACTATGTTTCTAAATAGTTGGAAGCGGTTGCACTCCCTAAAAATAAAGGATGTAGTGTCACTATATTCTTAAAAAACATATTTTTTCTCGATTTGGCATACCGCATTCTGACTCCGAGCGTATGAAAGTTCTGCACTTTACAAAGAAAAGATGAAGCTATATCATGATCGCAAGATTGAGAAAAGGATATTTGAAAAAGTTGACTGGGTATTGCTTTATAACTCTAGACTTCGCTTGTTTTCATGTAAGTTAAAGTCTAGGTGGTATGGTCCATTTATGGTGACAAGAGTTTATTCATATAGTGCTTTGGCATTGAAGGGGGATGGTGAAGCCTAGTTCAAGGTGAATGGTCAAGATTAAAGCATTATATGGGTAACACTGAAGAAGTAAGTGTGTTCTTTGAAATGGACCTTGGTGAAGTCTGAGTAACCAGGAAAATTATGTCGTGCCACAACATTAAATCAAGTTCTACTTGGGAGGAAGCCTACAAGGATAGTTGGTGAAATCTAGTATCCAACTTAGCCACGTCATGCCGCGATGTTAAATCAAGAGCTGCGTGGGAGGCAACCTATGTTTTTGTACTTAATAGTCTATAGTGTAACAAGTATGTTCAGTGTTCAGGATTAAAAAGTGCAGAAGAAAGCCAAAAATTCCAAAAGCTGGGTCATACGAACTCTTCACGAGTCATACACTAAAGTGACGACTTGTGAGCAAGATTTATTAGGACTTGAGATTTGATTCGGATCTAAGTAAGTGGAACTAGAGTCGTTATAACTCTTACAATGAGTTGTAGCCTTTGGATACGACTCGTCACCTTGAGTCTTATCTACTCCAGAACCCAGGTAAAGTTTTAGGTCTTTATGAATAGAGGAAAAGACCCCTATGCATTGGTTACGAATCGTACACATGACTCGTAACCAAACTTACCAATTCAAGGGTTGCGGGTCAACCCAGACCACCTAATGTGTTTTAAATAAAAGGGGTACCCGATTTGGGTACTTAACACTATGAAAATTGAATACCTCTATTGATGATCAACTCTTTGAGTTCTAAAAGCAAAAATTCACTCTGAAACACACGCAAAATTATTGGGCTCCCTCATATTTCACAAAATTTGCAAAAATATAGGGTAAAAACGTGGTGAGATCGATGAATTCAAAAAATCTCTAAACTCAAGTAGGTCTTTGAACTTAAATGCCTTATATTTCAAGTTTTAAGTTGAAAACAAGTTTAGATTTTAGAATTTCGTCAAGTTGAATATCTATGTGTATTAAAAAATTTGAACCCCAGCTTAGAAATTAAGTTTGAAATGAGTTTTAAGGGTGAACTTAAAATTGTGAACTTAGAATGTCTGTTTTTTGGACTTAAATGGGGTTGGTTATATTGTATACTAAAGGGTAGATTGGGGATTGCATGTTGGAATCAATTCACAAGTAAAACTATTATGTTACAGTAGATACGAGGTTCCTTATGGTTTGTACCCACAAGTAACGAGTCATAACGAGACTCGTAACCACTAACAACATAATATTCTAACTTATTGTGGGTTCTGGTATGGGTACGACTTGCCTAAGTAAAATGTAACCAACCCCTATGACTCATAACTTAAAGTCGTAAAGACAGGGTCTATGAACATAAGAGAATTTTGTTTCGAGTTAGCTTACAAGTATTAGTACTGAGTCATAAGTTAACCTTTTATCGCTAGGAGGACTCATAACCTAACCAATAAACATTGGTCTACTTCTATTTATCTTACGAATTAGTCATACGATTCATAACCAGTGCATATGACTTGGATCCCCCAGTCATAACATGGACAGAACATGCACATTGACATATAATTTTCTTTGTTTTTCTTTTCTTCCCTTAAGATTTAATAATAAGTGTATGCTCACAGGTATTACAGCTCCTAAAGACAACTCCTCAAAGAAGAACACCAAAAAGAAGCTGGCTCCCAAGGCAACTCACCATTTGACTAACGAGGAAACAAGCAAGTCAAGTGGGGACCTTGTTGAGTACCCCATGAAAAATAAATCTGACCCATGAGAAAAACAACTTCGGGGAAAGAAGGTCGTCACTCTAGGGGACACACCTCCAAGGGGACCCAGAAAGAAAAACCACCACACATCACTACCCCGCATACTGTCCCAATCTGAAGGGGATAGTAGTAATAATAATGAAGAAGTTGCATCAAGTTCTAAGGGTAATGCAAAGGAAAAGGAGTAGAGCTCCCAAAAAGTTGATTTTGAAAATGCGAGTGATACTGCCGCAAATAATGTGATATCTATTTAGGTGCAACACCCACCACTAGCCATTACACCTACTTTGGTGCCCACCGTTGAATAGTGAGGGTACCCCAAGATGTAGAACTATTATAATGATAGGTTAAGTAGACTCTCTGGTAATGGAAGAATTAAAATGAGTCTATATTTGGAAAAGAGATTGACCACCACAAGGATGTTTGAGTTCCATAGATTTGAGGATAGATTCAGGAAATATGATTACCAATGGATAAAATAGTGCTAGGGAAATACAGTCCTGCATTACTGCAGGAGTTTTATATGGCGTATAAGGGAGAGTTGAAGAGGCAATATCCATAGTGAAACTTGTGGAGAGGTAGTGATCCTATCATATTGTTGATGATTCATGAAGTGCGGGTAAACATCTCACCCACTTACTATTTCACGATTCATGAACAAACTGAGCTTCTAGCTACCATTAAACATAGGTGAGATGGATTATTGCATGGATAAAATGCATAAGATTACACGAAAGCAACTGGGGTCGGATGATAAAATGAGACATTTTTGGTGGATCGCGAGTTTGATTGCTTTGAATAGTAAAGATGTCATTTGGGTTGTAGGTGGTCCAGGAGTGGCCTCATAGAAAATGGAAAATCACACTTTGAATTCTAAGGCCAAGGCATGGTGGACACTGGCCCGACACAGACTGTGTCCCACTACTGGGGACAATGTGATCAGTCCGGTTCTTATTGCATTGATAACCAATTTGATGGATCGGTATAAGTTTTATGTGGGCGAGTTTCTATCATAAAAGATACGAGATTAAGTTGTGGGAAGAGAAAAGTTACTTCTAGATTATCCATGTATGATCACTTAGATTTGCTTAGCTACAGGGGTACAGGAACATTCGAAGATCGACCAATTCATTAAGCCGACAAATATTATGGATTAGAGGTTGATTTGGGATGTTGCAAACCCCATGGCTAGGCAAGCTAGGCGAGGAGCTGATATGATAGCTGTGATGTTCAGAAGTCAGGGTGGACAGACCAAGACTGTAGGTAAGGATGTGACGGATGACACCATGAGTAGAGGTGTGCAGATCGAGCCATAAATAGCTGATACAGTGGGCACATCCAATAGATCTCCTTCTACACAGTCTGCACTACCTTGCCTAACTTCCTTTAGATCTGCACCACTAGGTTACGTACTTATATCCTAGTATAGTTCAAATGACATTATGCATAGATTGGGAATGGTGGAAGCAAAGGTGCAGATAATGAATGGTGGTGTGAAACCCTGGGTTAAAAACCAGCTGGCAGAACTAAACCGACGGGTGCACGGTAAATTAGATGTGTTTGAGAAAAGGATGAACCATCAGTTAGGAAGCGACCAATTCTCAAAAATTACGAAAGTAAAGGCTAAGGTAGATTAAATAGTGAAGACGGTGACTAAGTTGTATGACAGACCGTTCATCCCAGCACCTGTGGTAATGGAGATAGAGCCAAAAATATATGTTGAAAATATCTAGAGTATTTCAGAACCTAAATAACCCCAAGAGGGAAAGAGTATAATGAACTAAAAGGGAGGATCTGAACAAGGATAAGAAAATAGCCTACAGAGTCAGAAGGATCGACAGGTGAGAGCTAAGAGATAAAGGATGGTTTTGGTAGATCGAAATTGGTGATTGAGGATATTGAGGAGTACATTGATGTATCCCCGATTAGTGATGTACCATTGAGATCACCGGCCACAACTTGTGCCACTACTGTAGAGACAGTCCCAGCCGCTATTGGGACTACTATTGAGGATGGTGGGACCTGATCTGAGGGTCCACGTGATGATGAGTAGCATGAGAAGGCACCTTGAGCGCCTAGGTATGTCCTCCTCCCTTGTATATCATTGTTAGATGCACTGGGGGATAGTGCATAGGACTTAAGTTGGGGTGGGGGTGTACCAAGGTCGCTACGGGTTATACTAGCTGTGTTTCAAAACATATGGCCATGATCTTAAATGTTTGAGAACAAACATATTTTGTTCATGTTGTGTTTTTGCTGGAATAGCTAAAAAAAAGAAGAAAATTATATGAATCCCTTGATCCAAAAAGGTAAGCCTAATTGACCTATTTTGTTGAATATGCCGATTTCTCCTTCTAGATTCACTTACAATGAACCTGGTCCTCCTTGGACACTGTGCATCTCAACTCAGACGAATTGCCTAAGTTGATGGTGGCTCTTATTGAGGTATGTGTAAAAAATGAGTGTGAAGAAAAACATGTAGAAAGAAAAAATGAAGAAAGACAGGTGTGGTGAAAATAAAAGACAATAAAAAAAAAGAAAAATTAAAAGAAAAGAAAAGAAAAGGAAAGTTAGAAAAGAAAACGTACCTGGTATAATTTGTATGTTCTTTAAAATAAAAAAATGAAAAATAAGTGGACCCCAAATAAGGCGTAGTATCAAGGAGACGTAGTCACTAAAAAAAATTCAAAAAGATACCATACCAGCCCCAAACCTACGTTACAAGCCAAATAAATTCCTTTAGTGATCCTATTTTTATTGTTCGAAAACTCAAGAAAAGAGCATATGAGCAAGCCTATGGTATTCTGTATACACCGGTCGATACTTCTTTGTGAACAATAGCGTCTTTTGTAATATCCCCGAATAACTTGATTAATCTAAACTAAGTGAATGAGATTTGTTTCTTGTGAGTGCACATGGGTTATGTTGTTAGGTTTCTAGATTATTTGGCTAACGTAATTTGTGTCTTTGCTTGGTTGTCTATTACTAATGTAATGCCATCATCATATTCCTTTTTGTCACTCTGTGTACCAAATCGTATACACAATTGGGTTCTTACAAAGCTAAAACTTGGAGGGGGAACAAAAATATTGAAAATTAAAATAAGAAGTCTTTTCCATAGGTATCTTAGGATCTTCCTATTTAAGCATCATTGTTATGTTAGAGTGTTAATTTCTATTTTGCCTGAGGACACACAAACTTTCTAAGTTGAGGGTGTTAATGCGCTGTGGAAACACGACACTTTCGATGCTTAAAACAAAGAATTTATGCTTGGACTTCGGTTGTTTTAGTAGATATGATGTGGTTTTGTGGTTGTTGCAGGTAAAACGGGGAAATAATAGTCTTGAAATGAAATTAAAAGAAAAACTACAGAAAAAAATGAAGTCTTCAGATGATAAGAGTCAGCATACCAGTCGTCAATACATCATATGGATCGTAGGCTGACTCGTAAGCACAATAGATATAAGGGCCAAGCAGAAAAGCCAAGTAAAGAATTGATACGACTGAGATTACATACCGTAAGATATTGATACGCGTCGGGACAAACAACCGTAAAGTGAATAGAAACTCAAGCAATCATTCAAAGTCCAAGTCACAGAAGAAGATGAGTCAGAAGTCTGAGTACGAATCGTATGGATAAATCGTAAGCTGACTAGTTTTCAAAGTATTAAAAGATCAAGTCCCAGATGATAATGAGTGAGGACCACGAGTCGTATGGTCACGATACAACTCGTGAGGATGAGTCATAAGGAGAATAGAAAGTTGAAGCTCGAGAGATCAGCTACTCGAATGTATACGACTAGCACAGTATGATTCATAAGAATAGTCAAGATACAACTCGTGAGTATGAGTCGTAAGGAGAATAAATAGTTGAAGCTCGGGTGATCATCTACCCAAATACATACGACTAGCACAGTACGACTTGTAAGAATACCTTATGAGCGGATGAAGCGAGTCGTACCTTGTGCCGACATACTTTTCCTATTTCGTTTAAATTAGGATTTCTGTGTTATTTTGAGATACTATAAATACCTTAGGGCTATTCCTTTATTAGGTTATGCATTTCTACATTATTTTTACTACTTTTTACGTACTTTTATCATTGAGATTTTGTTCTTGAGATTTTTGGGTTTTGACTCAATTAAAGACTTCAGATTTTCTACCTCTTATTCTTGTAAAATTAATTACATGCTGTCATTATTGATTATCATGGATTATTGTATAAACATGATCGACTAATTTCCTTGACTAGGGTTGTGGGAATCCTGGTGGATTAACTACATAAATAAAGTGGGAGATTCATTTATTCTAAAGTAGTTGTATGTATCTTAATCTTCTGCATATTAATTGACCTCAGAGCTACTGTCGAAGATTGAGGATTACCTGTATTCGAGAACGTCCTTACAAGGGAGTTTGGGATTAGGAAAATGGGATTAGGACATAATTTGAGATTCACATCCAACTTATTCTTTCGCCATCTCATATAATCAACTTGAGACTCAAAAGGTGAAAGTTGAACCGAGGTCATAGACAAGGAGCAATAAGGAAACACCCTGAAGCTCATAAGGTAAAGGGTGAGATTTATCAACGCGTTCACAAGACGACTGATAATACATAGTTTATTGACTTTACATGCAGAGCAACAAAATAGGTGGGTTGAACATGAGAAGTTTATAGAGTTGAGAATCCAGGGGGAACACAGTCCTAGTTTTTGTATTTTATTGTTTACAAACTCAAAACAGTCAAGTTTGGTTACTACTTACGATTGATTTCCAAATTTCCCCATCTACTTTTCTGCACTGCTTGTGGATTTCAACAAGTTAAGCAGTTGTTCAACACTTTCCCTGTGGGTTCAACCACAACTTGGTTTGGGTTACTATATTTAAAATCGACTGCAACATACCTTTTTGGAGGTGAGTTTTGGGCAACATCAACCACCTCCTGAATGTAAACATGGGCTAACCTCTCGGCACTGCAGAAAACTCAAATGGGGATAAAATATGCAGACTTGGTCAATTGATGCACGATGACCCAAATGCTATCAAAACCATGAGAAGTATAAGCCAACCCACCTATAGAATCCATAACAACTCTCTTCTACTTCCACTCAAGAATGGGTAGCTATTGAAGCAATCCACCAGGTCTCTAATGCTCTACCTTTACCTGCTAAAAACAATGGCTTCGAGCCATAAACCCTTCTATATCTCTCCGCATACCACTCCATTAATAATGATCCCTCAAACCCTACACATCTTAGCTATCAGAGGGTAAATGAAGTATCTGGAGCTATGAGCCTCACAAAGAATAAACTAGATCAAATCTTAAACCCATGGAACACAAATTTGACCATTAAACCTCAACACACCCTGAGAATCTAGGGTAGACCTCCGAGACTCACCTCTCAACACCTGCTTTTGAATGCTACGAAGCCTACTATCCTAAAACTGATGACCCTAAATCTGCTCCAATAAGGTAGATCGGGCCTTAATACTAGCAATAATACTTTGAGAGTCAGATACATCCAGACGATCTATCAAGTTAGCCAAGGATTGAATGTCCAAAGACAACAACCGCTGAGAAGCTGAAATGAAGGCTAAGCTACACATACTCACTGAATTCTGGCTCAAGGCATTCGTTACCACATTCGCCTTACTTGGATAGTATAGAATAGAGATATCATAGTCCTTTAGTAATGATCAGAATGATTAGGAATCTTCTTTGGTTTACGAAGTGAACGAAAAGAAAGATAGGGATATCGATATAGTTAAGTTGAAGAAATCAGTTAGAGATCAGAAGGTAGAGGTTTTCTCCCAAGGGAAAGATAGTGTGTTGAGATGCTAGAGTAGATTGTGTGTGGCATGTGTTTATGGTTTGAGGTAGAGAATTATGGTAGAAACGTATGGTTCGCGTTACTCCATTCACCCAGGATCTACCAAGATGTACAATAATTTACGGGAAGTCTATTGGTCAAATGGTATGAAGAAAGATATTACAGAATTTATGGCTAAGTGTGCTAATTATCAATAGGATAAGGTAGATCACCAAAGACCTGGTGGAACCTTGTAGGAGTTTAGTGTTCCCACTTAGAATTGGAAGAAGATGAACATGTACTTTGTGATAGGGTTACCCTATTCGCATTGTCAGCATGATTCGATTTGGCTTGTTGTAGATAGATTGACCAAATCAATTTATTTCTTACTAGTTCACACGTCCTACACAGTTGAAGATTATGCTAAACTATATATTAGAGAGTTGGTCAGATTTCATAGAGTTTCGTTGTCCATCATTTCGGATAGGGGTACTCAGTTTACCTCTCACTTTTGGAAATCCTTTCAGAAAGGTCTTGGTACCCAAGTTTATCTTAGTTCAGCTTTTCACCCTTAGATAGCTGGTCAGGCAGAGAGGGCCATCCAGACCCTAGAGGATACGTTGAAGACATGTGTTCTTAACTTTAAAGGTAGTTGGTACGAGCACTTACCATTGATTGAGGTCGCATACCATAACAGTTAACATGCTAGTATTTAGATGGCCCCGTTTGAGGCTCCTTATGGAAGGAGGTATAGGTCACCTATCAGTTGGTTTGAAGTGGGTGAGTCTATTTTGATTGGGCCATACATGGTGTTTGAATCCATGGAGAAAGCCCATTTTATTCGAGAAAGGTTGCGGACAGCTTAGAGTCGTCAGAAGTCTTATGCTGATATAAAGAGAAGGGACCTTGAGTTTAAAGTTGGTGACCTAGTTTATTTGAAATTTTCACCCATGAAGGGGGTGAAGAGATTTGGCAAAAAAGGGGAGCTTAGTCCCCGATACGTTGGGGCTTACAAAATACTGAGTCGTGTTGGAAAGGTTGCGTATGAACTAGAATTGCTTGTAGATTTGTCATCCGTTCACCCAACATTCCATGAATCCTTATTACAGAAATGTATAGGTGACCCAGTTGTTGTAGTCCCTTTATAAAGCATGGATATTTAGGATAGCCTCTCTTATGAAGAGATTCCAGTTGAGATTCTTGATCACCAGATCTGTAGACTAAGGAACAAAAAAGCTCCCTTGGTCAAAGTTCTTTGGGGGAATCAGTCCATTGAGGGTGCCACTTGGGAACCGGAAGCAGACACACAAACCAAGTACCGTCACCTCTTCTCCGCTAACTCAGACTCAGCTCAAGGTAACAGTTTTCCATACATTGCCTCTTTCTGATCTTAGTCCAGCTATATAATTATCTTCATGTTATTTCATGTATTCATAGATTAGTTCAGTCACTCATTATGTTTTAGATTCAGTCATGCAATTATGTTCTCAGTTTTACATGCCATTATATAGTCTAAGTTCTTTAGTATACTCAGCTTAACCAGTCTTACTCGAGGACGAATGTTCCCAAAGAGGAGCTATTGTAATACCCCGTATTAAACTTAGCTTAATTCAGCTCCTAGCATTTGAACATAAGACTTATAGCCTGGAAATTTAACTAAGTGTTAAGGGATTTAGTCACATTTTGACACCTTTTAACTTTGAGGATTTTTAAAGTGGCCTTCCTGATCCCAAGATGTAAGTTTTTTAGTTGATTCGTGTTCAAGGGTTTAAGTAGCATGTCTTGGGTGACTTTTGGATTATTTTCGAAAGAAGACTGGACCCGTTGGATTTCTCAAAATAGTAGTCCACCATGATTCCACCATATCGTGGTGGAGTGCAAAATAACAATTGTCATTTTGCAGTTACTCACCATGATTGCACCAGATTATGGTGAGTATAGAGATAAGGGAGTCACTGCGTCGTGATGAATCCTGAAACGGCATTCCAGTTACAAATTTTAATTTCCAAGGCAATTTAGTCTTTTTCCATGCCCCTAATTCGTAAAAACAAAAGATTTAACCCTATTTGAAGCATATTGCACTCATTCCTCACCAAATTTCTCTCTAAGAAAACCCTAGAGCTTCAAGTTTAACTTCAAGAAATCCAAAGTTTCACCATTCCTTTTTCAAGATAACTAAGAATTCAAGTTTTCGGGTTCAAGAACTTCAAGGAAAAGCTTCAAAACATTGTTAGGAATTCAAAGTTTAAGCTTCTACATTCATTTAATCAAATAAGGTATGTGGGGTTATGAACAAGGATACTCCTTTCATCTTTGTTCCCAAAACTAGTTTTTAAAGATGAAATTTCATGAATTCACGTGATTTGCAATTTAGGGTTCATACCTAATTATTAGTAATTTAAATTTATGAAGTCACAAGTGATTAAAGTATTGAATTGCATAGCTATTTCTACATTGCTTATGTGTGTGACATGATTTTATATATTGAGAATTGAATTTAACTATCTTGACTAGAATTGTTAAATTATTTCAATAATTTTCATTATTGAGCATGGATGGTGATGATTTGACATGAGTTTCAAGAATAGGTCTCAAACCCTAAGTTTTAGTCTTGATATTTCAAGAAAGATGATGTATGAGTATTATTTGACAAGCATGTATTCATATTTTAAGAAATATTTGATATTTTGATCCTCATCTAAGAAATGAAATCCACACAGTTAGTTTTGATTACAGTTTAAAACATATAGACAATAACTGGTTTTCATTATAAACCCTTATGCTAGTTTTAAGGTGGATTTCCTATAGAATGAGCATACAGATTAAAGGGGAGTAGTATTTAGCATCGAGTTGGGTATGATTCCAAGGTCTCATTCCCCAAAACTATGCGCCACCATAGGTTTAAATACCCTTAGTGGGTTTAGTATAGTGATCACTCTAGCTAGGTTTTATTCCGATGGCAAGGGTAGAACAACTCTACCAATGTGGGTAAGAGACATTGGACTCTATGATAGTTTACATGGCTTATGTCGGTTAGAAGAAACTCCCATTAGAAAGTGTAAAGGTACAACTTTTAGAACTAAGTGTTATGGCTCACAAGATTTACATAGTATGCTTTATTTCTCATAATTTATGATTTTTAGCTTTCATTCATTCAAGCCAATGTGAGTCACTTACACTTAGCATGCAGATTTTGAAAGTTTATTTGAATATTGCATTATTGTTTTACTTATTCATTCACCCTTATTTGCTCAGTACATTTCAAAAGTACTGATCCACATATAGGTCTATGTGCTACATTGTTTAATAATGCAGGTTCATGTGCTCAGTTCTAACAGCGTGATTGACCACGAGATTCTCTATAGACATCCCGACAGTTGGTGAGTCCTCATAGTTTGAGGACCCATCTATTCATATTTTCAACTTCATACAGTATTTGATTTGTTCTTTCTAGTTTAGTTTGAGTCAGCTAGGGGTCTGTCCCCGTGACTCTCTAGTTAGTAGAAGTTGAGGCTTGTCCGACTGCTAGTTACATTTCAGATTTCAAGTGTTGTTTGTCTAGACTTTTAAGTTAAATACTTTCAGACATTATGTGCAATTAAATCTAGTTCAGTTCAGATAGTATTCAGTATTTTTACATGCCTAGATTTCTTTATTATGAGTTCTAGATTTAGTAGAAGGCTTATAGGGTTAGCTTGAGACTACTCGTAGTCTTAAGCACCGTGTGACGTCTCAGGACACATATTTGGGGTGTTACAACGCAAGAAATGACTCACAACCCCTCAATATCAATCTCCTAGCTCAAAGGTAAGAAATAATCCCCATCGGTGCGTAGCTAACAGAACCCTTCCACATAATCGAGGGTACGCCACACAAAGCTAAGGTGAAGGTATTAGAAAAATAATCCAAGACCGCATGGTAAGGAGCTAACCAATCCATGCCTAGAATCACATCAAAATCTACCATATCTAAGACAATGAGATCAATCTGAGTATCAAACTCCCGTACAGTCAGCAAATAAGATCTATATATTCGATCCACTACTAAAGAATCACTCATGGGGGTAGCTATATATAATGACATAAATAAAGACTCCGAACATAAAATCAATTGCGATGCAAAATAAGTGGAAACATGAAAATATGGAATCGATCAAACAAAGCAGAAGTTGGCTGATGGTATACGAAAATCATACCTGTGATCACAACATCTGAAGCCTCGACCTTTAATCTACTTAGTACGACATACAAATGATCCTGTTGACTACTGAACTAGGAGCTTGTCCAATCACCTGCCCTACCTCCTTGTAGACCACCTCTAGCACCCTAGGGACCACCCCCAGACCCTGTGCACCACCTTTACCTAGTGACAACACTAATTTGATCAATTTTGCAGTCTGAATTGAAGGCTCAATCATCCTACGCTGAGGACACTCATGGCCAAAGTGACCAAGAACCTTGTAGTCATAACATGCTCTAATCCCCTAATCTTTCTAGAAAGTTTGGTGGATCCTGAATGACCACTCCAACTCGACGATACTGACTGAGCACTCCTCTACGGCTAACTTCTGCTTTGACCGCTGGAACTACTACAATTGGACTGACTCCTGACTGATATTTGAAGTGATGCCTGAACTGGCTAACTAGGATGTCCCTTATGGTGAGAAGGCTATTGCTGAGGGTACCTACCGTGAAATCCTCAGCCTGTGAACTGCTATGGCTCCCACTGTAACTACCCTAGTAATGAGGTCTCTTATCACTGCCTCCTTGATCCTCACAATTTATGTCTCTTATCACTGCCTCCTTGATCCTCACAATTTATCTCCTCTTTGGAATAAACGAGCTCAGCTATCCGAGAAAAAGACTTTCCTGAAGTCACCAAACTCTATGTAGACCTATAAAGCGATATTCTCAATCCCATGACAAATCATCGAATTCGCTTATACTCTGTATGTAGAATTATAGTGGCATGCCTGGGTAACTCATGGAATCTCACCTCATATTCAGCCAAAAACATAGAACCTTGTCCCAAAGTAGAAAAGTCATCTCGAAGATGCTCGCACATATTCCAAGGCATATACTTCTCCAAGAAAGCCTTGAAAAATTGATTCCAAGTCACTGATAGAGATCCAGCTTTCCTGTAATCAAGATAAGCTCTCCACCAACTCTTTATTGTTGTATCTAACTGATTACCAATAAAGTTCACTCCTCGCGACTCGACCAACCCCAAATTCCATAAATGCTCCTTGCAACTGGTTAAGATCTCTTAAGCATCCTCTCTGAGAGTCCGACAAACCTAGGTGGAGTCAATCTCAAAAATCATCCCAACATCTTCTGCTTTTTTGAAGGAAAAATTAGTTGGGCAATTGCCTCCTATAGGATAACTAGTGCTTGCAAAACCTCTACCCTAGGCACTGCAGCCGCTAGATATGCCCCTAACTCAACACTATCCTGTGTTGGCTGAGTTCCCTCGATCGGCGAACCACCAGCTAACCCCAATAACTGTACCAATGCATCCCAAAGAATCGAAGAAGATATAAAATCGAGTAAAACCTGAGCTGCCCCCTGGACCACCTGCTGCTGAAGTGGAATCCCAGAGCTCTCTTAGTCTCAGGAGCTATAATAGGATAGGTGATGGATCCCTGACCTGATCTCAGATTGGTGCTGCTGCTCTATCCTTTCCTCGATGTCTAGATCTACCCGACCCCTAAACGAAACTCTAGAAGTGCTTCAATATGGTAACTTTGGTGTGACAGATAACACAGTTGATGAAATTCTAGAATTTGATCGAGAGGATATCTAAATAATTTCTCAACTATCTTCACACGACATTTCTCTAAAATATTTTCTCATTGCTTGAAGAGAGAGGGTAACAGTGGAGGTATACTAGTTCTCAGTGAGATTTTGCATCCTGACGTAATATACACTCCTCTTGTTCCATCAAGCTACGTACACTAAAGAAGGGGAGATAGGAACATTTTCTCTACTTCGCATCCTAGCCATTTGTGTAAAAAGTGAACAATAAATATTAAAAACCAACATAGACCCAACGCACAAAAATAGATCAAGAAAATGAGATTTTCTCTTAAATTGCTCTGTGGCCTCTTGAAGATAGGATAAAAGTGTCTTTGTATCGATCCACTAGACTCTACTAAACATTGATTCTAGTACCAACAACATCAGTGAAACCTAGGCTCTGATACTAAGCTGTCGCGACTCAATTTCTCTAGACATGATGGCGCCTACCTTATTCCACTAATAGGCAAGCCACGCCATAGCCTGAAGTAATAGGTAACGAGATAACATCCATAAATAAAAAAAGATTACGTATAATGATTGCAGTAATAAAAAAACAAAATAGCTCGGTGGATCCTTGTGCTTGATTTGTTTTGTAAAGTGGATACTCCTACTTATACATTTGTCATCTGGACCCTTGAACCCATTTAAAACTAATTTTTTAAATCCTTATTTGCTTATGTGGCATTAACTTGATGATTTGGCAAAACACATGTAAATATGCATTTTTTGGGCGCGTGATTAAATTAAAAAAATATTTATAATATTTAAAAAATTTTAAAAAAAGTAAATAAGAAAAAACTAAAATCTCCTCCCAACTTTCGTTCCAGCACCCTCCCTGCCGTCCACCACCCTCTCCCCTCCACCACCACCCACCACTCCGTGTCCCACCACGCCATCCACCACCTTCCCCATCCCTGCCACGCCGTCTACTACCTTCCTCCATCTCTTCACGCCATCCAACACCTTCCCCCATCCCCCTACCACCTTGCCACCCCGTGTCCCGCCATGCCGTTCACCAGCTTCTCCCATCCCCCATGTTGTCCACCCCCATCCCCCGTCCCCCTGCATCGTCCATCACTCTCAACTCGTCCCCCTTATGTCGTCTACCTATATCAGCCTAAACAGTTGCCCCTCCCCCGCCTCCCCACCATGTTAATTATTGTAATAATTAATATCTTATTAAAATTAAGTTATATTAATAGAATATTAATTATTATTTTTAATTTTTAAATAATAAGAAAGATGAATTTTATTTTAAAAAATAAATTTTTAATTATTTTGTTATTTATTTAATTGGTAGAGATGAATTTTGATAAATAATGGTGGAGATGATTTTTTTTTGTTAAAATTTTTTATTATATGATATATAGTGAAATTTTGAGTTAGAATCTCATCTTCGTTGTTGAGTTTTTTATTTTGTAATATAAATTATGAGATTTTTTGCTTTTGAATTGTAATTTTTAATTTATGATTTTATTATTTTATTTTTACTTATTTTTATTTAATATTATTAATTGATAATTTTAAAAATTAATTAATGAAGATATTATGGCATGTCATGATTTATATGACTTGGATATGACATGGAGATGACGTGGAGCTGATGTGGAGCTTTTTAAAGGAGAGTGAGGCACACACATGGTCTGAAGGGTTTAAAATATTGGATTTTGATGGGTTGAAGAGTTCAGATGACAAAGGACTAAGTAGCCATCGAGCTATTTTGCCTAGTAAAAATATGTGAAAACTAAAAAGAAAACATATATAATATATCAAAACAAGAGAAGGAAAAAGGACCAAATATACAAACAAATCCCTCCCAAGACCTGGTAAGGTCAGTACTACAGGCACTACTAAAAGATACTTAAAGTACTAGATAGAATCTAAAATATACACAACATATACAAGCAGTCTCGAGTACAAAAGACTAAATTAGAATAGATAGAGGATGATCAACCTCGGATGATAGTAAATTCAACCTGCTCCGAATTAGTACTGAAAGGTAGTAACCACGTCAATGCCGACTGCTAGTACTCGAATCTACATTAGGAAAAAGATGCAGAAGTATAGTATGAGTACCAAAGCAATGAGTACTCAGTAGACATCATCGACCGACTGAGCTCAGTATAGGAAAAGTATAACTAAAATGTGAGGGTGTAATCTAAGTCAACAATCGATAGAGATAGAAAGGCAAACAACTACCAAGCCACGCAAACACGGCAAAGAAATAAATATAAATGATATAGAAAATAAATAACGTAGTAATTACAGACAAATCAAACATAACCTATGTGGGCCCCCATAAGCCCTCTAGGCATACTAAAGAAGAAAATTAGCCCAACCTACCCCCATAAGCCGGTGGGACACACAAGAAGTAATTAAGAAAATAAACAAAAATCATTCACAACTGCGCCGATCCTAAGAAATCATATTAGTTATCCAGATGTGCACCGAGATTGAACTGGTACCAAAGGATAGTAACGAGAGGCCATATGCTAGGCTCGAACTGATAATGGTGGATAATAACTTGAGGCTATATGCTGGATTCGAATTGAAGATAGTGGGTAGTAACGAGAGCCAACATATATCATATACAACAGAACTCATAATCAGATGCCAGACTCGAACCAAAACTCCCAAAACAGCAGTAATCTGTACCAGAACTCCCAAATCATCATAACTAGATGTCGTACTCAAACTAATACTCCTAATAAGCACATCCAACAGTAGCAATAAAATCCAACCCATACAATAATCAATGCCAAAGTGATATCGAAATTCACAAATAATGACAGAAATAAAGTACATGTTGGATATATGTCAAAACTAAAATATATTTAATTAACCATTCAGATATCTTTATTAAAAAGGAACAAATCCAAGATTTCGCAACTTGATTTCGCGTCCTAAAGTGATAGATGTTATATCAATCTAAAAGATAAGATACCAAAAATTACTAGAACGTGATCCTAAAATAAGACATGGTATAGATAGCAATTGGTATGCAAACTATAAGTACTTGTCCAAAACTAGCATAATAGTACATAATTACTGTAAATAAGCTCAATCTAAAGGTAGGGTAAGCCTAACCTACCTGAACGTCAACGTTAAAATGTCTTTTTGCGAAGCCTTGGGATAGTACCACTAAATCCGAGCTTAAATAACTTGATGTGGATAATTAATTTCTCTCTCAATGACCAACTATAACGTTAGTGGATATCTCGCAAAAACTACTCTTAATAATATAAATATGTACAGGCTCTGTATATGTATAACAATATATCATACATTGGTAATAGTATATAATGAACCTCTTTACATATGTAGTGACTTACTTATATATAAGTGTAAAGTCTGCCGACAAATTTAAATTAAAGATGCCACCTTGATGGCTTTGTCACCTAACCTACTATCCTTAACAACACTTGTAATTGCCATTTAAACAACTTATTTTGATACTTATATGGCATGTGTCATGTACACACACACACACACACACACACACACACATATATATATATATATATATATATATATTAATTATCAACTTTAATTTCATTACGTATATACTTGAGTATTGCATAGGTTCGTATTAAAATAATTATAATATTTTGAATATATCATAATAAATAGAAAATTATTTCTAATAAAACCTCTATTATATAATAATAATATTTTAACATATCTACATTTACTATCTTCGTTTAAATTACTAGATTATAAAAAGCTATTATAAAGTAATATAATTATACCATAGCTTAAAGAATTTAGCCAATATCAGAAATAAAGGATAATAAATTACATTTCTACCAAATGCCATTTAAATTAAATATTCCATAGTATATTTGATATTACTAAAATTCCCAAACAAACTGTCCAAAAATCAAACTATCAGTTCCATCAAGTTATAAATAACTTGGGGCGGTTATAGAAAAGTTCTAGACAACGAAAATATATGAAAACAAGAAAAATGACCGTGAGGGTCATTACAAAGTATATAGTGCACAAATAAAGTGCATTAAGCCAATTTTGATTATTTTTTATATTCATGGCATAGTTATGTCATTTATTTAATGTGTAGGCATATTTTGGTCGCCCATTATGCTCGGTGAGATTTTGCATTCGAGCATGATTTACACTCCTCTTGTTCCATCAAGGTATGTACACAAAAAAAAAAGAAGGAAAAAAGGGAATATTACCTCTACTGGTCAACTATGAAGATAGTTGATTGTTGTGCAGTGCGTTTCGATATGATAACTTTGGTGTGACAGATAACATAGTTGATGAAATTCTAGAATTTGATCGAGAGGATATCTAAATAATTTCTCAATAACCTCACACGACATTTCTCTAAAATATTTTCTCATTGCTTGAAGAGAGAGGGTAGCGGTGGAGGTATACTTGTGCTCAGTGAGATTTCGTATCCGGACATGATCTACGCTCCTCTTGTTCCATCAAGGTACGTACACAAAAGAAGGGGAGAGAGAAACATTATCTCTACTTGTCAACTATGGAGATAGCTGATTGCGGTGCAGTACCTCTCTATATGGTAATCTGGGCATAACATATAACACATTTGATAGAATTCTCGAATTTGATCGAAAGGGTATCTCAATAATTTCTAAATTATCTTCACGCGTCATTTCTCCAAAAGCATTTTCGTATTGCTTGAAAGGAGAGGGCAGTGGTGGAGGTATACTAGAGCTTGATGAGATTTTGCATTCGAGTATGATCTGACTACTACACACACATATACACACACCCAATATATAGATATATATAATTTCTACTTTAAATAAATATTTGAGAAATCGTTTTACTAATATATCATTTAAATCAAGTTTATCATTTACTTTCTTCAAAAATCAATTAATAATATAATTAATCTATTATTTCAGTTAATTGATTTATGTCAAATTAATTATTTCTTGTTGTTAAATTAAAAGGCTTAATTAATTAATTAATTAATGAAGAAATTTATTGTCGTAGTTTAATTTCAATTTACAAAAGCTTGCCAAATTCAATCAATTGGAAAATAAGTTTCCAAAGTCACCGGGTTCCATCCGTTCATCTTCAACTTTTGGATCAAAATAATTAAATTGGACCAATTCTTCAGGCTCAATCTCTTTTAACCCGATTAATCCAGTCCACTTACCAGTAATACATACATGGCTTGTATCTTCTTCACTTCCACACGCCCTAAAAAATAAAGTTAGTTGTTGGAATCCTCATCAACTTGGAGTCCCTGTATCTTCGTTTGTCATCTAGAAGGTGTTAGTATGAGAATTTAAATCTGATTTCATTAATAGCCTAAAGTCAAAGCTTTAATAGATTAGTTTTTATTTATGTGACACGTAAATCTCGTGCGTATTATGTGCATTGCACATTCATTTCATGCGGCTTTTTTTCGGTTATAAACTGAAATTAACCAAAGTGTTACTGTACAACGCTAAATAAGAAATTAGACTGAACTTGGACATAGTCCCAAGTTCTGGCACTGCAAAGAAACCACAAACAAGCATCAAAGCCTCAACATACACTACTAGTAGTTATGAAAGAAGACTAATTCAGCTAATCTAGCGGTCATCTTCTTCTGGAGTCTACCTCGAGCCACTACTTGTTGGATGATCAATCTAATAACCACTTAGAAGTACTACTTGCCTTCTGAAATACTCTATTATCACGTTCTTGCCGCATGAAGCATACACAACCAGCTAAGGTGGTGCAATAGATTTGGGCATTTGAATTTCCACCATTTGCATGAGCCACTGTCCATGCTATTTCATTTGTTCATTTCCATGTTGTTCTACTATATCCCGGCCACACCAATAGAGATTCACATACTGTTTTTGAAAATGTTCACTGAAAAAACAAATGCTCCACCGACTCCTCTGCTCCACCGCATTAGGGACGGGTACTATCATCAACAAGGTTCCACCTCTTGAGTCTGTCATTTGTATAGAGTCTTGACAATATAGCCAAATAGCGGACGAAAATCCACTTAGGTTCGCCACTAGTACTGCTTATGAGTCGCGTCCAAGGAGCCTTAGGCATCTTGTGCGTATAATGTGCATTACACATGCATTTTTTTGATAATTAATAATATTATTTTAAAAATGTCCAGATTCCATATTTGCTAACTCTAATCACCAATAAGAACATGAGTAATGAGCTTGGGGCATGTCGACCTATCATAATGAGGGATCACCCTTCTTCAATACTCCCTCCATTCCTAACCATTCCTTTTTATATGTTCCCTCCTTTTATCATCAGTCAATTTGATTAACTTTTAAAGCTAAATTAGATTAAATTAATTTAAATTTTTAAAATTGAAATTTAGATATTAAAAAATTATATAAAAAGTACTATAAATTGTAATTTTTCTTTTTCCAGTTTGATTAAAAAGTACATCTTAAAATGTTGGTCAAAATTTGTATTTTTTAACTCTAAAAAAGAGAGCATAAAAAGGAATGGAGGGAGTAGTACAAACACCCCATTAGAAATATGTGTTAATCACTCTCTAATACTTCTAACAAAGGCAGCCCGATGCACTAAAACTCCCCCTATGCGCAGGATTCGAGAAAGGGCCCGACCACAAAGATTTATTGTATAAAGACTTACCTTGCATTTCTATACATCTCTCAACCTATTTAATCCTAATCTTGTATTGGATGCTTCTACCCACACCACTGTAAACAATCAAGCTCTAGAACGCATCACTGAGTAAGAACTCTCCACTTTTTGTCCATCATTATTTCTCTCATTTTGCTTCACTTACCTTTACTTATCTTGTTAACACAATGTCAGTACCCATAGAACGTTTACTGGTGAAGTTTAGCATTAACCGTCCATACAGAGGCTTCCACCTTTTTTAAAAAATACAATAAAATAAAATCCTGGCAAACAAAATGTTAATTGGGGAAGCCTGAACTTCATCTTATCCTAGAGAGTTGAAACAACGAGGTTACTCAATGTACTTGGCATAACGCCTCTAGCAATTGAGCACTGGAATTCTTTTGAAAAGAATTACTTACTGCAAGATGTTTAATACCGATAAGTACCTTCTATTTCTGTACCTAAATGTGGTTGGCAATGTGATCAAGATCAAACAAAACCTTCAGCCAAAATACTGAGACTATCTGGTTGCTTAAACCAACCTACTGCAGAATATTTCACTTCTGTCAAAGCAAAGTCAACAAGGGCAAAATTCAAGATGGCCATTATCTAGTCAAGGTTCATCTGCATCACTTCCAAGCTGATCATCGTGGCTTACTGTATAGAGGCTTCCATCTGGACCCGCGACCTTAAACCTATGAAGTAAGACGAAGAAAAAGAAAATAAAATTAGACTCTTGGAATATCAAGATGCAACATTTAAAGCGCAAAAGCACACTAGATACCTCTCAAGAATGAATTTCCCTTCCTTGTACTTTTGGGTCTTGTCATGTGCGGCTTCCTGGGAATTAGTTGAGAGTTGTCAATAAGAATATCAGGGTAACTAGAGATCAGATAAAGAATAAAAAAAGGGGCAGCCCGGTGCACTGAGCCCCCGTTATGTGTGGGGTCTGAGGAAGCACCAGACCACAAAGGTCTATTGTGAAGAGCTAATAATCAGATCTTTGGTGAAGAGAAAGCTCACATATTTCCAGCCCACAATTGACCCACACCCCACACAGAATGTGTCAACAACAGTATGCATTCCGGTCATCATCATCCGGTCTTCTTTTGCTCCAACTGTGACATTCACTCTGCAATGCACAAAAGAGGATATAAAACACACTGTTGCAAGTGCAAAAGCATGAAGCATTGAATGTTATGGAGGTGTCTACTGTGCCTATCCCTAATATAGCATCTGAGAAATGTGAGTCTTATTTTCCTGTGATACATAACATAACAGGTTAAACTATTTATTACCAGAAAATACAAAGACCACTGTGACCTCTACTAAATTATGTTGCTTGTATTTCAAGCAATTGAAAAGACTACCAGACAAAAAATAAAGTTAATACTGACTGCGGAGATGCATGAACTAATATAAGCATTCGCTGCTCGATTTAGTCACTGATAGCTTCAAGTTTTCAAGCACTAATAAAGATGAAAGCACTCCATATAAGATGGCAGGTAATTTTGAGCTTCACAAGTCAAAGAACACTTACACCTTATCAAAGAGGTAAGCCTTCCCATGACTGCAGTGAAATGACTGTAAAAAACTTAAAGGTCATTAGAATACATACATGTGAAGCATAAATTTCTTGCCAGCCAGTCTGCAGTTAGTAGCATGAAGATAACATGATCCAGAAGACTAGGAATAATACCGGTATGAAGTACTAATAGCATCAGCAAAGCTCTCTTCAAGGGAATAGCCATTAGAAGTAACTTAATTTCATTCATATTTGAAATAACCTGTGAGTCATATTTATTTATATTCCAAATAACTTGGCGGGTTCAATACTAACAGGGATTGGAATAAGATTGCAATAGATTGAAATGGTAGAAAAGGTTAGGCTTAAGGACCAGAACTGCTGGGTGCCCTTATATAAAATTGATAGCAACAAATGAAAAGTTAGCCAAACTTCGTCTAGAAAAATGGAGCCAATATACTTAACCTTCACGATGACAAAAAAATCAAACAATTACCCACATAAAATAATATATATGAACAGGAATATTTCATCCATCAGGTACCTCAGCTTGTCAGTAACTCATTATAAAAAGTATGTTCAGACACTCAGTTACTTCTATTTGCTTCTTACATCTTGCCTAATAATATCAAACGGTGATGTTTGCATGACTTTGTCTGCCATGGCTAGTATAAGAAAGTCTCATTGTTAAAATATTGGGATATTTGAGTATTAGAATGACTTGGATATACTACAGAAAACATCCAACAGCAATTCAAACCAAAATTTTCTTCTATTGATACAGGATGGGTAAATGATTATGCGGCAATAGTATGTGAAATATAATGGCAACTAGTGCCACGAAAAATTCAACATCAAGACCCATAGTGGACTTCTTGCAATGTGAAGTATTAGTGTGCCAGTGCAGTCAGTCATGGTTATTCGGAAAAAACACAGATGTCAACCCAAAAATTCGTGGTCATCTCTACTTTACATCATTTAAAAAAAAGTAAATCTGTAGCTGTTGCAACCTACACTAACCTCTACTCCAGAGTTCAAGATTATGAGAGAAATAAGCCATGTAAACACCAACCTCAAAGATCAATAGTGTTGATATCCATTTCATTGTGGATCGTGCCTAGGCCAACACATTCCACAATCCTTCTAAATCAACAGTCACAATTTTGACCAATCAGAATGGCATGTCCAGAACTCCAAAGAAAATCATAGATAAGTAGCACTTGTATCTGAAGCCAACTATGGGCGCTGCAAACTTGACCTCAGAACGTGGGCTTCACTTACACTTTCCAACTCTTTTTGCATAGGTTTCATCTCTCTAAATATTTGTTGTGGCACAAAAAGGAAATTAACTGATCTTTCCATTGTTTGATATAATTGAATCTCATCTTCAATTTAAATAGAAAAGAATCATTTGCAAATTGCATGCACATTTAAAGGCTATAGATGTAACAAATAAAAGACCTACAATGATAAGGAAAGCAAATCATAGGTCCATATAAACTGAGAGTCTGAGACCAATCAAACCAATAGTAGGATCATCTTTCGTAACTAATCCCCCTTTATAGTAGTAACAGATTCATGAATCACGAATACTCAAGATTCCTATCACTTCATGATTTTGAACTTTGTGAGCACAAATGCCAATTCCCAAATCCATTATATCTCCAGATTCTATAATTTGAAACAATTGTCGTAATTCTCTAAGTACTGTTTATTAAAGCGCCAAAGTGGAGATGAATACATCATTAGTAGTTGATGGGAGACCCATATAAGAATGCAAATTGTAAAGATTTGGCACCTAAGAAAATTCAACTCCAAAAGCTAGCTCATGAGGGGAGGATTATTCAAGTCCATATAAGGAGATCAATTACCCATCCTTTTTCCGATGTGAGACTTTTAACACTCCCCTGCACGCCCAAACCCCGTTAACTGGAGCGTGGAAAATAAATTATGGGGATCCAACATCTGTGAACAAAGATTGGGATGGACCTGACTCTGATACCATGTAAGATTAGGTCTTAGCCTAACTCACCCCAAAAGTTAGTTCAACGGGAGGAGGATTGCTCAAGCCTTATAAAGAGACCATTCATCTCATTAACCACCAATGTGAGACTTTTTTCATTTTCAACACAAATAAATACAGTTTGGGATAAACATAATATAGTCCAATGCAGGCGAATCAAGCAACTCTTATAGAGAGATGGTGGCACTTCCTAAAGAGAATAGTGCCTACCAAGTTACATGGCAAAAAACTTCTAAAAGACGCAAATCATCTTTCTAGTCTTGCTTTTGCCCATATCAAGATTCTAGAATGTTATCTTTCCAAGATAATAGCCTACAGTTTTACTTAGATCTAGTTGGGTTGCTTCATACATTCCATTCCAAGTTTCCAACTATTAGCAAACAATCCAATTTGGTGAGGGTGAGTGGGGAGAGGGAGACAGTAGGGAGGGGACGAAAGGGAGAGATACCCATATTCATGTGATGGTTAAAATCTAATTCATTTTCCATACAGAGGATGATATATCATAGAATCAAAGACTTTTTCCCCCGAATATATTTAAAGGCTTCACTTTTGTTTAATTGATATAATAATAAATATGCTGGTGGGGATGCACCATAACTCAATCAACTATACCTCAATCCCAGGTTAGCTGGGGCGGCAATATGAATCCTTTATATCCATTCCTCTTTGTTCATTTCATACAAATACTAACATATTTAAGACACCTTAGTGGTTCCCTATATTATAGTTTCTATAATGTTACACATATTCCAACACAGACATACAAATATTCAACAAAACTAAAAAGACTCACACCGAACCTAATGCATGTATGGTGGATAACAATTAGGCCTTAATCCCAACAAGTTGATATCATCCATATGGATCATTTGTTTCCATTTTGTTTGGGTCTTTGCAGGATCTACATTGATTCCAAGGGATTCTGAGTCTTTTGAGGCAATTGGGCAGCTTGCAATTTTAGTTCTACCTTGACTTCTTTTTGAACCTTCAATCATTATGGTATAAGTATTGCACCTGTTGATCGAGGTATTTGCAAGTTTACATAGAACATGACCAAACTATCTCAAGTGCCCTTCTCTCATTATATCTTCTATGAATGCCGCTTGTATCCTCTATATGATGTAATCATTTCTACTCTGGTCCAATTTTGTACAACCCTATATTTGTCTTAAGACCCGAAATTTCCACAGTACTCATTTAGAATATATGTTTGAGGTCCGACATTCACTTCCATAGAACATTGTTGGCTACACAACCATCATTAGAACTTGCCTTTAGCCATTCTCCTCGAAGACTGCCTAGATTTCTGAACTGCCTGCATTTAGGTACAACAATCCTATGGATCTTACATCACTTCCACTTTATTCCACTTATAGTAATTTAAGTTATCATGCATTTATTCTGTCTTCTAATTATCCTAAAAACCTATACTTCCTCATGGTTCCGTTTGAATTCCTAGCTAGTTTGTCAGTTAATACATTGGTGGAAACATATTATATATGTCCCCAGAACTTTTAGTTATAGAAAGGGAGGGAGTAGTCAACACCAATTTCAGATGGTAGATAGATGAAAAGATCAGTAATCGTCAGTTTGTTTCTTGAACTTAAAGATAGAGTAGCTGGTTGGTCTTAGGTTAGTATTTTCCACTTGTAACAAGAAAAACAAAGTGGCAATATTCAGGAACAAAACCAAGATGTTGCTTATTCAACAGCCCGCATAAATATATTCCAACAGCATACATCCACTTAAAAACATGACAGGAAGAAATTAATTACATAGGCTACAAGATAAATACAAAGATATCCAGCCAAAGTACATTTATGTGTTATTCAAACGTTTGTTGGGCTGTAATGCCGTAATACTTCTCTAGAAATATATGAGAATGAAATAAACCAAGTTCATAGAAACCACCATCATCTAGTGAAAATAGCTCAACTTAGTCTAGAAGCACACTTGAGAGGATAGCTCCCAAATAATCCAAAACACTGCGAAGTCCATCTAACAAACCAAGGTAAGGAAGCAACATTCAGCATATAGCTGATTTTAAATGAGTAATCAAGCAGTCCTGCAGAGTGGAAACTCTTACGAGATGAAGCATACCACTGCCTCACACATCTGACAGCCCCCCACCCCCACCCCCACCCCCAGACCTAAAGCACTGAAGAAATTACTGCCCTTGACTCTCGAGTACGGTCATCCACCACATGGCCCGCACTCCTGTGTCTCTAGGCCTTTCCTAACTCCGAACACTAGAACTTTTTTCCTTTTCTCCAAGTGTTTCCAAAATACCAAGAAACAGCATCCACACTAATGATAAAATAATCAGCTATGCCACGATTCCTTATTATTTATGGCCGGTAATATGCATCCTCTTGATTAAATCAGATTCCAAACAGGCAGAACTAATATTAACACTGAAATTAGCAGGATACAAATGGTAGCTCCGGTTATCTTCTAGCTTATAACAACAACAACAACAAACCCAGTGTATTCCCACCTGGTGGGGTCTGGGGGGGTAAGATGTACGCAGTCCATACCTCTACCTCTAAAGAAGTAGAAAGGCTGTTTCCGATAGACCCCCGGCTCAAGACACAAGATACCACACAAATACAAAGTAAAGCACCGAACAAGGTTACAAGATTACATAACATAACATGCATAACATAAATACGACATAAATACGGCAGCCATAAGTAAAAGAAAAAGAAAACAGAAAGGAAACAGAGGAAAGCACCCAGATTATATAAGATTGATAATAAATAAAACATTTTTACATGAAACATAAAAATTTCAACTCCTGCAGATACAAAAGACAACAAAAAAGGGCAGCCCATGTAATAAAGCTCCCTCTATGAGCGGAGTTCAGGGAAGGGCCGGACCACAAAAGACAACCTTAATATAAAATTACAAAAGACATGATCCATAAAAACAAAAGAATAGATGCAAGCAGTATACAAATAGAGAAAGGGGAAAACCTTAGAAATAATGTGATCAGCCAATGCTAGATGAGCTTGACAGTACTTGCATTTGTAGATGCTTCCTTCAAGAGTTAACACAAAAAGCCTACCCATTTTCTCCTACTTGCTATTAACCTTCAAATAACCCATCCAATTATTTCTTTTTTTACAACCAAAATCAATGCTTTATCATAAATTAAAGCATCAAAAAAAGATCCACAAGAACAAAAACATAATAAATCCAAATAAACATATGTTACATGAATTAGTGTAAGCATTTTCAAGAATTGGTACTATAGGGGCATTAAGTTGTTTAGTCACACTATGCAGATTTGGGAGAGGGAGGTTGAACAAAGATTAAGGAGGGTCATGTCCATTTCTGAGAATCAGTTTGGATTTATGCCTGGTCGCTCGACGACAGAGGCAATCCACCTGATGAGAAGATTGGTGGAGAAGTATAGGGAAAGGAAGAGGGACTTACACATGGTGTTCATCGACCTGGAGAAGGCTTATGACAAAGTCCCGAGGGAGGTGCTTTGGAGATGCTTGGAGGTGAGAGGGGTGCCGACGGCGTACATCAGAGTTATTAAGGACATGTACGATGGAGGGAAGACTCGGGTGAGGTCGGTGGTGGGAGACTCAGATCATTTTTCAGTTGAGACAGGGTGGCATCAGGGATCGACTCTCAGCCCATTTTTGTTTGCGCTGGTGATGGACTTGTTGACGCATAGTATTCAAGATGAGGTGCCTTGGTGTATGCTATTTGCAGTTGACGTGGAGCTAATTGATGAGACGCGGGGGGTGTTAATGATAAATTGGAGGTTTGGAGGCAAACCCTCAAATCTAAGGGGTTTAGGTTGAGTAGATCCAAGACGGAGTATTTGGAATGAAAGTTTAGTGAATCGAAGCAGGAGGACGGAGTGGTGGCGAGGTTGGATTCCCAGGATGTTTGTAAGAGGAACATTTTTAAGTATCTCGGGTCTATGATTCAGGGGAATGACGAGATTGATAAGGATGTCTCTAAACGTATTAGAGCAGGTTGGATGAAGTGGAGGCTCGCCTCGGGAGTGCTATGTGATAAGAAGGTACCCTTAAAGCTTAAAGGCAAGTTCAACAAAGTGGCAGTCCGCCTGGCTATGCTGTATGTGCGGAGTGTTGTCCAGTCAAGAACTCCCATATTCAAAAATTGAAGGTAGCGGAAATGAGAATGTTGCGTTGGATGTGTGGACGTACTAGAGGAGATAGAGTTAGGAATGAGATTATTCGGGAGAAGGCGGGAGTGGCTTCGGTGGAGGACAAGATGCGGGAAGGAAGACTGAGATGGTTTGAGATGTGATGAGGAGGGGCACGGATGCCCCAGTACGTAGGTGCGAGCGGCTAGCTTTGGATGGTGTTAGGAGAGGTAGAGGTAGGCCGAAGAAGTACTGGAGAGAAGTGATTCGACAGGACATGGAGCTGTTACAGCTGTCTGAGGACATGATCCTAAATAGGAAGGTGTAGAGGTCGCGAATAAGGGTAGAAGGCTAGTGCGTGGGTGGGTTGTAACTAGTAGTTAGGGAGCTCCGATGTAGCCGGGTTAGTAAGCCTACGACTGTGTACATTGGTAGGAGCCACTAGTGTATGCTATTACTAGGGGCGCCCTTTTCTCCTTTTCTCTTCCTTTCCCTTTTCTTATTTCTTATTTCTTGTTTTTTTAAATTTTTGTATTGCTCTTTTTCATGGCTCGCTTAGCTCTACTGTTATTATTTCTCATTTCTTATTTCGTTTATACCACCCATTCCGTGTCATATATTACTATGACCTTGTTGACTATTCATTATCTTGAGCCGGGGTCTATCAGAAACAACCTCTCTACCTCTTCAGAAGTAGTGGTATGGACTGCGTACATTTTAGCCTCCCCAGACCCCACTTGGTGGGAATACACTGAGTTTGTTGTTGTTGTTGATTTTCAAGAATTGGTACAAAATAACCAGCTTCATAAAAGAAGATCAGCCCGGTGAACTAAAGCGCGTACAGGGTCCGGGAACAAAAGATCACAAGGATTATTGTACTTGCATTTAAGAGGTTGTTTCCACGTGTTAACATCATCATGTGACAGCAACTTTATAATACAGTATATACAATAACCCGAACATCACCGTTATCAAACGAAAAAAAAGAAAAGAAATTGAACCGAGATGATGAATTGATCTTACCTGAGAAAAGTAGTAATTTTCACACAGAAAAATGAGGCATGTGTTGTTTCACTTATAGCGAGAAATTTGTATGGAAATTTTGAGAAACCAACCGAGAATTAAACTCGGGATTCGCAGGTACGATATTTCCTTTTCTTCACCCCAACAATTTGCATGATAAATGTCGATTATAAAAAAAAAATTATATGGTGTAAAGTGTGTATTTATTATTAATAGTTGGATAATTACTTTTGTAGCTATATTTTGTACACTAGAAAAAATAAGGAACAAATCTCCCAATCTACTGATTGTTCATTTTTACTTGTCACATTTAAATTTGAAATATTTATTAAAAAAATAATAAGAAAAATACACAGAAAAATATTTGAACTTTGGTCGCATTTGTAGTTGAACATACTGAATTTTGCGGGGGTCCTATTACCCACCTAGATTTTTTTAAAATGGATTTAATTCCCCCGAAATGCTATACCTAGTTTTGGCGGTTGACAGTGTAATACACGCATCAATCTCGTTTTTATAAATATTTTTTTTTAAATTAATTTTTATTTACTTTCTTCTCCATTCTTATTCTTTTCATCAATTTTCATTATTTTTTCACCAAAACTTGATTTCTAATTCTTTAAATTTGACTTTTATCATACAAAATCTTTTCCTAAATTTCAAATTCAAATCGAAAACTTTCTTCAACAATTTTATTCAAATTGAATGGAACACTTTTTCAAAGTTTCTTAATTATGTCCAAATGTCGGCTGCAATGGTGGCTGCCACTGGCAATGGTAGCTGCCGGCAACAATTTGATTTTTCTTTCGACCAAACGTAAAAGATGATTAGTTTTTCAATTTTGTAATAATTTTTCTTTTTCAATTTGAAATTGGGTCAAATTGATGTAAATGAATTGGGTGTGTTGAAGATGAAAGAAAGAAGCACCATTGGATCACCATTGAAGAGAAGAAAGAAAGAAGAGAGAAGAGAAAAATTATTTTTTTTCCGGTCAAATGTAAAAGATAGTTTTTCAATTTTGCGATGAATTTTTCTTTTTCAATTTAAAATTGGGTCAAATTGATGAAAATGAATTGAATATGTTGACGATGAAAGAAAAAAGCACCATTGGAGCACCATTGAAGAGAAGAAAGAAAGAAGAGAGAAGAGAAAGAAAGAAGAAAGAAAGAAGAGAGAAGAGAAAAAATATGAAAAAATAAATAAAAAATATAAAAATTTTAAAAATCAGAAAATTGAGGGCTATTTGATTAAAAAAGAATTTTTTTTTAACGTTTTTTAATACTCTCACGCGCCCAATGCGCGTGAATTACATGCACTTGTCCAAGTGAGCATATATATGCCATTAAATTACGAAAAAAAGAAGTCTAGGGGGTAATAGGACCTCCATAAAATTGATTATGCTCAACTGCAAATTCAGTCAAAGTTCAGATAGTTTTTTGATTATTTTTTCAAAATAATAAATTAACATGACTATTTTGTGACATTATTTCTATAAATTGATGTTTAGTATTTGATCTTGAAAAATTATTTGAGAATAAAGAATTAATGTTAAAGGCAAAACACGATTTGCATTTTTTTTATATGTTAAAAGTGACAAAGTAAAAATAAAAATTTATTTTTGAAATAGTTAACGAGTAAAAGTAATCGGAGAGAGCGAAATCTAACCACTCTCGCCCTTCTTCTCTCTTGGTCTGGTGATTGGTTTTGCTATCAGATTTGACTGAAAATGATGGATTTTTTACGATATTATAATACTAAAGTCAGTAAATCATGATCAAAAAATTCTGAAATCCAGCCAGATCTTTATTATTTGAATGATGTTAAACTGTATGAGAAAGTGTAAGCATTAATTTAATCTTATAACATGAGTAAATATAGTTGATACAAGTAAATAGCAACTGAAGATTAGCTACGATATGATGCTAGAAATTGTTGTATCAACGACGATATTTGCTATGGAGTACCATGTAGTTCAGATTTTTGTTCAGATTTGTTTGACCAAGTAGTCAGATTTTAGTATTTATTTAACCAGTTATACAAATTATTTCAGTTATTCAGACATGTCAATATATATGATACTTTGTCTTGCATTTTTAGTTTCACATGTCCGGTATCCATTTTCAGATTTTACATGAACTTCAGTAGTCCGTGCCTCACATACCAGTACATTTAAAGTACTGACCACATACTTTTCTCTGTGCTATGTTGTCTTTTAACATAGGTTCGGACGCTCAGTTCCTCGACCATCCTTAGACTGCTAAGCATTACCCAGTACTCATCCACCAAGGACATGGCATGTTATTACCGTTATTTCAGTATTTGTTTATGTTCAGTAAGTCATAGTTAGTTGGGGGTTTGTCCCATCAACTCCTTATGATTTTAGAGGGTTTCAGACAAATAGATAGTATAACAACCTGAGACTACCCCCTAGTCGTTAAACGGTGCTTATGGTCCCGAGAGACCACAAGCTAACCCATGAGCTGTTACCTGGTATGCTGAATAATATAATCATGAATGTGTAAGAATAACTAAAGTGCCATAAGGTTTTAAATATCTGAATTCAAACTAATATACAAATCTAGGAAAATGGTTGTCTGAATCTGATAAAGTACTAATTAACTGAACAAATAACTGACGGTAATGTCTGAAAATCCTCTAAGACTGACTAACTGAGAGTTGATAGGACAGGCCCCCAACTAACTCTAATGACTACTGAAATAAAGACATGAAATAAGATAGACTATCCTCGGGTGATGAGGACTCACCATGACTGCTGTACTGCTGAGAAAAGAGGGACTAAGTGCGATCCAAAAACTGAGCGTCAGCACCTATGATATGAGACATCATAGCGCAGAAGAAAGATATGTGATTAGTACTTTGATTGTACTGGTATGCAAAATGAGGTAGGCTAATATACATGGTTTCAGGAATATGAATAATAAACTATATATGTAAAGCATGGGATACTGAATAGGAAATATGAAATATGTAGGTACTGGTAATATGTGAAGCATGTAAATACTGTGTATGCGTAAGAATCAATAAATACTAAAAATTCATGAAAATCTGTAGACACTAAGGATGCATGACCAAGAATATAACATGGAGTAAGTAAAATCTATAAACTAAAATAATTGGAATCTGTATGCTTTGGTCAACAACACTAAGACTGAATAACTGAACGGAGACTGTAACTGAGACTATATCTGAGACTGTGGGAGGTATCATCTAAATGACATTCCCCAATTTGAGATAATCGGGGTCCAACTTGTAACCCCAGTTGGACGGGTGTTAATACCGTGTAAAGGGTACTAACGCTGGCTATGTGGATCCACTAAATTGATATCATGTCCAAAGGACTAAGGGTGTCCAGCTTGAACAGACGGGTGACCCCTGTGAGATAGTCAAGCCTAATCTTATGGGTGACCACTCATATCCTATGCTGTCTATGTAGTTCTGGAGTGTAGGGACTTCTAATAACGACCCTACCTATCTAACGGGGAAGCCGCTATCCCTATACTCGCTCGGTGCTAAATCCTACGCCCAACTGAATGACACTGAAGTGCTAGACTATTCTGAGTTTAACTGATTATTCTGATAATGCTCATGACAAAATCTAATGTTATTCTAAAGATACTGAGACAACATTGGGTAAACAACTATGGTTTCGGGTATTCAATACCCCCAGGACTCAAAAAAATGGTAGTAGCATGACATTAAAACATTGAAGGGCATAGCATGAAGACTCTTATTAAAATAATTGCTCTTGTAGGCATTTTATCAAACACTTATAATTCATGACTTAAAATAATCATAGAATTACTAAAGGACTGGCATAATTGATATGAAATTATCTTAGAAAACACTAAGTCATGATTTAATTCAACAAATGATAACACTAAAGCATGAGGAATCGGATAACAACAATAACTTATTTAAAACATAGTGTTACATCAAATTTCATGGAGATTAATGGATGAAATCATGATTTAAAATCAAATAACTTAAAAATATCATAACTTTATAATTAAAAAGGTTACTTGGGATCCATGGATGAACATCTAACATACCTTAAGTGATAAATTTCCTGAAGTCCTTGATGGGTTCTTGAGGGTTTGACTTGAAATTAGAAAGCTATGATTCTTGATTGGGAGAGAAAACTTCTTGATTTGGGGGAAAAATAATCAAATAATGAATTTAAAAATGTTTTTAGGGCTTAAAAGCATATCTGGGCGAATTAAAATAATGGAAAGGACTATTTCAACCCTGGAAGAAATATTAAATTTTCGTGAATTTTTTCTCGATCTAGACCCCTGGCACGATGCGCCACTATCGCGCCAGGCCACTGGAAAAAGAACAAATGGGACCTAGATAAAGACCGTGACATGGAGCTATCACAGTAAACCTTTGGATGCCAATTTGGTCACCTCGTGATGCGCCAACATCGTGAAAACCCACTAGAAATTGAAAAATGGGAATTTGGCCTGCTCCGCGATGCGCCATGATCGCGGAGTCATACTAGAAATTAAAATTGTCATTTGGGCTGACTACGCGATGTGCTGAGGGTTAAAATGATGGGGTCTTTGACTGAAACTTAAAATCTCCATAACTTCTTACCCGGTTATCAGATTTGGGCGAATTTTATATCATTGGAAAGCTAATTGAATTTCTTACGCAATGGTAGGCTATAAATGAAAAAAGAATGAGCATTTCAGAAATTTTATATATGAATACTCATGCACTGGGACTTAGAATATGCTAGGGAAATATGGGGTGTTACAATATCTCCCCCCTAGGATCATTCATCCTCGAATGAAACTGGTTAAGCTAAGGAAAACTGCTTGACTAAGCTTACACACTGAATATGTATATCTGATGCATGGAATGTATGTCTGAACTGATTCATGAATGTATGAATGACAGGAACATGATGTACGGAAGAAACTGAGCATGACAAAGAAAATAAAATCTTAAGAAGATTAGTACCTTATACTGAATCTGGGTTCGCAGAGAAGAAATAAGGCTACTTGGTCCACATATCTGCCTCTGGTTCCCAAGTGGCTCCCTCAATGGACTGATTCTGCCAAGAACTTTAACTAGTAGAACTTCTTTATTCCTTAGTCTGCAAACTTGATGATCAAGAATTTCAACTGGAACTTCCTTAAAAGAAAGACTTCTCTGAATATCTACAGTTTCTAAGGGAACAACTACAGCTGGATCACCAAACACTTTTTCAACAATGAGACATGGAACTATGGGTGTACTGAGGTTAAAGCTGAAGGAAACTCAAGTTTGTAAGCTACTTTTCCAAAATGACTGAGAATTCTGAAGGGACCAACATATCGGGGACTGAGTTTCCATTTCTTGCCGAATCTCTTCACTCTCTTCATGGGAGAGATTTTCAAGTACACGAAGTCACTGTCCCTAAACTCAATATCCTTTCTCCTCACGTCTACATATGATTTATGTCGGCTCTGGGTAGCCTTAAGCCTTTCTATGATAAACTAAACCTTTTCTAATGTATCAAACACTAAGTTAGGCCCTACTACTGCAGCCTGAACTACTTTAAACCAACCAATTAGAGATCTACATCTTCTACCATGGAGGTACTCGTATGGAGCCATACGGATACTGGAATAATAACTGTTATTGTATGTGAATTCAATCAAAGACAAATGGTCATCCCAACTACCCTTGAAATTAACAATGCATGCTCTCTGTATATCCTCAAGAGTCTAAATGGTCCTTTTTCTTAACCATCTATCTAAGGGTGGAAGGATGTACTGAGGTAGACTTGGGGGTACCAAGACCCTTTTGGAATACTTTCCAAAAGTGAGAGGTAAACTGAGTACCTCTATCAGAGATGATAGATAAAGGAATACCGTGCAACCTTACCAACTCTTTGAGATAGAGATTGGCATAGTCCTCGACTGAATAAGAGGTATGGACTAGCAAGAAATTAAATGATTTGGTCATCCTATCTACGATAACCCAAATAGAGTCATGCTAATGACTGGTACAAGGCAAACCTATCATAAATTCCATATTCACTTCCTCCCATTTCCACATGGAAATACTGAACTCCTGCATGGACTCACTAGGTTTCTGGTGCTCAACCTTAACTTGATGACATGTAAAGAACTTAGCTACAAATTATGCAATATCCCTTTTCATCCTACTCCACCAATAGATCTCCCACAAATCACGGTACACCTTAGTGGCCCCTGGATGAATAGAGTAACGCATCCCATGTGCTTCTGCAAAAAATTATTGCCTCAAATCATCGACACCAGGCACACACAATCTACCCTGACAATGTAAAACACCATCTTCCCTTGGGAGAAAGTTTTCACTTTATGAACTCTAAATGATTCTTTCAACTTAACTAGACTAGGATCTCTATCCTGCTTTTTATACACCTCAAAAACTAGAGATAATTCTGAACTACTCTACACCCATACACTACCTTCTGTAGAATTGAGTAAACGGACACCTAGTCAGGCAAGCTTATGAACTTCCTGAGCTAACTTTTTCTTACCATCCTCAACATGAGCTACACTACCCATATACATTTTACTGAGGGTATCAGCCACTACATTGGCCTTGCCCGGATGATATAGGATACTCATGTCATAATCTTTCAATAACTCTAACCATATTCTCTGACACAAATTCAAATTTTCCTGAGAGAACACATACTGAAGGCTTTTGTGATCTGTGAACACATCTATATACAACCCATACAAGTAATGACTCCAAAATTTTAAGGCAAATACTAACGCTCCTAGCTCAAGATCATGGGTTGGATAATTTTTCTTATGAGGCTTAAGTTGTATGGAGGTGTAGGCTACGACCTTACCTCTCTGCATGAGGACATAACCCAAACCTACTTTGGATGCATCATAGTACACAACAAAACCATCTGGTAGAGTCAAGACTAGGGCTGAGGTGAGTAGAGTCTTCAACTCCTGAAAACTCTTCTCGCATGAATCTGACCACTGAAACTTAACTTTCTTTTGAGTTAATCTGGACTTGGGGGATGAAATAGAAGAAAACCCTTCAACAAACTGACGGTAATAGCCAGCTAAACCCAAGAAGCTCCTGATATCTGATGGAGAGATGGGTCTAGGCCAGTTTTTCACCGCTTTAGTCTATTGAAGATAACTCTAATAATATCATCGGAAATAATATGCTAAGGAATGCTACTAATCTTTGCTAGAGTTCATACTTACTAAATTTAGCGAACAACTGATGGGCTCTAAGAGTTTGAAGCACTATGCTGAGATGGTATGCATGATCATTTTCGCTACGAGAATATACAAGAATGTCATCAATGAAGACTAAGGCGAACATGTCCAAGTACTACTTGAACACTCGGTTCATCAAGTCCACGAAAGCTACTGGGGTATTTGTAAGACCAAAGGACATGACTAGAAATTTGAAGTGACCATACTGAGTTTGTAAAGCTATTTTTTGGAATGTCATGTTCTTTGAATTTAAGCTGATGATAGTCCGATCTGAGGTCTATCTTGGGAAAGAAACTTGCACCCTAAAGTTGGTCGAACAAATCATTGATTCTATGAAGTGGATATTTATTCTTGATTGTGACCTTGTTCAACTGACAGTAGTCTATGCATATTCTGAGAGAATTGTCTTTCTTCTGAACGAATAAAACAGGTGCACCCCACGGGGAGATCTTGGGTCTAATAAATCCCTCATCTAAGAGATCCTTCAACTGTTCTTTTAGCTTTTTGAGTTCATCTAGAGTCATTCTATATGGCGAAATAGATATAGGTGGAGTATTTGGAAGAAGGTCTATTCCAAAGTCAATTTCCCTTTTGGGAGGAACTACAGGAAGATCTTCAGGAAAAATATCTGAGAATTCATTTACTACTGGGACTGACTCAAGAGTAGGGGTTTCTGAGTTAGAGTCTTTGACTTGTACAAGATGGTAGACACACCCCATAGATATCATCTTCCTGGCTCTAAGGTATGAAGTCAACTGACCCCTAAGAGCTGTAGTTCTACCCCTCCATTCAAGGATTGGTTCATTTGGAAACTGAAAATGAACTATTCTATTTCTATAATCAACTGAGGCATAGCATGATTAGAGCCAATCCATGCTGAGAATGACATCAAAATCCATTATCTCTAACTCCACAAGATTAACTAAAATAACTTTTTGAGCTATTATGATCGGACAGTTCCTGTGTACCTGTCTGGCTACAATGGAAATGCCTACTGGGGTAGACACTAAAAAGGGCTCTGCTAGATTTTGGGACTATTTCCAAAATTGACGGCTATATATGGAGTTACAAAAGAAAGAGAAGCTCTAGGGTCTAGTAAAGCATAAACATGTAAGTGAAAGACTTGCAATGTACCAGTAAATACATCAGGAGAATTTTACTGATCTTAGCGAGATGAAGAGAATATAAGTTTTTTGGACACTGAGCACTAGTAGCATTGGAAGCGACACCCTACTGAGTTAGGCGATAGGATGGAATTGATGATTGATGGGACTGGACCTATTGGTGAACATCCCTACCTTTTTAAGCAACTACCCAACATTCCCAAATTTGATGGCCTGGCTTTCCACACCCAAAGCATACATCACTACCCGCTCTACACTCACCCTAGTAGTGTCTGCCACACTTCTAACATAAAGGATTGGTATGAGTTCTGCTAATACTAACCTGGGACTTAGAGCCTGGTGCCCTATCCCTATTGTCATTTATGAATTTGGGTATTGGGCCACTGTCTGAAGAAGGTACTGGGGATGAAGACCTCTGATAAAACTGAGAATAGTTACCACCTTCTAACTTTGGTTGATTGAAATTAAAACTAACCATCCTAGCTCTCTTGTTTCTTCTCTCCCTCTCCTTAATATTTTTCTCCTCTATCTGTTGAGCATGGACTATCAGCCTAGACAAATCTATCTCACTAATCAGCATTGCGGTCCTACACTCCTTAACCACAATATGAGATATGCCAGACACAAACTTACTTATCTTGGACCTACTGTTAGCTACCACATGAAGAGCATATCTACCTAACTGAGTGAACTTGAGAGAATACTCCCTCACACTCATGCTGCCTTGCCTCAAATTAATAAATTCTAATACTTTGGCCTCCATCAACTCTAATGGAAAGAATCTATCCAAGAAAGCCGTGACAAACTCTTCCCATTCTATAGTCCCTGCATCAACTCCTCTATCAACTTTTGACTACTTAAACCAAGTATGGGATACATCCTGCAATTGATATGCAGCCAACTCGGCACTCTAACTAGACGTTACCTCCACAGCACCCGTTACCTTCTGAACCCTATCTAAGAATTTCTGTGGATCCTCTTCAGACTTAGATTCCGTGAAAGAAGGAGGATTCATCCGGGTGAAATCCCGAATTCTGGTCACATCAATATTGGCCATTGGGTTTCCTGGAACAATAGTTGTCCATTCATTCTGTGATGCTACGAAGTTTGCTAGAGTAGTGAACACAACCCTAAATTCTACGTGAGAGACATGCTTGTTCAGAGGATCTGCCTGGATGGGCTATGGGGATGGCTGAGTTCCTGTTCTTCTTCCGTTCTTCTTGGGAGGCATATTCTATAAACGGAAGGAAGAAATGGATTAGACTGAGAGTTTAACTTTATTTTATGCTCAATCTCATGACATGAATACCTAAAAGAAGGAAAACCTTTCCTAAACGCCTTATAGCCTCTCATCCATAAGTATGGTGTGATACACACCCATGAATAAGACTCTACTCGATGCATCTTTTAGACTTCCTAGAAAACTTTAAAACCTTAGGCTTTGATACCAAGATTGTAACAACCCGACACTACACCCAAGTCATTACACGGTGCTTGAGGTCCTAAGAGACCACAGGCTAACCCATTAGATGGTACCTGCTTTGAGAACTGAATAATATAATCATGAATGTGGAAGAATAACTAAAGTACCATAAGGTTTTAAATATCTGAATTCAAATTAAGATATAAATCTAGGAAAATGATTGTCTAAATCTGATAAAGTATTGATTAACTGAACAATTAACTGACTGTAATGTCTGAAAAGCCTCTAAGACTGACTAACCGAGAGTTGATGGGACAGGCCCTAACTAACTCTACTAACTACTAAAATAAAGACATGAAATAAGAAAACCTGTCCTCGGGTGATGAGGACTCACCACTGCTACTGCACTTTTGAGAATCTAAGGGACTAACTGTGATTCGAGAACTGAGCATCAACACTTCTAATATGAGACATCATAGCACAAAAAAGGTATGCGATCAGTACTTTGAATATACTGGTATGATAAATAAGGTAGGCTGATATGCATGGTTTCATGAATAGGAATAATAAACTATCTAAATATATATGTAAAGCATGGGATACTGAATAGGGAGCATGAAATCTGTAGGCACTAGAAATATGTGAAACATGTAAATACTGTGTATGCTTGAGAATCTGTAAATAATAAAAATTCATGAAAATCTGTAGACACTGAGGCTACATGACCAAGTATATAACATGGACTGAGTAAAATCTATAAACTAAAATAACTGGAATCTGTATGCTTTTGTCAATAACACTAAGACTGAATAATTGAACAGAGATTGTAAGTGAGACTATATCTGAGATTGTCGGAGGTATCAGCTAACCGACATTCCCTAATTTAAGCTAATCGAGGTCCAATCTATAACCCCAGTTGGACGGGTTTTAATACTATGCCATGGGTACTAACGCTAGCTGTGTGGATCTACTAAACGTATATCATGTCCAAAGGACTAAGGGTGTCAAGCCTGAACAGACGGGTGACCCCTGTTAGATAGTCAAGCCTAATTGATGGGTGACTACTCATATCCTACATTGGCTACGTAGTTCTGTAGTATAGGGACTGCTACTAATGACTCTGCCTATCTGATGGGGAAGCCGCCATCCCTACACTCACTCGGTGCCAAATCCTACTCCCAACTGAATGACACTAAAATGCTAGACCATTCTGAGTTTAACTAATTATTCTGATAATGCTCATGGCAAAATCTAAAGTTATTCTGAAAATAATGAGACAACATTAGGTAAACAACTATGGTTTTGGGTATTCAATAGCCCTAGGACCCAAAACTATGGTAGTACCATGACATTAAAACATTGAAGGACATAGCATGAAGACTTATTAAAACAATTGCTCTTGTAGGCATTTTATCAAATACCTATAATTCATGGATTAAAATAATCATAGAATTACTAAAGGACTGGCATAATTGATATGAAATTATCTTAGAAAACACCTAGTCATGATTTAATTCAAGAAATGATAACACTAAAGCATGAGAAATCGAACAACAACAATAACTTCATTAAAATATGGTGTTAAATTAATGTTTATGGAGATTAATGGATGAAATCATGATTTAAAATCAAATAACTTAAAAAGATCATAACTTTATAATTAAAATGGTTACTTGGGATCTGTGGATGAAAAGAATCAATGGATGAACATCTAACATATCTTAATTGATAAATTTCCTGAAGTCCTTGATGGATTCTTATGGATTTGACTTGAAATTGAAGAGCTAGGGTTCCTAATTGGGAGAGAAAGCTTCTTTATTTGGATGAAAATAATCAAATAATGAATTTAAAAACATTTTTAGGGCTTAAAAGCACACCTGAGCAGATTAAAATAATGGGAAAGGAATATTCTAACCCTGGATGAAATATTAAAGTTTTGTGAAATTTTCCCGATTTGGACCCCTGGTATGACGCGCCACTATCACACCAAGCCATTGGAAAAAGGACCATTAGGAACTGGAAAAACACCTCGATGTGGATCTATCGCAATAAACCTTTGGATGCTAATTTGTCCACCTCCACGATGCGCCCACATCGTGGAAACCTACTGGAAATTAACAAATGGGAATTTGGCCTACTACACAATGCGCCATGATCGTGGATTCACACTGGAAATAGACAATTATTATTTAGGATGACTATAAAATGCACTGAGTGTTAAAATGATGGGGTTTTATGACTGAAACTTAAAATTGTCATAACTTCTTACCCGGTTATCAAATTTAGGCAAATTTTTTATTGTTGGAAAACTAATTGAATTTTCTACGCAATGGCAGACTCTAAACTGAAAAATAATGAGTATTTCAGAAATTTTATATACAAATACTCATACACTGGGACTTATATTATTCTAGGGAAATCGCCATAACTTCGTACCCGGTTATCAGATTTGGACAAATTTTAATCGTTGGAAAGCTAATTGAATTTTCTACGCAATGACAAGTTATAAAATAAAAAATAATGAGTATTTCAAACATTTTATATACGAATAATCATGCACTGAGACATACATTATGCTTGGGAAATACGGTGTGTTACAGACAGTCAGTTGGTTTTTAGTCTATTTGATTTTTCAACCATGTTGCATTATAATGTAGTATTACATCATACCAATATTTTTTCAAATTTTTTATGCACATGTTATCCCATTATTATTTTTTCAGTGCCCACAACATATACCAGATCATGGGTTGGCTTGGGGTTTCTTGAGGAAACACATGTACTCCATTCCAACCATTTAAATAATATACCAATTCAATCTCAAAATCATCAATTTAAAGCATGAATAATCAATTCCAAAGATGAGACAAGTAATTCAAATAGCAACCACCAAAACCCCTCAATCCAATTTCAAAACACACAACTTAAATCACATGAAAAACCATTTAATTTATGTTATAATATAAAATTAAAGTTTAGGGAAGAGAAAAATGCCTGAAACACATAGGAATTTGAAGTCAATTTAAAGTTTAAAGCCTGAATGATGAATTCTCTATGAAACCCTTAAGCTTTCTTGGTTGGAGAGTTAAAGATATCTTTTAAACTGAAGTAAAAGAGTCACTTTTATGTTTATAAGTCATGGAAAGAGTGAAAAAAATAAAATCTCCTAACCCCAAGTGAATAGAAACAAAACTAGATAATGTTTGCACCTTAGCGTGGCACGCCATTATTACGGAGGTTATCCTTCATGACACACTGATATCGCAGAGGGTAACCTCCATGACATGATGATATCATGGACCCTTACTACCACAAAAATTTTCAAACTCTTCCCAAACCCCCACTCAATACCCCTAAACACAATTCAAGTCAAAAATTAATATTACGTATGTGGGAGGGTCAAAAATAAAATGATCAAAATTTTAAGGGACTTACAATAATGTTAGCTACCCTTGTCTACAATGGTGATTCAACAAGTATTGGGATTCTTAGGTTGCTTAGCCGGCACTGGTTACATTCTAGTTGTTTTGAACACCCAGCTCATATTCTTGCAACATGTCATTATTGTAGCACCAAGATGGATACAAGCTCTGAAATAGGGGTGTATCCCCAGTAGGTACTTGTACCGGTAATAATTGATGATGCGCATGGACTATTTTGTAAGTTTATGAAGATAAAACCCCGATATTCCATGGTATAAAGGCTGGGGATGCATTTGAGCTCTCGATAGATTATTTGAAATTTTATAAAAATGGCTATTGTTGAAAGGTATGGCATGGATTTTATTTTCTTCAACTGCAAAATAAGGTCAATCAATGGTGGAGATCATATATGGAGTGTAGAGCAACCTTACCCCCACTTACTTAGGCACAATTATAGAATGTATATCTTAAGAAATATATTTCGTGTACTTATCATAACTAGAAAAAGGATGAGTTTCTAAGGTTGGAGCAGGGTAAAATGTCTAATTTAGTTTATGAGGCCAAGTTTCATGCTCTATCTTTTTATGCCCTATAGTTGATAACCTCAGAAGAAGAGCAAATAATATATTTATAAAGGGTCTAAGCTCAGGGATTCATTTGGCTACCTTATCTATAGCCGTGTCTGGTAAACTTTTTTTTAGAATATTGTTAAAATTTCTAAGAATGCTGAAGTTGAGAAATAGAGCAAGGTGAAAGCGGAAGAGAAGAAGGCTCAAACTTTGGCTAATTTACTAGCACTTCCCCAAAGAGGTGCAGTTCTTTTCAGTTGTATCATTCATCCATGCTAGTATTAGAAGGGGCATCATCAAGGATTAGTTATCAGCCTTCTTGGGTCAACAACTACACTCCCTCTTTTTCTTTAATTTAGAGGAATACTTTGGGGACCAAATGCTTTAAATATGGAGGTATGGTATATATAAGGATAAATTTCTCTAATTTCTTGTCTATGGTCAAATTAATATAGCAACTAACTTTCACAGCTCTAGTTTTGGTATGTTGAGGAAATAGTAGTCATCCACAAGGTGCGCTGGTATCTAAGCTAGGGGTGGAAACTAGGATAATAGAAGGGGAGGGGACAAATGGCTAAAAATGGAGCACAAGATGGTAAAAGTGGCAGTCAGGGTGGTATTTGTTCTTGAATATCTTGATAATCTTATGTATCTGTCTACATAAATTAGGGTGTTTGTATGTGTTAATCGGGTATATCATGTGCATCCTGTGATGTTTATGGGTTTTAAGACCCTGACAGACTTGGTTATCTTAGACATGGAAGAGTTTTATTTTACCTTAAGGATGATTTGCTTGTCTCCTTATCATAATGTTCATGATTGTTTTGCTAAAAATATTTCTGTGGTAATATATAGAAATTGAAGGTAGAGTGGTAGGGTACCTTTAAGACTAATATAGTGAGGATAACATCCTTCGTGCCTAAAAGATAGTAAAAAGAGGGTGTAGAGCATTTTTAGCCCATCTTTGAAAGAATAAATCTGTAGTTCCTCCTATAGTTTCCATTCCAATGGTATGTGAATTCTTAAAAGTACTTCTAGATGATATTTTAGGTATGCCTCTAGATTGGAAAGTTGACTTTTGTATAGACTTAGAGTCGAGGAATAAACCCATTTCTATTCCTCCATATTGTATGGCACCTGTAGAGTTAAGACAATTGAAATCCAACTACTATATTTATTAGAAAAGGGATTCATCCGTCCAAGTTTCTCTCTTTGGGATGCACTACTGTTTTTGTGAAAAGTAATGATGGTAGTATAAAGATGTGCATAGACTACTACTAGTTGAATAAGGTGATCATTCATAACAACTATCCCTTGCCTAGAATAGATGATTTATTTGACCAGTTATAAGGGTCTGTAGTGTTATCTAAGATTGATTTGAGTTAGGGTTATCATCAACTCAAAATCAGGGTAGAGAACATCCTAAATACTGCTTTTTGAACTCGTTATGGACACCATAAGTTTTTGGTTATGTATTTTGGCTTGAACAGTGTCCCAATTACTTTCATAAGCTTGATGAATTGAGTGTTTAAGTCCTTTTTGGATTCATTCATCATTTTTTTTATTGATGACATACTTGTTTATTCTAAAAGTGAGGAAGAACATGAGGCTCATTTATGTACTATGTTGAAATTATTGAAGGAGGAACAATTATATGCTAAATAATCTATGTACAAATTCTATCTTTCTTTGGTATCCTTCTTAGGGAACATGGTTTCTAAAAAAAGGGGCTGTGGTGTACTTCTAAAAATTTGAGGTTGTTAAGAATTGGACCATACTAATGGTTGTAATAGAGATCGATAGTTTTGTAGGGTTGGCCAGTTACTACTATCGGTTTATTAAAGAATTTATTGCCATTACTTCGCACCTGACCCATTTGACTCAGAAAGAAGTTTCTTTTAAATGGGATTGCAAGTGTGAGGAGATATTTCAAAAGCTTAAAACTTTATTAACTTTGACTTCGGTACTAACTCTGTCTATTGAGGAAAAAGATTTTATCATATTCTGTGATTGCTTATGCTTCGAGTCAACTGAAGCCTTATGGTAAAAATTTCCCCATGTATGACTTGGAGCCAATTGTTGTAGTGTTCTCTATGAAAATTGTGAGAAACTATCTCTATGGGGTAAAGTGTGAGGTGTTCATCGAACACCATAGCTTGAAACATATGTTCACTCAGATGGATCTAAATCTATGAAAGAGGAGATGGATGGAGTTGATTAAAGATTATGATATATAAATCTTGTATCACCTGAGTAAGGCCAATGTGGTGTTGGATGCACTAAGCCAAAAATAGTGAGCATAGAGAGCCTAACATTTTTGGAGGAGTCCAGTCACCCATCGGCGATAGAGGTATGTTCTTTGGCTAATGGTTTTCTAAGATTAAGGAAAACTAGCAAATGAAAAGTGTTGTCCCATGTGGAGGCTAGGTCTACTTTCTATGATCAGATATGATAGTTTGAGGATAAGAAAATGAACAATCTCAGGGAGAAAGATTTACAAGGGAAGGTGAAGAAGGTCATTCTAGATAATGAAGGGGCCTTAAAAATTAGAGGTTGGTTGTGTGTACCTTGGATGGATCTTAATTTCCACCATTCTGGTCAAGGCTCATGATTCAAAGTACTCTATACATCTGGTTTCCAACAAGATGTATAGAAACTCGAGGAAATATTAATAGTGGTGAAGGATGAAGCTTGAGCCGGGGGTCTATCGGAAACAACCTTTCTACTTCTTTAGAGGTAGAGGTATGGACTGTGTACATCTTACCCCCCCGACCCCACCAGGTGGGAATACACTGGGTTTGTTGTTGTTGTTGTTGTTGAAGGATGAAGCTTGACATCATAAATTTTGTGTCTAAGTGTCAAAACTGCCAACAAGTCAAACAAAAAATCAGAAGCCTGGTCGTACTTTTTAGTGGATGCCCATTTTAGAGTGAAAATGGGAACGGATAATGATAGATTTTGTGGTTGTTTCTTTGATTTCACCCAAATAATACCTCTTAAAAATTACAAAGCGGTCATTGAATCAAATATAGAATCCAACAAGGCTGGGGTCGATCCTACAGGGAATAGGATGAAATTATATCAAGTATTTGTCTAAGTAATTGGAAAATAAGTAAAAGAGGGGGGTTTTGTAAAACAAAAGAGTAATAGTAGCGATTGTTGGTTGTTGAATTTGTAATAAATATGAGAAGAGAACTAGGACTATGTCACCAATAACTTCATAATTTTGTATGTTCTCTATTAGTGACATCTTGTGGTATTAAACATGCAGAATTGATAGGCTATGTATCCTCTAATTGAATAGATTACACCCCTTGTAAACTAGACTCAATAACAAAGGTTCACGTGTCATGGATTTTTCATTACTAACCCCTCTCTATGATACCAATATAGTCTTTCCTATTTACCGACTCAAGTATAATTAAATGATGATAGCCCAAGGCTTGTCATTGATTCACTATTCCTATATAATAACCCTTGTTAAAGTCCAGAGTAGATATAGGATGAGTTCCAACATGTGCACTCACTAGAAAGAAAACAAAGCTAAGGAATCAATAATACATTCCCAAATACCCTTCGAGAATCTACTTGTACTTTGAACACTATTTTATTAATCGATCATGGTTCCCACAGCCGTAGGTGCGGTTTCTAGATACTCATAATTACAAGCACACAACCCTAGGTGGTGTATAGGCACACATAATTGCAAGAACAAAGAAAGAATTCATATATGTAAACATAGTTATGAACTTATAATAATAAAAAAACTCCAAAATCTCAACTTGAATTAAAACCCTAGAATCTATGTTTGTGAAATCCCAAGAATATGCCTTTGAATCTCACAATATAATGTTGTAAACTATGAAACAGTGTAAACACATACAAAAATCCCTATAGGGGTATTTAAAGACAAATTAAAACCTATCCTACTACAAATAGGAAATCTGGGTCAGTTTGCATCAGACGATAGAAAGGTACGATCGTAGTTAGAAACCACAATCGTCCTGTGGCCTCGTGATTGGTCTTATGGATTTTTCATCTTCAGGTCTTTATTGGTATGCTTATCTATACGGACTCATGGTTTCTAGACACTATTATTCCTAGTGCTTATCTGATCCATCCTTACTTCAATCACCTGCAACCTTTACATCTAGACCTTCTTCCTATAACCTCAAGGTACGCTCATATGTTCATTACACAGTTGTGAATATCCCTCATCTAATGATTGTCACACTTAACTCCTACATATTTGTTTCTAGGTCGTTGTCCCATAACCCAAAGCTAGAATATATGTTTATGGCACGATTATGGGAGCTCTTCATCTGATCATATCTTGAGGACACCTTCTTTGATTCAATCCATGACTACCTTGGTATGACTGGGTTAAGATCCCGTGGTTTTTCCTTCAATTGTCTGAATCCTTTTAAGTTTAATTTTCTATGCTTTTCTTTTTTGAGCCTATTTATCCTACAATAGTGGAAAAACCTATCATATCCATAGAAACATACCTTTGTAGTTGTAAATATTCGTAGTTTTAAGTGCTCAAGTACAGTAAATCCATGGAACATTAACACCCTAAACTTAGAATGTTGCATGTCCGCAGACAAACAAAACACAATAACCTAAACAACATGCTTAACATAGAGAACACCAAAAATACTATGGCAGTCCAGGATTTACAAAAAGCAAATTTTAAGCATGCATTCACAAAAACATAGTTCAACACCCTCCAGTGACATTCAGAGTCAACAAGTGCAGTACGTATACAAATTAAATACCATAACACAACCATATCAAGATATATCATTACATTGTCAGTAGATAACCCATCACGTTAGATATATGATACCACCTAAAAAAACAACAACTAAACTATAACCTTTATTTCCTTACAAAAAATAATTACCAACACTCAGTATATGCAAGGTAAATCAAGAATTGGGATGAAGTCAAATCTTGCACTCTTTCAAGGTTGAGTGCATTTACTACCATAGGTTTGCCCATATTTTCCACGCCTTAGATTTGAGATAGTAGGATTAGGATCACTATAGGTATTTATTGGCTTGTAATGTAGGATCAAAGTTGGTATTATATATAGGTATAGTGACTAATCCTTCTTGACACTGCACTAATTCTAGCTTCCACTTTATCTAACTTCTTTTATTGCGCCCCTTTTTTCAACTATTCACTTTTTAGACCCCAAGTTCAGTTTTATTTTATTCAATTTCTCTTTTTATTCTTCTTATCAACGCCCTTCTCCTTTTTCTTTTCTTTTCTTATATTTTTATTTTTCTTTTATTTTCACACCACACTTTCCTCATTTTTTCTTTTCACTACACATTCTTAATACCTAACTTTCCATGCACCTCTATAATAGTTACCCTTAACTTAAATGATTTGCCTGAGTTGAGGTAAGCAGTTTCAAAGAAGGGACTAGGGCCAAAGAAGGTTCATTGTTAAATTTGGAAAAGTGAATAGGATAATTCAAAAAAAGGTCTAATTAGTCTCAAAATTAGGCTCAAAGGATATTTTGTTCATTTGATAGGCTTATTAGGCTTTTAGTGGACTTATTTAAAAAAATGGTTTATGATTCTTTCCTAAAATTTTGTCCTATATCTTTAGAAAGACCGATCGGACAAGTTCTAAATAGCACACACAGATCGACTAGGTACATCCTCACATACTCTCACCTCAGGGTTATTATCTCTATTAGTACCTATTTGGTTCATGAACAGTCAAGCCAGGTTATCACACTGATACTACTAATACCATAACTAAGATCGAAATATCGGTTATAGTTCTAGAAAGCACACAACATAGTAGAAATAATTTTTTTGGAGGGTTATCATTTTAACAACCTAAAATAATTTGCATGCTCTTTATTACTTATGACTGCAACTAGTTTTTTCAGTTTGCTCAAAGTTACACACAAAATATCAAACAAACACAAAAACATAAATAAACATCTAAACATGTCATTTCTAACTACGATAGCACATTCGAGGAAAAAGAACACAACAACAAAAACCTTTGATTGTAGTACACCCCCACCCATAACTTATAAATCATCAATGTCCCCATTACACACAATCATAACAATAAAAAAATAGGTAAAGGACATACATGATAACACTAGATGCCCTTTGTACTCTAATTAGTGGGGGTTTGAGATAGTACCCTTTCATCCTCAGCTCCTCTTGTAGACTCAATCATGGTCGAGGAATTCTGTTTTACGTGGGCATCGGTGGCGGGTGGTGCACTTAAAGTCTCAAATTTAGGGGTAATTTGTGACACCCTCAAACTCCGGTATACCACCTCAAATGCTAGTGGTATCTCAACTCTCTCCAGAATTACTGCCTCAGAGATTAACGCATTATTATTTGATTTCTTTATTTTCTTCTTTCTACTATTATTTTTCCTATTTTCAGGTTCTTTTTCCCTGGGTCCCTTTTCCAAGGTTGCAAATCCAAACCCATATCCTCTAAATTCGTATCATCACCCTCAACCATCAGGGGACTAATGTAAAAATCCAGGACTATAGAGTCTATATCCATCACAAAATCCACCAATGAAGGATGTGTGAGGGTGGAGAAGGTACAACTGGCATTGTCCACTCAATAAGAATCTAAACGACTTCAATGTGGCATGTTGTAGCCAAAACCCTCATATTAAAAGCTTGGACGAAATCAACCTTAGCTGATATCTGTCTCTCAAACCTATCAAAGTTGGTTTGCACTACCCAAACTACCTTCTTAATTTCATCATCCACGCAGGGTTTAACCCCTACCTTTAACTTCCGAATCCTCACATTATGTAGCACCTGTGTCTATAAAATTTGATCTGACTAAGCATTCAATACAAAGTATAATCTGCTGGAGCATATGTATATGCACCTAATAGTGTTATAGCCAATTATTTTATGGATAAAGTAGCATAGACCTCATACTCCAGAATCTTAGTAGTTGGACCACTCCCAACTATATCAGGAATCACCAAAGCCTAAGCTATAACAGTCGGGTTCCTCAAATCCTTGATCAATGACATATTTGCAATCCTTGTAGGCTGAATAAATCTTTCTATGACACCAATGGTGGGAACACCTTAGTTCCACAACAATTGTGTGATCAAATATAGGAATGGAAAAGTGATGTTAGACTTTATCATCCTATGTTGTATCTCTTTCGTCATAATCTATAGGTTGTTCAGCTCCAACTCTAATATTAATGCAGAAACTGACCCCACATTAGTCGCCCCCAAAGTGTTGTCATTAGCTATGGGTGTAACATAGTACGTCGACCACCAAGCCTTGGAAAAAAACTTCTACATGTTCTTATAGATTGATGATCTATTGATCCACGAAGTATTTTCACCATTTTCCATAATGTAACACACTAACCACCTAAAATGCATCAGTTTATCATCCATACTCAGCATTATTTCTCTCTTTAGATTATTTATTTGGAAATTATATTCTGGGATATCCTCTACAAGATTAAATACATCGCAGAATAAGTGATTAGAGATTTCCCTAATAGAGATGTCCATTTCAGTGTCCCAGGCTCAGATAGTGTCAAATCGGGATTGCTTCTTTATATCTTTTTTTTTGAAGGAGTCATATTCTGTAGCATAGAAACATAATTAGCATAAAACTCCCATACCAACTTAGGACCATAGGTATTGAGGGGTTTGGTTAGCCACCCTAACTCGTACTTCTCAAAGTGCGGCACCAACTCTAGGATCATCTGGAGGGACTCAAGAAAAATTTAGAGCTACTCTTGAATATTGTTCTTATTATTGTGTCAGTCATTTAGTGTAACTCCATTTATATAGTTCCAAGAGTTTGAGACTACCCATAAATGTGGATTAATACCCTTTTATAGTAGGGTAATAACAGTAACCTCAAAATATTTAAGATTGAATGCCCTCTCTTTATCTGAGGAGCAAATCTCCTCAGTGATACGCCCAAATTACAACTCTCGTTAGAAAGTGTAAGCGGTCGCTGTCAAATATAGAACCCAACTGGGTTGGGTGTCGAATCCCACAGGGAATACTATGGTCATTAAGTATTGCGATTATTATTAGACTGTTGATCGAAGGTTCCAAGATAAGGGGGGGTTTTGGTTTAAGTGCACAATAATATTATTAATGTAACGAATGAGAAGATATGTGTAATAATATTTGATTACAGAGAATGATAAGTTAGGGTTATGTGCACCTTGTATCTTCTACTTCTCTATTAACTATGAGTAATACGGATTTTATGCATGCATGCACTTATAGAGAGACGTATTCTAATTCTAAATCCAAGTGTTTTTTAACCATCAAGGATTTATTCACCTTAGTTCTTTTGAATCTAAAGTGTACAACAAATTATACGAAATCTCCAAGACGTTAATCCTACTAAGGCATTAACGTGTAAAATAGAGGTTGGAAACCCTATTTTCTTGTCACACTCTCTTTTCCAAACAGTAACTTTTCTATCGAACAAGTTATTGCTATAATGACGCATTCCCTATGTTTGCAACCACGAGAATTCAATCAAAATGAAGAGAGTAATGATATAAGTGGCGTGACATATCATAAGTTCACAAAACCCATAGCAATAGAGAGTATACTACAAGGTTTCCATAATCCTAACAAATAAGCTTAGCTACTCATGAATAAAACAGAAATCAACATAGAAATATTCATCATACCAAAACAACGAATGATCTTGGTGATGAAGATGACTAGCAAAATTTAGAGAGAAACACGTTTCTCTCTCTCTGTCGTCAAAGCTGCGCTGCTTTCTACTGTTTTCAAAATATTACAGAATCTGAATAATTCAATAATCGCTAAAAATTCAGCCATAAGACTTTTAATAACATACTTCTCTAATAAATTGCTACTGCATCCTTAACTATTTAAAAATATTCAGTTTGCCCGGGAAAAAGGTCCCATACATCACATTTAGTCCAAAAGATGCTTTCCTTTTTATGTGAAGTTTTCCTTTGCTGTCGACAGGTACCCAAAGTGCTGAAATCTTCCTCATTAGTACCTGAAAAGCATGCTAATCACATAGGTCAGCTCACTTAACTAAAAATGGACTAAAAGTGCAAGACTTATGTATTTTATTCTCAAAACTTAGCTAAAACATGGGTAAGTTATGGTGCTTAGACGTATAAATACACCCAACATCACCACCCCACACTTAAAGCTTTGTTTGTCCTCGAACAAAATAGTACATCTATGCGAATACCTAACTAAACTTCACAAGAGCAACACAAAATTTTCAACAAGACATACACAAAAATTATTAACAAAGTAGATTTCTTGATCATTACTAGAAACAACTCACCCTCCAACATAGACTCATTAAGTTGGTTAATTCGTATACACAAGTTAAGACAAAGAAAATTATATAAAACTGCCTAACAATTATCAACCATGTGCGCTCACACAAAATGTTACCCATAATCACTCATAGTTTTGCATTTTTCAGAAATATGGGTATAAGAACTTACTTGTTCTCACTCTCACAAGGAATTCTTAGATTAAAACTGATGACCATATGCTTGCCCTTAGTGTAATGCTCCACTAATATCAAAATGCTAAGGTTAGGATCAAATAGGTCTTTACGGGTTGTAATGAAGGCTAAAGGGACAGGTAGGACTATTTTGGCTAGAAATGGTGACTATGTTCCCTAAGCGCTTTAATACACTACATTATGCCATTTATACTAACTTTTAACAACCACTCTACCTTCCTTTCATCTACCAACCCCCTTTCACCCATTTTGTTACTCAATCAAAAACACAATGATGGGAATATACAACTTTTTTATTTATTTATTTATTGTTTATTAAGCATCCCTATGATAGCCACCCTCGATCACAATATTTTTATGTACCAATAACTAAACTTTGGGCATCACTTTCACCATTTTCCTCTTATTTTGCCACACTCTTTACTCAACTTGATTCTACAATTTAAAGCGCTTAGGAGCTTTTGGATCAAATTATGGTCTTTTAAAAAAAATGGATTAGGCTACATATGAGGTTGCCAAAGAAAATAGCTAAAGGCTCAAAGGGTGTTCACTAGGGCAATGTACAAATGTAGGTAAAAAGAATATAAAAAGAATTAGGGCTGCCAAAGAAATGCCTAAATTATCTCCTAAACTCACAATCTTTATTTCGCTTCACACACACCAGGAAAGTTCTAGCATCAGTCACAACAAAGAATATACAATAACCTTACACACACATGGCACATGGTCAACTTAATTAGGAGCATTATAGATTCTTGACCTAGCAGATGAATGAATTAAACCACAAGCAATTATCACAAAATGAGTCACAACTTAGAGCCTAAATGTTTCAATAGTAGTGATTCAGCACAAACTCCTGTTATAATGCCATGCCGTCTATAAGAACTATTTCATGCAAAAATTTAACAATTACAAATAACTAACTATGACTAAATCAAAACAACTAAAGAATAAATGCAGGCAAGCAGTACACAATATAGCAGACAAGGTAATCTGCAAACATATACCCGCACCCCACACTTATACGGAACACACTGCCCTCAGTGTAAATAAATAAGCAAAAACCTGGTTAGTCAAACTCTTTCTCTACATCCGGGGTCATACTCCCTTTGTCAGAATCTTCATCAGAGTCTTCATCATCAGAGTTGTCCTCCATATAAGAGTCTAGCAGTCGGTGATAATCATCTATTGACACATCATCATCTAGAGGTTCCTCAAAATTTACCCCCACTCCACACATGGCCCGACCATGCTCATTAAGCGGGTAGTTATAGTCTAATTACCGAAGCTCTGCATCAGTCGACACACGACCCCCATTCATCATAGTAAACCTATTCATGCCATACAAATGGCGAAAAAAACTTTTATCTCGAGCATGTCTCTCAGCAGTGGTAAGGTTGATGCCTTGACCAGTTTCTGGATCTTTGATTTTCGTGAGATCTACCTTCTTCGGGTTATGTGGAAACTTATGGTCTGCTGGCTCCTCCTCAATATGCTCTTTTCTTAAAATTGCAGTCAACAAGTTGCCGAAGCTGAAATGAGACCTTTTGTGTACCCTTGCTTTCGCATCGACGTTTGTATAACTGTACCAATTTGATGGGAACATTTGTCATAAGAGCATATACCAAGCAGACTTGATCACGCGTGATCTTAGTGTATTGTTTCCCAGGAATCAAGAAGGAATTAACTATTCTTAACCATATGGGAGCTTCTCTATTCAAAAAAGCATATGGGTAAGTATTGTGATGACCATTATCTTTGTGACGAGTCCACCGGGTCATGGACCTTGATCCACACAACGTATGTTTGATGGCTCTGTAGGGAGGTCTGTGGTAGAGCTCCTTAAGTGGTGAGTGATCCATACTTGGAGTACCCAGGAAAGAGTTGAAGAAATCAGCGTTCAATTGCAAGACTTGCCCCCAAATCTTTACTTTATTTCCCGTAGTCCTTGGGGAACAGTTGGCATAAAACTCTCGAGTCAAATCAAGATTACATTCGCCCATATCTCGGAAGATAAAGTCAAGATTTAGTGCCATAATCTTTGCCAAAATGCGAAGGCAGTTCTTTGCTAAACTTTCCTTCTGCATCAAATCCACATGGACATATTTCTTCACCATATTGTTTCTATTCCATTCCTTCCCTTCCTCCTCCAGAACCCATTTGATCCCAAAAGTTTGTCGAGGAACTTGATGAGAGGAGGAATTAGCCTGGTCCTTTCTTGACCTTTTGTGACCTTTTTGAGAGCTGGATGCTTTTTCCTTTCCCTGTTGTCCTTTCGGAGCCATGTTACCTGAGATCATAAGAGGGTCATGTTAATCTCACTTCGTAAAATTTAGTATAATCAAAAGAGAAAATAGTGATGGCACCACCCCACACTTAATTTGTTTGTACAAACTAATTGAGTGAGTGATGTCGATTACTCAGACTTCATCTACATACATTTAGGTGGTATGTGCCAACAACATTATTAGCGCAGTCACACTGTAAACCCTTCACTTTACATAACAATTTCTCAGTTTAATATAGAGAAGCAGCACACAATGGTCATGTAATCTTGACTATCATTTCCAACTTTATTTCATTGGAGTAATGCAATCTTTGAACAAGACTACCACATAGAAATCTTATTATGTTATAGCATAGAAACAATCACACAATCTTATGCTTGTGGTCAATCATGATCATTACATCGATGAACGAATCATTTAAATAGTCAAGCTTACAACTCCCAAAATTATGCATTAAACTTCAATATCTCAACTCCATAATAATAACAAATTACGACAGTGAATACCAATCAATACATGCTGGAGTAAAATTAAGATCACCTACGAGAATCCTTTCACTCAATGAGATGTATTTTTCAAAAATCATACCAAAATAACCATACTCTTATCACCAAGCACTACTACAAAATCTAGTTAACCATTATAAGTGTAGCACTGAAACAACTACAGAACATGAAAGAACAACTTACTTGGTGATTAATTCGTGATGAATAGGGAAGGTGAGCCTGCAGGATTAGATGAGAAAAGAGAAAAACTTAGAGAGGGCAAGGTTGGGCGGCGCTTAGGTTTAAGAAAACTTTAGTGGTGTTTAAAGGTAGAGGATATATTTAAAGGATGAGCCATGGGTCGGGTTGGTCCATTCACAAATGGGTTAGTAGGCAAAAATTATGTTGATAGGCGGCGCCTATAGCATTGCCTAAGCATAAGTAGGCGACGCCTATAGCATTGCCTAAGCATAAGTAGGCGGCGCCTAAACTATTGCCTATGTTGGCATAGGCGACGCCTAACCTATTACCTATGTTGGCATAGGCGGCGCCTAGCCTATCACCTATGTGAGGCAGTGAGCATAGGCAATTGCATAGGCGGCACCTAGCCTATTGCCTATGTTGGCATAGGCGGCGCCTAGCCTATTGCCTATGTTGGCATAGACAATTGGAAAAATGGCGCACTCTTGGTCGAAAAAGGGCCATACCTTGAGGTCACAAAATAAAGTCGCACCGCGAAACTTTTTCTTTGTGTCGAACCTACATAACTCGAGGCGCGACTCTAATGCAAATCATACTTGAACCTTACACATTTGACCACTCCCGCTTATCTATATTGTTCTATCATTCCTAGACTTACCATCATTGACATGACTCACTTTCAAATCAAAATTGGGTCTAATCTCCTCCTTTGCACTGCATGCACCTACACTTTATCAAAAACAACAAAAATGATTACAAGGATGGGTTGCCTCCCACCAAGCGCCTTAGTTTTGGTCGTAGCTCGACTCTTTTTATTGAATTTTTATTTACCAAAAATAAATCCTAGTAAAATAATGGGTTGCCTTCCATGTAGCGCTTGATTTATTGTCGCAGCACGACATAGTTATCTCGATTACTCAGACTTCATCAGGATATATGGTGTCTATACATTTTATCGAGTCGGTTGGACCAATATATAGCTTCACTCTTTGGCTATTCACCTTAAAGACACCACCAACATTGTTTTCTAACTCCACTACTCCAGATGAGTAAACTTCGCTAATTCTGAATGGACCAGACCATTTAGACTTCAACTTACCTGGAAACAGCCTCAGTCTGGAGTTGAAAAGAAGTACCAAATCACCTTTCTGAAAGTTTCGTTGGATAATCCTCCGATCATGGTAATTTTTCCTCCTTTCCTTGTAGAGATCTGCTCTTTCATATGCATTTAGATGGAATTCATCCATCTCATTCAGCTCTCCCAATCTCATATTTATAGCATCATCCCAGTTCAGGTTAAGCTGCTTCAGTGCCCACATTGCTTTATTTTCTACCTCAATTGGCAAGTGACAAGCCTTTCTATAAACTAGTTGGTATAGTGACATGCTAATTGGTGTCTTAAACGCGGTCCTATATACCCATAAGGCATCGTCCAACTTTCTGGACCAATCTTTCCTGCTGGCATTCACAGTCTTAGCAAGGATCAGCTTGATTTCCCGGTTCGAAACCTCCACCTGCCCACTAGTTTGTGGGTGGTACGGTGTAGCTACCTTATGTTTCTTAACCCCATACTTTGCCAATACGGCTCGAAATAGCTTTTTGCAGAAATGTGATCCTCCATCACTTATGATGGTATGGGGTACCCCAAAATGAGAGAAGATGTTTCTCTTTAAGAACGCCACAACACTCTTACCTTCATTATTAGCTAGCGCGAATGCTTCGACCCATTTGGATACATAATCCACAGCAACTAAGATATATTTCATCCCAAATGAGCTCATAAATGGGCCCATGAAATCAATACCTCAGACATCGAATAACTCTACTTCAAGCATTTTGGACATGGGCATCTCATGGTGGTTTGAAATAGAACCTTGCCACTGACACTGATTACATCTTCTTACAAAATCGTAGGCATCCTTGAATAATGAAGGCCAATAGTAGCCACTTTGCAGTACTTTCTTGGCCGTCCAATCACCTGCATGGTGACCTCCTACTTGGGAAGCATGGCTTGCTTCCAATATGCTGGGCACCTCTACATCTGGGATGCACCGCCTAATAATACCATCAGCATATCGTCGAAAAAGATAAGGCTCATCCCAGAAGTAATGTTTCACATCATGCATGAACTTTTTCTTTTGATGAAGCGAGAGATGCTCAGGAATCACTTCGCTCACCACGTAGTTGGCATAATCTGCATACCACGGTAAGTTTTCCACCGTAGTTGCTAGAATCTCTTCGTCGAGGAATGCATCATCAATATCAAGGTCGGTCTACACTGTGTGCTCACTCTCAAATCTAGATAGATGATCAGCCACTTGGTTTTCACAACCTTTTCTATCCTTTACCTCAAAATTGAATTCTTGAAGCAGTAACACCCACCTAATTAGACTTGGATTAGCATCCTTCTTTGCCATTAGATATCTTAGAGCCGCATAATCTGTATGAACCACTACTTTGGTTCCCAACAAGTAAGCACGGACTTTTCAAAAGCATAAACAACCGCTAGAAGCTTTTGTTCAGTGACAGTATAGTTCTTCTGTGCTCCATTCAAGGCCTTACTCACGTAGTAGATTGGATAAAATAGCGTTTCTTTTTTCTGACAAAGTACAACACCCAAGGCTACACCACTTGCATCACACATAACTTTAAAGGGTAGAGACCAATTAGGTGCTACAATAATAGGGGCTTCAACTAGCTTCCCCTTGAGGTATTCAAATGCCTTCAAGCAATCTGCACCAAAGTAAAACTTTGCTTCCTTCTCCAAAAGTTTGCATAATGGGTTTGCAATCTTGGAGAAGTCTTTAATAAACCTCCGATAAAAACCAGCATGACCGAGAAAACTACGAACCCTCTTCACAGAAATTAGAGGTGGTAGTGTATCGATAACTACAATCTTGGCTCGATCAACTTCAATTCCCTTTTCAGAGACTTTATACCCTAGAACAATGCCTTCCTTAACCATAAAATAACACTTCTCCCAATTCAGCACCAGATTGAATTCCACACATCGCTGCAAAGCCATACTCAGATTTGCCAAGCATGAATCAAATGACTCACCTACAACCAAAAAGTCATCCATAAACACCTCCAAGGTGTCTTCAACCATAACAGAGAAAATGGATAGCATACACCGCTGAAAAGTGGTAGGTGCATTACATAGCCCAAATGGAATTCGTTTGAATGCAAAAGTACCATATGGGCATGTAAAAGTGGTCTTCTCCTGATCTTTAGGATCAATGCAAATCTGATTATATCCGAAATAACCATCCAAGAAATAGAACCATCCCTTTCCTGCTAATCGATCAAGCATTTGATCCATGAATGGCATTGGGAAGTGGTCCTTTAACGTCCACGAGTTTAGCTTTCGGTATTCCATACACACCCTCCACCCAGTGACAGGCCTGAGTAGAATTAGCTCATTCTTTTCGTTCGCTACTACTGTCATGCCCCTCTTCTTGGGCACACATTGTACAGGATTCGCCCATTTACTATCTAAGATTGGATACACCACCCCTGTATCTAACCATTTTATGATTTCTTTCTTCACCACCTCTTTCATAGATGGGTTCAGACGACGCTGATGCTCAATAGTGGGTACGCAATCTTCCTCGAGCTGAATCTTATGCATACATATACCAGGAGGGATACCAATTATATCAGCAATAGTCCAACCAATAGCTCTATTGTACCTCTTCAGAACAGAGATGAGAGACTCTATTTGTTGTTCACCTAAATCAGCAGCAACAATAACCGACAGTGTATTTTCACTACCCAAGAATGCATACCTTAGATGACTGGGTCATTCTTTCAATTCTAGCACTGGTGGCTCTTCAATGGATGGCTTCGGCGGTGGTGAAGGTCGATGTTTAAGGTCAAGGTCCAGCTTCTTGAGGGCATATGAATACGACCCCATTCCTGTCAAAGCACAGATAGTTCCTTCGTACTCTTCAACATCCTCACGCTCAAAGTTCAAAAGCACAGCGACCAATGACTCAACAGTAAGCTGCTTCTCTAAAGATAATTCCTTCTCATCCTCATAATAAACATCAGCTATAGAGAACACATTCATATTCTTGGGCTGCTTCATTGATTTGCATACATCAAAATGTACCACTTTATTATTCATCCGAAATAAAAGCTCATTTGCTCGCAGATCAATAAGCACACTTTCTGTTGCGAGGAAAGGTCGACCCAAGATTATGGGCACCACAAAATCCACCTCGCAATCCGAAATAACAAAGTCTGCAGGAAAAATGAAGGTAGAAACCTTCACTAATACATCATACAAGATACCAATAGGTCATTTTACCGACCTATCTGCCATTACAAGCCGCATGTTGGTTGGTATAGGATCGCCCAACCCCAACTGTCTATAGATAGCTAGCGGCATCAAATTAGTGCTAGCCCCCAGATCACATAAGGCCTTAGCAAAGTCTAAAGATCCAACCATGCAAGGAATAGTGAAAGCACCTGGATCTGCCTTCTTCTGTACCAAAGACCTTGTGGCAATGACACTTCAATAATGAAAATTATCTACCAGTTCATAGCTCACTGCCCTTTTCTTGGTCAAAAGGTCCTTCATGAATTTGGCGTACCCTGGCATTTGCTCCAGTGCCTCCACCAAAGGCACATTTATAGTCAGCTGCTTCAGCATAGTCATGAATTTACTGAACCTGGTGTCATCAGCCTTCTTTTTTAGTCTCTGAGGAGAAGGTGGTGGTGGATTTGGAAGAGTTTTCTCCACCACTTCCTTTTTATTGTGCTTTCCATTATCAAGCTATTCAGACTGCTGATATCTAGGTGTAGTATCGTGAGCGATCTCATCCTGATTTTCAACTTCTACAGAATCATCACAATCTGCTTCAATAACATTCTCTTCTATATTATCAACCACAGGCTTGCCCTTGGATGGATGTTCTAACACTTTACCACTCCTGGTTGTAATAGCCAAACATGATCCATCATTTCTTGGATTTTGGACAGTGTCACTCGGTAAAGTGCCAGCTTTTCTTTGATTGAATGCCGCTGATATTTGACTCATTTGTTGTTCCAGCTGTTTTATTAAAGTGGAATGCGAGTCAACCAATTGATTTATTGAGGACAAATCATTTTTTTACCTCAGTTACTCCCGTGTTGGTTGCCTCCACTCCTTTCAATAGCTTAGCCATCATGTCCTCCATGGATATTTTCCCAGATCTAAGTGCAACAGCTTTACAATTTCCAGGAGGGACGTACAAACTACTCCTGTCATTCTTATTTTTCCAATTCCCTTGGTCTCAGTCCTTGTATCCAGATTTTTCATAATAGTTCCGACCTTGGTTTCCTTGGACATTGCCTCGGAAACCCCCTAATTATTCAAGTAATTTGCTTCCTCCTCAGAATCGGAGTTATCTCTTCCCTGTGATACAACCGCGTTGACCTTTTCTGTCTTTCTTGATAATAAATGCTTGGTAAGAAGGTCCATGTACATTTTCATGTAAGCCATATCCTGGTCACATTCCTCTTCTCTTCGTCTTTGTTCTGCCGTCATGCCAATAGATACAGTAGAGCTTGCTTCCTCAGAATCCCTAGTAGGCCAAGCTCTACTTTGCTTTGTCATACGATCAAGCATATCACATGCCTCAATAAAAGTAAGGTCCATGAATGACCCACCCACAGCATTATCTACCACTGGCTTAGTCACTGAGTTCAAAGCCCTATATAATATTTCCATCAAGTGGACATTGGTCATCTGATGATTTGGGCACCACATAAGATTCTTCTTGAACCTCTCCCATGTCTCATGGAGAGATTCAGTTGGAAGCTGTCTGAAATTGCTTATCTCATCTCTTAATTGTGCTCTCTTGGATGGCAGAAAGAACCTTTCTAGGAAAGCTTCTTTTAGTTGCCTCCAATTGGTAATAGAGTCAGGAGTTAGCCCGTTTAACCATAGAGTTGCCTCTCCAGATAGAGACAATGGAAATAAGCACAGTCGGATCGCATTCTGTCCAACCCCTGGATTGTCAAATGATTTGCATGTTGAGATAAAATTAATCAGATGCATATTCGAATCGTCGCCTGCAAGTCCACCAAATAACCCTTTGAGTTGCAATAGCTGGATCATGGTGGTAGTGATATTGAACTTGGCTCCGGGTGCCAAGGGCGGAAGAATAATAGCCCCTGTGGCACTAGCCCTATCTAAGTCGTCATCATCATCATCAAATGTAACCTGCATAGCTCGGCGTTCAGGTCTCATTCTAGCTTGACAATCTCTGTTGATATTCCTGTTCACTAGTGCAACCACATCATCTGCACGCCTCGGATTTAATAACTCATCATCACCCAGGTCCTCATCCTCAAGATTTGGTACCCGACCTGGGTTATCAACATTCTGTTGATTTACTTGCTCAGCTGCCAATATAGCTAATCTAGCCTGTTCCTGTTGAGTGGCCATCCTTTCAATGTCTCGTTATGCATCCATTCTACCAATGAGCTGTGGTTCAGGATTTATAGGTAATAATGGCTGACCAGATCTTCGTGTATTTGGCATGCACTCCACCAAACCTGAACAAAACCAAAAACAACAAACAAAAAGTAAAATTTGAGAATCTTTGACCAAAGGGTCTATTAACTATCACAAACTTAGTTGACAACCGTATTCCCCGGAAACGACGCCAAAATTTGATACGCCCAAATTACAACTCTCGTTAGAAAGTGTAAGCAGTCGCTGTCAAATATAGAACCCAACTGGGTTGGGTGTCGAATCCCACAGGGAATACTATGATCACTAAGTATTACGATTGTTATTAGATTGTTGATCGAAGGTTCCAAGATAAGGGGGTTTTGGTTTAAGTGCACAATAATATTATTAATGTAACGAATGAGAAGATATGTGTAATAATATTTGATCATAGAGAATGATAAGTTAGGGTTACGTCCACCTTGTAGCTTCTACTTCTCTATTAACTATGAGTAATACGGATTTTATGCATGCATGCACTTATAGAGAGACGTATTCTAATTCTAAATCCAAGTGTTTTTCAACCATCAAGGATTTATTCACCTTAGTTCTTTCGAATCTAAAGTGTACAACAAATTGTATGAAATCTCCAAGACGTTAATCCTGCTAGGGCATTAGCGTGTAGAATAGAGGTTGGAAACCCTATTTTCTTGTCACACTCTCTTTTCCAAACAGTAACTTTTCTATCGAATAAGTTATTGCTAGAATGGCGCATTCCCTATGTTTGCAACCACGAGAATTCAATCAAAATGAAGAGAGTAATGATATAAGTGGCGCGACATATCAAAAATTCACAAAACCCATAGCAATAGAGAGTATACTACAAGGTTTCCATAACCCTAACAAATAAGCTTAGCTACTCATGAATAAAACAGAAATCAACATAGAAATATTCAGCATACCAAAACAACGAATGATCTTGGTGATGAAGATGACTAGCAAAATTCAGAGAGAAACACGTTTCTCTCTCTCTGTCATCAAAGCTACGCTGCTTTCTACTTTTTTCAAAATATTACAGAATCTGAATAATTCAATAATCCCTAAAAATTCAGCCATAAGGCTTTTAATAACATCCTTCTCTAATAAATTGCTACTGCATCCTTAACTATTTAAAAATATTCAGTTTATCCGGAAAAAATTTTCCATACATCACATTCAGTCCAAAAGCTGCTTTCCTTTTTATGTGAAGTTTTCTTTTGCTGTCCACAGGTCCCCAAAGTGCTGAAATCTTCCTCATTAGTACCTGAAAAGCATGCTAATCACATAGGTCAACTCACTTAACTAAAAATGGACTAAAAGTGCAAGACTTATGTCTTTTATTCTCAAAACTTAGCTAAAACATGGGTAAGTTATGGTGCTTAGACGTATAAATACCCCAAACATCACTCAGCATCATTATCATGATCACCTCTATCTGTATGTGAGTCTTTTCTAACCACTTCAAACTGGGGAAGTTCGACCAGGGTGGCATCTTCTGCCAAGGACATAAATGTGGTGGCCTTAGCCTTAACCATCTCGAGCTCCTTAAGCTTTCCCCTCAAAGTCTGAGGAGAGTGTTCTTTAGCTGAGGGGATGGTAGAGTACTCTAAATTAATCCTACTGGATCTATCAGATCCACTCTCTAAGGAACTTTGTGTGTTATAGTCTTAATAAGGTGAGATTGTTAATTGGGTCCTAGGCATAAGGTGTAGAGTATTAAATCTGAGTTAGGTTGGGTTGGGTTAGGCCGAGTTTAAGTTTTATTAAAATAGCAAGACCCAATAGATGACTAAAACATACAATCTTTTAATCAAGTCACAATCATGGTATCTTCTCATACCAAGGGGGTTGAATAAAACTTATGACACGCCTGGCACAGGGCCTTGTCGTAATGGGCATCCCAAGTCTGACTATGACCAGAGACCACCCCCATTACCCAACCCAAACTCCAACCGCTTACCTTGAGTTGGCTAAATTTCAAACATATAACAAGATAACATAACATTTTAGATTAAAAACTCTAGGATAGGTCTATTACCAAGACTGACCCAACTGAGTCCAATTGTCTGAACCCACCCAATATCTAAACCAAACCGCAAACCATAACCATATGAGTTCCATAATAATTATATATAATCCCAAAATAAAAGAGGATGAAACAGTGAGAAATTTAGTCCTATGGTATCACCCCCAATACCAATTCCAATAACAAGGATGATCAATACCGATCTTGCCCATACTAACCAATAGTAGTTCCACAAAATCCTCTAACAAAGAGAATACCCAAATCAGGCTGGGACATGCCCCCAACCATAGCCAAAACCAATATAAAATGTATAATCAAAGTATAAAGTAACATCCATAAAATAGAGCCTTCTAGAAAGATGGAAGCTCACCACTTCAGTCTAGTAGTTGATCCCGAATGTCCCATAGCTAAGCAACAGGAGTAGAACGGTTGGTTCCTGCATCACGTGGGGATACAACCATCCAAAGATGGGTTAGAGGATGAATGCTAGCATAACTTCGAATAAGGATAAAATAATACAATTTAATAAAATAAAGTAAACCATCTATATGCATAAAAACCATACATACATATATAGATAACCATGCCGGGAAAGAGAACCGGGTTTACAATGCATTTGAAACCATTAACCTGGGTATGTATGGCTTAACCATCCTTAACCACCCACGGGATATATGGGTCTAATGTAACCTATGAATGGGCCTCAATGCGTCTAGCCGCACGAAATAGAGATACCATTAGAGTAAGGGATTCTCAAGTACCCCCACTCTCAATAATATATATGTACAATGTACTTAGAGGATTCCCGCATACCTTATAGTATCATCAAAGGGTCGCCATGCCCTACCTATTATGTCGGCAAACATGAGTTTCCAGTGTTCATTTATTGAAATCCCACCTTTACGGTTAGCTATCACACCCCGCCATTGTTTTTCAATTAAAACCATTTCTAACCAACCAAACCATTATTATTAACTGAGGCTATACATAGTGGTATCATCTTACCGACTATAACTTGCAAGTATTTTCCTTAGCCAAACCTTTTAAGGTAAAGGGTTCCCATGTACCCATTTACCAAGTTAACTTGAGAGAGCCCTATTTACCCACAAGTGTTCTATTATGTTTGCTTGGGGGGTTCCATTGTACCCAACAAGTGTTCCATTAACAGGTTTACTTGGGGGATTCCATTGTACCCTACAAGGATGTTTATTAAACCAAACCATTCCATTTACCCATTCCAAACCATTTAGACAATTTAGGGTTACATTACCAAGTTTAAACCATGCATAATTTCCATTAAAATCCAACAATGTAGTGAAAGCATTCTTATAGACACTTTATCAAACATATTAGGGGCATAGTATTTCCAAAACCAATTCCAACCACCAATAACCATTCCCATGCAATACAATTATCCAAACCACCAATAAAACATACAAAAACAAAATTAAAACATGGGAAAACCATAACCAAGCAATTATAACAAAAACCCCCAAATCATATTTGAAAATCCAAAACCATACAATAACCAAACCATGAAAACATTGTATAAAACCATGCCTTTAGTTGGAACTAACAATGAGGGAAAAGAACATAGATTAAACCCACAAGATGATCAAGAGAAATCAACAACAAGAGACCCAAATTAATCCTCAAGATGAAACCCTAGCCTTTCTTTACCCCAAAAACCTTACAAAGAATTGTAGAGTATTTAAGAGAAATTTCTAAGTGTTAATGAATAGAATAATAAGGCAAATAACCTCCCAATAGTAATATAAGTTATGGGGCCTTATTAGGCCAAGTGAAGAAATACTTAGATTGCCCTCACTTAAACTCCTAAAAGTCCCATTAGGTGGGTACGACTATCCATACCAGTCATACCCTCTAATAAGAGTGGTTCCCACCACTCATACCTAAGTCCATCTCCCCTAGACCTATCACTGTCAAAGGTATGACTCACCCCAAACCATGTTGTATCCAAGTATATGACTAGTACCCTTGATCTGTACCCCTGGCAGAATAGATTCCCAAGAGGATTAAACACTGACCACAATATGAGTCCATGGTACGAATCATACCCTAGCTTATAGCTCTTGGTGAGCCACTCATACTCTAATACAACTTAAGTTACCAAGCCTATGATTAGCTGAAGTAACCGAATAACTCGTATCCACCAATGCGACTCATACCACCTAAGTCGTATCCATTCTAGAACCTAAATCCAACCCACTAACCAACACTGGTTAGCATACGACTAACCCATACCACTCGTATCCCAGTGTACAAGTCATTTCCCCTAGTCATAACCTGTCCAAAGATAAGAAATCTAGGAAATTTTCTAAGGGCCAAAAGCCAGGGTGTTTTAACTTACTTGGGAACCTATAAATCTTAAGGAAGATCGTGATATATAACCATGACTATTCTTTAAAATCATAGGTTTGATGTCTTGATTGTTGTTTTGCAGGAGTTTTATAAGACGATGCCACTATTGTGACATCTAGGTCCGATTATTGTGACCATAGTATAACTCCTTAGGTTTAATCATGCAGGACTTTTGTCAAGTATGTGTAAATAATTAAACCCATGATCGTAAGGTCATCCCATGGTTATGTAATGCTCTTGTGGGTTCGATGCTAAGTCTAGTTTTACATTTTTTCCTACATCACACCTGCATAAGTAATACACATATTACCCTATAAAAGTAATAATTACAAAATAATGGGTTTTCTTCCAAAAAACACTTGATTAAATATCGTGGCATGACATATCTATGTTGGTTACTTAGACTTCACCAATTAGCCCATTATTGCCTACCATTAAGCACCTTGTTTAACATCGTGACATGACTCAAATTGGATCGATTGTTCAAGACTCCTTTAAATCCACTTCATAAACCAACTTCATATCCTTACTCACCTAAATAGTGTTTCACTTTTAATAATTGACCTTAAATTTTAACCCTTTTCATAAGCATAGAGATGAAATTCGTCCATCTTATTCATCTGTTCCAGTCTCACCTTTATCGTGTCACTTCATTCAAGGTTCAGTCTCTTTAATGCCTACAATTTATCTGTTCTAGTCTCACCTTTATCGTGTCACTCTATTGTAGGTTTAGCCTCTTCAATGCCTACAAAGCATTATTCTCAAGTTCAATAAGTAAGTGGCATTCTTTTCCAATACAAACTGGTATGAGGAGACACTAATAGGGTTTTGAAGGTTTTTTCGTATGCTCATAATGTATTGTCTAGCTTTCTAGCCTAATACATCCGATTGGCATTCACGGTCTTTGCCAAAATAGACTTGATCTTGCAGTTAGAGACCTCAACTTGCCCACTTGTTTGGGGATGGTAAGGTGTCGTTACCTTATGTTTGTAAACATATTTTTCAATTAAGGTCTTCAATAGAAGATTGAAAAAATGGGTTCCTCACTAACTAGTGATAACCCTAGGTGTCTCAAATATGAAAAATATGTTTTTTTCTCAAAAAAGTTGTGGTGCACTTACCTTTGTTGTTTGGAAGAGCAACTACCTCCACCCATTTAAACATAGTCGACGGCCGGCAATATATACTTGATGCCATGTGAGCTTACAAAGGGGCCAATAATGTAAATACCCCAAAAATCAAACAACTCAAGCTCAACGATAGTGGCATTAGAAGTTCATGTCTTGGCGAGATGCTCCCTTGCCTTTGGCATTGGTCATAAGACCCTGCATAGTCATGGGAATCATTGTGAATGATGGGCTAGAAATATCCATATTACAAGATCTTATATGCAGTCCATGCACCTTCATGATGACCCCCAATTAAAGACGAGTGACATGCCTCTAATATACTCATCATCTCAATATCATGAACATATATTTGAATCACACCATCTGCACAAACCCTAAATAAGTATGGTACATCCCAAAAGAATTTTCTCACCTCATGCATGAACTTTTTCCACTATTGAAATGGCATATCTTTAGGAACTAGATCACTTGCCAAATAATTGGTGAAATCTAAAAATAAGGGAATTAAATCTTATGATGCTGCTAAGACTTGCTCATCTAGAAAAATATCATCAATTTCAAGATCATGCACTAGTTTAAATATTTCCTCCTCTAATCATAATAAATGGTCAGCCACTTGATTCTCAATCCTATTTTAATCCATGACCTTAAAGTCGAATTCTTGCAATAGAAGTACCCATTTAATTAACCTCGGCTTTACATCTTTATTTGCTATAAGGTCTCTAAGAGCTAGATGGTTGATATGCACAATCATTTTTGTTCCAAGCAAGAACACCCAAAATTCTCAAATGCAAACACAACAGCAAGGAACTCTTGTTCAGTCACCGTGTAATTTTTCAGGGTAGGATTGAGTGATTTTCTAGCATAATATATAGGATGTAAGACCTTCTATCGCCTTTATCCTAGGACTACACTTAGATCCACATCCCTAGCATCCTATATAACCTCAAATGACAAGGTTTAATTGGGAAACACAATAATGGTGGACAAAATTAACTTATTTTTTAGACCCACGAATGCCTTTAGACAAGCCCCATCAAACATAAATTTTGTTCTTTCTCTAACAACTTGCATAATGGATTTATAATTTCAGATAAGTCCTTGATGAATCTTCGATAGAAACCCGTATTCCCCAAAGAATAATGAATGCCCTTCGTAGAAATTGGTGGAGGCAATTTTTCAATGACCTTAATCTTTTCCTTGTCGATCTCAATAACCTTTTTAATCTTATAACCAAGAAATGCTTCCTCTTTCACCATGAAATGATATTTCTCCTAATTTAACACTAAGTTATATTTCTCACATATCCTTAAAATATTGGTAAGTTGTTCCAAACAATCATCAAATAAGTCACCCACAACTGAGAATTTATCCATAAATACCTCAATAGTGTCCTATACCATGTTAGAAAAGATGGATATCATAAAATACTGAAAAATAGCAGGAGCATTACATAGACCAAATAGCATCCTCCTAAATTCAAACATCGTATATGGACAAATGAAAGTGGTCTTTTCTTGGTCTTAGGGGAGATGGAAATTTTATTGTACCCCGAATGACCATCAAGAAAATAATACCACTCTCTATCAGCAAAACAATTTAATATCTACTCTATGAAAGGCATAGGAAAATGATCATTCTCAATCCATGAATTTAGTTTCCTATAATCCATGAAAACTACTCTCCATTTGGTGACTAACCTTATAAGAATTATCCTATTCTTTTTATTGGGAATCACAGTGATTCTGCCCTTCTTTCGTACACATTAGACTGGCTCACCTACTTGCTGTCAGCAATTAGATAAACCATCCAACCACTTAATAAGAACTTTCTTCATAGTCTCTTGCATGGGTAGATTCAATCTACATTGGTACTCAATGCTAGGTATATAATTTGGCTCAAGTTATATTTTATAGGTACAAATTCTAGGTGAAATTCATATAATATCAGCAATAAACCAATCTATTTGAACCTCTTTAAAATAGATACTAAGTCCTCAACATGCCATTCTAACAAATCATCTACAATGATAACTGGCAAAGTATTATTGTCCCCCTAAAATACATAAACCAGATGAGAAGGAAGGGCCGGAGCTCTAAAATAGAAGGATCCTCAATAAAAGGTTCGACTGGAGAGAACAATCTGTTCTTCAGATCAAGATCTAGCTTCTTTAGTGCATAAGTATATGTCCTACTACTAACAAGTGCACTCACTATCTCATCATACTTATCGATAACCTCACTATAAAAATTCATGATTACTGCCTCGAGTGCCTCACACCAAGTCTCTCCTTAATAGAAACTACCAACTCATCCTCTTCTACTATATATATTACTAAGATTACGCATATGTCCATTGGATGATTCATAGACTGGCATACATTAAAAGTGACCTGCTAATTATACAATCAAAACTTCATCTGCACAGTTTCTATGTCAACCAATACCCATCCAGTTGCAAGAAAAGTCCTTCCTAATATAATGGGAACCTCAAAGTCAACCTTATAATCAAGGAAGACAAAATCAGCTAGAAAAATGAAGGATGTAACCCTTACCAAAATATCATAAAAAATTCCCACATACTTATTCATAGTGTGATTAGCCATAAGAATTCCCATCGAAGTCAATTTGGGCGATCACAACCCCAACTTTTTATAAACTGCTAGTGTCATAAAGTTAATGCTAGCACCCAAATCACACAACACACTTGTGAAATTGAAGAACCCTTGTCATGACCTGAGACTACCCTTTAGTCGTAACACAGTGCTTAAGGCCACATGTGACCCCAAGCTAACCCATGATCTGGCATAAGCTGTAATTACTGCAAAAAGTTAACAAATAATGTGTGTAAATCTTTTAAAATCAAATATTTGAATAACCAAAACAATGTGAAGTGTACTAAAAATCATCAATGAAAGACCATACTTACTGTCCGACTATCTGAAAACATCTACACATGATGAGTTGTTAGGAAAAGTCCCTAAATAACTTTGACTTCTGGAATAACTTAAAATAAAGTACCAGAAAGCATGCTAAGTAAACAACTACATGAAATCTGGGAATTGAGCATTTGAACCTATGTTATAAGACAACATAGCTCAAAAGAGAGTATGTGGTTAGTACTTTAAATGTACTATTATGTAAGATAGGAACTAACTATTATACAATAGGTACTGAGCATGAATCTAAATGCATGAACATGTAAAAAAAAATACAATACCTAGCATAATCATGTACTAAGATGATCTAAATAACTTATATATAGACACTTAGTCACGTAAACTTGAACTATCATAGTCTAAATGCTAAACTAAAATTGTGAGAGCTAATGTTTAATCGACATGTCCTAATCTAAGGTAATTGAGGTACAACCTATAACCCTAGTTGGAAGGGTGTTAGTACCTTATCAAGGGCACCAAGACTGACTATGTGGATCAACTAATCTGATATCCCAAAGGACTATTGTGTCAGTCCTCTACTGGCGGGTGACCTATCATAACCTATACTTGAAATGTAGTTCTAGAACTCAAGGACTTCTATTAAAGGTCCCAATCCTCTACTTGAAAGTGAGGCTTTATCTCTAGGTTCGCTCGATGTTAAGTCTGACTCCCAAATAAACTGAGACTGGTGCTGATAAAAGCTTAACATGATTCACAACTAGTGAGTGCTCAACATGAATATCATAAGCTAAATATAATGATATAAGTATGCTCTGGATGACATATAACATAACATCTATGACATACATGAATATCTAGGTATCGGGTATTCATAACCCACCAGTACTATCTGATGAAAATTAAACTTTGCAAATATTGAACAATCCATGGTAAGGGAAAATCATGAATAACACTCAAGATTTCAATAACTAATCATGATGTAGACATTTGAATTATCAAACATATGAAAACATAATTATCATGAGGAAATATATTTTCATGGTTCAGAATCAAAACAATTGAGAGGAGATTCATAAAACTCATGGTTAACTTGGAACCCTATGAAAGAGAAAAGAGTTTTACACTTGAAAGTTTAGTGAATTCTTGGGACTCTATGGGTATAAGGGATCCACTGATGAATATCCCACATACCTGAAGTAGAATACTTGAAGAAATCTTCTTGGGAATTGGATTTTCTTGAAGAACCCTAGTTTGTTCTTGAGGGAGAAAGAAAATGCCTCTTTGATTTCTCTTGGATGGAATTGATGGTTATGCTATGAATTGGGGATTTGGTCTTTTATATCACCAATTGGGAAGCCAAAATAATACGGGTTTGGCTTTTAAGAAAATTAGAAAATACATAAGAGTCCCTAGAAAAACATACAGGGAAACACACTCCCAGTCATTACGACTTACCTTACGACTCATTACGACTGATCATAACATGTTATCTGATTCATAAACTGGGGCCTTGGGATTCTAGGTATATTCTGGTCTGACTATGACTGCCTCCTAATGACTTGTTTCGATTGAATACGAGTTGTTAGGTGAAGTAGTAGTCTAAGGCTTGATTCTTGGATCCTTTAATGGTCAGGCTATAGGTCCTCATAATGACTTATAAGTTCTGACTACAAGTCATGTGTTAGACTCGTAACCACTAGAAGAAATTCTTTGTTGAACATTGTTGTGACTATAAGTCCCTTCCAACAACTCATTATGTCTGACTATGACTCATGGAGTGGAGTCGTGGTTACTAGGATGAAGACATAGGAACCTTAATATTGTGAATATGACTCATTATAATGACTCATAAGGTCTGGTTATAGGTCATCAAGTAAGTTGTGATCACTGGCAGCTGACAAACTCCTGGAGGAAAATTTTCAGAACTTTTTTCTATGATGTCGGATTGAGGCAAGACTTGTGGAATTGGAAAGCTAACTTCATGGGCTATCTTTTAGGAGGTTTAGAGCTTGAAAACTTAGGGTATTACATCCCTCTTAGGATCAATTATCCTCAAATAAATCTAGAGGATTTGGAATACTAGAAAGACTGAGATCATGCACTAAATACTTATGGGCTAAATCATGATTAAATATCTGAATCTAAAACATGATACATGGATTGAATTTGAATTCACGAATGCATGCTATGACATCAGGATAGTTGGATAGATGAAATAAAAAATACAAGAATTAATTTAAAGAAACCATTACCTCAAGCTAAATATGAATTCATAGAGAAGAGATAGGTGTACATATTTCGCATATCGGATTCTGCTTCCCAAGTATCTCCCTCAACGAACTGATTCCTCCATAAAACTTTTACTAAGGGAAATTTTTTATTCCTCAACCTACAAATCTGACGGCCAAGGATTTAAACTAGGACTTTTTTAATGGAGAGGCAATATTCTACGCCCATACTCTCTAAAGGAACTAATGAATTTGGATCACCGATGCATTTCTTTAACAAAGAGTCGTGGAACACCAAATGTGCTGATGCTAACTCTGCAGGCAACTCTAACTCATAAGCTACCTTCCTAAAATGGCTTAAAATCCTATATAAACCAACATAGTAGGGACCTAGCTTTTTCTTCTTACCAAACCTCTTTACCTCCTTCATGGGTGAAAATTTTAGGTAAACAAAATCACTAACATCAAATTTAAGCTCTCTTTTCCTCATATCTGCATAAGATTTCTGATAAATCTATGCTATCTTTGGCCTTTAATGAATCAATTGAATCTTTTCCATTGCTTTAAGTACTAAATTTGTCCTTATCAAAGCAGCCCCAACTACTTCAAACTAACCAATATGATATCTACACCTCCTACCATAGAGAGCCTTAAATGGAGACATCTGAATACTGAAGGAATAGCTATTATTATAGGCAAACTCAATCAATGGAAAGTGATCATCCCAATTACCTTTGAAGTCGATAGAACAAGCCCTCAATATGTCTTTCAGGGTATGAATGGTACTCTTTACTTAAATATCTATCCGTGGAAGTAAAGTTGTATTAAGATAAACTTAGGCACCAAGACCCTTCTAAAAAGCCTTCTAAAAATAGGAGCTAAATTGGGTACCTCTATCTAAAATAATGGTCAACGGAACCCTTTGTAACCTTACCAGCTCCCTAAGATAGAGTCTAGCATAATCCTCTATTGAATACGAAGTATGGATTGTTAAAAAATAAGCTGACTTGGTCATTTTATCAATAATGGTCCAAATAAAATCATGCTGATGATGCATACGGGTTAACCTTATAACAAAATCAATATTTACCACTTCCTACTTCTAAGTAGAAATGTTGAAATCCTAAAGCGTACCACTAGGTATTTGGTGCTCAACCTTGACCTGTTGATAATTTGGACACTTAGCTACGAATTCTGCAATATCTTTCTTCATACCATTTGTAATAGCCCATAAAAAGTTCAAGATGAGTTTCAGCTATTTTTCACATGGTTAGAAGTCCCAAAGACTTTAATCAAACTAAGTACAAGTGTCATGACCATGTTAATACCCTAAGAATTTGAATATTTTATTTTTGTCCTTCCCATATTCAAAACATTGATTTATGAGTTGAAGTATGTTTAGGGATGTTAAAAGGGTCATCTGGATGAGTTTTTGATTTTTGAAAGTGGTTTGAGTATTTTTGGACCACAGAGGTAGAATGCCTTCGCTATTTGGGCATGTCACATAGGATGGACCTCAGAGATATATGGCATGTCATGAAGGTTAGTCTCATCGATACACTCCGTGTCATAGAATCTAGTCTCCATAATAGCCTCCGTGGCTGTGTTTTTGTACAATCTTATTAAAGGTCAAGGGGAATTATGGTATTTTCCACCTCATTCTAGATGACCAATTGATGTTTTAAAACCCAAGAGGGGAATTATTTTACCCATTCCCAAGAACACAAAATCTCAGGCTTCTTCCCAAGAATTCATCCATCCAAGGTCCCAATTTCAAGTCCTTTTCAAGAATTCAAGAAACTTAGGTATGTGGGATTTTGAACAAGGATAACCTTTCATCCTTTTTCTTGAAAAACATTGATTTTAAAGTTGAATTTAAGTGATTTAAATTAGGGTTCATACCCAAATTTCCATGTTTTTAGAGTATGGTTTTGTTGTGTGATTTGAAGTTTAGTTGCATACAAATTTATCTTCATTCATGTTTTCACTTACATGATTATTACCATGAGATGAATTTTAGTAAATTGACATGAGTTTTTCATGAGTTTATGCATATGGATAATTTTCAATATGATTCAATCAGTTACCAATAAGAGCATATAATTTATCATGATTCTCAATTTATAAGAAATTCAGATTTATTATTTTAGATTACTAAAGTCTAATTCAAATTTCAGTTTGAACTTATGATCTCAGACTTGATATGAAATTCACACAGATATTCATAAGTATGATTTATTAACAGAAGCATGATTAACTTTAGATTTATAAATCCTTTTCTCTCACTTTATGAAATTTCAATATCAAGCATGAATTTACTAAATTTTCTCTTCATAGTTTTGAATACAAACCTTGACAATGCATTTCCCTATGTGAATTATGTTCTTAAATGCTTTAGAATCTTATTCATTCATATCATATTCAGGGTATACCATGTCAATTTATCAGGTTATAAATTAAAGCTTGTGAGCATGATGTCCTCCCAAAATTAACACATTCTCATACTCATAATCATGGATTTCATCAATTTAGTGATATACTCTAGGTTTGGGTCATTAAATTATTAAATTTCTTATAGTGTTTTAAATAATGTTATGGTATATAAAGTATCATTCAATACTGGTAGATTATAAACACTCGATACCTATGTGTTTATGTATGTATCTGATTTCAAGAAAATAGTCAGTCAGATCATTATTTTACTATATGTGTAGATTATCATATTTATGTTTAGCAATTACCAATTATGATGTACAGTTAGCTTTAATCAAAATCAGTGTTAGTTCTATTGGGAGTAGGATTTACCATTGAGAAGACCTAGGGATGAAGGCTTACCCGTTAATAGAGGACTGAAACCTTTAGTAGTAGTCCCTAAGTTTCAGAACTATGTATCCAGCGTAGGTTATGAGATGTCACTCACCATCTGGGGACTGACACTCTATTAGGGGTTACCCGCTATTAGAGGACGATGATATGAGTGAGATCATGTAGATGGACTCATGTGGGTGTGTATTGAAGTTGTTCAAGTGTGTGTGCAAGAGAAGTGTAATTAAGGGCCCAAATACACACCAAAATAGCCCACTACATACACTAGAGGGGAGGCCTATTCTTGAAGGGCCTTTTTGGTCATTTTAACTTCTTATTCTATTATAATATATAAGAAACATTTCTAGGGTTTCAGTGGAAAATTTTGTATGTTGTAAGTCTTGTAAGACACAAGGAACATCAAGTCCTCTATCCTTTGAGGCACCCAAACCCAAAATTGTAACTAGGTACATCAAAAGGGTGGATTCTCTTTTGTTGTTTGCTTTGCTTGGAAACATTGATTCTTGGAAGGTGGAATCTGAACTTGTATCATTGTAAGAGATCATTTTATTGTTGTGTGTAGTGTTAAGGCTCCAAGATTGTCCATTCTTGGGTTCTTAAGATTATACCTTCATGTGGTTTATCTATCTATCATTTTACTTTTCTTGTAATTGTGTTTGGTGTTTGTGTTTTAACCTTGTGTTCTTGCTGTTATTGTTAACTCTGAATCTTGTTCCTTTGTGTTCATATTAGTCTTCACATATTGTTTCTGTTTTGGAAATACACCATTATATCTTGTATTTTTGTGTTTTTGTTGTTGGCTGAAACTAGTTCCAAAAGGGCTCATGGATTTCTTCTAATTTATGGATTGTTTTTGGACTAATTTTGGTGTTCTGTTGTTTGTTTGGTATCATTTGGTATCATAGGAAAGGCTGGTTGTGTTCTGACACTGCCAATCTTGGTCTCTCTTAGTTGAATATAAAAAAATGAAAACTAAAATTTCCAAAAACTAGCAATCTGTCCATTTGTGTGTTCTTGGCCGAAAATATGTCTTGTTGTGTGTTGGCCAAGATTTGTACCTTGTAAACTTATATCTAAGAGTCCTTTTTGTGTTTTATATTGTTAGTAGTGTTAGCTTCTTCATCCCTAACACTAAAGGAGTCTAAATCTAAGTTTGAGCTTTAAAGGTTGATGTTGTTATTGTGAATCCAAAGTGTGGCTAATTTTTGTTGGGATTGTTGTTGTTGGTTCAATTTTTGAACGTGTATTATGGGAATTGTGTTGTGAATTTTAAGCTTGAAAATATGGTGTTGTTTTTTTTGAGGGTCCAACTTGAACCTTAGAACTTCAAGACTCAATGTTTGTGTTCTTGGAGTTCTTCACCATCTCTATATGTTGTTGAAGAAAAGGTGGTTGTTGATCTTATAAGTTGAAGGAAAAACGTGAAGAATTGTTAGTCTTGAAAGACCCCCAACCACCAAAGACTTTATCAACCCTTTTCCAACAACTTTCCATGATACAAGGTTCCATGTTTTAAGGAGGAGTACAAGAAAGTCATAGTCCTGAAACTTGAATTGAAAAAGAGCTCCAAGGACTTTTATTACCCTTCCTAACCAACTCCAAATTACAATGGGACCAAGATTTGAAATTGAAATATAAAATTGAGAAACCGCAACCAATATGTGATGGCCACATCATCGTTTTTACTGTTCACGTAACATTTTTGGATCAAATTTTAGATTTCTTAGTTTCATTTTGTTGTTTCTTTAGTTTCGTTTGTTAATTTCATTACTAACTTACAAGCTAGTACTAGATTATAAGTTAGTTTTGAAATCGTTCTTCGTGTATATGTTCCTTTGTGTGTCTTATTATTTTGACTCGTTGTGATTCTTGGTACACATCTCAATGCCTCAAAGAGTACAAATGAGGTTACGACACTTGTGAGATCAAAGTGTGAAAAATCTGAGAGAAAAAACAATAGAGATGGAGTGTGAGGACCATTCTTGTAAAACTAACTTGTTTGTTATTTTGTAGTTAACTTTTAGCCCTAATGGAAACCATTTTGGTCCTCCTTGATGCTTTGTCCTGAGACCTTGCTAGGGAAAATGTGGGTCCTGAAAACATTTACTTGGATGTGGAAACTATGAGTGAGAGGTTGGATCGAATGGAGAGACGAAGGAACTCTCCTGCTTTTACTCCTAAAACTTTACCTACAAAAGCCAATCCTCCAAGTTCACCACAAAATACCATAAGCCAAGCTACAAATTACCCACAAAATCCAGAACAAGGTAGACCCCTTTCCCCGCTAGTTGATCAAGTCCAAGAAGAAGGATTTGTAAGCCAATTTCCTCCCATCCAAGCTCCACAATCGAAACTTCACATTACCAAAATAGTCCACTTTACCAAATCAATCCTCTCAATCGAAACTCCGCTTTACCAAAGCCTACACATCCAAGAAGAGAAACATAGTAGAGAGATATATAAAGGATATGGAGTCTATGAAAATTCTTATATGATGGAGGGAGACTTGAGTCAGATAAGTTTGAATCTAAAACTCAAGATGGAGAGGAAGCCGAGGTTCAAAATGAAAATATTAGCCTCAAATTGTATTTGTGTTGCTCTCAGGTCCATCTTGTTGGTGGACTATTTTTGGATTCGTTTTTGATACGTTCCAAGTTTTATTAAACTCTAGGGTTCTTCATGTTTTACGTATTATTTTGAGTGATCGCTTATGAAGTGGCCAATTGAATGAGGTGAAACCATGAATTTGTGGGGAAATTCCTCTTAAGATGGAGAGGATGATACGAGTACGATCACGTAGATGGACTCATATGGGTATGTATTGAAGTTGTCCAAGTGTGTGTACAAGAGAAGTGTAATTAAGGGCCTAAATACACACCAAAACAGCCCGCTACATACACTAGAGGGGACGCCCATTCTTGAAGGGCCCTTTTGGTAATTTTAACTTTGAATTCTATTGTAATATATAATAAACATTTCTAGGGTTTCATTCCCAGATTTTGTATGTTGTAAGTCTTGTAAGACACAAGGAACATCAAGTCTTCTCTCCTTTGAGTCTCCCAAACCTGAAATAGTAACTAGGTACATCAAAAGGATGATATGAGAATAATCATGGAAATGAACTTATATGGGTATGGATTGAAAGATTCCAAGTTTAAGTGCAAGAGAAGTGTAATTAAAGGACCAAAGACACACCAAAATAGCCCACTCCATACACTAGAGGGGCAGCCCATTCTTGAAGGACCTTTTTGGTCATTTTAACTTCTATTTATTTTGTAATATATAAGGAACATGTTAGGGTTTATTCACTTATTTTTTAAATATTGAAATGGTAGAACACACTTGAAACACTCAAGTTCTCTCTTGTGAGGCTTGGCTGAAACTAGGTTACAACATTAGAGTGAAATCTTTTTTTTTTGTTTGTTTGCTTGGAACTAGGGGTGCTTGGAGGATTGAAGTCCATCATGTTTCTCTTTGAAGAGTTTAGGTGTTCCTACTATCATTTTTAAGGGTCTTTGTGTGTCATCTACACTTAGGTTCTTTGTCATTATAGTAGTTTATGTCTCACTGTCTATCCCTTTGTGTTTTGTAATCTTGTAACAATATATATTGTTATTGTGGAATCCGAATCTGGTTGTTCTTTTTGTCATCTTGTTCATCTCGTTATTGTTGTGTTGTTGGCTGTTTTTGGGTGTCAAATACACCCTTGTTTCTTGCATTCTTGTCATACTTGTTGAATCCGAGTGAGGTCCCCTTTTGGTCCACGGTTTTCTTGAATTTGTGGACTGTTTGGGGTGTTTTTTATGCTTCCCTTGTTTTTCTTGTATCATTTGGTACCAAATCCATCTTTGCTATTTTTCTTACAATACCAATCTTGGTCTTTCTTTCTAAGAAAATTAAAAAAAAAAATAGATTTGGCGTTCTTGTTGTTCTTGGTAGAGAAAGTGTTGTTCTTGTTGTTTATCTTGTCCGAGGTTTCTTGTAGTATCTATATATAGTAGTTTTTTGGTGTGTATTGTTGTTTCTTGTGTTAGTTTCGTGATTCACTAACACTAAAAGGTGTCTAGATCTATATTTGAGCTTGAACTTGTTAAAGTTATATTGTGATCAGGGACCTAGGGCGAGAATTGGTGACTTGTTGTGGCTGGTTGGGTCTTGAATTCGTGGATATTGTTGTTGTTCTTGCAGGATTGTTGTGGTGTTCATCTTGTTCTTCATCTCATCTTACAACTTAAGAAAACCAAAAGTGTAATAAAGATTCAAAAAAGTGAACCTACAAGTTGTAAAGTTGTTTGTGAGAAGACTTGAGCCATCACTTCCTTGACTTGACATCTACTTTTTAATCATTTTCGTTGTTTCAAGGGACCATGTTTTGTGGGAATTGTACAAAGTCAAGTCTTTCCTTTGAAGATTAGACTTAAAGGAGATTCAAGACATATAATATCCCTCCAAAACCAATTATTTCCATTACATAGTAACTAAAGTTTGTAAACTTCAACTAGTGACTAATTGTGGGGCCGTGACCAATGGTATGCTGCCACGTCTCCCAAGATACTGTTCACACAAAAATTTTAAGATCAAAAATTTGATCTTCTAGTTTCGTTTTATTATTTCTCTTGATTGATTCCATTACTAACTTACATGTTAACACTAAATTGTAAGTTAGTTTTGTTGCCATTCATTGTGTATGTTTATTTGTATGTCTTAGTTAATACTCGGTCCACCTATCAAAGTCACACGGAGTACAAGAAAACTTATAATACTTGTGAGATGAAGAGAGAGAAATTCGAGAGATAAAGGAATAAAGAGAGAGTGTAAGGACCATTCTTTGAACAACTAACTTGTTTATTGTTTTGTAGGTAAATTCTTGGATACAATGGACAACAATGCTCTTGGTGCTATCTTGGACAGACTTGAAACTATCATCCGAGGAATGAAAAGTATGCTCATGACTATGTCCTCAATCTGAGGAGACATATCTACTATGAATGAAAGGCTGGATTGCATGGAGAGTCAAAGGAACTCTCATGCTTGTACTTCTCGACTCCATGTTTCCTCAAGTGGGCATGACCAAAACCCTTTCCTCACTATTTCCCCTGAGACTTTTCCTACAAAATTCAACCCTCCAAGTTCACCACAAAAGGCCATGAGCCAAGTTACCAATTACCCTCAAAACCGAGAACAAGGTTGATCACTTCTCCCGTGAGTTGATCAGGTCTAACAAGAAGGACTTGGAAGCCTATTTCCTCCCATCCATGCTCCACAACCAAATCTCCACATTATCAAAATAGCCCCCTCAACCGAAACTCCACTTCCCCATAATCGATATGTCCATATAGAGGAGTATGGAAGAAAGGGACACGAAGTATATAGAGTCTACGATTATAATTATATGATGGAAGGATACTTGAGTCGGATAAGATTGAAGCCAAGTCTCAAGATGTATAGGAAACCGAGGTTCAAAATAAATATGTTGGCCAAGACTTGTTCATATTGATGTCTCGGGTTCTTCATGTTTTGTGGACTATTTTGAGTGATTTCTTTTGAAGTGGCCAATTGAACGAAGTGAAACTGTGAATTTCTGGACAAATTCCTCTCAAAATGGAGAGGATGATATGAGAATAATCACTAAAATGGACCTATGTGGGTGTGCACTGAAATCATCCAAGTGTATGTGCAAGAGAAGTGTAATTAAAGGCCCAAATACACACCAAAATAGCCCACTCAATAACTAGAGGGGTGGCCCATTTTTGAAAGGTCTTTTTGGTCATTTTAGATTCTATTTATTTTGTAATTTATAAGGAACACGTTAGGGTTTATTCACTTAGGTTTTGAATGTTGAAATGGTAGAACACACTTGAAACACTCAAGTTCTCTCCTGCGAGGCTTGGCCGAAACTAGGTTACAACATTAGAGTGGAATCTCTTTTGTTGTTTGTTTGCTTGGAACTTGGGGTGCTTGAAGGATTGAAGTCCATCTTGTGTCTCTTAGAATAGAATTTTCATATAGTTATTTCAGTTGTTTTGGTATTGATATACCATATCTTCAGATGTTATGTTTTATCAGATCGTTGAACCTTATGTCCTTTCAACCTTTATTTTTGTATTTATTCAGTATATTATGCAGTATACAGGTGTAGATATCAGTCATGGGTTATATTATGGTCCTTCAGGGTCATGAGCACCATGTGGAATTTTGAGTATTAGACTCGGGGCATTACAAACTTGGTATCGGAGCCTAAGGTTCAATAGAGTCCTAGGAAGTTTGAAAGCCGTATCTAGTAGAGTCTTGTACATGGGTGTGTTGAGAACCACATTTATGTGTAGGAGGCTATAAGATGTTTTTGGAATGGTTTCCCTTCATTTTGTATTTATGTCATTCCAGTGAGCATAATCTTAAGTTAATATCTTAGTCTAATCCATTCCTCCCTTTTTTCTACAGAACATGCCTCCTAAAAGAAGAAACAAGAATCAGCCAGCCCCTCAGCCCGAAGATCCTTTGGGCAAACATGTCTCTCATGTAGAGTTCAAAGATGCATTCACTACTTTTGCTCAGTCGGTTGCTGCTCAGAATGAATGAATGGCTGTCATTACAGCCAATCTAGTAGCTAATTCAGCTGCAGTCAGAATTTGGGACTTCACCCAAATGAATCCTCCATTCTTTTTTGGGTCTAAGTCAGATGAGCACCCTTAAAAATTTCTTGATCAAGTTCAGAAGGTTATGAATATCATAGGTATTCCTTCTTGTAAGAGTATCAGTTGCAAGGATGTTGCTCAAACTTGGTACAAATAGTGGAAGTCGGAGAGGACTATAGATGTAGGGCCTATTGAGTGGGAGGAGTTTTCTACTACATTCTTAGATAGATTCTTTCCCCTAAAGCTGAGAGAAGATAAATTGTTAGAATTTATCAACCTCAGGTAAGACAATATGACGATGAAAGAGTATTCTCTTAAGTTTACTTAATTAGCCAGATATGCTCCTCATATGGTTGCAGATAGCAGGGATACGATGAGTAAGTTTGTTTTTGGGATGAATGATACTGTAGTCAATGAGTACAAGTTCGCGATGTTGAATAGTGATATGAACATAGCCAGGCTTATGATCCATTCTCAGCAAACAGAAGAGCAAAAGATTAAGATGAGGGAGAAACAGAATAAGAGAGCAATGATAGGTAGTTTCAACTTTGCTCAGCCCAAATCAAAAGAAGGAAACCATTCTCAGTTTCATCCTAAGTCAGTAGTTTTAGCTCCTTCTTCAGCTAGTGCTCCAGCTCCTAGATTCAGAGATGGTAACAGAGATAGAATGCTAGGCTCTAAGTTTAAGGAAAGTTTTAGCAGTGCCCAAACCTATCCTCTTTGATAGACTTATGGCAAGCACCATAAGGGTATTTGCAGAGCTGGCAGTGGTATTTATTTTAGATGTGGCAAGCCAGGCCATAGAGTCAAAGACTGTCCTCAGCCAGGTCCTCAAAGTTAGAAGAACTATTCCTCAGCTCAGTCTAGTCTCCCAAACCAGTAGGGTATCACCTTTAGTGCTACTAGTGGACAACGCCCAAATTAACTCTATGCTCTCCAGTCTCGACAAGATCAGGAAAATTCTCCTGATGTGGTTACTGGTATGCTACAAATCTTTTATGCACATGTTTATGCTTTGCTAGATCCAGGATCTTCTTTGTCTTTTGTTACTCCCTATATAGCAAGCAATTTTGGAATTAGTCCTAAAATTCTAGAAGAGCCCTTTTCTGTTTCTACCCCAGTGGGTAAAACCATCCTAGACCGGTGGGTATATAAAAATTGCCCGATTATGATATTTCAAAAAGTCACTTCAGTAGACTTAGTCGAATTAGAGATGACTAATTTTGATATCATTCTTGTCATGGATTGGCTTTATTCCTTTTATGCCACAGTCAACTACAGAAATAGAATAGTCCAGTTCTAATTTCTGAATGAACCTGTCCTAGAGTAAAGGGGTAGTACTTTAGCTTTCAGTGGTCAGCTTATTTCCTGCCAGTGGGCACATCTTTTTCAAGTTAAGGACACTAGTTCTGAAACACCCAATCTTGATTCAGTCCAGTCGTGAATGAATATCCAGATGTCTTTCCCAGAGATCTTCCAGGAATTTCTCCCAAAATGGAAATAGACTTAGATATTGATCTTCTTCCAGATACTCAGCCTATATCTATTCCCATATATAATGGCACCAACAAAACTCAAAAATTGAAAGAGCATTTGAAGGATCTCCTAGATTAGGGATTAATCAGACCCAGTGTATCCCCGTGGGGTGCACCAGTCTTATTCGTATGCAAGAAAGACGGTTCTCATAGAATGTGCATTGATTATTGTTAGCTCAATAAAGTCAAGATCAAGAACAAGTATCCTCTTCCCAGAATTGATGACTTATTCGACCAAGGTACCAACTATTTTTCTAAGATAAACCTCAGATCAGGTTATCATCTTCTCAGATTCAGAGAATTTGACATTCCAAAAATAGCTTTCCATACTCGGTATGATTACTTCAAATTCTTAGTTATATCCTTTGGTCTTACCAATGCCCCAGTAGCTTTCACAGACTTGATGAACCGTGTGTTCAAGTAGTACTTAGATATGTTCGTCATAGTCTTTATAGATGATATTCTGGTCTATTCCTGCAGTAAGTGTGATCATGCAGAATATCACAGAATAGTACTTCAGAATCTCAAAGATCATCAGTTGTTCCCCAAATTTAGTAAGTGTGAATTTTTGCTAAGGTCAGTAGCATTCCTTGGTCATATTATATTTTGTGATGGCATTAAGGTTGATCCTCAAAAAACTGAAGCGGTAAGAAACTAGCCCAGACTTGTCTCTCCATCAGGTATCAGAAGTTTCTTGGGATTGGCTAGCTGTTACAGATGGTTTGTTGAGGGATTTTTTTATATCTCATCCCCTATGTCCAGATTGACTCAGAAGAAAGTCAAGTTTTAGTGGTCAGATCCTTGCGAGAAGAGTTTTTAGGAGTTGAAGACTCACCTCACCTCAGTTCTAGTCTTAGCTCTTCCAGATGGTCCAGATAGGTTCGTAGTATATTGTGATACATCCAGAGTAGGTTTGGGTTGTGTCCTTATGCAGCATGGTAAGGTCATATCCTATTCATATAGCCAACTTAAACCCCATGAGAAGAATTATCCTACTCATGATCTTGAGTTAGCAACCATAGTTTTTTCCTTAAAGATTTGGAGACATTAGCAATACAGGGTTTATGTAGATGTGTTCATAGATCATAAGAGCCTTCAATATGTATTTTCTCAGAAAGATCTCAATCTTTGTCAGAGAAGGTGGCTAGAGCTCTTGAAAGATTATGACATGAGTGTTCTTTATGGTCCGAGCAAGGCCAACATTATGGCCGATGCTCTTAGTAGACTGTCTATGGGTAATTGCTCATATTGAGGATAGTAAGAAGAAGTTATCTCAATAAGTCCATCATCTTACCAGACTAGGCGTTCTCTTAGTCAATATAAAGTAGGGTGACATATGGGTTCAGAGTAGTTCAGAATCATCTCTAGTTTTCGAGGTGAAAGAAAAGAAAGATAGAGATCCCAGTCTAGTCATGTTGAAAGAGTTAGTCAAAGATCAGAAAGTAGAGATTTTCTCCCAAGGGGGAGATGGTGTTCTGCGTTATCAGGGTTGTCTCTGTGTTTCTGGTGTAGATGACTGGAGGTAGTGAATTCTTGTAGAAGCGCATGGTGTGTGCTACTCTATTCATCCAGGGACCACTAAGATGTACCGTGACTTGTGAGAAATCTATTGGTGGAGTGGGATGAAGAGAGATGTTGTAGAGTTTATGGTTAAATGATCTACATGATAGTAGGTTAAGATAGAGAATCAGAAGCCTAGTGGGTCTATGCAGGAGTTCAATATTCCTACTTGGAAGTGTGAATAAGTGAACATGGACTTTGTGATGGGTTTGCCTCGTACTCATTGCCAGTATGATTCAGTTTGGGTCATTATAGATAGGATGACCAAATCAACTCATTTCCTTTCCAGTACATACCTCTTAATCAGCCGAGGATTACACGAAACTCTATATTAGAGAGTTGGTGAGATTGCACAGTTTTCCGTTATTATTATCCTAGATAGAGGTACCCAGTTCATCTCTTATTTCTGGAAAGCATTCCAAAAGGGTCTTGGTACCCAAGTTCATCTTTGTATAACCTTTCATCCTTAGACAGATGGTCAAGCAAAAAGGACCATTCAAACTTTAGAAGATATGCTAAGGGTGTGTGCAATAGATTTCAAGGGTAGTTGGGATGACCACTTGCCTTTTATTAAGTTTGCATACAACAACATCTATCATTCTAGTATTTAGATGGCCTCATCCAAACCTTTCTATGATAGGAGGTGCAGATCTCTAATCGGTTGGTTTGAAGTTAGTGAGGCCACATTCATAGGGCCTGACTTAGTATTCGATGCCTTAGAGAAAGTCTAGTTCATCAGTGAAAGACTCTGGGCTACTCATAGCCGATATAAGACTTATGCAGATGTGCGCAGAAATGATCTCGAGTTCGACATTGGTGATTATGTCTATCTAAAGATGTCTCCCATGAAGGTAGTGAAAAGATTTAGCAAGAAGGGAAATCTCAGCCCCCGATATATCGGTCCCTTTAAAATTTTCAGTTGCTTGGGCAAGGTAGTTTATGAGCTCGAATTGCCTTCAGATCTAGCCTCAGTTCATCCAGTCTTCCATGTCTCTTTGCTCAAGGAGTGCACAGGTGACCCAGCAGGTGTAGTCCCTATTTAGAGCATAGATGTTTATAACAACATCTCTTATGAAGATATTCCAATCTAAATTCTTGACTAACAGACTCGTAGACTGAGGAATAAAGAAGTCCCTCTAGTCAAAGTTCTTTGGCAGAATCAATTCATTGAGGGAGATACTTGGGAAGCAGAAGTAGACATGTGGACCAAGTATCCTCACCTCTTCTCCGCCAACTCAGATCTAGCTCAAGGTAACAGTTCTCCTTAAGTTTTTCAGTTACATGTTCAGATTTTAGTGACAAGCTTGGTATCCATTTCATGTTCAGAATTCCATTATAAACTTGGTATTAAGTACTATTATGTAGTTAGTGATACATTCATGTGTCAGTTAAGTCATGTATTCATGCATCAGATATGCATATTAGTTTCATGAGAAACTCATCTTATCAGTAATTGAGTCATGTAGTCATAAATCAGTTATGCATGTTCAGTATGATATATATTCAGTTTATGAGTCATGTTAGTCATGGAGTCATGTTTCAGTTATTCATGTTCAGGATGTGCTATAGTTTTTCATTTCTCCCCTCTTAGTCATCCCCATTCGAGGTCGAATGTTCCCAAGGAGGAGATATTATAATACCCCAAAATTTCTTTAAGAAAATCTAGTCTCAAGAAGAGTTATTGATGACTTTCTAAATGATTAATATTCAAATCAGATAAAATTTCCCTAATTTTGACTTTTTATCATGTGAAAAATTGAATTAGCTTTCCAATGATACCAATTTCTTCCAAATCTAGTATCAGAGTAAAAAGTTATGGACATTTTATAGAGAGGTGTTGGAACTGCCCAGAAGCGATGGTAAGACTGACGAACCGTTGGGCCATCGACGAACCTTCGCCCAAGCCATCGTGACTAAGGCAGTGACCCCGACTTCTGGTCAAGTGCTACAGCTAGTACCGACGGACTGTCGAGCTAGCGATGGACCATCATCCAAGCGTTGCTACTAAGGCTGTGAGTCCCTATTCTGGCCCAAGTGCGATGGTCAGAGCAACGGACCATCAAGCCAGTGACGGACCATCGCAGATCCCGTTCAGAAAATTCTAAGCCATTTTAAAAAGGGTATTTGGGTCTTTTCTATCCGTTTGAATACCTAATTATATCAGACCAAGGCTCATAAGTTCATTATCCATCTAAAACATCAAATTAGGATTTTCTCTCAAAGATAATCCCCAAGAACAAAACCCAAATCATTCTTTAAGAAACTAAGAGATTCCAAGTTCTTCAAGTCCAGGAACTTCAAGAAAATCATAACCCAGGTATGTCATGTTTTGATTCGTGGGTCCCTTTCACCCATGAAGCTCAAGAATCTCTTTTAAAAATCCAAGATTTATGTATTTATGAATGTTCATGATTTAAATTGAATTGAAATTCATGTTCATGATGTTGTGGGGTTTTGATTCATGTTTTAAATTACATATTCCAATGATTGACCCTAGTATATGATGATTTTCATAATAATCATGATAAACCCTTCAAATTTGCAAATTTATCTATACAACCATGACAATTAGATGCATTGATGATGGTATAACCAAAGTATGTTCCCCATGTGTTTGATTAAATTCCTATGTGAAGGAAAAGTGCCATACTAGTGTGATAATATGAAATCTCCATTCATGTACAAGTTTATGCATGTCAAATGTTTGAAGAAATAATTTAGTCAGTGAATTATGGATACATGTGTACCCCTTGTGGTGCTTTAGAATTTGTACTTCATGAAATCTCTAACTTATTATATTATGGATTGTTGTTGTTGGTCATGTATTCAAGAAAGTCATGCTTTGTCAGTTTCTTCCCATCGAGTCCTGGGGGTACTTGTACCTAAAAATTTAGCTGTGTGCCTAGATTCAGTGTCATGTTATTAAGATACTCTCAAGCAATCCATGATCCATAGAATTCAGTCAGTCTCATAACTCAGGAAAAAACTCAGTAATATCAGTAGTATTCCGTCAGTCAACAGAACTTAGTTAAATCAGTCCAGTTTAGTTTAGTAAATCATGTTTAGTGTCTATTCAGATGGGAGTAGAAAATTTGCACCGAGTGAACCCAAGGATGGGAACGCACCTGTTATATGAGGGTATGATTCTTAGAAGCAATCCTTGCATTTCAGAACTATATAGCCAGTTTAGGTTGAGACATCATAGCATGTTATATGAGGGTAGATAACGTGGGTTAACCTGTTATATGAGGGTTCCCACCATTCTTACTAGAGTCATCTATTATATGAGGGTTACTCGCAGATTGTCCTTATCAGTGGCGCGGTATTGACACCCTTCTAATTGGGGTTATAAATTGGACCCCAACTCAAATATATTGTGTTATTTGAGGCATGTCGGTTAGATTAATACTTACCATAGTTTAAGCTACAGAATCAGGACTGTTAGATACAATCATTTAGTCTCAGTGATAGAACTCAGATAGTTCTACAGAATTTAGGATTGTCAAATACAGTCAACTCAAAATATCACAGAACTCAGCTAGTTCTATCAGAACCTAGTCTGTTAAATAAATTTGCTCCATATTAGTTATTTCAGTTATACAGTTATCAGTATCTTATGTTATCAATACTCAGGATCAGTAATCATGTTATCATCGAAACTCAGTTACAGTTATTATGTATTCATGCAAGCATTCTCACATTCATGTTATCCAGTGAGTTAGTATAGTTCATGAATGTAAACCCTTTGCATTCAACATACCTCACATACATACCAATACATTCAAACGTACTGACGCATTTGCGCTATGTTAGAGTTAGAAGTGAGTCCTCATCCTTCTAAGACATGACCATTAATTTATTATATCATTAATTAATTTATTTCAATAGTTGGAGTTAGTTAGGGACATGTCCCATCAACTCCTTATTCAGATAGTTTAGAGGCTTTTGGACTAGCATGTTCAGACAGTTATTTTAGTTGTTTTGGTATTGATATACCATATATTTAGATGTGATGATTTATCAGATCTTTGAACCTTATGTCCTTTCAGCCTTTATTTCACATTTATACAGTATATTATGCAGTGCACAGGTATAGATATCAGTCATGGGTTAGCTTATGGTCCTTCGGGGTCATGAGCATAGTGTGGCATTTTGGGTACCAGAATCTGGGCGTTACACTTTAAAACTTTTATACATATTTATCTCATTATATACCAATATAGTATAGAATCCTCCACAAAACAAAGCTAAAAATACTCGAATAGTAACACTAAAATGCATAAATACACCTAAGATTAGTCCTTGACTTGAAAAAGGTGCTAAATATAACCCTTAGAAATTATATTTCTTGCCTTATGGTAAGAGCCGAATTGACCTATAGGCACTGAGGTCCTAATCCTCTAGTCCATGAATGGCTCATTAGGGAACTAGAGCTGGATAATTATATTTCTACAATCAACTGAGGCATAGCAAGAGTGGAGCCAATCCACGCTAAGAATGACATCAAAATCAGTCATGCTTAACTCTACAAGGTCTATTAAGGTAACTTTCTGAGATACTGTGATCAAACAATTTCTATATACTCGTCTGGCTATGATAGAACTACCGATAGGGGTAGAAACTAAGAAGGGCTCTATTAGGATTTTGAGACTAGCGTCGAAATCTACTGCTATGTAGGGAGTCACAAAGGAAAGTGAAGCTCCAGGATTTAATAATTCCTAAACATAAAGGTGGAATACTTGCAATGTACTAGTAACCATATTAGGAGAACTTTCCCAATCTTGATGAGTGTGGAGGGCATAAAGTCGATTCTAACATTGCCCATTGGTAGCACTAGATGTGGCGCCCTACTGAGTTAGGCCACCTGCTGGAGATGATGAGAAGTTGTACTGACCATGATAACAAAAATCTTTTCTCTTCTAGGCAACCACTGGGCAATCCCTAATCTCGTGGCCTAACTTTCCATACCCAAAACATGCATCACTGCTTGCTATGCACTCCCCCTTGTGGTTCTTACCATATCTCCTACAAACTAGATTGGTTCAACCACTATTTATGCTACCCTAAGACTTAGAGCTTGGAACTTTATCATGATTATAATATTTAAATTTAGGCACTGGAGCACTAGCAGAAAATGGGGTTGGAGCTGAAGACTTCTGGAGGAATTGAGAATAATTCCCACCATTCGACCTTTGCTGAGAGAAGTTAAAGCTACACGTTCAGGCCTTCTTATTCTCCCTTTCATTCTCTTTGAGCTTCTCCTCTTCAATTTGCTGAGCATGAACCATCAGTCTAGAGATGTCCATTTCCTTAATCAGCATATCTATCCTACACTCCTTCACAAGCTTACTCATTTTAGACCTAGACTCAGACACCATAGTCGGAGTATACCTTTCTAACAGGGTGAACTTTAGCTCAAGTGGGAAAAACCTATCTAGGAAAGTGGTAGCAAATTTATCCCACTCTACATGCCCTACATCAGCACCTCTTTTCTCCTTCCACTACTTAGCCCAGGTGTGAGCCACCCATTGAAATTTGTAAGTAGCAAAGTCAACACTCTTTATAGAAGTGACTCCTATGATATCATTTAGTTTTTGCACATAATCAAGAAACTCTTGGGGATCCTTCTTAGACTTGGATTTGGAGAATGTTGGAGTATCTATTCAAGTAAAGTCTCAGATCCTAGTTGTTGTCCTATTCGTTACTGGATTGGCTGGGGAAATAGCCTAATGGTTATTCTGGGCAGCCATAGACTAGTTCAAAACTGTAAAAACAACCCTGAATTCAGCATGAGATACATGTTTGTTAGAAGGTCTTCCTGGAAAGGTGGTCGAGTAAGACCTCATTTATCTTTTCATTTTTCATTCTACAAGGCATTTTCTGTATATAGTAGAGAATAAGTTAGAGGAGAAGTTTAATAGATCTTACCCTCCATCGCACGACATGAATATTAAAAGAACAGAAACTTTCCTAAAATATTTCCTAGCCTCTTGACCATAAGTGTGACACAGTTCACACCCATGAACAAGACTATACTTAGTGCGACTTTAAGGCACCCTAGTACACTTTAAACCTTGTGCTATGATACTAAATTTTTCATGACCCAAGACAACCCCCTAGTCGTAACATGGTGTTTAAGGCTACATCTAAGACCAAGATAACCCATGATCTTGCCCAAGCTGTAATTACTGCAACAAGATAACATATACTGTATGGAAGTCTTTTAAAGTCAAATATCAGAATAACCAAAACAATGTGTAGTGTACTAAAAATCATCATTGAAAGACATACTAACTATCTGATTGTCTGAAAGCCTCTACGCATGATGAGTTGTTGGAAGAGGTCCCTAACTAAATCTGACTACTGAAACAACATAAAATAAAGTATCGAAATATATGCTAAATAATATGACTAGTCCTCAAATAATGAGGACTCATCAATGTGGTTGTTGAGTAATATAGGAATGAACTAAATGTGAGCTAGGAACTAAGTGTTTGAACCTATGTTATAAGACCACTTAGTGCAAAAGAGAGTATGCAGTTAGTACTTTAAATGTTCTGGTATACGATATTGGAACTAACTAGTATACATATAGGTACTATGAATGAATGCATGCACATCTAAAATGAATGCAAGATCAAGCATAAATATGTCCTCAAATGATCTGAATAACTGATATATGGACATTTGGTTATGTAAACCTGAACTGTCATAATCTGAATGCTGAACTGAAACTCTGGGAGCTAATATTTAACCAACATGACCCAATCTGATCTAATAAGAGTCCAACCTATAAACCTTGTTGGATGGGTGTCAGTACCTTGATAAGGGTACCAACATTGGCTATATGGATCCACTAATATGATGTCCTAAAGGACTAGGGTATCATTCCTCTACTGGCAGGTGACCCCTAAGTGAATGTCAGTCCTTAACTAAAAGGTGACCATTCATAACCTACGATTCAAATGTAGTTCTAGAACTCAGTGACTTATACTACAGGTCCCATTCCTCTACCAGTGGGTGAGCCTTCATCCCTAGGTTCGTTTGGTGCTAAGTCCTACTCCCAACTGAACTAACACTGGTGTTGATAAAAGTTTAACATGATTCACAACTGATAAATGCTAAACATGAATATCATAATCCAAATATAAAAATACAAGTATACTCTAAATGACTCGTTACCTGACGTTTGTGATATACATAAATATCTAGGTACTGGATGTTCATAGCCCACTAGTACTATTTGATACAAATTGATCTTGGCAAATATTGAACATTCCATGGTATGTGAAAATTATGAGTAACACTTATGATTTTAATAACTAATCATGATGTTGACATTTACATTATCAAACATATGGAATCAGAATTATCATGAGGGAATATATTTTCATAGTTCAAAATCAAAACAATTGAGAGGAGATTTATTAAATTCATCATTAAGTTGGAACCCTACAAAAGAGAAAGAGTTTTACACATAAAAGTTTAGAGAGTTCTTGTGACTCAATGGGTGTAAGGGAGCCACTGATGCATATCCCACGTACCTAAAGTAGAAGCCTTGAAGAAATCTTCTTAGAAATTGGACTTGCTTGAAGAACCCTAGTTTTCTCTTGAGGGAGAAATGTATCACCTTGATTTCTCTTGGGTGGAATTGATGATTATGTTATGAATTGGGGATTTAGGTCTTTTATACCACCCCTAAGAAAGCCAAAACGACATGGGTTTGGCTTTTAAGGGAGTGGGAAAAGACATAAAAGTCCTTGAAAAAATGTACAAGAAAACACGCTCCCAGTCATTACGACTCACCTCACGACTCGTTACGACTTGAGTCATAAGCTGGGGTCATGGGATTCTAGGTATATTATTTTCTGAATTTGACTTTCTCCTAAAGACTCATTATGACTAATTATGAGTCGTTGGGTGAAGTCATAGTATGAGGCTTATTTTTTGGATCCTTTACTGGTCAGACTATGGGTCCACATAATAACTCGTAAGGTCTGACGATGTGTCATGTGCTGGACTTTTAACCACTGAAGAAATTATTGGTTGAACACTGTTGTTACTACAAGTTCCTCCAAATGAATCGTAATGTTTGATTATGACTCATGGAGTGGAGTCGTGGTCACCGGGTTGAATACACAATCTCTTAAAGTGTTTTACGACTTGGGATCTCACGGTTATGAATACAACTCTTTGTAATAACTTATAAGGTCTGGTTATAGGTCATCAAGTAAGTCATGATCACTGGCAGCTGACACACTTCTGGAGGAAAATTTTCATAACTTTTTGCCATGATGCCAGATCGAGGAAAGACTTGTGGCATTGGAAAGATAACTTCATGGACTATCTTCTTTCTCAACAAATGATCCAGAGTCTATTGCACTACAATTATGCATCTTATCCTAGGGCTCAAAAATCACAGTCCTCCTCTTTCTCACCAAATCCTTCATAAATTTTACATAGCTCAACATTTGTTCTAAAGCCTTAACAAGAGGGATGCTTACTGACAACTTCTTCAACATTGATATATACTTTTGATATTTTCCCACTTAGATTTTTTTTTCAATATTAGTGGAAAAATAAAAAGATTTCATATAATAGGCTTCAATAATAGTGTGACCTCCGTTCCCTTCCCCATGCCATTTTAGCCTATTTTATAGAAACTAGAGGTTTTTGAGATGCATTTATATCCACCACCAAATTCTCTGCTTCATTCTTATTCATATCATTAAAGATCACTAGCTCTTCCTTATTATAATCAACCACAGACATATGTGGATCAATTGCTGCCTTACCACCACAAGTAGTAATGGCTAGGCAATGGCCATTATTCAATAAATTTTAGATGGTGATGCTCAAAAGTGTGCCCCATCGATGCAAGTTCAATTTGGCGGGCATCTACCAAAATTATTGCTAAAGTTGTCTAATGGCAGTCGCATGAGGCTCAACTTTTTGTTGCATTACCAAAATGTCTCCCCTAATTTCCTTAAGGCATTTTCTTGGGTCTCTGATCCCTTAACAAGTTTCGTAAATAGAGCTTCATTCCTTAAATTTCTAGATTCAGCATCATGGTTCCCCGGTGGAATGTAAAGGCCACTCTTTTCTTTATAGTTATCTTTTCCGATCAAATCACCATTTTTGTCCCTACTCCATTCTTTATATCTATGCCTATTGTAGTTGTCTATATATTAGTTTAGACATTGATTCCCATTCATAAAGTTCCAATTGTCTTGATTTAACCCTTGGCACTTGGCTAAAAAACCCACCACCTTAATCTAAATATTTAGCCTTCTCTTTAGAATCATAATCTTTAGCTAGATGCCTTACCTTGTGAACCCACTACATTGACCTTTTCTGCTCCAACAACCATAAATTTCTTAGTAAGAGACCCATTCTCCATCCTCAATTATGTCACCTCTTGATTTACTATCTTATCAGTTGCTCTCTATTCTGTAGATGCTCTAACTGCATAAGTACCAATGAATTTATCTACCTCCAGAGTATGCCAACCTTGGTTGATTTTTGTTACTTAATCTAGGATCTCAAAAACATTCTTCAATTGTAGACTCACGAATGTCCCCACCAGTGAAAGTGTTTGTTACCACCTTAGTTTTAGTACATAAGTCTCTGTAAAAGATCCTTGGTAAGTTTCTACCAATAATCATATGGTTTGAAACTCTTTGTAGCGTATTACTGAACCTTAACCAAGTATCTTAAAGCGCCTATGAATGCACAATCTCATCTTTGAATTATATTATTTTGGAAGGCGAAAAAAATCATCCAAGAATTGAGTCCTCAACTCGTTCCAATAATAATAGATCCACAGGGTAACTCATAGGGTCACTCACTAAATCATAGAGTAGCTTCTCCCATCAAAGAGAATAGAAATAGCCTTAGTCGAATAGCCTCCTAACTCACTCTAGCTAGATTATATAAAATGAATATCTTGACAACGTTCATGATATGCATGTTTGCATCATTGGTAGAAAGGATAGCAAACACCCTCTTCAAATTCAGTAGCTAGATCATTGCACTTGTGATGTCAAACTTAGTACCTTGAGGTAATTCTGGTAGAATGATTGCACCCTATTTTGATTTTGTCCATATAACCCAAGTATTTCTCTAGATCTTTATAAATAAAAAGATATTGGGGGAGAGGCTGTTGTCCCCCCTTTCTTCAAAGTTTGTCCCTCTTATCAAGTGTAACTATACAGTTTGCCTTTTTTTGTCTATCCCCCTCTTTCCTTATTGCCCATCTAGCAGTGACTTGCCTAGCATTTTTCTTAATAATTAACTAAGAAATGACTTATTTCATTGTCTCATGTCCATCATGCTATTATAGTGGCTGATCACGATATTGACCACCACCAGTCATACCTTATAGTAAGGCTGATGGATTACGAACTCTTTCTCTCTTATTTTTTAATTTTGTTTCAAAGTTCTCATAAGTTTTGCATCAAATCAAATCAGGGAATGGTCTTGACTCCTATTATTGGGTATACACTAGTGTGTTCCTTAAAAATAGCAGAAAATTAAATCATCAAATGAAACCAATAACCCAACAAACATAAGTAATCAACTCCATGACCATATTCCCTGGCAAAAATATCAAAATTTGAGGTCGCCCAAATTACACCTCCCAAAAAGTATAAAGTAGTCGCTCAATCAATTATAGAACCCAATAAGATTGGGGTTGGTCCCATAGGGAATAGGATGAAATTCTACCAAGTGTTTGTCTAAGTAACTGGAAAATAAGTAAGGATAGGGGTTTTGTAAAATAAAAGAGTAATAGTAGAAATAGTTAGTTATTGGATATGTAATCAATATGAGAGAGCACGAGGACTGTGTTCCTCAATAACTCTGTAATTTCATAGGTACTTCATACTTTAGTGATCTCTCATGGTATTCAAAATGCAAAATCAGTAGGCTATGTATCATTTAATAGACTAGATTATGCCCTTTCCCCAAGAACAAAGTTCATGTGGCATAAGTGTTGCATTACTAACCCCTCTCTATGATCCCAATATAGTCTTTCTTATTTACTGACTCAAGGCTAATTAAATAAAGATAACTCCAAGTCTTGTAATTGATTTGCTATTACTATCTAATTGCATTTGTGGAAGTCTAGAGTAGAGATAGGATGAGTTCTAATGTGTGCACTCACTAGAAAGTAATCAAAGCTAAGGAATTAACAATGCATGCCCAACTACCCTTTGAAAATCACCTTGTACTTAGAAAACTACTTTGTTAATTATCACCGTTCCTACAATCCTAATTGTAGTGTCTAGCTACTCATAATTGCAAGCACGCTTATGAACTTACAGTAATAAAGACAAACTCTAAAATCTTAGCATGAATTAAAACCCTAGAATAGATGTTTGTTAAATCCTAGGAATATGCCTTAGAATCTCACTATATAATGTTGTAAATTATGAAAGAGGGTAAACTTATAGAAAAAACCCTATAGGAGTACTTATAAATAAAATAAAACTTATTCTATCATAAACAGAAAATCTGGGTCGGTTGGCATTGGATGACAAGATGGTACGATCATGATTAGCATCTACGATGGTCTTGTAGTGCTTTTGGTTTGGCTTAAGGATTTTTCATCTTCAGGTCTTAGTTGGTATGCTTTTTAGTATCGCCTCATGGTTTCTAGGCACGATCATTCCTAATGCTTTTCTGACCATCCTTATGTCAATTATTTGCAACCTTTTTTTTGTGACCTCAAGGTACAATCAGATAATCATTACACGGTCATGAGTGACCCTTGTTTTATGATTCTCATACTTAGCTCCTGCAACTTTGTTTTTAGGCCTTCCTTCTATGACCAAAAAGTACAATCATATGTTATGATATGATCATGGTTGCTCTTCATCTGATCATCTTCTGAGAACTCCTTCCGATTTAAGCCATGACAACCTTGGTACAACCATGGTTAGATCTCACATTCATATGATCCTCTTAAAGTATATTTTTGAGCACTTTCTTTTTTTTGAGCCATTTATCCTGCAATCATGAAAAAATCCAACATATCCACAAAAACATACCCTTATACTTGCAGATATTTATAGTTTTAAGCATCTCAAGTGTTGTAAATCCACAAAACATTAGTATTTTAAAAATCTTGAGGAAAAGTGACTCCATTTGGGTAATTATTGACCGATTGACTAAGTTGGCTCATTTTATTCTAGTGAATATTGATTATAATTTGGCTAATTTGGCCAAGATTTATGTGAAGGAAATTATAAGATTTATCAGTGTAAATTATTCCTGACAGGGCTACTCAGTTCCCCTCTAACTTTTGGAAAAGATTTAGTCCGAGCTGGGATCTAGATTGGACCTGTGCACAACTTTCCACACACAGACAGACTGTTAATCTATTTGGACTATCCAACTACTTGAGGATATGCTTCGGGATTGTGTTATTGTCTCGGGGTTCAATTGGATGATCACCTACCATTATGTGAGTTTGCCTATAACAATAGCTACTACTCTAGTATTGACATGCTCATTTTGAGGCCTTAATGGTAGATGATATAGGTTCCCCATTGGGTGGTTTGATGCATTCAAAGTGTGTCCTTGAGGAATTGATATACTCAAGAACTCTATGGAAAAAATAAAATTAATATAGCAGATGCTCATAGCAGCTTAAAATCGACAGAATGAGTATGCAAATAAAAGGTAAGAGACACAAAGTTTGAGAAAGAATAGAAAGTATTTTTGAAGGTGTCTCCTATGAAGGGTATGATGTAATACAACAAGAAGTAAACGTTGAGACCAAGGTACAAAGGAACTTTTTAGGTGCTAAGGGAAATTGGGTCGGTATCATATAGGCTTTCCTTACCCCCTTGTATACCCAAGGTTCACCCCATATTCCATGTATCTATTCTATAGAAATATCAACTATTTAGGTGTTAAGGGAAATTGGGTCGGTATCATATAGGCTTTCCTTACCCCCTTGTATACCCAAGGTTCACCCCATATTCCATGTATCTATTCTATAGAAATATCATGGAGATGGTGACTACATTATCCATCGAGACTCAGAATTGTTTGATAAAGAACTACTATATAAAAATAAACTAATTATTATTCTATCTAAATATGTAAGGAAGTTGAGGACATGAGTTATTCTTTATGTCGAGGTTCAGTGGAGGAACTATACCATTGAAGAAGCTACATGGGAGGCAAAAGTGGATATACGTAAGTAGTATTCACACTTATTTATTGATACGGGTACATCATATTCCAGTTATTACGTTTTGAGTCAGTTGTCATTCGGAGGAAAATGAGTGATAAATTGGTAGTTAATGTAATAACCCAAAACATCATTACATTGAATTAGAAGTTTAAAGGTACACCTAAACTTACCTTAGCTAAAATTTGAGAAATTCAGGGCTAATCAAGTTTTACCTTAAATTTGATGGTGTGGTGGTTGAAAGAAATAGTAATACCCTGCATTTTGGGCAAGAATAAAAACTGTCGTTTCTAAGCATAGATGATCTAAAAGTCATAAATACTATGCAAATTTGGCATGTTAATCAATAATGTAGTGTGTGAACCTATTTAAGCATTAATTGAGATCATAGAGGTCGCCTAACTCAAGAATGAGTTGAAAGCTTTCCTATCATTCGAGTTTGAGGGAGCGTCGTAAATTAGGTCAAATTCAATCGATCATAACTCTTTGTATATAATTAATTAGAGGGCCTACTATGTATCAAATTAAGGAGCTTTGAATTATCTTTCCAATAAAACTAATTTTGCCCAAATCTGACACCCAAGCAAGAAGTTATGGCTTTGCAAAGTGGAGTGTGTTGCTTAGCATAAGGTGTGCGACGCACACCATAACTTATGCCATAAGGTGTGCGATGCACAACCTAATGTGTGCGATAAAGTGTGCACCACACAACCTATCTTATGAGATAAGGTGTGCACCACATACATTATGACCCAAGTGACTTAAACACTCTAATTTTGGGGCAAAATAGTCCTTTTCCCATCCTTATTCAGCCATAAACACGAAATTCAGTCCTCAATTCTTCAAAATACATCCACATTGTCTCAAATTTACTCAAGAATACTTCTTAAGGTTTCAAACTAAAAAACCAATTAACTCAAGATTCAATCATGGGTTTTCGAAACTAATTGGAGATTTGGAATCCCCAAGCCATAGGCATCAAGAATCATTAATTATTTTCCAAAATGGAGGTACGTAGGGTTTTCCTAAATTTCATGGGCATGATTTGAAAAGAATTTGCACATGACTTTAATCTTTATATATATATATATGTGTTATTAAAAGTGGGGATTTCGTTGTTATACCAATAAAACGTGTTGTGTCATGATTTTGAAAGAATAATGAAACTTCATGGGGTTGTTTGCTTGAATATATTTCAATTGTTGAATTTTGGACATGTGATTTGAATTTTGAAAGGATATGATGTATATGAATTGTGATGCTTTAAATCTCCCATGATAATGTTCTATACCAATATGATACTTGTGTTAAAATATCGAGAGCATGAGTTTTTTTGCTGTTTCTATGATACTGCTCATAAATGATAAAACTTCTTAAATTATTATATATGAGAACCATTGTGCATATGTGTGATGTGTGTGGAAGTCTTACGTATATGCATGTTGTGAATAACATAAAATATTAGAGAAGTGATATGACACTGATGACTTGCACGTTGGGTTATGATGATACCCCATAGAGTATGATATATGTTTTGTCTAGAATCAAGTTTAAAGCTTAACTTTTTGTGAGTTAGGTGGTTACCCAAAGAAAGAACGAGTCAAATGACTCTATGTTGTAAACCATGAATTACCGACACGGGGAACTTGGTACCATGCTATGTGATCTTGTGCACCTCGTATTATATCATCCCTATTCAGAACTAATGTTTAGGAGCCGTGCTTTGTGATCTTGAGCCCAACCCTAACACGTGGACTTGATTGGGATGGTGACACCCTGTTATGTGATCTTGTGTATTTTTATCCCCTCACTAATACTCTAATCTTGGCAGCAACCAGGATTTGGCAGTTGGTAAAAGATTGTAGGGTGTACCACCTAGCTCAGTAGTGTTGCATTTGTTGTTGAAAAATCCTTATACTATGTCCATGTGTTTTCAAACTATTTTTCAATAAAGTGTGCTATTTTTGTTTTTGGATTACTCTACGTACCAGTACTTTTGTATTGACCCCCTCCCCTACCTCTCAGGTTTTGAGGCTCAGTCTAAGAGTCCAAATAAGCAGTAGATAATTCAAACAACAGATTAGATTATGCAGTGGTGAGCCTTCTCCATTCAAGAAGCCCTTTCTTTTCAGATTATGTTATCTACTACAGTTTTGGTCTACTGGTGGCCTTGTCCCAGTTTTTAAATATTTGTTATTAATCATGTAGTAGAGATTTCGCAGACGATATTCTAGAGGTTGTTAGATTATTTTGGATTGTCATTTTCTATTATCAAATTTATATCAGATTTATGACCATGAGTCTGTTTTGCTATATTTTCTGCATTTCCTTATTTGTGTATAAATGGTGTATTTGATTACAAGTTAAAAGGGTATTCAGGATTTCTCGATTTGGGATGCTCATCATGGCCAGGGCCTCGGTTTGGGTCGTGACAAACTTGGTATCAGAGCATGGTTCATGGTCTCAGATGCTTGCAAAATTGAGTCGGGTAAAGTCTTATTTATGGGTATATGGTGCGCCACACTTATAAGCAGGAGGCGACAAGACATTTAGGAATGTCTCTCTTTCTTCATGTTCTAGTTCATGCTATGGAGTCAGAATGTTCCTCTTTCATGCTTTAATTCATGCTATGGTGTCTCTCATATAAAAGTAAAGTTATCCCAATTCTTCCATTACTCTGATGTACTCAGATATGTCTCATTGTTGAGGTGATTCAAGTGCAAAAGTTTAGAGTCTAAATGGTATGGTCCTTTATGATTGAGCCATATAATTTTTTTTAAAAAAAAATTATGCAAGGACTTGAGAAGAGTCCGTTAGTGCTTCAGGGTGTATTGACTCTTGTGTGAACTTTAAAATTGATGCAATCATACTTTTCAGCCCGTGGTATTAAGTATAGTCAGTTCTTTTAACAAATTTATCTTGCAGGTGTCATGCTTCAGGGTGAATAATGTATAGAAGATGTTGGAACTATATTTCCTCCCGAATAGTAGTGTAAGTTAAAGTGCCAGTGTCCTAACCTATAGGTGGTCTGTGGGGGAAGTGTTTCACTCACATTTTATTTATATAGAGTAAGATGTGTATTCTTAGATTCATTGATTATTGTGTGTCTAGTTTCTAACTCTTGTAATATTGTTATCATTGTGTTGTTAAAACTAAAGTCTAGTGAAGACGTGTGGGGCTCTTTTGATTCACTAGCATAGTTGCCTTGTCATTCATCTCGTTTTCTTGTTCAAAACAAAAAATCAAAGTCTAGTGAAACCGTGTGAGTTCTATTTTGATTCACTAGCAATTTGTTGTTCATCTTGTTGTTCTTGTGTTAGTAGGAACTTGGTGTTTAGAGGCGTAATGGCAAGAAAAGTGGTAAGGGTGGGTTATTGAATATATGTATAGCCGAATCTTTTTTCATAAGATTGACTTTGGTAATGAATTGATACGTCCTTGTGAGTCAGTTTTGTAGAAGGTGGAGAAGGAGTTCTTAGTTAAGGTGGATTATTGTTTGTTTAAAGTATGAAAATGGCTAGATTAGTCAGTTAGTTATAATTATAAACTCATGGTTGCTTATAGAATTTGAAGGTATTCTAAATGTACCCTTGGGTAAGTCAGTGTGATGTGAGAAAGTCGTATAAGTAGATAAGATTGTATGGGGTTATAATATGAGATTAAGGTTGACCATGTCTATTATATGACTTTGCCCCCTTGACCTTCTTTTCATTGGTAGTTGTACACTAGTACTAGTTGTTCATGTTCTACATGAGATTAAGCCTTATGTTTCAGTTCCATGATCATAGTTTATGTTCATGTATATGATAGAGAATCACATGCTTTTGCAGTTCTAAAATAAGGAGTTCCAGTTCATTCAGTAGTCAGAATCACATTCCATATGTTATGAAATTCAAATTGAGGTCATGTAGCTCATGACTCATGTACTCACGCTTTATAGTATGCTCAGCTCCCATTATTCATGCTATACTCTTTATGATTGATGATATTCAGCTTATAGTCATGTATACCCCAATTCAGATCACTTTGATGAATCCCTGATGTTGATTTGCTATTCCTTCATCCTCAGTTAAGTATGAAGTCTCCAATAATATCCTCCCATACTTCAAGGTCTTATGTTCTAACCATTTAGTGACTCCTCATTATGTGATGGTTTGTGCAAATTTATGTGCGTATGTTCTTGGGGTAGCGCGTGGGAGTTATATCGATAGTGGATTAGATAATATGTGATGTATGTGCTTATGGGTGTTTGCCTTGGAGTTCATATGTGGTTATAAATATTGTCTCGAATGGAAAGTTGAGATTTTAGTGGAGGAACGCAATAATCACTAATGAATCAATAATAAGATATCAGAGTTAGTCATTGAAGTGGTAGGGCACATTATGCTTAGGATGTGATTAAAAAAAAGAAATATAGAAGGTTGGATCATATGGTTTAGAATAATATCGTGGTGTAGCGTGTTGTATTTTGTGATTTAGAGTTGGCTAGATCACGGTGAAAGGATTTAAACTACTTTAGATATTAGTAGAAAGATTTATCGATGCCCATATAAGAATTTTAAGCTGAACTGAAAGAGTATGGTATTTAAAGGGAATAATATAGGTAAGGGAGTATTCGAGAAGTGCGCTAAGCTTGAAAGTAAGAAGTTGCATTGCCTAAGGCCTGGTAATTCTATCCTAGTTTATGAGTTATATATCTATATTCCATGCTATAGAGTAGTGTCACTGTTGTGTTTCCTTAGTTGTGTGTCTTGTGTAATTCATGCCCAAGATTCTTTTCTCCCTAATTCTACTAGAACTTATTTAGAAAGAGTGTTGAAGAGATACTCCAATTAAGTATATAAGTTTCCAGTATAATTCAGCCAGTATAGCCAGCAGTTCTTTTTAATAGTCAAGAAGACAAGTTGTTGTGGTTTTCCACCTTTACACCTAGTCCTTCTATCCGAAGTCCCATGTGTATGACCATCCCAAGAGATAATATATTCCATCCATGTAAATTGTGAATTCAGATTAGTCCAAACATCATGTTTCAGATTCAGCTATTTAGTCATGACTCAGTTCATAATAGTTCAACGCATAGTCTCAAATCTCTCTAGGCATTTTAGCTCAGAGAGTGTAACACCTTGTACAATCTAAATCTTGTTATCTCAAGATTCGTACTTACATAAGTTATCTCTACTCAATTCGATATGTATGATTGGATCATGAAAACCTCAAGAGAATCATAAATTCTTAGCATGAATCAGCTCTTTAAAGCAAGTAAGGGCAAGTCAGCTCAGAATTCAGTTTCATGATGGAAATTTAAATATTTCAGCTTAGTATATTCTTTCTTAGAGGACATATCATGTCCACTTTATTCCATTCCTTTAAGACTTCAACATTCCTACCTATCATTCGAGGACGATTTATCCCAAGGGGGAGATAATGTAACACCCCACATTTCGGGCTAGAATAAAATCCATCATTTCTAAGCATAGATGATCAAAAAGCCATAAATCCTATGCAAATTTGGCATGTTAATCAATTATATAGTGTGTGAACCTATTTAAGCATGAATTGAGATCATAGAGGTCCCCTAACTCAAGGACAAGTTGAAAGCTATCCTATCATTCAAGTTTGAGTAAGCATCAAAACTTGGGTCAACTTCAATCGACCATAACTCTTTGTATATACTGAATTAATGGGCCTACTATATATCTAATTAAAGGTCTTCGAATATCTTTCCAACGAAGCCAATTTTGCAAAAATGCAATACCCAAGCAAGACATTATGGCTTTGCAAAGTGGAGTATGTTGCCTAGCATAAGGTGAGCGACGCACAACCTAATTTGTGCGATAAAGTGTGCACCGCACAACCTATCTTATGAGATAAGGTGTGCGCCGCATACAATATGATCTAAGTGAGTTAAACACTTCATTTTTGGGGCAAAATTGTCCTTTTCCCATCCTTATTCAGCCATAAGCACAAAATTCAGTCCCTAATTCTTTAAAATACATCCACATTCTCTCAAATTAAAGGTGTCTAACGGGCCGGGCTGGGTCAACCCTGAACCGGCCCTCCCATTCTACCCGGGTTCCGGGCCGGTTATGGGCCGGGTTTGGCGTTAATCGGGCCAGGCCGAACAGTAAAAAATTAAAACCCACCCGAAACCGGCCCACTTAACCCAATCCGGTCAAACCCACCAAAACCCGGTCAAACTCAGTTAAAAACCGGTCAAACCCGTTTAAAAAATAAATAAAAAATCCAATATACACTATATACACTCCAATATACAATATATATTTTTAAAAAAATATATAAAGTATAAACAATTACACATATATACGTACCATTCAATATATAATTATATATGACTATACGTACTACTTTAAATAAAACATATGCTATAATAGTATAATATATATATATACACTACAATATATATATACACTAATTTATAAAGCATATACACATGTATACGTTAAATATATACTACTTTAGAAGATATATACACATATATATGCACCATTCAATATATATGTACTACTTTAAATAAAATATATATACATGTATACGTTAAACATACACGTCTATAGAAGATCCATTCACATATATACACTTTATTCTATGTATATGTAATACTTTAAATGCAATATACTATAATGTATATACATTACAATATATATTTGTATACTTATATACTAATTTATAAAACATATACACATGTATACATTAAATATACACTTCTATAGAAGATATATACACGTGTATACGCACCATTCAATGTATATATACTACTACTTATAAAATATACTACATTATATATACATTACAATATGTATAGATATACTTATATACTAATTTATAAAACATATACACATGTATACGTTAAATATACACTTCTATAGAAGATATATATGCACAAATATACAAAACATATGCTACTTAATATAATAAATTAATAATATTTGGTAGTAAATTAATAATATATTAGAAGTAAGTTTTTAATTTAAAGTATAAAACTAAAAATTCAATTTAAAATTTTAAATCGTTAAATAAAAAAAAAACGACTAAGGAGTGAATGAATTTGTGGAATTTTATTGATTGCAAAATGATCCAAAATTTATAATTTACATGAATGAAAAATCTATAAATTATGCATCATTTTTTCCAACTCATTCATGTTAATATTAATGGGAACTTGCATAGGATTGTCGAAGTCAACGGGGGCAAAACCATGCATTGGACTTGATTCTGCTGAGTTCTCCCGTGAAGTCATAATTTCTTCAAGTTTGAGGTCGTCGCTCGGCTCCGGTTCCATTCCTTGGTTTCTTATTTCTGCTCTAATCCAATCTCTGAGGCAAACTAAAACATTCATTGCGTTGCTTCCCAATGAGTATCGGTTTTCTCCAAGCTGCTGTCGTTCCTGACTGAAGGCGCTCTCTGATGCAACGGTTGACATTGAAACATTTAAGATATCTCTGGCTAATCTTGAAAGTACAGGATATTGTGATTTATTATTCCTCCACCAATCCAGCGTGTTGATCCGTCGTCTGCGATCCTCTAGTGCCATCCGCAGATAATATTTCAGCTCTTCCCGATAAGTTGATGTGTAAGCTCTCTCATCCACACTGTTCCAACAAGTTAAATCATAAAATGAATCAGGAAAACCACTATGTGCCGGCCTTTTAGAAGATGATGGCTCCTCGGGAGGATGAGGAGCGACAGTTGGACTGATATTTGTAGGTACGGCTGAATCAAATAAATCAGCATAGTTATTATATAATTTTTCTATATAATCCTTTGCATCAGCCGTAGCCATCCACAAATCAGGCTGTAGGGTATTTATAGATTTATTTTGGGGATTAAAAAATATTTTTTAAAGTTTTTTTTTTTAATTAAATGGGCCCAAACTAGCCGTTTGGATCCAAAAATGGTAATATAGCCATTGGGCCAACGGCTAGTTTGGCCCCAAAAATAAAAATTTCTTTTCTTTTTTGCCGAGCCGATTAACCGGCGAGCCTGGACTGAGCTTGGTCCGGGCCAGGTTAACCGGGCCCATTTTAAAAAAAAATGGCCCGGGACCCAGAACCCTAAAGCCCTAGGGCTTACCGGGCCAGTTTAGCTAGTCGGGCTGGGTCAGCCCGGCCCGTTTGACACCCCTATCTCAAATTCTCTCAAGAACACTTCTTAGGGTTTCGAACTAAAATCCCAATTAACTCAAGATTCAACTATGGATTTTCGAAACTAATTGGAAATTTGGAATCCCCAAGCCATAGGCGTCGAGAATCATCCATTATTTTCTAAAATAGCGGTATGTGGGGTTGTCTTAAATTTCATGGGCATGATTTGAAAAGAATTTGCACAATACTTTAATCTTTATACATATATATGTTTTTTTACAAGTGGGGATTTCGTTGTTATACCAATAACACGTATTGTGTCATGATTTTGAAAGAATAATGAAACTTCATGGGGTTGTTTGCTTGAATAAATTTCAATTGTTGAATTGTGAACATGTGATCTGAATTTTTAAAGGATGTGATGTATATGAATTATGATTCTTTAAATCCCCCATGATAATGTTCTATACCTATATGATACTTGTGTTAAACTATCGAGAGTATGAGTTTTTTTGCTGTTTGTATGATAGTACTCATAAATGATAAAACTTCTTAAATTATTATATGTCATAACTATTGTGCATGTGTTTGATGTGTGTGGAAGTCTTATGTATGCACATGTTGTGAATGATATAAAATATTGGAGAAGTGATGTGATACTGATGACTTGCACATTGTGGTATGACGATACCCCACAGAGAATCATTTATGTTTTGTCTGGAATCAAGCTTAAAGATTAACTTTATGTTATTTAGGTGGTTACCCAAAGAAAGCATAAGTCAAATGACTCTATGATGGAAACCATGAAGTTCCAACACGGGGAACTTGGTACCATGCTATGTGATAGTGTGTACCTTGTATTATGTCATCCCTATTAGGGACTAATGGTTAAGAGCCCTGCTTTGTGATCTTGAGCCTAACCCTGACATATGGACTTGATTGGGATAGAGACACCCTGCTGTGTGATGTTGTATGTTCTTCACCCCTCACTAATACTCCAATCTTGGAGGGAACCGAGATTTAGCAGTTGGTGAAAGATTATAGGGTGTACCACCTAGCTTAGTAGTGTTGCATTTGTTTTTGAAAAATCCTTATACTATGCCCATGTGTTTTTGAACTATTTTTTGATAAAGTGTTTTATAGCAACTCTCATGTATATTATATAAAAATTCTATTTTTGTTTTTAGATTACTCTATGTACCAGTATATCTGTATTGAGCCCCTCCCCTACCTCTCAGGTTCTGAGGCTCAGTCAAGGGGTTTAGATAAGCAGTAGATAATTCAGACAACAGATTCGATTGTGAAGTGGTGAGCTTTCTCCATTCAAGGAGGCTTGTCCTTTTGGATTATGATATCTATTATAGTTTTGGTCTACTGGGGGCCTTGTCCCAGTTTTTAGATATTTATTATTGATCACGTAGTAGAGATTTCACAGACGGTTTTTAAAGGTTGTTAGATGATTGTGGATTGTCATTTTCTATTATCAAATTTATATCAGATTTAATACCATGAGTCTATTTTGCTATATTTTCCGCATTTCCTTATTTGTGTATGAATGGTGTATTTGATTACAAGTTAGAAGGGTATTTGTGCCTTCTCAGTTCGGGATCCTCGTCGCGGCCAGGGCCTCAGTTTAGGTTGTGACAAACTTGGACTCAGAGCATGGTTCATGTTCCTAGGGTGTCTGTGAAATTGCATTGGGTAGAGTCTTATTTATGGGTGTGTGGCACGCCACTCTTATAAGCAGGAGGCTACAAGGCGTTTAGGAATGTCTCTCTTTCTTTATGTTCTATTTCATGCTATGGAGTTGGAATATTTTTCTTTCAGACTCTAATTCATGCTATCGTGTCGCTCATATAAAAGTAAAGTTATCCCAATTCTTCCCTTACTCTGATGTGCTCCGATATGTCTCATTGTTGAGGTGATTCAAGTGTAGAAGCTTAGAGTCTAAATGGTATGGTCTTTTCTGATTGAGCCATATAATTTTTTTAAAAAAAATTGTGCAAGGACTTGAGATGAGTCCGTTAGTGCTTCAGGGTGTATTGACTCTTGCGTGAACCTTAAAATTGATAAAATCATGATTTTCAGCCTGTGTTATTAAGTGTAGTCAGTCCTTTTTACAAAAATTTATGTTGCAGGTGTCATGTTTAAGGGGGAATGATGTATAGAAGAATGTTGGAACTATATTTCCACCCGAATAGTAGTGTAAGTTAAAGTGCCAGTGTCATGACCAATTGGTGGTCTGTTAGGGAAGTGTTTGACTCATATTTTTATTTATATAGAGTAAGATATGTATTCTCAGATTCATTGATTATTGTGTGTCAAGTTTCTAACTCTTGTAATCTTGTTATCATTGTGTTGTGGAAACTAAAGTCTAGTGAAGCCGTGTGGGGCTCTTTCAATTCACTAGCATAGTTTCCTTGTCATTCATCTTATTTTCTTGCTCAAAACACAAAATCAAAGTGTAGTGAAGCCGTGTGAGGTTTATTTCAATTCACTAGAAACTTGTTGTTCTTGTGTTAGTTGGAACTTGGGATTTAGAGGCATAATGGCAAGAAAAGTGGTAAGGGTGTCTTATCGAATATATGTATAGCCAAATCTTTTTGCATAAGATTTACTTTGGTAATGAATTGATACATCCTTGTGTGTTAGGTTAGTAGAAGGTAGAGAAGGAGTTATTAGTTAAGGTGGATTATTCTTTGCTTAAAGTATGCAAATGGCTAGATTAGCCAGTAAGTTATAATTATAGACTCATGGATGTTTGTAGAATTTGAAGGTAGTCTATATGTACGCTTGGGTAAGTCAGTGTGATGTGAGAAAGTCGAATAAGTAGATAAGATTGTATGGAGTTATAATATGAGATTAAGGCTGACCATGTCTATTATGTGACTTTTCCCCCTTGACCTTCTTTTCGTTGGTAGTTTTACACTATTACTATTTGTTAAAAGGTATGTAGTAGATTTTTGAGGTATTTGGGTAGAATGTCCAAAATTTTATGGACTAGTATATTATGTTGCATTTTTCATTGGTTATAGATGATTGGTGCTAAACAATAGGCTTAAATTTAAATGTAGAATGTAGATTCAAGAATAATGGCTTAAGATTTATGATGAATGTTTTGTGTGTAATGTGTGTAAGGTTGGATTGTAAATCATACTTCGCACTAGACATTAAGTTTGAACAACTGATGTCCATGAAGGTAGATGTGATGATTTCTTGATTAATGATACTGGTTATATAGAAGTGATCTAGTAGGCTTGAATGGTGTATGCAATGGCTTAAGTTTATTTGATTCGTAATGAAGTATGATGTTGTATGTATGATGTACAAGTATCCCCAAGGTAATATGGAGTTGTGGCATTTTCTAAGGCTTTTACATGCTGTGTGTGACTAGTAGTACCATTGAGTTGCTAGTTGGTATATGGTGTTCTAAATAGCCAAGTTATGGAGTTTTGATTGATAGTGTTGAGCCATTTGATATGATCTTAATTATCATAGTAGAGAGATATAAAAGTAGAGTCGCGATATTTGTAGGCTATGTCGGAAGTAGTATGGTTCATCAAAGTCTTAGTGATATCCATGTTAAGTGTTAGAATCTAAGTTTTAGCTTTCAAGGTTGAACTGATGGGAATAAGAGTAGAAGCACTAGAAGGTGTGCACTTCAACTATAGGGATACTAATGAAGATTCAAAGTTAGTAAGTTTGTAAGTATTATATGATGACTATTGGTGGTTATAGAAAGATAGAGTACATCTTAGAAGGTAATATAACTAGTGGGTTTTCCACCTTCAGGTATGGTCACTCGGGTTAAGTTCTATTATATACGTGTATAGTCTTTTTCTAGACCCTAGAGCGCAATGAGTATAGTTCAATTAGAGTCTAGTAGAGGATCTCTCAAACTTAAGATAATGGTTTAAAGCTAAGGGGGAGATAATAGAACAAGTAACCAAGTCAGGCTCTCAGATTCTAGTAGTGATGTTAGTATGATATAGAACATCAAAAACTGAGGGTGAGACTCAACCCATTCTTATCACAATATTTTTCAGTGATCCCAATTCCTACTCATGCCTTATGTTTCAGTTACATGATCATAGTTCATGTTCATGTGTATGATAGAGAATCACATGCTTTTCCAGTTCTAAAATAAGGAGTTCCGGTTCATTCAGTAGTTGGAATCACATTCCATATGTTATGAAATTCAAATTGAGGTCATGTAGCTCATGACTCATGTACTCATGCTTTATCGTGTGCTCAGTTTCCATTATTCATGCTATACTCTTTATGATTGACGAGATTCAGCTTATAGTCATGTATACCCCAATTCAGATCACTTTGATGAATCCCTGATGTTGATTTGCTATTCCTTCATCCTCAGTGAAGTGTCAAGTCTCCTATAATATCCTCCCATACTTCAAGGTCTTATGTTCTAACCTTTTAGTGACTCTTCCTTATGTGATGGTTTGTGCAAATTTGTGTGTGTATGTTTTTTAGGTAGCGCATAGGAGTTACATTGATAGTGGATTAAAGAATATGTGATGTATAAGCTTATGGGTGTTTGACTTGGAGTTCATATGTGGTTATAAAGATAGGCTTGAATGATATGTTGAGATTTAAGTGGAGGAACGTAATATGCGCTAGTGAATCCATAGTAAGAGATCAGAGTTATTCATTGAAGTGGTAGGGCACATTATGCTTAGGATGTGATAAAAAAAGAAATATAGATGGTTGGATCATATGGTTTAGAGTAATATCTTGGTGTAGCGTGTTGTATATTGTGATTTAGAGTTAGAATTGATCACGATGAAAGAATTTAAGCTACTTTAGATATTAGTAAAGATTTATCGATGCCCGTATGAGAATTTTAAGCTAAATTGAATGAGTATGGTATTTAAAGGGAATAATGTAGTTAAGGGAGTATCCGAGAAGTACGCTAACTTGTAAGTAAGAAGTTGCATTGCCTAAGGTCGGGTATTTCTATCCTAGTTTATGAGGTATATATCTATATTCCATGCTATAGAGTAGTGTCGCTATTGTGATTCCTTAGTTAGGTGTCTTGTGTAATTCATGCCCAAGATTCTTTGCTCCCGAATGATACTAGAAATTTTTAGAAAGAGTGTTGAAGAAATACTCTAATTAAGTATAAGTTTCCAGTATAATTCAGCCAGTATAGCCAGCAGTTCAGTTTTACAGTCAGGAAGACAAGTTACTGTGGTTTTCCACCTTTACACCTAGTCCTGCTATCCGAAGTCCCATGTGTATGATCATCCCAAGAGATAATCTATTCCATCCATGTAAATTGCGAATTCAGTTTAGTTCGAACATTATGTTTCAGATTCAGCTATTTAGTCATGACTCAGTTCATAAGAGTTCAACGCATTGTCTCAAATCTCTCAAGGCATTTTAGCTCAGAGAGTGTAATACCTTTGTACGATCTAGATCTTGTTGTCTCAAGATTCGTACTTACATAAGTTATCACTTCTCTATTCAATATGTATGATTGGATCATGAACACCTCAAGGGAATCCTAAATTCTTATCATGAATCAGCTCCTTAAAGAAAGTAAGGGAAATCCATCACATAATTCCGTTTCATGATGGAAATTTAAATGTTTAAGATTAGTATATTCTTTCTTAGAAGACATATCATGCCCACGTTATTCCATACCTTTAATACTTCAACATTCCTACCCATCATTCGAGGACGAATGATCCCAAGGGGAAGATTATGTAATACCCCGCATTTTGGGCTAGAATAAAAACCGTTGCTTCTAAGCATAGATGATATAAAAGCCATAAATACTACGCAAATTTTGCATGTTAATCAATTATGTAGTTTGTGAACCTATTTAAGCATGAATTGAGATCATAGAGGTCCCCTAACTCAAGGAAGATTTGAAAGATTTCCTATCATTCGAGTTTGAGTGGGCGTCGAAACATGGGTCAACTTCAATCAACCATAACTCTCTTTGTATAATTAATTAGAGGTCTTACTATATATCAAATAAAAGTTCTTCTAATTATCTTTACAACTATACCAATTTCGCCAAAATCTGACATCCGAGCAAGAAGTTATAGCTTTACAAAGTGGAGTGTGTCGCCTAGTATAAGGTGTGCGGTGCACACCCTAACTTATTCCATAAGGTGTGCGATGCACACCCTAATGTGTGAAATAAAGTGATCACCACACAACCTATCTTATGCGATAATGTGTGCGCCGCATACATTAAGACCCAAGTGACTTAAACACTCTGTTTTTGGGGAAAATGGTCCTTTTCCCATCCTTATTCAGCCATAAACACGAAATTCAGTCCCTAATTATCCAAAATACATCCACATTCTCTCAAATTATCTCAAGAACACTTCTTAGGGTTTCAAACTAAAAACCTAATTAACTCAAGATTCAACCGTGAGTTTTCGAAACTAATTGGAGATTTGGAATCCTCAAGCCGTAGGCGTTGAGAATTATACATTAGTTTCCAAAATAGAGGTACGTGGGGTTGTCCTAAATTTTATGGGCATGATTTTAAATGCATAAGAATTTAATATCTATACATATATATGTGTTGTTACAAGTGGGGATTTCGTTGTTATACCAGTAACACGTGTTGTGTCATGATTTTTAAAGAATGATGAAACTTCATGGGGTTGTTTGCTTGAATATATTTCAATTGTTGAATTGTGGACATGTGATCTAAATTTTGAAAGGTTGTGATGTATATGAATTGTGATTCTCTAAATCCCCCATGATAATGTTCTATACCCATATGATACTTGTGTTAAACTATCGAGAGTATGAGTTTTTTTGTTGTTTCTATAATACTACTCATAAATGATAAAACTTCTTGAATTATTATATATGAGAACCATTGTACATGTGTTTGATGTGTGTGGAAGTCTTATGTATGTGCATGTTGTGAATGATATAAGAAGTTGGAGAAGTGATATGATACTAATGACTTGCACGTTGGGATATGATGATACCCTTCAGAGTATGATATATGTTTTGCCTGGAATCAAGCTTAAAGCTTAACTTTATGTGAGTTAGGTGGTTACCCAAAGAAAGCATGATTCAAATAACTCTATGCTAGAAATCGTGAATTGCCGAGATGGGGAACTTGGTACCATGTTATGTGATCGTGTGTACCTAGTATTGTGTCATCCCTATTCGGGACTAATGGTTAGGAGCCCTTCTTTGTGATCTTGATCCCAACCCTGACACATGGACTTGATTGGGATGGATACACCCTGTTGTGTGATCTTATGTGTTCTTCCCCCTCACTAATACTCCAATCTTGGCGGCAATCGGGATTTGGCAGTTGGTGAAAGATTCTAGGGTGTACCACCTAGCTCAGTGATGTTGCATTTGTTGTTGAAAAATCCTTATACTATGTCCATGTGTTTTTGAACTATTTTTCAATAAAGTGTTTTATAGAAACTCTCATCTATATTATATAAGAACTCTATTTTTGTTTTTGGATTACTCTGCATACCAGTACATCTGTATTGACCCCCCTCCCCTCCCTCTCAGGTTCTGAGGCTCAGTCTAGGGGTCCAAATAAGCAGTAGATAATTCAGATAGCAGATTCGATTGTGCAGTGGTGAGCCTCTCCATTCCAGGAGGCCTGTCCTTTCAGATTATGTTATCTATTACAGTTTTGGTCTACTGGGGGCCTTGTCCTAGTTTTTAGGTATTTGTTATTGATCATGTAGTAGAGATTTTGCAAACGGTTTACCAGAGTTTTTTTAGATGATTTTGGATTGTCATTTTCTATTATCGAATTTATATCAGATTTATGACCACGAGTCCTTTTAGCTATATTTTCCGCATTCCCTTATTTGTGTGTGAATGGTGTATTTGATTACAAGTTAGAAGGGTGTCCAGACCTTCTCAGTTGGGATGCTCATTACGGCCAGGGCCTCAGTTCAGGTCGTGACAGAATTTTGGTATTTATATAATTAGTAATAGTGGTTTTTGACATAATGGTTGGATAACCAACACATATAGAAAGCCATAGAAACTTTCGGCACCTGAAATGGGGTTATAGAACTCAGATTATAGCATTTATCATGGAGGAGTTGGTTTGCATTATCGAGATTCCTAGTATGTTTTGTAAAATGATAAAAATTGAGAAGGTGAACAAGGGATTGGAACAACCTTATTTCAGATGCTAGAGGGTGTGGAACGCCCATGTGCTAAAAAATTCCAGATATCGTTCATGTTTACTCCTTTCATTTGGCTTTGAGTTCCTCACTTCGTGGGTGTTTTTCCATCATCATTAGACCTTGTTTTACTCCTAAACATCATTCTTAACATCTAGCATGTCCGTATATAATTTCAAAAATCACTAATTAGTGCATAAAGCATAATAGAATTCAACGAGATAACTAGAATAACACATAGCTCAAGCTAGTAACACTAGTTTTTCCGCCTAAACTCTAAGTGGCCAAATTGATTCTAAACTTGTTTTGAAAACACCTTAAACATCATAAAAAGGTAATTTAATATTCTCAATTATATGAATATAAACCTAATATAAAACACAAGAAGTCCTCAAAACTAGGCTAAATAAGCGTAGATTATGACACTTAGGTGTATAAATCCACCTAAGATCACCACCTCACACTTAAAGCCTTAAATCTACCTAAGATCACCACCCCAAACTTAAAGCCTTGTTCATAGTAGAAAAACTCTTTATGTTAAGCGCCATATAAGGAAGACTCCAACATTACTACTTCAAGCAATACACTCTAACCTTAAAGTCTGATATAATTTTGCAGCACAACCCTCATTACTACTTCTCAACCATATTTCTTTATTCTTTTCCTCTTACTCAGAGGTCATCTTCTCACTCTTTTTTGACCATTTGAGTATTTACTCTCAATGTATGCATCTTTTTCAACACTAGCCTTTTTAGGCTCCTTCTTAAGTTTTTAATTTTGGATTTAAGTCGTGGTTTAGGCCACTTGAGATAGTCTGAAGAGGTCCTTGGTGGTTTGCACTCCACTTTGCACTTATCCACTTCCATAATTCTGATCATGCACAAATTCTGATAGTGCAAAGGTGGATTGAGGGGTTTTTATACTTTGAATACCACCTCTTCAGCATCCAATCTCATTTTCAAAGTGCCCTCTCTAACATTAATGAGTTCCCCTACCATCGCGAAGAATGGGTGTCCCAGTATAATTGGCACCATATTATATGCATCATAATGAAGAATAATAAGGTCAATAGGAATAATGAACTTACCAACCTTAATGAGCATGTCTTCTATGATTTCTTCTAGGTACACTCTGGTTCTACCCGCTATTTGGAGCACCATAGAATAAGGCCTCGGCTTCCCTAATTCAAGAGTATTAAAAACTGACAAGAACATCAAATTTATGCTTACCCCAACTCACTCAAAGCATGGACCAACTCATTATTACCAACTTCTATCGGAAGGGTAAAACTCTCTAGGTTTTTTAGCTTCTTTAGCATCTTTCTCATCACAAACGAACTATATTTATTCATCAGTTCCATCATCTCAATTTTATGAAACTTTGTCTTATTGGTCACAACATCCTTCAAGTACTTAGCGTACTTAGGCATACCCTGCAAAACATCTAACAATGGAAGATTAATATGATGTTCTCTGAAGGTGTCAAAGAAGTTCTAAAAATATACATTGTTAGAGAATATTAATATAAAGCTCTCTAAAGGTGTCAAAGAACTTCTAAGAACATGCATTCTCCTTAACCCTTTTGAACTTTTGAGGGAGTGGTGGTGGTTCCTTCTCTTGTACACAATCAGTTGTCTTAATTTTTGAGTACTCAGACTTTCCCAAATTTTCAGCCTCTTTAGCTGCAACTTGTTTCTCCTTTACTTATTTTAAGACTAGCTCTATTTATACTTTCTAAATATTCTTGGGAGGTCTTTCAATGATATCTTTACCACTTCTCAAGGAGATTTTCATAACATGCTTTGTATTCTCTGTATCACTAGGTAAACCACCTTGGGGTCTAGTACTCTACGCCTGAGCTAACTTCCCCAACTGCATTTGCAAAATTTTCTAGGCAAGTTGCTTATTTTTATATTTTGAAGCCATCCGTTCTTAATTTGCTAGGATCTTCCTCAATATCTCTTCAATATAAATAGCATGTATGTTCTGTTGTTGCTGAAACTGAGTCTTATTGCCTCATGAATAATTGGTCTAACTCTACCACTTGTGGTTGTAGGTATTACCATAATTTTCCTTCTGTGCATTACCCACGAAGTTCACAGAATCTAGATCTTCTCTGCATGAGTCTACAAACTGGCTAAAAATCCCATAAATCTTACACCTTGATGGGGTCTACTATACTACATTCATCTGGGTCTATGTTTTGTTCATATCAAACTTACTAAACTGCATCATTATTTGATTTTGCAAGGCTGACAATTGAGTGGCCAAAGTTATGCCCTTTCCACCTCAATCATACCTACAGGACTTTTTACCGCACTTCTAGAAATATCACCATGAAAATTAGGATCACCTTGTGTAAATAGATTTAAGAGAGTATAAAGGTCATCATAAGCTTTCTCAAAATCTTGACCTCTTGGAGCTGAATCTAACAAAATTTTTGTGTTATGGTCAAGAGCTTCAATAAAAGTATGAGTTAATATCTCATTGGTCTGTTGGTAATATGGATAGTGTCGGAGAAGAGATTTAAACCTCTTCCATGCATGATATAAGTTCTCACTTGTATTTTCCTTAAAACTCAAAATCTCACTATACAACCTTAAAGTCTTGCCAGATGGAAAGAATGAGATGAAGAACTTCCTTGCTAGATCATCCCATGTAGTGATAGAGTCTAAAGGTTCCACATTTAACCATTTATTTGCTTTCCTTAAAAGTGAGAAGGGGAAGAGAGTAAGTCTCACATAGTTAGTGAAGACTCCAGTGGGACGGAATATATCAGTGATCTACAAGTTGTTCTGTAGATGAAATTGTGGATACTTATGTGATAGGCCAGTGAATTGCCACCGCTGAGCAATATATTTTCTATTTTATCTCAAATATACCTCCAAATTTTGGTCTGGAAATGGTGAGGTAACGTTGGTTGTGAGTGGGATTTCCTCTTCATGAACTATCTCGCGGGCTGGTAGATCTTCAATCATCGGTGCAAGAATAGTTTCTTCCTGATAAATTTGACATATCTAATAAAGAGTTAGTGTGCCAAAAACTTGTTGCATCCTAGAGCACATGTAAGTATGCATGGTCACCCAGGTAGTAAAGTGACCTTTAAAATCCGAGTATCAATCCTACAGGAACTTATGCTCAACAACAATCTAATTCTGGTATTACTACAAAGATTAAATAAGTGCAAGAGTAACCACTAATGTTTGAGATTTGAAAACTTAAATTAAACATAAACAATGCAAAACAATAAAGTGTTTGAACAACAATAGGGAGAAAGCCAGGGTTAAGGAACTATGAAAAATACTAATTAGCTATACAATCTCGTTGGTATTGTTAATTACCTTGGTTGCTGATTCACTAGGTTGATAACATGATTATGGTCTTCTAAGCCTCTAATCATTAATCTAACTTAGCCCCATAACTACATCGTTGAACGAGGATGTGAGAACTAAGTTAAATATATTTATATTTCATCTTATATATGAAACAAATAGGGTGAATTAGGTACATTCCAATCCTAAACTCAAATCCTAACTTCAATCCCTTAAATATTTAAGATTCCACTCCATATATATCATGTTCTAATCTATTGTTCCTTCTTCTGGGCTCACAATAGAAATATAAATTTATTCTAAGGGTCATGAATTCATAGGATAGTAATGAAAAAGATATATTAAAAAAACAAACATGATAATAAACATACACCAACTCAAATATAAGCTTAAGTATTCACGTTCTTGGCCTTAACCCTAGATGAGGGTGTTTAGCCATTCGTGGATTTATAATTAATTGCAATTAAGGAATTCATGTATAAAACCAAAATTAAAATAAAAGAAAGATTACCTAAAGTAATAATTGTATTTCCATCCCCAATGGTCGTCTAAGGTGTATACAGTAAGTTCCAAGTGTCCTGTTCATAGACGGACGAAACTAGCCCATTTTAAAAACAAAGGCGTGGCACATTACTGCATTGACGTGATAGGGGAATGCCCTAATTCCAAATGATCACTATTTTTAAGCCTCTTGGTTTGTTCAAAAGGGTGTGGGATGCCCTTATCTTGGATGCTAGAGGGCGTGGTACGCCTATGTGCTCAGAAATTCCAAATTTCATCCATGTTTACTCCTTTTATTTGGCTTTGAGTTCCTCACTTTGTGGGTGCTTTTTATTATCACTAGACCATGTTTTTCTCCTAAACATTCTTAAAATCTCACATAGCCTCTTTTAACATCAAACACCACGAATTAGTGCATAAAACATATAAAATTTAACAAGATAACTAGAATAACACATAACTCAAACTAGTAACACTAGTTTTTCCGCCTAAACTCTAAGTGACCAAATTGATTATAAACTTTTTTTGAACATACCTTAAACATCATAAACAAGTAATTTAACACTTATATGCTCAATTATAAGAATATCAACCCATTATGCACATAAGAAGTTCTCAAAACTATGTTAAATAGGCATAGATTATGATACTTTGGTGCATAAATCCACCTAAGATCAGAAGGGGTCCTAAGTTTCTGCCCCAGACCACTATAGTAGAGAAAGTAACAGCTATAGTAGTGCCACAACAGTGGTCAGGGAAACCGCAATAGTAGCCTCCAGTAAAATAGGCATGTATTGTTGTAGCAGAAATTTAACTGTTGCAGTAACACATAGTAAAATATTAGTTTTTTAAATGAAAAAAATATTTTTATTTTCCATTTTAAAAAAATGCAATAGGGCATTAGGGATAGAAAATTTCAAAGAAAGTTAAAGGTTGTTCATATTTGGAGTTAAGAAATTATGTTCTAGATTTGAATTCACTTTGTTTGACCTTAGAAAAGCACTAAAAATGGATTAATGTTGGGTTTGGGAGTTAGACCCTAGTTTAATTAGGGTGTTAGACCTTATTTTATGGAAATGAAAGTAAAATGAGAGGATTGATTATGAATTCTATATATAACAATCCTAGAGTATTACAAAGCACTAATGGGATTAGAATTATGACTAAATATGCTAATTTGAGTAGTGCTCATAAAGTTAAAATGATAAGAAAATCCTAAGATGATGAAATAAAGTCAATTATGATTAAAATCAATGATTTTGATCCCTAGTTATCACAAAATGATAAATTATTAAAATATATGTATATTTGGTAGTTGTATAGATCACGAATGAGTTGAATGAGATCAAAAGAAAAAAGTATGGCTTAAAGGTGACTTTGAACAAAAGAGGTGAAGTAGGCTATGTTTTGTGTAGAACTTAGACTTTCTTTGTTTTGTATTATTTTGTGATTTGAACATCAATGATTTTCTTTTATCATGATTTTTATTTTGATGATTGCATTATTTTCTTATTGCACTTATGATGAGGTGTTCAGGTGATGGCTAGGGTACCACAGCGGTGTGATATGATGTGTTATGATAATGGATTGGGCATCATATTTATAAAATATAATATTACATAATAATAGATTGGGTACCATGTCGGTACGTTATGATGTGATGGGTGGATGAGAACGGTTAGAGGTAATGCACATATCTTTCATACATATACTTAATTAGATGCACTGAGTGTTATTTAATGAATATATGTGATGAAGAATGATTGATGAAAATTATTAAGTATGAAAGCTTGTAAAGTGATATTGTGAGCGTAATTATATGGTGAATTATGATGAGTTGTTGGTATATATAATTGATTATAAATCCTGTTATGATCGTATTTGTACTTGTTTGACTTGTTTACTTGGATATTGTTAAGTTAGTCAACCTATGATGCTTTCTAAAATACTTGTTGATGTATTGATGCTATATGTACTCTTATTTTTATAGAATGTGAAACACCTTGGTTTTTGGACCTTAGAAAATTTCTTAAAATTCTGATCTTTGGACCCAATCGACTCATACGAGTTGTATGTTAGGGTATGGTTGGTATGGTCCAATCATATGTTGACCAGTGTTGGTTGGTGATATAAATTTTGGTTACTTGAATGGGTACGACTTAGGGGTACGAGTCGTATTGGTGGTTATAGATCATTTGGTTCCTTAACTTAATATTAGACTTGGTTACTTAGTTTGAATCTGAGTATGAGTGTCTCACCATGAGCCATAATCCAAGGTACGAGTCATACCTAGGACTCATATGGTGGACAGTGTCTAAATCTTCCTTGGGTTTAAATCTGCCAGGGGTACGAATAAAGGGTATGGATCGTATGATGTCAATACAACTTGGTTGGATGACTCATATGATAGATAGTGTTGGATCCAAGGTTTAAATCTAGGATACTAGTAGAGGATACCAATCATATTGGAGGGTACGACTCATGCGGGTCAGTCAAACCCCTGAGATGGGATTTTGGTGCAACTTAAGTGAGGGCATTTTGGATATTTTTCCACTTATCCTAATAGGGTCCCACAACTTCTAACCTACTTGGGATGTTATTTATCTTATTATTCCATTCATTAACACTTAAAAACTCTTCTAAACACTATAAATTCTCTCAAAAGCTTTTGGGCAAGGGAAGCTAGGGTTTAAACTAAAGTATCAATTTGGGATGATCCCCGTTCCTTCTTCCGTTGTTGTTTCTTGAAGGTGTTGTTTATAAATAGAATAAAGGACAAGTTAGAAAATAATTCATTTAATAGATCTCATGCTCTTTCGCATGAAACGCTCACTGAAAGAAGGGAAACTTTCCTGAAAATATCTTGTAACATCTTCCCCATAAGTGTGGCGTACTTCACACACATGCATAAAACTATAATCAATGCAGCTTTCAGACACCCTGGGATACTTTAGAACCTTATGCTATGATACGAAGTTTTGTCACAACCTAAGGCTACTCCCTAGTCGCACACGGTACTTAAGCCCACAGTGACCCCAAACTAACCCATGATCTGGTAATTATTGTAAGCATTGAATAAAATAATAATAGTATAACTGACGCATAAAATAATCTTATAAAATATTGGTAAGATGTAATATTACAACATAATTCAACATATATAAAACAACTAAATAGACTGAAAACCAATTGACTGTCTATCTGTCTGAAAGCCTCTAAAATCATAAGAAGTTGATGGGACAAATCCCCCAACTTACTCTCACTAACTAAAAATAAAGAAGTACTAAAATAATGATAAACATATGTCATTTCCTCGATGGATGATAACTCATCACTACTGCTGCTGGGTAATGTTGAAATATCTAAGGATGGTTAGGGAACTAAGCATCTAAACCTATGTTATAAGACAATATAGAGTAGAGAAAAGTATGTGGTCAGTTATTTTAATGTACTAGTACGTGGAGCACAGACTACTAAAGAACATGTAAAATCTAAAAATGGATACAAGACATGTAAAACTTAAAATGCAATACCAAGTATCATATATACTAACATGATCTGAATAACTAAAATAATCTGTATATCTAGTTGAATAAATAATAAAATTTAACTACTTGGTCAAACAAATCTGAACTAAAATAAACTGAGTACTAACTAAAACTGTGAGAGCTATTATGTAATAACATAAACCATGGGATCTACCATGGATTTCAATATTTGACCCATGTTGAGGAGGCCTGTTCCATTCTTTCCATTAGAGATGAACCTGAACTAAAGTGATCACTAAACTGAGCCCACATTAGGAAAGGTTCTATAAGGGCACGTAGTTTCTGGGAAGTAAGATGTGTTGAACCCACACTTCCCTGTCGGTGCTAAATCCTACTCCCAACTGAATGGCACTAGTGTTATTCATGGTTTAACATAAGATGATATTATACTGACAAGCTCAACCTACACTTGAATATAGTAATAAAATCATGGTCTGACTAACTTGTAATTTGAAAAGTCTGAAACAACAAATAAACTCATAGGTATCAGGCGTTCATAACCCTCCAACAATAGATGATTATGATGTTCTATAACAATTTCATATCAAGATAATGAAATTTAAATCAAAATATTATTTTTGTAGCTCAAAATATGAATAGGTACAACTCTTATGCTCTCTGGCCTTTCTAAATCACAATGTAATGTTATGCTTCAATTTACTAGAATTTAGGGATGAACCCTAATGTAAAAAATGTAATTTTACTCTTAAAATAATTCTTTTTGGGCAGAAGGATGAAAGAATAACCTTGTTAATAAACCCCACATACCTAGAATTGCTTGACTTGTGAAAAGAACTTGAACTTTGAGACACAAGAGATAAATTGGTGAGAGAAACCCTAATATTGATGTTCTTGAAGATGGGAGGATGAAAGTATTGTTAATTTACTGAAAGTGGAGGAGAATAATGCTCCTTATTAGGTTATAATTCATGGGTTGGGAGTTAATAGAGGGGAAAAGACCAAAAGTCCCTTTAACTAAAGATTGTAGAAATTGATCGCCAGTCTATACATGTCAATTATATAAATTGTATGGTAAAGGTACAAGTTAGCCTCGTTACTTAAAAGTTTGGCAGGATCAAGATGATATAAATTGGTCAATATACAAGTCTAACCTAGGACTAGTAACATCACAATAGGACTTGTATCCCCTACTCTTAACTTGGATAGAAACTTAGAGGACCTAGGCTACTGACCTTGCGACTAATCTTCATATGAATCATATGTTGTATGTATGACTCAAGGGAAGGAGTCATATCTAGAACCATATGTCAAACAATTCACACTGTCTTGGATATGACTATAACATACGACTCATATATTGTATGTACAACTCAAGGGCATGAGTCACATGTAGTATAGGGGTATTTAGGCACAGTATATTATAGGTTAGTGAATTTCTTGAAGTGTTTCCCAATGATCTTCCTAAAATTTCTCCCGATAAAGAAATAGATTTTAGGATTGATCTTCTATCAGATACTCATCCTATTTTGATTCCTTTTTATAGAATGGCTTTGGCTGAATTAAAGGAGCTAAAGGAGAAATTGAAAGATCTTCTTAACAAAGGGTTCATTTGTCCTAATCTTTCTTTGTAGGATGCTCCTGTGCTTTTCGTTCAAAAGAAGGATGGGTCACTTTGCATAAGTATAGATTATCGTCAACTCAATAAGGTTATAGTGAAGAATAAGTGTCCTTTTCCTAGGACTTGATGATCTTTTCGATCAGCTTTAAGGTGCTAGATAATTTTCTAAGATTGATCTTCATTTGGGCTATCGTTTGTTAAAAATTCTAGATTTTGATATTCCTAAGATTTCTTTCTAAACATGGTATGGTCACTATGAGTTTTTTGTTATATCATTTAGGTTGACTAATGCTCCGGCTATGTTCATGGATCATATGAATCGGGTTTTCAGGCAACTTTTGGATTTGTTTGTAATAGTTTTCATTGATGATATTTTGGTATATTCTAAGAGTGAGGAGGATGACGCCAATTATTGTTGAATTATTTTACAGACTCTTAAGGATCAGAAGCTCTATACAAAATTTTCTAAGTGTGAGTTTTGGCTAAATATTGTGACTTTTCTTGGGAATTGTGTTTCTAGTGAGGGGATCACAATGGATCCACAGAAGGTTGGGGCTGTTAACAAATGGCCTATATGTACTACTCCAATTCACATTTGGAGCTTTTGGGGCTTGGCTGGGTATTATAGGTGATTTTTGGAGAGTTTTTTTATCTATTCTTTCTCTATTGATGATGTTGACTGAAAATAAGATTAAGTTTTTGTTGTCCAATGCTTGTGAGGGTAGTTTTGATAAGTTGAAGGATAGGTTGACTTCTATGCTAGTTTTAACCCTACTGAGTGTACTGATGGTTTTGTTGTGTTTTGAGATCTATCTTGTGTGGGACTGGGCTGAGTTTTGGTATAGAATGATAAGGTTGTGGCTTATGCTTTGAGGAAGATTAAGGTTTGTTGGAAGAACTATTCATGGTTTTTCCTTGAAGGTTTGGTGCCATTATCTAAATGGGGTGCATGTAGACATTTATTCAAATCATAAGAGCTTGCAACATGAGTACTCAAAAGGAGTTAAACCATAAATTGATGAGGTGTCTTGAATTGCTTAGAGATTATAACATGAGCCTTCATTACCATCTAGTTAAAGCTAATGTGGTTATTGATGCTCTTAGAAGGTTATCTATGGGAATATTATCTCATGTTGATGAGGAGAAAAGAGGGTTGGTGAAAGATATCCATAAATTGGCTAATTTAGGAGTTTGTTTTTTGGATTTTAGGGATGAATGAGTGTTTGTCTGGGAAGTAATTAATTCATCTCTTGGTACTGAGGTGAAGGTAAAGCAGGCTTTGGATCCCATACTTATGCAGATTAAGGATAATGTGGGACAACAAAAGGTTGTGGCTTTTGATATTGGGGAAGATGGTATTCTGAGGTATCAAGAAAGATTGTGTGTTCCAAATATTGCTATGTTGTGAGAAAGGATTTTGAATGAGTATCATAATTCTCAATATATAGTTCATCTAGGTTCAACTATGATGTATCATGACTTGAAAAAATCTATTGGTGGAATAATATAAAAGGGATGTAAGGAATTTTATGGCTAAGTGTATCATTTGTCAGCAAGTTAAGGTTGAGCATTTAAGGCCTGATGGCATGTCTCAAGAGATAGAGTTTCCTATGTGGAAGTGGGAGATGATCAATATGGATTTCATTATGGATCTTCCGCAGTCTCGAAACTAGTATAATTCGATTTGGGTCATTATGGATAAGATGACTATGTCTACTCACTTTTTGCCTGTGAAGACTAACTATCCTAGAGAGGAATATGCTAAGTTATTTAGTCAGGAGATTTTTAAGTTGCATGGTGCTCGAGTGTCCATTATTTTAGACCAAGGTATGCAGTTTACTTCTTACTTTTAGCACTCATTTCTGAAAGGTTTTAGTACTTGGGTGAACCTTAGCACCTCTTTCCACCCTCAAATGGATGGACAAGTGTAATGGACTATTCAAACTTTAGAGGATATTCTAAGGGCCTGTGTGATTGACTTTGGATGTAGTTGGGTTGGTCACTTACCTCTTATCGAGTTTGCATAGAATAATAGTTATTATTCTAGCATTCAAATGACCCTTTTGAGGCTCTTTATGGTAAGAGGTATAGGTCTCCTATTGTATGGTTTGATGTTGGTGAGAGTAGGTTGGTTGGTCTTGAATTGGTTCATCAAGCCATGGAGAAGGTAAAAGTGATTAGAGGAAAACTTAAGACTGCTCAGAGTCGTCAAAAGTCTTATATAGATATGAGGCGAATAAAATTGGAGTTTGAGGTTAATGATTGGGTATTCATGAAGGTATCTCCTATGAAAAGAGTTATGAGGTTTGGGAAGAAGGGGAAGCTCGGTTCCCATTAGGTTGGTCCATATTAGATCTTGAGGGGAATTAAGAATATTGCTTATAAGTTGGATTTGCCTACAAGTTTGGGTTCTATTCATCCCGTGTTTCATGTGTCTATGCTGGAAAAAATGTTTGGGTGATACTTCCTTGATCATTCCTATTGAGGATGTTGGTGTGACATATTCCTCATCTTATGGGAAAGTACCAGAGGATATATTTTATAGGCAAGTTCATAGATTAAGGACGAAAGATGTAGCTTCGGTGAAGATCGTTTGGAGAAATCAAAAGGTAGAAGAGGCTACATGGGAAGCTGAGGAAGATATGAAGGCCAAATATCCATTTTTGTTCCCCAGGTTTGATGAAAGTTCTTAAGGTGTGCATTTCATTTTCCTCTTTTTATTTTTTGAGTTTGTTATGTGATTTTGGTGTATTCTTGCTATTCTCGTGCTAAAGTGTCTGAGCTCATCAATTGGGACGAATGTTCCTAAGGGGGGTTAATGTAAGAACCTTAAAATTTTGATCATTTTATTTTTGATCCTCCCATGTGAGTATAGCAATTTTGAATTGAATTATGTTTAGGGATATTAAAAGGGTGTTTGGGGAGAGTTTCAAAATTGTTGTAAAGTGTTCGGGGTTATTTTGGGACCCTGAGGTAGTAAGGGTCCATGAGATCATCGTGTCATGGAGGTTACCCTCCACGATATCAGCATGGCATGGAGGATAACCTCTGGTATAACGACGTGCCATACCAAGCTGTAAAAATTGTTAAATTTTATTATTAATCACTTGGAGTGAGGGAAGTTTGTTCTTTTCACCCTTTCCATGACTCATAAACATAAAAGTGACCCTTTTACTTCAGTTTAAAAGATTAAACTCTACTTTATTCATAATTAAATATCCAACCAAAAAAGCTTAAGGGTTTTATAAGAATTCATCAACCGTGCTCCAAACTTCAAATTGACTTTAAATTTTTGTGTGTTTAAGGCATGTTTCTCTTCCCAAAACTTTAATTCTACATCATGGAATAAATTGAATTTTTTTTCATATGATTTAAGTTATGGGTTTTAAAATTGGGTTGAGGGGTTTTGGTGGTTACTATTTGACTTACTTATCCCATGTTTTGAATTGATTATTCATGCTTTAAATTGATATTTTTGGGACTGGATTGGTATATTACTTAAATAGTTCGAATGGGGGACATGGGTTTCCCCAAATTGAAAGAACTTTTGTTTGGAATTGCATGAACTTCAACCCACCTTGTGAATATAATTTTTACTACAGAAAATTGCATGGTTTAACTTGCTTTTGAACCCAATGCATTGCATTAATGGATAATTGTATATAAAAATGGATATGGATGGCCTTCTTGGCCATGGTTGTGATTTTAATGGAACTTGGGAGTTCAGTTTGGTTGTATGAATTGGTTTGAGATGTGTAATTTAGCTAGCAAGCGTATAAGTATAACGATACCAAGTGGTAAATGCCTTGATGAATGATTGTCGGGTTAATAATTGGAAATATGTGCAAAGTCTTTTAATTTGGGCTTAAAAGGAGTTGTATAGCTCACCATGAAGGTGTAAGTAACGGGGTAATGAATACTAAATACCATGTTACACAAAATTTTTTCTACGTAGGTTTGAACCTGCCTCTCCTACTTATTTGTTGTAGACTTTAAAGAAGAGAAAAGAGGCATCCGTCAGTGTAGGAAGGCCAATCGAGCGAAGCTCTTTCTTTTTTTCCATGCCGTGAAGTGAAATTGTATTGAATGTTAGTTAGAGAGGTTGATGAACTACTACAATCTATAGATTTCCTATCTATATCCAATCCCAATGAGAATAGAAGCGATATATATTTGGGATGGATATTGCCCATGGTGATTTAGTTTTCCTTGGATTTTCCTCAGTTTGTGAGGCTAACATGCACTGTCCCTTTCAACAGAGGGTGTTGAACCCATATAGCCCATGGGTGACTTTAGGATAGTTTGAGCTGCACAGGCTAGGATAATGGTTTTAAACTCTCATGTTCATGATCCATACCCTATCTTGGCATCCTACACACACTCATACATACACACACATATATATAAGAATGAATGTGTGCAGGTGATTTTAATTGATTTTTGAAATGATACTATGTCATCATTTTCCCTGATTTACATGTCATTTATTATCCCACTGACCATCCTAGGATGCTATATCATTTCATGATGTAGTGTTCGAAGATATTTTTGTTGCTCCTGTAAAGTTTAAGGTGGTTGAGCACATTCACTGAGTTTCTTTGAAATGGTAAGCCTCCATCCCTTGGAAGGCCTTATCATTTCCTTATTCTTTCCTTGTTGATTCAGTACTTTTGGATTCTTTTTGGTCATGATCAACGGCATGTTCCGACTTAGTTACTATTTTGATTTTAGAATCTATTGTTGATATATGTGGGTTGGTTGTTTGTTGTTGACTCTTAGTCTTCTCTTGAGTTATTTATTTTTATATTTTTATTATTGATTAAGTGGCTTCCATATTGTTGTTATTATTATTATTATTGTTGTTGTTATTATTGTTGTTGTTGTAGTTGTTGTTGTTGTTGTGCTCTTGATTTTAGGTTAATGGGCTGGTCTCCAGTCCATGGTGAACTTGAGATACCCATCATGGTTAGGCTAGACCCTGGTTCGGGTCATGATAACCATATTCTCTAGAGCTATCATGTCTTCTTCCTCAACCACTTTCTCTTCATCTTGAGCATGGTCTGGGGCATACCGTGGTAGGGGAGGGAACTGGAATCTCTGCCTTTCTAGTCTCCTAACTGCTTCTGCTCCACCCATAATAGGTGTTGCTCCCCGTCCTCCCCTTATTGCTCTACCTCTAGCTTGAAGTCTACCCCAGACTTTGGCCTCGGTAGTTGGTGTAGGTGCTACTACAGGTGGTGTTGCGACTATTGTTGATGCTACTCTAGTGTAACAAGTGTTAACCATATGCGAATAAGAGTAAAAATATTAGATACTAATTTAGATCACCATATATCAATTGGAATCAATTTATAGAATGGGAAAAAGAAAGAAAAGAGTTCATTCCTAAAGTCTCATAGCCTGCTGATAAAAGTAAAAATATCTCTATACCATTATGAATGACTCTACTAGACCTGTTCTTATATGATGAGATCTACGAACCTAGTGCTATGGTACCATATCTATCACGAACCAACCCGTCATAATTGGCACTTGCCCTAATTTATGGCAGTAGAACCATACTACACTCACTTTTATTCACCTAAGTGTCATCTCCACATTCATTATACTATTATAGTATGAGCTTTTCAACAAATTCTTAAAATATCCTATTCAATCACTACTAATTATTCAAAACATCATCATCCCTAAAATATAATAGAGTGCAAAAACCTCTATCTGTTATAATTCCCCAGAACCTAAAGTCACCATACAAGAACATCTAAAATGAATAATTGAGTCCAAAACTAATGTGAATATCCAAATATAATAAAAGAGAAAATTGTATTAGTCCCAAATTAAAGGAAATAACATCACAAAAGCTTTGAAGGTTGCTCGGACTTGGTGCTCACCCTTGAAATCAGGATTGAATCACTATCAAGAACCGGGGTCGCGTCAACTACCAACATATGTTCTATACTCAATAAAAAGAAGAGTATATATAGAATCAGTGTATCAACAAGTACTATAAGAATCATAGGTCGACTAACTTAACAACGTACAAGTAAACAAGTCAAACAAGTACAAATGCAACCATAAAAAATTCATAATAAATGATATCAATCAACAACACATTATAATTCGTCATATAATTACACACATAAGATTACTTTACAGGTTTTCATACTTCAATCATTTTCATCAATCATTCATCATCATATATATTCACCGAATGTTACTCAATGCATCTAAATGAGTGCATGTATGCAAGATGTGCACATCACCTCTTACCATTCTCATCCTCCTTATCACATCATAATGTATCCATGTGGTACCTACCTATTATCATATCATATCATATTATACCAATATGGTACCTTACCGATTATCATAACACGTCATATTGTACCATGTGGCATTCAATCGATCACCAAAACATCTCACCACAAATATAATATAAATACAATGCATTTATCCAAATACATACCAGCTAGAAGGCAATCATAGATGTTCAAATCAAAAATAAGTATACCGACAAGAAAGTCTAAGTTCTACAAAAAAATCATAGCCTACCTTAACCAAATCACATTTAAGCAACACTTTTCCTTTCAATCTCTTTCATCTCGTTCTTGGTCTATACAACCATCGAATATACACACATTTTAATCATTCATCCATTTTTACCAACTAGGGATCAAAAATCACCAATTTTAATCATAATGTATCCTATTCATCATCTTAGAATTTCCTTATTATTTTAACTTCATGAACACTACACAAATTAGCATATTTAGTTATAATTCTAATTCCATTAGTGCTTTGTAACACCCTAAGATCTTTATATACCGAATTCATAAGAAATTCTCTTATTTTAATTCAATTTACATAAGCTAGGGTTTAACCTACAAACTCACTATTAATCTATTTTCTTGTGATTTTCTAAGGTTAAACAAAGTAAATTCAAGTAATAAAAGTAACTACTTACCTCCAAAGATGAACAACCTTGAATTTTCTATGAAAATTGCCTATCCCCAATGCCCTATCACATTTTTTCTAAAAAGTGGGAATGAAAATATTTTATAAGTTTGTAAAACTAATTTTATTGTGCATTATCACTGTAGCAGATAATTACCACTATAGCGGTTCACACCTATTTTACTAGAGCTTGTTGTTGCTGTTTCCCTAACTGCTGCAGTAGTTACTTTTTCTACTATAGAGGTCTGAGATATAAACTCAGGATCCTTTCTTACTTTTCCTTATTTTAAAACACACACCATGAATCTCAATAACCTGAATTAATCCCTCCATGGTAAACGCTATAATCATAGTTCTATAGCTTCATTCAGGTGTTAAAAGTTGCTATGGCTTCCCATATGCGTTGTCTATTCACCATAATGACATTTTGGGTCATTACAAGTACCACACTGGTTATTCTTAGCCGTGTCAAACTTAAAATTTCATACACTACCATCCTTAGTATGAATAATATCATCACACTGTAAAAGTATATCTGGAACCAATGCTAAGTCATTTTTTGTTCAGCGCATGCTAACAAAAGAGAATTTTTAACCTGCACTGTCAAATGGTTTCCAAAGACCAGGACCTTCATCATAATACCCTGCTTTTGATATGCGTTTAAAATAATATCCTATCAAATAGCTTTTTAACAGCTTTGTAGTAACCTTCACCAAATATTTTTCTAAGATATTCATATCCAATTGCCACACCTTTTGTTCATTGGGAATGGAAAAAGAAAATCAAGGGTCTTATTTTTTCAAGAAAATATAATCGCCCTTGTTTAAGACTCAGTTAGAGCCATGGAATGAGAGAAAATTTTACAACGACAATCATAAAGATTCATCTCAGTTAGCGGAGTCACTAAATAATATTAATTTGCCCTTGGATGCTGACACATAACATCTATACAAGGTGTAATGGAAGAATTGATAAAAATAAATTCTTGGTTATAACTAGACATTTTTTCTCTATTCAAAAACATAAACAACGTATCCAGTCACAAAACCTTTAAGTATCACCAAACTTACATAAAGAAAAACAATTCCATCTTATTAAGTCTATCCATAATAGATGCATAAGTAGCATGCTTAATGAGTGACCTAATGAGATAGAGGAAACCCAAAATTCCCTTACAAGCCAAAGAAGCTAAGATTAACTACAATATAACAACATTAATAATAGTAAATTCCTTAACTCTTTTATCCTTAACAGTAGCTCATGGTAGGAGACAATTTTCAGACCAAATGACAATAGCAGTAGTTTGATCAGTTGCCTTAAAAATAAGAATTGACAATTCATAATACAAAGAGCAGATGTAAGATATTGTTGGTTATTTGATGTGTGAGTATATACTAACACATTTGAGGCTTTTAACTCTAAATAATTGCAAGGTCTTAAGCAAATTTAGTTATTTTTGATTTTGTAGTTTAAGCTGATATGATAGAGAACCAGCATGAAATAAAGCAAAAAAGTTGAAATTTGAAAAAATTAAAAAACAAGTGATGCTGACGACATTTATGATAGGTCATCATCACGGTGATAGGCTATCAAGGACATCGTCATCCTTAAATAGGATATGAGTTCAAGCTGGTAAAATCAACGACATTTTGTGATAGGCCATCATAATGGTGATAAGTCATTAGGAATGTCGTCAGACTTAGGCAGGACATGAGAATTGGAGAAAAAGTGTGATGACATTTCTAATAAGTCATCACAGTTATGATAAACCATCAGAAGTTGTCGTCAACCTAAGGCAGGACTAGTGCAGATTGGAAGAAGACCTGACGACATTCTTGATAAGTCATCATGATCCTGATAAGGCGTCAACAATAGTCGTTGTCTATTCTGACAAAAAGTTGTAACCTTGATTTTGTTTCCTTATTTAGGGTAAACTATTTAAAGCTTTTTTTAGGGTTTTCTAGACATTATGATTGTTGTTATTATCATTATTATTCCGCACAAGGTCGACACCTTAAGTTTTGGACAACATGTTTTGATATTTTCTCTCTTTACTTCCTGACTTTAACAACACAACTATTTTTGAGAGATTATTATTAGTATTTTGGGATTTTTTCTTTGTGATATAATCTGCGATTCACTAGTTATTATTCATCTTTGTAAGTTTATCTTTCAAATCATGAATCAATTATGTGTTTCATTCGTTACATCATGAGTGGCTAAACTCTATTAACCTAAGTTATGGGATGTAGGGTTAGGTTTTTATAAGGTGCTAAGTATTCAAGATTCAAAAGGTGGTAGGATTTTTTGATAATTCTGAAATTTTAATTATCGTCTATTGGTTGCAAACAGTAGACACACCTTCTTTGATTTGCTTGAGAAAGAAATCAAATATAGTAGGAAGTGAATTATCAATAGGGACTCGAAAATACTTCATTTAATAATTAGCGTTGTAACAAGGTTAGTTAACCTGAGGTAAAATCTGGGCAGTAAATAGAAATTCCCTAGGTCTGAGAGGATTAGGGAATTAAATGCTTAAGTAGGTCAAGAGACATTTAAGCATAACATTGATAAGGATATCTTGTTATCTTACCCACCGTAAGAATCTTGAATCACTTTTAGCATATGTCATCTACCGGAAGCCCTAGTGAACATAATTCTGGTTATTTCATAAACTCTTGAATTACAAACACCAAAAGTAAAGTGATAAACAACAACTTTTTAAACCTAAACTCCCTATTTCAGGAAACATTAAACTGTCAATGGATTAAATCACAAACAACTTGAGTTCACACCATATTCCCTTTGGGATTCGACCCCAACCTAGTTGGGTTTTATATTGACAACGATCACTTACACACATTCAAGAGTGTAATTTGAGCGTTATCAAAAATGGCGCCATTGCCGAGGAATACGGTTGTAAGCTGAAGTTTGTATGCGTTAATTGACTATTAGTTAAGTTTCCTAGATTTACGTTTATTTGTTGTTTTTGTTTACTTGTAGGATTTTATAGTGTATGCCAAGCACCAGAAGTTTTGAAGAAACATTATTACCACTAAATCCAAAACTACAACAAATAGGAAGAATGGCAGAACAACAAGAGGCTGACAGACTGGCAGCCTTAGCTAGAGCTTAGGTGAATGCGTAAAATATCGAGCAACATGACCAATATCCAAACCCTAAGGATGAAAATTTAGGGGATGAGGAGTTATTGAACCCTAGTAACCCAAGGCGTGCAGAGCAGATAGCTGCATAAGTGTCATGTAATGTTAATCGAAATCGTCCATTCCAAAGAAAATAAGAGTACCAGCCGGTCCAGTATGATCTGAATAATCATGATGATGGAATGGATGGGGTAGGTGCAACGGGTACAATTATTCCTCCACCGTTAGCACTTGGAACCAAGTTCAACATTATGAGTACTATGATCCAACTCCTAAATTTGAAGGGGTTGTTTAGTGTCCTTCCTGGGGATGATCCAAACCTACATCTGGTGAATTTATCACCATTTGCAAATCTTTTGATAACTCAGGAGTAGGCCAGAATGCTATCCGGTTGAGGTTATTCCCATTGTCTCTGCCTGGGGAGGCAACATTGTGGTTGAATGAGCTTACACATAATTCCATCACCCACTGTAGGCAATTGAAAGAAGCATTCCTAGAGAATTTTTTTCCACCCTCCAGGAGGGTACATTTGAGGGATAAAATCAGCAATTTTAGACAGCTCCCTACTGAAGCTTTGCATGAGACTTGGGAGAGATTCAAGAAGAAGCTAACACAGTTTCCGAACCATAATATGATGGAACTACAATTGATGGAGACTTTATACAGGTCCCTCAACTATGTAACAAAGCCAATTGTAGATAGTGCTACTGGCGGATCATTTGTTGATCTGTCTTTTTAAGATGCCTCAAAGATGCAAAATAGGATGACCAAAGAGAGTCAGGCTTGGCATACTAGGGAATCTGTGGTAGTAAGACCCACTGTTTCTATTGGTATGTCTATTGAACAACACAGGAGAGTTGAGGAGAAGGATCAAGATATGGCCCATCTAAAGACTCAGATGGACGTGCTCACCAAGCACTTATTGTTAGGGAAGACAGAGAAAGTGAAAGCTATAACATCTCAAGACCGAGTGGATGTGAAGCCTTAATAAGAGGTGAATTATATTAATAATCAGGGGGTTTCAAGGCAATAGCCAAGGGAATCAAGGTCGAAACATTTATGACAAGGCTGGTTACAAAGATAAGGAGCCAGAAAACTAGAGAAGTAATAATTATAGGAGTGGTTTATATGTTCCTTCTGGAAATTGAGAGGCTGCTACAACTATCTCTCAAAAGATATCCATAGAGGACATGATGGAGAAATTATTGAAGGGGGTTGAGGCCACCAACTCTGGTGTAACCACTATGAAGACCGATCTAGTATCCATCAGTCAGTTGGTGCACTCACACTCCATCGCCATCAAATAGTTGGAGTAGTAGATGAGACAATTTTTTGCTGCATTCAACAAGAGAAAGAGAAGAATGTTACCCAGAGATACGGTTCAAAATCCACAGAACGATGGCTCATGTATAGCTATTACAACTAGGAGTGGTAAGATATTACCTGGCCCTTCTGTGGGCAAATCTGTAGATGGTGAGGTAGTTGTTGATGAATCCAAAGAAAGTAATCCAGTAGAGTCTGAGAAGTTGGATAGTTCTATTAATGCATTGGAGAAGGAAAGATAGAAGAAAGAGTAAGTGTTGTTGAAAACTATCCCGAGATCACCACCTTCCTTTCCTCAATGATTGAAGGAGGCTGAGGATGTAAAATTCAGCAAATTCCTGGCAATGCTCAAGTAATTGGCAATAAATGTGCCTTTGGTTGAGGCACTTGAGCAAGTGCCAGGATACGCAAAGTTCATAAAAGACCTTGTGACCAAGAAATGAAAGGTTAGCCATGAGTCAGAGGAAAATCTTCTCCATTGTGGCGCTATCTCTACAAGGTCTTTAATACAGAAAAAGACAGACCCGGAAGCATATACAATTTTGTGTACTATTGGTTCCCTGAAATTCACCAAAGCATTATGCGATCATGGAGCCAGTATAAACCTAATTCCACTTTTTATGTATAACAAACTGGGTTAGGGGAATCCTACCCCAATAAATATGGGGTTGGTGATGGAAGATAGGTCTGTGAAATAGCCTATGGGCATATTACATGTGTTTTAGTAAAGGTAGCCGATTTTATTCTGTCTGCTAATTTTGTAGTCATAGATTGCAAGGTGGACTTTGAAATGCTCATCATCTTAGGTAGACCATTCCTTGCAACCAGGAGAGTGATCGTAGACATGGAGCTGAATGAGCTAAAGTTTAGGCTAAATAATAAAGAAGCACGCTTCGAGATACACTCATCTATGACTCAACAAAAAGAGATGGGTGTTTTCTCAATCGTTTATGTATTCTATGAAGATGATAAAGGGGTATCAACAGGTTGTTTTGGCAAAGTATGAGTAGTCAAGATAATTAAGTCATGTCGAGACAGTAAATCAGGCGCTATTGGGAGGCAACCCAAAATTTTATATTCCAGCAAAGTGTTTATTATTGTAGTTAGGATTTAGTTCACAAAAGGTGGAAAACTGATGAAATCAGTAGAAAAAGTCCTGACGGCATTCATCATAAGCCTTCAAAACTGTGATAAGCTATCAAAATTGTCGTCAGAGAGACCAATTTAGAATTAAAGTTTTGTTAAGGCTGACGACATCCGTGATAGGTCGTCACACCTGTGACAAGCCATCATAAGATGTCGTCATAAAGTAACTTAAGAACCAAATCTGGGCCAATTATAAAGATCTGACCCGGTCCTAGTCGAACCTTTCCACCTTCCCGCTTGTTTTTACTTCCTTTTAAGTTAATTCTCTTCAATATTTAGATTATTTTATTTCCTTATACAAAAACTTTTCCAACTAAAACCAAAAGAAAGTTTCCTTGTGTATGGGTTTGCCATTAAAATCAAGAATTTCTTCCTACTTCCTCTTGTCCCTGTAATCACATTGAAGGCTCCCATCAGGTATGCTCTAAATTTGACTTTCCTTTTCAAGTGGTAAAGGATAGATTGATGACAACCCAAGTTCCCAAGAGACTTGAACCTAGTTCAACTGGAAAAGGGGCTAAAATTCAGAACTAAGGTTTGCTGTGAAAGCCTAAGGCTTAAAATTCAGCTCACAACTCAGAACTCGAGTGGATTTTAAGAAATAATGGGACCAAAAATGGAGTTAAAATCAAAAGTGGGGTTATAATAAGATCTGGCGACATTCATGATAATCTATCACGACTATGATGGCTTATCAGAAATGTCGTCAAAGGCTACTAAGAATAAAGTGAGTTCGGTTTAGAGCTAACAGCATTTCTGATAGGCTATTACATTTGTGACGGATTATCAGAAATATCATTAAAAGTTGATAAAGTTTCAAACATTTTGTCTAAGGCTGACGACAATTGTGATAAGTTATCACAGTCGTGATGGCTTATTAAGAAATATCATCACACCTAGAACCTTAAGCATGAATGGGCCTATTCAATTGATGTGAAGCTTAAATGATTAATCTATTTGTGTTTAGGCTCTTGAGGATTGACTAATGGTTTTTTTATTGCAACAGGAACTATATAATGGCACCCAAAGGAAAGAGCCCCATGGTTACAAAGAAGTAGCAATAGAAAAGTGTACGCCGGAAGCTTATTAATGAGGAGTCGGATTATAAAGAGGAAGAACCTATGCTCAGGAAGCGAAAGAAGAAGCAAAGCCCTAACCATCCTCAACCACCACCACTAGTTGAGATGGAGGATAGTGAGGACACTGAAACAAAAACTGCTTATGAGCAGGAGGCATCTGAATATTCTAAACATGAGCAGTATGAGTCTGAACATGATGAATCTAAAGAGGAAAAACATGAAGATTCTGAGGAGCTTGAGTCTAAGGGAACAGCATCTGAATCCCCTTCCACTGAACAACAAGATGATGAAGAGTCTCCAATTTGGGGAAAACTTATCAAATGTAAGAACCCCAATGTTTGAGATAATGCTAGATGGCAAATTCCTAAGGCAGAGGGCATCTTCACTGCTGGGCTTCGCAGAACTAATATAAAAAGAACTAAAAGGCCGATTTAGAAAGAAAAGAGGATTATCACCAAAGGTCTATGTAGGTATCTTGAAGTTGAACAAAATTTCCAAGAGTATAGCTTGGGATGGACTATAAAAAGGGGAAGCTCATTTTGCCCCGCACTGGTCCAAGAGTTATACGCGAACTACCAGGCTCAGTTGGAAAACATGTGTAGGTCAGGAGAAAGAGTTGTAGACCATCCCCTATTAGAGAGAGTTCCGGTAAGGGGCGTAAGGGTTGATATCTCAATCAGAGCCATCAATAGGTTCTTGCATGGCCCCAACTTCACTCCTCGGGCCACTTCACCATCAGTCTATGCTCAGATTAAAAATTGGGAAAATCAACGTCCGTGGTTGGCCAACATCATAGCCAAAGGGGAACCAGCATATGTGACCAACCCAAACGAAAGAATCTATAAGTCCTCTTTGACTCAAGAGGCAAAGTTTTGGTGGGGTGTAGTGCGTATCTAGTTGATGCCCACTAATGGAGAGAATATTCTAGGTGACAACCGAGCTATCCTAGTAGCAAACATGGTGTAGCAGCTCCCCCTTAATTTCAGGGAAATCATTACTGATGAGATAAAGATTAGAATGTCAAGAACCAACACTACTTATCCTTTCCCATGTCTTATCACAGAGTTGTGCTGAGCTGCTAATGTGCCATAGATTGTAGGAGTTGATGATTACATTCCTTCTTGAAAGACCCACAATCCCATATGGTATGATAAAAATCAGCCAAGACAGAGACTTTATAGAGGTGTAGAGATAGCAGCAGACCCTCCAGTTACTGATGTTGGTTCAATACCTAATATAGAAGTGCAAGATTCTGAGACTACGCAGCTAACTTTTTTAGTACAAGTAGTTTCAGTGCCTGAGAATGAACCCAATCCCTCAGCTCATATAGCATCTGTAGGATTTGTATTTCATCCGATCAATATTAGAAAAGTGGCCAAACAAGCTAAATGGTGATAGACATAGCTATATGCTTTTGCCAAACAGTTTGCCATTGTAGTAGACAAGATAATCAAGGCTACCCTTGAGCCTTTTGTGACTTTTCCTAGATGGGTTGTAGATTTGGAGAACTGATTTGATGCACGGTCAAAACAAATTCAAGAGCTGATCTTGCTAAATCTTGAGCGGTCTTAAACAACATAAAGGCAGATGTTGGGGTGTTGCAGCAACACTAATTTATGGTGCTGACATATCTGGCTATGCATGAATTTAAGAAAGAAATTCCAATACTTGACCTCACTGGAGATTCACCAAAGAAAAAAAAAACAAGAAGGGGGAGCGAAAGGGCAAATATAAGAGAGAAGACCCTAACAGTGAGGAAGAAAAAAGAGTGAAAAAAAGAAGGCAAAAAAAGAAGGCTGAAAAGAGAAGTTGAAGAAAGCAAGAATAGAGTCCCTAGCGGACAATGAGAGATGAGAGGAATCTTTGAAAGCCAGGGTTGCAGGTGCCTCATCTAGAAGACCCCCTACCACTATAAGTCTAGAAGCTCCCATTGGAGAGAAGGTAGCAGATGATGCAGCAGCAGGGTCAGAAACCCATGAAGCCCGGGATTGATCCATTCCAGGTATACTCTAACCCTTAGTTTAGCTTTATTTTCAATTTTAAGTTGAGGGTGTAGAGTAGGATGTTGTTGTAACAATTTTTGGTAGATAATTAGGAGTAATACAGGTACTTGAGAAATTTATCTTGTTTTGTGACTTTTGAGCACCTCTCCATTGATCTGAGTTTGTAACTATGTGAATTACATTCATTTGTGACTATGGTGTATCCTTTTATAGCATTAGTCTGGCAACTTGACGATTTTTGATGAACAAAGTACATGACTTAGATAAGTAGTGATATGTGATATACTTGTGTGCCATATGTGTGTGAGGTATTACTCAGCTCCTACTGTATGCCAAATCTAGAACTTGCCCTGTTAGTCCTGCCTAGGTTGTAGGATAGCGGTTAGGAAAGGATCATAGGCCATTTTTTATTGTAACCCATTTTTAGCCTAAATGACCTTCCCAATATGAATAATATCTCTTGATCCCTGATTTGAGCATATATACTTGTTTCTTTCTGTGAAACCTCTCATCTTCCCGTTCACCTCACAATAAACCTATTTTGGCCCTGGTACTCCTTGGATACTGTTTACCTTGACTTGGGCAAACAGCCTAAGCTGAGGATCGCTATCATAGGGGTGCGTGATGGAAATGAAGCATGAAAAGAGGTAGAATAAGATAAAATAATAAAAATTTAGGTGCGGTGTAAAAGAAATAAGAAAGGGGAAAGTTGTGTTAAAGATGATAAAAAGATAATATGATGATTGAAAAGACCACATCTATCTTGAGCATGTGTGATCAATTAAAGAAGAGAAAGAAAAAAAGGTTGAGAAGTGAAAACCTAAGAGTTTAGTGTAGTGTCAAGTAGGCACATTGACTCTAAAATATCCATGAATATCATACCAGCCCCTAGCCTACATTACAAGCCTAATAAAATCCCTAAATTGATCCTAACTGACCTACCTGAAGATTTGGATACTGACTATAAAGTCAAGCCTATGGCATTTGACATGCAGTGTTTGGAACTTCATTCTGAGAGTGAGACTTGTGATTATCCTATGTTTATGTATGTGAATTCTAATATAAGTGAAAAAGGGATTCTTTGTTGTGAAGGCACATTGGGTATGTTGCTAAGTCACTGACTTGTTCATATAGTGTGATGTTGGTATGGCATGATTGTTATTGCTGAATTTTTGTTGTATCTTGATGATTGTGAGTTGCATGGTTGTTCTTCAAAACATCAACAATGAGTTTTAAATTGACTGATCTTAGAGATGGTGAAATTATTCTGAACTAATATAAGTAGTTATCTACCAAATCATACTTTGTATTCTCTTAGTTATGTTTTGGTTGCTTGAGGACAAGCAATTGTTTTAAGTTGAGGGTGTTGATGTGTGAGCATATGCTAATATATTTGAGGCTTTTAACTCAAAATAATTGCAAGGTATTGAGAAAATTTAGTTATTTTTGATTAGTTTATGTTTGATTTTACAGTTTAAGTTGATATGATAGAGAACCAACATGAAATAAAGCAAAGAAGTTAAAATTTAAAGAAATTAAAAGACAAGTGTTGCTGACGATATTCATGATAGGTCGTCAGCCTGGTGATAGGCTATCAAGTCCATCGTCGGCCTTAAACAGGGAATGAGTTCTAGCTGGTAGAATCAACGATATTTTATGATAGGCCGTCATAATGGTGATAAGTCATCAGGAATGCCACCAGACTTAGGCAGGACATGAGAATTGGAGCAAAAGTGTGACGACATTTCTGATAAGTCGTCATAGTCATGATAAAGTGTCAAAATTTGCCGTCAACCTAAGATAGTACTAGTGCAGATTGGAAGAAGACCTGATGACATTCTTGATAAGTCGTCAGGATCCTGATAAGGCATCATCAATAGTCATCGTCTATTCCAAGAAAAATTTGTAACCTTGTTTTTGTTTCCTTATTTAGGGTAAACTATTTAAAGTTTTATTTTAGGGTTTTCTAGACATTACGATTATTGTTATTATCATTATTATTCCACACAAAATTGACACCTTAAGTTTTGGACAACATATTTTGATATTTTTGCTTTTTACTTCTTGACTTTAACAACACAACTATTTTTGAGAGATTATTATCAGTATTTTAGGATTTTTCCTTTATGATCTAATCTACGATTCACTAGTTATTATTCATCTCTATAAGTTTATCTTTCAAAACATGAATTCAATTGTGTGTTTCGTTCATTACATCATGAGTGGCTAAACTCCATTAACCTGAGTTATGGGATCTAGGTTATAGGTCTTGATGAGGTGCTAAGTATTCAAGATTCAAAAGGTGGTAGGGTTTCTTGATGATTCTGAAGTTTTAATTAATGTTTGTTGGTTGCAAACAGTAGACACACCTACTTTGGTTTTCTTGAAAAAGAAATCAAATATAGTAGAAAGTTAATTATCAACAGGGACTCGGAAATACTTTATTTAATAATCAGTGTTGTAACAAGGTTGGTTAACCTAAGGTAAAATTTGGGCAGTAAATAGAAATTCCCTAAGTCTGAGAGGATTAGGAAATTAAATTCTTAAGTAGGTCAAGAGATATTTAAGCATAACATTGATAAAGATAGCTTGTTATCCGACCCACCGTGAGAATCTTGAATCACTTTTAGCATCTGTCATGTACCGAAAACCCTACTCAACATAATTCTGGTTATTTCATAAACTCTTGACTTACAAACACCGAAAGTAAAGTGACAAACAACAACTTGTTAAACCTAAATCCCCTATTTCAGGAAACATTAAACTATCAGTGGATTAAATCGCAAACAACTTTAGTTCACACCTTATTCCCTGTGGGATTCAACCCCAACCTAGTTGGGTTTTATATTGACAAAGATCGCTTACACCCATTAAAGAGTGTAATTTGAGTGTTATCATTATTTCTTAACCAAAGTTGTAACATGTTCCCAGTAGCTTAAATTAATTGGAGGATCATGATGATGAACCAAAAGGTTATGATGTTTAGCATCTCTATGACACATTCTAATACTGAAATAAATGTAGGACAATGACTAAATTATTTTGAGCTCCACAAGTAGGAGAATGTGTATAGATGTTACAAGTTATAATTAGTGAAATTGGAGGTATCCACCAATGATTAAAATGACTAGATTCACACCAAGATCAAACGGTAATTGATCCAAAATATACATTGATCATTGTATGTAGAATAAATATGACATGCTAATAACCTAATGACCTCTTTGAAATCATTCAACCATTATTGAGTATATTTTGTAGTGTCTATGTTATATAAAACCATATAAATGGCTACAATTAAAAGACTAGACAACACAACAACCATATCAAAATTGATATAATGACCAAGATCAAAGACAAGATACAATGAAGTTGACTTCCATATATGAACTACACTAAACATATAAAAACACATCTTTATAGACCAAAATATTGGACAACTACTCCAAATATTGGGCAAAAAATGCCTCAAGTAACCCTATATGTTCTCTTTCCTACCTAGCTCTTTTGATTTAGACAACAAGAAACCAAGAAGATTTTGCTCTTGTCCAGTGTCAACCCCAATGAAAAATTCTAGAAGGTTGGCATAGTTATCATGATTCAAGTCGTCCCAAGCAATACAAAGTACATAGTTTCTTGTAACTCTAAGGAACATAGAAAGTAAATAAGAGTTAGGATCAAACGAATTTACTAACCCAAATTAATCAGGTGGGAACAAATACAAAGTGAAAATAATTAAGTATGACCAAGTATACCAAAGTGATCAGTTTTTTCCCAATTTGAAAATTGGTCAAATCAGCAAGTTAAATGCATCCTAGACATCTTTTTCAAGCACCAGGCTATTTCAAGTTAATGTTGCATATCAAGCAAGATAAGAACATCAAAACTACAAAATGTCAAATCAATCCGTGATTGAGGTATCTCCACAATTGTAGGAACCAATTTTCATATTTTATTTATAATGTTTAAAATTTTTTCTTCCTCATTCTTGTCCTTTTTTGGTTTAATTTTTAGTGGCTATGGGCCTTTTTATGTATCAAAATTATGTACAAAAAAATTAGTCCAGCCAAGTGGCCCAAAATAAAAAGGGCAACAAAAAAAAATCTACTCTATCTGAAACCCATTCCAAACCAAGATTACTTTATTTATAAGAGATAGTTTCCCTAAAAGCATCATTTTTATTTTCCAAAACTTCTCTTCCTTCAATAATTCTCCCATTCAGCATTTGCTGGAATGTCCAACTCTGTCGTCTCCTTCATTGGGTTTGTTTCCACCTTGCTCCACCTTTCTAGGTATTCTCCAACTCACACAATAGCATTCACTCTTTGGAGGTAAATCCTGTTTCTTACCTATATATTTTAAATCTTTTCTCCTTTTCTAGATATTTCTTATCTATTTAGAAAGAAATAGGTTGTCCACCATTGTTTGGCTTTGAAAGAGGTAGTCGTATGGATTTTTCAACTCAACCAATGGTATTTCCTTTTCTTCTATCCTCTTATTTACTCCTTTTTGTGAATCTGACATTATTTCTTCTTTTTGTAGATGTCTTTCATCTCTGTATGGGTTAAAAGCATCTTATATCTGTGCTGACCTCTGTACCTAAAATTTAAAGATGTTGATGTAGTACCTCTGACTTTTTGGTAAAAGTTTTTTGTGTCCTAACATAGCTTAGAAAAACTTTAATTTGTGCAGCTATAATGACCCTAAATGGGTATACTCTTGTGAAAATATGCTTGCTACTCTAATTTTTTCCTTTTTACTTTCTTTCTTATGATGTAGCCTTATTTGACTTGATTCTCCTGGTTTGCAACCTTAATATAGGAATTTTTGTTTCATCTATGTTGATTGCTCTTCTGTCTGACTACTTAAATTACATGTATTCCTCTGTTTATGTACTGTTGATTGCTAGATTAGCTAAATAATCTGTCATTTGATTGTCATTCCTGAATATGTGAATTATTTGAGCTTGTTGCCTGCTTACTTCATTGTGAACATAATCTATTATTTCAACAATATACCATGGTAGTTTCCACACTCATTGTATTATGTTTTTCAAAGCTAAAGAGTTTGTTTCCAATACCATTTGATGAACCCTTTGTTGCACTAATCTTTAGGTCCTCATAAACTGCTCTTGCCTCTGCCTCCATATTAGTTGCAAGTCCTATTCCTTTTTTCTATGCATATATCAATCTCTTATCATCCCTTATGGAAAATCCATAAGTACTTTCTCTTGGGTTTCCTCTGCTTGCTCTATCTGTATTGCATTATTTTATCCTTTTCTTGTGAGGGAAATTTCAATCCACTATTTGATGATATATCTTAGACTTATATGCACCTATTATATTCACCATCTCTATCTAATTCTTTTCTAACACTTGAATCCATGGAATCAGCATCATCACCAATCTTTGTATGTTTATTTTCACCTGTTGTACCATTCTTTCTAAAGACATATGCCCTCCATATTTGATGTTATTTATTCTCTTCAATGGTTCCCATAATATTAATGTTGATATTACCTTGTAAACTTCATGAAATTTTCTTGGTACTTTTGATATCTACTATTCCTAACTACTTACATTAAACTCCTTGCCTCTATCTCCATATTTGCACAGTTAGTAAAATGCCTCTATATTTCTTGAGCTATAGGACCTGTTAGAAATAAAGTCCCGTTATTTCCTATTGTACAGTATCACAACACTAGCACCTTGAAACTACATTAATCCTCGCCCCCCCAGATTATCATCAGTGGCTATTCAATCTTCCCATGCTCTCCAGAAAAAGAAATTAACCTTAAAATAAAGGACTTTCACCCATATCATATCAAACACCTCCTTCTTCTCCTATCTATGCCTCATTAGGTCCTGAGCACTTTTAGTTTTAAAATTATCACTAGAACTACCGATCCACTATGCTCTGTCTTGTTTTTCTATTTTCAACAAAGGAGAAATATTTTTAATTATATGATCAGTCATTTCTATGATACATGTTGTAGGAATTTATATCTATTCCACTGCCCTTATGATATAAAATCTTTTAGTTCTATTTCTTCATCCCAAACTACCTCCTCTTTAGCATAGTATAAGGCCCCTTGTTTTGTCCAATTATCATACCAATAATTTATATCTCCTAATTTTATCTACCAATATATAGTATGCTCTAATTCTTCTCTGATTTTAATCATCTTCTTTCAAACATGTGATTCTTCTATACCTTAAGCTGGTAGAGGATGCCACTTTTACGGTACTTATTCCACATAAAGTCTCCCCATGAATAATAAATGGAAGTTCTGAACGTCCACCACAATTTGTCAAGTAAAGATCTGCCACATCATGTAATGATCTAAAGCCAACTCTTCCCTTTAATTTGGTTAAACATAAGGTTTCGTAAGATACCCAATGTGTTTCTTTAACATCAATAGTATGTCACTAAAGAATTTAGCCAGAATTTTGTAAATTTGATCAATCATGCCCTTAGGTGGGTTCATAATATACATAAGATAAATAGGCATGGATTGTAATACATCATAAATAAGAATATATCATCCTCCATATATGAGAAACCTATTCTGCCAACCCAAAATTCTCTTTTTTTATCTTCTTGATTAATTTCTCAAAATAAGACTTCTTCTTTCTTTGATAAACTATTGGGCATCCTAAATAAGTAAATGGAAAACTCCCTTGTGCCACCCCTAAATTCTTCTGATTCTTTTTGCATATGTAATAGGCACCTTCTTAGGAAAATAGACAGCTTTTTGACAAATTAATTAGCTAGCTTAAAATAAACTCATAATCCCTTAGTACTTTCATTATCTTTCTCATGGAACCTTTATGTCCTAAACAAAATAAAATTATATCATCAGCATAGGATAGATGGTTGATTTTCTTACTTTATTTTGGCTACCCAAATCCTTTGTATTCCAAATCATCATGTAGATTGCTCAGTCCTCTATTCCGAACTTCAACAATAATAGTAAAGATAGTTGGAGACAAAGGGTCTCCCTGCTTCAAACCTCTTGAATACTTGAAAAATACAAACATCTGACCATTCACCAACATAGTGTACTAGTTATTTGAAACCATCCTCCATACCATATCTACCATCTTTTCTCAAAAACTAAATTTTCTCATTCCCTTGGTAACAAAGATTCAAGATACTCTGTCGTAGGACTTAGGCATATCCAAGTTAACCACCACATTGTGCAGTTGATTCCTTCTATTTATATCTTTTACAATCTTCTATGCTAATAGAATATTTTCTGCTATACTCCTTCTCGTCATAAACCTAGTCTGGTTCCTTGATATGATTAGTGGTAGTACTAGTACTATTATCTCATGTATCACCTTAGATATAATCTTGTTAGCAAAAGAACTAAGTCTTATGGGCCTTAAGTCAGAGAATTTGCTAACCACTTTCTTTTTTTGGGATCAATACTACATTTGTATGAGTTATGTATCTGGGTAGTTCACTTCTACAGAAAAATGTTAGCATCATTTTCTATATATCTTCCGGCACAATATCCTAAAAAGCATGAAAGAACCTACCCAAAAATTCATTTGGTCCACATGCACTATCCTTATTCAAATTAAAAACTTCTTTCACTTCCTTAATTGAAGTAGAATGTAGCATCTCTTTATTCTTCTCTTATATAATCAATTTAAGGATGTGTTTTGCATTGAATAATCATTGTTCAGATTATTCTCTCTAAACTGTTGTTTGATGATTTAAGCTACCTCATCACAAATATTTGAGTTATTTTGATCATCTCTCCTGTTCTGTTTGTATTTTTGAAATTAGTATTTTTATTCTTCTACCTTTCACATATGAGTGAAAATTTTTTATGTCTCTATCCCCTTCCTTAAACCACTATATGCATGCCTTTTATTTCGATAATTCCTCTTCCACCTGATAATATTTTCAATGATCTTCCTCCACTTTGGACAACTCCCTTTTGTTATTTTCAGATGGGTTCACCTCTAATTGAATTTCCTTCATTATAACAATGTCCTCTAACGCTGTAATTTTCTTGAAGATGTCCTCATATGTACTCCTGCTCCATGATATTAAAAGTTTTCTTAACTTTTTCAGTTGTTAAATAACAATTAAAGGATTTCCTTGAATTTTATCCTTCCAAACCTCCTTGACCATCCCTTTAAATTTTTTATTTTTTGTCTAAAAACTTAGAAACCTAAAAGGTTTACTCAACACTTCTTGCTCAGCTTTACAGATCACGTGTAAGGGAGAATAATCAGAGCCTAATCAGAACCCTATCTAATAAGATGGTGTACTTCACTTGTTGAAAACTCCTGCAAGAACTCTTGGTTTCCCAACACTCTACCTAGCCTGTTAAAAATATTGTCCTCCTCTATTTTTCCATTCCACTGTGTATATGCACTTCTTGTATAAATCAATTCTTGCAGATTACATAAGCTTAAACATTGTACAAAGTCAGCTATCTCTAATCGAGTGACTGGAAAATCCCCTAGCATCTCACTTTCCTCTATAATAACATTAAAATCTCACCCCATCTCTCCAAGGATTGTTGGTATCTCTGGTATATCCTCAAAATTCATCCATAATTCTAGTCTCTCAATAACACTATATCTGGCATATACTACAGTCATTGTTATCTATATTTGAAAAACTACATTAGTGAATGACATGGTAATTTGTTGTATAGTGTCACTTAGTACCTCACCTTGCTATTCAAAATTCCAAAAAGCCTATATTTTTGCTGAGGTATTTGCCACTACATTTTTCATACCCAACTTTTTTTACAGGTTTCTATTTTTTGAGGCCCTTGAAATGGTTCTAAATGATATATATATGAGTAATGATGCATTCTCTTAAGATCCATAATCTTCTCAAATGAATCTTAAGTATTTATATACCATATATTCCAGTATATTATTTTACTTATCATCATTTGGAAATTGTGGCATTAGCTGAGTTGCTCCTTAGATTCATCTATTTATCTTTGTTTAGCACTGGTCTTCCTCTTTTTTCTGAGTTGTTCAACTCTTTTGTATGCCTCAGAGAAAAATCCCCTTTCTCACTTATATTTTTTATATTATTTATGTTGTCCTCCTCTTCTCTATATTATTCTCCTTTGTTGCCTTCTATGTGCTGAATGGATTGATGTTCCTCTATTTTTTGTGTGTCTAGATATGTGTCTCTATTTAAGTCCAAACTAATTCTCTTACTCATATTTTCCTTTCCCCCTATATATCAGGTGGATCTACATCCTTTGTTGAAATTTGTTCCTTGGAATTGACTTTCTCCTTTATTTTTATATTTGCAATATTATATTTTGTTACTTCCTCTACACTTTCATTATCACATTCTTTATTTTTTCTTTGAGTGAAAGAATATCCTTGGCATTTTCTTTCTATCTCCTTTCATCAATCCTTACTATCATAGCTTTGAGAATTTTTCATTTCAGAATTTTCAGCTAAAGGAGAATCGTCTACTTGCTGCACCTGCCCTATTTCTTTACTATCCTTGTTGCTCTGTTTATCAGACCTTTCCTCATTCTTTTCTATATTTCCAACATTAGTAGCATAACCATTTCCTCAATAGTATTTAAGGTCATCAAAAGCACCTTGTGTGATTCCTAAATAACAACTTTAGACCCAACGAAAAATTCATTGAACACCTTTTATGCCTCATTATTGTTGTATACAAGGTTTACTAAAGTATTGTGGAACAAGGATGTCTACCTCGTTTTTGGTTTCATCCAAAATTGAGTGAAAAAATATCCACTTTTGACCGAGTTTCCAATAATTCATTACCAATAATTTGAATTAGCACTGCTCTATTCTCAACATCTACAACAATATCAAGTGTTCTTTTGAACTTTTCACCAAACAGCTGATGGGCAGAGTTCAGTTTGATGTAGTTTGATTGTGCATTCCAAAATTGAGACGAGGGCGAGTTAGCGGTAGTGATCCATAACGAAATAGTTGCAGTCTGATAATCATCCAATGTGGTAAACTATCAGAGATAGGTTAAATAATTGTAAGGAGCTTTTGAAGTTTAAAAATAAATAAATAATTTATCGATAAAATGGTCCCAACCTACAAGTTGTTTGTTTTGAATCAACCAATAATACCATTTCAAAGCATTGCCATCCAAATAAAATGAAGCCCAAGATATTGTAATAACCCAAAAATCCAAACCAATGTTAGATCCATGTTTCAAGCTCATGCATAGTAAATTATGGTCCCTTGGTTGTTTTATGAATTAGTTTGATGTATATTAAGGCCTCAAATAACTCCCAGCTATTAGACTAATCAAAGTAATTCTTACCGATTGAATTTTGTGTAAGAATGTTGCTTTAGTCAACTTCAAATGAGCATATCTTTTGGTCTACTTGGAGTTATCCAGCTCAAGACCCACCAAGTTGTGGAAATTGAATTAGATTTTTAACACTACCAATTTTGCTTAAATTCGATGCTCGGGTGATATGTTATAGCACGTTTAGTGAAAGCAGTAGCCCAATAGGAATAACATTGTATCAGAGTGACCCCAAGAATGGCGTTCATTCTTTTTCACTGTGCCATAGTGATGAGCATCGCGTCGCACCAAAGGGAATTTTCTTAGTTGTCTATTTTTAGTGAGGCACCGCAATTGGCATTGCGTCTCGCCAAAGTTCTAGTCTGGGATCGTCTGTTTCCAGCGGCATAATGTGATGGCACCATATCGCACCAATGGAAAAAATGAGGATCATCCCTTTTCCAGTGGCCCAACACGATTGTACCGCATCGCACCGAGGCCAAAAATTAAGATTTTTCCCAGTTTCATAATTTATTTTCTAGGGATCGTTTAGCCTTTTCCCAAGGCCTTAAACTCATCCTAAAGACGGAATTAAAAGCTAAAAGGGCATTATATGCCCCATTATTTACAAATTACTCCATAAATTTTAACCAATTCATCAGCCCAAGTATGTTAAGTGTTCATCCATGGGTTCCTTTCACCCATGGAGCCCCAAATATCCAATTTACATACAAAGTTATGATCTATTCAAGTTATTATAATTTTAAATTGTGATTCCAACCATGAACCTCCATGAATCTTGATTTCATACCACGCTTACATGAAATTGTTCTCATTACAAAACCCCACATATTTTAATATTGCTACTTTCTGAATTAAATCATGATTAAGTGTTGTTGATGTTTAAATTATTCTATTACTCCAAGTTTTATACTATTCCCATGCTTAGCTTAAACCATGCATATCAAGTGTTTGATGAAATGCCAACAAGAATGGATTTTTAATAAATGTTCCCATGTTACGTCCTTAAAGTTTAGTACTATTTTACTATTATTGTTACTAAGTCCTAGGGGTTATGACTACCTAGAAATATAGTCGTTTACATAGTGTTAGTATCTTCAAAATAGTTTCAGAATATGTTATGAGCACTATCAGTTCAGTTAGTTATCATAATCAGTTAAACTTAGAATAGTTCAGCATTCTGAGTCAGTTCAGTAGGGATTAGGATTTAGCACAGAGCGAATGCAGGGATGGCGGCTTTCTCGTCAGATAGGCAGAGCCGTTAGTAGCAGTCCCTATACTCCAGAACTATGTAAATAGTATAGTATATGAGCAGTCACCTATCAGTTTAGGCTTGACTACCTCACAGGGGTCACCCGTCAGTTTAGGATTGACACCCTTAGTCCTTCGGGACAATATATAAGTATAGTGGATCCACATAGCCAGCATTAGTACCCGCGGCATGGTACAAACACCCTTCCAACTGGGGTTACAGGTTGGACCCCAAACTTGGTCAGTGGGGCATGTCGGTTAGATGATAGCTCCCACGGTCTCAGTTTAGTAATAAATTCTATAATTAAATTTCAGTTACTTGACCATAGCATACAAATATCAGTGATTCAGTTATCAGATTTCAGTATTTTAGTATTTGCAAATTATATTTAGAACGTGTTATATGCTTAGTCATGCATCCATAGTACTTACAAATTTTATCCATTCTCAGTATTTATAGATTTCACATATTCTCAGTATCTATAGATTTCATGCACTCTATTTAGTACTTTATGTTATATATTCAGACAGTTATTATTCATGCTCATAAAACCATGCATATCATCCTACCTCATTTAGCATACCTGTACATTCAAAGTACTGATCACATACTTTTTCCTTGTGCTATGATGTATCATATCATAGGTTCGGACTTCCAGTCCCCGAACACGCATAGAATTTCTAGACTATCAGCCGTAGCAGTGGTAAGTCCTCATAATTTAAGGATAGACTATTTTATTTTCATGTTTTCAGTTAAGTAGCTATACGAAGTTAGTTGGGGGTTTGTCCCACCAGCTCCTCAGTTAGTCAGTAGAGGCTTTTCAGACTATTTCAGAAGTTAGTCAATTCTTAGATTTCAATTGTCATTGTCAGACATTTTATCAATATTATCAATTTGATTTATAGATTTTATTAGTTTTATTACTTAAAACCTTATGGAATTCCTCAGTTAAATTCTACATATGTTATATCATTATCAGTTTTACTCCGTGCTCACAGAAGGTACCAGCTCATGAGTTAGCTTGTAGTCCTTCAAGACTACAAACACCGTGTGAAACCTAGGGTGTACTCAGGACATTAAAAATTTAGTATCAAAGCCTAAGGTTTTAAAGTATTCTATGAATTCTGAAAGTCGCATCAAGTAGAGTTTTATGCATAGGTGTGAAGCACACCATACTTATGGGCAAGAGGCTACAAGGAGTTAAGGAAAAATTTTCCTTCATTCAGTGTTCATGTCGTGTGACTGAGAATGATCGCAAGTTAATCTATCTATCTAATATATTATTCCTTCCATTTATAGAACATGCCTCCCAGAAAGTCAAACGGAAGAAGAAACGTAATCCAGTCAGCACCTCTACTCATTCAGGAAGATCTCCTGAATGAGCATATTTCTCATGCAGAATTCAAAGCTACATTCACCACTCTAGCTCACTCTGTACCATCTTAAAATTCTCATCCAACTATTGTTTCATCCAACCCAGTGGACGATACTGCCACAGCTAGGATTCGGGACTTTACCCGAATGAATCCGCCTTTATTTTTGAGATCCAAATATGAAGAGGATCTGCATGAATTCTTAGACATGGTCTAGAAAGTAACATATATTATGGGGTGACTAGTAGTGAGAGTGCTAAGTTAGCTGCATATTAGTTGCAAGATGTGGCTCATTCATAAAAAAATGAAAGGTAGATAGAGGCGCAGAAGTAGGGCCTATAGAATGGGAAGAGTTTGTTACTGCCTTCTTAGATACATTCTTCCGATTGGAGTTGAGAGAAGCCAAGGTGTTAGATTTTATTAACATGAGACAGGGCAACATAAGTGTGAAGGAGTATTCCCTTAAGTTTAATCAGTTGGCTAAGTATGTTCCTCATGTGGTAGCTGATGACAGAGCTAAGATGAGTAAGTTTGTGTCTAGTGTATCTGATAGTGTGGTCAAGGAGTGTAGGACTACAACTCTAATTAAGGAGATAGAGTTGTATAGGTTAATGGTCTATGATCAATATATTGAGGAGCATAAGACTAAGGAGAGAGAGGGATGATAAGAGGGCTAGATAGGTAGCTTTAATTTCAATCAGCCAAGGTCAGAAGGTAGCAACCGTCCTTATTTTCATCAAAAATATTAAGTCCCAGATCTATTTTCAACTAGTTCCCCAGTACCTAAGTTTAGAAATAATAATAGGGATAGAGCGTCAGGCTCTAAGTCCCAAGGCAGTATGAACAGTGCTCGTACAAATACTATTTACCATAAATATGGTAGAAACCATCAAAGTGAGTGTAGAGCTGGCAGTGATGTATGCTTTGGGTATGGTAAGCTAGGCCATCATATTTTAGAGTTTCGGGTAGTTTCTCATAAAGGTAGGGATTTGCACCAATTGGTACAGTCCCATCAATCATCAGTTCCAGTCGGTCGTCCGACTTAGCAGGGTGCCACTTCTAGTGCTACTAGTGGTCAGCATCCAAATAGCTTGTATGCCCTTCAGTCCCGACAAGATTAGGAAAATTGTCCTGATGTTATTACTAGAACATTACAGGTCTTTCATTTACATTTTTATGCTTTATTATACCCTGGATCTTCTCTTTCTTTTGTAACCCTTTATATAGCCGTCAACTTTAGAGTCAGTCCTAAAATCTTAGTAGAGCCTTTCTCAGTGTCTACCTCTGTAGGTGTCTCTATTGTATCCAAGCAAGTATACAGGAACTTTGCGGTCACAATATCTCAAAAAGTCACTTCAATGGATCTTGTGGAGTTAGAGATAATGGATTTTGACATCATTCTCAACATAGATTGGCTCCACTCATGCTATACTTCAGTTGATTGTAGAAATAGAATAGTTTATTTTCAGTTTCCAAATGAACCAGTCCTTGAATAGAGGGGTAGTACTACAACTCTTAGGGGTCAGGTTGTTTCAACCTTAGAGCAAGAAAGATGATATCCAAGAGGTGTATTTATTATCTTGTTCGATTCAAAGACTCTAATTCAAAGGCTCCTAAACTTTAGTCAGTTTTAGTAGTAAGGGAATTTCCAAATGTGTTCCCTGAAGATCTTCCCGGAGTTCCTCCCGAAAGGGAAGTTGACTTTGGAATAGACCTTTCCCTAGATACTCAGCCTATCTCTATTCTGCCATACAGAATAGCTCCAGCCAAACTTAAAGAGCTGAAAGAATAGTTTAAAGATCTCTTAGATAAGGGATTCATCAGGCCCAGCATTTCCCTGTGGGGCCTACCAGTCCCATTCATGTGTAAGAAAGATGGTTATCTTAGAATGTGTATCGACTACCATCAGTTGAACAAAGTCACAATAAAAAACAAGTATCCATTTCCCAGAACTGATGACTTGTTCGACCAACTTCAGGGTGACAGTTATTTTTCTAAGATAGACCTCAGATCCAGCTTTTATCAGCTTAAAGACAGAGAATGTGACATTCCAAAAATAGCTTTTAGAACTTGGTATGGTCACTTTGAGTTTTTAATCATGTCCTTTGGTTTCACGAATGCCTCAACAACTTTTATGAACTTGATAAACTGAGTTTTCAAGCAGTACTTAGACAAGTTCGTCATATTCTTCATTGATGACATCCTTATCTACGCTCATAATGAAAATGATCAAACAGACTAACTCCGAATAGTTTTGCAGACTCTTAAAGCCCATCAGTTGTTCACCACTTCTTTAAGTGCAAATTTTGGCTAAGATCGGAAGTTTTTCTTGCCTATATTATTTTTGGTGATTGCATTAGAGTTGATCCTCAAAAGATTGAGGTAGTGAGAAACTAACCCAGACCTATCTTTCCCTCAAATATCAGGAGTTTCTTGGGATTGGTTGGCAATTACCGATGATTTGTTGAACGATTTTCATCTATTGCATCCCCCATATTCAGATTGACTCAGAAAAAAGTTAAGTTTCAGTAGTCAGATTCTTATGAGAAGAGTTCTTAGGAGTTGAAGACTCGACTCACTACGGCCTAAGTTTTGACATTGCCAGATGGTTTAGGTAGGTTTGTTGTGTACTGTGATAATTCTATAGTTAGGTTGGGATATGTTTTTATGCAGAGGGGTAAGGTTTTGGCCTATACATCTAGACAGCTTAAGCCTCATGAAAAGAATTACCCTACCCATGATCATAAGTTAGCAGCTGTTGTGTTTGCCTTAAAGGTTTAGAGGCACTATTTGTATGGTGTGAATGTTGATGTGTTCACAAATCACAAAAGCTTACAATATGTATTTTCGCAGAAGGATTTGAATTTACATCAAAGGAGATGGTTAGAATTGCTGAAAGATTATGACATAAGTGTTTTGTACCACCCGAGCAAGGCCAATATAGTAGCAGATGCCCTAAGTAGATTATCAATGGGTAGTGTTGCTCATTATGAGGATGATAAGAAGAAGTTAGTTCAGGAAGTTCATCATCTTGCCAAATTAGGTGTTCATTTGGTTGATTCAGCTGAGGTTAGTGTGTTGGTTTAGAATAGTTCAAATTCTTTGTTATTTGCCGAAGTGAAAGAAAAGCAAGAAAGGGATCCTAGTCTAGTGAAGTTGAAAGAGTTAGTCAGAGATTAGAAAGTGGAGATTTTCTCCTAAGGGGGAGATGGTGTATTACATGGCCAAGGTAGACTCTATTCATCCAAGGGCTATGAAGTTGTAACACCTCAATTTTTTGAACTGGAATGCTACACGGTGCTCATGACCCCAAAGGACCATAAGCTAACCTATGACTGATAACTGTACCTGTATACTGCAAAATATATCATAAAATATGGAAACATGAACATGAAAGGCCATAAGGTTCGAACTGAATAAACGTCTGATAACAGAATGTCTAAAAAAGGTATAACAATACCAAAACAAGTCATAAATACTAAAATTAATGAGATCTGAATATATAATCTGACATCTAGTTTGAATACTGAATTTGAAAGCCTCTAAATATTGTTTGAATAAGGAGTTGAAGGAACATGTCTCCAACTAACTCCGTAAACTGATAACGGGCTAAAATAATAATGAATAAATCAAATAATATTGTCCTCAAATAAAGAGGAATCACTGAATCTCTGCGACTGGAGATGCTACTACTGATCTGAAGGTCGTGCCTCTGAACTTATGGTGTAACATTAGAGAAAGCACCATAGCGCAAATGCATCAGTACGTCCAAATGTACTAAGTATACGAGTGAGGTAGGTTAAATGCAAAGGGTTATATGCATGAACAATTCTGACTAATATGAATGTGAGAATACATACATGCATACAAACTGTAACTAAACTCGTGGAGATACTGACTACTGAATCTGAATACTGACAACATAAGTGTACTGATACTAAGATACTAAATAGATGAATAACTATTTTTGATAGTTTGAATTATGAAGAACTGGTCTGGTTGACTGTGTCTGACAGTCCTGAAGATGAATACTAATATCATGAATTCTGATAATTGATATAACTGATACATGAGTTCAGAAAACTGATATAACTGATATAACAGTGATGATCGGCCAAACCGATGTAACTGATACTAAGCGACTGTATCTGATAGTCTAAGTTCTGATGAAACTATCTGAGTTCTGTTTCATATAGAGTAACTAAATTTGAGATTAGTCCTATCTAGCGGGTGATCTTTAAATCTGATGATTCTGATACTGGTTAACTATAGTTGAGATCATTCCTATCTAATGGTGATCTTGAAGTCTATTTATAATGATAAGGATTGATTGTCTCTAACAGTAATGAATCTGTAGTATTGAACTGAGTTGACTGTATTTGACAGCCCTGAATATGTAACTGAAATTGTGGGATGTATTCATCTAACCGACATGCCCCAAGCTAAGCTGATTGGGGTCCAATATCTGCCTTGACTGGAAAGGTGTCTGTACCGCACCACCAGTAAATACATATGCTGTGGAGTCAGTCCTAATCTAGTGGGTGAATCCTGGGATCAGTCCTATACATATAAATGTGTTAATAGGTGACCCCTGAGTATGTCAGTCCTATGTAATTGGTGACATCTCGTACCTAAGCTGGCAACATGGTTCTGGAACTTAGGGATTGCTTCTAGGGATCTCATACCTATTCTAGCAGGTGAGCCCCCATCCCTAGGTTCGCTCGGTGCTGAATCCTACTCCCATATGAAAGACACTGAATAGAATAACTGGGTTGAACTAAATAACTCAACTGAATTGATTTGCTGAACTAATACTGATTAACTGAACTGAAAATAGTGGTATTATTTAGTGAAGTAAAAATTGAGTTTACTGGATTCTGATGACGGATGGAATATAATGAGTTCTGAGGAATGATTAAGAGTACTAAAGTTACTAAGACTTACTGTGATTACTAAGGTTACTGAGCACTGAGATTATTGAGAATACTGAACTACTGAGATTACAGAGTTTTTCTGAGTCACATGACTGACTGATTTCTATAGATCATGGCTTGATTGAGAGTATCATAAAACATGACATGGCTCTAGGCAGACATCTATATTTTTTGGTACAAGTACCCCCAGGACTCGATGGAAGGAAACTGACACACATGACTGATTTGATCATAAGAGTAGAGTCCATAATCCACAAAATCATAAATAAGGGATTTCATACTAAGCATGGTTTTCAACAATATATTTCATGGAAGGGAATTTCATACAACATGTATATACTTGCATAGCTTTCAATATCATGCTCATTACATATTACACCCACAATCCATAATATCATAACTTGGAAAATTTCATGAAGTACAAGGGTATTCGACATCTTGTACATGAGTGGGTTTTGCAAGTAAGCATAGCATAATTCCATAAGACTACTTCATGAGTAATCCAACAGTGTTCACAAGACACATTATCAACATGGATGATATTGAATCATAGAGTCCTATAATGAATCCTTCACTTAGTCACAATTTAGCTATAAGGCATGATTCCTAGTCTCTTAGGTATTTTATCAAATACCTTACATGCACAACGTAGGCATAGGTGTAAATCATACAATTACTCATCATAAATAATCAAAATTACGTATTTTCAACTCATATGATGTCATAGATTCATAATAACACGTAAAGATTCTATCTTGGCATCATTCAACACATAAACATGATCAACAATCCATCATAACATGAAAATCAAAATATATAGTTTTAGAAAAAAAAAGGATTCTTGAACTTCATGGACGAAAGGAGTCCATGAATGAACACACGCATACCTTAGAAAGAAAACTTTGAAGATTTGTTGGAGAATTCTTGAATTGGAAAACTTAATTCTCGATTATCTTGATTAAGGTTTGAATCTTGCTTTTTAGAGATGAGTTTGATGGAAACCCTAATCTTATGGTTGAGAGTATAAGAGAGGGTTTTTGAGATGCTTAACTGAAGAAAAATGGGAAAAATTATGCCTCTTTAGGGTTATAAGTCATGGAAGGTGAAAGAAAAGACCAAAATACCCTTACGAAATAATTTCTCAGTTCCTGAAAATCATAATTGACAACCTTCGTGATATGGCATCACAAATGTGATAAGCTATCACGAATATCGTCACTTAGGGGATGGTTTCTGCCTAAGGCTGATGACCTTCGTGATAGGGCGTCACAAATATGATAAGCTATCACGAATCTCATCACTTAGGGGTTGGTTTCTGCCTAAGGCTAATGACCTTTGTGATAGGGCGTCACAAATGTGATAAGCTATCATGAATGTCTTCACACTGTTTCCAGCCTGACATGCTGGAGTAAAATAGGCATAACTTTTTGCTCTGATATTAGATTTAGGAGAAATTGGTATAGTTCGAAATATAATTCAAATATATTTTATTTGATATATAGTAAACCACCCATTTTATCATATACAATGAGTTATGGCCGATTGAAGTTGACCCAAGTTTTGATGCTCACTAAAACTTGAACGATTGGAAAGCTTTCAACTTGTACTTGAGTTAGGTGACCTCTATGATCTAAATTCATGCTCAAATAGATTCCTACACTACATAATTGATTAACACACTAAATTTATATAGTATTTGAGGCTTTTGAAACATCCACGCATAGGAATGATTGATTTTCATTGTAGTCCAAAATGTGGGGTATTACAATATCTCCCCCTTGGGAACATTCTTCCTCGAATGATACTGGCTGAGATAAGAGAAAAGACAACTTACACGAATATATAGCATGAATGACTGATCATGATTTCATGGATGACATGACTGAAAACTTACCATATCATATTGTACATGCATATCTGATGCATGGGTAGCTGATTTATGAATGTAGGACTGAGTGTTCCGATAAACTGAGTTTCTCAAACTGAGAATGCATATCTAATGCTTAACTAATAAGTTGAATCTATGCATATCTGATGTATGATTATATGACTAACATGATACGTGAATGCATGACTAAAAGTACTGATAAGCTGACCACACATATCTAATACGTAAATACATGACTGAACTGACTCACAAACATGCGACTAAACATGCAATGGTAAAGGCACTAAGATTGAACTAAAATATGAGAACATGACTAATTCTACTATGTGACATATGGACTGAACATCATGAACTAACTGAACCTCTGAATACTTGACTTACAACTGAGGTCTAACTTGAAGGTCAACTTATGAGTACCCTCTATTCTAGACTGAATTCATTACGCAAGGAGAAATTGAAGGATCTAAGGCATGAGAGCGTTAAGAGAAGGTGGGGTATCTACCCTTTGGGATGCTATGTCCCTCTAAGAACACTTAACTTACGGAGATACTGGGTGATGCACAGGGCATCGACGAACTAGATTATAACTAAACTTTAGGGGTATCAAACTAATGCATGAGATGGACTAAACTTGCAACTACTAGGAGGTTCTACCTTGAAATAGTTATATTATCTGAGAGTTTAGATAGCATGAATAGATACAAGGATGAAAAAACAAGCTATACAAATATGCCTGCTTACTGGAACGATAAGAATATTGAAAGAAGGGAAACTGTTCCTAAAACATCTCATAGCCTCCTACACATAGGTGTGGTGCACAACACATGCATGTAAAAGACTCTAATAGATGCGACTTTCAGACTTCCTAGGACTCTATTGAACCATACGCTCTGATACCAAGTTTGTAACACCCCAATTTTTTAAATCGGAATGCTATACGGTGCTCATGACTCTGAAGGACCATAAGCTAACCCATGACTGATATCTTTACCTGTATACTACAAAATATATTATAAAATGCAAAAATATGAACATGAAAGCCCATAAGGTTTGAACTGAATAAACTTCTAATAACAAAATATCTGAAAAAAGGTATAATAATACCAAAACAAGTCATAAATACTAAAAATAATGAGATCTGAATATCTAATGTGACATCTAGTATGAATACTGAATCTGAAAGCCTCTAAGTACTGTCTGAATAAGGATTTAAAGGAACATGTCTCCAACTAACTCCGTAAACTGATAACGGGCTAAAAAAATAATGAATAAAGCAAATCATATTATCCTCGAATGAAGAGGACTCACTAAATCTCTGCGACTGGAAATGCTACTGCTGATCTAGAGCTCGTGCCTCTGAACCTATGGTGTAACATAAGAGAAAGCACCATAGAGTGAATGCGTCAGTACATCTGAATATACTGAGTATACGAGTGAGTTAGGCTAAATTCAAAGGTTTTTACGCATGAACAATGCTGACTAATATGAATGTGAGAATACATACATGCATACATAACTATAACTGAACTCATGGAGATACTGACTACTGATTCTGAATACTAAAAACATGAGTGTACTGATACTGAGATACTAAATAGATGAATACCTATTTTTGACCGTTCGAATTATGAAAAACGGGTCTGGTTGATTGTGTTTGACAGTCCTGAAGCTGAATACGGATATCATGAATTCTGATAACTGATATGACTGATACATGAGTTCAAAAACTGATATAACTAATATAACTATGATGATTGACCTAACCAATGTAACTGATACTTAGCGACTGTATCTAACAGTCTAAGTTCTGATGGAACTATCTGAGTTCTATTTTATATGGAGTGACTGAATTTAAGATCATTCCTATCTGGTGGTGATCTTTAAATCTGATGATTTTGATACTATTTAACTATAGTTGAGATCAGTCTTGTCTAATAGGTGATCTTGAAGTATATTTATAATGATAAGGATTGATTGTCTTTAATAGTACTGAATTTGTACTACTGAACTGAGTTGACTGTATCTGATAGTCCTGAATCTGTAACTGAAATTGTAGGATGTATTTATCTAGCTGACATGCTCCAAGCTAAGATAACTGGGGTCCAATCTCTACCCTGACTAGAAGGGTGCCAGTACCGCACCACCAGTAAAGACATCTGCCATAGAGTCAGTCCTAATCTAGCGGGTGACTCCTAGGATCAGTCCTATACATATAAATGTGCTAATGGATGACCCATGAGTATTTCAGTCCTATCTAATGGGTGATATTTCATGCCTACGGTGGCAATATAATTCGGGAACTTAGGGATTAATTTTAGGGATCTCAGTCCTATTCTAGCGGGTGAGCTCCAATCCCTAAGTGCGCTCGGTGTTGAATCCTACTCTCATCTGAAAGACACTAAACTGAATAACTGGGTTGAACTAAATAACTTAACTGAATTGATTTGCTGAACTGATACTGATTAACTGAACTGAAAATAGTGGTATTGTTTAGCAAAGTAAAAATTGAGTTTACTAGATTCTGATGACGGATGGAATATAATGAGTTTTGAGGACTGATTAAGAGTGCTAAAGTTACTGAGATTTACTGTGATTACTGAGGTTACTGAGTACTAAGATTATTGAGAATACTGAACTACTGAGATTACTGTATTTTCCTGAGTCACGTGACTGACTGATTTCTATAGATCATGGCTTGACTGAGAATATCGTGAAAACATGACATGGCTCTAGGCAGATAGCTATATTTTTTGGGTACAAGTACCCCCAGGACTTGATGGAAGGAAACTGACACACATGACTGATTTGATCATAAGAGTAGAGTCCATAATCCACAATATCATAAATAAGGGATTTCATACTAAGCATGGTTCTCAACAATCTATTTCATAAAAGGGAATTTAATACAACATGTATATACTTGCATAGCTTTCAATATCATGCTCATTACATATTACAACCATAATCCATAATATCATAACTTGGGAAATTTCATGAAGTACATAGGTATTCTACATCTTGTACACGAGTGGGTTTTGCAAGTAAGCATAGCATAATTTCATAAGACTAGTTCATGAGTAATCCAACAATGTTCACAAAACACATTATCAACATGGATGATATTGAATTATAGAGGCCTATCATGAATCCTTCACTTAGTCACAATTTAGCTATAAGGCATGATTTCTAGTCTCTTAGGTATTTTATCAAACACCTTACATGCACAACTTAGGCATAGGTGTAAATCATACAATTACTCATCATAAATAATCAAACTTACATGTTTCCAACTCATATGATGTCATAGATTCATAATAAGACATAAAGATTCTATCTTGGCATCATTCAACACATAAACATGATCAACAATCCATTCATAACATGAAAATCATAATATATAGTTTTAGAAAAAAAAGTGTTCTTGAACTTCATGGACGAAAGGAGTCTATGAATGAACACACGCATACCTTAGAAAGGAAACTTTGAAGATTTGTTGGATAGTTCCAGAATTGGAAAACTTAATTCTCAATTATCTTGGAAAAAGGCTTCAATCTTGCTTTTGAGTGATGAGTTTGATAGAAACCCTAATCTTGTGGTGTAGAGTATAAGAGAGGGTTTTTCAAATACTTAACTGAATAAAAATGGGAAAGATTACTCCTCTTTAGGGTTATAAGTCGTGGAAGGTGAAGGAAAATACCAAAATACCCTTACAAAATAATTTACCAGTTGTTGAAAATCATAGCTGACGACCTTCGTGTTAAGGCATCACAAATGTGATAAGCTATCACGAATGTCGTCACTTAGGGGTGGTTTCTGCCTAAGGCTGATGACCTTCGTGATAGGGCGTCATAAATGTGATAATCTATCACGAATATCATCACTTAGGGGCTGGTTTCTGCCTATGGCTGACGGCCTTCGTGATAGGGTGTCATAAATGTGTTAAGCTATCACGAATGTCATCACACTATTTCCAGCCTGACCTACTGGAGTAAATTAGGCATAACTCTTTTCTCCGATATCGTATTTAGGAGAAATTGATATCTTTGTAAATCTAATTCAAAGAGCTTTCATTTGATATATAGTAAACTACCCAGTTCGTTATATACAACGAGTTATGGTTGATAGAAATTGACCTAAATTTTGACGCTCACTAAAACTTGAATGATAGGAAAGCTTTCAAATTGTACTTGAGTTAGGGGACGTCTATGATCTAAATTCATGCTCAAATATATTCCCACACTACATAATTGATTAACACACTAAATTTATATAAGATTTGAACCTTTTGAAACATCCACGCATAGGAATGATGGATTTTCATTCTAGTCTAAAATATGAGGTATTACAGAAGATGTACCACCATCTATGGAAAATCTATTGGTAGAGTGGGATGAAGAGAGATATTTCAAGCTATATAGCTAAGTGCTCAACATGTCAACAGGTTAAGATTAACCATCAGAAGCTTAGTGGATCTATGCAGGAGCTCAGTATTCCCACTTGGGAGTGGGAGAAAGTGAACATGGATTTTGTGATGGGTTTGCCTCATACTCGTCAGCAGCATGATTTGATTTGGTTCATTGTAGATATAATGACCAAATTGGCTTATTTCTTGCTAATTCATACTTCTTATTTATCCGAGTACTATGCGAAGCTTTATATTAGAGAGTTGGTTAGGTTGCACGGTGTTCCGTTGTCTTTTATTTTAGATAGAGGTACTCAGTTTACCTCTCAGTTTTGGAAATACTTTTAGAAGGGTCTTCGTACCCATGTTCACCTCAGTACAACCTTCCACCCTCAAACAGATGGTCAAGTGGAAATGACCATTTATACCCTGAAAAATATGTTGAGAGTATGTGTAGTTGACTTTAAGGGAAGTTGGGATGATTATTTGCCTTTGATTGAATTTGTGTACAATAACAGCTATCATTCCAGTATTCAGATAACTCCATTTGAGGCCTTATATTAAAGGAGATATAGATCTCCGATTAGTTGGTTTGAAGTAGGAAAAATCGCACTAATAGGGCCTGACTTAGTGTTTGATGCTTTAGAGAAAATATAGTTGATTAGGGAGAGTCTTAAGGCAGCCCAAAGCCGATAAAAATCATAAGCAGATGTGAGGAGGAAATATCTTGAGTTTGAAATTGGTTATTTTGTATATCTGAAGATCTCTCCCATGAAAGGAGTGAAGAGGTTTAGTAAGAAGGGAAAGCTTAGTCCCTGATATGTTGGCCCTTACAGGATTTTGAGTCATTTTGAAAAGGTGGATTATGATCTTGAGTTACCTACAGATTAAGCATTAATGCACCCAGTATTCCATATCTCCTTATTAAAGAAGTGTATTGGTGACCCAGTTGTAGTTGTTCCCTTAGAAAGTATTGATGTTCAAAACAGTCTTTCCTACGAGGAAATTCCAGTCGATATTCTTATCAACAAGTTATAGATTAAGGAACAAAGAAGTTCCCCTAGTCAAAGTTCTTTGGCGGAATTAATCCGTTGACGGAGCCACATGGGAAGCATAAGTAGACATGCGGACCAAGTACCCTCATCTTTTCTCCGCAAAATCAGACTCAACTTGAGGTAACAACCTTCATAGAATTTCTCTTTTCTATGCTCAATTTCAGCTGCATATCATTCACATGTCAGTCATGCATTCATAGAAACAGTTCAGTCATGAATTATGTTTCAGACTCAGTCATGTACTTATATTTTCATCAAGTATATTCAGTATATAATCTCAGTTCCTCAGTGTTTTCAGTTAATCAGTCTCATTCGAAGACGAATGTTCCTAAGGGGGAGATATTGTAATATCCTAAAAATACAAACCAATGTTAGGGCCATGTTTCAAGATCATTCATAGTACATTATGGTCGCTTGGTAGTTTTATGAGTTGTTTGATGTATATTAAGGCCTCAAATAGCTCCCATCTATTAGATGAATCAAAATAATCCTTACCAATTGAATTTTATATAAGAATATTGCTTTAGTCAGCTTCAAACGAGCATATCTTTTTCTCTACTCAGAATTATATAGCTCAAGACCCACCAAGTTGTGGGAAATTGAATTATCTTTCCAACAATACCAATTTCGCCCAAATTCGATACTCGGATGAGAAGTTATAGAACTTTTAGTGAAAGTAGTAGCCCAATATGAGCAGCACCACATCGCGATGACCCCAAGAATGGCATTAGTCCTTTTCCAGTGTGTCACCGCGGTAAGCATTACATCGCGCCAAGAGGCATTTTTGCAGTTTTCAATTTCCAGTGAGGCACCGCGATTTCCATCGCATTACGCCAAAGTTCTAGTTCGGGATCATCTATTTCCAGTGGCGTAATGCGATGGCACCGCAAAAAATGAGAATTGTCCCTTTTCCAGTGGCCCGGTACGATTGTACCGCATTGCGTCGGGGCCAAATATTGAGATTTTTCCCAGTTCCATAATTTAATTTTCAGGGACCATTTGGTCTTTTCCCAAGGCCCTAAACTCATCCTAAACACGAAATTAAAACCTAAAAAGGCATTATATGCCCCATTATTCACAAATTACTCTTTAAGAAATTAATTTTCTTTCAAGAACAAACCCTTGCTTTCAAAATTCAAGATCAAATCTCAAGAACTCGCCATCAATTCTCGCGAATTCATCAATCCAGGTATGTTAAGTGTTCATCCATAGGTTCCTTTCACCCATGGAGCACAAGTATCCAATTTAAATACAAAGTTATGCTCTTTTCAAGTTATTATGATTTGAAATTGTGATTCCACCATGAACCTCCATGAATGTTGATTTCATACCATGCTTACATGAAATTATTGTCATTATAAAACCCAACATGTTTTAATATTGCTATTTTCTGAATTAAATCATGATTAAGTGTTGTTGATGTTGAAATTATGCTATTACTCTAAGTTTTATACTATTCTCATGCTTAGCCTAAACCATGCATATCAAGTGTTTGATGAAATGCCTATAAGAATGGATTTTTAATAAATGTTCCCATGTTATTTCCTTAAAGTTTAATACTATTTCACTATTATTGCTATTGAGTCTTGGGGGTTAAGAATACCCAAAAACATAGTTGTTTACTTAGTGTCAGTATCTTCAGAATAGTTTTAGAATATATTATGTGCATTATAAGTTCAGTCGGTTATCATAATCACTTAAACTTAGAACAGTTCAGCATTCCAAGTCAGTTCAGTCGGGAGTAGGATTTAGCACCGAGCGAGTGCAGGGATGGCGGCTTCCCTATCAAATAAGCAGAGTCATTTGTAGTAATCCTTGTACTCCAGAACTACGTAGCTAGCATACAATATGAGGAATTACCGATCAGTTTAGGCTTGACACCCTTAGTTCTTCGGGATAGTATATCAGTATAGTGGATCCACACAGCCAGCATTAGTTCTCGTGGCATGGTACTAACACTCTTCCAACTTGGGTTATAGGTTGGAACCCAAATTTTCTCATTGGGGCATATCAGTTAGATGATAGCTTCCACAGTCTCAGTCCAGTAATCAGTTCAGTAATTCAATTTCAGTTGCTTGACCATAGCATACAGATATCAATGATTCAGTTATCAGGTTTTAATATTTTAGTATTGACAAATTATTTTCAGAACATGTTATATGCTTGGTCATGCATCCTCAGTACTTACAGATTTCATGCATCCTCAGTATTTATAGATTTCATGTATCCTCAGTATCTATAGATTTCATGCACTCTATTCAGTACTCCATGTTATATATTCAGACAGTTATTATTTGTTTTCATGAAACCATGCATATCAGCCTACCTCATTTAGCATACCAGTACATTCAAAGTATTGATCGCATACTTCTTTCTTATGCTATGATGTATCATATCATAGGTTTGGATGCCAAGTTCCGGGATCGTGCATAGACTTTCTAGACTATCAGTCATAGCAGTGGTGAGTCCTCATATTTTATTTTCATGCTTTTAGTTCAGTAGCTAGACAGAGTTAGTTAGGGGTTTGTCCCACCAGCTCCTCAGTAAGTTAGTAGAGGCTTTGGAGACTATTTCAGACAGTTAGTCAGTTCTCAGATTTTAGTTGTCATTTTCAGACGTTTTATTAGTATTATCAGTTTGATTTACAGATTCTATCAATTTTATTACTTAAAACCTTATGGCATTCCTTAGTTAAATTTTGCATATGTTATATCATTATCAGTTTTACTTAGTGCTCATAGCAGGTACCAGCTCATGGGTTAGCTTGTGGTCCTTCGGGACTGTAAGCACCGTGTGACGTCCAGGATGTACTCTTCGGGCGTTAAATATATTTTATGCTCCGATAAGATGATGTAGAAGATAAAATACTTTTCTCTCTGAATAACTCAATCTAGAGGATTCTCACTATTAAAACAACCCATTACGAGGGCTTGAGATACGTCCACCATGGTAGATGAAATTAATGAAAGCACTAATGCAACGAACCTGAATCCTCAATACAAATACTATGTATTATAAATAACTGATGAATTAAATTACAATGGAAAATTGAGGATGAGAAGACGAGTTTTTGCCTAAGAATAACCAATAACATAAAACACTCTTTTTATTCCTTATCATTTTTAAGCAGTTGCTAAATGGGCTTGGATCCCAAATATACCTTTGAGGAAGCCTTCTGATCCTATTACTTTTTCTCAGCCCAATAATTGTTAGTGTAGAGTAAACTACGTAAATGACCCCAATAATGGGTGGCTTTAGTTTTTTGTCCTCTATTAAAAGAGTCCTAAAAAACTAGCCTTTCTTCTTTTTGCATATATAATAATTACCTATTTACCCCTCTATATTTCAAATATTTCTAAATAACTTCATACTTATTAATCTTCCAACTTCTCTTTTTCTTTCTTTTTTATTTTACTTTGATTTTTATTTTTATTTTTTAAAGTTTTTCTCAACCCTTACTTTTTTTCCTTTTCTCCTCTCAACTTCTAATTTTTCTTTTAATTTTTTTCTTTTTTCTTTTTCTTTGATTTTTTTTATTCTTAGCCTTTATTTTTGTTTTTTATTTTTTTATTTTTTTCTCAACCTTTATTTTTTTCTCCTTTCAACTTCTGCATTTTCTTTCTTTTTTTCTTTGATTTTATTTTTTATTTTAAAGTATTTTTTTGCAACTTTTATTCTTTTTTTTTATTTTCTTCAATTCCTTCCAAACAACAAGTTACACCCCATGGGTAAGAGTATCCATTATCACATTGTATCCTTATTTATGATATGTTTATTATTAATCTTGCCTTAGAGGCAAGACTCAGGACTTTCAAACAACAAGTTACGTTTCATGGGTAAGAGTTGACACTACCACATTGTGTTTGATTTAGAAGACTTTCTATAACTCTTACTATAGAGGAAAGACTTATCTCAAGGACTTTCCAACAAGAAGTTATGTCCCCCGAGCAAGAGTTGACACTATCATGTTATGCCTTAATTTATGAGATGCTCTATAAATCTTGTCTTAGAGGCACGACTTATTACAAAGATTTTCAAACAATAAGTTACGCATATTGGGCAAGAGTCAACAATACTACATTGTGTTTTTTACTTATGAAATGCTCTATAACTCTTTCCTTAGAGGGAAGACTTAGCTCAAGGACCATCAAACAACAAGTTATGCCCCATGGGAAAAAGTTGACACTACCACATTGTGTATTGATTTACGAGATGCTATATAATTCTTCCTTTAAAGGCAAAACTTAAACTACACACTTTCAAGCAAGAAGTTGCGCCTCATGAGCAAGAGTTGACATTACCATATTGTGTTTTGATTTATGAGATATTCTATAAATTTTGTCTTATAGACAAGACTCAACCCAAGAACTTTCAAAAAATAAGTTACGTCTCAAGGTCAAGAGTTGGCACTACTACAATGTGTCTTGATTTATGAGATATTTTATAAATCAAGGTCTTTCAAACAACAAGTTATGCCCCATGGGTAAGAGTTGGCGCTACCACATTATGTATTGATTTATGTGATGTTCTATAAATCTTGCCTTAGAGGCACGACATAGTCCAAGAACTTTCAAACAACAAGTTACGCCCATAGGCAAGAGTTGACACTACCACATGGTGTCTTGATTTATGAGATGTTCTTTAACTCTTGCCTAAGAGACAAGACTTATCTCACAAGTTACGCCCCATGGGCAAGAGTTAACATTACCATATTGTGTCTTGACATATGAAATATTTTATAAATCAAGGACTTTCTAACAACAAGTTATACCACATGGACAGGGACGGAGCCATCTTATGGTTAGGGGGTTCATCCGAACCCCCTTCGATGGAAAAGTATACTATTTATACATAGTTAAAATATAATTTTTATGGATATATAATTAACGTTGAACCCCCTTCGACTAATTCGTGTGCTTACTTCTTTCGATTTTGAAGCCTCTTAATCAATATTCTAGCTCCGCCACTGCACATGGGTAAGACTTGTCACTACCACATTATGTTTTGATTTATGAGATATTCTATAACTCTTGCCTTAGTGGCACGACATAGTCCAAGGACTTTCAAATAGCAAGTTATGATCCATGGGAAAGAGTTGACACTACCGCATCGTGTCTTGATTTATGAGATGTTTTATAACTTTTTCCTCTAAGGAAAGACTTAGCTCAAGTTATATCCCATGGGAAAAGTTGACACTACTATATTGTGTTTTGATTTATGAGATGTTTTATAAATTAAGAACTCTCAAACAAGAAGTTATGCCCCATGGGTAAAAGTTGACACTACCACATTATGTTTTGATTTCATGAGATGTTCTATAACTCTTGCCTTAGATGCACGGATAGTCCAAGGACTTTCAACTAAAAGTTACACCTCATGGGCAAGAGTTAACACTATCACTTCATGTCTTGATGTATGAGATGTTCTATAACTTTTACCTTACAAGCAAGACTTATCCCAAAGGACTTCCAAACAACAACTAATGCCCTTAGATTTTTTTTTTTATGTCAAAGAAAGAAGATCCCTTTGCGGATTATCTAACTTTCTGTTTATTAGCAAAATATAATCGAAGTTGAGAAAACAAAAAAAAGAGAAGAAACAAAATAGAGAAAAAAAAAAAGAGAAGAAACAAAATAGAGAAAAAAAAAAAGAGAAGAAAAAAGTGGTTAAGAAAAAGGAGAAGAATCAAAAAAAAAGATTGAGAAAAACAAAGTGAGAAGAAAATTTTTTTTGAGAAAAATGAAAAAAAGAAAAGAAAAAAATGAGAAATGATTTTAAAAAAAAGTTGAGATAAATGAATTAAAATAAGAAATGAAGAAATAAAAATGAGAAATGATAAAAAAAAAAATGAGACATTTGAATTAAATAGAAAAGGAGAAATGAAGAAATAAGTAATGTTGGAAGAAAAGAAAGAACAAAGAGAAAAATAAAGTAAAAATAAAAATTGAGACAAATGAATTTTAAAAAAAAATTAAGAAAATAAAAAAAATAAAAAAATAAAAGTTGAGAAAGAAATGAGCATGAAAAGTTTTAAAAAACATTTGAGTCATAGAAAGACACAAATATGTTTGTACTATACATTTGAGGTATAGAAGGAAATGAGACTAGTTCTTAAAGGCTAATGTTATTAGGAACAAAACGTCACAATCACCTATTATAAGGATCATCTCATTCCATAAAATCTCTTGATTAGGGTATACCCGGACTGATTCATAACAAATTAAGACCCAAATTAAGTAGGCGAATACGCATGCATGTGATATCTCCGGATTTAGGGGATCTTCGGCCAGAATATCAGTTCCAAAATCAATCTTCTGTGGGCGATTCACAAGCTGAAAGTACAGATCATCTTTGTAGCCAAGGTATGCTTTATCATATAGTCCAATATGTATTTATCATATATAGTCTATATAATGAGTATTTATTTTCCTATATTTCTGTACTTTTGGCTGTGTGGTGATGTGGTCCTTTATTTGAATGATTTGCATACTGAGTTTGGTTATAGCTATAGTTTTGTAGTACAATTATAATTTTAAAAAATTTACGTTATTTTTATGAGAGGTCTTCAATGTTACACTTAAAAATTTTGAAAATGCTACTTTCTTCTACTTTCTATTATTTAACAAAAAAAAAAAAATAGGCTAGAGATTTTGATTTCTCATTGCGTTTACCATTTTCCCCTCTCTGCTATGTTTCGATTTGAATATGAAAGCTATATAGACATTTAAAATTATATGCATTTCTTTTTTCCAGTGCTTACGACTCATAAACCTTTTTTTCTCTCTTATGTTTTTCTTTATCAGATTTATTTTTAGCTTTCTAAGAAATTAAAATTATATCTAGCCTGCTGTCCAGAAATTTTGTAATTCCATTAGTTGTCCCGTACATTTCAAAATCCAGGTACTGATTTGAACTATCGGCATTGCTACTGTTGTAAATGATGCTTTCACATTAACTGTTCCTTCTTGGAAAATTTCAAATATCGTATAAAAAATTATTGAATCAAAATTTGATTTACCGAAACGTAACTGATATCTACTTTCAATTGATTACGGAATCTAAACTTTGAAATCAAATATCGAATGCCCACCTCTAAGTATGAATATTCATAGTTCGATTTGAATCAATTTTTAATAGAATTAAAATCAAACCAAATCAGTCATTTAGTCATTTTTTTTAATTATTAATGTCAACACAATTCACATGTAATTCATACTCATAAGTTTGGTTTGATTTTCTCTATTTTTAAGAAATATAATTTTTCATCCTTTTTCAACTTATAATTCGCTATTGACCTTGTATTTTGATGCTTATAATATTATTGGATTATAAAAAAAAAAAAAAAAGTCTTAAGATCTATAAATTTTAATTAAGTGAATAAAGTTGAATAGAAATACAAATTCATTAATACTGACCTACATGTTGGAGGTAAGGGATGTATGTGATCGAATTGGTTCGGATTTTTTAAATATCAAGCTAAATCACTTGTGTTGGGTTTTTAAATTTATAAATCAAATCAAAGAAATAAAATTTGGGGTTTTCAACCTCGAATTTTTTCGGACTTCTTAATTTTCTCGAATTTTTTGGATTTTTTCATTAAAGACTTCATACAAACACATAATTATTTTGTGCTTGAAATATTTCTTTACCCTAGCAAAATACGACGATCTTAGGTAATTCTTTAAGGAAATAACAAAATATGAAATGAGTTATGACTATAAATTTTTTAATAAAAATAATGATAAAATCGTACAAAATAAATATTGCATATTAATAACTTACAATAAAAATAATCATAATTTAAAAATATTAAGTCATGCTAAAATAAGTCTAGTAAGTATTAATTACATGACTAAATATTAAATAAAAAATAAATTTAGATTATATATTTATACAAAACTAAAGAATAGACATTCAATAATATTATCATTCCTAGTGTTTTAATGAATATTTTTATTAGCATTAGTATTGATTTGAGCTTTATTTGGTTAGTAATATATATGTATGGGCTATAAACTTGTTGGATCAATCACACTTTTAAGTTTAAACTTGAAATAACATGTTGAAAAATAAAAATAATAAAAACATTTAAGAATATTTATAAATTACATCACAATCAATATTTTATAAAATAATAAAAATGTAATATCGGTTTGGTTCGAATTGATTTGACTTTTGTTAGTTAAAATCAAACCAAATTAAATCATTTTTTTTTTCAAAATCAAACCATGTCAAATCGAATTATTAATCGACTTTTTTTTATTTGACTCAATTTAAAGTTTTGTTCAATTTTCAGTTCAATTTTATTCACCTCCAGTGGGAGTTATCAAAAGCCAATAAATATTCATCTGCAAGTGGTGTATATACATACTACCAACGGAAAAAAATAGTTTTAGAAATGCAATTTTTAACCAAAAAGCGAACGTGCAACCAATGTAATAATGTTGATGTTTCATATTTAATAATTATTATTATCTACATTAATAATTGAGATTGTTGATCGTTTATAATCATTTAAGTCTTCTTAATCTTGAAAGAGTTGCATAGAAAACAAGAGAAAATAAAGTATGGTTGGACCAAATCGACCACAAATTGTTCTATTTGGACCCTCAATAGTACAATTCAGCTATAGCCATGAAGGATGGGGTGCTATCCTTACTGATCTATACCCTTGCAAGGTGAGTACTTTATTTATATCTTTTTTTTTTTTTTTGGGGGGGGGGGGGGGCGGGGGTGGGGGGGGGGGGGGGGGGGGGGGGGGGGTGGGGAAGGGAATTTAACTAAATTTGGATACGTGTTGGGAAGTTGTATATTGGAGGTTAAAGTGCTCCACCCTAACAAATGCGATTTTGTACGCATGAGGGTTCGAATTCTAAATCTTTAGTTAAGGATGAAAGTGTATTTATCACTCAATCACAATCTTTATTAACTTGAAAGAGGATTGAATACTAATTAATTGTCATTCATATTTATACCGAAGCAATGAAAGAATGACATATATGTTTTTTATACACATTTATTACTTAATCATAATAATAAGATACTTTTATGTATTCTAGTTTAATTTACTATTGCAAAGGTTAAATTTCTTGATTTGGCGCAAATTGCATGTGTTATGTGCTTAGTTGAACGAAGGGAAAACAAAAGATGGAGAGAGTATATGATAAGATCTGAAGGAATTTAATAGAATTCCCTCAATTGTAAAATAAAAAGAGAAGTTGTATGGTATGTTGATTTCTCAGATAATCACTTAATTTAGTAGTTAATTGTAAACATCTAATTTTGATCAAACCTAATGTTTTTATATTATTTTAGTATTCAATTTTTTTTTATATATTTTTTAGGTCTAAATTAGATATTTTAAGTTCATCCTATTTTACAAGGTTTGGTTTAATAGTTTTTAAAACAAAAAAAAAAAAGAATCGCATTTTAAATAAGCTTTTATTTTTTATTATTTATTTATATATTTTTTAAAAAAATCTAAATTATATTTGTCTTCTTCTTTTAATTTTTAATAAAGAATCTAGTGATATTAATATTTCTTAATCATAGTTCTAAGATTAGTTATTTAACTTATTTTGTATTTTGTTAGTTTTAAATAGATTTTATAATTTTTATTTTATTTAAAATATTAATTAAAAAAAAAAGAAAAAAAAACTTATCCTATTCTACCCTAATCTCTTCCCACCTTCCCACTTCCACTCAACCTCTCCTCACTTTCTCCACACAAACACACGACACACACAAACATACACACTATATTACACACACACGGAAAACATACAAAAGAGGAGGAGACAACCAAGAGAGAAAAAAGAGAGCGAGAGAGAAAATAATGAAATCTCTTTGAAGTTGGTGAATTGAGAGTTAAAGTTTACATTCCCGTTTGAGTTTTCGGGTGGCAACATCACAGATTTATTCAACTCCTTACATTCTTTTAACAAGCTCTGTTGTATCTTGAATCATGAAGAATGTTATTTATGTGTTTTTTTGTACTGTTTGGTGTACAAAATTGATGGAAACTTTGTCTTTTCAAATATAAAATAAATTGTAATTAATGCTAAGAGAATATAGTAGGATTATTGAGATTGAACTTAATCTGAATTTGTAATAAAATACATACTATTATCATAATCAACTTTTGATTTAGAATTAAGAGTTATTTGTTGTATCGTGTATAGCTTTTTACCTCTGCTATATTTTTAGTTCCTTCTAAATTTGTTTGTTACATGTGTAAAGTTTGATTAAAGTAATGTAATGAGTTATTTAACATGGTTTGTTGTAGTTGATCATTTTTCATGGTTATGGGGTAAAATATTTTGAAGCAGATAAAGAGAATATTAGACCCACAAATAAATATGTATAATGATGGAATCTCGCAATATTCATATGAATGGTTCCTACAACACTTAACCAAACTGGAAGATTGTTTTTCTTTTGGAAAAGGAACTAGTGGTCTGTTGAAGTTCATTTTGTGAGAATTTTTTTTTTTGTCTTTTTCTTTCTTTCTTTTTTATAGTGTAAATACTATGTAAATGTTTGTGGCATCTAATATAAAGTCAAAGCATAGAAATAAAATTATATCTGTTGTTAGGAAAGGTCATATTTGAAAACTAAAAGGAAAAAAACATAGCTTTATTTTTCAATATTCAAACGTCAATAACCATTACTTTGTTTTAAAAATGGCATAATGGAAATTCTTAGAAATTGTTTAAAGAATAAAAAAGAAAAGTTTAAATATCACAGTTTAAATTTGGAAAAAGCAGTAGGCATAAAGGGCAAAACATTAATTATTTAAACAATTTTCAATATTTAAAAAAAAAAGTTGTTAAAGTCAATCAATAACTAATTTGAAATATCAGGTTTCATATTTTAATTTTTGTCGGTTTTCTTGTATGAATTTTTATGTTTGAATAAGTAAAGTACCAGTTTTCGATTTAATTTAAGAACACTTCAGTTGGTTGTTGAATTTAATGTTGTTCTATTTAATATTGTTTCTTTCAACAGATTACTAACCATAAAGGAGCAAGATAGTTTAAAGATTCACTCGAGGCTGAAATTAATTATGGATATATATAATTAAGTGAGGAACAAGTCATAATTCATAGAAATTGAGTTAAGATTTGTTAAAAAATAATTAAATAAATATAGTTTAATACAAGTAAAAATTAACGATGAAGTTGAAAAGTCCTGCTACCGACCATTCGTTATAACAATTTAACCTACCATTTGAAGCCAATTGAATTAGGTTGGGTAGCTTTTAAACCTATTAGGTGCTTATTTAAACTAGGAAAATGGGGACGACTCATAAATGCCTCAAAGGAGCGAGAAATGTATCAAAACTCGTGGTAAGACCGAAAAGTACTACTATCGGTAAGCCACACATCAATACAGTTTTAAATATATTCAAAAATAAATTCAAAGTAGGATGTACGTAACTTTTAGGCAAACACATATTATGTATCCAAGAGATTAATTTAAGCCAGACATAAGTCATTAAAGCGATCGTGGTAGAACCACTGGACTCAAGGGGTGCCTAACACTTTCTCCTCGGTCAACAGAATTCTTTATCCGAATTTTTAGTTCGCAGACAAAAAATAAAGAGTCATTTTCTTTTGAATAGAGATTCAATAAGGTGACTTGGAACACCCAAACTCAATTCCAAGAGGCGATTCTGTAAAATAAATAAATCCCTTTTCAAAATGTCACTTTAATTGAAAAAACTCATTTTCTCTAAAACCAACTCCCTAGTGGGGTCGGATGCAGTAAAAATAGAGGTGTGACAGATGGCGACTCTAATGGGGACATAATTAGAATTCGAGCTTTTACATTGAATTGTTTGAATTTATTTAATTTTGATATTGCATATTGTTGGCCTAAATGTGTTATTTGCCTACATGTTTAACTGCTTTGATATTATTTGAATAGCAATATAAACTATCTTCTCTTGCGCACCTATCTGAGTCTTCTGAGATACTGTATATTCGGAGGTGTGGTATACGCTCCCGAGATTGAGATACCAAAGATGCGGCAACGCTCCTGGGAAGGATTCTGTAGTCAACCATGATTTAGGACGGGAAGGGACCAACTTTGAGGACGGAAAACCCTGCTAGCGGTAAAGCTTTCCCTTGACGACTCGAGTTGTCTTCTCGTTTTATAGCCAGTCTAGATATCTAACTCCACCAGGTTGAGCGTAACATAATTGAAACTTAGACATGGCTATCCCTAATAGGCTGTGCTTTATTTGTATCACGTGCATTTTTGACTTAGTGGGGCTCAACACGATGGTCAGGTCCGTCTAGGACATGTGCCACCTTTCGAGACTATCATGTACATTTGATGTGCTACTTATTGCATTATAGAAAACTCCATATCGAATGTTGACTGGATTTTAAGTGAATTAATTGATCTAAAAAAACGGGGGTTAAATAAAAAATTTTAAGGGCTTATTTTAGAAAATATATAATATTTTTACATAGAACTTTTCTATAAAGATTAAGTCGTTTTAACGTCATGGTCTCATTATGTCCATTTTCTTTGGTTTTAAAATCTCTCTTAGGAATACCATAGAGCCCATTTTTGTCAAACACAGTTAAAATGTTGTCAAATAATTCGGTCCACCATATTTTTTAATAATTTAATTATTTCTGATGTGTCTTGTCCAAACATCATCAAATTATTTTCTCCACTCTAGGATGTTTTAGAAGACTTGGATACTTTCTGTTTTGTCGGTTGCTATTTTCTCATGCTCATTTTGAAATCTTATTCCATGTCATTCTGTCAACTTCTTTCGAAAATTATTTTTTTCTTATTTTACAATGTTTAAAATAGAATTCTTATTTGCCATCATTATCCTATAGGGAAATATGAACTCAGTCGGAAGAAGTGACAAGAGGCCGAGGGATGATGAAGTACCCCATTTCATAGTGTTGGATAAAGTTTCAAATCTGTTGCGAATATGGTATAACAATACGACTGAATATGGACAGGGAGAAGTATATAAACACTTAGGATTTTTAAGGAGTTTATTGAGTGTTGAACCACGAAGAGACGTGATAGAAGCTTTGGTACAATTTTGGGATACTTCAAACAATGTATTCTAATTCTTTGACTTTGAGCTCACTCCCACACTGGAGCAAATAGGAGCATTTATAGGAAAGGGAAAGAACCTTCACCGAGGAGAACCTATGATACCGAAGCATGTCACTGCTGAAAGATTTTTTGAGTTATTGCACATAAAGAAGAAGAACATATGGGTCTGCCTAGAAAATGAATGGGTTCGTCTAGAATTTTTGTACGAAAGATATGGTCAAAAAAAGGGATTCGAGTTATTTAGATCAGAACTTAACGACGGGGTGCTACCGAACCTGGGAAAAGCACAGTTCTGAAGCATTCATAGTGACTTTTTTGGGAATCATGATATTTCCAAAGAGAGGAGGAAAAACCAGTACCAATCTGGTTGCGTTTACTATCGCTTTTGAGAAGAATCCTAAGGTCACCCTCGTGCCCATGATTTTGGCAAACATTTATCAGGCCTTGACGATGTGCAAAAAGAGGGCGGACTATTTTAAAGGATGTAACATTCTATTGTAGTTATGGATACTCGAGCATGTTTGTTATCATCCATTTGTTGTGGATTTTTGAGTCGAATGGAATGATTATATCAAAGGCCATGAGAAGAGGATGCAGGACTAAAACTTTCTCGAAGAAATAGAAGCTTGGAGGGAGCACTTGGAGGGGTTAACGGCGGACAAGATAATATGAAATTATCATTGGCTCCCCTCAAAAGAGGTGATATATATGTCCACTTTCCAACCTTTCATCATCTTAATGGGTCTTCGAGGTGTTCAGCCCTACGTGCCACTACGAGTCATATAACAATTCGGTCGACGTCAGCATATACCGCCAGTCGAGGATATAAAAGAGTTCATGTACGAATTCCTCCTTGACATCCCTCTAAGGAAGTCTGCGATACTTAAGATTTGGAGAGGATGTGCACTTTCAGGTTTCGAGCACATATGGAAGACCGCAATAAGGGCGAGGTAGACGGTTGGTATCTTCCATGGTTTTATGACCAGCCTCCTCCTAAAGCTATGTCGGAAAGGGCTAGAGAAGAATTGGTTCATCATGAGGCAAGATTTGAGGCCAGAATTAGGTCGGTTCACAAGGGGATTGAGAAAGAAAACCGTGTTGCCATGCTGCCCTACAAGAAGCCCTGGATATTGCCACCGGTCCTATGGAGTAGTAATCTAATAATTTTCAGAAAGAGAAGGCCTTACTGATAAGCACACAGTCGAAGCTTTGGGCTCAACTAAAAGCTTCTATGGAATGGGAAAGAGAAATAATGAGGCTCTTTATGACTTTTCAGAAGGAAGTTAAAGTTGAGAAAAGCCAGTGGATGACCGAACGATAGGCGCTTTACTATCAGATTGGTGACCTTCATGAACAAGAAAGAGACCTAAAGCATACCGTCTGCACTACACAGCATTGGGTGCGAAACTGCCATGAGAGTATGACCGAATCCAGGGAAGAAGAACTTCAGCTCAGTGAAACCTTGATTAATATTTATGCTAAGTATCTACACCGAGATAATGAAGATCTGGGTCGTGAGGCACGTGCTCTCGCTCCACATCTACCAAAAGCATTATCTGGGATCTACTCAAGTCTGAGGGAGGATTAAGTTACGAGACATCTTTGGAAGGCATCTTGATGGTAATAATTAAAGTCCTTTAGTGTTTTTTTTCTTAGAGTTAGTTTCTTTATAGGTTTTTTAGTATCCCAAGTCTGTTCTAGTTTTAGATAATTTTAGTTTCCTTTCATTAAAGCTTTGTTTTAAGAACAGTTGGAAATGTATGGAAAAGTTTGCATTTTTTTCAAGTTTTTATTCTCTTTATTTTTGAATTTTTTTTTACTATATCCATGAACTACGTGATGATCTGATTCATGTAAAACAAGATACGTAGGTAACCCTTGGCGGGTGCGATCAAATATTTTCCCAAGTTTCAAGTAATAATTTTAAGATGTTGGCATTAAATAATGAGTGTAAAAATTAATTCACCAAAGCCGGGATGAGACAAGAGGGCTTTCCTAAGTCCATTTCAGGAATGAAATTACTTAGGTGCATGGCATGTGAGTTTGTTATGAATATATCAATATTTTTAAAGCTCTAAATCCTAACATATTTGTTTCTGTTTCATAATAGAGTCAGTAAGGTGGTTGGTTATGGTTAAGCTGGCCTCTCACTCGTACAACACAAGGTATAAAGGAAAAAAGGAAGATGACTCGAAAAGATTGAACAAAATCTTATAATGAAGAAGGTCGAGATCAGTTAATTCCACAAGAGTTTGCCTTTTTGGAGGAGAATAGGTTATTAAAGCAACAAATTACGAAAATGTATCAGGCCTGCGCGAATGGACAAGCCCCGCCTTCCTCCATTCCTGGTTTTTCGGATGAAAATCATCCCAGTTCTACTCAAGCCCAAGCCGACGATCCACTTTATCCGCCTGGATTTGGTCCATACGCTAGTGTGTCTAGCACTGCTGGCACATCTACTATGCATCCTCCAAATCCATCATTCACGAACAACTCGCTTTTTATTTCGTCCATGCCAACTAATGTAAATCCTCCATCAATGATACAGAAGCCTGCTGGTAAGCTGAATTATGATCAAGTCCATTTTCCTGAGTTGGCATTCAAACCCGTAAATTCATATCAGCCCACTCATCAGCCTGAGTCTCATATCGTGATTGAGAAGGCTATTATGAATGAAGAAAGAGAAGAGATAGCCAGAAAAGTGAGGAATCTGAAGCAGAGTATGAGAAACATACAAGGATTGGGAGGACACAAAAGTGTCTCTTTCAAGGACTTGTGTATGTTCCCTAATATCCATTTGCCAATATGGTTCAAGACCCTAAAATTCGACAAATATAGTGGTCATGGTAACCCGTTGGCCCACTTAAAAAGGTATTTCAATCAACTCAGAGAAGTAGGAGGGAAAGAAGAGTTGCTTATGGCCAATAACCTCCAAATGGTTTATCGATCAACACATTTTCCATTGGCATATTTTGGACGATATGGCTCAAGATTTTGTACAACAATTTCAATACAACCTCAACATTGTCTCTAACCATACTTCTCTCTCTAATATGAAGAGAAAACCATCTGAAAGTTTCCAAGAGTATACCATAAAATGGAGAGAACAGGCGTCCAGAGTCAAACCACCAATGAAGTACCAAAAATTTATTAACGTCTTTCTACAAACTCAAGAGTCCGATTACTTCCATCATTTACTAGCCGCGGTTGGTAAGCCTTTTGCCGAAGCAATAAAAATTGGGAAAATGGTGGAGAATGGCATCAAATCAGGAAAAATCATGAGCCAAACTGCCCTCAAGGACACTACACAAGCCATTCAGAGTGGATCAGGTGGTTTTGGAAATCGAAAAAAGAAGAAGGAAGGATCCATGATGGCATCGGGATCGGGCAATGCCCAAAGAGGATGGAACTACCCTTATATTTAGGTCCAATAGGGGAAACCCAGACTTCCTCAATATTATTATACACCTCAACCTACTATTCTTAATGCTCAAGCATATGCCCCACCTCCTCAGCGTCCACAATGGCGGGCACCTGCGCTACAAGGTTTTCATCTGCAGCAGCCAAATTTTCAAGCCCCTCATAATTCGTATGTTCAGGTAGATTATACAAGAGAACATAGGCCAAGGGAGAACTTCACCCCAATTGGAGAATCATATCGAGCCTATTACGGAGATTGATCAAATTAGGATAGATTGAACCTATTTTGCCCTTCAAAATGGATCCAAATGCAAGTCTGTTCGATCCTAATGTAAGGTGTGAGTACCATTCAAACGTCCAAGGTCACAGTACCCAAAATTGTTGAAATCTAAAGAGAGCCATTGAAAAGTTAATTGAAAGCAAGTTAATCATAATACAAAAAGAGGAAGCGTCGATCGTCACCAATAATCCACTTCCCAATCATAGTAACACACACGTCGTGGGGATGATTTTTAATGATAGAGACTATAGGCCAATAAGCCAAGCAGTGATGGAAATAGGCACCTCGAAGGAAACCCCAGGTGAAGCACTAAAGTCTATGCAAAGAGAACCACTGATCGTGAAAGGAGTGAGTTTCATTATAAGACCCTGAGATTCAGAAAAGATGGTATTATATATTCCTTCAAAGCCAAAGGGAATAGCACAAGATGGGCTAAAACTATATGTTTCGAGTGGTCCCGTGTGGTTCGACCAACAGTGCAACAACATAAGAAAGATAACTGAGCCAATTGTCATAAGACACGCAGCACAGCTCTCAGTGACAATCTTGAAAACCATCCCATGGAACTACAACAAAACAACTGTGATGTACAAAGGAAAAGAGGTCATGGAAAAAACAAATGAAACAGGGGGCTTGACTAGATCAGGAAAATGCTATTCTCCAGAAGAATTAAGGAGACCCAAATAGCTTAAAAATAGTCAAGGTCCAATGAAAAAACCTGCCACAGGAATTTCTCAAGAAAATGAAAACCCAAGACTATTCTATTGTCGATCAATTGAGGAAAAACCCAGCTCAAATATCATTTTTATCACTGCTGCTATATTCTAAAGAACATTATCAAGCGTTGATTAAGTTGTTGAATGAAGCATACGTCCCGAAGGAGACTATGGTCTGTCAAATAGAAAGGATGATTCGTAGAATATTTGAAGCAAATAGAATCACTTTCACTGAGGAAGAGTTACCTACAGAAGGGTTTGGTCATAACAAGGGTTTGCATCTGACTATCAAATGCGAAGGATATTACATAAAAGGTGTAATGATAGATGGAGGTTCAGGATTAGATATATGTCCCCTCTCTACTTTGCAAAATTAAAAATCAGCCCAGATAGGATCTGATCCAATAATGTATGTGTTCAGGCTTTTGATGGTGCAAAATGAGACACAATTGGTGATATTGATCTTGCTTTGGTTATTAGACTAGTTGAGTTTGTGATCACCTTTCAAGTAATAGACATGAATACTTCCTACAACCTACTTTTAGAAAGACCATGGATCCATACGGCCAGAGCCATACCTTCTACTTTACATCAAGTAGTTAAGTTTAAACACGACAATTAGGAAATCATTGTGCATGGAGAGGATGACCTTCCCATACATCGAGATCTTTCTGTACCTTGTATCAAATCAAAAGGGGGTTATGAATCTTCCATTTATCAGGACTTCAAAACTATGATAGCTGATCAAGTTGTAGAAGGCACGCCAATTCCGGGGCCTCATCTCTCTTCTACTTCAATCATGGTGGCTAGCCAAATATTACAAAATGGTTATGAATTGGGAAAAGAATTAGGCATTTTGCTACAAGGAATTATAAACCCTATAAATCCATGTGGTAGCCATAACACCTTCGACTTAGGCTTTAATCTGACTGTAGAAGATTGAAAATGGGAGAAAGAAAATCAAAAAGAATGCTTGGCACTTGACATGTCCGGTTCCACACATTAGCCAATCTTTCACGAAAGCTCAAAAGGAAGAAAATCAAGACCCATCTACTAACAAGGATATGGATGAAATATGTCAATGTCTCAAGGAAATATTTTATGAAGTAAGCATGATTCAGATGGGTAAAGGCCCTAGCCATGCAGATGTGCAGTTCGTCGGGCCAAATGTCAAGCTCACTAACTGGGAAGCCACTCCTCTCCCCATAAGGAAGCAGTCTTGGTAGTTTATTTTGTTGTTTTCCTTTTAGTTCTTTTGTATTTTAGATTATTCTTAGGGTTGTAATCCACTTATTTTAGCTGCTCTACTTTGATGTTAACCCTCCCATCCTTTCCAATTCAATGAAATGAAATTCAAGTTTCCTAGTAAATTCATCATTTCTTCCCTCTTTTTAATTTTTTTTATCTTTATCTTATTTCACTTATGTTAATACTGGCTCTGATAACATGGCATGCACGCAGAGTTCACATTTAGATCCTAAAAGGTTGTCTAATCTCGAATCAGCAAACCAAATGGTAGATGAATACAATAAAGATGAGGCTGAAAAGAAAGTTAAAAAAGGATTGAATCAATTTGAGGATAAGCCCAAACCCAATTTAAATGACACTGAGATAATAAATTTGGGAACTGGTGAGGAGGTTAGAGAAATAAAAATAAGTATTCATGCGGATCAAACTATCAAGAATGATATTGTTCATATTTTGTTCAAGTATAAAGATATTTTTTCTTGGTCTTATGACGATTCAGGTCAAGCACTGATTTGGTAGTCCACAAACTGCCTACATACCCTGATTTTTCATCGGTCCAACAAAAATATAAAAAGTTTAAAACTGACATGAGCGATAAAATCAAAGAGAAAATTATGAAGCAATTGAATGCAAACGTGATTAGGATCGCTCTGTACACCACATGGTTGGCTAATGTGGTGGCCATACCAAAGAAAGTTGGTAAAATTAGAGTTTGTGTTGATTATAGGTATTTGAGCAAAGCAAGCCCTAAAGATAACTTTCCACTACCCAGTATTCATATCTTTGTTGATAATTATGCTAAACATGAGATCTAATTTTTTGTGGATTGTTATGCCGGATATCACCAAATCTTGATGGATAAAACAGATGCAGAAAAGACTATTTTCACCACCCTGTGGGGTACTTATTGCTACAGGGTCATGCCATTTGGTTTAAAGAATGCGGGAGCTACATACATGAGAGATATGACTACTACTTTTCATGACATGATGCAGAAAGAAGTAGAAGTATATATTGATGATGTCATTATTAAGTCCAAGACACAAGTCAATCATGTATATGACTTGAGAAAATTCTTTGAAAGGTTGCGAAAGTATAATCTTAAGCTCAATCTAGCCAAATGTGCATTTGGAGTTCCATTCGGAAAACTTTTGGGTTTCATAATTTGCCACAGAGGCATTGAATTAGACCTCCAAGGTAAAATCCATTCGAGAATTACCGCCTTAGAAGAATAAAACCGAGGTCATGAGTTTTCTTAAAACGCTGAATTATATAAGCAGGTTCTTCGCTCAGCTCAGCACTACATGTGAATCGATATTTAAGTTGTTGAAAAAGGATATTGCTATCCAATGGACAGACGAATGTCAAAAATCATTTGATAAGATTAAAGAATATTTGGCAAATCCTCCAGTACTAGTCCCACCAAAATCTGGTAGGCCTTTATTTCTATATCTATTAGTGAGGGACAATTCTTTTGGTTGTGTTTTAGGACATCATGATATCACAGGCAAAAAGGAACAAGAAATCTATTATTTGAGCAAGAAGTTCATGAGTTATGAGGTAAAATATACTCTTTTAGAAAAGACATGTTGTGCCCTAACTTGGATTGCTCAGAAATTGAAGAACTATCTTTTGTCCTACACAACCTACCTCATATCTCGAATGGATCCTTTAAAGTATATTTTTTTTAGAAACCTATGCTCACAGGCAGATTGGCGAAGTGGTAGATTTTACTTACAGAATTTGACATTGTGTATGTCACTCGTACTGCTATGAAAGCACAAGCATTGGCCGATCATTTGGTAGAGAACCCAGTTGACAATGATTATGAGCCTTTAAGAATTTACTTTCCTAATAAAGAGATTAATTCAATTGAAGAAGAAGTTCAAGATGATATTTATGTGTGGAAATTATATTTTGATGGGGCAGTCAATGTCAAAGGAGTAGGAATTGGGGCGGTTCTTGTCTCACCGACCGGGCGTCATCATCCCACCACAGCACGACTTTATTTCTTTTGTACTAATAACACAGCAGAATATGAAGCTTCCATCATGGTTTTAAATATGAAAATAAATCTGGATGTACACGAGCTAGTAGTGTTGGGAGATTTCGAATTGCTCATTCAACAAATTCAAGGTGAATGGGAAACGAGAGATATCAAGATCATTCCATACAAATAGTGCTTAGAGGACCTTAGTAAAAGGTTCAAGTCTATTGAGTTTAGATATATTGCCAGATCCCACAGTGAGCTAGCTGATGCTCTGGCTACCCTAGTTCCATGCTCCCATCCCCAGGAAATACACATATCGACCCATTGGAGATACAAATACAAGGTCAACATGGTTATTGCAACATAATTGATGCAGAACCAGATAATGAACCCTGGTACTATTATATCAAATGCTTCCTAAAGTCAAAAGAATAACTAATACACGCCAATACAGATAAAAAGGACTATTAGGCGAATTGCTAATGGTTTCTTATTAAGTGGGGAGATTCTGTACAAATGAACTCCAGATTTGAACTTGTTGAGATGTATTAATATTTAGAAAGCTGAAAGAATCCTGAATGAGGTACTTTTAGGGGTATGTGGTTCGCATATGAATGACTATGTTTTAGCAAAGAAGATTATGCGAGTAGGATATTATTGGTTGACTATGGAGCAAGATTGTTTTTACTTTGTTCGTAAGTGTCATCAGTGCCAAATTCACGGTGATTTGGTTCACTCACCACCTTCAGAGCTACATCCTATGTCTACTCCTTGGCCATTCATTAATCGGTCCAATATAATCGAAAGCTTCTAATGGGAATCGATTCATACTAGTCACTATTGATTATTTGACCAAATGGGTAGAAACGGCTACTTTCAAATCAGTCACAAAGAAAACAGTAGTGAATTTTGTTCATTCCAACATCATATGTCGTTTTGGTATACCGAAGTCCATTATCACGGAAAATACAACTAATATCAATAGTCATCTAATGAAGGAGGCTTACGAGCAATTCAAGATTGTCCATCATCATTCTACCCCTTATCGTCCCAAAGAAAATAGAATCGTTGACGCAACGAACAAGAATATTAAAAAGATTCTTAGGAAAATGGTCCAAGGATCTCGACAAAGGCATGAGAAATTACCGTTTTCTATTTCAGGATATCGTACAACTATCTATACATCGACTAGAGCAACTCCTTATTTACTAGTCTATAGGACTGAAGCCGTGATACCCACAGAAGTCGAAATTCCCTCGGTTCGAATCATTGTTGAAGCCGAGATTGACGATACTGAATGGGTCAAGTGTAGACTAGAACAATTATTATTCATAGGTGAAAAAAGGTTGGCGTCGGTTTTCTTTGGCTAATTATACCAGCAAAGGATGACGCGAGCTTACAATAAGAATGTACGTCCTAGAAAATTTGAGGTTTGCCAACTTGTTGTAAAACTCATCCTTCCATATCACGAAGAGGCTAAAGGAAAGTTTGCAACAAACTGGCAAGATCCATACATAGTTAAACAAGTATTATCAAATGAAGCTTTGCAGCTTACGAATATGGACAAAAAAATGGCAGATCAAGCTATCAATGCTGATTCAGTCAAAAGATATTATATTTGACACACTTGTGCTTAACATTCTCAAGTTGAGATGACGAAAGGCGATTATTCTACTTAACTAAATGTCATTAATCCCTTGTCATCCCTTCGCGCTTTGTTTACCTTTCCTTGTTTTCCCTCTTTGGAGCCACAACAAAACAAAACTTCTTGTAGGTGAAAAACCATGGAGGCACCCATAAGATGATTCAGAGAAAAAAGACAAAAAAAGGACAATGCGTGTTCATTGAACTACGTTTGACCTGATTCCTAAATGGATACATAGGCAACCCTATTTTGGGGTTCGGTCTGACCAAAATAAAAAAAATTAAAATTAAAAATCTTGGTATTCAAAGAAATCGAGACATATATCCTACTACCACTTTTATATGGCTCCTAAGTTGTAATTTATCCTAAAAATTCTTGTCCCTTTGTCCATTAAAGACCTTCCTATCAATTTTTGAGAATGTCAAGCCATGTGTGCCGTTAAAAAAAAAGCAAAAGTCTTTTAGGTGAAAACCCATGGAGGCACCACAAGATATCAAAAAAAAAGTCTTATAGGTGAAAACCTCAGCGGCACCATAAGACAATGATAAATGAGACGACCAAAATTAGAGAGGTCAATTGTGGAAATCCTAAAAGGATAACTTTATTCAAACAAAGTTAATCATGATAGGACAAAGATCAAGACGGATGATTTGATTTGATTAAAAGGTGCAGCCTAATTTGAGATTAGACTATTTTTGAAGGGTCAAATGTCTACTCCAAATTATGTGCCATGCTTCATTAAAGTTAATATGCACCTCCAAATAAGATTCCTTCCTTTACTGTTAGAAATACCTTCTATTTAAACATAATCCTTTTATTTCTTCTTTTGACTTTTCCTTATTTCATTTTTACACGCTTTGTTTTTTTTTATGCGTAAGTCTTGCATCAAATGCAAAATAAAGAAAGACGCGCAAAATTAACCATGGTTCCCAGTGAAATTGAGTAGAGATTATTGAGCGTACACCATCTTGACAAGGACAGAGAGCCAATTAAGATAGGTTTTACCAGTGAAGCATTTGAAAATGAAGAACAAAATCGTACTGAAACAAACAGAGATGCAAAAGACTTTGAAAGATGAAGGTTCAAGCTCACCAACCAATTAGTTTAATCAACCGTATCAAGTTGGGGCAGGGATAAGGCAAACCTCCAGGGAATTCAAGGCCACAAACCAACTACCAATTTTAAAACTCACAATTTTTTTTCTTTGCTTCAACAGGGGCAAACTAGTCTTGTGAACTTTATTGGGAAAAACAAGTATAGAAAAGTTAAGTTTTCTTAAATTTTCTCTTTTTGTTATACTCCTATAATTCTATTTTTGTATTAATATAATTATAATTATAATAATAATAACAATAATAATAATAATAATAATAATAAAACCCCTCATATTCAAAGGTGGGGCATTTTTTTTATTTTCTAAAAAAAAGAAAAAACAAACTCCTAATCTTATTTCGTCTTCATAGGGCGTCATCCCCTAGTTGACATCTTATCTCATCTTCATAGGGTTCCATCCCCTAGTTGACATCTTATTCGTCTTTATAGGGTGCCAGCCCCTAGTTGACAACTTATCTCGTCTTCATAGGGCGCCATCCCCTAGTTGACCTCCTATTCATCTTCATAGAGTGTCATCCCATAGTTGATATCTTATGCGTCTTCATAGGGCGTCATCCCCTAGTTGACATCTTATTCGGCTTCATAGGGCGTCATCCCCTAATTGACATTTTTTTTCGTCTTGAGAGGGCGCCATTCCCTAACTGGCATCTTATTCGTCTTCATAAGGCGCCATCCCCTAGTGGATATATTATTTCATCTTCATAGGGCGTCATCCCCTAGTTGACATCTTATTTCGTCTTCATAGGGCGTCATCCCCTAGTTGACATCTTATTCATCTTTATAGGGTGTCATCCCCTAGTTGATATCTTATTCGTCTTCATAGAACACCATCTCCTAGTTGACATCTTATCTCGAATTAATAGGGATCCATCCCCTAGTTGACATCTTATTCGTCTTCATAGGGCGTCATCTCCTAGTTCATCTTATTCGCCTTCTTAGGGTGCCATTCCCTAGTTGACATCTTATTTCATCTTCATAGGGCACTATCCCCTACCTGACATCTTGTTCATCTTCATAGGGCGTCATCCCCTAGTTGACATCTTATTCGTCTTTATAGGGTGCCATCCCCTAGTTGACATTTTATTTTGTCTTTATAGGAAACCACCCCCTAGTTGATATTTTAGGAAATAAAACTTCCTATTTTTCTTCTTTATGTCTTCATAGGATATGACAATACCTAGTTGCATTTTAAGAATCAAATATCCTAACTCTTTTTCATGCATTCATAAGGCATAACTTCCTTTGTTTGCATTATTAAGAATATGGTTCTTATTTTATTGCATACCTAGCCTAGATTTCTATCATTTTTATTTATTTATTTATAATTTTTTCTAATAAATCACAAAATTCTCCTAGTGCAAAATTGGGGTAGAAAATTTTGTTCGTTCTGTTTTGTTTTCTTTGATGGCTTGCAGGTTTTTCTACAAAGCACGAGTTTGATGTCGAGAATAAAATTTCATGTCCAGTTAGAATATAGAAGAATGACCAGTTTTGAAGATAGTTAGAGTCAGCTTTGCATTTGTAGCAGCCCAACAGCTCAGGAGTTATCTTCATGTCTTTTGATCAAGAAAACAAACATGCAAAGTATTCTATGAACTGTTCTTTGGTAAAGTGTCAATGATTCAATCCAAGTTTCAAGTTCAAGTCTCAAATCCTAACTTAAAGATCAAATTCCGAGATCAAGGTACCCACCAGAAAAAGGTGAGGCGATAACTGAAGATCCAAGATGAAGATTTGAAGCAAGAGAATCAAGACAAATAGAATAGATAGGAGCTTGTATTTTTCTTTTACAGTTTCACTTTTTTTTATGTAATAAAAGGAACCACGAACCGGAAACTCAACTGGACCTCAACTCAACTCTCTAACTCATTCCTTCAGTTTTGTACCCATTTGAACTACATGTGACCTGATTCTCTTATAACCCGAGATATGTAGGATTCCCAAAGCCAGGACTCGGTCACACCTCTTTCCAACTTATTTATGTATTAATTTTGAATAAATGATTGGACCAAAATTAGTCATGTTTACTTCTTTGCTTGAAAATTCTCTATATTGCCAAACAAAGAGGGCCATTCTGTAAACACCTAATTTTTTTACCAAATCTAATGTTTTTATATCATTTTAGTATTTAGTTTTTATTTATTTTTAGATCTAAATTAGATATTTTAAGTTCATCCAATTTTACAAGGTTTGGTTTAATAGTTTTTAAAACATAAAAAAGTAGAATCACATTTTAAATAACCTTTTATTTTTTATTATTTATTTATATATTTTTTAAAAAATATAAATTATATTTGTGTTCTTCTTTAATTTTTAATAAAGAATCTAGTGATATTAATATTTCTTAATCATATTTCTAAGACTAGTTATTTAACTTATTTCGTATTTTGTTAGTTTTAAATAGATTTTATAATTTTTATTTTATTTAAAATATTAATAAAAAAAAGGAAAAAGAAACTTATCCTAATCCACCCTAACCTCTTCCCACCTTTCCACTTCCACTCAACCTCTCCCTACTTCCTCCACATAAACATACGACACACACAAACGTACGTACTATATTACACACACACGGAAAACATACAAAAGAGGAGGAGACAACCAAGAGAGAAAAAAGTGAGAGAGCAAAATAACAGTGAAATCGCTTTGAAGTTGGTGAATTGAGAGTTGAAGTTTACATTCCCGTTTGAGTTTTTGGGTGGCAACATCACAGGTTTATTCAACTCCTTACATTTTTTTAACAAGCTCTGTTGTATCTCGAATCATGAAGAATGTTATTTATGTGTTTTTTTGTACTGTTTGGTGTACAAAATTGATGAAAACTTTGTATTTTCAAATATAAAATAAATTGTAATTAATGATAAGAGAATATAGTAGGATTTTTGAGATTGAACTTAATCTGAATTTATAGTAAAATACATACTATTATCATAATCATTTTTGATTTGGAATTAAGAGATATTTGTTGTATCATGTGTAACTTTTTACCTCTGTTATATTTTTAGTTCCTTCTAAATTTATTTTGTTACATGTGTAAAGTTTGATTAAAGTAATGTAATGAGTTATTTAACATGGTTTGTTATAGTTGATCATTTTTCATGGTTATGTGGTAAAATATTTTGAAGCAGATAAAGAAAATATTAAACCCACAAATATGTATAATGATGGAATCTCGCAATATTCATATGAATGGTTCCTGCAATACTTAACCAAACTGGAAGATTGTTTTTCTTTTGGAAAACGAACTAGTGGCCTGTTGAAGTTCATTTTGTGAGAATTTTTTTTTTGTCTTTTTTTTATAGTGTAAATACTATGTAAATGTTTGTAGAATCTAATATAAAGTCAAAGCATAGAAATAAAATTACATCTGTTGTTAGGAAAGGTCATATTTGAAAACTAAAATAAAAATAAAACATAGCTTTATTTTTCAATATTCAAACGTCAATAAGCATTACTTTGTTTTAAAAATGCCAGAATGTAGATTTTTAAAAATTGTTTAAAGAATAAAAAAGAAAAGTTTAAATGTCACAGTTTAAATTTAGAAGAAGCAGTCGGCATAAAGGGCAAAACATTAATTATTTAAATAATTTTTAATTTTTTTTTTTTTTTAAAAAGTTGTTAAAGGCAATCAATAACTAATTTGAAATATCAGGTTTCATATTTTAATTTTGATCGATTTTCTTGTATGAATTTTATGTTTGAATAAGGAAAGTACCAGTCTTCGATTTAATTTAAGAACACTTCAGTTGATTGTTGATTTTAATGTTGTTCTATTTAATATTGTTTCTTTCAGCAGATTTATTAATCATAAAGGAGCAAGATAGTTTATAGATTCACTCGAGGCTGAAATTAATTATGGATATATATAATTAAGTTAAGAACAAGTCATAATTCATAGAAATTAAGTTAAGATTTGTTAAAAAATAATTAAATAAATATAGTTTAATAAAAGTAAAAATTAACGATGAAGTTGAAAAGCCCTGCTGCCGGTCATTCGTTATAACAATTTAACCTACCATTTGAAGCCGATTGAATTAGGTTGGGTAGCTTTTAAACTTATTAGGTGCTTATTTAGACTAGGAAAATGGGGACAACTCATAAATGCTTCAAAGGCGTGATAAATGTATCAAAACTCGTGGTAAGGCCGAAAAGTACTACTATCGGTAAGCCACACATCAATACAGTTTTAAATGTATTCAAAAATAAATTCAAAGTAGGATGTGAGTAACTTTTAGGATAACAAATATTATGTATCCAAGAGATTAATTTAATCCAGACCTAAGTCATTAAAGCGATCGTGCTAGAACCACGGGACTTGAGGGGTGCCTAACACCTTTCCCTCAGTCAACAGAATCCTTATCCGAATTTGTATTAACAAACCAAAAGTAAAGAGTCATTTACTTTTGAATAAATAATCCCTTTTCAAAACGTCACCTTAATTGAGAAAGCTCATTTTCTCTAAAACCAACTCCCTAGTGGTGTCAGATGCGGTAATAATAGGGGTGTAACATTAATTATCCTACGAGTTCACTTAAGCTATAATAAATTAGTTATTTCTTTCTTATAGGCAGATACAGTACTTCGTGGATATGCTGGTTGGAACACAAAGCTTGCTCTTAAAGTTCTGGACCAAATTTTTCCCAAGGTATTACATGATTTGACTTGTGTCATAGAGAACGTATCTTTTGTTTTCTCCTATACAGTTTCATTACAAAAATAAACATAGCTACTGTATGAAACAAGATAAATTTAGTTACCATCTACAAAATTAACTCCCGGTATGCTTAATTTATATTTATTTTTTGTTTATATAATTAAGAATGCAGCAGTACAACCCTTGTAATTGTATACTTTAGTGGAAATGATTCAATGATACCTGATCCAATTGGTCTAAATTCTCATGTTTCTCTTCCTGAGTATGTACAAAACATGAAGAATATTATACTTCATCTTAAGGTAACCAGTTTGAACTCACCCCCCTTTTTTTGCATCATAATTTCACATTGTTCTTGCTAAATAAAATTGCAACAACTACAAGAAAAGAGGTTAATAAAGATAATAAATATAGACAATCAAATTGAAATTCTTTGTCTTGTTAATTGCTTGCAGATTCTATCAAAAAAGACTTGGATAATAATTCTTTGTACTCCACCAGTGAATGAGGAACAGATCATCAAAGTGTTCGGATAAGTGTGCGTTTGGGCGTGCAAATCAAATATTCATTTTATATGTAATTTTTAAAATTGAAGTAGAAGTTAATTGTATCGAGCTATAATCTTGTAAAGAAAAAGAAGAAGAATTTGAATGTATTTTTTATCCTCAAAATAGATAGTTACATATGTCATATATTAGATTCTATATACAAGCTACTATATACTGTTATAAATATTTTATCACTTTATTTGAAGTTAGAATTTTTAAAGCTGGAGTTATGTTTGGATATATTTTTGACAAATAACATTTGATTAGTTGAATGTAATTTTTGTATAAAAAAATGAAATATAATTTAAAAAAGTTCATTATTATAAAAATAAAAAAATTAGGGTAAAAATTGAAAATAACAATACAGTGAAAATAGGACTTTGCGTATTTTTCTAATTCTAAAAACAATTTTAAATTGTATTTAAAATATTTTATTGTCAACTGTTAATTTTCAAATAAAGTGATTTTTTTTAAAAAATAAATAGCTTTAATGGGCCAAACGGAGGCTAAATAAATGTGAATTTTAATAAAACAGGATTTTATACGAACTTTCTTTAAGAAAAATTTATTCGACGTACTTTCTGTTAGAAATCTCATGCCTTTAATAACATTCTGATAGAATGTCTGTCGGAAATTGACTTGTTAGAATAATTAGTCGTTAGAAATCTCATATTATTACAACATTTTGTTGATATATTTGTCGAAAATTTAATTTTTTTAATAATGACTTGCTATTATTATTTGCTTTTGTGAATCAGAAATGTTCAGAACTGTTCAAATAAAGCAGCACAGAAATATTCTGAAGCTTGCAAAAAAATGTGTCAAGAGTCGAGAATCAAGGTAATTGATCTTTGGAGTGCACTTCAACATCGAGGCAATGATTTAAATTCTTATTTTAAGTAAGTTTTCCTATCTCCTCTACTATTATCTACCATTGAAAACAACTTTCTATAATTTTATTTATAATAATACATAATTTACTTTTAATCAAAACAGAAAAACGTATTTCTATATGAATTTGACTACACATTCTAACTAAATATGAATTATGACTTTAATTTTTTTCTAATAAATAACTTACCATATACTTGTTCATGTTCAAATGAACTTATTATGAATGATAATAAAGTGATGGTGGGGATAGGGGTGGGGGTGGGGGAAGAGGTAGATTGAAATTTTTATACTTCAACTTGGCTAAAATTATCAGTTAGATGACTTACTTGCAAGATGATGTTAGTACCAAAAATTATAATTACAGAATGTAAAGAACAAAAAATAAGTAAATGATGCAAGAAGATTTATCCTGATTTGAAACACCCTTGTGGTACCTACTTTTAGTCTTCTTGGGTTACAAGAAATTTTCTTGAGAGAAACTTGAATGTTTAAAGATGATTTCTCCGATTGCTTATAAGCAAGCTTCTCTGAAAAAGATAGTATCCTCTACTCGTATAGCATCTAGTTTCATCTATCTTTTGTATTCACTATAACGTATTATAATGAATTGTATAAGGCTAAATAAGTAACTAAAATATTGCTCAAGTGAAGATGTACAAAGACAAAACATAGGTTTCTATGCTCTATTTATACATGGATACATAAGATACAACTGTTGCAGAATCTTGAGCTATCTTCTCCTTGTTGTCTTAATTGATCTGCCTTGATTTGGATTAGAATTTTTTTCTAATTCCTTGTTCTTTTGTTTAGGAGAACCCAAGGGATTTTTCATGGTTATCTAGGATAAAATTTGAATGCCTAAATGATGTCGTATATTTGTATCAGATACATCTATAATTCTTTCCTTATGGTATACTTTATCCTTTTGTGTTTCTTGTCCAATGATTTGATTGATTCTTTTATTTTGCCTGAGGCTTTTCATTTTGAATAATTTCTTGTTCAGTTCCTTTCATATTTACCCTGCATATGAGTCGGTATTACTTTGTCATTATCGAAACTGCATGTGGAATTAACAATCTCCCCTTTAGTGACAATAGTAAAAAAATTTTACGATGACATAGTAAAAGCTTTTAGTAATTAAACTTTCTTGAATGCTGCATTTGATCCCCTAAGAGTGTGCTGGCTCCCCCTCAAGTAGTATTGTTGTTTTTATCTGTCCTTTCTCCCTCTTTGACATAATTAAAAAAAAGCAAACAAAAAGCACATATAATATGCAAACAAATTAAGCATATGAGAGCTCAAAGCATTAGTTCATCCAAGGAGAACCCTCAAAAAATAGGAGACAGAGTCAAACGGGAGAGTAAGAGAGTTAACAAAAAGATGTTTTGATAGAGATATACTCCTATTGAATCAAAGAACCGTGGAACTCATTTTTTCTTAAAAAAGTATGTCAAAGTGTTGACCACATTACTTCAGAAGGTATTATAGGACTTTTGCACATTTTGGAGAAGTTGGAGTAGGATGTATGGAATGTAACTACAATTTAATTATAAAAAGATATGACTCCATCCATTATAAACTCGACTTTCCTGATTAGCTTGTTCATTGAACAAACACCCTTACCTTTTCAGTTGTCTATTTCTATCCTCAACTTGCGTATGTCAATACCTATATCCTTTGTTACCTGAAAAATTCTACACACAGATTCCTAAAGAGATTGCATGTTGTCTTTCAAATTCATTAAGTGCTATTGTAAGCCTTCTACTTCTTTAAGAAACAGTGTTTCAGAGTCAACTGAGGCCTTCCAAGGTCAAGATTTAGCAGCTCGAGCTTTAACCAAGTCCTTTTTGCACCATTAAAAATCAAGAAACATATATCCCATGCTTTTAAAAGCGTAGGTTCCATAAGTACTAACTATTTCCATAGTTGAAAAAACAAACAAAATCAATCATAAAGTAGGTTAAAATACGAGTGATGAATGCTCTCTAGTTGAGATATTAGAGTCTTGAGCTCTTATATTCTCGAAATCGCATACTCTAATTTAGGCGGTATTTCTTAATCAGGCAATATAACACAAACAAATTCTTAGTAGATATGTGCTACTTGAGCTTTTTGGGGGGACAAGAATAGCCAATATTCTATTTTTGAAACATAAGGATAAAGGATCAAAATCTAATAAATGAATACAAGATTCAATAATAATTACTTTAGTGCCTTAAAAAAACTTCAAAATTATTGAGCAGATACCATTCATATACGAAATTCCACTTGTAGAATCAATACCAACCACTTTATCAAATAAAAAATATTTAACACAATCCTAGTTCCCAACACTAGGGTTTTAATTTCTCCACTATCTTTTAAAAAATAATATTTGCATAAAACAGGAAATAGAGTCCTCAAATACTTCAATACTACAAAATTTTAGAAATAACTTCAAGTTTTGAGCCTTAAAAACATCACTCACATGAAAATGAGACTCCTTAAGTTGTTCCAAATTAATCACTTTTTCAGAGACCATAGAGCAACTTTTGAACTTCTCAAATTTCTCTTTCTATTCAATGCTTCAAAACTTTTGTGTGTCTTCTTGAGTGAATGATCCTTGGTGTTCTGAGGTGGAATTTTTTATAGAGGATCCTTTATCACCAAAATATTACTTTTTAGAAATCTTTTCTATAAAAACATGAGATTCTCCTGCAGAGGAGTCTAAAAAGAGATTGAGAATATTTATGGATGAATTTTTGAATAAGGCGGATGAAGTTTGGGGATGAAATTCCATGGATCTATTCCTAGACATTATCAAGGCTCAAGAGTAAGAATAATATATTGAGATAAAGAGAATTTAATTTTAGGAGGAGAAGGGAGAGAAAAAGTCAGTTCTATTAATCAATTGAAGGGATATGAAAGGATAGAAAAGTGACGAATTCTTTGTTCGACAGAGTGAGGTATTAATGAAAGCACCAAAAATGAGGGATTATATATCAAAAAGTACACACAACAATATTAATGACTCATATACTTGAAAACAAAATAATTTAATTAATAAAAAATAAGAAAAAGTAACAATTTATAATACTAACTCTTTTTTTGTAAAAAATAAAATCTTTCTTTTAAGAGAGGTTTTGTAAAATTAACAGCAAGCTGATATTTTGAACCAATAAAATTTAACACAAAATTACTATTTTGAATATAATCTTGAATAAAATGATGTTTAATATCAACGTACTTAGCCTTTGAATGATGACCAATATATTTAGAAAGACTAACAACATTAGTGTTATCACACATAATGGGAACCATTACATATAATAAATCATAATCAAGCAGTTAATACATAATTTAAAGTAAATGGGTACCACAATTTTCTACCTTTATGTATTCGGATTCAGTACTAGACAATGCAACAAAATATTATTTTTTGCTATGCCGAGATATTAATGCATCACCAAGCAATTGCCAAGTTTCACTTGTACTTTTTTGGTCATTTTTTTCACCTACAAATTCAACATCTGAATATCCAATGGGGATACCATAATTCAAAATCTTGAATCTCAATGAGATATTGAATTATTACTTTTACAGCTATGAGATGAGATTCTTTTGGTGCTTCTATGAACCTTGCACATTCGCACATACTGAACATGATATCTGAAAGAATTGCAGTTAAATATAGCAATGATTTAATCATTCCTTGATAATATTTTTATCCACGTTTTTTTCTTAGGCATTAGATTCAAGATACGTTGCGGGAGTCATGAGCATCCCGAATTGTTTTTTCTTTTTTCATGCAATTTTTTTGGTTCCTTTGTGTATTTTCTCTAGCTAATAAAGGTTTTGGAAGTGACAACTTTATCAGAAGTCCCATGAAGAAAGTCAACTCCCATGGGACTCATCTCTAATTCTACTTTCATAAGAGCAGCAAATTATCATACAAGAATGTGTTAGGACTTTCAAAAATAATATCATCCACATAAACTTATATAATGAAAATACTTGAATTCAATTTTTGAATAGAAAGAGTAGTATCAATTTTTGCACTTTGAAAATTATTGTTTAAAAGGGTACTTAGTCACTCATACCAAGTTTTTTGGAGCTTTCTTGAGACCATATTTTTGAGAGTTTAAACACACATGTAGAAGAGGAAATTTTGAATTGGGAGGTTGTTTGACAAAAAATTCCTCACTTATAAAACTATTTATGAAAGAACATTTTACGTTTATTTCAAATAATTTGAAATGTTTAAAAGAGTTGTAGGCTAGAGGAATATGAATAGATTCAAACCTTGCAATACGAGTGAAGGTTTCATCATACTCGATACTTTCTTATATAGAGTAAACATGAGATACTAACCTAACTTTGTTTATAATGACATAACCTTCTTCATTTATTTTATTTTCATAGACTCATCTAGTTTCAATATTGAGTAGTTCTTTGATCGTTCTACCAGGTCTAGACTTGATTTTGCTCAAATTGATCTAGCTCCTATTTCATGGATTGAATTCTTGATTCATCTTCAAGTGCTTCATTAGTTCGTGTATGTGCAAATTGTGACACCAAGTCTACAAATGCTTGCTTTCTTACTGAAGCTTTTGTCTGTATTTGATTATTTAAATTTTCAATGATAAATTCATTTAGAAAGATTATATCATGTTTTGATTCCCTTGATACATTTTTTTGTAAAGGTTTAGGGAAAGTAGCCGACTCTTGTATCACTGTCGATTCTATGTCAGTTAGTGATGTAGCTTTTGTGGAGGCTTCGATTTGAGAATTATTTCACCTGTTCTTCACAATACTTATTTTCACAAGCATAGGATTAGATTCATCAAAAAACTACATACATAAATTCTTCAATTCTCAAGTTCTTTTGTTAAAAGCACTATATGCATGGCTAGTAGGAGAATATTCAAGAAAAATATTTTTTTAGGATTAAATTTTCTAGAGTATTATTACATTATTGTAAATGAAACATATACAATCAAATGGATGAAAATAACTGATATTTGTCTTCTTTCCTCTCCAGAGCTTGTAAGGGGTATTTTCATGATTGACCTAATTAAACATTTGTTTAGAATATAACATGTTTATGCTCACTGCTTCTGTCTAGAAGTGGTCAGCAAACTCTATTCTAGTAGCATGATTTTGTTGAGGAGAGCGAGGTGAAGATAAATTTTAAGTATAATTATTTTATGTGAATAATGTGACATTGATGATAGGAAAGAGGTATGAAATATTCAATTAAATTAAATACATTTGTTTAAACTTTCATGATCACTATGAATAGTAGAAATACATTTTTTTGCTTCTCTTTTAACTCCTTTGTAAAATATCTCAAAATTAGTAAATGTTTCATGATTGTGAGCAAGAAATATTATCCATGTAAATCACGATACTCAACAATAACAAAGGTATATTTTTTTTCCGCTAATAATAGCTAATTTGGTGGGTCCAAATAAATTCATGTGCATAGTTTAAAGTGGATTGGACGTACTAATAATGTTCTTGACTTTGAATGATGTTCGGGATTGCGAACCAAGTTGATAAACATCACAGATATGATCCTTATCAAACTTAAGTTTAGGGAGACCTTTGACCAATTCAATTCTAGTGAGCTTCTCAATGACATGCATACTTGCATGCCCAAATTTTCTATGCCACAATCAAGAATATGTTTGAGCAGTAAGACAAGTTAAAATAGGTAAATCAATACTATTTAAAAAATAAGTATTCTCGATCCAATCAACAATAAAGGTAATACTCTTTGTGGCATTGCTGATGCTACATTTCACAGCATTGAACAATACGTTAAATTTAGCATTGCGTAGTTGATTAATATTAAGTTGTGTTTGAATTAATTTACTAGGTATACTTCAATTAAATCATGAGAATGGTTGATTTTCATAGAGCTTAATCCCACAACTTCTTCTTTAGCATTATTTTCAAATCTAATAGATCCATCATTTATTTTCTTACAGAACACTTTTTTCTTTTTTCATCACATCCCTCAAACACCCTCTATCTATTATTCATATTTATTTTTTGTAGTTCTTTCAGGTGTGTAACAATAATATTAGTTTTTTTAGGTACCCAAGTTTTCTTGGGTCCTAGAGGGTTAGAGACAGTTTTCTTAATCCTTCAAATTCATATTCCATGACATTGTTGTCTATAGTTATATGTTTTATGATCCTTCCTTCTGCAAGTAAAATAAGTAGGTTTATAATGAGAGAAAGATTTTGCATATGCAAAAGAGTCAGAGCTAGATTCAATTTTAGTTTTATATCACGATCCGAGATAACCCCTAGTCGTAAGACGGTGCTTAGAGTCACAAGTGATCCCAAACAAATCCATTACCTAGAATAACACAAAAAAATACTGAAAAGATAATATATTGAGCGAAAGTCAAACTGAAATAATCTAGTATAATGATAAAAGAACCAATACTGAATAAGAATATCAAAACTATAACCGTCTGACAAAACGTAACATACAGAAATATAACTGACTGTTTGACTGAAAGCCTCTACTCATATGAGTTATTGGAACATGACCCCAACTAAATCCAACTGACTGAAACTAAAAGAATAATGAAAATAATACTAATAAATAGTCCTCAATTGATGGGAAATCACCAAATACTTCGGCTGATGGTATGAAAGTGTGTTAAACTCGATTTGGATTCTAAATGTGTGAACCTATATTATAAAAAAATATAGCCCATAAAAGTATGCAGTCAGTTCTTTGAATGTACTGAGTGTGGAAGATGAAAAACTAACTAATATAAGATAAATATGAATACATGAATGTAACGCCCCGAGTCTACACCCTGAACGTCATACGGTGCTTACGACCCCGAAGGAACATAAGCTAACCCATAACTGGTACCTGCTATAAGCACTGAATAATAATACTAAAATTATATACGTAAGTGTAACTGAAACTGCCATAAGGTTTCTCAAAATACTAAAATAATAACTGAGTGTACTGATAATAATATTTGAAAACTGAATAACTGACTGTGCTAGTCTGAAAGCCTCTAACTGTCTGAATATAGAGTTGCTGGGACAAACCCCCCAACTAACTTTGACTGAAATACCTACTGAACTGCTGAAAATACTGAAATAAATAAACTCTATATTCAAAATATAAGGACTCACCACTATATCTGCTGCTGATAGCCTGAGCTGCTAAGTACGGTCAGGAACCTGAGCATCCGAACCTATGATATGAGACATCATAGAGTAAAGAGAGAGTATGCATCAGTACGTGAAATATACTGGTATGATAAGTAAGGTAAGTCTGATATACGTGGGTTTATATGCATGAGATGATGACTGACTGAGTAAACATCATGAAATAACTGAATGAGAGTACATGGGAAACTGTAACTGCTGAATACACTGAACATGCAATACTGAGCATATAGGTATACATCGTGTATCTGAGATTTTACTAAAACTGAGTACTGAATTCTGGTAACTAAAGACTAATAACTAAGGGTTTGGAATAATACTGAAGTACTGAAATATGATGGCTAAGTAACTGATAACTAATATCCATGGTTCTGTGGAAATGTTTGAGTTCTTTACTGAATTTTGAGACTGTATACTGAGTATTGAATCTGTAACTATAATTGCAGGAGTTATCATCTAACCGATATGCCCCAGTCTGAGCTGATCGGGATCCAACCTATGACCCCAGTTGGAAGGGTGCTAATACCGTGCCATAGTACTAACAATGGTTGTGGAGTCAGTCCTAACTAACGCGTGACCCCTGAGGTCAGTCAAAACTAACGGGTGATCCCTGAGAGTGTCAATCCTAACTAATGAATGACATCTCATAACCTATGCTGGCTACATTTTTCAGGAACTTAGGGATTGCTTCTAAGGACCCAATCCTAATTAACGGGTGATCCCCTATCCCTAGGCTCTCTCGGTGCTGAATCCTACTCCTAACTAAAAAGACACTGGAATTGATCATTACTGGACTGGCTTTACTGAATTCACACTGACCGTGAAGGCTAACAGAAAAACGCAGTTGTGACACTACTGAGTCTATTTTGTAACTATTGTAGCTCTAATTAAATAGCTAGATTTTAGGTTTTGGATACCCCCAAGACTCGATAGCGTAAATAGAAAAACATAGCACAATCTTGAAAGCATAACAGCTAGTCACCTAGTCATAATTCAATCATTAAGGCATTTTATCTAACACTCGCAAGGCATGAACTTGTACATGGGTGGGAACACATGCTTGTATGTCATGATTTCACTATTCAATTCATATGGACATTCTATCAAACTCTTGGGAGCATTACTATTGTACATAATAATAATCACATATAAACATCATGACTACCACATTTAACTTGCAAATCTCAAGGGTTTTAACATGAGAATTCACCTAATCCAACATACATGCTAATTGGTTTACACGAAACATGGGGTAAATCTTGAATTGAAACCCCTACAACAATATATACATGAACACAATATAATTCAAACATGTAAATCATGAATCTGAAAACTTGTAATTTGAAAAAAAGGGTTCTTGAACTCCAAGGGTGAAAGAAAACCCAAAGATGAACACCTACCATACCTTAGAGCTTTAATCTTAAAAGAGAATTGACCTATCTTGAACGTTCTTGGATTGGGAATTATAATTTCTTGGTTTTCTTGTAGAAGGGTTTGAATCTTGTTCTTGGGAGATGATCTTGAGAAGAAACCCTAAGTTTCTTGTTTTTGAGAGTGGAGAGGATTATGAGTTATGAGAAACTGATATTTTATCACTTAATAGGGTTTTATGCGGATTTAAGTCGTGGGAGGTGAGGGAAAATACAAAAATACCCTTCCGAATCCGAATAGAAATTTCTGAATTTTTAAGGGTGACGCCCTTGGTTGATAAGTCATCAAACAAGTGATGACCTATCACACCAAGTTGTCACTCAAAAGCTGATTTTATGAGTTGGTGGTATTGGGTGACGACTTGGGATGATAGGTCATCACTTCGATGATGGCCTATCAACTCATTGGAAGCTGAAAATAATGGCTCATTGGTTTGGGGTGATGAATTGGCTGATAGGTCATGACTTTGGTGATGACCTATCAACTTAGGTGGTCACTTTGTTGACAGACAAACATGCTGAAGTAAAATGAGTATAACTTTTCACTCCGATATCGAATTAAGGTGAAACAAAATATGGTTGAAAGAAGATTCAAAGAACTTTCATTTTATATATAGTAGGATACGTAATTAATTATGTACAAGGAGTAATAGTCATCTAAATTTGATTAAATATTCACTAGAACTTAATCGATAGGAGCGTTCTCAACTCGTCTTTGAGTTAGGAGATTTTTATGACCTCGACCAATATAAAAGGACGTTTTAACACTATAGAACTCACACACATATATTGACATAGAATCATTGTGTTTAGGTATGCATACTTAGGAACAACGGTTAAATTCTAGCTTGAAAACATGGGGTATTACATTATCTCCCCCTTAGAAACATTCATCCTCGAATGAGGCTGGTTAAGCTAAGAGTGCTGAAGAATCTGAGATCATATACTGACCATGCATAAATGGAAACATGAGAAAATAACTGGGTCAGAAACATGATACATAAACTGAATATCATGAACTAAACTGATTTTCTTGAATGCATGCAATGACATGAGAATTTTTATAAGGCTGAGATAGGAACGAGAAAGTCAACTTATGAGTAACCATTACCTATGGCTGGATCTATTTTCATGATGAAAAGTTGAGAGGTTTAGGATATGAAAACTCAAGGTATTACAACATCTCCCCCTCGGATAGTTTGTCCCCCAAATGATACTGACTTGGATGAATTACTAAGGAAAGAATGAGATGATGCATGAGACACTTATGAATTGAATCATGACTTAATATCTGGAATTTAAAATTGATGCCTGATGCATGAACTGAACTGAGGTAATAAATTTCATGGTCATGAAGGAATTGCCTCCTGAATAGGAGAGATGAAAATCATAGGAACTTGTCTACCTAACTGCTAAACCGAATTACTGGCTATACAAACTAACTCATACTGAAAGCTTATACCTAACTAGAGTATTTCTTCGACACTTTTTCTATGAAGTTCTAATGACTTTAGGGAGCAAAGAATCTTGGCATGGTCTAATTAAGACATCTGGACAGGAAATCACAACATGGATAAAATCCAGTAATATGGAACACAGTACTACAAAACATTAGCTAGGATAGAACTACTAAACCTTATGCACTGCAACTACTAACTTTCAATCTTAGACCTATTCCTCGAATACTCTCTCAACTATACCTTCCACCTTAACACTGCGCTTCACTTGAGGCTACTAAAAGTATTCACATGGGCACTAATACCTCTACCTACTGAAGTCTAACATAGACTAAATTCTCCCACTGTGTACAAGCCCACTTGAATCTACAAAATGGACACATAACACTATAATACTAGTTTGATTCATGAATTCAATACACTCTACATTTTCATAACTTTCCATCTCTTAAATAATTCTAATTACCTCTTCAACAAGTAAATACAATTCTTTCTTGCCATTCACTAACGTGTAATGCATTTATCCACTTACACAACAACATGAAATTCAAGCTTATCTTCATAGCTACAGCCTCAAATAAAATTAGCATGCAACAATCTTTCTTTAATATGAAACATTTACTCTCACCAATCTAAGCAATTGCTCATCACTACATTTTTCATAAGGAGAGGTCATTGAAAGGCTAAAACATGAGGACCTGAAGTATAAATGAACACTATACAGAACTTGACACTTAAAAGAGGCCTAAGGAATAGAATATCAATATCATGGATTCATCAAGAGACCTAAACTTAGGATATACATGACATAATTTAAATTTAACAGATTATTGAGTGTGTAGCATGAGTACTGGAATTGTACATATAGTAAAGCATGAGTACATGAGTCATGAGCTGCATGACCTGAATTTGGAGTTCATAAATTTATGGAACATAATCTGTACTGTTGAGTAAACTAAAACTCCTTTTACTAGGATTTGGAAGCATACATGATTCTTTATAATGTGCATGAACATGAACTATGATTATGGAACTAGCATGTAAGGCATGAGGAGATATCATGATGATTGAGAAACCTTGCACTGATATAAGAATGGGATGGGCATCATCCTCTCCTATTGCTTTTCTACACATACTGACATTACTACTAAAATTTGAAAGCCTGACTTGGTTACTTGTTATGTCATCTCCTCCTTAGCTTAAGGCCATTATTCTAAGTTTGTGAACCACTTAATCAATATCTCTAAACTGAACTGAAACCACTTTAATTTAGAATCTGGGGTATAATAATGCACATAATCACTAAACTCACCATGAAGGACTGCACGTGAAAGTGTAAGACCATGCTGCCGATACTTCCTTCTGAGATAGAACTCTTAACTTTCTATATCCCCAAATACATCATGTAACAACTTAAGAACTGACTAACTTAGAATTTTTCACTCCTATATTTGTTAGATCAACCTTTAAAGATTTAAACTTAAATTCTAACACATAACAAAAATATCCCAAAATCTTTAATAACTATACTACTTTCATCATAGCCTTCAAATGTCACATCTTTGAACTTATATTTTCCCCACACCATGAGAATTATCACTACACCAACATCAACAACATATATAACTTTGAATTACCAAACTTAAATTATTGCATACACCGTTTCAAGCCTACTGATTCACCTTTCATACAACTAGCCCATGAATACAAAATCTACTAAATTTAGATAACACTATCCCCACTCTACTACCGCTAAACTCCAAGCTTCATCCTTCTAACTCTAGGTTATATGCTATCACAGGATATTGAGAAGGGATCTGAGGGCACAACTGACTTTGTATTAGTTCATTAGTTTTTCATGATCATGAATAACATCTTTAAAATTTTGGAACATAACGTAACTGATGGGATACTTTTAAGCCTGCGGCAATCCCATACTGTCTGCAGGGATTGTTTGAAAAAGCCATATCTGTAGGACTTAGAGTTCTCTATTTTTGCTACCTGGAAAGTAAGGTAGAGTTGACATGAGTATAGTATGATCAAAATCTATATAAGGTTCTTAGAGAACCGAGCTATAGCATGATTTGAGACATGAAAGAAGGGAAACTTTTCCTAAAATGTCATGTAGCCTCTTGTCCATAAGTGTGGTGCGCTTCACACCCATGTACAAGACTCTACTCAACACTATTTTTAGACTCCCTAGGATACTTTAAAACCTTAGGCTCTAATACCAAGTTTTTAACACCCCGAGTATACATACTGTATGTCATACGATACATACAATCCTGAAAGAGCACAAGCTAACCCATGAATGGTACCTGCTATGAACACTGAATAATAATACTAAAAATATATACAGAAGTATAACTAAAAATGCCATAAGGTTCTCAAAATACTAAAATAATAATGAGTGTACTGATAATAATATCTAAAAATTGAATAACTGACTGTGTTAGTCCGAAAGCCTCTAACTGTCTAACTATAGAGTTGATAAGACAAATTCCCAACTAACTTTGACTGAAATAACTACTAAACTACTAAAAATACTAAAATAAATAAACTCTATCCTCGAAATATGAGGACTCACTACTATATATTGTACTGATTGACTGAGCAGCTAAGTACGGTAAGGATCCTGAGCGTCCGAACCTATGATATAAGACATCATAACATAAAGAAAGAGATCTGTCAGTATGTGGAATGTACTGGTATGCTAAGTGAGGTAAGGCTGATATACGTGGGTTTATATGCATGAGATGATGACTGACTAAGTAAACATCATGAAGTAACTGGATGAGAGTACATATAAAACTGTAACTGCTAAATATACTTAACATGCAATACTGAGCATATAGGTATACATTGTCTATCTGAGATTTTACTGAAACTGAGTACTAAATTTTAGTAATTAAATACTAATAATTAAAGGTTTGGACTGATACCAAAGTACTGAATTCTGATGGCTAAGTAACTGATAACTGATAGCCATGGTTCTGTAGAGCTATCTAAGTTTTTTAATGAATTCTGAGACTGAATACTGTATACATATTACTGAATCTAAAACTGTAACTGAAACTATGGGAGTTATCATCTAACCGATATTCCTAGTATGAGCTGATCGGGGTCCAACTTGTGACCCCAGTTGAAAGAGTGCTAATACCGTGCCACGGATACTAACAATGGTTATGGAGTCAGTCCTAACTAATGGGTGACCCCATAGATCAGTCCTAACTAGCGGGTAATCCCTGGGAGCGTTGTCAGTCTAAATTAACGGGTGACATTTCATAACCTATGCTGGCTACATAGTTCTAAAACTTAGGGATTGCTTCTAAGGACCCAATCCTAACTAAAAGGTGAGCCCCCATCCCTAGAATCGCTCGGTGCTGAATCCTACTCCCAACTAAAAGGACACTAGAAGTGATCATTACTGGACTGACTTAACTAAACTCACACTGATTGTGAAGGCTAACTGAATACCGCGGTTGTGACACTACTGAGTCTATTCTGTAACTACTGTATCCTAAGTAAACAACTAGATTTTGGGTATTGGATACCCCAGGACTCGATTACGTAAATACAAAAACATAGCACAATCTTGAAAACATAATAGCTAGTCACTTAGTGACAATTCAATCATTGGGCATTTTTACAAATACTTGCAAGGCATGAACTTGTACATTGGTGGAAACACAAGCTAACATGTCATGATTTCACTATTCAATTCACATGAAATTCTATCAAACACATGGGGAGCATGACTATTGCATATAATAATAATCACATATAAACATCAAGGCTACGCTATTCAACTTGCAAATCTCAAGGGTTTTAACATGATAATTCACCTAACCCAACATACTTGCTAATTGGTTTCACATGAAACATGGGGTAAATCTTGAATTAAAACCCATATAATGATACATACATAGACACAAAATAATTCCAACATGTAAATCATGAATCTGAAAACTAAAGGGTTCTTGAACTCCAAAGGTGAAAGAAAACCCAAGGATGAACACCTAACATACCTTAGAGCTTTAATCTTGAAAGAGAATTGACCTTTCTTGAATGTTCTTGAATTAGGAATTATAATTTCTTGGTTTTCATGAAAAAGAGATTGAATCTTGTTCTTGACAGATAATCTTGAGAGAAAACCCTAATTTTCTTATTGTTGAGAGAGGAGAGGATTATGAGTGATGAGAAACTGATATTTTATCATTTAATAGGATTTTATGTATGATTTAAGTTGTGGAGGTGAGGAAAAACACCAAAATACCCCTCTGAATCCAAATAGAAATTGCTGAATTTTTAAGGGTGACGACCTTGGTTGATAAGTCATCAACCAAGTGATGACCTATCACACCAAGTCATCACTCAGAATCTGATTTTATGAGTTGTTGGTCTTGGGTGATGACTTGGGCTGATAGGTCATCACTTAGGTGATGGCCTATCAACTCATTGGAAGATGAAAATAATGGCTCACTAGTTTGGGGTGACGACTTGGCTGATAAGTAATCACCTAGGTGATGGCCTATCTACTCAGGTCGTCACTTTGTTTACAGACAAACATGCTGAAGTAAAATGAGTATAACTTTTCTCTTCGATATTGGATTAAGGTTAAACAAAATGTGTTGGAAAGAAGATTCATAGACCTTTCATTTGATATATAGTAGAATACGTGATTCATTATTTACAAGGAGTAATGGTCATCTAAAGTTGATGAAATGTTCACTAAAACTTAATCTATTGGAGCGTTCTCAACTCGTCTTTGAGTTGGGAGATTTTTATGACCTCGACTGATATAAAAGGACATTTTAACACTATAGGACTGATCATCACACATATATACACATAGAATCATTGGGTTCGAGTCTGTATACTCAGGAACAACTGTTTGAATTTTAGCCTAAAAATTTGGGATGTTACAATGAAATATGGTGAACTGATGCAAGACCAAGTGTAAATATGTACTGAATGAAAACTGAATAACTGAATAAAAGGTCATGTAAAATCTAAAACTGAAGCATAAACGGTGGACTTGGGATCTAATGATAATTCTTAACTTACACTTCAAATTCAATGCAAGATGGACGTTGCCAATATAATATCCAACTATGAGTCGGGGTCAAATTCACGAGGAGTGCAACCATGGAATTCACAATTTGTAAGTGTTTAGAGTAAACTATGTGTTAACCGGTAATGCGTTATTTTACAACAATTAAAATTAAATTATGGGTCTGAATTAAATGATGTTAAACACAATACTAGTTGACAATATTTTGAGATTAAAAAGTTGGGTATTACCATATTGAGAGAAATCTTGGGGTTTTGCTTTCTTACGTGGTAGTCATGCATGAGTTATCAACAATTAGTCTAAGTTTAGTTAAGGGTTTTGGGTAGTCTAGCTTTTAGGTCTTGGTGTTTATCTTTAAATAAAACACCAATCTCACTCATGGGTTCTTTCGAACACCTCATGAGCGTATCTAATATACCAATCTACTACCTTAATTAACACCCTTATTTCTAAGATGATGCTATTAATTAAGATATCATAAATAACACCCTTATTTCTAAAATGATGCTACTCACTACGCTAACTCAAGTTGTTGTTCACAATTACTCTTTGACCACATCCCTCTTTAAAGAATGATATATGATCCAAGACAATTGGATTTTTTACCCACAATTCTCAATTCAAACATAGAGCAAAAGCAAAATCCATCATAATTAACAATTAATTAGACTAACAATTAACTCCCACACAGTATTCACCACCTAGTCAAACATAACCCAAAAAGATAGGTTTATATACTCATGAAATTAAAAGAAAGAAATATACCTAAATTTGCATTCAATTCATCCATCATAAGCAAAATAAGTATAATCTCCAAACTTCAATTTCAATCCAAAACGAAAATCTCTCTTGGAAACCCTTACAAATTGTGTTTTTACTCAACAATATTGTTCTTAGCTCTCAAAAATTCATAAATTGAATGATTGAAATATGAAGGATTTAGCCTTTCCACACCCATGCACCCTATTACATCAAATCATCAATTTTAAAGAATGAACAATCCATAAAAACCATAGGAAAACTAATCAAGGACCAATCAATCCAAAAACCTCAACAATGTCAAACCCCACATGCAAATCCATACAATTAACTATTTATTACACATGTTTTTTATAAAATAAGAGTTAGGGAAGAGTAACATGCCTAAAATACCAAGATATATGAAGAGAAATCAACCCTTGAGCCTAATTGATCAATTTCTTGGAAACTCTAAGTATCTTGATCTTCGAGATTTAAGAGAGAAGAAAGAGTATTTTGATTGTGAATAGTATCTTAATAAAGTCCCAAAAAGGGTTTGAAGTCGTGTGGTCTAAGTGGGGAAGGAGGGAGATTACCAAGAAGCTCTTAATTAAAAGATGAAAACTGATGCGCAATCATTATAAGTGACCTCACAACTCATAGGGTCACTTTATGACTCGTTTATTCCAGTCGTAGTCTGGAGAGTGTCCAGGGCCACCCACATTGGTCTGGTTATGAGTTGCACCATACGACTCATATCATATCCTTAAAACTCGTAAAAAGCTAGTCACAGTCATAGTAGGAACTTAGGATAGTACACTGGTTTCCCTATGATTGGAACACTATGACTCGTTATAAGTCTTGATGACTCGTTGGGTGCTAGTCGTGATCAACTCAGAAACTTAGCCAAACACACTGGTTTGGCTATAATTTGGGTCCTATGACCCGTAGTGATACCTTATGATTCACATGGTGAGTTGTAGTGAGGACAGTAAGTTCAAAGATCAAGAAATTTTTAGGAACCAAAATTTGGGGTGTTACATACTCCCCCCTTAGGATAATTCGAAACCAAATGATAAGACAAGGCTTTTGTTAGCATGAGTTAACATAGAGCACATTCACACTCACCTTTAACAAAGACAAAAAACAAGGGTGTCAAGGAAATCACAACTTTCTTTATCAAATTCGGAAAATTAGAATGGACTTCATGTCCTCTTCAGCTTAAGATTAGCACATACCTTAAGCACAATTATCTGGAATGGTGGATAAGAATGGGTACATGGACTTTATGTCCTCTTCGTCTTTCCAAGTAGCTTCTTTAAACTTTTGGTTCCTCCATAGAACCTTTACCAAAGCCATGTCCTTTGTTCGTAACCAAAGGACTTACAACAACAAAAACAACAACAAACCCAGTGTATTCCCACATAGTGGGGTCTGGGGGGTGGTAAGATGTACGCAGTCCATACCTCTACCTCTAAAGAAGTAGAAAGGCTGTTTCCGATAGACCCCCAGCTCGAGACACGAGATACTAAACATATACATAGTACAACATAGAACAAGAAAACATAACATAAATCTGACACCCGTAGGTAATAAAAACAGTGTAACCAAAGGACTTGCTGGTCCAAAATCTCAATCAGGACCTCCTCATAAGAGAAGAAATCTGAGACACCAACACTTTTTAAAGAAACAACTGAGGAAGTATTACCCACGCATTTTTCAATATCGGCACACGCAATTACAACTCATAATCCACATTTCCAACTCACCTTAATATACGATATGGGCCAACATAAAGGTGACTAAGTTTTCCCTTCCTTCCAAACTGCATCACTCCCTTCAAGAACACCAAATTACCTACATCAAACTCCAAGTCTCTTTGACATACATCTGTATAGGACTTTTGGTGAATTTGGATAGCCTTAAGCCTATCTCGAATTACTTTTACCTTTTTCATATCTTGGTGAACCAATTCAGGACCATACAACCTATTTTTCCCAAGCTCAAACCACCCAATAGAAGACCTATACCTCCTACCATACAACTCCTCGAATGGAGCCATACAGATATTGGAGTGATAACTATTATTATATGCAAAATCTATGAGAGTTAAATGGTCAACGCAACTACCACCAAAATCGATCACATAATGACCTTATAATATTCTCTAAAGTTTGTATCGTCGTTTCCATTTTCCTATCCGTACGAGGGTGGAAAACGGTCTAAGGTTCAGCTTAGTCCCTAAACCTCTCTGAAAGGAACTCTAAAAGTAGACGAGAACTGAGTACCTCGATCAGATATGATGGAAATTAGAGTACCATGCAACTTCATGATCTCTTGAATGAAGAGCTTAGCATAATCCTTTGCTAAATAATTAGTTTTTGTTGAAGTGAGCGGATTTAGTCATCCTATCAATGATGACCCAAATTAAATAAAACTGCTGACGAGACTATGGAGAACCTGTAATGAAATTTATAATAATCACTTCCCATTTCCACATGGGAAACTCAATCTCTTGAGATAAACCACCAGGCATCAAGTGCCCTGCCTTCTCTTGATAATAAACCATACGCTTAGACACAAAATTGGAAACATCTCTCTTTATGTTATTCCACCAATAGATCTCTTTTACGTCATGATACATCTTTGTAAAACCAGGATGAATAGTGTATCTCGACTTATGATCTTGGGCCAAGATCCTCTTTCACAGCACGTCAACATCGGGAACACATAACTTGCCTTGGTACCTCAAGATACCATCACCACTAATCTCAAAAGCCATCACTTTCTAGTAACCTATATCATCCTTGATCTTCATCAAAATAGGGTCAGAGACCTATTTCCCCTTTACCTTAGCTCCAAGAGATGACTTTTCCACCTCTCTTACAATCACTTCACCAGCTTCAAAATACAAGAGACGAACTCCAAGATTAGCCAAATGATGAATATCCTTCACCAGCCCTTATTTCTCCTTATTAATATGAGACAAGCTTCCCATAGACAACCTACTAAGAGCATCAATAACCATGTTAGCTTTACCTAGATTATAGTAAAGACTCATGGCATAGTCTTTGAGCAACTTAAGCCATATCCTTTGGTTGAGATTCAACTCCTTTTAGGTGAACACATATTGAAAACTATTATGGTCTAAGAAGACATCAATATGAACCCCATACACATAGTGGTGCCAAATTTTAAAAGCAAAGACCACAACTAATAATTCCAAATCAGGCATCGAGTAATTCTTCTCATACACTTTTAACTGCCTATAAGAAGGTGCAACTACCTTGCCATGCTGTATCAACACACAACCAAGTCCCACTTAGGATACATCACAATAGACAACAAAACCATCAGTACCTTTGGGTAGGGTCAAAATTAAAGCAAAAGTCAACTTTTCTTTCAACTTCTTAAAACTACCCTCACAAGCATTTGACCACAAAAACTTCACTATCATTTGAGTCAATCTAGTCAACTGGGCTACAATGGAAGAGAAACTCTCCACAAATCTCTTAAAATACCTAGCTAAACCCAAGAAGCTTCGAATATCGATTTGAGTCGTGGGTCGAGGCCACTTCTTAACCACTGCATCATTCTGTGAATCCACTATGATCCCTTCACTATAAATAACATGACCCAGAAAAGTAACAACATTCAACCATAATTCATACTTTGAGAACTTTATATATAACTACTAATCTTTTAAGGTTTAGAATACAATGCGGAGGTGGTCGACATGATCTATCTCACTCTTGAAATACACTAAAATATCATTAATAAATACAATTACGAACAAATCCAAGAACTAATGAAATCCCTAGTTCATAAGATCCATAAACGTTACTGGGGAATTAGTCAAACCAAAGGACAACACCAAAAACTCAAAATAACCATACCAGGTTGGGAAAGCAGTCTTAGCGATATCCACCTCCCTAATATTTAACTGATGGTAACCCGATCGAAGATTAATCCTAGAAAGTACTTAGCACCTAGAAGCTGATCAAATAGATCATCAATCCTCAGAAGAGGGTACTTATTCTTCACAGTTACCTTATTCAATTCACATCTGAATGGAACCTTCCTTATTATGTACAAAAAAAATGGGAGCACCCTACGGAGAAACACTAGGTCAGATAAAACCCTTGTTAAGAATATCTTTCAACTACACCTAGAGTTCTTTCAAATCAACCAGAGCCATTCTATAGGGTAGGATAGAAATAGGACGAGTGTCCGAAAGAAGATCAATACAAAAATTGATTTCCCTATCAGGTGGAACACTGGAAAGATTATTAGGAAACACCTCAGGAAACTCATAGACTATGGGGACAGATTGCAAGGAAGGACTTTCTGAGTTAGAATCTTTAACTTAGACCAATCGATAGAGACAGCCTTTGGAAATCAACTTTTGGGATCTAAGATAAGAAGTGAACCTTCCCTTGGGAGCTAAAGAACTACCCCCCCCACTCAATCACTGGTTCATTAAAAAATTAGAAACTGGCCTTATGGGTCCTACAATCAAGAGACACATAGCACAAATAGAGCCAATCTATCCCCAAGATCACATCAAAATCTAGCATGTCCAACTCTATCAGATCCACTAATATCTCTCTACCACGAATAGATACCACACGACCCCTATAGACTCTTCTAGCCATAATAGATCACCTACCGGAGTATACACAGAAAAGAAATTTGAAATACACTTGGTACCAAAACCAAAATAAATAGACACATAAGGGGTCACATAAGAAATGGTAGATTGGAATCATGTAGATAACATACATCACGAGAAAAAAGGTTTAGCATACCAGTAAAAATATTAGGAGACACCTCAAAATCCTAATAGGTGGTTAGAGCATACAGTTAATTTTGACTATCACTAAAGCCAGAAGTAGCACCTTTTGGTGCCAGAGCTAAAGAAGAAGAAACTAGGACCTTATTAGCCCTAGTAGCAATATCGCCTAAAGGACAGTTCCTATGAATATGGCTAGGATGACCACATCTGAAACAACTATTTCTTTTCTCATCATAAAAGCCATAATACAACTATTTATAAAATCTATAAGAAGGGTGGGATAGAATTGATTGGGCCCTACTGGCTTAAGATTGGGCACCTTGTGCCTTAAATGCACTATTGCTCTAAAAATCGCGATCATCGGATGGCTTAAGATATGGAGCACTAGCCATAGAATAGGAACTAGAATTCCCTTACTTCTTCTTACACCACTGCCTGTCGTCTTTACTACTATTGTGATAGCCTCTACTCTACTCAGAATACTAGGATCTCTTACTCTGCCTCTCCCTAATATCTGCCTGTTTTTCTTCTCATTCTCCACTTATTGTATATACACCACAAGCCTAGATATATCCATGTCACTATTCAGCAAGGTGGCCTTGCACCCCAACACCAAGTCTCGAGATATGACCAAAGCAAACTTCCTCATCTTATCCCTCATGCTATGTACTAGCTCAGGAGCATAACTGGACAACTGGTGAAACTTTAGGGCATACTCTTTCACAGTCATATTGTGTTGCTTTAGATTCACGAACTCCTCAACTTTTGCTCTCCTAACTCCTGAGGCAAAAAAACTATCCAAAAAATAATAAAAAAGTTATCCCACAATGCCAACTCTGCATTACCCCCCCTCGACTGATCCCACTCCTCATACCATTAATACGCCACATCTTTCAACTGGTATAGGGAAAACTCCACACCTTTAGATTTAGAAACATATATCAGACAAAAAATCTTCTCATTCTTATCTATGAACCCTTGAGCATCTTCCTCCATCTTAGAGCCAGTAAAGGTTGAAGGGTTCAGCCTCATCAAATAGACAACCCTAGTAGCCTCAGAAGAACTCATCACTGCACCAGTAAAACCCAACTGACGTGATTGAGATGTCACCAATTGGGTCAACAGATTAAGAAAACAGTGAAACTCAACGTTAGTAATATCTCCTGGAGGTGACTGGACAAAAGTGTCACCCGCTGGAGAAGGATTAATGGGGATTGATTGAACTCCACGAGGTCAATTAGAAGTAGTGACCCTAGACCAAGTCCGAACTTCTTAAGTAGGACAAGACCCATCCATATTTTCTTCAGGCGGAATCGAGGAGTTTCCACAAGCATCAGATTTTCTGGGAGAAATGATTTGAAAAGTGAATATACAGGAATTAGAGAAGATTTCAACACCCTAGACTCTACAGCCCGAAAGTAGATCACAAGAAAGGGAAATATTCCTAAATATCTTATAGCCTCCCCCTTATAAGTATGGCGCGCTAAACACCCATAAAAGAGACTTTACTTGATATGACTTTGTAGACACCCAATGATACCAAACCTAGGCTCTGATACTAACTTTGTCATGACTTGAACCAGGGTCTGGTTGTGACATGTATTTCAAGTCCATCGAGGACTCGAAACCACCCCATTATCCTAGCCAAATAAAATATAATACATCTAGAAGTGGCTGAAATCCAAGCATATACCAAGATAGAAAGATAGTAAGACCAAGGACAACTAAGAATGTCAACATCAATACCCAATCCATAGTACTATCCACAAAGCCTCTAAACAAAACCAAAAACCAATCTAAGTAAGGACATGCTCCCAACGCTGACAATGATAATGTTATTGATAATGAAAACTCTTTAATTCTAGTCTATGAAAGGAAACTGATAGAATGATTAAGTCTTTCAGAGAAGGAAAGATCACCACTTTACCATAAATGACCTACGAACTGAGTCAATCTACATAATCCTACGTAGATAAAGCATAAGTATTTTTGGTGCCTATATTGCATGGTAATAAAATATCCAAATATGGTTAGTGGGTTCAGCACTAGCATATAACTTAGGGATAGGGGATAAAATAATGCCATGTTACATATTTCAAAAGTCATTCAAAGCCAATGCACATAATCATACATATGCATAAATATGTTATATCGAGAAAGGGGACAAGGTTTAGCATAAAGTAAAATAGTATACTGAACTATATAGAACAACCGCCATAACAAAAACCCATGGGCTATATGGGTTTAACTCTCCCTATTGAAAAGGCCCAGTGCGTGTTATCCATATGAAATAGAGGTATCAGAGTAGACCAGGATATGCCCCGACCCTACATCAATCCAAAATTCAAATATATCAACAGTATGTGAACCATGCACACGATCATCAAGACCAAACCTCATATCGACAAGTATGAGTTTCCTATATAAGTCATCCAAGACCCACACCTTCAAGGCTTAGCTACATATCAACCGTTAAGACCAATTTAAATCAAGTTACACACAACCCATTTATTAACCAAATAACCAACCATTATGAAACACCATGGGTATTATCATACCCTTACACTTACAAGCTTATCTCTATGCCATAACAATCAGATTAACTTGGGAAATACCTCGACCCTCTTTGTTCATTAAACCAAATCATAGATAATAAGACTTTCAAAATCCATTTTCATTGTTTATAATTTATGCAATGCAATAACATAGGTAATTAAGTCAAACCAAGTAACAATTTTGCAATTTAAATCCATTTACACAAATGGGTTGAGGAAACACAATTATTCAAAACCAATTCCAATTAAATACATCAATTTAGGGGAAATACCTTGACCCCATTCCAATTTCGACAACCATTCAACCCATTAGATTAAATCATCAATTTCAAAGAATGAACAATTCATAAAAACCACAGGAAAACAAATCAATGACCAATCATTCCAAAACCCTCTACCATGTCAAAAACCATATTCAAATCCATATAATTATCCATTTAAAACATATGTTTTTCATAAAATTAGAGTTGGGGAAGAGTAACATGCCTGAAATAACAAGATTTACGGAGAGAAATCAACCCTTGAGCCCTAATTGATAAACTTATGGAAAACTCTAAGTATCTTGACCTTGGAGATTTAAGAGACAAGAAAAAGTGTTTTGATTAAGAATAGTACGTTAATGAAGTCCCAAAGAGGGTTTTAAGTCACGTGGTCTAACTGGGGAATGTTGAAAATTACCAAGATGCCCTTAATTAAAATACTAAAAATTGATGCCCAATTATTACGGGTGACCTTACGACTCGTAGGGTCTCCCTACGACTCATTCAGTCTAGTAGTTGTATGGATAGTTTCCAAGACCACCCATACTGGTCTGGTTATGAGTTGCACAATACAACTTATATCTAGTCCCTACAACCTGTAACAAACTACTCACAGTAACAATAGGAACTTTGGATAGTACACTAGTTTCCCTACTATTGGAAAACTATGACTCATTACGAGTCTTGACGTCTCGTTATTCACTAGTCATGAACAAATCAAAAACTCAACCAAACATACTGTTCTGGCGATAATTTGGGTCCTACAACTCATAATGATATCCTATGACTCATAGGGTAAGTCATAGTGAGGACAGTAAGCTCAAGGATGAAGAAATTTCCAGGGATTAAAATTCAGGGTGTAACATAAAATAAGATATCTCCTTTATTTTCTCTATTCTTCTTATTCTTACTGTATATTTCATAATACATTATCAGCACGAGTCTCTATTGTCTCAAATTTGAATACTAAGATATGGATAAATATCAAAAAAAGTTATCCAATTATAATGATATTTATTTGATTGATTCTGGCGCAACACATATAATATTCAAAGACGAGAAATATTTTTCTAATTTAAACATGGGTATGATAAATGTTACTATGATTTTTGATAGTGTCAATTTGATTGAGGCCTCGAGAAAAATCATTATAATATTTCCTAAGGGAGCTAAACTCAACAACAACAACAACAAACCTAGTGTATTCCCATATAGTGAGGTCTGTGAAGGGTAAGATGTACGTAGTCCATACCTCTACCTCTAAAGAAGCAGAAAGGTTATTTTCGATAGACCTCCGGCTTGAGACACGGAATACTAAACAAATTCATAGTAAAGCATGGAACAAGATGGCATAACATAACTACGACACACACAAGTAATAGAAAATAGAGAAAAGTAAACAGATTCGTAATAGAGCATGAAACAAGGTATCATAACAAGAATAATACCCCCACCAAGTAATTCCCTACACTAGCGACCCAAATTGACCCTAGCCTTCTGCCCTGATTCATGTCCTCTAGATCTTCCTATCTAGGGTCATGTCCTCAGTGAGCTGTAACTGCTCCATGTCTGCCTAATCACCGCTCCTCAGTACTTCTTCGTCCTACCCCTACCCCGCCTAAAACCATCCAACGCTGGACTCTTACACCTATGAACTGTGGCATCCATGCCCCTCTTATCACGTATCCAAACCATCTCAATCAGACTTCTTGCATCTTATTGTCTACTGGAGTCATACCAAACTTCTCCCTAATAGTATCATTCCGAACTCTATCCTCCCTAGTCAGCCCATATATCCAATGCAACATCCGCATTTCCGCCACCTTCATTTTTTGAATGTGGGAGTTCTTAACTGGCTAACACTCTGCTCCATACAACATGGTCGGATGGACTACCACCCTATAGAATTTGCCTTTAAACTTGGAAGGCACCTTCTTATCACACAACACCCCCGAATTGAGCTTCTACTTCATCTATCCCGCCCCAATACGATGCGAGACATCCTCGTCAATCTCAATGTTACCCTGAATCACGGACCCGAGATACTTGAAACTATCCCTCTTACATACCACTTGTGATTCCAACTTCACTACCACCTCATTCTCCAACCTCACGTCTTTAAACTTGTATTCCAAATACTCTGTCTTGCTCCTACTCAACCTGAACCCTTTAGACTCAAGAGTTTGTCTCCACACCTCTAATCTATCATTTACCCCCTCCCCCCTTCCCCCCGCATCTCATAAATCAAAACTATATTATCTACAAAAATCATACACTAAGGCACCTCTCCTTGAATATGCTGTGTCAACACATACATCACCAAAGCAAACAAAAAGGGACTAAGAGTAGATCCCTGATGCAATCCTATCAAGATAGTGAAATGCTCTGAGTCTCCTCCCGCCGTCCTCACCTGAGTTTTAGCTCCATCATACATGTCTTTAATTGCTCTGATATATGGCACCGGGACTCCACTCACCTCCAAGCATCTCCAAAGCACCTCCCTAGGGACTTTGTCAAATGCCTTCTCCAAGTCAATAAACACCATGTGTAGGTCCTTATTCCTTTCCCTATACTATTCCACCAGCCTCAGTACCAGGTGAATTACATCCGTCGTTGAGCGGCCAGGCATAAATTCAAACTGGATCTTCAAAATAGACACTATCCGTCTCAGCCTTACCTCGACCACTCTCTCCCAAATCTTCATAGAGTGACTCAATAACTTAATACCCCTATAGTTATTACAACTCTGAATGTCACCATTGATCTTATAAAGAGGGATCATAGTACTCTACCTCCAAGCCTCAGGCGCCGTCTTGAAAATTTTGTTAAACAATCCAGTCAACTACCTAAAATCATCCTCACTAGAAAACTTCCAAAAACCTACCGGTATCTCATCAGGCCCCGTCGCCCTACCCCTTCGCATCCTTCGAACAGCCTCTCTAGCCTCCTCTACCTTAAAACGTCTACAATAACTGAAATCTCGACACTTCTTTGAGTGATCCAGCTCTCCTAACACAATAGCTCTATCCTCTTCGTCATTCAAGAGCCTATGAAAATACGACTGCCATCTATTCTTAATGTGGCCGTCCTCTACCAACATTGTACCATCCTCTCCCTTAATGCACTTTACCTGGTCGAGGTCACAACCCTTCCTCTCCCTAGCCTTAGCAAGTCTAAACAACTTTTTCACCCTCCTTTCTCTTGTAACCCTGCATACAAGCTCTCAAAAGCTGTCGTCTTAGCTGCCGTAACTACTAACTTAGCCTCCTTCCTAGCTAACTTGTACTCTTTCCTATTTACCCACTTCTCTTCTTCATCTTTACTCTCAACCAACTTAGCATATACCTCTTTCTTGGTTTTACTTTCTTTTTAACCTCTTCATTCCACCACCAATCCCCTCGATGATGCTCGGCCCAGCCCCTAGAAACACCTAACACCTCACTAGCATTCTCCCTGATGTACCCAGCCACCCTATCCCACATATTATCCATGTTCCCCCTACACTTCCATACCCCCATTCCTGCCAACTTCTCCCCTATCTCCCATGCATTTACTGGCATCAAGCTACCCTACTTAATTCTAAGTCTACACTCCTCACCTCTTCTCTTTCTATCCTTCTTTATACCCAAATCCATAACCAAGAGCCTATGCTGGGTTAAAAGATTCTCACTCAGAATAACCTTATAGTCCTTACACAACCCCTTATCTCCTTTCCTAAGTAACAAAAAGTCAATCTAGGTCTTGGCTATCACACTTCAAAAGGTGATCAGGTGATCCTCCTTCTACGGGAAGCCTGAGTTCACCACCACTAGCCCAAAGGACCTCACTAAATCTAATAGAGTAGACCCCTCTTTATTTCTTTCCCTGAAACCAAAACCATTATGCACATCACCAAATCCTCCCGGTAATGCCCCGATGTACCCATTGAAATCTCCTGCTACAACAATATTTTTCAAGCTAGGCACACCTCTTATTTCCATATCAAAAGCCTCCCAAAACCGCATCTTCTCCTCCCCATCTAAGCCCACTTGCGGCGCATAAGCACTACACACGTTCAGGGTAAACCCTCCAATGACCAACTTAATAGTCATCAACCTATCGCTGATCCTCTTTACCTCTACTACCTGACCTCTAAGCTCTTCATCTACTAAGATAACTCCATTCCTACTCCTCTCGCTCCAAGAGTACCAAAGCTTGTAACTATCTACATCCCTAGCCTTAGACCCTACCCACTTTGTCTCTTTAACACACGCAATATTAATCCTCCTCTTTCTAAGAATCTTCACAAGATCTATGGACTTACCCTAAAGAGTCCCTATATTCGAAGACCCAACCATCATCCTACCATTTCTATCCACACATCTTTCTCTACTGCCCCTGAGGCCAAACCTTGACCCCCCTCCCACCCCCTCCCTTTTCTCTTCCCCTGCCCCCACAACAGCCCCCTGCCATAATCTCTTGGACATGACCCTATCCAACCATCAATGCCTACCACCACTACTAAAAGAAAATATAAGAAAATATAAACAATGATAGTAACAAAGCAGCAGCTGGAAATACAAGGCTCACACAAATTAGAAGAAATGATCAAGAAACAAAACTAAACTCAAATAGGGAGAAAAAACAAAACTAAGGTAAGGACAAAACTAACAGTAAGAAAAATAGAGCTTACTAATGGCCTGGCACCAAGAACAGCCAAACAAATGATAAGGGGTGGTGCAAGTCATGAATACACTACAGTAGACACGTAAGTCAAGATATAAGAGATAGTACGATAAATAATATGAAGCGACATAAGAGGTGACAGTAATAAAGCAACAACAGGAAAAGGAAGGTACAAGTAAAGTAGATGGAATAATCGCAGAAAAAGTATACCACACAAATTAATACTAAGTCAAGCGATGTACTAATCTAGAACACAACTCAAAAACAATCTCCAAACAAAGAAACCATATACTACTACCCACACAAGCAACAGGAAGGGTGCAAAAAAGTGAAATAGAAGCCATAACAAGAGATAGGGACACAAAACAATAATAATATACAGGAAATAAAAAACTTACTGAAGTGGATAAATCCCTAAAAGTGTAGATATCACCGGTACTCCTGGTAGCTGCTGGTTCCGTCAATATGATGTCAAAAATAATTACTGGAGTAAGGTCGCTAGTAAAAGGACTGTTGGTACATTTCTGTAGTGTCGCTGGAGAGTCGCCAGAGTAACATCGGAGAGCCTTCTACAATCTTATCAGTATATGGATGTCTTCTAACCTAAACTACCTGTTTGACCTACCTATTTTTCCGTAGGTGAAACCCATCACTATTGCCGGTGTTGAGTCGGCAGAAATTGTAGTTCCACCAATGACCAGAGTGACAAAACTAAAAGGGAATTTAGGGGGTAAGAGGGGGTGATTACAAAGAGAAATTGGGGGTGAGAGAGATCTGGGGTGGGAGAAAGTTTCAACCTTACCTTTTCCAGCTCAATCGACGCTATCGCCGGCGTCAGAAACTGCTGGTTAGTCAGGGTAGAGCGTGAAGGTGAGCATTAAATGTTAAAGGTGACCATTAGAGAGAGAAAGTGAGTGCTGGAGAGAGAAGGTCCCAAGATAGAGATGGATATTAATATAATCAATGGTCAATACCTTCTCTTCACTTATCAAAAACCGGTCAAATAGCTTAATAAAAGGAGACAACAAGCTTTCACCAAGGGGTTTAAATTTGTTGATCAAGAAATGAAGTAAGAAGAAGAAAGGAAGCAGTGATCAGATGTTATGTAGAAGTTTTGGCTAGAAGCTACAACTAATTTTAACACTTTTGTGACATGGACTCTTGTTTCCTCCCCATTCTTTTTCACTTATCATAAATAATTCTATATTATCTCCTAAGTCATGGAAAAATTCAATGGGATTTAAAGATATTTGTGAAAATGATTATCATATTAAGAAAATTGATGAGATAAATACTGACTATCTTGGTACCATCAAGAATATTTTTGGGTAGATATGTGATATAAAAAAGTTCCCTGCTTTGTCTTCTGATTTGTATTGGACAAAGATTAGTACAATTGAAGCACATTCTATTGAAACCAAAAGTTTATTAATTCAAATACTTTTGTACTTTGGTCTAATCTTCTGGTACATCCTGAATCTATAGTTATGAGATAAATTATAAAAGTTTAAATAGATATCTATTACAAAACTTGAAAGTTCTTTCAAATGGTGAATTTTCCCGTAATGCTTTTTATCTTGACAAGTTAATTGTGAGACCATCACCAACAAAAGTTAGGATTGCGTCCCGCACATTTGGAACACATATATAGGGATATTTGTGGACCTATTAACCCACCTAATGAATAGATACTATATGATCTCATGTGTACCTGTAATGATCTTGCAACTTGGAATTTGTAAAATTATTGACACAAATAATATGATTACGTATACAATTTTGGTCACGACCCAAAACCAAGAGTCATGATGGCACTTGTCGTGGATTAACTTGACAAGTAAGCCTATCACCCAAATTGATATAAAAATAAAAAAGACATAAATGCCCAAGGTAAGGCTTCTAGAATAAAGCGAAACTATACAAATATCATAACAATAAGAAAAGAACCTATCCAAATACCATACATTCCCAAAACCAGGTGTCAATTGTATAAGAACTATCAATACAAATCATGAGTCAAATACATAAAAAATATACACACAGGGTCATCATCTATCTCTGAATACAAATAAAGAGATAACTACTATAGAAAGATAGAGATGAACTTTAGATGCATGAATTTCCAATCACTACCTTAAAAAATTTGAAGGTGCTCAAAATAAACTAATTATAGGTGCACTCGAGCTAGGACATACATTGAAAAGATGCAATAGGCATGAGTATGATCCACCTGTACTCAATAGGTAAAATAGGCCGACCAAGCAAAGTAGTAAGTAAATTTTCACTGTTAAAGATTTTTCATAGCTTCCCAAAGTTATTTATGACTTTCTAGAATTGATAGTTTGGTTATCGGGTAGTACATTTTATTTTTAGAGCCAGTTTCCCATTTAGAAGTCTTCGTCAATCTCAAATGGCTGCCGAGTGAAAAGTTCAATAAAATAATTTTGGATGCAAATTCTGACCATTCCACTAGATCCATATTGATTTTAGGCTAGGTATACCCTTGGTTCCAGTCCCACTGCACCTGAGATTATTTAGACCTATTGGTCGAAAAGTCAAAAATCAGAGAATATGAGTGTGGGACCTTACAAGTGGCCTAAATAACCTTAGATGGAAAATAAAACTTCACCAATGCATCCTAAATGTTTAAATTAGTAGGGCTATATAGTTCATTTGCGAAAAATAGAGTCCGACTGAGTCCGAGGTCAAAAACAAGTTTTGACCTTACGAGCCCCATTTAAGCTCTTATAAAAAGGCCCTTTTAGTCAAATTTTAGGCATTATTCACTTCCTTATGAACCCTATCATCCATATAAAGACTTAGTAGCTTCAAATTTACTCTTGGAGGTAGATTAGAAGATTGTTTAACGTTTATATTTACGATTAACAACAGATTTGAGGTGAGAATCCTTCCATTTCATACTCTAATTTCTTATATTTTTGACCAGAACCAAAAATATCCTGAGGCTTGGTTTTAGCCCCAAATATGCTTACATTGCACAAATTTCTTAAGTGTTTTAACTTCCTAATAGTATTTGAATATTGGGTTGATCTTGTAACCTTGATTTTCATATGTGGGACCCACTTGGCGATTTTGGTGTCCTTTTGCACCCGAAGCACAATGGTACAATATGAGTGTTGATATTCTCATAATAATGCATAAATTATATTTTTGATAGCGTGTATCCTTGGAGAAGCTTATGAGAAAGCGAAGATTGTTGATTCATGAGCTATATTTGGATTCAAGGTAGGTTAGACTTACTTTTGCTAGATTAAGCTTTATTATAGTATGATTTTGATATATTTTTGAGATTGGGATAGGTTTTAGGCATTTTTATGATACATGGTATATTTGGAATTAGTTGAACTACTTGGGCCATTGAACGTTTATAGCGTGGTGATTAACTTATAGCTTAGAACCTTGGCTAGTTGGACTGGTTATCTCACAAATAGTATGAGAATGTTCTAGTTGTTGTAATTAGTTAGGAGTGACCTTGTTCACTCACACTAAGATTAATTTGACCTTAGATATATTTAGTTTTGAAATTTTCCTTAGATGCCTTGAATGAACTAAGAGTAATACTTAAGAAAGAATTATACCATAAAACGAGTATGGATTGTTAAACCTCTAAGACATGATGTATATTAATCAGTCTAGTCCCGGGTAGAAGTTAGACTTGAATGGATATTTTGGGATGTTATAAGCGGAACATGACCTTATTAATATTGGATTATGTAATTTTTTAGTGACCTAGATATTTGTTAAGAACCTAGAATATGTTTTTGGAATGTGATGGTTAAACCCGGTAAATGGGTTATTCATGATGATTGACTTTGGAAATAATGTGCATGTTTGATTGTGACCTTATTGTCACCACTTGAATAGCAATATATAGTCTTGTAAGTTGAATCCACGATTATTCTATCACTTAATCAATTGGCTCAATTTACTATTGAGTCTTGGATTATGTTATGATTCATATTATGTTCAAGCCTAGTGACTAAACTTATGTTTGTTCCAAAGAACCCCTTTGTGCTAGTATTGTGAAGCATGCTTAATAAAGGATATTCTAGAAAGTATAACCATGGCTTGTTATTGACCATGATAATAATCATATTAAGCCCAAAAATGTGTAGAATGTTCTTACCATTTGTAAACAAATGCTCATATCTTATCTTACTTCTTTTCCACTTTATTCTTCATTAGGATTACATTTGTTATTGATATGGCTATGTATATATTCATATTGAAGTTATGGTATTATTATTCCCGGTAAGATCGGAGGATATATTGATGTTACGATGATGCCTAATAAATTTGACAGAGGTATTGATGCTATCATGATGCATGAAAAAGACGAAGGATATATTGATGATATATTGATGCCTGGAAAGGCCGAAGGATATATTAATATTATGATGATTCCCAGCAAGGATGAAGGATATATTAATGATATGTTGATACCTAGAAAGCCAGAGGATATATTGATGTTATGATGATGTCCGACAAATTCGTAAGAGGTATTAATGCTATGATGATGCCCGGTAAACTCAGAGTATATATTGATGTTAAGTTGATGCTATGTATGGTAAGCATATGTATATACATATATATGTATATGTGTGGTTATGACCTTGTATGAATATTCCAATATGTGCATTGGGGATATGATGTTTTTCTTGGGAAGTTGTCTATAATTCTCTACTATTAATCACTTGTTAAGCGGCATGGCTCTTGTTAATTCTAATTATTGAATATAATTATAATATTCCGTATAATGAGTTAAGATGAATTGGTAAGTGTAATCATATGTAAAAATAAGGATTCACCTAGTGGATATATTTGGCTTGAATAAATGGAATAATTGTGGAATTTCGTCTTGAAAATGAATTATGTGATAACTAGTTGCATATATAAAGTGGTTATGTTACTAGATGGGTCGAAGTCTAGAATACTAGTTGGTGAACTTTGTTTAGTTAAAATATTCTAACTAGTAATTATGTTTATTAAATGTCTAATGAAGATAATATACTTAGCATTTTTTATGATTAGTGATATGGATGCCTAATATGTAACGTCGTTGGTTGCTTAATTGTTCACTTAGAGATTTATGGTGTCAACAATTAAGATGCTTGTTTAATAGATAGATAAGTGTGTTTGATAACATGTAAACTTTTCTTATATGGTGACTAGTGCAGCTATGATAACTAGGAATGAATTTTTGTTAAATGGACTATGGCTTAGTAGTGCATCATGGCTAGATATGGATGTTAGCTACCTAGTTAATGGTAATTAGTTGCTATTTCTTGAACAGGGAAATCTCTATAGAATCAGCAAGGATAATAAATGAAGGTCCTAATGACTAGTGGATTAGTAACTTGATAAAGAGTACTTGGGTTATTATAAATGTGTACATATAGTATACTGATGAGTTAGATATCTAAATGGCTTTATGAGTATGATTGTGAGTACTTGAAATATTTTAATTTAATGGTGGTAATTGATGATAATCATAAACTTGGCAATGACCGTTTATACCAAATTAGTAAACCATGGACATTGATGAATTGGTTATATGATTATATACTTGGTGATTTGATTCTATAGTGTACTCTTCGATGGTATGGGACATTAGGATGAGTTTCTTTACTTTTTGTTCTTTTGGGTGTACTCCCCGGTGGTATGGGACGCCGAGGTTGGTTCGTTTACTTACTCTTAATGAATGTTTGTATATCATCTTGGTCTTTATGCAATTATGATTGAATTAGTGACACTTTATATTTTGGAGCATTCACTTCTTATGTATAAAGGTATTGGCGCATGACGAATGGATATGTTGTAGTATTGTTCTAGTTTGATTATGTATTATATTAGTGATGACGAAGATGATTTAGGTTAGATTCTGCACCTTGACTTAGAGATATTGTCTTACTTTATATCATCTTTATATCATTATTTAGCTCAGTCGGCTGATGATGCCTACTAAGTACCCATTGTTTTGGTACTTATATTACACTTTTGTACCTTTTTGGTGCAGGCCTGAGTATTAGTTGTCTTCACTGAGCTGAGTTCATTCAGTGTTGATCTTCCAGAGATGCGGTGAGCTCTTGGAGTTTCGAGTCGCCCATTTTCCTCCTATCTTTATTCCATCTTTTGTATTCGACATAAATGTATAAGACTGTTTAGACTTTGAGTTGTATTTCCTATTGTCAAACTTAGATGCTCTTGTACTGATATTACCAGTTCATGGGATTGGTATTCATGTTATGGATTCTTTAGTTTATTAGAAGACTGCATTTATAATTATGTTTATTTATTTGGTCAATGTTAGACGTTTCTACCAGAGTAACCCATTGGCTTAGCTCTAGGTTATGTTGTCGGCTTACCTACTGGTGGGTTTTAGTAGGTGTCATCATGACTCATAAATTAGGTCATGACAAATTGGTATCAGAGCCTAGGTTTCACCGGTATTGTTGGTACAAGATCAAGTGTACAATAGAGTCTTGCAGATCGAAACATTGATGAATGTTTCCTATCTTCGGTAGGCTATGTGACATTCATAGGAGTCACTCACTTTTTTTCATTCTTATCGTACTAAGAGTTTGAGTTAGTTTGTAGTATATTTTATTGACTTTACTCTTTCGCGGATGCCAAGGAGACATGTTACCTCTATGCGAGATGAGGGTCCCAAGATCAGGCGCATGAATCCTGCTCCTATTTGTAGATGAAATAGAGGTTGAGGAAAACATCGGTATATGTCCCAGCTAAGGGGAAGGATAGGACGCCTTCCCTAAAACCTATCCCTTTACCTACTAGAGATTCCTCCGCCATAACCATTTGTGGGCAAGGAACCAGCCCAATCTCCACCAGGTTTTATTTCTTCTTCATTACTTTGAGATGCCCTGATTCAGATACTGAGTATGGTTGGTGGTGTACCATTATATGGTTCACAGTCTATTGGGATCGGGGCGCAACCTATATTTGCAACTCATAGAATTGAGATTCCTCTATTATGGTAGTCATTCATTCGGAAGTTGCGCCGCTGGTTTTGACCCAGCCTATTATGTTTGCTAATTTACAGAAGATATAAAGTAGATTTTCAAGGTTGGCCCCACATAGGTTTTATAGTTCTCATGAAGAGAATATATTTAGGTTTCTTACTACTTGTGAGGATAGGCTTCGTGGTTTAGGCCTTGTTGAGACTCGTGGTGTGGATTCCATCATATTTTAGTTATATTTGTTTGCTCATCGCTGGTGGAGGAGTTTCACGAATTCTACAACAGTTGCATCTTCTCCCTTATCATGGACTATGATGACCCGAAGCTACCCCACTAGTTGCGACAACAGTGTTTACGGTCACAATTTACCATAAGCTAACTCATAGGCTGGTACCGGCTGTGAGCATTGAATAATATACTGAAAATAAACATATGCGAAACAACTGAATAAATCCATAAGGTTCAAATATTAAAAATACAATTTAAATTATAAGTTTGAATGTCTAATGACATACTAAAAAGAATTATCAAACAACTGATAAACTGACTAACTGTCTGAACGATTGAAAACATCTGAAAGCCTTTAAACTGACTGAAGAGTTGATGGGAAAGGCCCCAACTAACTCCAAATTGAACTAACTGAAAAGAAATGCAGAAATACTAAAATAACATAACAGGTCCTCAACATATGAAGACTCACCACAACTGCTGCTGCTGATAAGCTAAACTGTCTTAGTACGGTTAGGAAGTTGAGAGTCCGAACCTATGATATAAGGCATCATAGTGCAAAGAAGGTATAAAATTAATACTTTGAATGTACTAGTATATGCGATGAGGTTAGGCTGAAATACATAGGATTATGTGCATGAAATAATGACTGACTGAATAACATGAGATAACTGATGCATAAATTTGTGAAATCTGTATAATGTAAGAATGCATGACCTAGTGTATAAATCAATACTAAAATAGTCTGTAAACTGAAATACTAAAATTTGGTAACTAAATAACTGATGAACTGTATGCTATGGTCAAGCAAATCTTAACTGAATACAGTACTGAATACTAAACTGAGACTATGGGAGGTATCATCTCAACGACATGCCTTATTTTGAGCTAATTGAGGTCCAACCTGTTACCCAGTTGGAAGGATGTCAGTACCGTACCACGGGTACTAACGCTGGCTGTGTAGTTCCATTAAATTAATATACCGAGGGACTAATGAGTCACTCTCATCTAGAAGGTGCTCTAATGAGATATGTTTTATCCTCAACTAGCAGGTAAAAATGCTTTATCAACCCTCAACTAGTAGGTTGATATCTTTAACCTATGCTGGCTATGTAGTTTTGTAATTAAGGGGCTGCTACTAAAGGTCACACACTCTTCTGGAAGGTGAGGCCCCATCTTTGGTTTGCTCGGTGATAAATCCTACTCCCAACTGAATAACACTGATTAATGGACTAAACTAAGCTTACCGAGCAAATAACTGGGCATGATAACTAACTTAATGACAACACTCATGGTTTATCTGAAACCATTCTGAAGAAGCCAAAATTATGTAAATATCTAAGTATCCGGTGTTCATATCCCTCCAACCCGGAATTGAAGTATCCATAAGGACATGTAAAGCTTTAAAACCCATAATAAAGGATCATTGCTCAAAACCAAACATTTAGACATGTCATCAAACACATGGAAAACATGAACTTAAGCTTGGGAATGGGTAAATCATATGAAAGAAAACATAGTTACAATACTAAAACCATGAATTAGGGATTTAACATGACGATTTCAATACTCAAATCATATAAGGGCTCATTCCATCGAAAAACACTTGTAACATAACTTGTAATAAAAATCAATAAAAACTTCATGGAGATAATTCATCAGAAACATGTAAAAACTCATAATTTTATATCAAAAAGGGATTCTTGGATTCCATTGGTTTAAAGGGCCCATCGATGAACATCAAACATACCTTAACTCCTTAAGCTTGAAAGAGAAACACAATCTTAATGCTTTTCTTGAGAGTTCTTGGATTTGGGAACTTGATTTCTTGGTATTCTTGAAGAAAAGGAATGAAATTGATGAACTTGGGGAATGATTAGGGTTTGTTTTTTAGAGGAGAATTGGAGAAAAATGGGCATATAATGCCTTAACCGATATTTTAATTCGTGTTCTTACAAATTGGATTAAAGGATAAAGACTCAACTGTCCCTCAGAGAATTAAATTTGCAACTAGAACGCATATTAAATTTAACCACGACACGATGAAGGGTTCAACGTTATACCCACTGCGAGGTGCCACTATCACGGTGAGGTTCTGGAATTGAAATCCAAACACGACCCAATCCCTGTCCAAAAAATTTAAAAAATACCTGATACATGCTCCTTACACCCCCGAACATGAATTAACTTAAAAACCTACATCTCGGGGTCAGGAAGACCCATATAAAAATCCTCATAGTTTAGAGGCCAAAAATATGACTAAGTCCCCAACACTTAGTGATTTTTTCAGGCTTTAAGCCTCTTATACATGCAACTAGGAGCTAAAATAAGCTAAGAAAAGTATTGGGTATTACATGGACTTAGTTCTCTGAGATGTTCTTAGAGAAGTATATACCGCAACCTTAGAGAATAACTAAGGGATCTGTTCTCCAGACTGGAGTGGGGATCAATGATAGTCGTCGAGTATGGGCCCTATTTTAATGAGTTGGCAGACATGCGACTTTTATTTTATACACTGAGTATGAGAGAGTTTGATGATTTGTCAGAGGGTTGAAGCTCCCTATTCGGATGGCTACTTTGAGTCTAGCTACTGTGACTAGGATATTTGCTGAGGTTTCTAATCATGCTAGAGTGATGGAGGAGACGCACAGGAAGAATCATGAGGGTCATGATAAGAGGCCTAAATTCCAAGGTAGATTTAGTGCTTCCTTCTTTAGAGGTGGTGGTTCTCATGTTGGATATACTTCGATTCCATCTTCTTTTCTCAACCTTAGAATCAGCCCAATCGACCAGTTCAGAAGGCTCTTCAGACTACTGGCGGAGGTTAGTTTTGTGCTAGTGGTCGCCCTAGTAAGGGCAGTGATCAGTCCTCGAGGGGTTCATTTTTTAGTTATTCTAGATGTGGTGGTTATTCTGGTTTGGTCAAATTTGTAAGTTCTGGTTCTACTTGTGACTCTTGTTTTACTTATTGGCTTCTGGGACATTTTTTCCAAGATTTTCCTAGTCGTAGGATGATGGTTGTTTCATCCTAGGGTGCTGTTCCTATTAGGGAAGTTCACCCCTCAGGTAGAGGTGGTTTTCAAGGTTGCAAGGGTGGTTATTAGGGTGCTCGAGATGGTAGTTACGCAGATAGGACTGGAGGTCAATTAGGTGCCCAGATAATATGGGGTAGAAACACAATACTTTTGATGCTTAAAAACATTAATTTATGCATGAACTTAGGTTGTTTTGTTAGATATGATGCACTTTGGTGTGAATTGTAGGTAAAATAGGGTTATAACATTATTTGACTGAAAAGATAAGAAAAAGACCTAGAAAAACCAACTCCAATCAGTATACGAGTTACCCCTTGAGTCGTAACCATTTGGTACAACTCGGATTCTGAATCATATAAGGAACAAAACAAAATCCAAATTGAGAAACCAAGTATTAGAAAGAAACGAATCAAGTATCCCAGTCGTAATCTAGGATAAGAGTCATATGCTAAATCCATGAGCATAACAAAATCCAAGCTACTATCTAAGAATTGAAGTATCAGAAGGATACATGTTTGAAGTTTGAGTACAACTCATATAGGGATGTCATATGCAAACAAGTGTTCAAAGACCAGAAAAGACTGAAGTCCTAGGTGGATACGGATGAAGGATACGAGTCGTATCTGTAGTTATGATTCATAAGCCAATGTTGTAAGCTGAGCAGAGAACTGAAACCATGGGAAGATTAGATATTGGTTCGATTACAATAAGGCAGGGTATGACTCATAAGATGAGGATGCGAGTGAAGACCGAGTACCAACTGCCAACTTAACTCTACCTTTCCTATTTTTACTAGGATTTATGTTATTTTAAGATACTATAAATACCCTAGGGTTTATATTTTATTAGGTTATGTGTTGTGACATTCTTTTACACGTTTTTACATATTATTACATACTTTTACAATTGTTCTAGAGATTTTAGGGTTTTATTCAATTAAAGACTGTGGAGTTTATTCATCTTATTCTTGTGTAATTGATTTTATGTCTTCTTCATTGATAATCATAGTTTCTTGCATAAATATGAGTGGCTAATCTCCTTAGCTAGGGGTGTGGGAACCCTAGCAGATTAGCTACATAGATTAAGTGTAAGACTCAATGGATCTAGGGTTTCTACATTTATCTTAATTCTTCTTCACAATAATTATCCTCAAGTAGCTGCAACATCTTGAGATTTCCTGTATTCTCATCCATTTGATAACCAAGAAGCTTGCAATTAGGAAAATAACATTAAGATAGTGATATGATAACCAAGTATAACTGAGGCCATATCAAGGGGAAATAAGGCGACACCCTGAGACGATAACCAAGTCAAAAAGGGTTAAATTTATCTTCTAAGCAGGAGATAATAACTATCTTGTAGGTTTTGCATGCAGAACAATAGAATAATTGGGTTGAACACGAGAAATTTATGCACTTGAGAAGCCAGGAGGAACACAGACCTAGCGTCTATCTCATATTGATTTCAACTCGGTAACACTCAAGAATTGGTTACTATTTGTAATTGATAACTAAATCCCCTATTTACTTTCCTGTACTGGTTGTGGATTACATCAAGGAAAGCAAGTATTCATGTTTTCCCTATGGTATCAATCCCAACCTTATTGGGTTACTATATTTACAATCGACCGCATTATACTTCTAGTGGAGGTGTAGCTTTGGGCGACATCAAATTTTGGCGCCGTTGCCGGGGAAGACAGTTTGAGTAGTGAATTGAATTGGTGAATTTCATAGGTTTTTACCTTTTCCTTTTGATTTTCCATATGCCGGTGTATGCCAAGTAGGAGTAGAGGCGAGCCCTACTCGTTTTTGATCCAGAGACACAAAAAATCCATCAAACACCTAGAAGGATATCAGGACAAGTTTGTGATAGGGTGCAATATCCCCCACCTATGGACCCAAACTTGGAACTCCTGTGTGGTTCATTAGATCCGCAAAGTATTGCAAACATACAAACACAACAACTGTTGGAGCAAGAACGTAGAGAAGCAGAAGAAGCTAGACTTGCTGCAGAGGCAATAGTAGCTCAGCAAGGATTGGTACAACTGAGACAGGTTGTTGATCGTCGAGTTTAGAGAGGCAGGGTGTAATACCCAGTATTAAACTTAGCTTAATTCACCTCCTATCATTTGTACATAAGACTTATAGCATGGAAATTTAACCAAGTGTTGAGGGACTTAGTCTCATTTTGACTTCCTTTAACTTCAAGAACTTTTAAAGTGGCTTTTCCAACCCTGAGACCTAAGTTTTTGAGTTGATTCATGTTCATAGGTGTAAGTAGTATGTCTCAAGTGAGTTTAAGATTTTTTAGACGAGGACTGGACCTCATTGGATTTCCCCAAAATAGTAGCCCACCGCAATTTCACCGCTTTGCGGTGGCTATAGCGATGGCTGCCTTGGCGCATCACGGTAGAGTGCAAAATAACAATTGTAACTTTCCAATGACTCACTGCGATTACACCGCGTTGTGGTGAGTATAGCGATGGGGGAGTCACCACATCATGGTGAGGCCTTAAACGACATTCTAGTTACAAAATTTAATTTCCAGGGGCAGTTTAGTCTTTTTTTCATGCCCCTACATCGTGAAAATAGAAGATTTAATCCCATTATAAGCAAAATATGCTCTTTATTCACAAAATTCCTCTCCAAGAAACCCTACGTATTCAACTTTAACTCCAAGAAAATCCAAGGTTTCACCATTTCTTTTTTAAGATAACCAAGAATTCGAGTTTTGGGTTCAAGAACGTCAAGAAGAAGCTTCAAAACAACATTAGGAATTCACAGTTCAAGCTTCTACATTTAATTAATCAAATAAGGTATATGGGGTTATGAATAAGGATACTCCTTTCATCCTTGTGCCCAAAACTAGCTATTAAAGATGAATTTACATGAATTTATATGATTTTTAGTTTAGGGTTTATACCCAATTATCTTTACTTAAAGATTATGATGTTATAAGTGATTCAAATGTTGAATTGCATATCTACTTCCACATCTTTATGCGTGTGACTTGATTTTGGAGATTGAGAATTGAATTTCAATATCTTGACTAGAATTGTTAAAGAATTTCAAGATTTCTATTATTGAGCATGAACTTTGTGATTTGACATAAGTTTCAAGAATGGGTTTGAAGCATAAGTTTAATTCTTGATATTTCAAGAAAGATGATGTTTAAGCAAGATTTGATCTTTTGATCCTCAACTAAGATATGGAATCCACTTTATAGTTTTGATTACAGTTTAAAGTAAACATATGCATAACTAGTTTTCATTGTAAACCCTTATGCTAGTTTTAAAGTGGATTTCCTACAGAATAAGTATACAGATTAAAGGAAGTAGTATTTAGCACTGAGTTGGGTATGTGTCCTAGTTCACATACCCAAAAAGTACAAGCCAACGTAGGTTCAAATTATCAAATTATTCCCATTTATATGGATACAGATACAGATTGTGATCACTTAGCTCAAGTTATACTCCTTGGCAAGAGTATGACACCTCTCCCCTGCATGAGGTTTTCCCCTTAGGGGAACTAGACGTTGGACACTATGACGCTCACATAATGTATGTAGGTTAGAAGAACCTCACCAATAGAAAAGTCTAACAAAAAAAAATAACAGTACAACTTTTAGAAACTATGTGGGGTCTCACAAATTTACTCAGATGTTGCCTTACATGAGAAATCAATTATCAAATTTTAGTTTTCAGTTTTCATATGATAAAGGTGAGTCCTTCTCACTTTGCCTGCATAATTTGAAAATAGAACAAGAGTAAAGATTTTTAGAACTAAGTATGGTAGCTCATGAGATTATTTTTATGCTTTACTACTCATGATTTACGATTTGACAGTTTTGATAAATCAAGCCATGATGAGTCACTCACACTTAGCATGCAATTTCCTTTTTGAAAGTTTGCTTGAATATTGCCGTGTTGTTTAACTTATGCATTTACCCCCATATGCTCATTATATTCTAAAAGTACTGATCCACATATATGTCTGTGTGCTACATTATTTAATAATGTAGGTCCAGGTGCTCAATTCCAGCAACATGATTGACTGCGAGTATCTCAATCTACATCCTAATAGTTGGTGAGTCCTTATGGTTCGGGGACCTAGCAATTTAGATTTTTAGCTTTATGAGTAGTTCATTCAGTCATTTTCAGTTAGATCAAGTCAGCCGGGGGTCTGTCCCAACAACTCTCTAGTTAGTAGTGTTAGAGGCTTGTCCGACTATTAGATACATTTTAGACTTACAGTGTTGGTTGTTCAGATTTCCTAGTTAAATACTTTCAGATTCTATGTTCACTTAAACTCAGTACAGTTTAGATGGTATTTTAGTATTTTGCATTCTTATATCTCCTCTACTTTGAGTTAAGAATGAGTAATAGGCTTACAGGGTTAGCTCGGTACTATTTGTAGTTCAGAGCATCGTATGATGTCTTGAGACCCCTTTTTACGGCATTACTAACTTGGTATCAGATCCTAAGGTTTAAAGAGTCCTAGGGAGTCAGATAAGCCATATTACGTAGAGTTTCGATCATAGGTGTGAAGAACATCACATTTATGAGAAAGAGCCTACAAAACAGTTTAGAAAATCATCCTTTCTTTTAATGATCTATCGTTCTTATAGTTGACTATGTCTGCTTTTAACTTATCCTATTATGTGACAAAATATGCCTCCTCGTCGAGCTAATGCACTCAAAAATAATAAGCAGACACCCCAGCCTGGTGACCCTCTAAATGAGAATGTATCTCATGCTGAATTTTAGGTTGCCTTTCAAGCATTGGCCCAAGCTATGACTGCCAATGTTTAGGGCAACCATCAGGTTGTAGTCCCACTTCAGTAGAATGGTGATTTAGCTGCAGCAAGGATTCGTGACTTTATAAGAATGAATCCACCTAAATTTTTTGAGTCGAAAGTAGGTAAGGACCCACAGCTACACCTAGATAAGGTGAAAAAGATTATCCAAATAATACATGTTACTGAGGAGGAGAGGGTAGAATTGGTATCCTATAGGATGAAAGATGTTGCTTATGATTGGGTGGTTATGTGAAAGAATGGTAGAGGTGAGAATCCATCCCCCATGAGTTGGCAGGTGTTTAGGATGTGTTTCTAGATAAGTTCTTTCCGTACAAGTTGAGAGAAGCTAAGATAGAAGAGTTCATAAACATGAGGCAGGGCTCTATGATAGTGAAGGAGTACTACCTTAGGTTCAACCAGTTGTCTAAGTATGCCCCCGACTTGACAGTTGATCCTAGATCTAGTATGAGTAAGTTTGTTACTAGAGTGTCTGGTTTAGTAGTCAAGTAGTATAGGACTGCCATGATTATTGGGGATATAGATATTGCTAGATTGATGACTCATGCTCAACAAATTTAGGCAAAAAAGTTAAAGGGCAGAGAGAGGAAATAAGAAATGTAAAATACGACAATTTGAGTATAGCCAACCAAGGTTTGGATAGGGAGATTATTTGAAGTCTTAGGGTCGCTTATTTATGACAACACCATCTTTATCTAGTGCTCCCGCACCTCGAAACTGGAGAAAGTTATGGGGTAAAACTTATATGTCTAAGTCTCAAAGTAATGTGGGTAGAAGGACCAATTATCTAGCATATGCTAAGTGTGGTAAGAATCATCCTGGAGAGTGTTTGTTGGGTCATAAAGGTTGTTATGGATGTGGTAAGTTGGATCATGGAATCAATGAGTTCCCGTATACTAAGCAGGGAGGCTGAGATATTCGTCCTCAAACTCAGGCTACTTGTGCACCAGACCCTCCAGGTTGCCCCGCCCCTCTGTAGGGTACATTATCCAGTACCAATACGATCAATTCCAAAATAAATTCTATGCTTTACAATCTCGTCAGGAATAGGAGAGTTCACCTAATGTTGTTATGGTATGTTTCATGTCTTTTATCTTGATGTTTATGTGTTGTTAGACCCAGGGTCAAATATCTCTTATGTGACCCCATTAGTTGCAGTGAATTTTAAAGTAGGTCCTAAAAAGCTTTCTAAACTCTTCCTAGTTTCCACCCTAGTGGGTGAGTCAATTGTTGCAAACGAATCTATAGAAAGTGTCCTATCACTGTCCTTCATAAGATCATATTAGCAAACTTAATAGAGATAAACATGTTTGATTTTGACATTATTCTGGGTATGGATTGTATCCATTCTTGTTATGCATCTATAGATTGTCTCACTCGGGTAGGGAAGTTTCAGTTTCTTGATGATCCAGTCTTTGAGTTGGTAGGTAATTCAGTGTCTCCCAAGAGTCATTTCATGTCCTATCTTAACGCCAGAAAGTTGATATCAAAGGGGTGCATTTACCACTTAGTTTGAGTCACGGACACTAAGTTTGAGACTCTAATAGTTCAGTCAGTCCATGTGGTTAATGAGTTTCTTTAGGTCTTTCTCAAATATATACCAGGGGTACCTCCCGATAGAGAAATAGAATTTGGTATTGACTTTCTTCCTGATACTCATCCCATCTCCATTCCTCCATATCGTATGGATCCAGCCGAACTTAAAGAGTTAAAAGAGCAGCTTAAATACCTCTTAGATAAAGGTTTCATAAGTCCATGTATATCTCCATGGGGAGCTCCTTTCCTATTCGTGCAAAAGAAAGATGGTTCTCTGTGAATGTGCATTGACTATTGTCAGTTGAATAAAGTCATAATCAAAAGAAAATATCCTCTTCTTAGGATTGATAACTTATTTGACCAGCTCCAGGGTGCAATTTACTTCTCTAAGATAGACCTTAGATCCAGCTACCACCAGCTTAGAGTAAGGGAATTTGATATTCCAAAGACAACTTTTAAAAACCGTTATGGCCATTTTGAATTCCTAGTCATGTCTTTCATGACAACAAATGCCCCAGCAGCTTTCATGGACTTGATGAACAGAGTGTTTAAGCAGTACTTAGACATGTTTTTCATAGTCTTCATAGATGACATCCTTGTCTATTCCCGTAGTGAAAATGATCATGTAGACCACCTCAGAATAGTATTGTAAACTTTTCGAGATCATCAGTTATTCGCCAAATTTAGTAAGTGTGAATTTTGGCTAAGATCAATAGCTTTCCCCGGTCATATTGTTTTCGGTGATGGAATTAGAGTTAATCCCCAGGAAACCAAAGCAGTGAGAAATAATCCTAGACCTATATCTCCGTCAAACATTAATAGCTTCTTAGGTTTAGCTAGATATTATTGATGATTTGAGGGGTTTTCATCCATTGCGTCCCCTATGTCTAGATTGACTCAAAAGAAAGTTAAGTTTCAGTGGTCAGATTCCTATGAGAAGAGTTTTCAGGAGTTGAATACTCGACTCACTTCAGCCCCAGTTTTGACCATGCCAGATGGTACAAATGGATTTATTGTCTATTGATATGCTTCTAGAGTTGGTTTATGTATGAGGCATGGTTTAAATTTAAGAAGAAGTTGAGCATAGTACCAAATCACATAATCATAGGATCTAACTTGTCTGAGATCTTCTATCGGTCATTGAATGATAGCTCAAGGGCTATGATAGATACTATTTTGGGGGAGGGCATTTTTGCTTCTTTGCTAGGAAGTTGCACTAGAAATGCTAGATAATATTTAAATTACCAAAAGAGGATGTCATACTTGAGATTTGGAATGTGGTGGTGGTACTTATGCCATTGGAGCAACAAATACGTCTGGAGTAGTGAATGACATGGTAGCACAAGAGATTGCACAACTTCACAAAGATATTGGGTTTCTTACAAAATAATTTGCATCAATGGGTGCTAAGAAGGTGTATATAGTAGTGGCATATAGGTCGACCTCCAAACCCTTCGATATCGAATCTAAAGAAGAGGCAAAGTATCTTGATCGTAGATTGGTAGATTTTTTAGCACAAGGGAAGAGGAATCAAGGTTAGAACTATTATAATGATAGATACAGAGATAGGAGAAGAGATAGAAATGGTGATTAGCGATATAAAGATGGCAATTAGGAGAAGAGTGAAAAGTATATTCCACCAGGGAGTTGAGATACAAATTCCAAAATAGAGGCACTCCTGGCCAAGCTGGTCAAAGGGCAAGAAAGTCAAGAAAACTGCTTGAAGGATATAAAAGATGATTTGTCAGGGTTGAACCAGAAAGTTGGGTCATAGTCTATGAGCAATAATTAGGTCAGATGTCAGCCACAGTAAATCAGAGACAACCTAGCACTCTTCCAAGTAATGCCATGGTAAATTCCAAAAATGATAGTCAATGCTATGCCATTACCACTCAGAGTGGTAAGTTTAATATAGATCCACTTGTACCCATATCTGATGAGAAGAATAGTGAGGATTAGCCAATTGATGTTGGAAGCAGTAGCAAGAAGAATGAAGGAGAAGAAAAGGCTACAGAGCTTATGCTGAAACCTATTCTAAGACCACGTCCTTCCTATACGCAAGGACTGAGAAAGAAATAAGAAGAAGGTAAGTATCAGAATTTTTCGTCTATGTTAAAATGTCTAACTGTCAATATACTGCTTGCAGAGGCACTGGAGAAACTTCCAGGATATGTAAAATTCATGAAAGATTTGATCACCAAGAAGAGGTTAGTTAGTTATGAGCCTGTTGACAATATTCATCATTGCAGTATTGTAGTCACTAGATCCTTGGTAGGTAAAAAGGAGGACCCTGGTACTTTCACAATACCTTGCACTATTGGGTCTTTCAACTTCACTCGGGCATTATGTAATTTGGGGGCTAGAATTAACATTATTCCCTTTTTCTGTATTCAAGCAGATGGGGTTGGGAGCTCCCAAAAAACCCACCATGAGACTAGTAATGGCATACAGGACAGTAAAGAAGCCTATTGGTATCCTGTTGATACACCCAAATTATACCTCTCTTACGAGAGAGTAACCGGCCGCTGTCAACTATAGAACCCAACTAGGTCGGGGTCGAATTCCACAGGGAATATGATGCTAATTAAGTTGTATGCAGACTAGTTGACTTTTAATTATTCGTTTCCACAAAAAAAAAAAGGGAATTTTATTCAGTTCACAAATTAATGCTTTCAGTTTAACAAGATGAAATATATGTAGTAGTATTCAAATTAATATAAATAGGAAGCTAGGGTTATGTCCACCTTGTAGTTTTCAATACTTTCTAACTATGGGCTTTACAAGTTCATACATGCATCATGCTTACAGAGAAATATATTTTATCTAATAACATAATCCTAGCATTTCTCTACCATCAAGAACTAATTCACTTTAGTTCTCTCAAATCAAAAGTGTTCACAAAAATAATACAAAATCTTCAAGTAGTTAATTCTGTTAAGGCATTAACATATGAAATAGGGGTTGAAAATCCTATTTTCTCGTCACTACTCTCTTTTCCGAACCTCAACCTTTCTATCGAACAAGTTGAGTTTTAAGGCACATCCTCTATGTTTGCAACTACGAGAATTCAAGATAAACAAAGAGAGTATGATATATGCAGATCAATACATGATGAATTCAAAAACCCAAAGTAATTGATTGTATGTTACAAGGCTTCCATAACCCTAACAAATAAAATTAGCTACTGATGAATAAAATAGGAATCACAATAGAAATATTCATCATACCAAAAAGTAAACACAATCTTGGCGGAGAAAATGAAGGAGCATTTCTCCCTTGGTGCTAAGCCTCCACTCCCAGTGCAAAATTAATACAGAATAATGAATAATAATAAAAATTCAGCATCAAGTCTTTTTAGTAATCTTTCCTCTCATAATATCCTTCTAAGTCCCTAAACTAATTATAAATGACAAATTAGTCTTGGACATAGTTTCAAGGCACCACATTTGGTCCAACAAGCTAATTTTTTCTTGTGTGATTTGTCATCCGCAATACGTAGTCCCATTATGTCTATATCTACCTCATTAACACCTGAAATCATGCTAATCACATAGGTTAGATCAACTACATAAAAGTAGAGTAAAAACATAAGAAACTAGGTACTTTGTTCTCTAAACTTAGCTAAAATATGGGTAAGTTATGGTGCTTAGGCGTATAAATACAACTAAGATTACCACCCCACACTTAAAGCTTTGTTCATACTCGAACAACTTATCCATTTATGCATACTACACAAGTCTTAACACCCACGAAGGAAAAATAAGATGCTCAAATAGGCTCACACAACAATTATGAATAAGAAATAAATTCATCGATCATTACTAGAGACAACCTACCCTCAAAAATAGACTCATTAAGTTGGTAAATTCATGCATACCATTTTAGGAAAGAAATCATATAAATTATCCAACCTTCATCAACCATGTGCCCTCACAACAAGAAAGTTACCCATAATCACTCAAAATCATGCAATTTCTAACAAAATGGGTACAAGAATCAAGTTGCGCTCACTCTCACAAAGAATTCTCAAATTACAACCGATGATCATATGCTTGCCCTGAGTGTAATGTTTCACTAATTTTAGAATGCTAAGATTAGGATCAAATAGATCTGTTATGGTTTGTAATGCAGGCTAAAGGATGGGTAGGAACTATTTTAGCCAAAAATAGTGACTATCTTCCCTAAGTGCTTCAATACACTACATTATACAACTAAGACAAATTTCTAACAACCAATTTACACCACTTTCACCTATGCATATCTTTTGTTTTCACCCCATCCCATTAAACTCAATTAATAACACTATGGTGGGAGTATGCAACCCTTTTAATATTTTTTTTCCACCCATTTCATGTTACGCACCCCTATGATAGCCACCCTCAACTTAAGCAATTTTTCTTAGTTGAGGTGCACAATGTCCAAGAAGGACTAGGGCCAAAACAGGTTCATTGTAACCTGTTCTGGATAAAATTTGGAACTCTTTCAACAATTTTTGCTACTCCCAACCACATCAATTGCACACACCAATAACTAGACTTTGATATGGTGCACCAACATTAGTCATAATACAATTCACTCACTTTAATTCCACCAATTTTACTTCAATAAAACAATTTTTAAATGAAGTTATGCCTTAGAGCTTCAACATATCAATATATACAAAACACCATCATTTTCACATGATTTAAACATGTTCCATCAAGTAAGTTGTGGAATACTGACCACACAACTAAACTACGTTAGTCATGAACAATTCAATCACATGCAAAAGCTCAAAGTACTACAACAATGTGTTATACTACAATAATGATGTTAATCTTCCCAAGATGCTCAAAACCTCTCTTTGATATAGCCATGGCGAGAATTTAGTCCATAAGCCTCAAGAAATCAATTAACAACTACAACATAAATTCACAACACTTAAGGATTAAGAAAAGAAAAACTTACCTTAAAGATGGAAGATTGAATAAATAAAGGAAGAATTGTTGAGATTATAAAGCAAAGAAGAATCTTGAAGGGCAAAGGGAATGTTAAGAGCAAAAGATTGTACGAATTAGGGGTGAAATAAGAATGTATTTGGGCATGTAGGTGTGGAGTCTATTTAAAGGATAAAATCTAGGTTGGGTTGACCTAAGTTAAAATCGGATACTATGTTGAACTTTTAGTGGTATGTGTCGCACAACTCATCATAAAAGTTTAAGTGTGCGTCGCATTTGGCATCGCACAAGTGAGACAATGAGAATATGCGTTATGGTATGCAGCGTACATGTTATCACATAAGTGCAAGTAGGCGATGCTCAAGGAATCGCATAAGTTGAAGTTTGCGGCATCTAAGTAATCGCCAACTTAAACCAGTGAGCATGTGCGATTGATTTGGCATCACGCATATTATAATGTTCCCGTTACTCCTAAACTTACAAATTTTGATATGTCTTACTTTCAAAATGAATTTGGTACCAATTGCCTCCTTAGTACTTCATGGACCTACACTTAGTCAAAAACAACTAAAAATGATTAGAAGGATGGGTTTCCTCCCACCAAGCGCAAAAGTTTTGGTCATGGCTCGACTCTTATTTTTGCATTTTTATTTAATATTATAAAATAAAAGTAAAATTATGGATTGCCTCTCATGCAGCGCCTGATGTAACATCACGGCACAACTCGATTATCTTGACTACTCAGACTTCGTCAAGATACATCGATGATACCATCTGTACCTTATTTGTTAGATCAAGAAAATGCATTATTCCTAGTACAACCACTTTGAAGTCACTCACATCCTTGCTTGCAAGTTCAACTACACCATCTATGGTCTTCACAGTAGTCCTATCCTTAACTGGTACATCTCGCTCATCTTCGTATAATACATTAACAATCGAGAAGACACTTATCTCTTTTTGTTGTTTTATGGGTTTACATACTTCTAAACTAATCTCTTTCCCGTTAAGCCTAAATTTTAACTTATTTGACTCTAGGTTAACAAACACTCTCCCAGTTGTTAAGAATGGCCTGCCCAAAATTATGGGAACTTCAAAGTCCACTTTACAATCAAGAATTACAAAGTTGGCAAGAAATATAAAATCAGCCATCTTTATAAGTACATCATGTAGAATCCCAACCGGCCTTTTCACCGATCTATCTGCCATTACAAGTCGCATGTTTATGGGTGTGGGGTCTCCCAAACCCAACTTCTTATAAACAGCTAGCGACATCAGATTGATACTAGCTCCCAGATCACATAAGGCCTTCGCAAAATCCAGAGACCTAATCGTACAAGGGATGGTGAATGATCCTAGGTATGCCTTCTTCTACACCAGTGACCTTGTAGAAATAACAGTACAATGATGGAGATTATCCATCAGTTCATAGCTTACCACTCTTTTCTTCGTCATAAAATCTTTCATTAATTTAGCATATCCTAACATCTGGTTAAGTGCTTCAACTAAAGGCACGTTCACTATCAATTGTTTCAACATAGCCATAAATTTGTTAAACTTTTCTTCATCTTCTTTCTTCTTTAATCATTGTGGAAATGGAGAAGGTGGCCTTGGGATTTCAAATGGAGCAACTTTTACCACATTTCTTATGCCTTTATCCATACCACCAACATGCTTCGGCCTAGGTGGTTGTTCCACTTCCGCACTCTTCTTTTCTGAATCTCCCTACTCCACAGGCACCACTGAAGATTTATCAACCATCTCCCAATCTATTTTGACCCTATAAATATGAGAGGATGCTCCTATTCCTAGACTAGATAACATCTTACCGCTCCTAGTGGTAATAGCTATACATGATCTATTAGTCCTCAGATTTTGAACTGTATCACTTGGTAGAGTCCTATTCTGTCTTTCATTAAATATTGTGGATAATTGGCTCATCTGCTACTCCAGTTGTTTAATAAAAGTTGAGTGCAAATTTACTAGTTAACTCATGAAAGATATGTCACTTTTCATCGTAGTCACCTAAGAATTGGTCGCCTTAACTCCCTTTTATAGTTTCTCTATTATTTCCTCCATGGACGTTTTGCCTAAACTGGTGGAAGCATTTTCATGGCTTCTGGGAGGTACATACAGTCCACTCCTATCACTTTTATTCTTCCAATATCCTTGATCGTTTCAACCTTGGTTTCCTTGACCATCGGTCTGGAAACCCCCTGGTTATGAAATTAGTTAGGCTCTTTCTCGGTGTTTGATTTTGCTCCCTTACTGTGGGACCCCATAACTTTTACCTTTTCTATACTCTTTGATAGAAAATGTTTCAGGAGCAGATCCATTTGGTTTTTCATGTGAGCCAAATCCTAATCACTATCCTCTTCTCTCATACGCTGCTCTATTGCTACCATAAAATCTCTGGTATGCCAAGATCTACTTGTCTTAGTCATTCTTTCTATTATGTACGCATCCTTAGTAAAGGTGAGATCCATAAAAGCCCTTCCTGCAGTATTATCTACTATTGTCTTTGTAAGGAAGTTTAAAGCTCTGTAAAATATTTCCATCAAGTGTTCATCAGTTATCTTATGGTTTGGGCACTGAGTCAACTTTTTTTTAAACCTTGCCCAAGTCTCATGCAAAGCTTCATTATCCAATTGCCTAAAGTTGCTGATCCCGTCCCTCAACTGTAGCATTCTAGAGGGTGAAAAGAACCTTTCTAGGAAAGCTCCTTTTAATTGCCTCTAGTTTGTTATAAAATCAGGAGTCAGCTCATTCAACCACATAGTTGCCTCTCCAGACAGGGATAGTAGGAACAATATCAAATGAATAGCATTTTGTCCCACTCCAGGATTATCAAATGACTTACAAATATTTATGAAATTCACCAAATATAGATTTGGATCATCCAGGTAATCCACCAAAGAGTCCTTTCAAATCTAGTAGCTGGATCATAGTACTAGTGATATTGAATTTCATCCCTGGAGCTAGTGGTGGTAGAATGATTCCCCCTGTAGGTCCAGCTTAATCAAAATTGTCATAATTGTTGTCAATATCAAACTGCACCGCTTGGTAGTTTAGTCTTTCTCTGAATGGACAATTTTAATTTACAGGTGCAACTACTCCCGCTGCATACCTCCTATTAGTTAGGTAAATTAAATCATCATCTCCTAGGTCCTCTTCATCTAGATTATGTACTCGACCTGGGTTATCTACATTCTGTTGATTTAATTGAGCATTAGCCAAAGCGACTAATCTTTTAGCTTCCTGTTGGTTAGCCATTCTTTCAATGAGATGAGGTTCAGGATTGAAAGGTAATAATGGTTCTCCTAAACTTCTGGTTCGTGGAATAAACAACAATGAGCCTATAATGAACAAAAAAAACAAATAAACATAAAATAAGAAAACTTGACTAACAGTCAATTAACACACATAAACTCAATCGACAATCGTATTCCCTGGCAATAACGCCAAAATTTGATACGCCCATATTACATCTCTCTTATGAGAGAGTAAGCGGTCGCTGTCAAATATAGAACCAACCTAGGTTGGGGTCAAATCCCACAAGGAATATAGTGGTAATTAAGTTTTATGCAGACTAGTTGACTTTTAATCATTCATTTCCGTAAAACAAAAAAGGGGAATTTGATTCAGTTCACAAATTAATGGTTTCAGTTTAACAAGATGAAATATATGTAGTAGTATTCAAATTCAGAGAAATATCAAGCTAGGTTTATGTCCACTTTGTAGTTTTAAATACTTTCTAACTATGGGCTTTACGAGTTCATACATGCATCATGCTTACAGAGAAACATATTGTATTTAATAACATAATCCTAGCATTTCTCAACCATCAAGGACTAATTCAATTTTGTTCTCTCGAATCAAAAGTGTTTACAAAAACAATATGAAATCTCCAAGTACTTAATCCTGTTAAGGCATTAACATATGACATAGGGGTTGGAAATCCTATTTTCTTGTCACTACTCTCTTTTTCGAACCTCAACCTTTCTATCAAACAAGTTGAGTTTTAAGGCACATCCTCTATATTTGCAACTACAAGAATTCAAGATAAACGAAGAGAGTTTGATATAAGCAAATCAATACATGATGAATTCAAAAACCCAAAGTAATAGATTGTATGTTACAAGGCTTCTATAAGCCTAACTAATAAACTTAGCTACTCATGAATAAAACGGGAATCACAATAGAAATATTCATCATACAAAAAACTAAACACAGTCTTGACGGAGAAGATGAAGTAGCGTTTCACCCTTGGTGCTAAGCCGCCACTCCCAGTGCAAAATTAATACAGAATAATGAATAATAATAAAAATTCAGCATCAAGTCTTTTTAGTAATCTTTTCTCTCATAATTTCCTTCTAAGTCCCTAAACTAATTATAAATGACAAATTAGTCTTGGATATAGTTTCTAGGTGCCACATTTGGTCCAACAAGATACTTTTCTCTTGTGTAATTTTTCATCCATAATCTGTAGTCCCATCATGTCTCTATCTACCTAATTAACACCTAAAATCATGATAGTCACATAGGTTAGCTCAATCACATCAAAGTAGAGTAAAAACATAAGAAACTAGGCACTTTGTTCTCCAAACTTAGCTAAAATATGGGTAAGTTATGGTTCTTAGGCGTATAAATACACCTAAGATCACCTGTATGATGTTTTGGTAAAAGTATCTTCTTTTATATTTTCAACTGATTTTATTATATTAGATTGTGAAGTGGACTTTCAAGTCCCCATTATCTTGTAAAGACCATTTTTGGCTATAGGTAGGACACTAATTGATCTGGAAAAGGGACATCTGATGCGCGACGTAATGATGAACATGTGACATTCAACGTATACAAATCTATAAAGTAGCCTGATGAATTGTAAGTGGTGTTTGTAATTGATCTAGACTATGAGCAGGAAGATTCATTCCATTATGTTAATGTAACTACTCTATGGGATGATGGTTCTGATATGATTTTTTCTATGGAAGAGAGGCTAGGTGTCGAAGCTCTTGCTACTTTATTATGAACTTTGACTCTGAAGGTCTCAAGAAGTATAAGGAGTTGGTGAGTGCATTGCATGGTGATGCTTATAATTATGTACCAAAGAATCTTGATCTAGATTTAAAGACCATAACAACTCTACCTGCTCGCTTATCCATTGAATAACCACTGGTGTTAGAGTTTCAGGCCCTCCCATCTCACGTATGATATGTAGTTTTGGGCGGCCAATATCATATTTTTTATTATTATTGCAGATGATCTGAGCCATTCAGAGGTAGAAACATTATTATCAGTATTGCATGATTTCAAAAGTGCCATTGGATGGTCTACTGTAGATATTATGGGTATTCCTCCTGGTTTGTATACTCGTAAAATTCTGCTTATCCCAAATTGTGTTCCATCTATTGATCATCAGCGTCAACTAAATCCTCATATGTAGGAGGTAGTAAAGAAAGAGATCATTAAGTGGTTGGATAGTGGTGTAGTACTTCCTATTGCTGCAAGTAAGTGGGTTAGTCCAGTTCAATGTTTACCAAAAAAGGGCAGAATAACTATGGTGCCAAACGAAAAGAATGAGCTAGTGCCTATGAGGACAGTCACGGGATGGAGAGTGTGCATGAATTATAGGAAGTTGAAAGCATGGACTTATAAGGACCATTTTTCTATGTTGTTCATAGATCAGATGCTAGATAGGTTAGCAGGCACAAGATAGTATTGTTTTCTTGATGGATACTCAGGATATAATCAGATTACTATTGTGATTGAGGACCAAGTTAAGACTACTTTTAAATTTCCTTATGGGACCTTTGTATTCAAACAAATGCAATTAGGGCTATGCAACTCTCTAGCCACCTTTTAGAGATGCATGATATGTATTTTCTCTGATATAGTTGAAGACACACCTGAAGTTTTTATGGATGATTTTTGGTTGTTGCTGATTCTTTTAATATCTTTCTTATTCACTTCTCAAAGGCCCTACAAAGGTGTGAAGAATGCAACTTGGTGGTTAATTGGGAAAAGTTCCATTTCATGGTGAAAGAAGGAATTATGCTTGGGCACAAAATTTTGAAGAGAGGCATAGAGGTTGTTCAAGCTAAGGTTGAGGTGATTGAAAAATTACCTTAACCAATTTTTGTAAAGGTAATTTAGAGTTTTCTAGGGCATGGATGTTTTTATAGGTGATTTATCAAGGACTTCTCAAAGATTGCTAGTCCACTTTGCAAACTTCTTGAGAAAGAGGTAAAATTTTATTTTGATGATGCATATAAGAAGGCTTTTGAAATCTTAAAAGAGAAGTTGGTGCCTGCTCTAATTATTGTGTCTCTTGATTGGTTCTCACCTTTTGAGATTATAGGTGAAGCAAGTTGTTTGACCTTAGGGGCTGTATTAGGCCAACATAAAAAAATGATCCTTCATCCCATCTACTATGCTAGTAAGGCACTAAATCTATCTCAAAAGAAATATACTGTATAGAGCAAGAGTTATTGGAAGTGGGTTTTGCCTTTGAAAAGTTTAGATCTTACTTGATTAGAACAAAGGTTATTGTGCACACAGACCTTGTAGTATTGTGGTACTTAATGGCTAAGAAAGTTGAAAAGCCGAGGCTTATCCATTAGGTGTTGTTGTTGCAAGAATTTTATTTTGAGATAAAGTACATGAAAGGCATAGAAAATCAAGTTGCAAATCACTTGCCTAGACTAGAGGAGAAAGCTATGCAAAACGTTTCCAAGGGTTTGGGGATTGATGATAGTTTTCCAGGCGAACAAATATTGGCAGCTTCCCAAGGTTTAATTCCATGGTTTGCAGATTATGCAAATTACTTATCAAGTGATCTAGTCCCAGAAGATCTTTCATATCATCAAAGGAAGAATTTCATGCATGAGGTAAGAAAATTTTTCTAAAATGAACCTTATCTGTTTAAAATTTGTGTAGATGGAATCATTCGGAGATGCATACCTGAATTGGAGATGATGAGCATACTAGAAGTGTGTCATTCATCCCCAGTTAGGGGTCATCATGGAGAGGCCCGCACAACTCATAAGATCCTGCAATGCAGATACTATTGGTTGACCATATACAAAGATGCTCATAACTATGTTGTTTCCTGTGATCAATATCAATGACAAGGTATGGTTGCTAGAAGACATGAACTACCTATGACCCCTATCTTAGAATTGGAAGTGTTTGATGTGCGGGGAATAGATTTCATGGGAACTTTTGTAATTTCGTGTGGCATGAAGTACATACAAGTAGCTATTGATTATGTGTCAAAGGCGGTTGAGTAAATTGCGCTTCCTAACAATGAAAAAAGAAGTGTCACAATATTTTTAGAAAGAATATCTTTTCTCAATTTGGTATGCCATGTGCTATTATTAGTGATGGAGGGTCAGATTTTTGCAATCATATATTCAAGAGTCTGCTAAAAAAATATGGAGTGAATCATTAGGTGAAAATACCTTATCATCCGTAGACTAGTGGATAAGTTGAAGTGTCCAATAGAGAAATCAAGTCCATATTGGCGAAAACTATAAATGCCAATAGGACTGATTGTGCAAAATAGTTAGATGATGTATTATTGGCTTACCGTATAGTTTTAAAAAACCCCATAGCTGCTTTACCTTATCATCTTGTGTATGGAAAAGCTTGCCATTTACTAATTGAGTTTGAGGGGATTATGAAATATGAGGCAAAAATGTTGTTTTGGGACATAAATCCCGTGTTTTGGCTGAATTAAACTGGAAAAAAAGACCCAAATACCCTGATGGATCCAAAATTATTTAAATCAAACTGTTCCCAAACGCATTTCGTAATGTACCACATCGCTCAACCTGATGCGATAAGCGATGCACCGCATTGCTGTTGCCAATGCGGTAGCAGATGCGCTATGGCCATATCACGTTGCTCCACTGGTTTGCCCATCAAAACATGCACCAAACATCATCCGAAAAAACTGAAACTCCCCTGAGATGAACTATCAAGAACCTTAGTCATGAATTAACTTAGAATCCAACTTTTTGAGGTTGAGAAGGTTGATAAAAAAATTATCAATGTTTAGGTGTCAAATTTGAGACTAAGTCTCCAACACTTAGCTGAACTTTCAGGTTATAAGCCTCTTACGCATACACTGGGAGCTAAATTAAGTTAAGGCTAATACTGGATATTATAAGTACAAATAACAAAATACCTTGAGTAGCCTCCCAAGCAGTGCCTGATTTTACGTTGCGGCATGACATGACTTTGTTCGGTACTCAGACTTTCCCAACAAGTCCATGGATACCTTGATTGCTCAGACTTCATTAAGGTAGCCCAATAGTTGGCCTTCAAATTTCTCTTTCCACTTTGAACTTATGAATTTCACCGCTAATTGGTTTTCTAATTTTCCATTATGCTCACAAGGTGGAGGTGTAAAAATAAAAGACCCAAGAAATAGATGCGACATGGTTTTCTTCTTAGCCCTTATGTGAGGAATGTTGTTCTTTGATTCTGGCTCAGCAAATTCAAGAATATAGACATAAGTTTCATTCTTCTTTCACTCTTCTTTAGGCTCGGATGGCTTGATCAAGATCTGACTATCTAAACACAATGTGGAAAATGCTTAGACTGAGGTACAATACACCCCAACTCATGATTCGCAGTCTTTTTTACATCCACTTATAACTCTAGTACACTCTTCTTAAAAGTGACGCTATCCATAAAAGCATGAGTGATTTTTGACTCCTCCAATTTTAACTCCTCAAGTTGGCTTTTTAAAATTCTTTCAGCCTCTCACCACTCATAACTAAGTCGCTGGGTGATCTACGTAGCAATGTTTGCATTCAACTCTACCTATAGGTGGTAAATATCCAAGCCAAACATGTAAACCTATTGCATACTATCTTATCTTTGTTTTTCCAGGAGTGCTAATGTGTCAAGAATGCTCTTATGTCCCAATAATATATTTATCACACTCATACAGTAATTCACCATATCAAAAGGATAAGGATTAATAAATAAAGAGTCATTATCACTCCATACTTGCTCTGGCCAGGATTTCATCTCAAGAAGAGTAGGTCAATAAAAATAAATAAAATAAAAAAATAAAATAAAACTATTAACTCCAACAACTTCAATCAAGAATTTCGAGACTGTATTCCCCGACAATAGCGCCAAAATTTGATAACGCCCAAAGTACACCTCTAATTGAAGGATAAAGCAATTGTTATCACATATACTAACACAACTAGGTTGGGGTCGAATACCAAGGGAATATGTTATAAATCTATCTTGAATTTGTTGAAATCACCGAATAATTTGTAAAAGATAAAAAGAGGGATTTGTTGAATTAGAAAAAAAGAGAAGAAATGGTTGCTCTTGGTCGTAAACAATAAAAGAGGAACACTAGGCTAATGTTTCCCTGGCTTCTCAACTCTATAAATTTCTCATGATCAACCCAACTATTCTATTTTTGTACATACAAAGTCTACAACATAGGTATTATCAGCCGATGGGTAAGCTGGAAGACAAATTTCACCCTTTATCGGGTAAGTCTCAGGGTGTCACCTTGTTTTCCCTTGCTACGACCTCAAATCACTATAACTGGTAGGATTAAGTGATGGAGATGAATCCCAAATCACTATCCTAATCTTCTTTTCCCAATCACGAACTATCTTGTGGGGATGGATGCGAATATAGGCTATCTCAAGCTATTGCAACTACTTGAGATTTAATTATCGTAAAGAAGATTAAGATGTATGAAACCCTAGAATAGATGAATATCACACTTCCTCTACATAGCTAATCTTTCAGGATTTCCACAACCCTTGCAAAGGGAATTAGCCACACATATTTATGAGATCAATCATGGAATCCACAAATAAAATTACAAAATCAATCTTCAAATAATGAGGAATAAATACCAAAGTCTTAAATTGAATAACAACCAAAGAATAATTAATCTCTAAATTTATTATTGAATGTTGAATGAATTAATAAACAAAGCCTAAAGGGTATTTATAGATTACAAAAACCAAATCATAATTAAAATAGGAAAACCCTAGAAATCATCTCCTAAATAAAATGGGAAAACACTAGAAATCAAATCCTAAATAAATTAGGAAAAAATAATTACCCATACATAATAGAACTTAATAACATAATAGGAGTGTAATTGGGATATATGGAAACCCAGGAAACAAATCCTAACTAAAACGGGACAGGAAAAGTAAGTTGGCCAAACTTCTGACTCATATCTTCATATTCAACTTAGAATAACATTTTTTTACTTGGAATTTTTTATCACAATACCCACGAAAACATAGAAAATTGAATTACCTTTCCAACGATACCAATTTTTTCTTAATTCGATATCGAGGCGAAAAGTTATGGCCAAAATACTGAAGCACTGATGAAGCTCAGTCGAATCTGTCTGAGATACAATTTTAATGTTTGTCCAAGATCAGAATTTTGCAAACTTCCTACGATTTATCAAGTGGAACTCGTACCTTGGGCAGTAAAGGCTTAAAATGGGATTTTTTTTAACTATAATTCAAGCCCTTTTCGTAGTTCCTCTTGCATTTAGCATCAAAAACCTAATTTCTGGCAAAACACTATAAAAAAAACATCAAATCAAACAACATAGCCTTAAGTACATGCATATTTTCATAGTTTTAGCATCGTAATTGCTATATTTCTATAGCATATCAGCTTTCTAAATGAAAGTGGAAAGTAATCAACATGGATTTCATTACCAGTTTTCCTCAATCTTGGAATCAATTTTATTTAATTTGGGTCATCGTGGATAGGATGATAATGTCGGCTCATTTTTTCCACGGAGGACTAATGTTTTGGCTGAGGATTATGCTAGGTTATACCTGTAAGAGATTGCCAAGCTTCATGGGGTACCTGTTTCTATCATCTATGATCGCGGTACTAAGTTTTCATCTTACTTTTGGTGGTCATTTCAGAAAGTGTTGGAGACTAAGGTTAGTCTAAGTACTCTTTCCATCTGCAGACGGATGGGCAAGTAGAAAGGATGTTTTAGACATTAAAGGATATGCTTCGTGCGTGTGTGATAAACTATGGTGGTAGTTGGGTTGAGTACTTGCCCCTTGTGGAGTTTTCTTACAATAATATCTACCACTCTAGCATTGTAATGGCTCTATTTGAGGCCTTGTATTGAAGGAGATATAGGTCTCCGATTGGGTGGTTCAAGGTTAGCGAGGAAGATATATTGGGCCTAAATTTGGTTCACCAAGCTATGGAGAAGGTGAAGGTGATTTAGGATAGACTTAAATCTTCCCAATGTCACCAAAAGTCCTAAACGGACGTAAGGCAAAGGGATTTGGATTTTAAGGTAGTAGATAGGGTATTTCTAAAGGTGTCTCCCATAAAGGAGTGATGCAGTTTGGGAAGAAGAGAAAGATCAATCCCTGATATATTAGTCCTTATATGATTTTTAGAAGGGTCAGCAATGTTTCATATGAGTTGGTGTTGCCTTCTTATTTGAACTCCATTCGCTCGATATTCCACGTTTCTTTGTTGAGAAAGTGTATTGGTGATCCATAAGGATATTGGTAGCTTAGATTCTCTACTTATGAAGAAATCCCAATTGAGATCTTGGATTATCAGGTTTGTTGATTGTGGACCAAGGATGTGTCCTCGGTAAAGGTTCTTTAGAGAAACCAGAAGGTGGAAAAGGCTACTTAGGAAGTGGAGGAGGACATGAAGTCTAAGTATCCATTCCTTTTTTCTACTCCAAAAATTCATGCGGAAGGTTTGTTTTCTTCATAATTTTTTTTTTCTAACTTAGTTAAAGAAAAAATTAATTTCCTTGCATCTTTGTTTTATATCTTAAAGATAAGAGTAGAGACATTTAGGGGTGTAAATGATGCTTGTACTGCTTTGTTCCATCATTGGGATTTTGAATAGCTTGTTGCAAAAGTGAGAACCTCCATCGCTTATGATAGTACGTGTAACTCCAAAGCGAGAGAAGATATTCCTCTTCAAGAATGCTACCACACGCTTTCCCTCATTGTCGGCCAACGCTACTGCTTCAACCCATTTTGAAACATAGTCTACAGCAACTAGGATATATTTCATTCCAAACAAATTTATGAATGGACCCATGAAATCAATACCCCATACATCAAAGAGCTCTACTTCAAGGATTTTCGACATGGGCATCTCATGGTGTTTCGAAATATCACCTTGTCTCTGGCATTGGTCGCATCTTCTAACAAAGTCGTAGGCATCTCTAAATATCAAAGGCCAATAATATCCATTTTGCAATACCTTTCTTGCTGTCCGATTACCTTCGTGATTCCCACAACTTGGGAAGTGTGACATGCTGCCAATATATTGGGCACCTCTACATGGGATATGCATCGCTGGATAACACCATCCGCGCATCGTCGAAACAAATATGGCTCATCCCAAAAATAGTGTTTTACATCATGCATAAACTTCCTCTTTTGATGGAAAGATAAATTTGCAGGTATCACATTACTCACCATAAAATTTGCAAAGTCGGCATACCATGGTAACTTCTCCATTATCGTTGCTAATATCTCCTCGTCAGGGAATGTATCATCAATCTTGATTTCAGGCTGCTCATTCTCGAGTCTAGATAGATGATCGGCCACTTGGTTCTCGCAACCTCTTCTATCTTTAAACTTGAAATCAAATTCTTGCAGCAGCAATACCCATCGAATTAGTCTTGGTTTTGCATCCTTCTTTGTCATTAAGTACCTCAGAGCTGCATGGTCTGTATGAACGATCACTTTGGTTCCTAACAAATAAGCACGAAACTTCTCAAACGCATACACAACCGCTAGGAGCTCTTGTTCTGTGACAGTGTAGTTCTTTTGATCTTCGTTCAGGACCTTGCTCGCATAGTAGATAGGATGAAATAACTTCTCCCTTCTCTGGCCAAGCACAGCACCTAATGCTACCCCACTAGCGTCACACATGACTTCAAACGGTAAAGACCAATCTGGTGCTACCATGATAGGGGCTTCAATTAGTTTTCCTTTGAGGCATTCAAATGCCTTCAAACAATCTTCATTGAAGTCAAACTTTGCATCTTTCTCTAGAATTATGCATAATGGACTAGCAATTTTGGAGAAATCTTTGATGAACCGCCGATAGAAATCTGCGTGCCCGAGGAAACTACGAACTCCCTTCACAGAAATTGGAGGTGGTAGATTCTCAATAACTTCTATTTTGGCTCGATCAACCTCAATTCCTCTTTTGGAGATTTTGTGCCCCAGAACAATCCCTTCTTTAACCATAAAGTGGCACTTCTCCCAATTCAGCACTAGGTTGAATTCTACACATCTTTGCAACGCCATACTTAGGTTTGCCAAGCACGCTTCAAACGTCTCGCCAACAACTAAAAAGTCGTCCATGAATACCTCCAAAGTATCTTCGACCATATCAGAAAAGATGGACATCATACAACGTTGAAAGGTGGTTGGTGCATTACATAGCCCGAATGGCATACGTTTAAAGGCAAACGTACCATATGGGCATGTAAACGTTTTTTTCTCTTGGTCTTCGGGAGTAATACAAATCTAATTATAACCTGAATAACCGTCTAAGAAACAAAACCATCCTTTCCGCGCTAATCGATCTAGCATTTGGTCCATAAATGGCATTGGAAAGTGATCTTTGAGTGTCCATGAATTCAGCTTTTGGTAGTCCATGCATACTCTCCATCCGGTGATGGGTCTGAGTGGAATAAGTTCATTCTTTTCATTCGCAACTACCTTCATGCCTCCTTTCTTGGGGACACATTGTACCGGGCTTACCCATGTACTGTCAGAGATTGGATACACAACCCCTGCATCTAACCACTTGATAATTTCTTTCTTTACCACTTCTTGAATAGGTGGATTTAGACGCCTTTGATTCTCAATGGTGGGTGTGCAATTTTCTTCAAGCTGAATCTTGTGTGTACAAATCCCAGGTGGAATACCAATAATGTCAGCGATGGTCCAACCAATGGCTCTTATATACTTTCGTAGAATAGCAATGAGAGCTGCAACTTGTTGCTCACCCAAATCTTCCACCACAATGACTGGAAGTGTGTTTCCACTTCCTAAGAATGCATACTTTAAATGACTAGGCAGCTCCTTCAATTCTAACGTGGGTGGCTCTTCAATAGCTGGCTTAGCTGGTGGTGTGGGTCGATTTTTGAGATCGAGGTCCAGCTTCTTGGGAGCGTGAGGATATGACCCTAATCCTGTCAGAGCACCAATAGTTTCTTCACAATTTTCAGCATCCTTATTCTCACCATTCATGAGCACAACCGCCAATGGGTCATCAATAATTTGCTCTTCTTCAAGTAATTCTTCCTCATCATCAAAGTAAACATCGGCCACCAAAAATACATTTAGATCTTTGGGTTGCTTCATTGATTTGCACACATCAAAGCAAACTACTTCGTCATTTATTCGGAATGGAAGCTCATTAGCTCTCAAATCAATAACCACACTTCCCGTAGCAAGGAAAGGGCGCCCCAATATTATGAGGACTTCTGAGTCTGCCTCACAATCTAAAATAACGAAGTCTGCCAGAAAGATGAATGAAGAAACCTTTACCAATACATCACATAGAATACCAACAGGTCGTTTCACTGACCTATCCGCCATTATGAGCTTCATATTGGTTGGAGTAGGATCACCCAACCCCAACTTTTTATAAATGGATAATGGCATCAAATTGATGCTAGCTCCTAAGTCGCATAATGCTTTGGCAAAATTCAAAGATCCAACGGTGCAAAGGATAGTGAAAGCACTGGGGTCAGCCTTCTTTTGAACTAGTGATCGGGTAGCGATTGCGCTGCAGTGATGAACAGTGTCCTTCAACTCATAGCTTGCTGCTTGCTTCTTTGTCAAAATATCCTTCATAAATTTCGTATACTCAGGCATTTGTTCTAGTGCCTCTACCAACGGAACATTAATGGTCAGCTGCTTTAACATATTCATGAATTTGCTGAACTTTGTATCATCCGCAATCTTCTTCTATCTTTGAGGAAAAGGTGGTGGTGGATATGCAATTGTTTTCTCCACGGCTTTCTTCTCCTCTTGCTTCCAAATTTTGGTAATTTCAGGCTGCAAATCGATGGGGGTGACGTCATGGACGTCGTGTCCAGCTTCTGCGGAATCTTCTCCTTTCGCTTTATCATCAATGTCCGCTACTTCGTCAACCACTTGCTTACCTTTTGATGAAGTTTCCAGCACCTTACCATTTCGGGTAGTAATAGCCATGCATGACCCATCATTCCTTGGGTTTTGCACTGTGTCGCTAGGTAAAGTGCCAGCCTTTCTTTGATTGAGTGCTGCTGAAAGTTGGCTCAATTGCTGCTCTATTTGCTTTATTGAAGTGGAATGCGAGTCAACCAATTATTTCATTGAGGACAAGTCATTTATTACCTCCATTACTCCAGCGCTGGTTTCTTCCACTCCTTTCAATAGTTTAGCCATCATGTCTTCCATACTTCCGGATCACGTCTTCCTGGGGGAACGTACAAACCACTCTTTTCATTCTTGTTCTTCAAACTACCTTGGTCCTTGTTTCCAGATTTATCATAGTAGTTCCGACCTTGGTTTCCTTGGGTATTACCTCGGAAACCCCCCTGATTGTTTAAGTAGTTGGCTTCTTCTTCCGAATCAGATTCGTCTCTTCCTTTTAATGCAACATCTTTGACTTTTTCGGTCTTCCTTGATAATAGATGCTTTGTAAGAAGATCCACTTGTGTTTTCATGTGCGCCATATCTTGATCACGTTCTTCTTCTCTTCTCCTTTGTTCAGTAGTCATGCCAATAGATATAGTAGGGCTTGCGACCTCAGAATCCCTGGTATGCCAAGCTCTACTTTGCTTCGTCATCCAATCTAGCATATTGCTTGCTTGACAAAAGGTGAGGTCCGTAAATGATCCTCCATCCGCATTATCCACCACTGGTTTAGTTATTGAATTCAAGGATCTGTATAGTATCTCCATTAGGTGGACATTGGTTATGTGATGGTTTGGGCACCTCATAAGCTTCGTCTTGAACCTCTCCCATGTTTCATGAAGAGCTTCGGTTGGAAGCTACAAAAAGTTGCTGATTTCATCTCTTAATTGTGCTCTTTTGGATGGCGGAAAGAATCTTTCTAGGAAAGCGTCTCTCAATTGCCTCCAATTTGTAATAGAATAAGGAGTCAGCCCATTCAACCATAGAGTTGCCTCCCCAGACAGAGACAATGGAAATAGACGTAATCGAATTGCATTCTGAATTAATGGAAAGTAATGTTCTCTTGTTGTGGAAATTAAGAATTGAGTAGATGAATAGAAGAAGAATAAAAAGTATAATTAATGGAAGAATTAGAATCCGAGTTGTAAGTTGTGGAATAAGAAGTAGAATGAGAATTGTTAATTGAAGAATTAATTGAAAGGTAAGATTGAATTGTCAAAATCTCTAGCAAGATAGGGTATTTATAATACCCATATCCTATTCCTACTAAGATAATGCATTACGTAACCCAATCCTACTAGGTTAATGTATCATTATCCTAATCCAAATAAGTTACTGCTAGTCCCCAAAGTCTTTAGAATTGCTGTTTTTGCCCGGGACAGATTTTTCATGCGCCACTTTTGGTCCTTGGCGTCCAAGCTTTGCTTTCCTCCTTTCGTGAAGCTTTCTTTGGCATCAAGTTATCCATAAAATGCTGAATTCTGCATCATTTATACCTGAAAACTTGCTAATCATGCTCGTTAGCTCACTTACAGGAAAAAGGACTAAAAGTGCATGACTTATATAATTTGTCCTCAAAACTTAGCTAAAATATGGGTAAAATATAGTACTATAGGTGTGTAAATTCGCCTATCATCAGTAGGTAAAAAGAAGATAAACAAAATCAGGGCTGCCAAAGAAATGCCTAAATCATCTCCTAAACTCACAATCTTTATTTCGCTTCACACACACACTAGGAAAGTTCTAGCATCAGTCGCAACAAAAAATATACAATAACCTTACACACACAAGGCACATGGTCAACCTAATTGGGAGCATTATAGATTCTTAACCCAACAGATGAATGAATTAAACCACAAACAATTATCACACAGTGAGTCACAACTTAGAGCCTAAATGTTTCAATAGAAATGATTCAGCACAAACTCTTGTTATAATGCCATGCCGTCTATCAGAATAATTTTATGCAAAATCTGAATAGTTACAACTAACTAACTACGACTAAATCAAACAACTAAGAATAAATGTAGGCAAGCAGTACACAATACAGCAGACATATACCCGCACCCCATACTTAGATAGAACACACTGCCCTCAGTGTAAATAAATAACCAAAACCTGATTAGTCAAACTCCTCCTCTATATCTGGGGTCATACCCCCTGCGTCAGAATCATCATCAGAGTCGTCATCATCAGAGTTGTCCTCCACATAAGAGTCTAGCAGTCGGTGATCATCGTCTATTGGCACATCATCATCTAGAGGTTCCTCAAAATTTACCCCCACTCCACACATGGCCCGAGCATGCTCATTAAGCGGGTACTCATAGTCCAACTGCCGAAACTCTGCATCAGTCAGCACACGACCCCCATTCATCATGGTAAACCTATTCATGCCATACAGATGGCGAAAAAAACTTTCATCTCGAGCATGTCTCTCAGCAGTGGTAAGGTTGATGCCTTGACCAGTTTCTGGCTCTTTGATTTTCGTGAGATCTACCTTCTTCGGGTTGTGTGGCAGCTTATGGTCTGCTGGTTCCTCCTCAATGTGCTCTTTTCTTAAGATTGCAGTCAACAAATTTCCTAAACTGAAATGGGACCTTTTGTGCAGCCTTGCTTTGCACATTGACGATCGCATGACCGCACCAATGTTGATGGGAACGTTCGTCATTAGAGCATATACCAAGCAGACTCGATCATGCGTGATCTTAGTGTATCGTGTCCCAGGAATCAAGCAGGAATTGACTATTCTTAACCATATACGAGCTTCTCTGTTCAAAGAAGCATATGGGTAAGTATTGTGACAACCATTATCTTTGTGACGAGTCCACCGTGTCATTGGCCTTGATCCACACAACGTATGTCTGATGGCTCTGTAGAGAGGTCTGTGGTAAAGCTCCTTGAGTGGTGATTGATCCACACTTGGAGTACCCAGGAAAGAGTTGAAGAAATCTGCGTTCAATGCAAGACTTGGCCCCGAATCTTTACTTCACTTTCGGTAGTCCTTGGGGACCAGTTGTTATAAAACTCTCGAGTTAAATCAAGATTGCATTCCCCCATATCTCGAAAGCTAAAGTCAAGATTTAGTGCCATGATTTTAGCCAAAATGTGGGGGTATCTCTTTGCTAAACTTTCCTTCTGCATCAAATCCACATGAACATATTTCTTCACCTTATTGTTCCTATACTATTCCTTCCCTTCCTCCTCCAGAACCCACTTGATCGCAAAAGTGCATCGAGGCACTTGAAGAGATGAGGAATCAGCCTGGTCTTTTCTTGACCTTTTCTGACCTTTTTGTGAGGTGGATGCTTTCTCCTTTCCCTGTCATCCTTTTGGATCCATGTTACCTGAGATCACAATAGAGTCATATTAGTTTCATTTCAGAAGATTCACTATAATCGAAAAAGAAAATAGTAATGGCACCACCCCACACTTAATTTGTTTGCACAAACTAATTGAGTGAGTGATGTCGATTACTTAGACTTCATTAACATACATTTAGGTGGTATGTTCCAACAACATTAATAGCGCAGTCACACTTTCAACCCTTCACTTTACATAACGATTTCTCAGTTTGATATAGAGAAGCAGCACACAATGGTCATGTAATCTTGACTATCATTTTCAACTTTATTTCATTGGAGCAATGCAATCTTTGAACAAGACTACCACATAGAAATCTTATCATGCTATAAAATAGAAACAATCACACCATATTATGCTTGTGGTCAATCATAATCATTACATTGATGAACGAGTCATTCAAACATTCAAGCTTACAACTCTCAAAATTATTCATTAACTTCAAAATTTCAACTCCATAAAAAAATTATGACAGTGAATACCAATCAATACATGCCGGAGTAAAGTCAAGAATACCCATAAGAATCCTTTCACTCAATGAGATACATCATAACAATCCAACCATATTCTTATCACCAAGCACTACTTCAAAATATAATGAACCATTATAAGCGTAGCACTGCAACAACTACAGAATATAAAAGAACAACTTACTTGGTGATGGATCGGAAAGGTGAGTCCGTAAGATTAGATGAGAAAAGAGGAAAACTTGGAGAAGATAAGGGAGCTTTGGGCGGCGCCTAGGTTCAACAAACAATTGAGTGGTGTTCAAAGGTAGAGGGTATATTTAAAGGTTGAGCCATGGGTCGGTTTAATCCATTTACAAATAGGTTAGTAGGCAAAAAGCATGAGTAGGCGGAGCCTATAGCATTGCCTAAGCATAAGTAGGCGGTGCCTTTAGAATTGCCTATGTTGGCATAGGCGGCGCCTATAGCATTGCCTATATTGGCATAGGCGTCGCCTTTCCCATCGCCTATGTGAGGCAGTGAGCATAGGCAATGGCACAGGCGGCGCCTTGTCCATTTCCTATATTGGCATAGGCGGCGCCTTTAGCATTGCCTATGTTGGCATAGGCGACGCCTTGCCCATCGCCTATGTGAGGTAGTGAGCATAGGAAATAGCATAGGCGGCGCCTTGCCCATTGCCTATGTTGTCATAGGCGGCGGCGCCTTTAGCATTGCCTATGTTGGCATAGGTGGCGGTGCCTTTATCATTGCCTATGTTGGCATATGTAACACCTAGCCTCTAGCATTTGCTCCATCATTCCTAGACTTACCACCATTGGCATGACTCACTTTCAAATAAAAATTTGGGACTAATCTCCTCCTTTGTACTTCTTGCACCTACACTTAATCAAAAACAACAAAAATGATTACAATGATGGGTTGTCTCCCATGTAGCGCTTGATTTATTGTCGCGGTACGACATAGTTATCTTGAGTACTCAGACTTCATCGAGATATATGGTGGCTATACATTTTATCAAGTCGGTTAAACCGATATATAGCTTCACTCGTTGGCCATTCACCTTAAAGACACCACCATCATTATTTTCTAACTCTACTACTCCAGATGAGTAAACTTGGCTGATTCTGAATGGACCAGACCATTTAGATTTCAACTTACCTGGAAACAACTTCAGTTTGGAGTTGAAAAGAAGTACCAAATCACCCTTCTAAAAGTTTTGTTGGATAATCCTCAGATCATGGTACTTTTTCATCCTTTTCTTGTAGAGATCTGCTCTTTTATATGCATGTAGATGGAATTCATCCATCTCATTCAGCTGTTCCATTCTCATATTAATAGCATCATCCCAGTTCAGGTTAAGCTGCTTTAGTGCCCACAGTGCTTTATGTTCTAGCTCAATTGGCAAGTGACAAGCTTTCCCATAAACTAGTTGGTATGGTGACATGGCAATTGGTGTCTTAAACGTGGTCCTATATGCCCATAAGGCATTGTCCAGCTTTCTGGACTAATCTTTCCTGCTGGCATTCACAGTCTTAGCAAGGATCAGCTTGATCTCACGATTTGAAACCACTACCTGCCCACTAGTTTGTGGGTGGTACGGTGTAGCTACCTTATTTTTCTTAACCCCATATTTTACCAATACGGCTCTGAACAGCTTGTTGCGAAAATGTGATCCTCCATCGCTTATGATGGTATGAGGTACCCCAAAATGAGAGAAGATATTTCGCTTTAAGAACGCTACCACACTCTTACCTTCATTATCAGCTAGCGCGACTACTTTGACCCATTTGGATACATAGTCCACAGCAACTAGGATATATTTCATCCCAAATGAACTCACAAATGGGCCCATGAAATTAATACCCCAGACATCGAATAACCTTACTTCAAGCATTTTAGACATGGGCATCTCATGGTTCTTTGAGATAGAGCCTTGCCTCTGACACTGATCACATCTTCTTACAAAATTGTAGGCATCCTTGAATAATGATGGCCAATAATAGCCACTTTACAGTACTTTCCTGGCCGTCCGATCACCTGCATGGTGACCCCCAACTTAGGAAGCATGACTTGCTTCCAGTATGCTAGGTCCCTCCACATCTGGGATGCATCGCCTAATAATACCATTAGCACATCGTTGAAAAAGATAAGGCTCATCCCAGAAGTAATGTTTCACATCATGCATGAATTTTTTCTTTTGATGAAAGGAGAGATGCTTAGGAATCACTTCACTTACCATGTAGTTAGCAAAGTCTGCATACCACGGTAAGTCTTCCACCATAGTTGCTAGAATCTCTTCATCGAGGAATGCATCATCAATATCAAGGTCGGTTTGCACTATGTGCTCACTCTCAAGTCTAGATAGATGATCAGTTACTTGGTTTTCGCAACCTTTTCTATCCTTCACCTTGAAATCAAATTCTTGAAGTAGTAACACCCACCCAATTAGCCTTGGATTAGCATCCTTCTTTGCCATTAGATATCTTTGAGCCGCATGATCTGTATGAATCACTACTTTGGTTCCCAACAAGTAAGCACGGAACTTTTCAAAAGAATAAACAACTGCTAGAAGCTCTTGTTCAGTGACGGTATAGTTCTTCTGTGCTCCATTCAAGGCCTTGCTCGTATAGTAGATTGGATGAAATAGCCTTTCTCTTTTCTGACCAAGTACAGCACCCAAGGCTACCCCGCTTGCATCACACATAACTTCAAAAGGTAGAGACCAATCAGGTGCTACAATAATAGGAGCTTCAATTAGCTTTCCTTTGAGGCATTCAAATTCCTTCAAGCAATCTTCACCAAAGTAAAACTTATCCTTCTTCTCCAAAAGTTTGCATAATAGGCTAGCAATCTTGGAGAAGTCTATTGACATTCCTATTCATAGGTGCAGCCACATCATCTACATGCCATGGATTTAATAGCTCGTTATCACCCAGGTCCTTATCATCAAGATTTGTTGCCCGACCTGGGTTATCAGCATTCTGTTGATTTACTTGCGCAGCTGCCAATGCAGCTAATCTAGCCTGCTTCTATTGAGTAGCCCTCCTTTCAAGGTCTCGTTGTGCATCCATTCTGCCAATAAGATATGATTCAGGATTTATGGGTAATAATGGTTGACCAGAACTTCATGTATTTGGCATGCACTCCACTAAACCTGAACAAAACAAAAACAACAAACAAAAAGTAAAATTTGAGAATCTTTGACCAAAGGGTCTATTAAGTATCATAAACTAAGTTGACAACCATATTCCCCGGCAACGGCGCCAAAATTTGATATGCTCAAATTACAACTCTTGTTCGAAAGTGTAAGCGGTTGTTGTCAAATATAGAACCCAACTGGGTTGGGTGTCAAATCCCACAGGGAATACTATAGTCACTAAGTATTACGATTATTATTAAACTATTGATCAAAGGTTCCAAGAAAAGGGGGGTTTTGGTTTAAGTGCACAATAAGATTATCAGTGTAATGATGAGATGATATGTGTAATTATATTTTATCATAGAGAATTACAAGTTAGGGTTATGTCCACCTTGTAGCTTCTACCTCTCTATTAACTATGAGTAATATGAATTTTATGCATGCATGCACTTATAGAGAGACGTATTCTAATTCTAAATCCAAGTGTTTTTCAACCATCAAGGATTTATTCACCTTAATTCTTTCGAACCCAAAGTTTACCACAAATTGTACGAACTCTCCAAGACGTTAATCCTGCTAGGGCATTAACGTATAAAATAGAGATTGGAAACTCTATTTTCTCGTCAAACGCTCTTTTCCAAATAGTAACTTTTCTATCAAACAAATTACCATTATAATGGCGCATTCCCTATGTTTGCAACCATGAGAATTCAATTATAATGAAGATAGTAATGATATAAGTGGATTACACATCATAAATTCACAAACCCATAGCAATAGAGAGTATACTACAAGGTTTCCATAACCCTAACGAATAAGCTTAGCTACTCATGAATAAAACAGAAATCATCATATAAATATTCATCGTACCAAAACAATTAATGATCTTGGTGATGAAGGTGTCTTAGCGAAATTGAGAGAGAAACACGCTTTCTCTCTCTATCCCCTCTAGCTTGCGATTTTCCTCCGTTCCCAAAATATTACAGAATCTAAATAATGAATAATCCTGCTGAAAATTCAGCAATAAGGTTTTTAATAATATCCTTCTCTACTAAGTTGCTACTGCATCCTTAACTATTTACAAATACTGAATTTGCCCGGGAAAAAGTTCTGATGCATCACATTCAGTCCAAAAGCTACCTTTCCTTTAATGTGAAGTTTTCCTTTGCTGTCCACAGGTCCCCAAAGTGCTGAAATCTTCCTCATTAGTACCTGAAAAGCATGCTAATCACATAGGTCAGCTTACTTACTTAAAAATGGACTAAAAGTGCAAGACTTATGTATTTTATCATCAAAACTTAGCTAAAACATGGGTAAGTTATGGTGCTTAGACGTATAAATATGCCCAACATCAGTATGATGGTTGAATTGAGCTTCTACCTAGGCCTATAAATTAAGCTAACTTCTCAAGGGACAATGATTTGTCAGGAGAAGTACATCAAGGAGATGATGAACAAGTATAACATGGGAGATTCCAATCCAATTGATACTGCAATTGGAACTAGCCCAAAAATGGACAATGATGATTTAGGTCCTTTAGTGAATAAGACAATGCATAGAGGAATTATTTGATCCTTGCTACATCTCACTGCAAGTAGGCCTGACATTGTTTTTCTTGTAAGAATGTGTGCCAAATTTCCACTATGCCCAAAGGAGTCCTATTTGAAAGATGCAAAAAGAATTCATAGGTATCTGAAGGAGATAGGGGACCTGGTCTTATATTATACATCATGAAATAGTTTTGACTTGGTGTGTTATGTTGATGCTAACTGTGCTGGATATTTGGTAGATAGAAAGAGCACTTCAGGAATGGAATATTTTCTTTGCTCATCCTTAATATCTTGGGGACCTAAGAAGCAACACTTAGTTTCTCTATCTACTGTTGAGGCTAAATATGTTGCTGCTTCTTCTTGTTGTGCACAACTGCTATGTATCAATAAATAATTGAAATAATTTGGTATTGTCTCATACATTATACCCCTAATGTGTGATAACACAAGGGCACTAAATATGGACAAGAATCCAGTGCAGAACAAGAGAACTAAGTATATTGATGTGAGACATTATTTCCTAAGAGACAATATTGAGAAAGGGGTAATTTATATGAAGTTCTGTAAGACTGAGGATCAAATAGCAGATATCTTTACTAAAACATTTCATAAAGAACAATTTGTGAAGAACAGGTTGAAGTTAAGAAAGATAAAAATGATCTAACCTACCATGTGAATCAAGAGTTTTCCACAAAATTGTCTATGATCAGGAGATAAGCATCCTTGGTAAAGTATGTATTTGTTAGTCTAACTCAGTTTCATACATTTACAAGTATACACCCATGGGAAAAACTTTGTAAGAAAATAGATGAGGTATGCATAAATTTAAGAAATCACTCAAAGAAAAAGAGGGACCTGATCTCTTCTCTCAAGTAGTATCGTGAATGTTCTTGTTTTTCTTCTTGTTCAGTTAGAAAAAGCTGCATCCTCTCTCTCTCTATGATTAGAAAACTTGTCTTATACAAAATTAATATCAAATTTATCTTTGCATTAACTCCATGGACCCTGCCCAACCCAACTATCCTAATTATCCAAAGATAAACCCTTTCTTTACTCACTTTTTCAATAAAGATTTATCCCTGAAAACACATTACCCCTTTGACAGTGTGAAATAAAGTTTGCATGGTCCAACAAACAAAATGACAGCCTGGAAACAAAATCCTGCTCAGTGAAATCTGGAAATACTATTAAAAGGTACCAGACTTCTAAGGGACCTGGTCCTGAGAAGAAGAGAAAGACTACTGATAAACCTAGTAGGGCTTATAAAAGAATAAAAGAAAATGACAAATGCAAGAAAATACAGAAATTGGGAGATTGTTGCAAAGTCAAAAATCATCAAAAAGGGTCCAAGGGTCTTTGCTGAAATAAAGAGTGAAAAAAATGATGAGCTCAAGATGAAGGTTACAATTCTAACTGATGAGGCTTTTTAAACCTTCTCCCCAAATCCTCCATTTTTTAAACTTTTATGGATTTTTCAATAGGATATGAAATGTAACTCTATCAATATAATGATACATAATCTGTTGAATATGGATGAGTTCTTGCTTTTGTGCTTTTCCTCTATTTTTTCCCTAATGACCCTCATGTTAGTGTTGCCTCAGTGGCCATAAGTTAAATAACCTGTACTTATCTTTGTTCTTGGTTTATTGTTATTCCTTTTCAATGATGCCAAAAAGAAAAATACTAATTTCATATAGTAGGGAACAGGTGTGATGTATGTGATGTGCAAGAACCAGGTACCATGTAATGTGTTAAGAAGAAGGTGTAAAAGCATATTGAAAAGAGGAGTATGATAGGTCACAATGACTCGGTAAAGCAAATGATTTGAGTTTTTGCTACAAATGACAATAAGGGACCAGGTACCTAAGTTGCAATAATGGTGAAAGCATGATAATAGGGGAAACATTCATCTTCAGAGTGGTAATCACATTGATTAAATATTATGAATGTACATTGATGCTCAAAGCTTTGTGGTTGGTTTGTCATCATCATAAGGGGAAAAAATTGCTATGTGTAGTTTTGATGATGAGTAAATGACTACATAGGACCAGGTCCTTGGATATTAGAAGCAATAGTACAACTGACACCGTCTGCACAACTTTGTCTATTTGTGTAACAAAGTGGCAGGTGCTACTTGTACCAATTAGGACACTTGGTCCAATGATACTTCAGTAATAATCATCACAAATCTATAAAAGGAAAAAGATGTTTCTCCATCAAATGGTTTTTTGTAAATTCAAAGAGTGAAGAGAGAAAAAAAGCAAAAATCCAAGTTCAGCTCAAGTTTTTATTTTTGTGTGCTAAATTAGAGAGCATCTTGAGTGAGTTCTGATTTGTAAATGAATTACTCAATTTATAATAGTAATGAACTTTTCTCTTCATTTAGAGAGAGCTTAGGTAGAGGTCCCTAAGTCAAACACTAATTAGATTTAATCAGTGTGGGTTGTCTTGGCAGAGTTGTCAAGATAGGCTAGCAGGAGAGTTACTACAAGCAAGAGAAGCCTAGATTTAGTATGAAATCATGTCTATAATCAAGAGGTTGATTATAGTGGATTTCCTTGGTGCTTTTAAGGGTAAGCTATGATTTTTCCTTCCTTGAGCAAGGGGATTTCCATGTTAAATCTTTTTGTTGATTATTTTCCTGTAAAGCCTTTAGTTTTACATCACTCCATTGTTGCTTTGCTATGTTTTTTCTTGAGATTGACTTTAAGGGATCTGGTTTCTCACTCTGTGGTACAACTCCTAAGGGTTCCTTCACAGTTCTAGAATAGACTATATACTCTTTAGACTGGCATGATTAGGAAAGTTCTCCTAATGTTGTTACGGGGACGTTGCATATTTTTTACCTTCACGTATCTGAATTGTTAGACCCTGAGATTAATTTTTTTTTGTGACTTCTTTTATAGCTGTAGATTTCGGTGTCAATCTCAAAATGTTAGTAGAGACTTTCTCAGTATCTACCCCAATGGTTAAGTCTATTTTAGCAGGACAGGTGTACAAAAATTTTCCTATCATAGTGTCTCAGAAAGTTACTTCAGTTGATCTTGTGGAGTTAAAGATGACATATTTTGATGTCATTCTCGACATGGATTGGCTATACTCATGCTATGCCTCAGTTGAATGTAGAAATAGAATTGTCCAATTCCAGTTTCCTAATGAACCAGTTATTGAATGAAGGGGTAGTACTTCAGTACTTAAGGGGCAATTTATTTCATATCTAGAGGCAAGAAAAATAATATCCAAGGGATGTATTACTATCTCGTTCAAATCAAGGACTCAAATTCTAAAAATCTAAGACTTGAGTCAGTTCTAGTAGTACATAAATTTCTGAAGGTATTTCCTGAAAATCATCCTGGGATTTCTCCCGAAAGAGGAATCGACTTTGAAATAGATCTCCTTCTATACACCCAAACTATCTCTACTCCACTTTACAAAATAGATCCAGTTGAGCTTGAGGAATTAAAAGAGAAAATAAAGGATCTCTTGATAATGGCTTCATCAGGCCTAGTGTTTCCTTATGGGGTGCTCTAGTTTTATTCGTGCTCAAGAAAAATGATTCTCTGAGAATATACATAGACTACCTTCAGTTGAATAATGTCACAATCAAGAATAAGTATCCTCTCCCCAGGATTGATGACTTATTCGACCAACTTCAGGGTGTAAGTTATTTCTCTAAAATAGACCTCAGATTTGTCTATCATCAACTTTGAGTTAGAGAATGTGACATTTAAAACAAAGCCTTCAGAACTCAGTATGGTCACTTTGAATTCCTAGTCATGTCTTTTGGACTAACTAATGCCCTTATAACTTTCATGGACTTGATGAACAGAGTATTCAAGCAGTACTTGGACATGTTTTTCATAGTCTTCATTGATGATGTCCTTTCCTATTCCCATAGTGAGAATGATCATGCATACCATCTTAGGGTTGTGTTGCAAACCCTTAGAGATCATCAGTTATTTGCTAGGTTAAGTAAGTGCAAATTTTGGTTGAGGTTGGTAGTTTTTCTTGGTCAAATCATTTTCAGTTATGATATTTGAGTTAATCTTCAAAAGATCAAAGCAGTAAGAAATTGGCCTAGACTCATCTCTCCATCGAATATCAAGAGTTTCTTGGGTTTATCTGGCTATTACAGATGTTTTATTAAAGGTTTTTCTTCTATTGCTTCTCCTATGTCTAGGATAACACATAAGAAAGTCAAATTTCAGTGGTCAAATTCCTACGAGAAGAGTTTTCAGGATTTGAAGACTCGACTCACCTCTACTTCAATCTTAACTTTGCCAGATGGCGCAGATGGCTTTGTAGTGTATTATGATGCTTCTAGAGTTGGTCTTGGTTGTGTATTAATTTAGAGGGGTAAGGTCATAGACTATGCCTCTAGACAGATTAAACCCCATGAGAAGAATTATCTAACCCATCATCTTAAGTTGGAAACAATTGTCTTTTCCTTAAATATTTAGATGAATTGCCTTTATGGAGTTCATGTTGATGTCTTCACGGATCACAAAAGTTTACAGTATGTGTTCATATAGAAAGACCTGAATATTTGTCAAAGAAGATGGCTTGTGTTATTGAAAGATTATGATATAAGTATGTTGTATTATTCAGGCAACGCCAATATAGTGGCAGGTTCCCTTAGAATATTATCTATGGGTAGTTTTGTTCATGTTGAGGAAGATAAAAAGGAGTTAGTCCATGAGGTTCATCAGCTTTCTAGATTAGGAGTTTGGTTGGTTTATTCAGTCGAAGGTAGTATATAGGTTCAGGATGGTTTGAAATCTTTGTTGGTTGCCGAAGTAAAACAAAAACAAGAAAGGGATCCTAGTTTAGTCAAGTTAAAGGAGGCAGTCAAGGATCATAAAGTGGAGGTATTCTCCTACGGGGGAGATAGTGTTCTTTTTTGTTAAGGCAGACTATGTGTTCTATGTGTTGATGGTCTGAGGCAGCAAAATATTAGCAAAAACACATGGTGCACGATATTCTATTCACCCAGGGGACACTAAGATGTACCATGATTTGCTGGAAATCTATTGGTGGAGTGGTATGAAGAAAGATATTGTACGATTTGTGGCTATGTGTTCAAATTGTCAGCAAGTTAAGGTTGAGGACCAAAGCATTAGAGGTACACTTTAGGAGTTTAGCATTCCCACTTAGAAGTGGGGGGTGGTGAACATGGATTTTGTGACAGGATTGCCTTGTACACATTGCCAGCATGACTCAATATGAGTCATTATAGATAAAATGACCAAGTCAACTCATTTCTTGCTAGTTCATACTTTTTATTCAACTAAGGATTATTCTAGACTCTATATCAGGGAGTTAGTGAAGTTGCATGTGATTCTATTGACTACCATTTCAGATAGAGGTACCCAGTTTACCTCTTATTTTTGGAAGGCTTTTTAGAATGGTCTTGGTACCTAAGTTTATCATAGTAGAACTTTTCATCCTCAAATTGATGGTCAGGCAGAGAGGACCATTCAAACCTTAGAGTAAATATTGAGGGCTTGAGTTATTAATCTAAAGGTAGTTGGGATAACCACTTACCTTTGATTGAGTTTTCCTACAACAATAGTTATCACTCTAGTATTCAGATGGCCCTATTTAAAGCTCTCTATAGAAAGAGATGCAGATCTCCTACTGGTTGGTTTGAAGCAGGTGAGGCTGCTTCGATATGACCAGATTCAGTATTTGATGTGATGGAGAAAGTTTAGTTCATTTGTGAAAGGCTGAAGACAACCCAAAGTCATCAAAAATCTTATGCTGATGTAAGGACAAAAGACCATGATTTTAAGGTTAGTGATTTGGTTTATTTGAAAATTTCTCTCATAAAAGGGGCGAAGAGATTTAGGAAGAAAGAGAAACTCAGTCACTGCTATGATGGCCTATATAGAATTTTAAGCCATTTTAGGAAGGTATCTTATGAGTTAGAGCTCCCTACATCTCAATCATAAGAAAAGCCTAATGATTTAATTTAGAAGACAATATAGATATTAGCAAGATGACATTTTTAAAGCACTAGTCTATAATACAAAGATAGCAAGAGATCAAAATTTTAATAAATAGCTAAAATATAAAACATTCTTGTTACATAGATTAGCACATGAACTCCAACAATGATAGCTAAAGTACCCTAAGTTTTTCACAAAAACCATCATTTTGTTTTAGGAATTTAGGGCATAAAGCCATATAAATATCAACTTGAATAATACCTGCTAGGATGAGGAATTGGAGGAAAAGTAATAGAACTAGCAGATACTAGGGGGTTCAAGTTACAGTAATCTTTTGAAGAAATTTCATTAAGTGTATATCCTTTCTTAGGCTTACTTAACTGAGATTTTTGGCTTAGGTTGTTATTGATATAATCTTCAAATTGTTGAGACTTGATAATTTAGCAACATAACTAATGTATGGTGATTACAATAAACCTTATAACCTTCTTAACACTTTATGATAGTGAGAAAATAATCTCTCTTGATATTTGGGTACCAGTTTTTCCATTTTAGTGTTGAATGGTTATACTACAAGATTGAGCATTCTATCATTTTCTCTTACATTTATTTTTCATGTTTTCTTGAAAGCTTCCTGATATTGAATAAATGTTTAAGAAAGTAGGTTTCTACATTTAAATAGGTAAAAATGTAATCATCTCATAGTTTATCGAACCCATACCCAAGATTGCTTTTATAAAACCCTATAGTTTGTTATTAAGTTCTATCCTCGTGAATTAAGCCTTTATATTGGTTGTTCACAAATAGCTTAGAGATTTTAAGAGATCAAGCAATAGATAATTATGATCAAAATTCATGTTCAAGTTTACATGCTATTTATATTCTAAGAAGGCAGATTTTTATTGGATCCATAGTAATTTTGTTCTCTTGCTTCTCTAGGTTATAAAGTAATTGATATTGAGAATTTCTTTTAAGATTATTGAGTATGTAAAAATATGCCTTGTGGAAATATACCGGATATTGTTATTGAGTAGGCCGGGATATGCTTTCAGAGCTTTGCTATATGTGGTTGGATCCTCTAGTGAGCCAAAACCTTTATGAGAAAATCCCAGATAGTTTTAATGAACACTATGTTGTAATGTTGTTTTTGCCTATTAAGTATCTATATTCTCTGGATAGTTGCTTAAACTAATATCCAACTCTACCACAGCGAAGTATTATTAGTATGAGGATATCTCATTTCTTTAATTTTTCTTGTAGGATAAAATATCAGAGCATCTACCTAAATATCAGGAACTTATTTTCAGTTTAGGTGTTGTTTTGAAGATACTAATTCATCCTAATGATGCCATTAGAAAAGTGTATGAATTTGAACATTCTAGTCATGTGTGTGGTTTAGGTGGTAATGATTGCCCTTCAAAAGCTTTTTGAATGCCTAGAAATTCAATTAGCCATAAAAAATTTTAGTAACTCTAGTAGTATATCTCAGCAACGTGTTGAAGACTTTGAGAAATATGCAGAAACCTTGGAAGAAAAGCGGACTGTATATGAAGAGGCCAAAGAAAAGCTTGAGGAGACCTGAGAATAGGCTTGTGCTAAATGAGAATCACTTGAAAACTTTTCAAAGGTTTTTACAAGATAAATCTGGTAGTGAGTTTCCTACTTTCAACTAATCTTTTTAGCCTTTAGTATATTTGAAAACAAATGACATATATGATTTTTCTTTAACTTTTATCAATTAGCATTTCCATTACTCTAGTATTTGTGGTATCCTTTATGAATATTCAAGGTTTGAAGAATATCTTTTGTGATAATATATTGAACAATATCAAAACTTTAATCTTTATATTATAATTAATAACAATCTTTTGTATATAATGGTCAATTTATGAGTGAAGTCTATCATTATTCAGGAATTAGTATCAAACTATTAGGACATTTAGCAGGGAAAAAATTACAATATATATATATATATATATATATATATATATATATATGTTTAAAAATAAGTTGGACACTTTTGCCACAATTAAAATCGTGGATAATTTATATGTGATTTTCAAAATAACTAGGCACTTTTTGTAGTGTCAGATTTTTAACATGTCTTGACAATATTTGAAGGGTCATCTACATTATCGTCGCATTCCTCCTATTTTGATGACTCAATTAATTTCTAATGAATCTAAAATCTTTTGACATAATTTTATTATATCTTATAAGTTATATAAAATATTGATTTTCTCAAGCATGCAAAATTACAAGTTACATTATCACATGTGTATTACATTTACACTAGCATGGAGTCCATATAATCATAAAAATTTATTCAATCTTAAATAATAGTAATCATGTGAATTACATTTACACTAGAATGGAGTCCATATATTCATAAAAGTTTATCCGATCTTAAATAATAGTCGTTTTGAAAATTTAAATTTGCTTTAAAATATTTAATTTTAGAAAAACAGGAAATATTTATTGCATATTATTTTTTTCCAATTCATCCTGTCATTCAAATGCAAATGGTAACTTATATAAATAATCTTACAAAATGTCTTTGTTAAGAAGTTAAGAGGTATACAAAAATATAAATTAAAGATGGTAATTGATAGATTTAATGATCAAAATTACATCTAAAATATCTCAATTTTTTGAGTCTCGTACCTAAACCATGAAGTGTATGATTTTTTTACATGAACTATCACCAAATGATTTAGCAAAATAACATAAACTATTAATTGTTATCTTTTTCTACTGGTATGAAACTCAAACAGTTAATAGTTTAAGTGTGTTTTGTTAAATAGTTAGTAATAGTTTAGTTAAGAAACTCAAACAACTAATACTTTAGGTATGAAATTAAAGAAAAAATGAATAATTTAAGTATGTTCTTCACCTTTCACGCTAATTGATATGGTGAACATTGAAGAGCACTTTTCAAATTATTTTTGAAATGGATCAAGAAAGTGGTTTTTCCAAAAAATAATAGTAGATCCCTTTCTTAATAAGCCCACAAAATTTGATCAAACCCATTGGTATTGCAAGGAAAGTCAATATCAGCAATATTAACAGCAGTGTTACCATCAGATCCAATAAAGATAGGTGAATATTCTGCAAATTTAGTGGGTAGTGATTTTCAATATATATTTGGTAGTTATTCTGCTCCGTTCACAACTTTTAAAATTTCCCTAACCACAACTTTACTTTCTTCTATTGATAAATGAATCCCATCTCTTCACAACCAAATAATAAGAAAATGTCAAATTTCACAGATGAGTTCATAACAAATGAATTTGAAAATGAAGTATAAGGTAAGCTATCTATAAGGGAAAAAACATTAAGTCATAAATTAATGTTTAGTTAAGATTTGTTGTCAAATTTATTTAGGAATAAGTTTTCCTATTTTGATTAACAGTAGATCATGTATTATTACAAATAAAGATATACTTAGTTATTTTCAATAGTAGATAATACTTAGTTCATAACAAATCAGTGTTTGGCGATTAAAAATTTCAAATACAACTTGAAATTGTATTTAGAATTAGAAAAATACTCAAAATCCTATTTCATTGTATTTTTATTTTTTTAATTTCTACCTTAATTTTTTTTATAAAGATCTATTTATAGACAATAGATTTAATACCATTATATGTTTGAGTGATAGGTTTAAAAACATCAAGTTTGACAAGTGAATTCAACTTTGATATAACTTTTTCGTACCATTTTGGTCAATCATTTCTTTTGTCGATATTTTGTGATAGATTGAGGTTCAAGATCCTCACAAATTTGCATGATTTTTATTGCAATGTTATATGCAAAGACATAATCCATCACTATTTTGGATTGATTCAAATTGGTTCTAGTATCACTTGAATTCATGAATAGTTTATAATTTTTTGAGTCTCAGACTCATTGATATCTTCAAGAACATCAAAATTTATCAAATCTTTAACTTCTATATGTGGATCTTTTGTAATGTTAGCTTGATAATTTATTTTCTTTCTAGAATTTTGATCCTTAGAACCCAATGGTCTAGCACGCTTTAAGCATGCTTTGGACTTATTAGCTATAACACTAGTGGATGGTCATTTACGATCAAATTAAATTGGGATATTCTCTGTAAAAATATGTAATTTGGTGATCCTTTTCAAATTTATTAATGTGTATAGCATTTGATTTGCAATTATTTGCAGATGAATAATCATTTGTACTTCTTCCTCACAAATAGAAGCATATGGATCGAGATGAGATAATGATGAATCTTTTTACAATTTTTTTGTTTTAATGTCACTGTCTTCTTCCCCTAATTTTTAAAAAACTATCTCATCAAACCGACTATATTCAAAACAAGCATTGAACATATCTTCCGTTAATAGTTCAAGATAGAGAATAATGTAGGGTGACTCAAACCCAACATAAATTTCTATTCTTCTTTGGAGGCCCATCTTGGTGCGATTTGGTGGTGCTATTGGTACATATATAGCATATTTAAAAATTCTCAAATGAGATATATTTACGTTCTGACTCAAAATAAATTACAACGGAGAAATAATTTGTTGATTTGAGATGAACAAGTATTGCAGCATGAAGAATTTCATAAATCCAAATAGAAATCAGCCTCATTTTCATTAGTAATGATCTTGCTATCAACTACAAATGTTTAATTAATGACTCATTAACTCATTTTGAGTATGAACATGACCATAATATGTTCAGCTTTTAACTCAATTGATAAGAAATAATCACTAAATGTTTGGGATGAAAACTCTGAAGCATTGTCAAGGCGAATGGACTTAATCTAATAATTAAAAAACTGTAGCAACCTGAAAATTTGGTGAAATATGTGAAATTGAAATTTGTGATTTTGTATGATTTAATTATTTTATCTCTTTCCATAGTTGCATTCTGGTATTTTAAAGTATGGGGTGATTGATACGATTTTCGATGTATTTTGGTGCCTTTTGTGTGATATTATGATTATTGGAGACTTCGAGAGCTTTATTTTGGGCTTATGAGGATATATTTTGATTCGTGTGATGGATGACTGAACAAAATACGCCAGAAACTCTAGAATATCAATGTTAGGTCAAGTGTAGCTTTAGTTCGAGTTCTGATGCACCCAAACTCATCTTAACCTATTGATTGGAAAGTTGAAAAGTTGGAAATATGGCATAAGACCTATATTTTGTTGAAACAACCTCTAATGGAAAATCCAACTTTGTCAATACATCCAAAACATCAATTTCAAGGTGGTCGCATATTTAGTGTGATTTTACAACTTTTAAATCTCATTTCGATCCTCAATTTGTAAAATTACAATTTTGGATTTTGGAGGTCAACTTTGTAAAAATGATATTTTTCCAAAATTTTGATATCGATATTGAGTCTGTAGCATCTAATTTAGTGTCGTTGCATAGTTCTTTTACTTATAGCGGACTCCGAACAAATCTCGGACATCTTGTCGGAGTCCAAATTAGACTCAAAATAATCTTTTTTTTTCAAATCTGGTGCATTGTATAAAACAATCCTTTTTTTCCTCTCATTTTTGCCCATTTTTCCCATTCTTTCACCTTTACTTTTGAGAGTTAAACCCTAAAATAGTGTGAGAACTTAAAAGTGAAGCTTGTGGAAGCTTGGAAGCTAGATTAACATCTATTTCTTAATTCTATTATAGATTTAAGGTCAATTTCATCCTTTCTTACTCGAATTCTTGATTAATTTCTCAAAACCCCAAAAATCTTAGGGCTTGATTTTAAATCTCAATTTAACCCCTTTTCAGTTGAATAATGTTTTAATCTTATAATTACTAGTTTTTCATCAATTTAACCTTTAAAACAACTTTGATTCTTGATTTTAACATGAATTTCAAAAATTTTATTCAGTAAATCTCAAAAATAATTTTTCTTTGATTTGAACCTCATTTTTTACTCGATTTAACATAGATTTTCAGCTGTAGATTCATAAAAATATGGGGAACATGTTTTTGAAGTAAAGTTATGATTATGCTCTTTAAAAAAATATTTAGGGGGGTCGTTTTCATTCTAAACCAAAAGTAGTTAATACGGGCATCGTCAGCTTTTTTTTGATGCATAAATTATATGTTTCTTGGTTTTAACTGATTTTGAGATTATTTGTGAAAAGTAAGATCATGGATTCAAAGTGTAGAGAATTGTTTTTGGCATTTGAGGAAGGTTATGAGTTAACTCTTTCAGACTAGGTTGGGTAATAAATGATGGTACAAAATGCATATTAAAGTAGGAATGAATCATGAAAAATAGCTATCTATGTGTTGTGCCCATGTGATATAATTGTTGAAATTGAGATATTATGTGATATATGTGGCTGTGTAGGGTCCTATGTGATATTGATAGCCTTGAATACATGTGAATAATTGTATTATGTTGTTCAAATGCCTAATGTGGTACCATTGATGTATTGTGATATAGTCATACTTGTTGGTATATGAAACATATGGAAATTCATGGATGGTGGAATTAATGAGTGGATATTGGCTCACGTGATCATGGAAATGTATTATTATGATTGGTTGTGGAAGTACCTCATATGGTTGGTTATGGAAATACTTACTATGATGGATTGTGAACATTGTATTATCATCCTTATGGCATCATACACATAGTTTCACTTATTTAATGTATGTTTGGTAAATACTTGTTGTTATTGTTTTTCACACTTAATTTGTGTCTTATCTGCTTTGGAAATACTTGAAATACTAGAAATACAGGGAATTCTAGAAACACTGAGAACATCAGATTTTATAACCCTCATCAAGGGATGTGACGGGAAGGAGATATTAATATATGGATTGTTTATGGGTTAACAAATCCTCATGGTTCCCACGTAGGGAGGCTTGCCTCCGTAGGTGTATACAGAAATTATCCGATGATCTAGGGGGTTGTGCTACAACCTCGTGTATCATCATCATCATATACATTGCACTTATTTTATTGTGTTTGTGTTGCCATATTGACTTTTCATCTATCTATTTGTTCTATATCTTGACTTGTTAATGTCTAATTGTTCTATCTTTCTTTATTTGTACTTGATGATCTTGATTATACTTGTTCCTTCTTTGTTCTACTTGTATGTGATATTGTGTATAAGTATATTCTTATCTGGTGTGTTATTGTATTATGTATAAATATTGTAGAAATGTTAGTTGATATGAGTACGACCACGAGGATGGAAGAGAACGAGTGTGTATTGAATCAGTCCAAGAAAGTGTAAAAGAGGGCCTAAATGCACTAAAAACAGCCCCTAAGTTACACTTGATAGGCACCTCACCCTTGAGAGGTATTGTGGTTATTTTGTATTTTATTTTGTAATACACTATATATAGAACCTCTTAGGGTTTTTAGTCTTAGATGTTTATTGATATTGAAAGTTGTAACACTTTGAAGAACATTTCTCTCTTGTGAGAAAGGCCTATGGCCGAAATATTGTAACTAGGATTTCCAACCTGAGTGTGGAATCATTCGTGTTGGATTCATGCTTGGAACGTTGGGTGCTAGAGGAGGCTGAGGTCTCTCTTATGCTCACCGAAAGGGTAGGTATTTGTAGTGTGTAGTGTTAAGGGCCCAAGAGTGGAATAGGCTCTTGGGTTCTTAAGATTATACCTTTACTTTGTCCATCTATCTATCTTCACATTTCTTGTACTCTTTGTTGCTGTTCTAGTCAAAACCATGTGTTGTTGTTTCCATTGTGTTATTGTTCATTTTGTTATTCATCTTGTTATCTTGATACTCTCTTTATTAGTTTGTGGTAGCTATTTCAGTGTCAAATACACCATTGCTCTATCATATTGTTGTTGTTGTAGTGAATTTGAGAGTGGTCTCCAAAAAGGTCCTCAGATCCTTAAGATTAGTGGACCGATTTGGAGTGTGTTTTCGTTCTTCCTTGTTTTTCTAGTATTATTTGGTATCAGATCATGGCTTAATATTGTTCCTACAAGATCAATCTTGATCTTGTTAGTTGAAAAATAAAAAAAAAATTATCGAAAAAAAAATAGAAAATTCAAAAAAAAAAAACAATCTGTCCAACTTCTGTTCTTGATAGAAAATTGTGTTCTTTTTGTGAATTGGCCAAGATTTTTGCTTGTCTTAAGTGTTTCTAGTTTTAGTATTGTTCTTCACTAACACTTTGAGTCTATATCTAAGTTTGAGCTTGCATTTGTTGGTGTTGGTGTTGTGGACAGAGCTTGGCCGATTGTATTTGTTCTTGGCCGTGGTGATATTATTGTGGAATTGGGTTGAACGTTTGTTGTTGTTGTTGTAGATCTTGAAAGGTTGTTTTTGTGTTCTTGTTGTTCATCACAACCTTCACCTCTTGCTAAAACCGATACTACAACACTAAAGAGACTTGGCCGTTTTTGGTGGTTTTGTTGTTGGTTGTTCTTGAAAATTATTGTTTTTTCTTGGTGGGATGTTGTTATAGTTCTTGATGTTCTTTACCCCTTCATAAATTGTTAAGCATAAAGTGAAATGTAAAGACTTGTTAGTCTTGAAAGACCCCAACCACCAAAGACTTTATCAACCCCTTTCCAACAACTTCCCATGATACAAGGGTCCATGTTTTAAGGAGGAGTACAAGAAAGTCAAGTCTTGAAACTTGAAGTTGAAAAAATGCTCCAAGACTTGTTTGAATTTTCTTTCCTTAAATGAATTCCCCAATTCCCAAATTGTAAATTAACCAAAGCTTCAACTTGAGAAATTAAAAATTGCCAAGAATCGTGTCCAATAGTGGACTGCGACATCATCAATTTACTGTTCACACATCATTTTTGAGCTCAAATTTCAGATTTTCTTTTTTTCTTTTTATTGTTTCGTAGTTTCTTTTGTTTGTTCCAATACTAATTGGCAAACTAGTACTCATCTACTAGATTGTTAGTTAGTCGTTGTGTTCATTCATTCGTGTTTAGCGTTTGTTGTGTGCGATTTTTCTCTTTTGTGAATTCATTATGTCTTGTTGGTTCAAGTCCGTAAAAAAAAATTGAGCCAACTCAAACAAAAAACTATTTTGGGCAAAGATAGACTCATCCTTCCATCACTCACGAAGTAGAAGATAGCTTTCAACACTAGTGAAACCAAGTGTAAGGTAAAATCGAGAGTGAGAGTGTGGTGAGGCATTTTGAGCTAACAAGTTTGTTTTGTTGTGTTTTGTTGTCCTTTGCTTTAGGTACCATGGCTTCCACTAATCTCGATGCCACGTTTGACTGCATCAACGACGATCTTGAAAAAATGAAATAACACATGGAAAGGTTACGCCAATTGTTACCTAAACTTATCCCACAAAATCCAACTTCCCTTGTCCAAACACCTTGTGAAGAGAGCTTCCCGAAGAAAGAGGTGGGCTACCCCGACCCACATCAAGGTAAATAGGAGATTAAAACATCTTTGGTACTTGATAGTGAACTTATAGAGAGCGAAGCACTTGCTAGTTACAAATATGTCTGTGAGATAGATCATGCTTTCTTTAGGTTTAATGTTTTCTTTGAAGATGATATAAACACTCCTAATGAAACTAGTGGTAAAGATAATGGTATAGCTTGCCTTGTAGGATATAGACGATATGCTAACCCACTATGGTGTGACAACATTTCTCCTAAAGAAGGAAATCTCTTCTTGGAAGATAAGAGTACTCTTATGGACAAGGAATGTGTTGTCTCGGAAATGAATATTCTTGGTAGTACTCTTGGTATGCATGATGATCAATTTACTCTGAAGTGTAGTTCACTACTTGAGTATGTAAATGGAGTTCTTAACAATTCTCAAGTTAGTAATGGTGTCTATAGAATTGATTTTGATAATGCGCATGACTCTTTGAACATCTTGTGTGGTAAAAGCATTGCAATTAGTTTTGTTCATAGAGATCATGTGTATGAAAATATTTTTGTATGTGAATGTGGGAGTGATATTATAGGGGAAGGAAGGGCTAGCCTCGGCTTAGGACCTTGGCTAATTTTTCCATTTGATCCCGGTACCATCTTAGGGTGGGAAAGGATGACTCTCGGCCTATTTTCCTTTTTCTTGATGCTTGTCCGAGCCACTTCCTTAGTAGAAATTATACTAATCTTTTCATGATTAAAACAAAGGACTCGTGGCTATACTTCAAATTTTTCCCTCCTCAACATGGCATGTTGATGTGTTATTTTTACTAACCCTAACCCCTCATGTCATGAGGATGTGTACTTGGTTGTCTTCTCTTGATTTCCAAGGTACGGATTTGAGGTTGAATCCTTTTCAAGAAGGGAAGGATGAAATGAGTACGACCACGAGGATGGACAAGAATGAGTACGTATTGAATCTATCCAAGGAAGTGCACAAGTGAAGTGTAAAAGAGGGCCCAAATGCACTAAAAACAGCCCCTAAGTTATATTTGATGGGCACCTCACCCTTGAGGGGTAATGTGGTTATTTTGTATTCTATTTTGTAATACACTATATATAGAACCTCTTTAGGGTTTTAAGTCTTAAATGTTTATTGATATTGAAAGTTGTAACACTTTGAAGAACATTTCTCTCTTGTGAGAAAGTCCTATGGCCAAAACATTGTAACTAGGATTTTCAACTTGAGTGAGGAATCATTCGTGTTGGATTCATGCTTGGAACGTTGGGTGCTAGAGGAGGTTGAGGTCTCTCTTGTTCTCACCGAAGAGATAGGTATTTATAGTGTGTAGTGTTAAGGGTCCAAGAGTAGGATAGGCTCTTGGGTTCTTATGATTATACCTTCACTTTGCCTACCTATCTATGTTTACATTTATTGTACTCTTTGTTGTTGTTCTAGTCAAAACCGTGTGCTGCTGTTTCCATTGTGTTATTGTTCATCGTGTTCTTCATCTTGTTATCTTGATACTCTCTTTGTTAGTTTGTGGTGTCTGTTTTGGTTTCAAATACACCATTGTTATCTCATATTTTTGTTGTTGTAGTGAATCCGAGAGTGGTCTCCAAAAAGGTCCTCGGATCCTTAAGATTAGTGAACTGATTTGGAGTGTGTTTACGTGCTTCCTTGTTTTTCTCGTATCATTAGTGCAAGTGGTGTGGGCTACCGTTGTGGGGTATTTTCTGATTATAGGTAACATTCCCTTGGTGTATATTTTGTATGATTTATTGTCACAACTCGATCTATGAGTCATGATGGCACCTACTAAAATCCACCAGTAGGTAAGCCAACACCGTAACCCAGAGCTAAGGCAATCGATTACTCTGGTAGGAACGTCCAACATGGACCAAATATACGAACATAATTATAAACACAGTGTTCTAGTAAACTAAAGAATTCATAACACCAATACAAATCCCATGACCTGGTAATCTCAGTATAAGATCATCTAAGTTCGACAATAGGAAATACAACTCAAAGTCTAAATAGTCTTATACATTTGTCTTGAATACAAAACACTGAATAAAAATAGAAGAAAAAATGGGCAAATCGAAACTCCAAGAGCTTACCCTGTCTCTGAAAGATCAACACTACATGAACTCAACTCAGCGGCAATAGATAGTACTCGAGTCTGCACCAAAAACGTACAGAAGTGTAGTATGAGTAACAAAACAACGGGTACTCAGTAGTCATCATCGGCCGACTGACCTAAATCATGATATAAATTAAGACAATATCTCTAAGTTAAGGTACATATTTGAACCTGAGTCATCTCTGTCATCACTGTATATAATCAATAATCAAACTATAATAATACAACAACATATCCATTCGTCATTCACCAATACCATTATACATAAGAAGTAAAAGCTCCAAAACATAAAACATCACTAATTCAATCATAATTGCATAAAAACCAAGATGATATACAAATATTCATTAAGCATAAGTAAAATAACCAACCTCAGCGTCTCATACCACCAGAGAGTACACCAAAAAGAACATAAAGTAAAGAAACTCATCATGACGTCCCATACCACTAGAGAGTACACTAAAGAATCAAATAACCAAGTATATAATCATATAACCAACTCGTGAATGTTCATGGTCTACCACTTTCCCATAAATGGCCATTTCCAAGTTTATGATCATCATCAATTACCACTATTGAATTAACATATATCAAGTACTCATGAATATACTCATAAAGCCATTAGATATCTAACTCTTCAATATACTATATCTATTCATTTATAATAACCCAAATACTCTTTGCCAAGTTACTAATCCACTAGTCATTAGGACCATTATTTATTAGCCTTGATGATTCTATAGAGATTTACCCATTCAATAAATAGAAACTAATTATCATTCACTAGGTAGCCAACATCCACATCTAGCTATGATGCACTACTAAGCACAGCCCATTTAACCAAAATTTATTCCTAGTTATCATTGGTGCACTAGTCACCATATAAGAAAAGGTTACATATTATCAAACACACTTATCTATCTATTAAACAACTCCTCTTACTAGTTAACACCATTAATCTCTAAGTCAACAATTAAGCAACCAACGGCGTTACATACTAGGCATCAATATCACCAATCATCAATAATACTTAGTCTATTATCTTCAGTAGATATTTAACAAATATAATTACTAGTTCCCATATTTTAACTAAACAAAGTTCACCAACTAGTATTCTAGGCTTCTAGCCATCAAGTAACATAACCACTTTTTATATACAACTAGTTATGACATAATCTATTTTCTAGGTAAAATTCCACAATTATTTCATTTATTTAAGCCAAATATATCCACTAGGTGAATCCTTACTTCTACACATAATTATACTTGCCAATTAGTCTTAACTCATTATATGACATATTCTACTTCTACTCACTAATTACCATTAACAAGAGCCATGTCGCTTAACAAGTGATTAATAGTAGAGAATTATTAATACAAGTTAAATGGGCGTCAATACTTTTGATCACACAACTCAATGCCAAAAAAAGGAGGTCTAAGCTTTGATCTCCCTAAGAATCCAAGAATGTGCTTATAGGCCCTTCTTCAAGCTCCTAATCAAGCAATGTCGTATTTGAAAAATAGCTTGAAGCCGAGGAAAGCCATGACATAAGGAATAAAGAGATCCCTTGTGGGTTATTCAAAAAATAGAAACTTTTGGGATATTTTTGTAATAGTCTAGTTGTGCAAAGGAAACTACTATAGATAGGTGCCTTAGACATTTAGTTAGTTCATTTTTTAATGATGATGAATTCATGAAAACTCCATTGGGAGTATAAGTGCTTGAAAAATACAATGCTGATCCTTTTTAACAAATGATGGTTGTAAGGGAGATCTGATCCCCCTTTCGATCAATGTAAGATCTAGGTGCTCATAGTTATTCAATAAGGGAGGTCTTTCGGTTTGATGTGCCCTTTGGTTGCCCTTTTGTTATCTTCTTATGTCTACTTTTCTATCATCTATCCTTTATATTATTTTACTTTGTATTTTTTCTCATCGTCTTTGATTACTCTCATATCATTTGGTATCAGAACCGATCTTGATTTCATTCCTAAGAAGTCAATCTTGGGATTTTTATCTTGAAAATCCATTAAAAAAGTGTCAAACTGAAAATTCTAAAAAAAAAAGTTACTATTTATGTTTTTTGTCTTAGGTCCAAATTTGAGTCTTAGATTTTGTGTTTTTCTTGTGTTTCGTGTGTTAGATTTTGATTCCCTAACACTATTAGAGTTTATACATCATATTCAAGCTAAATCGGAGTAAAATTGAGCCTTATACAATCATTAGAAGTGGATTTGATAGGAAGAAGTTTAAGGTGTCTTGTAAGATCTAAAGTGTTGGATGAGGAATTTGAGCAAAATTGTGTATGGAATAAGTTTAGAATCATGAAAGAAGCATAGGTTTGAATTATCAACTCATTCCGAGCTAAAGTGTTCTTGGTGTGTTCTTTAGAAGATTGTTATCTTCATATTTATGTTCATCAAAAGGGATTATTTGGTCCTAAAAGGAGGAAAAGAAAAGGTGAAAAAGTGTTACCAAGATATCTATAAGGGATTTCAAGTATATTCCAAAGAGCGGGACCACAAAGGGGCATTTTCACCCATTCAAGAAGCTGGTTTGGCTGACCTGTATGAGGTACCTTGGAGCTGATCCTGACCTACTAAAGAAGGTCCAAGTAGCTCAAAATAGTGACATATCAACCAGATGCATCCATCCTGCCCTCCATCTGCATTTGACATATTGTATCACCCCCAGTGGAGCTCAAAACAGTGAGCTATCAACCAGTTTCGTCCAGCCTGCCCTTTATCTGCGGCTAACCTGCTACAGCATCCCCAGTGCACCCCAAGGAAGTAATCAACACTAACACCTATGTACAAGGTTCTCCACACCTATTGGAGTAGGTCCTAATGCATCCTAAGAGCAAGTCATCCTTCTTCAGTTCAAATTTCCCCCTCCAACGCATATCAAATTCCAAAACATAAAATTCGAGTTTCCAAAGTGCATTTTAACACTTTAATTATTCCATTTATCAACATTTGATTTTTTTAGTTTCATTTGATTGATTCCTAATCTCTTCTTTTAATCTTAAACAAATCATCAAACAGTAATTTGTCTACTAAGTTGATCAATTAGTTATTGAGTCTGAATTTTTTCATCGTCCTATTTATTTTGCACTTTTCTAGTTTTTATTTTGTTATAACTTTTTGATTCAAGTCCGTGAATAGTTTTGTTTCCTTGAGTCATTAAAAAAGAATCTACTCCAATCGCAAAGTACAGATTGACACCTTACTGTCCATCGGAGTATAAGCAAATATCAGCATTCGTCGCTCCAATTGTGAGGATCACAAAGGTGAGATTATTACAAGTGTTGGTGAGGAACTTTACTACTAATCTTGTTTGTTCATTTTGTAGGTACAATGTGATATAAGAAAGCATGTCTTTTATAGCCTCGGACAATTGTGACTACGAAATAGGAGACTATGATTGTTGTGAAGATAGTTATGGCTATGAAGAAGATGGAGATTATGGGCGTTATGAATGTAGCCATGATCAAGAGATGGATGAAAATAAGGGATACTATTTTGAAGGAGAATGTGAGATGAATGACAATTTTAGTTCTTATGGTGAGTATGGAGATGATGAAGAGCCTTGTTATTATTCTTATGAGAAAGATAGGGCATGTGAGGAGTATTACATTTCCCACTCCTATCCTAGAGGTGATATAAGGTATAACTCATTTATTTACAATCTTATGACGATCATGGTGAGAATGTACATGAGGATTGTGAAGTTTTGTATTCCTTATATTTTAGTGCATCTTATCAAGGTCAAATTGATGTGAATTGTTATGCTAACTATAGTACAGGTTTATTGATGGGAACAAAAGATCGTATATCTTCAAAGCCTTAGGGTACCTACATCTTACTCTTCTTATCCTAGTTCCCAAACGTATGGAAATAGGAACCAAGTTAGATATAGAGGGTATAGTCGGAGTCAAGATCTTCTTACTCTCCAAATCTTTATGAGAGAGTCTGATCCTGAAGAATATCTTAATTGGGAATAGGAATGTGAAAGGATATTTATGATTATGATATGAATGAATTCAGAAAATCTACATGTGTCACTAAACATATTCGAGGTTCGACATCAATTTGGTGGGATATCAAAAGAAAGTCCGACCAAACATACAGTGCCTTGAAGTAACTCATGAGGGGTGCCCATGTACCATTGGGGTATACAAATCTTTACAATATTGATCCAAGAAGAGATGTCCATTCCGAAAAGGTAAGCATTTGTGGGGTTCTAGGATGCCTCCTTATGCTAGATGATTGGTGCTATAGTAACAAATTCATTCCACCTATGGTTGACCATCTAGGTATACCTAGAGAACCTCTACTTGTTCCATACTTTTTGGATGGGTATAAGGTTCCTAAGAGAGTAAAGGTTTTCTTCACATGATATGGGTACTATGAGGAGGTTTGGTGTGACATCTTCCATCCCCTTGGAACAAGGTCATTTATGCTTGGGTGCCAATTGGTTTACACAACATAGAGTTCTAACTATGCAAAATTAGCCTAAGATTGTAAGGTACCAATAGGGAAATCATCTTTTTCTATCCATTCTTCCCAAATCTCAAAGAGGTGGGGCAACTTACTCCAATATAAAGAAATTGAGTAACAAAAGATTGAGCGGAGTAAGGGGGTGCAAGGTGCCAACCTAAGAGAGAAAAAATGAGAGAAATAAGAAGATTTCCACCAACCAGAGCTAACATTGTTTTTCTTTCTTTTAATAAGGATATTTGTCTAGATACCAACATGGAAAACGGAGGATAACAAGTGTTAAAAGAAAATATTCCCTTTGAATATTTGATGAGGGCAACCTTAGATGATTCCAATGATTTAGGAGGACCTTCACACCAAGGTGAAGAATAATATACTTAAGAACTTCAAGGTAAAATAGTTAAATTCAAGGTAAAATAGCTAACTCTTATACTTTTGTGAATGAGAATGATGATTGTGTGGCTAGTAGACCATTGAGTATGAGTAGTAGCTTACCTATATGTGAGTCTGATGATTTTTTACCTCTTATGATGATTTATATGTTGTGAGTATGAATACACTATTTGATTCTACTAATCACCGAATCGACTCTTCTTGTAAGATCAATTTGCGTCCATCTAGTGTTCAAGCCATTGTCTTAAATGATAGTACACTATCTTGTGAAAATAATGTTAATGAAATTGCGTGCAAAACTTGCCCACGACTTGAGGATATGAGTGATGTGATTAATGAACCTCAAGTGAATGATGATATTGAAAATGTTGATCAAGTGAATAGGAGTGACCCTTTGAGAATGTCCTCTAGTGAAGATCTTAATATTAGTTTGGCTCATGGGAATAATCAGGTGCTTGCAACATCTTTGATGTTTGATAATTGTCTATTAGAGAGTGAACTTTCATGTTCTACATCCTCTTCATGGGTAAATCCTTCTCTCTCTTTAAGAACAGTATCTTATTTGAAGATGACAAAATCACTCCTAATGAATTACCTAGTGGTGTGAATAGCATTGATAATATATCTCATCTTAAGGGCTATATCTTATATGAGAACCTACAATGGTGTGACAACATTCCTCTTAAATATGGAAATCTCTTCTTGGAAGATGAGAGTACTCTTAAGGGAAAGAAATCTAAAGTCTTGGAAGGGAATAATCAATTAGGTGATGATAACTTTGATTTGCCTGAATAGTTGATAATCCCAATTAATGTTTGTTCCTACAAAAATAATTGTGATTGTGATCCTTTGTACGACACCCTACCTTTATTTGTTATCTGAATAAATTGCTTGCTTCTTGTGAAAACTTAAGCAATAATTTCTTTGAAGTTAGTGGTGGTATATGTCTACTGAAGGATTCTTTCATTGAAAGAGAAATTATCAATTATTTAGAAATTGCTTATTCTTCTACCTTGTGTGCTCCTATTGTTGAGAATACTCATAGCGTTGATCTTGGATCTAATAGTGAGTACATACATGAGGAAAACTTAGTTAAAGTTGACTTGAGTGATACCTTTCTCTACTCTCCCTTTGTTTTTGATAATTCTTATGCTAATATGGAGAGTATATCTTTTAGTTTGGGTGAAACCTATGGGGAAAATAGTGTTTTATAAACTCGTTTCTACGACCACTCTATCCATTTGACCCCGGTACAAATTTGGATATAGTGATTTTGGCACACCCAACTTGTTGCTTGGTCTCTATGATAAGAAAATTTTGAGTGAGAATGTTAGTATCCTTCCCTATGATGGAAGGTCTTTATTAGGGATTTATGATCCACTTGATGGACCAACATTGTGTAAGGGAATGATCTCCAACAAATATCAAAGATTTTTAAAGAAGGGGAGAAGTGAATAGCTCCAAAAGAGTTCACTATTGTATGTTTCCACTCTTGACCAAGGTTCCACTACTTATAGGTCAAGAAGAGAGTCTTCTCTTGAAACTACTTTGGACGAATTCCATTCATGTGATACCCTTCTTCAATACTTGACTAGAATTAATGACCTCCTTCTCAAAGGTAGTATCATTCTTGAGAACCCGGGGGTAATTGTGTCATTGTATCCTTTGGGTATTGCCTATAAACTTGCATAGTTTCTTGACACACTTGTGCTTAAATTTTGTAACTTCCAACTTATGAATGCCAAGCTGATTGTTTGCTTTAAAGCAAGAATTCCAATGCCTTATGGTCTTGAATCCATCCTTATGCGCATTTTGTGCTAAGTATTTTGAGCCAAATCGCATTCTTATATATAATAGCACCATGGATGATGTTTCTACACTTGATTCCTTTCTATACTACCTCTTTCCCTATGATGCTATTCATGCTAGTCTTGGATGTGTTTTCTGTAGAGGTAGGAAAATTATTGGTTTGTCCACTTAGTTGAGTGACAATGCTATATGGATCTTGTGGAATTTAGAACCAATTAAGGCACCACCCTTTGTATGGTCTCTTGAAGAGATAATGAAGCAATTGTGTCTTATGGATTTTAAGGTGATGGTAGTGCTACATTTTAGATTATTTGATGCCATTAGGATCTTTGTAGTTTCCTTATCTCTTGATGATTTCCCTAACCAAATACTTTTTGCATTTTTCAATGATTTTTTAATGTTTAACATGAAGGATCCTTAGTTATATCTTAAGTGTGTGCAACCTTGGCAAGATGCTATGATTGATTGTGCTAACTCTAACCCTCATGCCATAAGGATATCGTGTTTTTTTGTCCTTTCTTTGGTTTTGCAAGTTTTAGATTTGAGTTTGAATCCTTTTCAAGAAGGAGAGGATGATACAAGTCAAATGGGCATCAACGTTTTTGATTACACAACTCGAGGCCAATATAAGAAGGACTAAGCATTGATTGCCCTAAGGATATAAGAATATGCTTGGAGGCCCTTCTTTGAGCTCCTAATCAAGTAATGTCATTTTTCGAAGATAGCTTGGAGCTGAGGAAATCCATAGCACAAGGAATAAAAAGAGCCCTTGTAGGTTATTCCCAAAATAGCCACTTTTGGGATATTTTTGTAATAGGCTAGTTGTGCAAAGACAACTACTATAAATAGGTGTCTTATATATTTCATTATTTATTTTTATTTAATGATGATGATGAATTCATGAAAACTCTATTGGGAGTGTTGAGTACTTGGAAAAGCCTGTGCTGAACCTTATTTAGAAACGATGGTTGTAAGGGAAATTCGACCCCTATTTCAGTCAACGTAAGAGTTGGATGTTCGTACGTAATCAATAAGGGAGGTCTTTGGGTTTGATACACCCTTTGGTTTCCCTTTTGTTATCTTCTTGTGTCTACTTTTCCATCATTTATCCTTTTTATTATTTTACTTTTCATTTGTCAATTTCATTGTTTCTTTAGTGTTTGTTCTCAGCATCTTTGATTACTCTCGTATCAATTATAGACAACTTTCAAAGAAGAACATCATATACCTAATGCACATACAGACGAATTCATACAAGGGTATAACCACACATATACATATATATTTACATATGCTTACCATATATAGCATCAATATAACATCAATATATCCTCCGAGTTTACCGGGAATCAGCATAGCATCAATACCTTCTTTTAATTTATCGGGCATTATCATAACATCAATATATCCTATGGCCTTATCGCGCATCAACATGTTATCACTATATCCTACGTCCTTTCCGGACATCATCATAACATCAATATATCCTCTGGCCTTGCCAGACATCAATATATCATAAATATATCCTCCGTCCTCGCCGGGCACCATCATAGCATCAATACCTCTTTCGAATTTATCGAGCATTATCATAACATCAATATATCCTCTAGTCTCACTAGACATCATCATAACATCAATATGCATATATATATATATATATATATATATATATATATATGAAATCAATAACAACTGCAAGTCCAATGAAAAATGGAGTGGAAAAGAAGTAAGAGAAGACATATCATTGCTCCTTACACTTAATTATTAATGCAATATATTAGTAGGGGCATGAGCATGTATATACAAATGGTATGAACATTCCATACATTTTCGAGCTTAATATGATTATTAGCATAGTCAATAACAAGCCATGGTTATACTTTCTAGAATCTCCTTAATCAGGCATGCGTTACAATACTAGCAAAAAGGGGTTCTTCGGTACAAGCATAAGTTTACTCACTAGGCTTGAACATAATATGAATCATAACATAATCTAAGACTAAATAGTAAACTAAGCCAACTGACTTAGTGATAGCATAATCGTGTTTTCAACTTACAAGATATCTATTTCTATTCAAGTGGTGATAATAAGGTAACAATCAAACATGCACATTATTTCCAAAGTTAATCATCATGAATAACCCATCTACGGGGTTTAACCATCACATTCCAAAAGCATATTCTAGGCGCTTAACAAATATCTAAGTCACTAACTATTTACATAATCCAAGCTTAATGCAGTCACGTTCCGCTTCTAACATCCCAAAATATCCATTCAAGTTTAACTTCTACGCGGGACTAGACTAATTCATCTACATTATGTCTTAGAGGTTTAACAATCCATACTAGTTCTATGGTATAATTTTCCCTTAAGTATTACTCTTAGTTCATTCAAGGCATCTAAGGCAAATTGCACAAGTAATTATATCTAAGGTCAAATTACTCTTAGTATGAGTGAACAAGGTAACTCCCATCTAATTACAACAACTAGCGCATTCTCATGCTATTCATGAGATAACAAGTCCAACTAGCCAATGTTCTATGTTATAAGTCAATCAGCACACTATACAAGTTCAATGGCCTAATTAGTTCAACTAATCCCAAATATACCATTTATCATACCAATGCCTAAAACCCATCATAAGAAAATCTCAACAAGATATCAAAATCATACTATAATAAATCTCAATCTAACAAAAGTAAACAAAGCCTACCTTGAATCCAATACAGCTCACGAACCAAAAAATTTTGCTTTCCCTTTCCTCAAAGCTTCTCCAAGGATCCACTCTATCGAAAACATTATCTATGGATTATTACAAGAACACCAACACCCATTTTCACTATTGTGTTTCGGGTCCAAAACGACACCAAATACCCCCAAGTGGAACCCACATACAAAAATTGAGTTTTCGAGACCAACCCAACGTTTAAATACCTTAGGACCGTAAAGACCTCAAGAAATTTGTGCAAAACAACAATATTTGGGTATAAAATAAAGCCTCAAGCCATTAGGGGTTTTGGTCAAAAATTGAAAAAAATTAGAGTATGAAATGGAAGGTTTCTCACCTCAAATCTATTGTTAATCACAAATATAAATGTTAAAATAGATTTCAATTCACCCCCAAAAGTCAATTTGAAGCTACCAAGTCTTTATAGGGCTTCTAGGGTTCAAAATAAAGTGAAGAATACCCAAAATTTGACCAAAAGGGCCTTTTATACAAGCTTACATGGGGCCCGCAAGGTTAACCGTGTTTTTGACCTCCCGAACTCATTTGGACTCCATGTTTTGCAAGAAAACAATGTAACCCCGCTAATTTTGATGTTTCATATGCATTGGTGAAGTAACCCCATATCTTCTAATTTTTTACTTGCAACATTGTTTTAACATAGTGCTTGGAATCACAAGTGATCCCAAGATAACCCATGAAATGGCATACTATTGAGAAACTAATTTATAATATATTAAATAGCTGGTTCTACTTTGCGGAAATATAATCATGACAAAATCTAGGAAAAATATAATACTAATACAATTTACAATCTGATAAAAGTTAAGAGAGAACTGAAATTACATGACTGATTCTGACTGACATCTATGAAGTCTCTACTATATTGACTATGGATAGTAGGGACATGCCTCCAACTACCACTAATCAATACATATGAATAGTAAAATAAAGTACATGAACAACATTTGACTAGAGTACTCAAAATAAGAAACTCATCACCTGTTGGTTGGAAACTGTAACTATTTGGTCATGATGTATGGGCTATAACTGGTACCTATATTATGAAATAATGTAGCCATACAGACGTATATGTGGATCAGTACTTTTGGAATGTACTAAGTAAGCGGGGGTGAATGCAATAAGTAAAACTGATTTCTTATGTAATCTTAAACAGGCATGCTAAGTGTAAGTAGACTCACAAAGAGGTTAAAATAAACTAAAACCTAAAGTAGCTTAAACCATGAGTAACAAACATAATCTGATAAGCTGGTGAATTACTACACTTAGTTTCTTAAAACGTTACTTATTGTAGCATAAGCAAAGATGAAGTTGGGATATGATAAAACATGAATACATGAACATACAAAACCAAACATACATGTACTAAGCTGATCTGATTAACTGAATAACTGATGCATGGATGACGGAATGATGAAAATCTAAGAAAAGAGATGACTAGCGCCTATACACTGAGTAGCTGATACATAAATACAGACTCTTGATATCCGAACACTGAATAATTAATGACTAAATACTGAATATGTAATACTAGACTATACTTGTTCTGAATAACCGAACTGAAACTGTGGGGTACTGTGCATATGAGATAAGGATTAAATGAACAACATTAGATAAATGAGCATGAATGTATAAAAACTATAATATCTAAGAATGCAAGACCAAGCATAAGCATATTTCTGAAATAATCTATAAACTAAAAGATTGAAATCTGATAACTGAATAACCGAGGGTCTATAATCTATGGTCATTAAAACCTAAACCAAAACTATACGTAAAACTGCACTAAGACTGTAGGAACCATCATGTAACCGACATAAACCATGTGAGTTATCATGGAGGCCAACTTCTGACCCACATTGAGAAGGGATGCTCTATCCTTACCATCAAAATAGAACCTAAATTATAGTGATCACTAACTGATGTCCTGAATGACTAAGGAGTCACCCAATACTAGAGGTGCTCTCATGAGATATGGTTTAACCCTAAACTAGCAGGAAGACATCTCAAACCTACACTGGCTATGTAGTTCTGTAACTCAGGGATTTCTACTAAGGTTGACACCCTATACTGGCAGGAATATCCCCATCCCTGGGTTCGCTCAGTGCTAAATCCTAATCCCAACTGAATGACACTGGAATACTAACTGGTGCATGCACTATTAACTGATAAGATCAGGTCATGTTATTTCAAAAATAATAGTGCATACATATTCTGAAGTAATTATAAACATGTAAACTAATATCTTTAACATGAAGTAAAACTGAAGCTTTTGTTATAAAAGTGAGAATCTGAATATAGGAATAAAATCATAATTCGGACTGACTTGTTACCTGCAAATGCAAATATGTAGAACACCTAGGTATCAGGTGTTCATAACCCACCAGCACTAAATGAGTATAAAATATGATATCAATTTTGAAACACTATAATAAGTTATTATGGTTCAAAGACCCTAACATGGGCATTTCATCAAACATTTGAAAATCAAGAATTTAAACATAGGAATGCTTTAAACATAAGGAAATAGCATGATTACAAGAATAAAATCATAAATTGGGGATTTACATGGAATTCACTTGAAATAGGAATAGGAAAATTAAATTCAGAGCATGAGGAATTCAAAATATTGCTTGAAATCACACATGGGCTGAATTGAATTAAAAACACCAAGAAAACATGAAATTCAACCCTTCTTTAACATATAAAATACCATAATGATAGAAAGTTCTTTCTTTAATTGCAAGAAAAGGGTTTTTAGGATCCATAGGATAAAGGGGACCCATGGATGAACTCCCACATACCTTAAATTTCATAACATGGGAAAGAAACAACATTCTTGAAGTTTTTTTGAATATTCTTGAACTTATAAAACATGAATTCCTTATTTCTTGAGGAAAAAGGAATTGAATTTGTTCTTAGGGAAAGGAAATGGTTTTCTTGGGAGAAAAATTGGAGAAGAAGGTCAAAATTATGCCCTAATTAATACCCAAATCATTTTATGAATGATTGGGTTGAGGGGAGAAAAGACCCAATTTCCCCCAATCATTCAAACCAAAAAAATTGGATGCAACTATGTCACCGCGATATGGTCTTATCATGATGGCCTACTAGTTCTGACGAAAATGATCATAACATTGGACTCGGGTATCGAATTAAGGAAAAATTGGTATCGTTATAAAGCTAATTCAATTATATACAATTTGGTGTATCTTGATCTAAAAATTTCCATATATGACAAAATTTATATACGTTCAAAGTTAACCATTGTAGGATTGAACACCAAACTTTGGACAAATCAAAGGATCTTAGCTCAACTTTGTTCTAAGTGATTTATATGAATATTTTTCACCTCATAAGCACTTCACATTCTAGGATAAAGATTATGACACATGCATTAAAATTATAAATCAAGAAATATACATAACGCCCTTACCACGATGCGATATATGTGCCAACAGAAATAGCACCGCTACACGGCACTATCACGATGACTTGCTAGATTAGTGATCCAAACATGATCCAACCCTTGTCCAAAAACTACAAAACTCTCTTGAGACATACTTCTTACATCCCTGAACATGAAGTAACTGAAAAAATAATATCTCGGGGTCAAAAAGACCAAAATGAAAATCCTCAGAACTTAGGTTTCTTGAAAATGGCTAAGTCCCCAACACTTAGTGAAAATTTCAATCCTTAAGCCCCTTAAGCATGCAACTAAGAGCTGAATCGAGCTAAGATTAGTATGGGGTATTACAATATCTTCCCCTTGGGAATAATCATCCTCGAATGAGACTGGTTACACTAAGAGTACTGTACTAAGGTCACTGAGATCATATACTGAACATGCATGACTTGGAACATGATTGCATAACTGAGTCTGAAACATGATACATAAACTGAATATCATGAACTGAACTGATTTCTTGAGTACATGCAATGACATGGGAATGGTTATAATGTTGAGTTAGAAATGAGAGAGTCAACTTATGAGTAACCATTACATCAAGATGGATCTTATTTTGTGAAGAAAAGATGAAAGGTTTAGGACATGAAAACTTAGGTATTACAACATCTCCCCCTTGGGATTGTTCGTCCCCTAAATGATACTGACATGGCTAAAATATTAAGGAAAGACTAAGATGATGCATGGGACACTTATGAACTGATCATGACTGAATATATGGAATCTGAAACTAAGGTATGATGCATGGACTGAGTTGTATTCATGAATGCATGCCATGAAACTTTTAAAATTTGGGAACCTATTAGTATTACTTTGGCAAAATTCTAAAGTTGTCTAACCAACATGATACAATTTCTGAATCTAGATATCCTTTATGGTTAAGACTGATTTAGATTAGAAGTAAGGACTCAACAGAATTTGCAATTTGCATGATTGCAGATAAGTTATCTCATGAAATAGGCATATTCATGAAACTTCAAATAGTAAGACTAGATCAAAAGATGGAGAAACCATAAGAACTTGTCTATCTGACTGCTAAATTGAATTGCTGGCTATACGAACTAAATTATACTAAAAGCTTATACTCAACTGGATTATTTCTTCAACACTCTTTCAAAGAAATTTCAATAATAGTAGGGAGCAATGAACTTGGGTATGATCTAAATAAGATATATGATTAAGGAATCTTAATATACTTTTAACTCTGTAACATGGAACATAGGCCTATGAAATATAACTAGGATAGAATTACTAGGCCTTAGGAAATGAAACTCTCCAATTCAAGCTTAGCCTCACTCATTAAATACTCGCATGGGTACATATAAATACTCCAACCAGTCTAAGTTGAACTACCTGCTCTCTCTATATTCAAGCCTACTCAAAGTCACCAGGTACTGCACATAACACCATAACACTAGTTTGTACCATGAAAAGAAGAAACACTTTCTCTCTCCCATCTAAACAATTTTTTATCATCACTATCTTGACCTAAGGAGAGGTCACTAAAAGGTTAGAACATGAGGACCTGAAGCATAAAAGAATACTATGCATAACTTAGACACTTAACTGAAACTCTAGGAATAGAGTATCCATGGCATGGATTCATTACAGAGATCAAAACTGAGCATATACATGACATAATCTGAATTTCACTGATCATTAAGAGTGTAGCATGAGTTATGGGAACTGAGCATACTATAAAGCATGATCACATGAGTCATGAGCTGCATGACTTGAGTTTGGAATTCATAAATTCATGGAACATAATTCATACTGCTGAGTGGACTAAAACTCCTTATACTAGGAACTGGGAGAGTACATGATTCTCTATTATGTGTATGACCATGAAATATGATCGGGGAGCTGACATGTAAGGCGTGTGTAGATATCGTGATGACTGAAGTACAAAAGTTTGAACTGAGATAAGAATGGGTCGGGCATTTTCCTCCCTAGTGTTGTTTTACAACACACTGGCATCACTGCTAGAATCTGAAAGCCTAACTTGGTTACTTATTCTATTATCTCTCCCTTAAATTTAAGCCATCACCCTAAGTCTGTAGGATCCTTTCATAAACTCTAAACTGAACTGCAACCACTTTACTCTAGAGCCTGAGACATAACAATACATATAAAGACCAAACTCACCCTAAAAGTGTAAAACCCACTGCTAATACTTCCTTCAGAGATACAACTCTTAACTTTCTATTGCCCCAATCTTTAAAGATTCAAATTTAGATTCTAACACTTAACATAGATATCCCTAAATATTTAATGAACCATACTAACTTCTATAAAATCCTACTTATATCATACCTCTAAACATATATTTTTCCTAAACCATGGGAATTAGTATTACTCCAACATACCCTACATCAACAATACATAATTTTGAATCAACATACTTAAATTCTTGAATACACTGATTCAAACCTACTAATTCACCTTCATACAACTATCCCTACGGATACAAAGTCTACTATATACTGACAAACACTATCCCAACTTTACTACTGCTTAACTTCTAGGTTCATGTTTCTAACTCTAGATCATATGTTGTCATAGGATTATGAGAAGGGATCTAAAAGCACATCTGATTATGGCTCAATGCATGTTTTTTCATGAACATGAATAAAATATTTCATACATTGGAACATAAAGTCACTGGTGGGATACTTTTGATCCAGCGCCCAATCTCATAACTGTTAATGGGGACTGTCTGAGAAAGCTCTATCTGTTGGGATTTTAAGCTTGGCTATTTCTGTTGCCTCAAGAATAAGGCAAAGTTGGAATGAATAGATCGACATGATAATTTGTTTAAGTTTCTTAGATAACACTTCTATTGTACGATCTGAGACATGAAAGAAGGGAAATATTTCTTAAATGCCCTGTAGCCTCTTAAATAAAAGTACAGACATCCTCGTACCATTTTGTAAGACTCTACTAGACACATCTTCATAGACACCCTAGGATACTTGAACTCTGTGCTCTTATACCAAGTTTGTCAAGACTTGAGACTACCCCTTAGTCATAACACGATGCTTAGAATCACAAGTGATCCCAAGCTAACCCATGAACTGGTATACTATTGAGAAACTAATTTATAATATATTAAATAGCTGGTTCTACTTTGCAAAAATATAATCATGACAAAATCCTGGAAAAGTATAATACTAATACAATTTAGAATCTGATAAAACTAAAGAGAGAACTGAAATTACATGACTGACTCTGACTGATATCTATGAAGCCTCTACTATACTGACTATAAATAGCTGGGACATGCCTCCAACTGCCTCTAATCAATACATATGAATAATAAAATAAAGTACATGAACAACATCTGACTGGAGTCCCTAAAATAGGAGAACTCATCACCTGCTAGCTGGAAAGTGTAACTGTCTGGTCATGATGTGTGAGCTATAACGGGTACCTACTTTTTAAAACAATGTAGCCACACAAACATATATGTAGATCAGTACTTTTAGAATGTACCATGTAATGGGGGGTGAATGCAATAAGTAAAACTATTTTTTTACGTAATCTTAAAACATGCATGCTAAGTGTAAGTAAACTCACCAAGAGGCTGAAATAAACTGAAATCTGAAGTAGCTTAAACCATGAGTAAAAAAATAATCTGATAAGTTGGTGAATCACTACACTTAGTTTCTTAAGACTTTACTTGTTGTAGCGTAAGTAGAGATGAAGCTGGGATATGGTAAAACATGAATACATAAACATATAAAACCAAACATACATGCATTGAGCTGATCTGATTAACTGAAAAAGTGATGCCTGGTTGACAAAATAATTGAAATTTAAGAAAAGAGACAACTAGCACCAATACACTAAGTAGCTGATATATGAATACGGACTACTGCTATTCGAACACTAAATAATTAAGGACTGAATACTGATCATGTAATACTAAACTATACTTAGTCTGAATAATCGGACTGAAACTGTGGGGTACTGTGCATATAAGATAAGGATTAAATGAAAAACATTAGATAAATGAGCATGAATGTATGAAAACTATAATATCTAAGAATTCAATACCAAGCATAAGCATATTTCTGAAATAATCGATAAACTAAAAGACTAAAAACTGATAACTAAATAACTGAGGGTCTGTATGCTTTGGTCAAAAAAACCTGAACTAAAACTATACTAAATACTGCACTGAGACTGTGGGAGATATTATGTAACTGACATAACCCATGTGAGCTATCATGGAGTCCAACGTTTGACCTACGTTGAAGTGGGATGCTCTATTTTTGCCATCAAAATATAACCTGAACTATAGTAATTACTAACTGATGTCCCGAAGGACTAAGGAGTCACCCTATACTGGAAGGTGCTCTCATGAGATATGTGTCAACCCTAAACTGGAAGGAAGATATCTCAAACCTATGTTGGCTACGTATTTCTATAACTCAGGGATTGCTACTAAGGGTCACACCCTATATTGGCAGGAGTGCCCCTATCCCTGGGTTCGATCGGTGTTAAATCCTACTCCCAATTGAATGACACTAGAATACTAACTAGTGCATGCACTGTTAACTGATAATCTCAGGTCATGGTATTTTAAAAACAACAGTTCATACAGATTCTGAAGTAATTATAAACGCATAAACTAATGTCTTTAACATGAAGTAAAACTGGAGCTTTTGTTATAAAATTGATAATCTAAATATGGGAATAAAATCATAATTTAGACTGACTTGTTACTTGTAAATGCAAATATGTAGAACACCTAGGTATCGGTTTTTCATAAACCACCAGCACTGAATGAGTACAAAATACAATATCAATCTTGAAACACTGTAATAAGTGATTATGGTTCAAAGGCCCTAACACGAGAATTTCATCAAACATTTAAAAATCAGAAACTTGAACATGGGAATGCTTTAAACATGAGGAAATGGCATGATTACATGACTAAAATCATAAATTGGGGGTTTACATGGAATTCACTTGAAATATGACAACGGAAAATCAAATTCATAGCATAAGGAATTCAAAATATTGCATGGAATCACACATGGTCTGAATTGAATTGAAAACACTATGAAAACATGAAATTAAATCCTTATTGAACATATAAAATACTATAATGATAGAAAATCCATTCTTTAATTGCAAGAAAAGGGTTTTTGGGCTCTATGGATGAAAAAGGGGGCCCATGGATGAACTCCCATAAACCTTAAACTTCATAACTTGGGTAAGAAACACCATTAAGATTTCTTGAACATTCTTGAGCTTGGAAAACTTGGATTTATGATTTCTTGGGGTAAAAGGCATTGAATTTGTTCTTGGGTAAAGGGAATGGTTTTCTTGGGATAAAAATTGGAGAAGAAGGGAAATATTATGCCCTAACTGATGCCCAAATCGTGTTATGAATGATTGGGCTGAGGGGGGAAAATACCCAATTGCCCCTCAATCATTTAAACCAAAAAAATTAGACACAACTATGTCAACACAACGTGGTCTTATCGCGGTGGCTTACAGGTTCTGACAAAAATGATCATAGCTTTTTGCTCGGGTATCGAATTAAGGTGAAATTGGTATCATTAGAAAGCTAATTAAATTATCTACAATATGCTGGATCTAGAGCTGAAAAATTCCATATATGTCAAAAGTTATATATGTTCAAAGTTGACCCTTATAGGATCAAACACCAAACTTTGGACGAATCAAAGGCTCTTGGCTCAACTATGTTCTAAGTGATTTCTATTAACAATTTTCACCTCATAAGAACTTTACATACTAGGATAAATATTATGACACGTACATTTAAATAAAAAATCAAGAACTGTACACAACACCATCACAGAAATGCGGTACATGTGCCAACAATAATAGCATCGCGACGTAGTGCTATCATAGTGACTTGATGGATTCGTGATCCAAATAGGACCCAAGCTTTGTCCGAAAAGTCCAAAACTCCCTCGAGGCATACTTCTTACATCCCTGAACATGAAGTAACTCAAAAACTAATCTTTTGAGGTCGAAAAGACCAGAAAGAAAATCCTCGAAGATTAGGGGTCTTGAAAATGGCTAAGTCCCCAACACTTAGTGAAAATTTCAAGCCTTAAGTCCCTTAAGTATTCAACTAAGATTTGAATCAAGCTAAGATTAGTATGGCGTATTACACCATGGAACATAAATATGATCTTGAAATCTCAAAATACCCTCTGAATCAACGGACTACCTCTTAAAATCACCACTCATCACCTGATCACGGAGAGAGTACAACTTACTATCCTTATACTGACGATCACGAATTTGCTAAAATAGGGAGGACCTCATCTTCACACAAGCCAAAATCCTCGCGGGATCTGAAATATCAAGGCAAACCATCAAATCGGCTAAGGACTGAATGTCTCATGCCATTGGCCTCTGAGAAACTAATAAATATGCCAATATACCCATACTTACTACCTTGTGACTCAAGGCATCAGATACCACATTCGTCTTACCCAAATGGTGTAATATGAAAACATCATAGTCCTTTAAAAAATCCATCCATCTATGATGATGAGAATTAAGCACTCATTTGGTCAAAAAATGCTGAAGGTTGCGATGATCAGTGAAAATCTCATAATGCATATCAAACAAATAATGTCTCCAAATCATGAGTGGCGTAGTTGTCTTTATGCACTTTAATCTTTCTAGAAACGTAAGCAATAACACGATCCTACTATATCAAAACACAACCAAGACCAACACTAGAAATATCACAAAACCTGGTGAATCCCTCACCCTCAACTAAAAGAGCTACACTGGCGCTAAAGTAAGACAATTTTTGAGATTTCCAAAGCCCAACTCAATCTCTTCGAACTATTAAAAAGGAACTTCCTTCAAAGTTAATCTAGTCATAGGGGATGAAATAGACACAAAACTCTCAACAAAGCATCTGTAATAACTAGCCAACCCAATAAAACTGCAAATCTCTATCAGAAACGCAGGTAAAGCCCAATCACGAATTACCTCAATCTTAATCAGGTCTACCATAATACCAGCCTTGGACACCACATGTCTAAGAAATGACACTGACTTAAGTCAAAACTCACACTTAGAGAACTTGCCAAAAAGATGACATAACCCGGACTAGGACTTTATCGTAATGGGCATCCCAAGTCCACCTAGGACCGGAGACCACCCCCTTAACCCAACCCAACCACCTTATACAACCTTAGATGAGATGAATTTCGATCATATAACAAAATTATGTAATGCTCTCATGAAGACTTTGGGATAGGGTCAAAACTATGACCAACCCAACCAAGTCTGTCCATACCAAACCAACCATCAATGCCATACCAACCAAAGAGAATATCGAAACATAATATGAAATTCAAACCTAAAATGTAATATGATGGAATAGTGAGAAATTATGTCCGATGATGCCAACCTCCCAGCTTATTCTAATGCCAAGGCTGACACCAATACCAATCCCACCCATTCAAACCCCCAGAAGTACCATAAAGCCTCTATCTAAAAGAAAACAAATATTTGATTAGGATATGCCCCAAACTATGCCCAAAACCAAGATTCGAAAAGAAAATAAAAAGTCTAAGAATGTCCAACATACAATGATGCCTTCCAAAATGAAGGAAGCTTACCATTTCAGTCCAATAAGTTGTCCCTATATCAAGTACTATGAAGGAGGAGTCGAACATTCAGTTTTTGTATAGAGTGGGTATATAGCCACCAATAGATGGTTAGTGGGTAAACACTAGCATGAATCTCGCGATAAGTATAAAGTAATGCCATTTATCAAAAACAAGTGAAAACCATACAATGCATACAACCATACATATATATAAATACTTGGATAAGAGACCAGGTTTAGGATGCCATTTTAAAAACCTTAATAGGGGTCGTGTAGCTTAGTCGTCCTACTATCCACGGGCTATATGGATTCAGCTCCCCCTGCTGAAAGGGTCCCGGTGTATATAGCTGCACGACTAGGCAATAACCCTGGGATGACTAGTACATCACTCAAATCTAAATGTGACACTCGCACGTGGCCATCGAAGACCTCTCATATCAGCAAATATATTTTTTTGATTTTGATCCCCCCGTGATCGCCACTTTCCACGGCTTAGCTTACACTTTCCGCCATTAATGCCAATTAAAACTAAGTCCAAACAATCCAATTATCCATTTATTAACCAAGGCTATCTTATAAACCATTGGTATCATCTGACCAACAAACTTGTAAGAATTACCCATAACCAAACCATTTAGATTAAGGGGACTCTCGGTGCCCTTTCCGTTTACCATATTAACCTCTTGGGAGACTACCATGTTCTCCACAAGCATTACCAAATAGCCATTAACCTATTTAAATCGTTGAAAAACATTTAAGGTTTCATATATAAGCTGAAAATAAGCAAGAGTTCCATTAACATAAGTCAATGCAATGAACATATCTTTATAAGCATTTTATCAAACATCTTTGCGGCATAATATAATCAAAACCAAATTCCATTACCATTAAACAATTACCATGCAATTCCATTATCCAAAACCACCATTAATGCATAGAAAGTATAATTAAAACCATAAGAAATCATAACCAAGCCTTTAACATAAAAAACCCCAAACCAAAGATTGAAAAGCAAAACTATGCAAAAGTAAAAACTATGAGATCAACCATATAACCATGCCTTTAACTGAAATTACAAGTAGGGAAGATAATTATGCCTTAAACCAAGAAGATTGATGGAAAGAATTCACCAAAACAATCCCCAAAGTAATCCTTTAGTTGAAACCCTAGATCTTTGCCCCAAAAGCTCTTGAGAGAATTATGATATATTTTCGAAGAGATTCTAAGTGCTTAAGAATAAAATAATAGGGTAAATAACCTCCTAAATGTATTAGAAGTCGTAGGTCCTTATTAGGGTAAGTAGGAAAATGCCCAAAATACTCCCACTTAATTTCCATAAAAACCCAACACAAGAATTTACCAAGACACGCCCTAAAGTAATCCTTTAGTTGAAACCCTATCTTTTTGCCCCAAAAGCTCTTAAGAGAATTATGATATGTTTTGGAAGATATTCTAAGTGTTTAAGAATAAAATAATAGGGTAAATAACCTCCTAAGTGTATTAGACGTCATGGTTCCTTATTAGGGTAAGTAGGAAAATGTCCAAAATACCCCCACTTAAGTCCCATAAAAACCCGACACAGGATTACGACTGACCTCTTTATGAGTTGTAACCTACCTTACGGTTAATACCCACAAAATTGTAACCAATCCTTAGCCATGGATCAGACGTCATCCAGTATACGACTTATCAAACCAAGTTGTAACTCCAGTGTATGATCTGTACCCATGATCTGTATCCCTAGCAGAATGCAACACCAGGAGGATCAAACACTGACCACCTTATGAGTCACCTATACAACTCGTACCCAAGCCTTACTACTCATACCCTCAAGTCATATCTATTCCAGTGTCCAAGACCATCCCACAAACTAATACTGGTCAGCTTACGATAGGTCTTCAACACTCATACCCCATCTTACGGCTCATACCAAGGGTCACAATGGGTCTGAAGAATGAGATTCCTAGAAATTGTCTAAGGGTTCAAACCTGGGATGCTTAAGTCTCCCCGTTGGAACATTAGTCCCTAAATGACGGATTAGGTTGGGGTAACCACACATTGAGTCATTTGCATTATAAAACATCCTTTTAACAAAGTTTGAAAACAAAGAGGCAAAGATGTTAATCTTTACTTTAACAAACTCAAAAAATAAATATGTGTTCAAGAACACATGCCTTCCGCACGAATAACAGGAGAAAAAACAAGAGCGGATACTCGGACTTCATGTCCTCTTTCGTTTCCCACATGACCTCTTCCACCTAGTGGTTCTGCCATAGAACCTTAAGCAAATCCACAGTAACCGACGAACCTACCTATCCAATATATCAACTGAAACCTCTTCATAAGATAGGATGAACCAAACTCAAACTAGAGCTCAAACCAACTAATAGGAGATCTACACCTCCTACCATACAACCCGTCAAAAAGGAGCCATACCAATACTCTTATTATAGCTATTATTGTAAGCAAACTCTACTAAAGGTATATGCTCCACCCAACTGCCACCATAATCAATCACACAGGATCGAATCATATCTTCTATTATCTAAATAGTTCTATCTTAATGCCCATCCGACTGCAAGTGGAAAACCGTACTCAAACTCACCTTAGTCCCCAACCCTTTCTGGAGAGACTGCCAGAAGTGAGATGTAAACTGCACACCGCAATTGAAAATAATCAAAAAAGGCAGCCCATGCAGTTTCACAATCTCTTGAAGATAAAGCTTTGCATAATGCTCTGCCAAAAAGCTAGTTCGTACGGACAACAAATACGCAGACTTCATCATCCTATCTATAATGACCCAAATAGAATCAAATTAGTTCTAAGACCAAGGAAGACCGGTAGCGAAATCTATATTGATCTCCTCCCACTTCCATTCAAGAAACTTAATCTCTTGAGACAACCTCCCAAGCCTCATGTGCTCAACCTTAACTTGTTGACTCACCAAGAACTTGGATAAAAAATCAACCACGTCTCACTTTATGCCACTCCACCAATAGATCTCCTTGAGATCATGGTACATCTTAGTAGAATTGGGATGGACAACATTGTGACTCATGCGCCTCAGCCAAGATCCTTTGCCGTAAACCATCTACATCTGGAATAGACAACCTCCCTTGGTACCATAAAGTACCATCGCCGCTAATCTTAAAATCCACCAACGTTTACTCACCAACGCTACCCTTGATTTTTATTAAGGCAGTATGCAACATTGGTTTCTCCTTAATCTCTGCACTAAGAGACGATCTATCCACTTATTGCACCGTCACATCACCATCCTTAGATTCTAAGAGACAAACGCTTAGATTTGCCAAGCGGTGAATATCTTTTACCAATTCCCGTTTTCCTTCTTCCACATGAGCCAAACTACCCATGGACAACCTGATAAGAGCATCAACAACAACGTTAGCTTTACCTGAATGGTAGTAAAGACTCCTATTATACTCCTTGAGAAGTTCAAGCCATCTTCTTTGCCTGAGATTAAGCACCTTCTGTGAGAACACATACTGCAAACTCTTGTGATCAGAAAAGATATCCACGTGGACCCCATACAAATAGTGCTACCATATCTTTAAAGAAAAATATAACGGCCAACAGCTCCAAAATCATGAGTAGGATAGTTCCTCTCATGCACCTTCAATTGCCTAGAAGCATAGGCTATCACCTTTCCATGCTGCATCAATATGCAACCAAGACCAACCTGAGATGCATCACAATAAACCACGAACCCATCATTTCCTTTCGACAAACTCCGAACTGCAGTTGAAGTCAACTTATCCTTTAACTTCTCAAAACTATTTCACATGTATCCGACCAAGAAAAATTAACCTTCTTATGAATCAACTTTGTCAAAAGAGCAGCTATCGACGAGAAGCCCTCCACAAACCGCCTATAATACCCGACTCCAAATATCAAATGGAGTCATAGGTCTAGGCCACTTCTTCACCACATCCACCTTCTGCGGATCCACCATAATCCCTGCACTAGATATGATATGACCTAAGAAAGTAACAACATTTAACCAAAACTCACACTTAGAGAGCTTAGCAAACAACTGTTGTTCCATTAAGGTATACAACACCACACAAAGGTGATCAGCATGATCCACCTCACTCTTCAAATACACCATAATATCATCAATAAACATAATGATAAAGAGATCCAAATACTATCAAAACCCCCTGTTCATTAGATACATAAATTCTACTGGGGAATTTGTCAATCCAAATGACATCACCAAAAACTCATAATGCCCATACCTAATGTGAAAAGTCATCTTAGGGATATCCACCTCCCTAATCTTCAACTAATGGTACCCAGAACCAAGATCTATTTTAGAGAAGAACTTTGCACCTTACAACTGGTCTGCAACTGGTCAAATAGATCATCTATCAGAGGGAGAGGATATTTGTTCTTGACTGTTACCTTATTTAATTTCCTGTAGTGAATGCACATATCAAGAGAACCACCCTTCTTACGCATGAACATAACTGGTACGCCCCATAGGGAAATACTAGGACAAATAAGCCCTTTATCTAGAAGTTCCTTAATTTTCTCCTTGAGTTCCCTTAACTTAGCCAGAGCCATTCTATACAGAGGAATAGAAATTAGATGAGTGTCCGAAGGAAGATCAATACAAAACTCTATTTCCCTATCCGAAGGAACACCTAGAAGATCATTCGGAAAGACCTCTGGAAACTCATTAACCACAGGGACTGAAGACAAAGGAGGACCTTCTGAATTGGAATCTTTATCCCAAATCAAGTGATAAAGACAATCTTTACAGATTAACCTTCAGGCTTTAAGATGAGAAATTAACTTCCCCCTAGGCGCTAAGGAACAACCTTTCTATTCTATTTTTGGCTTATCAGGGAACCTAAAGATGACCTTTTCAACAATCCAAATTGCATAACAAGAGTTCAAATAATCCATGCATAAGATTACATCGAAATCTACTATACCTAACTCAAATAGATCCGCCAAAGTCTGCCTACCATTCACAGATACCACCCACCCCCTATAGACCCATTTAGCAATGATTAGATCTCCTACCAGGGTAGAAACAAAAAATTGATACAAAATAATCTCTGGATCAAAACCAAAAAACATAGCTACATAAGCAGTCATATAGAAAAGGGTAGAACCTGGATCAAGCAAACAATACACATCATGAGAGAAAGTTGTAATGTACCAATAACAATATCAGGCGATGCCTCAAATTCCTAATGGGGAACCAAAGCATACAACTTATTCCAACAGACACTGGAACTAGGAGCAGTAATAGAAGCAGATGTATAACACCAGGTGTAGGAATAGAAGATAAAGCCACTAGGATCTAATTCACCCCTATAGTAACCTTGTTAGATAGATAATCCCTAAGATGATAGCCTACTTGGCCACACTTGAAGCACTCATCCCTACCTTTCTCATAGAATTCCCAATGAGAACGATCGTAAAACCAACAAGAAGGAAACAAAGAAATAGACTGGCCTCTATTTTCCTGATACTTGGCTCCCTGCACCCGAGAATTATCACCACCATAATGACGCATGTCACTTGACTATTGGGGATAAGAAGCATTGGCAGTAGAGAAGGAACCAATACTTCCCCGCTTCTTTTTCTGCCATTTCCCACCATCTCTATCACATTAAGACTAGGCACCTCCTTCATCAAAAACCTTACCCCGCTTAACCTGGCTATCTCCATATTCTGCCTTCTTTCTCTTCTCATCCTCAACCTACTACATATGAAGAGTCATCCTTGACATGTCCATATCCTTCATGAGCAAAATAGTCTTGCTATCCAAAATCATATCTCTGTTCAGCCCAGAAGTGAACTTTATCATTCTTAACCTTATATCAACTACCAAATCAGAAGCATACCTTGACAATTGATGGAACTTCAAAGCATACTCCCTCACAGACATTCTCCCTTGCTTGAGGTTCACAAACTCCTCTATCTTAGCTTTTCTCAACTTTTGAGGAAAGAACTTATACAGGAAGGCATCAGAAAATGCCTCCTACAAACCATCCTCTTTTACATCACCCTTATCTCTATGCCACTTCTCATACTACAGATAAGAAACCTCTTTGAGCTGATAAGCTGTAAAGTTTACTCCTTCTATATTAGTAGCCCTCGTTACCCAAAAGATCTTTTCCATATCATTAGAAAAGCCCTGTGGGTCTTTCTCCACCTTCACTCCCATAAAAGTTAGAGGACCCATCTTTATAAATTGTCCAAGCCTAGTGGCCTCAGCAGATACAATGCTAGTCATCCCCCGCTCGGCTTGAGCAATAACTAATTGAGCAATAGCATGCATAGACTAATAAAACTCCACATTTGTCACATTTTCCTGAGGGACTTGAGGAGAAATAGGATTAATAGGAAGAACTCCAATACAATAAGGAATCGGACCATGAGATCGAAGATGTACTCCAGACGCAGGAGGTACTCCTTCAGCATTATCCTAAGATGGGACAGAAGAATTTCCTTATATTCTAGATCTAGGAGGCATGATCTAAAAGATGAACAAACAAGGATTAAAGGAGATTCTAAGACTGAGAAGTCAAGCTTGAAGAAAAAATACAAAGAAAGTGAAACATACCTAGATGTCTTGCAACCTTTCCCTAATAGTGTGGCGTGCTACACACCCCTAAAAGTGACTATACTCAACATGGTTTATGGACTCCCAATTGACCATGAACCTAGGCTCTGATACCAACTTGACACAGCTCGTACTATGGCCTTATCGTAATGGGAATCCAAGTCCACTTAGGATCAGGGACCACTCCCTTAACCCAACAACCTTATACAACCTTAGATAAGCTAAATTTCGAGCATATAACAAGATTGCACAATGCTCTCATAAAGACTTTGGGATAGGGTCACAACTATGATCGACCCAACTAAGTTTGTCCATACCAAACCAACCATCCATACCATACTAACCAAAGAGAGTATCAAACATAATATAAAAGTCAAACCCAAAATGTAATATGATGGAATAGTGAAATCTTATGGCCAATGATGCCAGCCTCCCATCTTATTTCAATGCCAAAGATGACACCAATACCGATGCCGCCTATTCCAACCTCCAAAAGTACCTTAAAAACTCTATTCAAAAAAATACAAATATCCAATTGGGACATGCCCCCAAACATGGCTAAAACAAATATCTGGAAGGAAAAAAAAAGTCTAAGAATGTCCAACATGAAATGATGTCTTCCGATAGGATAGAAACGTACCACTTTAGTCCAATAAGTTATCCCCAAATCAAGAACTATGAAGGAGGATTCGAACATCCAGTTCCTATATAGCGTGGGTATATAACCGCCAGTAGACAGTTAGTAGGTGAACACTAGGATAAATCTCGGGATAAGGATAAAGCAATGTCATTTATCAAAACCAAGTATAAACCACACATATATATAAATGCTCGGATAAAGGACCAGGTTTAGCATGTCAATTTGAAAACCTTAACCTAGGTCATGTAGCTTAGCCGTCCTACAACCCACGGGCCATATGGGTTAAGCTTCCCCTACTGAAAGAGTCCCGATGTGCATAGCCACACCACTAGGAAATAACCCAGGTATGATTAGTACATCTCTCCAATATAAATATGAGACTCGCACATGACCATTGAAGACCCCTCATATCAAAAAATTTGAGTTTCCAGTTTTTATCCCCCCGGGATCGCCACCTTCCATGGCGTAGATTATATCTCTCGCCATTAATGCCCAATTAAAACCAAGTCCAAACAGTCCAATTATCCATTTATTACCAACTCTATTTGATAAACCAGTGGTATTGTCATACCATCATACTTGCAAGCATTACCCATAACCAAACCATTTAGATAAGGGGACTCTCGGTGCCCTTTTCTTTTACCATATTAACTTCTTAAGAGACTACTATATTCTTTACAATCATTACCAATTATCCATTAACCTTTGTAAACCATTGAAAAAAATTTAAGGTCTCATATATAAGCTGAAAATAAGCAAGAAGTCTATTAACATAAGTCAATGCAATGAACATATCTTTATAAGCATTTTATCAAACACCTTTGGGGCATAATATAATCAAAACCAAATTCCATTACCATTAAACCATTACCACACTATTCTATTATCCAAAACCACTATTAATGCATAGAAAGTATAATTAAAACCATAAGAAATCATAACCAAGCCTTTAACATCAAAACCCCCAAATCAATGATTGAAAACCAAAATCATAAAACCATGCCTTTAATTGAAATTACAAGTAGAGAAGAGAAATATGCTTTAAACCAAGAAGATTGATGGAAATAATTCACCAAGACAAGCCCCAAAGTAATCCTTTAGTTGAAACCCTAGCACTTTGCCCCAAAAGCTCTAGAAAAAATTATGATATGTTTTGGAAGAGATTCTAAGTGTTTAAGAATAAAACAATATGGTAAATAACCTCCTAAGTGTATTAGAAGTCATGGGTCCTTATTAGGGTAAGTAGGGAAATATCCAGAATACCCTTACTTAAATCCCATAAAAACCTAACCCAGGTTTACAACTGACCTCCTTACGAGTCATAACCTAGCTTACAGTTGATACCCACCCTATCCTAAACAATCCTCAATCATGGATCAGACACTGTCCAGTATATGACTCATCCAAATAAGTCATAACCTCAGCATACGATCCAGAACCATTGACCATATCCCTGGAAGAATGAAACGCCAGGAGGATCAAACACAGACCACCTTATGAGTCACTTATTCCACTTGTACCCCTAGATTTACGACTCATACCCTCAAGTCGGATCCATTCCAGTGTCCAAGACTATCTCACTAACTAACACTAGTCAACTTATGATATGTCTTCACCACTAGTACCCCAGCTTATGGCTCATATGATGAGTCGTAATAGGTCTAAAGGATGAAATTCTTGGAAATTTTCTAAGGGTACAAACCTGGGATGCTTCAAAAGAACATTCTCTATCAAAGTCTGGAGCACGATCCTTAAATATTGTGCATGCTCCCCACTACTCCTCAAATACACAAGAATGTCATCAATGAACATAATAACAAAGGAGTCTAAAGAAGGTCTGAATATGTGGTTCATCAAATCCATGAATGTGGTTAGGGAATTAGTTAACCTGAAAGACATCATCAAGAACTCATAATAAACATAACAGGTTCTGAAATATGTCTTCAGTAAAACCTCATCTCGGATCCATAACTAATGGTAACCGTACCACAAGTCAATCTTAGAAAACATGGTTGCACTTAGAAGCTGGTCAAACAAATCAACAATGCAAGGCATAGGATAATGGTTCTTCACTGTCACCCAATTAAGCTACTGATAATCAATACAAATACGCATCGACTGTCTTTCTTCTTTACAAACAATATAGTAGCTTCCACAGGGACACACTCAATTTAATAAAAACCCAACCAAGAAGATCTTGAAGTGGAGAATTTAGCGCTTTAAGCTCAGTATAAGACATATGGTAAGGTGCCATAGAAATAGGTTGGGTTCCAAGCTCAATCTCAATATCAAACTCAATCTTACCATCAGGGGAAATACCAAGCAGGTCGATAGAAAACACATTAGAAAACTTGCAAACAATAGGAACACAGTCAATCGATGTACTCTCTACATGAGTGTCACATATAAAAGAAAAATAAGACTAGCAGCCTCTCAATATAAGTCTCCTAGAATAAACAAAAGAGATAATCCCCATCAGTTCGTGACTAACCACTCCCAGCCACATGACTGGAGGTATGCTGGGCATGTCTAAGGTAAAGGTCTGGGAAAGAATATCCATGACTGCATGATAGTGGGACAACCAGTCCATGCCCAATATAACATCAAATTTCAACATATCCAGAGCAATAAGTTCTGCATCTGTATCAAGATCGCTAACTGTCACAACAAATGATTTGAATGCTCAATCCACTATAAAAGAATCACCCACGGGAGTAGATATGCGTAATAACACCGATAATAAATCACTAGTCAAATCCAAATGTGGTGCATTATAAGCAGATATATAAGAATAAGTGGACTCGAGATCAAATAAAGCAAGAGCCAACTTGCGGCACACTGAAATTATACTTCTTACTACAGCATCTGAAGTCTCAGCCTTGTTTCTAGCAGGTACTACATATAATTGATCACGCCTGCCACCTGATTTGTGATGTCTCAAAAAACTACACCCCCACAAGAAATATAATGTCGTTGATTGCAAACATAATAACGCAGCAAAGTTAGGGTTAATCCTACAAGGAAAGTGTGAATAGTTGCTTGCCTTGATGGAACCCACAAGCAGTGCAGGAAAGTAAATAGGGGGATATTTCTATCAATTGCAAATAGTAATAAATTTTATTTTTTAACTTAGTTATCGTCTTAGGGTGTCACCTTGTTTCCCCTTCTACGACCTTAATTATACTTAGTTATCTTCTCATTGTCTTAATCTTCTTTTTCCAATCGCAAGATTCTTAGTTATCGAATAGATACAAATACAGGCAATCTCAAGATAATATAGCTACTTGAGGCTAATTATTGTGAAGAAGAATTAAGATACATGCAGAAACCTTAGACCAATTGAGTCTCACACTTTCTATACGTATCTAATTCTCTAGGGTTCCCACACCCCTAGATAAGAAGATTAACCGCTCATGTTTGAGCAAGAAACCATGATCATCAATGAAGAACACATAAAATCAATTGCACAATAATAAGATGAATAAACTCCAAAGTCTTTAATTGAATAAAACCCTAAAATCTTAAGAACAATTGTAAAAGTATGTAATAATTTGTAATAGCGTGTAAAAGAATGTCACAACACATAACCTAATAAAGATAAACCCTAGGGTATTTATAGTAGCTCAAAATAATAGAAAAATCCTATTAAAAATGGAAAAGGAAAAGTTAAGTCGGCAGTCGATACAACTTGGTCATCACTCATATCCTCAACTTACGAGTCATACCCTGCCTTGTCGTAACCATTCCAGTGTCTAATTTTTCCATGGCTTCAATTCTCTGCTCAGCTTGCAACTTTGGCTTATGAATTATAACTACGTATACTACTCATGTCCTTCATTTGTATCCGCCTGGGACTTCAGTCTTTTTCGGTCTTTGAACACTGGTTTGTATAAGACATCCCTAAACAAGTCATATTCAAACTTTCAACTTGTATCCTTCTGATACCTTAATTTTTGTATAGTAGCTTGGATTCTGTTATGCTCATGGCTTCAGTATACGACTCGTATCCTGGCTTGCGACTGGGATACTTGAGTCGTATCCTCCTCATACTAGTTTCTCAATTTGTCTTTTGGTTCTTTCCTCATACAATTTAGCATACGAGTCCTATCGAATGGTTATGACTCAAGGGATGACTCTTATACTGATCGGAGTTGGTCTTTTTTAGGTCTTTTTCTTCTCTTTTCAATCAAATAATGTTATAAACCTAGTTTAACCTGTCATTCACACCAAAGTGCATCATATCTAACAAAGAAACCAAGGTTTATGCATAAATTCACAATTTTAAGCATCAAAAGTGTCGTGTTTCCACACCACATCAACACCCTCAACTTAGACTTTTGTGTATCCTCAGGCAAGTAAAATCAAATACTATTTCTTAACCCAAAGGCAATGCTTAAAGTGGAAGATCTCAAACAACCCATAGTAATGATTTTGGATTCAATTTCAATTTTGTTGTTCCCCTCTAAGTTTTCAACTTTTCAACTCGAATTTGCATATTGCAGTTTAGCATATATAGAAACATAAAGGAATCCTATAATGGCATTACATTAGCAATAGACACTCTAGCATAGACATTCTTTACATTCCTCAAACAATCTAGCAACTTAGCAATATAACCCATGTGCATTAACTGTAAAAGAAATCCCATTCACTCTTCATGGATAGACTCCTCTATTCAAGGATACACAAATGACTCTCTCTTACACAAAGAGGTATCACCGGTGTGCACAAAATACCATAAGATTTCCCTTATAATATTTTCCTACATTGTTAGACAGTCACAGTAGGATCACTATTGGACTTTCTTTAGCTTGTAACATAGGCTTGGTGCTGGTATGATACGTATATATTTTTAAAGTGACTAAGCCTCCTGGAAACTACGATCTTTTTAGGGTCCACTATTGTTGACTTCTTTTATTTCCATCCTTACGTCTCTTTTTCCTTTAGAGCATATTATACTTAGGTCAAGTGTTGCTTTCTAGCACTTATTTTTCTTATTCTTCTTCTTTTTCTGTACCTTTTAATTTTCTTTCTTTTCTTTACATCATGTCTACCCATGTTTCAACTATTTCCCTTGTACACATTTTTCTTCATTCTAGCTTTTCTTTTACGCACCCCTAAAATAGTCAGCCTCAACTTAGATAATTTGCCTGAGTTGAGGTACATAGTGTCCCTAGGAGGACCAGGGCCAAAATAGGTTCATTGTAAGTTAAACGGAAAGGTGATAGGTGTAACAAGAAAAATTATTCTATTAAAGCTAAAATATTTGGATCAAAGGGACTCGCAAAAATGGCCTATGATAAATTCCTACCTAACTATCCTTAGACCTAGGCAAAAGTAATCGGGCAAGTTCTAGATTCAAACACAACTGGGCACACTAAGTAAATCTTACACGCACACTTGCACAAGGTTGTATTACCAAGTACTAGTTATCTAATTATGGAACTATTTTGTCTCAACTGTACTATACCTAACCCAAATGCCATTATCAGATACTCAACAGTATCACACAACTATATAAATCATGCAATTCATAAAATGGAGATTTTGAGTGGGCTCAACATTTTTAATTTTTCAACACAATTCACACCACTTTTTCTCAATATCATTTTAGACATCAGCACAAAATCAGCAATGTTTCACCAATCATAAAATAAACATCAAAATCAGAGTCAAAATCTTTAAATACATCCCAACTTTTGAAAAATCCATAAAATTATCATCAAAAATCAAAAATATATATTCGCTTCCACAGGCGCGCTAATTTAATCCCTATCTCAACTACCTGCCTCAAACCTGCAAGTCATGGTAGACTTTTAGTTTTAGCTAAATTTAAAAAATTTCAAACTACTCCCAAAATTTTTGGTACCCCCACCCCCAACTTAAAAACGTTACACTATGCCAGTGTTACAAAAATAAAATAGAGCAAGGATCAAGATCATACCTAGGCACTCAAAGTACCGGAGCATCAATACTAGTACATGGGCTCTTAGATCGGGTCCCACTCTTATTTGATACTGTTCCACCCAGTACTTGATCAACAATAGGCGGGGGCACAACATTAACCCCCTCAGCATCTGGAATCAGAGCTTTCGAACCACCAACTCCCATAGCCATCTCTCAAACCCATATCTGATGATCCTGCTTATCCTAGATGCTATCAAGTCTGGCCTTTTTCTTTATAGCTCTGGCCTCTTTTTTCTTTCTCTTCTTTTCTCTTCTCTCTTCCTCAGTCTACTCAGCCTGTACATCTATTGACACTGCCTAAATATTCAGCACCTTAACTATTGGAATCACAGTCTCTACAATAGACTCAGCAACTGTTGGCCTCTCAAATAACTCTGTGAAATTCTTTTTTATATTCGTAATCTCGACTCTAATGTCAGCAATATTAACTCTTGTCTATAACCCAACTCCCGAGTAATCCTCAACTCAAATGTATCTAGGCACTCTTATACATGCCTATACTTTGTCTCCAACTGGTGATTCATCCAACTTTGTACTCCACCCTCCATATGCCTTACTTTTGCAGTCAATATCACTAATTGGGTCACCACCTCTACCCACATAGCCTGAGATATCAACATAACCCATGGCCTAGGTATCTTGTATTGGACTGGCGGTGAGGCACTAAAAGTACCAACTACATCTGTGGGTGCAGTCACAGTCCGTGCACCTACCTCAGTAGTCTTAGTTATAAAAGGGGCATCTCTCTGATCATCTTGCAGGAACACTCCTGCCATCGTATCTATGGCCTGTCTCATAGGTCCATCTAATGGTTTAGTTGTATCTCAAATAAACCCAAATCAAAGTTCCTTCGAGCCTCAATCATCTCATCAACCTTGGGTATCTCCAATACTCTCGCAGCCAAGTATAGTTGTGTGATCATGCATGGGTATGCCAGGAACGCCTTCTGCTCCATAATAGATCTATCTTTCAGCTCGCTAGCCAAGAACTAAACAACATCACAAGCATATCTGATAGTGAAACTAGCTATCATTGTTGCCTGGATCAGGATCAGTATATCATCACTTGTTGTTGGACATAGCCTGTGTTGGGCTATTGTCCACCACACCTTACCCTCAAAGGTGAGAGCACTCTTTTTTATTTGTTGTGAATTTCCAATACCAACTACGACCCAGGTAGTATGCTCACCATATGAAGCTATCCTTTCCACTATCCATCTAAACATTGTTATCTTATTCTCAGTACCCAATGTTCAATTAGTGATCTTCCACATCTAGGCCATTCTATAATCCATTTTAGATGTACTAGTCGAAGCCTGATAATCCAGCCAATATAAAAATCTGCCAATGTTTTAGGAGATATATCAACACGTACTCCTCGAATCATCAAGGAGGTAATAGGCTCACCTCTCTTTCACAATATACCCTGTGGATATTACTGCTGAAGTTCTCCTTTGTATGCACATATAACTCATGAACAAGCATATCACTGTATCTACCCAGTGCCCTCATTATCTATTCAAACCCATACTGCCTAAAGCATTCAGCAAACTCAAGTAACTCAGTCATCCCTGTGGTAGTCATCTACCTCTCCAGATATAGTACCTTATTTATCCTACCACCCTGAACATGAGACAGCCCTATGTTAAACATTATTTGCATGTCGGGGTTGCCTCATTATTCTATAATAAGCATCAGAGCAGGGGCCTATGCGATTGGTGGATCCTATTTGTCTATCGGGGTTGCTTCTTTTTCTAGACCCCAAGCTTCTTCTGCACTCTCCTCAGCTAAACTACACTTATCCTCAGCATCGTCATTATCATCCATAGGATATGGTATATGTGGAGGAAATATAGTTTCTTAGTTTTTTCTCGAACCTCTTTGTGTTGGTGATTTAGATTCTTGTGGCACTTTTTTCTTCCTTCTGACTTAGCTGGTGCTTTTCATTTAGTGGAGACTTTCTTAGAAGTCATTTTGTTATACTTCTCTCTACTGCCTTTAGATGTGAATTCAAACCTAAAAATACTGGACTCTTCACTTTCAACAGGTGCTTGCTTGTTTCCTTTTTTAGCAACTATTTTGGATGAGGATCCATTATTTGGAGGCATTTTTATGTAAGTACACTAATATGAGTAAATAATAAAAGAAAAAAATAGAAAATTTCAAAATATAAAGTTCAATATGTTTGGTTTAATTTGGTATGAGTGGTGGGTACTGGTCATACCCACTGGGTGCAATTCGTATACTCAAGTCGCATCCTAGACAATATATGGTCTTTGTTTATTAGTCAACTCATGATTCCTTCTTACCAGTCGTACCAACTGGTTACGACTCATTACCAACAGTCATAAGTTGATCATAAACTTTATTTTAATTTTATTCTTTCCAGATGGGTACGATAAGTAGGTATGAGTCGTAAGGTCTGAATGTTACTCGTATGGTTAAGTCATTTCCATTCCATAACTTTGAATTTTCTAGATTTCCATGTTGTCTGTGGATACGAGTCCTATTACGACTCCGTATTGGTAGGTAAGAGTCGTAAAGAGTCTCGTATCCACTACAACATATAAGTATAGCTTTCAAAGTTTACTCCGGTGAAATTCCCAATTTACCCACTATTCTGCTCAGTTATATCTAGCATTATAAACATACAAATGCATCAAAAATCTATTTCTAAACCCTATTTCTTTCCCAACTTCAATTTTACAACAAATATACCACGCCATGCTATATACTACCTAATATTTGCATAACTTCTACTCAAAACATGTTTACAATGCAAAGCATAACTCATTTTTAAATAACTCATTTTTACTTTAAAATTAAAGAAAATGCGATTGGAAACTTACTTGACGTGTGAGAATTAGCAAATCTCAAAATTCAATTGTTTTTCTTCCCAAATTTGAGTTTAAGCACAAAAATTGAAAGATTGAAAGATGATGGTACTGAAATCAAGTTGAAAACACTTAGATTTGTGGTTTGGATTTTGAAAATTAAGTGAAAAGGGAGTGGGTACAATTGGTATTGATCGGGTGCCCAATAATTCCCTATTTCTTATTTTACTTCTGACCTAGTAAAGTGGGGTACAAGTGGTCTATACGACTCTTACGCAATCTTACGGGTCATTTCCTTGACTCGCATTGCTTGGAAACTTACATGGGTTCTAGAGTGGGTACGTCTCTTGTTCATAACCCATAACCAAAGGCTACGACTCATATTGGGAGTCATATTCATTCCAGAACTTATTTGCATTCTTTTAGTCATGCACATTGAACAAACACATAACCCTATAAGTGAAATAAGTACAAAAACATGGGTTGCATCCCACGTAGTGCTTGATTTAACATCGCGACACGACGTGGCTAAGTTGGATACTCAGATTTCACCAACTAGCCTTATGGGTTGCCTCCCATACAGTGCTTGATTTAATATTGCGGCATGACATAATTTCCTTAATTACTTAGACTTCATCAAGGTCAATATAATCTAGCTCATTTACCTCTTCAATATTTCCCATATAGTGCTTTACTCTGTATCTGTTCATTTTGAATGGACTTGTGCCATCCTTCTTTATTTCTAACGTACCATAGGGATATACTCTTGTCACTATGAATGGACCATTCCATCTTTACTTAAGCTTACCTGGAAAAAAATGAAGCCTAGATAGTATAGTAGCACTTGGTTACCCTTTTCAAATACCCTTTTGTCAATCTTTCAATCATGATACAACTTCATATTTTCCTTGTAAAGTGCTAAACTTTCATATGCCCAGAGCTGAAATTTGTCCAACTTATTTATGCCATTCAACCCAGAATTGGCTACATCTTTCACTCTAAATTCAGCTTCTTCAACGCCCATAGTGCCTTACGCTCAAATTGGAATCATTCTCTCTCAAGAACAAAACCCTAGCCCTTTTAACCTTCAAGATCAATTCTCAAGAAATCCACCAAGAACTTCTAAGAATTTTTTGACTAAGGTATGTTAGGTGTTCATACTTAGATCCTTTTCACCTTTGGACCTCAATCACCTCTTCTTAAACTTAAGTTATGAGTTTCACATTATTAAATTGATTTATGTTCATGAATATCTTGTTATGGTGATTTCAAGTTAAGAATATATATTTTTACAAGTTGAATAAACTAATACGTATTTTAAATGATTTAATTCTCATGTTGAACCCATAAGTTATGAATTGAATAGTAGAGTCATGGTATTTTTGCATGTTTCTCATTCTCATGTAAAAGTTCATGTCTCCCATGTATTTGATAAAATGCCTAGATGAATGAGTTTTGAACAATGACTACTTATTATGTTTCTAAAGTTGTAGTATGGTCCCGTTGTCAATGCTACCTATCCTGGGGGTTATTAATACCCAAAATTTAGCTGTTTACTTAGTTTTTAGAATTTACAGAATAAATTTAGTTATACCATGAGCAATAACATTTAGTCAGGTTAGTATAGTCAGTTGTATATCTAGTTAAGCCTATTCCAGTCTAATGATCAGTGTCAGTTCAGTTGGGAGTAGGATTCAGCACCAAGCGAACCCAGGGATTGGGTCATTCCTATCAGGTTAAGGTTTGACCCTTAATAGCAATCCCTAAGTTATAGAACTACGTATCCAGTGTAGGTTAAGATATCTTGCTCTCAGTAAGGGTTGACACATATCTCCTGACTACTTCTGCCAAATTAAGGTGACTCATGTTTTCTTCAGGACATTAGTTTAGTGGATCCACATAGCCATTGTTACTACTCATGGAACGGTATTGACACCCTTCTAATTGGGCTTACAAGTTGGACCCTAATTAAATTATTTGGGGCATGTCGGCTAGATAATACCTCCCACATTCTCAGTTACTGTACTCGGTATAGAGTTCAGTTTAGTTTTGCTTGACCTACAGATTTTAGTACCACGGTTTCAGACTATTTCAGATATTTGATGTATGCTTGGTCTTGCATTTTTAGCATTTCTAGTTTCACATGCATTCTCATACAGTTAACTTATGCTATTCATTTAGTTATTATTTCATGCATATAAACCCTTGTATTTCAGCCTTACCTCATCTATCATACTGGTATATTCAAAGTACTGATCTCACACATTTTCTTATGCTCTGATGGCTTATATCATTGGTTCAGACACTCAGGTTCCCAACCATACTTAGACTTTCTAGTGCATCAGCAGTAGCAGAGGTGAGTTTTCATCCTTCGAGGATGATTTATCTTATATTTAGTTATGTCAGTAGCTCAGTTATTTAGTCAGTCAAAGTTAGTTGGGGAAATGTCCCATCAACTCCGCAGTCAGTCAGTTAAAGGCTTTCAGAAAATTACAGACAGATGGTCAGTTTTTTATTATTTTATCAGTATTGCTACCATATTTTTAGACTTTTAAAATTATAATTCAGTATTGTTTTATAATTAAAATCCTTGCGTTATCTTCGTTAATATTCTGCAACTGTTCTTTATTAGCTATTTTACTCAATGCTCACATTAGGTACCAGCTCATGGGTTAGTTTGTGGTCTCTTGGGGCCGTACGCACTGTGTGGTATCCAGGGTTCATTCCCGAGGTTTTACAAAATTGGTATCAGAGCCAAAGGTTTTAAAGCATCCAAGAAAGTCTAAAATCCGTGTTGAGTAGAGTTTTGTACATGTATGTGAAGCGCGCCACACTTATGGACAAGAGGCTACAAGCTGTTTTAGGAAACATTTCCTTTATTTCAGTATTCATGTCTTGCAAATAAGTATGTTCTCAAATTAAAATCTTTGTCTAACTCAACTCTTCCTTTTGTTTACAAAATATTCTTCCCGGAAAGACTAACAGAAGAAGAAATAGAAACCAGCCAACACCTCTGCCCATTTAGGAAGATTCCCTGAATGAGCACGTTTCTCATGAAGAGTTCAAAGATGAATTCACCACTCTATCCCACTTTGTAGTAGCACAAAATGTTTGGCCAGCTGCTATTCAGACCACCCCAGTGGCCAATACTACCATAGCTAGGATTCGGGACTTCACCCGAATGAATTCTCATTCATTTTTGGGATCCAAGTTTGAAGAGAATCCATAGGAATTGCTTGACAAACGGAAGGAGGTAATAGATATTATGGGTCAACCTCTAGTGAGAGTATTGAATTGGCTACTTACCAGCTATAGAATATAGCTCACACTTGGTTTAAATAGTGGAAAGGGGATAGAGGCGCAGATGCAGGCCATATAGAATGGTAGGAGTTTGCTTCAGCTTCTTAGATAGATTTTTCCCTTAAGATTTAAGGGAATATAAGGTGAAAGATCTCATAAATTTGAAACAAGGCAACATGAGCGTGAAGGAGTATTTCCTTAAATTTACTCAGCCAGCTAGGTATGCTTCTAATATGGTGTATGATGACAGGTCTAGGATAAGTAAGTTTTTTTGGTATGGTGGATAGTGTGGTCAAGAAGTGTAGGACTGCGATGTTGATTAATAAAATAGAATTGTCTAGGTTAATAGTCCATGCTTAGCAGATTGAGGAGCAGAAAGATAAGGAGAAATAAAGGGAGAATAAGAGGGCTATGATAGGTAGTTTTAACTTTGCTCAGCTGAGGTCGGAGGGTGGTAACCATCCTCAATTTTGTCATAATACTTTAGCTCCATCCCCATTCTTAGCTAGTTCACCTGCACCAAAGTTTAGAAATGATAACCACGATAGGGCACCAGGCTCTAAGACTTAGGGTAGTGTAAACAGTGGTCGTATAAATCCTCTTTGTCAGAAATATGGAAGAAACCATCAGGGAGTATTTAGAGATGATAGAAATATTTGTTTTGGGTATGGAAATCCAGGACACAGAGCCAAATAATTACCTTAGGTTGGTCTGCAGAGTCAGCACATTCGTTCTCCAATTCTACCAGTCGCTCAACTCAATAGGGTGCCACTTCCAATGCCACCAGTGGGCATCTCCCAAATAGGCAATATGCACTTCAATCCCTATAGGATCAGAAAAGTTCTCTTGATGTAGTAACTGGTACGTTACAGGTCTTTTATTTATATGTTTATGCTTTGTTCAATCCCAAAGCTTCTCTTTTTTTTGTAACCCTTTATATCGTTGTCAACTTTGGAGCCAGTCCTGAAACCTTAACCAATCCTTTATCATTATCTACCCTAGTATGTAAGTCCATCACAGCCCAGCGAGTATAGAGGAACTGCCCGATTACAGAGTCTCAGAAAGTTACTTCAGTAGACCTTATACAGTTAGAAATGAGGGATTTTGACATCATTCTGGGCATGGATTGGCTCCATTCATGACATGATTCCACGGATTGTAGAAACAAAGTTGTCCATTTTCATTTTTCGAAGAACCAGTCCTTGAATTGAGGGGTAGTACTACAGCGCTTAGGGGTCAATTTCCCTCGTACCTTAAAGCGAGGAAAATGATATCCAAGGGGTATGTCTACCATCTTGAGTGAGTCAAAGACTCTAGTTTTCAGACTTCCAATCTTGATTCAGTTCCAGTAGTGAGGGAATTTCCAGATGTGTTCCCAAAAGACCTTTCCAGAATTCCTCCCGAAAGGGAAATTGATTTTGAGATAGACCTTCTTCTAGATACCCAACCTATCTCTATTTCACAATACAGAATAGCTCCAGATGAACTCAAAGATTGAAAAGAATAGTTAAAGGACCTCTTATATAAAGGATTCATCAAGACCAGTGTTTCCCCATGGGGCACTCCAGTCCTTTTTATGCGAAAGAAAGATGGATCCCTTAGAATGTGTGTTGACTACTGATAATTGAAAAAAGTCACAATCAATAACAAATATCCACTCCCCTAAAACGATGACTTGTTTGACCAATTTTAGGGTGCCAGTTACTTTTATAAGATAGACCTTAGATCCGGCTATCACCAGCTCAAAGTTAGAGAATGTGACATTCCAAAAATAGCTTTCATAACTCAGTATGGTCACTTCGAGTTTCTAGTCATGTCCTATGGTCTCACAAATGCCCTAGCAGCGTTGATGCACTTGATAAACTGAGAGTTCAAATAGTACTTGAACATGTTCGTCATAGTCTTCATCGATGACATTCTTGTCTACTCCCATAATGAAAAAGATCATACAGACCATCTTAGAATTGAGTTGCAAACTCTTAAATCCTATCAGTTGTTCACCAAATTTAGTAAATGCAAATTTAGGGTAAGATCAGTAGCTTTCCTTGGGCATATTATTTTCGATGATGGCATTAGAGTTGATCTTCAAAAAATTAAAGCAGTGAGAAATTTGCCCAGGCCTATCTGTCTATTAGATATTAGGAGTTTTTTGGGTTTGGATAGCTATTAACAATGGTTTATTGAAGGGTTTTTGTCTATTGCGTCCTCCATGTCCAGATTGATGCAGAAGAACGTCAAGTTTCAGTGGTCAGGTTCTTGTGAGAAGAGTTTTCAAGAGTTAAAGACTCGACTCACCTCAACCCCAGTTTTGATGCTACCAAATAGTTTAGATAGGTTTTTTGTGTACTATGATGCTTCTAGAGTTAGTTTGGGGTGTGTTTTGATGTAGAAAGGTAAGGTTATCGCCTGTGCCTCTAGACAGCTTAAGCCTCATAAGAATAATTACCCTAACCATGATCTTAAATTAGCAGCTATCGTGTTTTTCTTACAGATTTGGAGGCATTATTAGTATAGGGTTCATGTTGATATGTTCACGGATCACAAAGGTTTATAGTATGTGTTCTTACAGAGAGAGTTAAATCTTTATCAGAGAAGGTGGTTAAATTGTAAAATAATTATTATATGAGTGTTTTGTATCATCCAGGCAAGTCCAAAGTAGTGGGAAATTCCCTTAGAAGATTGTTTATGGGTAGTGTGGCTCATGTTGAGAGTGATAAGAAGAAGTTGGTTTAGGAGGTTCATCAGTCGGCAAGATTAGGCATTCATTTAGTTGACTCGGCTGAGGGTAGTGTATGGGATCAGAATAGTTTAAAATCTTCCTTGGTTGTAGAAGTGAAAGAAAAACAAGATAGGGTCCCCAGTCTAGTTAAGTTCGAGGAGTCAGTGAAAGATCAAAAAGTAGAGGTTCTCTCCTAAGGGGAGATGGTGTGTTGCGTTGCCATGGTAGACTATGTGTGCTATATGTAGATGGCTTGAGATAATATATTCTTACTAAAGTGCATGGTGCACATTACTCTATTCATCCAGGGGCCACTAAGATGTGCCGCAATTTGCGGGAAATCTATTGGTGGAGTGGGATGAAGAGGTACATTGTAGAGTTTGTAACTAACTGCTCTATGTGTCAACAGGTTAAGATTGAACACCAAAATCCTAGTGGTTCTATGCAAGAGTTCAGTATTCCCACTTTGAAGTGGGAGGAAGTGAACATGGACTTTATCTTGGGTTTGCCTTGTACTCATTGTTAGCACAATTCGATTTGGGTCATTGTGAACAGGATGACCAAGTCAACCCATTTTTTGCCAATCCATACAACTTATTCAGCTGAGGACTATGCCAATCTCTATGTTAGAAAGCTGGTTAGGTTGAACGGTATTTCATTTCTATCATCTCAGATAGAGGTACTCAATTTACCTCTCACTTGGAAAGTATTTCAGAAGGGTCCTGGTACCCAAGTTTACGTCAGTACAACCTTTCACCCTAAAATAGATAGTCAGGCAGAGAGGACTAAGGATATGTTGAGAGTGTATGTCATCGAATTTAACGGTAGTTGGGATGATCACTTACCTTTGATTGAGTTTACGTTTAATAATAGTTATCATTCCAGCATTCAAATGGCTCCGTTTGAGGCTCTTTATAGGAAGAGATGTAGATCTCCAATCGGTTGGTTTGAGGTAGGTGAGACCACTTTGGTAGGGCCTGATTCGGTGTTTGGTGCTTGATAGAAAGTCCACTTGATTAGGGAGAGGATTAAGATATCCTAAAGCTGACAGAAATCCTATGCAGATATGAGGAAGAGGGACCTTGAGTTTGAGATAGGTGACTTATTTTACTTGAAAATCTCTCCCATAAAGGGAGTAAAGAGGTTCGGTAAGAAGGGGAAGCTTATTCCCTTAAAGAGGTTCGGTAAGAAGGGGAAGTTTATTCCCTGGTTGTTAGGCCTTACAGAATCTTGAGTCACTACGAAAAGGTATCATATGAGCTTGAGTTACCTGAAAACTTAACATTAATGCACCCAGTATTTCACGCTTTATTTCTAAAAAAGTGTATTGGTGACCCAATTGTCGTGGTTCCCTTAGAAAGTGTAGATGTTCAGAACAATCTCTCTTACGAGAAAATTCTACTCAAAATCCTTAATCGCCAGATTTGTAGGTATAATACCTCGTATTTCCCTAACTTAAATTAACTCTCAGTAGATGAGTTATCTAATATAATTTTTAAAAATAATCAGTATTTTTCAGTTTTGAGCATACCAATGCATAGGAAATTCAGTCAGCTTTCAACAATATAAGATTCACCCAAATACAATACCCGGGCGAGGAGTTAAAGCCATTTTAGTAAAATAGTGCGCCAACTGGCACTTCAGCACGTCGCGGAGACCAGCTAAATGGCAATGGTCATGTTCCAGTAAGCCAACGCAATACCACCGCATCGCGCCACTAGCCAAATTCCTAATTGTCATTTTCCAGTGTTTCATCGCGATCATGGAACATCGCACCAAGGTGAAATTTGCATACAAAGGGGTACCGTGATTCCACTGTATCATGTCGATTACCCAGTTCAAAATTGTCAGTTTTCGGTGACACGGTACGATAGAGTCGCATCGTGCCAGGTGCCCAAATCGGGTTTTCAGTGATGATTTTTAAATCTTTTCCAGGGGTAATTGTGTATTTTTCCATGGCCCAAATTAGCCTTTAACACGTGATTTACCCCTAATTAACCTAGTTACATCATTATTCACCCAATTTTCCCCCAAATTAAATCATTCTCTCTCAAGAGGTAAAAAACCCTAGCTTCAAGAATCAAGGCTAACTTTCAAGAATTTCTCCAAAAACCTTCAAGAATTAACATTCCAAGGTATGTTAGGTGTTCATTCATGGGTTCCTTTCAACCATGAAACCCAAGAACCTCTTTTTAAATTACAAGTTATAGATTCATGATTCCAATGCTTGAAATTGATTGTACGCATATCTATGATGTTAATTTGGTTTTCAATCCAGGATTATGATAAGATTCATGAAAATAGAATAGTATTTATGGGAAATTATATGAATTGCATGTTGAACCTATGAATTTTCAAGTTTGGGCATTTTAGTTGCAATGCTTATATGTTATCCATGATAATGTGCATTAAGTTATGCTCCCCAAGTGTTTGATAGAATGTCTATGTGGATTAAATGATAAAATCATGACATGCTATCATATGTACAAGCTTATACCCTACAAGTGTTTGATAAAATGTCTCTATGAATGAATTATAGACAAGTAATTAATGTTATGTCTTTCAAGATTATGCTATGCTTTATTTTTCATGCTATCGAGTCCTGGGGTATTTAATACCCGACAATGAATGTGCATGCAAGGGAGATGTGTGGAGTAGGTACATACTTTGAAGAACCTCTTGATGACGATGTGCCGACTGATGATGATCGACGAATACCAGACTCTGACGTAGAGGAGAATTCTGATGACGACGACTCCTATGATGATTCCAACGAAGGGGATATGACCCCCGACATAGAGGAGGAGTCTGACTGACCAGGTTCTTCGTATTTATTTTCCACTGAGGGCAGTGTCCCGTCTAAGTGTGGGGTGGTGGTATTTGCATGCTTTACTTCTCTATCCGCATTTGCATATGTTTGTCTGCTAGTTTTTTTTGTTTTTTTTGTTTTATTTTTTTCATTTTTCATAGTTAAATTTATACTTAGCTTCGCATGAAATTATTCTAATAGGCAGCATGAGATTATAACAAGAGTTTGTGCTAAAATCATGACTATTGAGACGTTTAGGCTCTAATTGTGACTCACTATGTGACACTGTGTGGTTCAATTCCTTTAACTGTTGGGGCAAGAGTCTATACTACTCCAAATAAAGTCGACCATGTGCCTTGTGTGTGTGAGATAATAGTATATTCTATGTCTGTGGCTGATGCTAGAACTTGCCTGGTATGTATCTAAAGCAAAAATAAAGAATGTAAGTTTAGGAGATGATTTAGGCATTTCTTTGGCAACCTGTAATTGTTTACCTTCATTTTTACCTACCCATGGACATTATCCTAGATAAACCCTTTTAAGCCTTTAGCCTATTTTCTTTGATAACCTCATATGTAAGCCTAATCCATTTTTTTCCAGACCATAATTTGATCTAAATTCCTAAGTGCTTTAAAGTGTAAAGTCATGTGACAAAATAAGAGGAAATTGGGTGAGTATGATGCTTTAGAATGTATGGGTGCTTGAATTTGTTATGAAAAAGAAGTGCTATCATAAGAGGCATGTTATGAAAAGAAAAAGGAAAAAGAAAACTGAAAAGTCAGTCATCTTTAAAATTGAAAAACAAAAAAGGAGAAAAAGGGTGGTAGAATAAAAGAGAGTAGAAAGGTTGTTTGAAAGAAAAGTGCTAATGATACAATGTGATGTACTAAAGCGCTTAGGAACATAGTCACTATTTCTGGCCAAAATAGTCCTACCCGTCCCTTAGCCTACATTACAACCATCAAAAGACCTACTTTGATCCTAAGCTTAGTATTCTGACATTTAGTGGAGCATTACACTAAGGGCAAGCCTATGGTCATCAGTTGCTGCATATGAATTCTTTGTGAGAGCGAGAGCAAGGATATTTTCTATACCCATGTTTGAAAAATATGCTATACTTGTTAGTGATTATGGGTAATATATTGTGAGACACACATGGTTGATGAGTTTTGGGTAGTGGTGTATGATTCTTTGTACCTTAACTTCTGAATATGAGTTGACTACCATCAGGAGTCTATATTAGAGGTTGAATTGTTTCTACTAAAGATCGGAAAACTACTCTTTGCTAATAATTGCTATGCTTGTCTTGACGAATATTTTGTGTTGTTGCTGTAAAACCCTAAGTTGATGTTTAGAGGGACATGATATTTTGTTCGAGGAAGAACAAAGCTTTAAGTGTGGGGTGTTGATGATAGGCGAATTTACACGCCTAAAGTACTATATTTTACCCATATTTTAGCTAAGTTTTGAGGACAAATTATATAATTCATGCACTTTTAGTCCTTTTTCCTGTAAGTGAGCTAACGAACATGATTAGCAATGTTTCAGGTATAAATGGTGCAGAATTCAGCATTTTATGGATAACTTGACGCCAAAGAAAGCTTCACGAAAGGAGAAAAGGGAGTCTTGGACGCCAAGGACCAAAAGTGGCGCATGGAGAATCTGTCCCGGGCAAAAACAACATTTCTGAAGACTTTGGGGATCAGCAGTAACCTATTAGGATTAGGATAATAATGCAGTAATTTATTAGGATTAGGATAATGATACATTAACCTAGTACAATTGGGTTAAGTATTTCATTAGCTTAGTAGGATTTGGTTAAGTAATTTATTAGCCTAGTAGGAATAGGATATGGGTGTTATAAATACCCTATCATGCTAGAGATTTTTATAATTCATCATACATTCTTCTTCCATCAATTGCAATACATTCTACTTCTAATTCTTCTTCTATTCATCTATTCTTAATTTCCGCAACAAGAGAAACGTTACTTGCTAGGAATTCACGCCTAAACGCCTACCACACCATTACAAATGCGAAATCATTATTGTGGTATAATAACAATGTCGATTGTGATTTCCTTCGCACTCATGGGTAACTAAACTTCTCTGTTGGGGTTATGGAAGCCGAATGAGATACTATCTATTGCTATGAGTTTGTGAGTTCGTGACACGTATACTGCTTATATCATTATTCTCTTCATCTTAATCTAAATTCTTTGTGGTTGCAAACGCATAGAATACGCCAGTATAACATTTAACTTGTTCAAAAAAAAAGTTATATGTCTGGAAAAGAGATAATGTCAAGGTAGTAGGGTCCCATCCCCTATTAAAAAGTTAGTGCCATAACTGGATTAACCTCTTGGAGAATTTGTACCGTTAGATACGCTTTAAGATCGAAAGAGTTAAAGTGAAATAATCGTCGAATAGGTCAAAAGACGCCTGGATTTACCATCGAATACAATTCTCTATAAGTACAAGCATGTATAAATTCCGCATAACTCATAGCCAATAGAGACGTACAACTCATAAGGTGGACATACCCCCAACTCCTCAATTCTCATTGTTTTACATCTTACTAAATATTCTTTATTGTTACTTTGCTATTTTCAGTTTTTACTTTAATATTTTGGTTACACATTACAATCCCCCCTTATTACGAGACTTGCACTAAAAGTCTAGTAATCGTTGCTTACTTGTTGACCAAGCTATTCCCTGAGGGATCGATACCCAACCCTGTTGGGTTCTATATTTGACTACGACCGCTTTACACTCCTACGAGAGCTGTAGATTGAGCGTTATTAAAAATTGGAGCCGTTGCCGGGGAATACGAGTGTCAATTAAGTTCGTGATAATTACTAGAACCTTTGGTCAAAGATTCTCGTACTTTACTTTTAGTTTTTGTTTTTGTTTACTGCAGGTTTTTATTCAGTGCATGCCCCATACTCGAAGTTCTGGTCAACCGTTATTACCTATCAATCCTGAACCACAACGAATTAGCAAAATGGAGGCACAAACGAAAATCGAAAGAATGGCTGCTCAACAGGAGCCGGCGAGATTAGCTACTCTTGTCGCCGCCCAAGTACACCAACAAAACATTGATAACCCTGGGCGAGCAACAAATCCTGACGATGAGGATTTAGGTGATGACGAGTTACTAAACCCAAGGCATGCTGCTGAAATCGCAACACCTGCCAACAGAAGAGGTCGTCAAGCTTGGTTTAGGTATGATCGCCAACCCATGCAACCAGATTTCGATGATGATGATGATGATCTTGATGGAGTCGGAGCCACAGGAGCCATTATTCCTCCACCATTAGCGTCCGGAGCCAAGTTCAACATCACAAGCACCATGATTCAGTTATTGCAACTCAAGGGATTATTTGGTGGACTAGCAGGCGATGATCCGAATATGCATCTCATCAACTTTATCTCTACATGCAAGTCGTTTGACAATCCTGGCGTTGGTCAGAATGCAATTCGATTATGGCTATTTCCATTGTCTCTGTCTGGGGAGGCAACTCCATGGTTGAATGGGCTGACTCCTAATTCTATTACAAATTGGAGGCAATTGAGAGACGCTTTCCTAGAAAGGTTCTTTTCGCCATCCAAAAGAGCTCAATTGAGAGATGAAATCAGCAACTTTCGTCAGCTTCCAACTGAAGCTCTTCATGAAACATGGGAGAGGTTCAAGACAAAGCTAGCGAGATGCCCAAACCATCATATGACTAATGTTTCCCTAATGGAGATACTATACAGAGACTTGAATTCAATAACTAAACCAGTGGTGGATAATGTGGCTGGAGGATCATTTATGGACCTCACCTTTGGTCAAGCAAGTAATATGCTAGATCGTATGACGAAACAAAGTAGAGCTTGGCATACCAGGGATTCTGAGGTAGAAAGCCCCACTTTATCTGTTGGCATGACTGCAGACCAAAGAAGAAGAGAAGAAGAACGTGATCAAGATATGGCGCACATGAAGACACAAGTGGATCTTCTTACAAAGCATTTATTATCAGGGAAGACCGAAAAATTCAAAGCTATTGCGTCAAAAGGAAGAGACGAATCTGATTCGGAAGACGAGGCCAACTACTTAAACAATCAGGGGGGTTTCCACGGTAATACCCAAGAAAACCAAGGTCGGAACTACTATGATAAATCTGGAAACAATAACCAAGGTAGTTGGAAGAACAAGAATGAAAAGAGTGGTTTGTACGTTCCCCCTGGAAGACGTGACGCCACCACATCTAGTTCTGGAAGTATGGAAGACATGCTGGTTAAAATATTGAAAAGAGTGGAAGCAACGAGCACGGGAGTAACGGAGGTAGTTAATGATTTGTCCTTTATGAAACAAATAGATGATTCTCATTCCACTTCAATCAAGCAAATAGAGTAGCAATTGAGCCAACTTTCAGCAGCACTCAATCAAAGAAAGGCCGGCACTTTACCTAGCGATACTGTGCAAAACCCAAGGAATACTGGGTCATGCATGGCCATTACCACCCGAAGTGGTAAGGTGCTGTAAACTTCAGCAAAAGGCAAGCAAGTGGTTGATGAAGTAGTGGACATGGATGATAAGGCGAAAGGAGAAGATGTCGCTGCAGCTGATCCTGACGTCCATAACGTTACCCCTCATGATTTGCAATCTGAAAAACTGAAAAACGGAAGCAAAAGGAGAAGAAAGCCATGGAGAGAACAATTACATACCCACCACCACCTTTCCCTCAAAGATTGAAGAAGGTGGCGGATGACACGAAGTTCAGCAAATTCATGACTATGTTAAAGCAGTTGACCATTAATGTTCCCTTGGTGAAAGCACTTGAACAAATGCCTGGGTATGATAAATTTATGAAGGATCTTTTGAAAAAGAAGTGGGCAGCAAGCTATGAGTTGAAAGATAATGTTCATCACTGCAGCGCAATCGCTACCCGATCAATAGTTCATAAGAAGGCTGACCCCGGCGCTTTCACTATTCCTTGCACCGTTGGATCTTTAAATTTTGCCAAGGCATTATGTGATTTAGGAGCCAGCATCAATTTGATGCCACTATCTATCTATAAAAAGTTGGGGTTGGGTGATCCTACTCCAACCAATATAAGGCTCGTAATGGCGGATAGGTCGGTAAAACGACCTGTTGGTATTCTATGTGATGTTTTGGTAAAGGTTTCTTATTCATCTTTCCGGCAGACTTCGTTATTTTGGATTGTGAGGCAGACTCAGAAGTTCCCATAATCTTGGGATGCCCTTTCCTTGCTACGGGAAGTGTGCTTATTGATTTGAGAGCTAATGAGCTTTCATTCCAAATAAATGACGAAGTGGTTCGCTTTGATGTGTGCAAATCAATGAAGCAACCCAAAGATCTGAGTGTATTCTCGGTGGCTGATGTTTACTTTGATGATGAGAAAGAATTACTTAAAGAGGAGCAGTTGATTGATGACCCATTGGCAACTTTGCTTATGAACGGTGAGAGTATGGATGCTGAAAATTGTGATGAAGCTATTTGTGCTCTATCAGGATTAGGGACATATCGCCATGCTCCCAAGAAGCTGGACCTTGATCTCAAAAATCGACCCACACCACCAGCTAATCCATCTATTGAAGAGCCACCCATGTTAGAATTAAAGGAGCTGGCAAGTCATTTGAAGTACGCATTCTTAGGAAGCGGAAACACACTACCAGTCATTGTGGCAGCAGATTTGGGTGAGCAACAAGTTGCAGCTCTCATTGCTATTCTACGGAAGTACATTAGAGCCATTGGATGGACCATTGCGGATATTATTGGGATTCCACCTGGGATTTGTACACATAAGATTCAGCTTGAAGAAAATTGCACACCCACCATTGAGCATCAAAGACGTCTAAACCCACCTATGCAAGAAGTGGTAAAGAAAGAAATCATCAAGTGGTTAGACGCAGGAGTTGTGTATCCAATTTCTGATAGTACATGGGTAAGCCCGGTACAATGTGTTCCCAAGAAAGGAGGCATAACGGTGGTTGCGAATGCGAAGAATTAGCGTATTCCACTCAGACCCATCACTGGATGGAGAGTATGCATGGACTACCGAAAGTTGAATTCTTGGACGCTCAAAGATCACTTTCCAATGTCATTCATGGACCAAATGCTAGATCGATTAGCGGGGAAAGGATGGTTTTGTTTCCTAGATGGTTATTCAGGCTATAATCAGATTTGTATTGCCCCCAAAGACCAAGAGAAGACAACGTTTACATGACCATATGGTACGTTTGCCTTCAAACGTATGCCATTCGGGCTATGTAATGCACCATCCACCTTTCAACGATGTATGATGTCCATTTTTTCTAATATGGTTGAAGACACCTTGGAGGTATTTATGGATGATTTTTCAGTTGTTGGTGAGTCCTTTGAAGCGTGCTTGGCAAACCTAAGCATGGCATTGGAAAGATGTGTAGAATTCAACCTAGTGCTGAATTGGGAAAAATGTCACTTTATGGTCAAAGAAGGTATCGTTCTTGGGCATAAAATCTCCGAAAGAGGAATTGAGGTTGATCGAGTGAAAATCGAAGTTATTAAGAAGCTACCACCCCCAATCTCGGTGAAGGGTGTTCGTAGTTTCCTCGGTCATGCAGGTTTCTATCGGCGGTTCATCAAAGACTTCTCCAAAATTGCTAGTCCATTGTGCAAACTCTTGGAGAAAGATGCAAAGTTTGACTTCAATGAAGATTGTTTGAAGGCATTCGAATGCCTCAAAGGAAAACTAATTGAAGCCCCTATCATGGTAACACCAGATTGGTCTCTCCCGTTCAAAGTCATGTGTGATGCTAATGGTGTAGAAGTTGGTGCTGTACTTGGTCAGAGAAAGGAGAAGCTATTTCATCCTATTTACTATACAAGTAAGGTCCTAAACGAAGCCCAAAAAAACTATACTGTCATAGAACAAGAGCTCCTAGCGGTTGTGTATGCATTTGAGAAGTTTCGTGCTTATTTGTTGGGTACCAAAGTGATCGTTCATACAGACCATGCAGCTCTTAGGTATCTAATGACAAAGAAGGATGCAAAACCAAGACTAATTCGATGGGTTTTGCTGCTGGAAGAATTTGATTTCGAGGTTAAAGATAGAAGAGGTTACGAGAACCAAGTGGCCGATCATCTATCTAGACTCTAGAATGAGCTAGTGGCGCAGCCTGAAATCGAGATTGATGATGCATTCCCTGATGAGGAGATCTTAGCGACGATAACGGAAAGGTTACCATGGTATGCCGACTTTGCAAATTTCGTGGTGAGTAATGTGATACCTGCAAACTTATACTACCATCAAAGGAGGAAGTTTATGCATGATGTACAACACTATTATTGGGATGATCCATATTTGTTTCGACGATGCACGGATGGTGTTATCCGATGATGTATATCCCATGTAGATGTGCCTAATATATTGGAAGCATGCCACACTTCCCAAGTAGGTGGACATCACGCAGGTAATCGGACAGCAAGGAAAGTATTGGAAAGTGGATACTATTGGCCTTCGATATTTAGAGATGCTTACAACTTTGTTAAAAGATATGACCAATGCCAGCGACAAGGCGCTATTTCGAAACACCATGAGATGCCTATGTCAAAAATTCTTGAAGTAGAGTTATTTGATGTATGGGGTATTGATTTCATGGGTCCATTCGTTAATTCATTTGGAATGAAGTACATCCTAGTTGCTGTAGATTATGTCTCGAAATGGGTTGAAGCTGTAGCGTTGGCCGACAATGAAGGAAAGCGTGTTGTAGCATTCTTGAAGAGGAATATCTTCTCTCACTTTGGAGTACCACGTACTATTATAAGCGATGGAGGATCTCACTTCTGCAACAAGCTATTCAAAACCGTATTGGCAAAATATGGTGTCAAGCAACATAAGGTAGCCACGCCTTATCACCCACAAACTAGTGGACAGGTAGAGGTTTCC